>CM067339.1:180787657-182263362 GCA_034376525.1 Nicotiana benthamiana
TACTCAGATCAATGCGGCCTCACTCGACTTTGTGCGGTCCGCAGAGCCAAGAATCAGAAAAGTGCCAAATTGGAGTTTTCAAGCAAATGCGGTCCGCGCTCCATTTTATGGTCCGCGCTAAAAGTCTCTGCGGCCGCAATCCATTCTCTGCGGTCCGCAGTGCCTGACATCCGAGAGATGCAATTTCAAGTTCATAGCCTTAGTGTGGCGCACACTATTTAGTGCGGTCTGCACTAGTCCCACATGGGCATTTTTATCCAGATTTTTCAGCTTAGAATAAATGGCTTATTTTCCTATTTTTAGGGTATTAGATGGTTTCTGAACATATCTGCGCTCATGGGTTTGAATATTTTAGCCATTTTGGAAAAGTTTATCTACATTTCATCATTGAATCTTGTTGTTTATCTTAGTAATTAATTAATATGAGTTTTTCTTCATCTATTTCTTATTTTTCTTCTTTAAATATGAGTAGCTAGACCCATAAGCTACGGTTGTAGCTCAACCCTAGTATGGACAATTGATGCATCTTGTATTTTAGGGCTAAATTGACTATGGAAGTTTGATATTTGGGAAAATTTCATGGTTAATTGCTGAATTAGTGGTTGCAAACACTAGTTTGTGTTTAAGTTGGCTTGGGCTCTTCTTGAGAAAGAGAACCTAAGTCTCCAAAATTGGTCCAACAAGGAATTGGGGCGTACCCAAGAGATTGATAGCCTCAATTAAAGGGTTAAACCTCGAGAGAGTAATATCCGACTTGAACCGTAGTTGCTTGTGCATATTTACATACCCAATTGGTCTTGAGAAAGTCAATGCGGACAAAATCACTCGAACCACCGAGAGGTGTAGAGTGGGTAAAGTCGTGCAACGGTTATATCATACTCCCCAAATATGTCAAGTGTGCCTTAGACTCAAGTACCCGTCAATTGACCACCTAGGCAAAAGTTACTACCCTTGTGCCTTTTAAACTATTTGAACAACCCGTAGCATTATAAATCTTAGCTTAACCTAGTTTCATTTACCATTTATAGTTTGATAATAGTAGAAGTAAAATAAAAATTCCAAAAATGATTATAAGTGTAATTTGGAACAGATACGCAATTCTACACCAGATAGATACTCGATTCTAAATTCTAGCTCTCTGTGGATATCGATCCCGATCCTAAATCGAGTAAAAGCTACTCCGACCATCTTTTGCTATTCAATAGTAGTGCAGAGTAGGCCATTATCACCAAACGACCGTCACCTAGAATGTCCTCAACAACAATCAAATAGCACATAATTCGGGGGTTTATACCATCAACACTAAGTTTAGAAGAGTTACTTATCATAAACAAACCAATTCCAATACCGTGCAAGCCAAGCGATGCTCCAAGAATCCATCACGTGCATAACGACCTCTGAATGACTCAAAACTAATCAAAGACAACTCAAATTCATCAAAATAATGCAAAAGGAACCAATCCTAATCGAAAAAGATAGAATCTATAATCAAAATCCCAAAACTAGCCAAAACCCCTAGCCCCAGCCCCAGCCCCAGCCCCAGCCCGCACCTCGGAACCCGGTAAAACTCACAAAAATCTGTCAACCCATTCAATTACGAGTTTAACCATACTAGCTCAACTCAAATACGACTCCAAATCGATGTTCAAAACTCAAAAATTTATATTATGAAACTTTAGTCCAAAACCTTCAATGTCTTCTTTAAAATTCATCAACCAAAAGCTAAACTCGAAGATAGATTCATGAAATATAACCAAAACCGAGTAGAGAACACTTACTCCAATTCATATGCTGAAAAGCGCCTCGAATCATTGCCCAACTCCGAGCTCCCCAACTCAAAATATGTTAAATGCATAAAATTCTCGTTTTAACACTATTTTTCCTCATTTCTTATGCCAAAAGATCTTGAAACTCACCTCTGATACTCCAATGGATTCTATATGAAATTTTAGTCAAGGTAGGATCTTGAATCATTCCATTTGACCTTATATTGAAGGAGATATGTTGGTTTCAATAGTTGAAAATAGTGCAGATTTTTATAATATATAGCAACAACAATTTCGTAATTAATCTGAAAAATCTAGCAACCTAATTTTTAGTAAAATGACCAAAATCCTCATACGATGTCCAAATTTGACGATTCTTTTTGCTATGGTTCCGTAATTACAAATTTACAATACACATCAAAAACTTCAATAAAAAAGAAATCGAAGCTCATTTTTTTCAATGTGGTAGTGGTACCATTTACGCTTGAAGAAACGACGTCGAAACATAAGAAAAACGATCGCAACACAATCCAAACCAATCTAAAACTCACATGAGCCCTTCGGGACCCCGTATAAACATACAAAAAAGTTTCATTTCATAATACGGGCCTACTCGAGGCCTCAAAACACACATAACAATATCGAAATAACGAAATGCACCTCAAATCAAACTTAATGAACTTTCGAACTTTCGACTTTCAAAAACTCACATCGAAACATATCAAATCAACTTGGAATAGACCCAAATTTTGCACAAAAGTGCTAATACATATACGGAGCTACTCGTGCCCCCAACCTACTGAGCAAAGTGCAAATGCTAAAAATGACCGGTCAGGTCATTACAAAACGCTAGTTAAATGTAAATAATTATTAAATTATTCTATACAAATATAGAGTTTGAACCAAAAGCTACTGAGTTCATCAAACTAGGGTTGAGCATGGATCAGATTTTGCACATTTTTGATCGAATTTCGGATTATAGAAAATACAATCTGAATTAATATCAGATCGGATCAGATTTTAGAGTTTGGATCGCATCGGATTTTCGGATCGAATTATTATGCCTCAAAGTTGCAAACTCATATATATATTTTCTTTGTAAAAAGGCAATACAGTAAGAAAAATTCATGTTTCTGTAATTATGAGGGAACTCTGGTGCCAGTAGAGCTAAATCCATCAATTGTAAAGGTAATAACTTGGAAGCAAATGTAAAAAAAGTACTATCCGAAATTAAACTTTAGTATTTATACATGCCTTAATAATTTCGAATTTCGGATCGGATTAAAATTATACCAATTGGAATTCGGTCCGAAATTCGAAATTTTAATAAACATAATCCAAAATTTAATCCAATTCGAAATCCGAATTCCAAAATTGAATGTGCCGATTCGAATTTCGGATATCTAATTTTATTTAAAAAACCTATGTTGAAGCTCCGCCCATGTGTGGAGACTACCCCTAACACAACTCGTTAATGCTCCGTTTAATGACCCCCCAAAAAATATGATAGCGTAAACTTTAATCAATACGTATTTCAAAATTCAAACTAAATGCTGTTGCAAATTTAATCAACAATGGACCTGTAAGTCTTTAGATTATATTTGGTTAAGGAAAATAAAAATTACTTATACATGGTGGTTGCATGAAAATCACACTAGAATTTGTATTATCTATAGTTTTAATTAAGTGATAAATGGCAGACACATATTATGTACTTATCCATTCCCATTTAATCAGAAATTGATGTATAGACGATTTTTGCTTGCTATTTGTATATCATGCCTCTCTATAATTTTAAATTAAAAAAATGATCCTTCTAGATCTTTTACGTGTAAAAGTAAATCTTCCATATATAAAAATAAGATAGGATCATAGAACTAAAAATAAGTTTGTAAAGAGCCACAAAATTAATTGATTCGATTCTTGCACAACGCCTTAAAGAAATTATTAAAATGATAATTATAGAATTACTTTTTGAAAACATGAAGATTAAGCTGAAGAACACGAAGAATATAGTGAGAGAAGAAGAGAGAGAAACAGGGTAGTTGAGAGAACTCTCCAGAAGATCCAGAGAGTGTATTAGAGAAAAATGAACCCACCGACCTACAAAATATCTGTACACCCACATATATATATCACACAGCGGGTCGGGTCAGACGGCCCAATGATAAAATAAACTTGGGCTCAGATATCAGTCCACTATCAATAATCATCACAGCCCACTACAATGTATACCATGTATACCATGAACATATAATAAATATACAATGAATATACAGACCTATGTCACTTATGCTTTGGCTTCGAAGCCATGTAATCTCTCAGCTCAACACCCCCCCTCAAGTTGGAGAGGAAAATCACCTGCAACTTGAACAGCAAAGGATGAAGCACAGTGCCAGGCAAAGGCTTGGTCAGAAGATAAGCAAGTTGACGAGTGGTAAGAACATGAAACAGTTGAATGAGGCCATTCTGCAGCTGATCCCGAACAAAATGACAGTCCACCTTGATATGTTTGGTACGCTCATGGAAAACTGGATTGTTAGCAATATGGACGGTAGCTTGACTGTCACAAAACACAGAAAATGAAAGAGAAATAGAGACACCAAGATCAACTAATAAACGAGACAGCCAAGATAATTCGGCAACAACTTTGCTGAGGGCTCGATATTCTGCCTCAGCAGAAGACAAGGAAACCACAGGTTGCTTTTTTGATTTCCAACTAATCAGGCAACCACCCAATAACACACAAAACCCAGTATCAGATCTCCTTGTATCAGGGCAGGCAGCCCAGTCACTATCAGAATAACCAACAACAGAGAAATCATCACTGGCAGAATAAAAGAGACCCATAGAAGAAGTGCCTTTGAGGTATCGAAAAACATGTAGGTCAGCAGTCATATGGGAAGTCTGGGGCATTTTAGAAATTGACTCAGATGTTGAACAGCAAAACATATGTCAGACCTAGTATGAGTCAGAAATAACAGCTTACCAACAAGACCCCTATACTGATCAGAAGAGGTTAAAAGGTCACCAGAATCAGCATGAAGTTTGACATTAATATCCAAAGGACAAACAAAAGAGGATACATTGGTACAGTCAAACTGATGCAGCAAATCACAAACATATTTATGCTGATTAAGGATCATACCACTAGGAACAACTGACATTTCTATGCCCAAAAAATAATGCAAAGACCTCGGGTCTTTGATTTTAAACTGATCATCCAGAAACATTTTCAGGGCAGTAAGTTCATCACTGTCTTCCCCAGTAAGAATAATATCATCCACATACACTGCCACAAACACAAGGGACCCAGGTTTACCTTTGATGAACAAAGAATAGTCATTCAAAGAATGTGTGTACCCTCTGGAATAAAGAGCAGAAGACAATTTGGCATACCATTGTCTGGATGCTTGTCTCAGCCCATATAGGGATTTCTTGAGCTTACAAACCAGAGGAGAAGGAGTAGAAGAAGTAGAAGAAACAGAACCAGAAAGAGGGGCAGAGACTGTCAAGCCTGGGAGAAGTTTCATATAAACTTCCTCATCCAAATCACCATGGAGAAAAGCATTATTAACATCAAGTTGAAACTGAGGCCAGTTATTCTTGACAACCACAGCAATAAGACATTTCACAGTGGTCATCTTAATCACAGGAGAAAAGGTGTCAGTAAAATCAATCCCTTCAACTTGAGTATCACCCCTAATAACAAGCCTAGCCTTATACCTTTCAACAAAACCATCAGCCTTGTATTTGATTTTATAGACCCATTTACAGCCAATGGGTTTCTTACCAGGAGGAAGAGGAACAGCATCCCAGGTATGGTTTGCTTCCAAAGCATCAAACTCCTGTCTCATGGCATGCTGCCATGCTGGAACAGATGCAACTTGAGAGTAATATAAAGGTTCAGATACCAAAGTTGAAGAAGAGGATCCAGAAAAGGCAGGGAGTTGGCAGACATAATCCTTAAGATAGGAAGGAGGATTATGCTATCTAGTGGATTTTCTAGGAGCAGGAAGAGGTTGTAAGAAGGCAAAACAGGAGGAGAGATATCATGATTGAAAGAAGGAAGGGGAGATGGAGCAGCATCAGTAAAATCAGGAACAGGAGAATCAGATGTTGGATCAGATGGAGGGGAAGCATGTATAGTAAAATTTGTGTCAGTGGAATGCTCAGCAGGAGGAATAAAAGGAAAAGATGAAGGAGAAGGATGAGCAGAAGAAGGTTTATTATTAAAAGGAAAACAAGTTTCATGGAATATAACATCCCTGAAGACAAAACATTTCTTGAAAACCAGATCATACAGTTTATAACCCTTTTTGGCAAATGGGTAACCCAGAAAAGCACTAGAGAGGGATCTAGGCTTTAACTTGTCCCTTTGAGAAATAGGGACAGCAGCATAAGCAAGGCACCCAAATGCCCTCAAATGAGAATAGGATGGAGCTTTCCCATACAAAATTTTATTAGGATACTTATTGTGAAGAATTCTGGATGGTATTCTGTTAAGGAGATAAGTAGCAGTCAACAGACAATCCCCCCAGAAAGACACAGGTAGGCCATATTGAAAAAGTAAGGCTCTACATGTTTCAAGAAGGGTTCTGTGCTTTCTTTCAACAACACCATTCTGTTGAGGTGAATGAGGGCAGGAGGTTTGATGAATAATTCCCTGGCTACTAAAGAAAGATATACCCTCAATGCTGGATCCAATTCTTAGGCATTGTCACTTCTAACAGTTTGAACCACCGTGTTAAATTGAGTTTTAACAAAACAGATGAAAGACTTAAGCAGGGAAAAAGCATTGCTTTTAGAGCCCATTAAGTGTGTCCAGGTTGCCCTAGAGAAATCATCAACTATTGTAAGGAAGTATCTACAACCAGAAGAACTGGAAGTGTGGTAAGGTCCCCAAGTATCCATATGTATTAATTAAAAGGGTCCAGTAGAACTGATACTGCTATAAGGAAAAGGGATTCTAGTTTGTATGGCCATAGGACAGACAGAATAAGGAAAAGGTTGTTTAGAAGCAAATGGAAAAGACAAACCAGAAATATGTCTCATATTTGCAAATGGAGTATGTGCTAGTCTTAAATGCCAAATGTAATTCATATCAGTGGTAACAACATTATTACAAATGGAATTATTTACAACTGGAGGCAAGGCAACATTTTTGCTGTCAAACACATTGTCATCATTACAATAATCAGACAAAGCACATACAGAAGCAGATGAAGAACCAGTAGAGGAAGAAGGGAAAGGTGGCACCCAAGACAGCTTGTGTAGGCCAGCTTCCTCTTTACCAAGATCCATAAGCCTCTTCAGAGAAGGGTCCTGTATCATGTGAAGTAAACAGGAAGTTGGAGTAAACAAAACTATACAGTGCAATTGTTTTACCAACTTGTGGACAGAAATCAAGTTGTGTTTAAAGTAAGGAAACAGAAGGACATTGTGAAGAGTAAGGGATGAAGTTAATGCAAAAGAACCTGTACAAGTTACTTTCACTTTGTAACCATTAGGCAAAGTTACAAGATAAGGAACAGTCAAAGGAATGATGTTAAAGAGTAGGTTTTTATCATGTGTCATATGATTAAATGCCCCTGAATCTATGATCCAGGTGACAGAATTAATGTGTGTAAGCATGCATAATCTGGAATCAGAAACAAGACTCTCAGTCAACATAGTACCAGCAAAATTAGCAGCATCCATGGGAGGAGGAGCCTGAGCACTGGAATCCCCTAACTGGGTCTGTTGCAACAAGCTCATCAATTGATCATATTGATGTCTGCTCAACCCTGGTATCACAGAACTTTGGCCATCTATGTTGGTAACAGGGTGATGGCTGCCAGGAGGATCCCCAAAAGGAACAGACATATTAGGATTCCCATGATTAACAGACACACTTTCCTCACCAGTGGAGATATGAGCAGCAGCAGACTTCCTTCCCTTGTTGTATTTGATATTTTGAGGAAACCCATGAATATTATAGCACTTATCAATTAAGTGCCCAGATTTCTTGCAGTATCTGCAAAATAAGGGCCCTCTACTTTGCTTAAAATTAACTATGGGTCTGAAAACAGGGGGACTGGGCACTGTGGCCTGATTAAACCCAACTGAGTGCTTATTTGTATTAGCATTAAAAGACATAGAGATTGGACTGACTTGAGAAATAGATTGAACTTGTCTCTGTTTCTCATCATTAAGCACTATATTGTAGACATTGTCAAGGGAAGGAAATGGCTGCATCATCAACAAGTTACTCCTAACCCCCATATATGCTTCATTTAACCCCATAAGAAACTGGAATACCTTTTTTTCATCATCTTCCTGAATTATTCCATTTTTAGCAGCACACACACATCTCTGCCCATGATTTGTGCACATTGTGCCTAACTCATCCCACAGGCCTTTGAGTTTATTAAAATATGAGGCTACATCTAAACAGCCTTGAGATGTGTGGGAGAGTTCCATTTTTAATTCAAAAATTTTAGTCTTGTTAGGAGTACCATATCTTTTCTCAAGTTGAGACCATATACTTTGTGAAGTATCGGAATACTGCACACTATTAGCAATCTGAGGAGATAGAGAAGCGGTCAACCAGGAAATAACCATGTTATTACATCTATCCCACAGCCTCTGTTCAGCCACATTAGTGGTAGGTCGAGGACACGAGCCATCAACAAATCCGATTTTATTTTTAGCAGATAGGGCAACAATCATTTTCCTCCTCTAACCTCCATAAGCACTGCCTGAGAAGGGAGTGGACACAAGATGTTGGAAACACGTTCTCAAAGCATTATACTAATACGTGTGTTCATATGTGTAGGTTTTGATGAATGACAAACGATGCGCAAATTGATATATGACGAAGTTCAAGTACAAGCGCACAATTGATATATATAACGAGATTCAAGCACAAGACCAAGTTTTATAGTTTTACATGAGTCGTTCTTAACTGTGATCTTGATCCGATAACTTGACTCATGACATGGCTTCTCTCGTAAAATTATTTTTACAAAATCATGCATATTTTATTTAATGCTAAATGATTTTAAATCATGCATATTTACTTTAGTCAAAATGATTTTTAAACATGCCTCAAAAATCTGGACTAAGATAATCGATTATGTACTTATGATAATCGATTATGTTAAGCCAAGACTGCATGACAATCGATTGTGAACTAATGACAATCGATTGTGTTAAGGCAGTGAGCATCAGATTTTTCAAATCTGCATGACAATCGATTGTGAGCCTTATGACAATCGATTGTGATGAGGCAGTGTCCATCAAAGTTTTTCAACGCTCAAAATAATTGATTGTGAAGTTAATGACAATCGATTGTGATGAGGCAGTGTCCATCAAAGTTTTTCAACGCTCAAAATAATCGATTGTGAAGTTAATGACAATCGATTGTGAAGAGACAGTGTCCATCAGATTTTTCAAAGTCACAAAATAATCGATTGTGAACATATGACAATCGATTGTGTTGAGGCAGTGTCTTCCATACTTTTTCAAAGTTATTAAATAATCGATTGTGAGTATATAACAATCGATTGTCACGAGGCAGTGTCTAAATTGATTTTTCAAGACTGATATATAATCGACTGTTAACTTAGTATAATCGATTGTATAACTAACCGTTGCCAAAATATTTTCAAATACCGTCAGGTAATCGATTGTTGATTTTGTACAATCGATTGTTGAAATTAAAATCTGAAAAGGATTTTTTGAACGTTGCTGAATAATCGATTATTGATTTTGTATAATCGATTGTTTTACGTAAAATCTGGAAATGATCTTTTGAACGTTGCCAATAATCGATTGTTGATCTTGAATAATCGATTGTTAAGCGTAAAATCTGGGATTGATTTTTGGAACGATTGGCAAACAATCGATTGTGGATTCTTGACAATCGATTGTCACATAGTAAAAATCAGCAGTTCTTAATTAGCAATTAGGCAACGGTAATGCCAAGTTTTTCAACTATAAATACAGCTTCATTTCAGTGTTTTGAACACAACAACACACAACAACTGATCATATAATTTATATAAGCTTGCATGCTCTATTGCTTATCATTTTATATTCATTACATAAGTTTTTGAGAGCGAAACTCTTGTCGAAAGTTGTTGCGATCTTGAGCGTATTCTTTTACTCATCTCTACTCATTAAGGAGTGTCTTGTTTGAGTGCTTAGTGTATTGTACACTTGAAGAGAATTGTTATTCTCTTGTTGTAAGAAGGAACTTGTGTTTCCTTGGTTGAAGTCTTGGAGTGTTGTATCTCCGAGCAAAGATAGTTGAGGCTTGTGTCCTCAAGTTGTGAAGGAACTTGTGTTTCCTTTGGTTGAAGTCTTGGAGTGTTGCATCTCCGAGCAAAGGTGTTGAGGCTTGTGTCCTCAAGTTGTAAAGGTTTGTTAAGCACCCGGAAGCTTGACAAGTTAGTGGAAATCTCGAGAGAGTCTCTCGGGGACTGGACTAGCCACGGGTTGTGGTGAACCAGAATACTTCGGTGTGTTCTTTCTTATTTATCGCACTTATTTATTTCCTGCAAATTTTAAATTCCGCAAGTTTACGCTAATTTTTATTATAACGCTATTCACCCCCTCTCTAGCGTTAAGCACATTAACTAACAATTGGTATCAGAGCCCAACTCTCTGAAGACTTAACAGTTTGAGAGAAACTTCCATGGCTTCTACTCGTGACTCTTTTGCAGGAATAGAGCAAGGACAGTGCTCCACCCGACCACCACTATTCAACGGTACAAACTATACGTACTGGAAGGAGAGGATGAAAATCTTCGTTCAAGCAAACAATTTTCATCTTTGGAAGGTGATAACAAAGGGAAATCAAATTCCAACCAAAAAGGTTGAAAACGAATGGGTTCCCTAGTCCGAAGAAGAATATGACGCGGATGATGTCCGAAAGGTGCAAAATAATGCTAAAGCAATTAATTTATTATATTGTGCTGTAAATGCTGACGATTACAGGAAAATATCGTGTTGCACAACGGCGAAGGAAATGTGGGACAAGCTGGAAATTACGTACGAAGGTACGGACCAGTTAAGGGAAGCCAAAATTGATTTCCTAACCCATGCTTATGAATTATTTCACATGAAGGAAGGTGAAAAGGTAGATGAAATATTTGAACGATTTTCAATAATCCTAAATGACCTACATGCTCTCAAGAAGACTTTTACGGATAGGGAACTTGTCCGAAAAATCCTTAGAAGTCTCACTCCGGCATGGCGATCAAAGGCCGACGCGATTCAAGAGTCCATTGGCGTCTCAAATGTTACCATCGATGCATTAAGAGGTAATCTTAAGACTTATGAATCTACTATACTTAACCCTCTTGTTGATGATCAAAGGAGGCAAAGAATCGCTCTAAAGGCAAGCACAAGCCAACTGCAAGTTGATAAGGACGGAGACAACGAGTTTGGACTCGTTATCAAAAGATTTCAAAAGTTCATGCGAAAAGAGTATGAACGAAAGGGCAAAAAGCAAGGAGAACAAATAAAGTGCTATGAATACGGAGAAACCGGGCACATCAAATCAAATTGCCCAAACATTAAAAAGGAAAAGAAACCTTTCAAAAAGAAACGTGCATATATATATCTTGGGGAGGAGACTCCGGAGATGAGTCAAGCGAAGGAGAAGAAGAGGAAAGCGCAAACCTTTGTCTTATGGCACAAGAAGACAAGCAAGATGAGGTATGTCAAATCTCTTCTAAAAATTTCTTTTCCCTTGAAGAAATGCAAAATGCTTTTGATGAGTTATATAGTGAATTTATTAAAGCTTCAAAAACTGTTAAATGCATAAAGGAAAATGCTTCTTCAAAAGAAAAAGATTTTCAAAAACAACTCTCAATGAAAGAAAAGGATTTGGGAAAACTGGTTTTAGAAAATGAGAAGTTGAAAGAGGAAAACAAGTTTTTCGGAAAAAGAAGCGCCGACAAGCCCGAAAGCTCTATTAGAAATTGTACTTCTTGCATGCATCTCAAAAATGAAGTAGAAAGGCTTAAGGGCACCTTAGATAAGTTTAATTCTTCTCACAAAAATTTGAATGAGGTCCTTGTTAGTTTGAAGTCAATCAAGCATGGCATAGGTTTTAAGATTGAGCCTAAAGAAAAGGTTGAAGCCAAACCCCAACCACCTAAGGCTCAACCTAGGATTAATAAAACAAATACTCATCCTAGAAATAACAACCCTAGAACCAATATGCATGCTAGACCAAATGTTGAACACTTTAGAAGACCTAGAAATGACTTACCACCTAGAAATAACTACTCTAGAAATGATGCATATTCTAGGCCACACACTAGAAGGAAGTTTGAACCTTTTAGAACACCTAGAAATGGCCCTCAACCTAGAAACAATTATTCTAGAAATGCTGCTCATAATAGTAGGAATGACTTTCATGAAATGCGCAATAGCCATAGTGTCGAAAATAGAGTGAACAATTTTCGTCCGTCTAATTACTATGAACCTAGAAGGATGCATAATCCCAACGTGACTTGTCATTATTGTAGATGAATTGGTCATATTGCTCCTGCATGTTTTACACGACATAGACATATCACTCAATCGCATCATTATGATATGCCTAACCCTCAAGGACCCAAAATGGCATGGGTACCTAAAACGCATTAATTTGTTTTGTAGGTGTTTTTGAAGGGATCAAGTGTACTATGGTACCTTGATAGTGGATGCTCCAAGCACATGACGGGAGACGAATCCAAATTCCTTCAACTAGAACACAAAGAAGGAGGAAGTGTTACTTTTGGTGACAACAATAAAGGAAAGATTATCGGCATCGGATCGGTCGGTAAGGATGAAAATTCTTCTATTAAGCATATATTACTTGTTAAAGGTTTAAAGCATAATCTCTTGAGCATAAGTCAATTATGTGACAAGGGAAATCTTGCCTTATTTGATTCGGATGAATGCTGAGTATTTAGACGTAGTGATTTCAAAATTATCCTTCGTGGTTTTAGAGTGGATAATATTTATATGGTTGATCTTGCTAATTCCTCACCCGAATATGTGGATTGCCTTATGAGCAAAGAGGATGATACTTGGCTATGGCATCGTAGAGTAGCACATATAAACATGCATCTTTTGAACAAATTGATTTCACAAAACTTAGTTATTGGTCTTCCCAATTTGAGATTTGAGAACGACTCTATTTGTGATTCATGTCAAAAAGGGAAGCAAACAAAAGCGTCTTTCAAATCGAAAAACATTATTTCAACTACTAGACCATTGCAATTGCTTCACATGGATTTATTTGGACCATCTCGCATTGAAAGTCTAGGAAGAAATCGTTATGCTTTTGTGATTGTTGATGATTATTCTAGATTCACTTGGACTTTATTTCTTGCTCATAAAAGTGATGCTTTTCAGATTTTTAAATATTTCCTTAAACGTGTTCAAAACGAAAAGGAAACAACCGTCACTTCAATTAGAAGTGATCATGGGGGAGAGTTTGATCACAATCTCTTTGCGGACTTTTGTGACGAACTTGGTATCGAGCATACCTTTTCCGCTCCACGAACACCACAACAAAATGGGGTAGTGGAAAGGAAAAATAGGTGTCTCGAAGAGATGGCTAGAACCATGCTCGAAGAGGCTAAGATTCCCAAACATTTTTGGGCGGATGCCGTGAGTACCGCATGCTACATCTTAAATAGAGTAGTTATAAGGCCAATACTCATGAAGACCCCTTATGAACTCTACAATGGAAGGAAACCAAATATCTCCCATCTTAGAGTATTCGGTTGTAAAGCTTTTATTCATAACAATGGAAAAGATCAATTGGGAAAATTTGATGCTAAGTCCGATGAGGGAATTTTCATTGGTTATTCTTCACGTAGCAAAGCATATAAGGTTTTTAATAAAAGAACCGAAACTGTGGAGGAATCCCCTCATGTTGTGTTTTCCGAAAATAATGCTCGCTTGGCGAGAAAGGATTCCGGTTTTGATCTTGCAGGTATTTTAGATAGCTTGAAAGACAAAATACAAGAGGAAACGCCTAAGGAAAATCAAGACGAATTTTTGAAACAACCAACGGAGGAAGCGCCACAATTGGAGAAAGAAACTAAAATGCCTAACGAATGGAGGACAATCAAAGATCACCCTCTCGAACAGGTAATTGGCAACGTCGGAGAAAAGGTAAGTACCCGAAACTTCCTTAAGAACACCTTAGGACATACTGCTTTTGTTTCTCAAATTGAACCAACAACCATCTCCGAAGCAATTGGGGATGAATTTTGGACCTTGGCAATGCAAGAAGAGCTTAACCAATTCAATAATGACGTTTGGGATTTGGTGCCAAGACCCGAAAATCATACCATAATTGGTACGAAATGGGTTTTTCGAAACAAACTAGATGAAAATGGTGTAATCACTAGAAACAAAGCTAGGCTCGTAGCAAAAGGCTATAACCAAGAAGAGGGTATTGACTATGAAGAAACATATGCTGACGTAGCTAGATTAGAAGCTATTCGTCTATTGCTCGCATTTGCCTCTTCTATGAATTTCAATTTATATCAAATGGATGTGAAAAGTGCTTTTCTAAATGGTGTTATTCAAGAAGAAGTTTATGTTGAACAAACCCGCGGTTTTGAAGATTTTAAATCTCCCGATCATGTTTTCAAACTCAAAAAGGCTCTTTATGGTTTAAAACAAGCTCCCCGAGCTTGGTATGAAAGATTGAGTAAATTTCTTTTGGAAAATGATTTCATTAGGGGGAAAGTTGACACCACCCTTTTTGTTAAGCATAAAAACAATGATATTTTATTAGTTCAAATATATGTGGATGATATCATATTTGGTGCTACTAACAATGTCTTATGCAAGGAATTTTCCGATTTAATGACAAGCGAACTTGAGATGTCTATGATGGGTGAGTTAACATTCTTTTTGAGATTACAAGTAAAGCAAATGAAAGAAGGTACGTTCATTTGCCAAGCCAAATATTGCAAAGAATTGCTGAAACGATTTGAAATAAACAATGCAAAAGCAATGGCGACTCCCATGAGCACATCCGATCATCTAGACAAAGATGAGAAAGGTAAGGAAGTCGACACTAAGAAGTATCGAGGTATGATTGGCTCTCTTCTTTATCTTACTGCTAGTCGTCCGGACATCATGTTTAGCGTGTGCTTATGCGCCCGTTATCAATCGTGTCCGAAGGAGTCTCACCTTACTGCGGTAAAACGGATTTTGAAGTACCTTGTTGGTACTACAAATGTGGGTCTATGGTACCCCAAAGGCTCTTCATGCCAACTCGTTGGCTACTCCGACTCCGATTTTGCTGGATGCAAATTGGACCGCAAGAGCACTAGTGGCACTTGTCACTTGCTCGGTAGCTCTCTCGTTTCTTGGTTAAGCAAGAAACAAGTAAGTGTTGCGTTGTCCACAACCGAGACTGAATATGTAGCCGCGGGGAGTTGTTGCGCTCAAATATTTTAGATGAAACAACAACTTTTGGACTATGGCCTAAGTCTTGATCATATCCCTCTTAGATGTGATAATACTAGTGCCATATGCTTGACGAAGAACCCCGTTCTTCATTCGCGAACAAAACACATTGAAATTAGACATCATTTTATAAGAGATCACGTTCTCAAGGGCGATGTCGAAATCGAATTTGTTGAAACCAAAGATCAATTGGCCGACATCTTTACAAAGCCCTTAGAGAAAGAGTCCTTCTTCCGAATTCGTAGTGAACTCGGGATTCTTGACTCCACGTTGATCTAAGTCATGCATTGCATTTTTTTATATACATGATTTCTAACTTGCGCGTCGGAGACGTCTAACGATTTTTTGCAGGTATCGCCCTAAAGGTAGGGGGAATTATAAAGCATGACGCGCAATAATCGAGTCTTCATCAGAAAAACCTGTTTCTGTCGTCTAATAATCGATTATCTCGTATCAATAATCGATTCTACTGCTATTATTTGAGTTATTGTCCTTTCTTTAAGAAATCACGCTTTATTTTCAATAAATAAACAAGTTTTTTTAATCCTTGCCATCTTATTACATTTTTTTGCTAATGGCAAAAGGGGGAAGATAACGGGTATGCACTCTCAATACTTATCGGCATAAATTGAGGGGGAATTCATATATTGAGGGGGAACAAATTGCATATCCATATACTTGTTGCATATCTTTACTTGTCTTGAATCGTCATTATGAATTGTTTAATTTGCATATCCCGCTTAAAGTTTGCCATTATCAAAAAGGGGAAAATTGTTGGAAACACGTTCTCAAAGCATTATACTAAAACGTGTGTTCATATGTGTAGGTTTTGATGAATGACAAACGATGCGCAAATTGATATATGACGAAGTTCAAGTACAAGCGCACAATTGATATATATAACGAGATTCAATCACAAGACCAAGTTTTATAGTTTTACATGAGTCGTTCTTAACTGTGATCTTGATCCGATAACTTGACTCATGACATGGCTTCTCTCGTAAAATTATTTTTACAAAATCTAGCATATTTTATTTAATGCTAAATGATTTTAAATCATGCATATTTACTTTAGACAAAATGATTTTTAAACATGCCTAAAAAATCTGGACTAAGATAATCGATTATGTACTTATGATAATCGATTATGTTAAGCCAAGACTGCATGACAATCGATTGTGAACTAATGACAATCGATTGTGTTAAGGCAGTGAGCATCAGATTTTTCAAATCTGCATGACAATCGATTGTGAGCCTTATGACAATCGATTGTGATGAGGCAGTGTCCATCAAAGTTTTTCAACGCTCAAAATAATCGATTGTGAAGTTAATGACAATCGATTGTGATGAGGCAGTGTCCATCAAAGTTTTTCAACGCTCAAAATAATCGATTGTGAAGTTAATGACAATCGATTGTGAAGAGACAGTGTCCATCAGATTTTTCAAAGTCACAAAATAATCGATTGTGAACATATGACAATCGATTGTGTTGAGGCAGTGTCTTCCATACTTTTTCAAAGTTATTAAATAATCGATTGTGAGTATCTAACAATCGATTGTCACGAGGCAGTGTCTAAATTGATTTTTCCAAGACTGATATATAATCGATTGTTAACTTAGTATAATCGATTGTATAACTAACCGTTGCCAAAATATTTTCAAATACCGTCAGGTAATCGATTGTTGATTTTGTACAATCGATTGTTGAAATTAAAATCTGAAAATGATTTTTTGAACGTTGCTGAATAATCGATTATTGATTTTGTATAATCGATTGTTTTACGTAAAATCTGGAAATGATCTTTTGAACGTTGCCAATAATCGATTGTTGATCTTGAATAATCGATTGTTAAGCGTAAAATCTGGGATTGATTTTTGGAACGATTGGCAAACAATCGATTGTGGATTCTTGACAATCGATTGTCACAGAGTAAAAATCAACAGTTCTTAATTAGCAATTAGGCAACGGTAATGCCAAGTTTTTCAACTATAAATACAGCTTCATTTCAGTGTTTTGAACACAACAACACACAACAACTGATCATGTAATTGCTATAAGCTTGCATGCTCTATTGCTTATCATTTTATATTCATTACATAAGTTTTTGAGAGCCAAACTCTTGTCGAAAGTTGTTGCGATCTTGAGCGTATTCTTTTACTCATCTCTACTCATTAAGGAGTGTCTTGTTTGAGTGCTTAGTGTATTGTACACTTGAAGAGAATTGTTATTCTCTTGTTGTAAGAAGGAACTTGTGTTTCCTTGGTTGAAGTCTTGGAGTGTTGTATCTCCGAGCAAAGGTAGTTGAGGCTTGTGTCCTCAAGTTGTGAAGGAACTTGTGTTTCCTTTGGTTGAAGTCTTGGAGTGTTGTATCTCCGAGCAAAGGTGTTGAGGCTTGTGTCCTCAAGTTGTAAAGGTTTGTTAAGCACACGGAAGCTTGACAAGTTAGTGAAAATCTCGAGAGATACTCTCGGGGACTGGACTAGCCACGGGTTGTGGTGAACCAGAATACTTCAGTGTGTTCTTTCTTATTTATCGCACTTATTTATTTCCTGTAAATTTTAAATTCCGCAAGTTTACGCTAATTTTTATTATAACGCTATTCACCCTCCCCCCCCCCCCTCTAGCGTTAAGCGTATTAACTAACACAAAAGACACACCAGGAACATCGGAGGAGTAAATTAGGAGGGAACTAGTGGAGTCTACGGGGAGATATTAGTATTCATATTAACAGCCATGAATAATGAGCAAGGTTAACAACATAGAAATAGTCTCAATGAACAAATCACAATCAAACCAGAACTGGCATGCAACACATACAACACTTAGAACAGAGAAAGTGTTGCCCTCCTTCTTCGCAACCGGAGAAGAACGGCCTTCAACCACCGGATGAAACTAAGTCCGGTCACCGAAAATTGCAGATAAACGAAAACTCATCAAAATAAGGTCACAGACGTCGGAAGCTTACCCAAAACGTCTATCGACCGAAGGCAAAGTCATCGGATAGCATCAAAACCCCGGGTCCGAAGGTCGGAAAACCCTAGAATTTGAAGAACTCACCAAAATAAGACCATAGATGTCGGAAAATCACCCAAAACATCTACTGATACATGATCAGAGCCTCAAACAGTCAGAAAAGTCCCGATTATCCGATTAATCATTCATCGAAAAACATACGAACAATATTTTTCTCAGATAATCGAAGAAAAGCTTCAGCAAGTATCGATAACACATAACAGAGAAGGATCGAAAGATTTTCCGGCTCTGATACCATGAAAACATGAAGATTAAGCTGAAGAACACGAAGAATATAGTGAGAGAAGAAGAGAGAGAAAGAGGGTAGTTGAGAGAACTCTCCAAAAGATCGAGAGAGTGTATTAGAGAAAAATGAACCCACCGACCTACAAATATCTGTACACCCACATATATACATCACACAGCGGGTTGGGTCAGACGGCCCAATGATAAAATAAACTTGGGCTCAGATATCAGTCCACTATCGATAATCATCACAGCCCACTACAATGTATACCATGTATACCATGAACATACAATAAATATACAATGAATATACAGGCCTATGTCACTTATGCTTTGACTTGGAAGCCATGTAATCTCTCAGCTCAACACTTTTTTTTTCAACATCTTCAATAGAAACAACTCTTGACTAGAAAAATTAACTAGAAGTAGCAAAAAATTTTGAAAAGCAAACTTGACCATTGACCAATAATTTTTCTTATTCTTTTTTTCTTTCAAATTCTTAATCGTTCCAAGTGTTTGGTCGTCTTGGGTATTTAGACCTTCACTAATTTGATCAACCAACGAGCTATTAGAGGATTAAAAACCTTTGAGTAGTCAAAATAATTTAAACAACGCAATTAATATCGCATACTTTAATTAGGGGAAATGGTCAATTAATGTTCCATAATTTACCTTTTCGCGATAATAGCATATTTTGTTTGGTCCAAAATAAATTATTTTTTTGGATGTTTTCATATATATTAAGAAATTCACCTTTTAGCAATAATTAACAGTAGAATTGATCATATTAACCTTTGATATCTCACATAAACACTCTTAGTATATATTCCAATACTTTTTACTCCAAGGACAATGTAAGAAAAAATAATTAATTTATTCTTGAAATCTGAAAAAATTATTTATTTTGAACCATAAAAAATATTAAAAAATCACTTATTTTGAATCTGAGTAAGTATATAATATGAGATGGAGAATTGGAGAAATATTTTACACGTTGTTGATGGACACATCCACCACATAATTCGTTGCATTATGTACGTGGAAAATGTGGGAATAAAAAATTGTGAAATAGTCTCATGACCATATGTACGCATGTAAGGTCCAAAATAAGAATAAAAATAAAAATCTTGAGATATTTGTGAATACATTTTTGTGTATATATAGAGATATTTGTGTTAATATTAAAATAATATAACATATATGAGAAATGAAAAGTGAGGAATTAGTTATTGTGTTAACACTAAAAATCTGGATCCAGCTTCTGCTTTTCCAACCTAAAACACGCTTTAGTAGTTAAATTTTCACTATCAATCAATTAACATTATGTTACAGTTGCAATGCAATAACACAATAAACAAGTCATGTTTCTGCTTTCATACATATTGACAATTTGTTTTAATGGTTATACAACTTTCTTTTTTGTCATTTACCCTTTTTCTTTACTTTTTCCTTTTTTCTCTTAAAAAAAAACTGTTTTTAACAAAGGAATAGAAAAGGGAAGCATCCTTGTTGAGGTTAAAACTTTTACAATTAAGTAGAGAAAAAATAAACTCTATTAGGTTTATTTACCCCTCTAAAATGATACTGCTACCGTCCATTTTAATTAATTTTTTAATTATTTTCGTAAATATTAAAAAATCTATATATTAGCATTAATCAACAATAAAATTAACTATATTAGCCTTAATTTATTCATTGAAAATAATTCAAATAATTCTAGGCTCTTTATTCTAAGAATAATTTTAAAAAAAAGTTAATTCCTTCTTAATATCTGAAAAAAATTATCATATTTGGACTACAAAAAAATATCAATTAAAATAAACTAAAGAGAGTACTGTATATCTATATTTTATTCGGAAAAAATGTATCCACCCAACCATGATAATTAATATAATTTGGTATAAAAAAGGGTGTTGATCAAATATTTCTTATTCAATCTCGTTGTTTGAAAACAATATATATTCAAAGAGTGAGAGTTGCAGTTCTTCCAAGTTATACTAATTTAGCAGTATATTTTCCATTTTCCCAAATATAGAAATTAGGTCACTAGTTATTATGGAATGAACTAACTTTTAATTAAAGAGAAAGACTTCCGTGTAAATTGCAATATATATAAACTTTAAACACCTACCCCTTTTATATTTTCCTAGCCATCGTAATCCTTGTCGGTGTGTAAAAGTTGAATAATTAACTATTAAATCAAGACTTTTTGGACCCTCTCGCTTTATTTTAATTAATAAAGTAAGATGGCTATGTGGTTTATATTCTATACTGAATAATGCTTGAGCCCCGTGCATGACGCACCACCTAACTCAATTTGTCTTTAACCTGAACATTTCTTATAGTAAAACACAAGATCTAAATATCTATAGAATTAGGGAAAATTATACATTTATTTATTGTAAGTTTTAATGCTACTTCAACGAGCATAATAAAATCTTCGAAGAAATTTCTTCTTCGTAAAATAGTTGAATTTGAAAAGTATTCTTTTCCTACATAATTAACACGAAAGATAAGAAGACTCAACCGAATATTAACAATCAAGAAGTTAGTAAAACAAAACTATGTTTCGAATTGTCATATATAGTTGAGAAGTCAATATAAACTGATTTACCCTGTAGGCACTGAATGTACGTGTATTTATTACTCTTCCTATAATAAGTGATTTTTTATTTTTTATAGTCTAAAATATGTAACTTTTTTATATTTCAAGAATAATTTTTTTTTTCTACGTTGCTCTTGGAGTAAATAATATTGAACTATACATTAGTAATGTTTATGTGAAAAAATAATAAAGGTTAATATAGTCAATTTCATTGCTAACTAATATTAAAAAGTGAGTTTTTTAATATATTTGAAAACAAAAAAAATTACTTATTCTATACCGGAGGAAATATTTAGAGATAATTGTTAGTATATACTATGAAACAGAATTCACACCACAAACAAACAGAGGTGAATTTAGGATTTATAGCTCTTTTGGAATAAGAAGTGCATTTCTCAAAGTACTTTTTTAAAAAGTATTTTTGGTGAGAAGCAGCTTGTGTTTGTCTAATTAAAGCCCGTTTGGCTTAGCTTATTTAGAGTAGCTGATAAGCATTAGGTGCTGAAAAGTACTTTTAAGTGCTGAAGCTGATTTAAAAAATAAGCAATTATGTGTTTAGATAAAATTGCTGAAATTAATATTAAGCAACTGAAGAACTGGGTAAACGAAGAGTTTTATTTTAAAAAGAAGTATTTTAGGGAAGAATAATAAATATTTTGGACGAACATAAAGTGCTTATAAGCTGAAATTTGATACGTTGGGGGAGACCAACTTATATCTTTTTACTTATTTTTGGCTTATAAGCACTTAACATATAAACACTTTTAATTTTACCAAACAAGATAAGCCAAAAAGTGCTTATAAGCCAGTTTGACCAGCTATAAGCTTAGCCAAACACCCTCTTAATTTAAAAAATACTTTTGAGCAGTAATTAGTGTTTGACCAAACTTTTCGAAAACTGCTTCTAAGTGTATTTTTCTAAAAAGTGCTTCTCAGAAAAGTATTTTTGGAGAGAATCTATTTTTTTCTGCTATTGCTTCTCTTCAAAACCACTTTTTTTCCTTACAAAAGCCTGGCCAAATACCTCATTTTTTGGCCAAAAGTGCTTTTGGTAAAAAAAAACGTTTGGCCCAAAAAAAAGTTTGGTCAAACAAGCTATTGACTTTTGGGTTCAACCATTAAGATTGTTAGTACTAAAATCATTATGGATATGTTTGGTATGAAGGAAAATATTTTTCGGAAAATGTTTTCTAGTTTTTCCATTTATGGTTGGCTTAAATATTTTGAAAAATATTTTCCTTGCCAATTCATTTTTCTTCGGTTGGAGGAAAATGTTTTTCTTATCAAGAGAAGGGAAAACATTTCCAAAACTCCTTCTCAACCTTCCCCAATCTCACCAACCCACTCCACCCCCTCCATAAAAAAAAGTTTTTTTTTCTTTCAAATTTCAGTTTTTCCGCAACCACCCACCCTACTACCCTTCCATCTCCGCCCCCCCCCCCCCAAAAAAAAATATTTGTTTTACCTTAAATTTTTTTTTTTGTAGTTTCAAATTTCTATTTTTTTATTTTTCTGCAACCCCCCCTCCCCTCTCCGCAAAAAAAAATTACTTTTTTTTGTAATTTATTTTTTTCATTTTACTGCCACCCTCCCCCCTCCCAAAAAAAAATTTAAATATATTTTTTAGTTTTAATTTTATTATTTATCAGTTTAAATGCTTAAAATTTTACAAGTTCCAAAATTATGAGTTTGGAGGTTTACGGGTTTAGAAATTATAAAGTTTACGCGTTCGAAATTTTGCGATTTTGAAAGTTTAACGGTTTGAAAGTTTATGAAATTTGTGGGTTCGGAAGGTTGTTGGTCTGAAAGTTTATGGCTTCATATTTTTTATATCTAAATTATTTATGAATACTCTTGAGAAGTCATTTTCCTTAATTTGCGTACCGAATATCAAAAAATAATAAAATTACTACTTATTTTTCAAGAAAACATTTTTCACGAAAAGCATTTTCTGTCATACCAAACACATCCTATATTTTTAAAATATGGATTCATATCTAGTCGCTATTGCAATTCCATTAAACTTTCACAATTGAACTTATGCTTAGTAATTAGAGCCATTTTTTTCAAATAGATTATAGCAAATTTTTGAAATGTTAAAGGTGTGTTTGAAATGGAGGAAAATATTTTTCCGTGGAAAATGTTTATTTAGAAAATATTTTCATGGAAATGAGTGATTTTATAACTTTTTTTTTCTTGTTTGGTTGGAGAGGAAAAATATTTTGCGGAAAATATTTTCTAGTATTTAGTTAGAGAGTAGAAAATATTTTTTAGGAAAATAATTTTTTATGCTACTCTCTTCACCCCGTTCCGCCAAGTCCCTATGTTTTCTTTGCTCCGCATCCCAAATACCCAACATTTTCATGACTCTATTTTCTTCAAGAATTTATTTTTCTAAAAATTCACACAAATCCAAAGAAACTAATGTGCTGCTTTACTTTTTTTACACAAAAATAACGTTGAAATTTGTGCTTCATAATTTACAAAAAAAATACTATTTTTCAATTGAAAAAGAAAGTACTATTTCTACAATATGAATGTAAAGTATTCATTTTGTTGAAATGAAAGAAAATAATTTTTCTATATTATGAAAAGAAAATACTCATTTTGTGAAAATGAAAGAGAATACTTTTTCTATATCATGAAAGAAAATATTTTTTATTAAAATAAAAAAAATAATTTTTACTGCATTATTTTATTGAAATAAAATAAAATATTTTTTCAACTTCATAAAAATAAAGTACTTTTTTATTAAAATAAAAAATATATTTTTTATATCGTAAAAAGAAAATACTCCTTTGGTGGAAAAAAGGGAATAGGAGAAGTTTATGAAAAAAATATTTTAGCCAACTATCTTCTTCCTTTCACGAGAAAAATATTTTTCAAAATATTTTAGCCAAAATTCTAATTCACTCTTAATCTTTGACGAGCTTAGACTGTTCACTTCGACACGAATTTGGCAAGTACGAATATTTGTTAACTTTTGACGACCACAAGAGCTACAATGTCTATATTGTTATGAAATAATATAAAGACAAGAACAATAATGCAAGAACAAGAGCAATAGAGATAATAGAGAGAGAGAGAAGTATTCTTCTTGATACTTAGAGATTGTTAGGGATGTATTACAATGGTAGAAGACCCCTTTATTTATAGGGGGTGGGATGATTTAGCTACCAATAATAGGACTCTAGAATCTCTCTAATTAAAGACATTCACCTTAAATAGAAGTGTAAAATCTCTCTATTTATAACACTCCCCCTTGAATGTCTATTCAATGATGTGCCTCGTTAAAACCTTAAACAAAACCCAATGGGAAAAATTAAAGTAAGGAAAAAGAGTACACATGTTTGAATATGCGCCTATTGGTTGCCTCGTTAAAAACCTCGCAAGGAAAACCCGGTGGGACAAAACCTTGTAAGGGAAAAAGAGTGCAACGCGCATTAACTCCCCCTGATAAGAACATCAATTTATATCCTTAAGTCTTCGCATCCCGATCTTGTGAACTAGCTTCTTGAAGGTTGACTTTGGTAGAGATTTTGTGAACAAATCAGCCATATTGTCGCTTGAACGAATCTGTTGAACATTGATATCACCATTCTTTTGAAGATCATGTGTGAAGAATAACTTTGGTGAAATATGCTTCGTTCTATCTCCTTTTATGAATCCTCCCTTCAATTGAGCTATACATGCTGCATTGTCTTCATACAAAGTTGTGGGTAGTTTATCACACTACAAACCACATTTGTCTTGGATATGATGTATTATAGACCTCAACCACACACACTCCCGACTTGCTTCATGAATAGCAATTATCTCGGCATGATTAGATGAAGTAGCCACAATTGATTGCTTAGTCGATCGCCAAGATATGGCGGTTTCTCCACAGGTAAACACATAACCCGTTTGAGATCGAGCCTTGTGTGGGTCGGACAAATATCCAGCATCAGCATAACCAACAAGATCCGGGCTGCAATTCTTGCCATAAAATAAGCCCATATCGGTAGTTCCCTTTAGGTACCGCAATATGTGTTTGATCCCATTCCAATGTCTCCTCGTAGGAGCCGAGCTAAATCTTGCTAAGACATTAACTGAAAAGGATATGTCAGGCCTTGTAGTATTTGCAAGATACATTAGTGCGCCAATTGCGCTAAGATATGGTACTTCAGGACCAAGTAGCTCTTCATTCCTTTCTTGTGGTCGGAATGGATCTTTGTTCACATCAAGTGATCGAACAACCATCGGTGTACTTAAAGGATGTGCTTCATCCATGTAAAACCGTTTCAGTACCTTTTCTGTATAGGTAGATTGATGAACAAAAATTCCGTTTGCCAAATATTCAATTTGCAAACCAAGACATAGTTTAGTCTTTCCGAGATCTTTCATCTCGAATTCATCCTTTAGATAATCAATTGCCTTTTGGAGTTCTATAGGGGTTCCAATAAGGTTTATGTCATCGACATATACGGCAAGTACAACAAATTCCGATGTTGTTTTCTTTATAAAAACACACGGGCAAATGGCGTCATTTATATAGCCTTTTTTTAACAAGTACTCACTAAGACGATTATACCACATTCGTCCAGATTGCTTTAGACCATACAAGGATCTTTGCAATTTAATTGAGAACATTTCCCGAGATTTTGAATTATGCGCGTTTGGCATCTTGAGTCCATCGGGAATTTTCATGTATATCTCATTATCAAGTGAGCCATAAAGATAGGCAGTAACCACATCCATTAAGTGCATGTCAAGCTTTTCATGGACAGCAAAACTTATGAGATAACGAAAGGTTATCGCATCCATTACAGGCGAATATGTCTCTTCATAATCGACACCAGGCCTTTGAGAAAAACCTTGTGCAACAAGGCGTGCCTTATATCTTTGTACTTCGTTGTTATCATTTCTTTTGCGTACAAAGACCCATTTATAGCCGACAGGCTTAACACCATTAGGTGTTTCAACTATAGGGCCAAAAACTTCACGTTTTGCCAGCGAATTCAATTCTGATTGAATTGCTTCTTGCCACTTTGGCCAATCCTGTCTTTTTCGACATTCTTCAACAGATTGAGGTTCGAGATTCTCACATTCTTGCATAATGCTAGATGCGACATTATAAGCAAAGGCATTATCCACCACGATATCCACTCGATTAATATTTGCCTCAATATTAATTGGATTTAGGGATAGTTCCGTATTTTCCAGAGTCTCGGGCTCAATGGATTCTTCATGAATCTCATAATTTGTTAAATCATGAATTTCCTCATGAGATTCTTTCGTGGTGTCATTTTGATCATTCTTTTTCCTCTTTCTAGGATTTTGATCTTTGGAACCTAATGGTCTGCCACGCTTCAGGCGTGCATTTGACTCATTGGATATGACACTAGATGATTGTCCAACAGGGACATCAATACGGATTGGAACATTTTCCGCGGGAATGTGGGATTTCGTTATCCTCTTCAAGTCCGTAAATGCGTCAGGCATTTGATTTGCTATTCTTTGCAAATGGATAATCTTTTGTACCTCTCTTTCACAAATAGAGGTATGTGGATCAAGATGAGATAATGATGCATTTTTCCACAAAATTTCCTGTTTGGTTTCACCAACTTCTCCCCCTAATTTTGGGAAAAGTGTCTCATCGAATCGACAGTCTGCAAATCGTGCAGTAAATACGTCGCCTGTCAATGTTTCGAGGTAGCGAATGATGGAGGGCGATTCAAACCCAACATATATTCATAACCTTCTTTGCGGACCCATTTTGGTGCGGGATGGCGGTGCTATAGGCACATATACTGCGCATCCAAAAATTACCCAAAACCAATTGCAACGGGGAATACTTGTGGTAATTCGTCGGTCTGAGACGAATTAGCATTGCTGCATGTAAGATGGCGTGACCCCATACCGAAGTGGGCAACCTCGTTCTCATAAGTAATGGCCTTGCAATCAACTACAGGCGTTTAATTAACGATTCTGCAAGACCGTTTTGAGTGTGAACATGAGCTACAGAATGTTCAACTTTTATCCCGATTGATAAGCAATAATCATTAAATGCTTGGGATGTAAACTCAGCAGCATTATCCAGTCTAATGGACTTGATTGGATTATCTGGAAATTGTGCTCGTAGTCGAATTATTTGTGCCATTAATTTCGCAAACGCAAGGTTGCGTGATGACAACAGGCACACATGAGACCATCTACAGGATGCGTCTATCAAGACCGTGAAATACCTAAACGACCCACTAGGTGGGTGAATAGGTCCACAAATGTCCCCTTGTATACGTTCCAGAAACGTGGGTGACTCAGTCCCAACCTTTGTTGGTGATGGCCTGATAATCAACTTGCCTTGATAACACGAAGTGCAAGGATATTCATTATTTGAAAGAATTTTGAAATTCTTTAACGGATGCCCATATGAGCTTTCTATAATCCGTCTTATCATGACCGATCCTGGGTGTCCCAATCGATCATGCCAAAGTACAAAGGTATTGGAATCGGTAACCCTTTGGTTTACTATTGAATGTTCCTCAATTGCACTAATTCTTGTCCAATACAGGCCACAAGATAAAGACGGGAATTTCTCAATAACCCTCTTTTGGCTGGAGACATTCTTTGTGATGACGAGATATTCAAGATTATCTTCATCCATTGTCTCAATATGATAGCCATTCCGGCGTACATCTTTAAAACTCAACAAGTTTCTCTTAGACTTGGAGGAGAACATTGCATTCTCTATGATTTAAGTCGTGCCTTTGGGCAGAGTTACAATTGCTCTTCCGGAGCCTTCAATCAATTTACTACTTCCAGAGATTGTAGTAACGTTTGCCTTACACATATTTAGTTGAGAGAAATATTTCTTTTCTTTGAGTATTGTATGTGTAGTACATGAATCAACTAGGCAAATACTTTTACAGTTGGATGTTGATCCAAGTTCGCTTTGTGAGATATCCATATTTGCTATCCCATAGTTTGCATACAAAAGAGATACACGAACATAAGAATAAACAAGTTCAATTCATTTGTGTCACATAATATTTTCAAAATCTGCTGCTAACAGTTGACTAACAAAATCAGATATGTTATCCATAATCGATTACTATGCAACTTGAAAATTTTCAGTTTAAGCATTTTTCACACACAATCGATTGTTTAACATTGACAATCGATTGTTGATTAATTTTGAAAAATTCCGGATCACACTGTCTAACGACAATCGATTGTTAGACATAGACAATCGATTGTGGATGATTTTTGAAAAATTCCAGATTACACTGCCTAACGACAATCGATTGTTAGACATAGACAATCGATTGTGGATGATTTTTGAAAAATTCCAGATTACACTGTCTAACGACAATCGATTGTTAGACATAGACAATCGATTGTGGATGATTTTTGAAAAATTCCAGATTACACTGTCTAACGACAATCGATTGTTAGACATAGACAATCGATTGTGGATGATTTTTGAAAAATTCCAGATTACATTGTCTAACGACAATCGATTGTTAGACATAGACAATCGATTGTCGATCAATTGTTTTTCAGCTTTAATGCGAAAATATTAGATAATCGACTAGTTTTTCAGGCTAGTCGATTACCCCTACTGGAAAATAAAAATATTATTGATATTTGAGCATATTGAAGACATTCTAAAGAACTACTGCTAACATTGCATCATGAACTAACTAATACGAGCTAATACTAATGACTATTAGTTTATTCACTAACTAATATAGATAAGTAGAACAAAATCAAATAACTCCATCTTCTTTCATCACGGACCCATCACCGATTAGGTGGTCTATTTTCCCCTCGAGTTGCTCAAAGAAGTCTGTCACATCCAGGTGGGTGATGTCCAAGTTGTCGTCATAGACAAAATTTGTTTCAGGGCCTTTACTCTTTCGAGATGCTTGATAAAGGTCAACCAAGTGTCTTGGTATACGGCAAGTCTTTGACCAGTGCCCTTTCCCACCGCAACGATAACATATAGTTTCTGAACCATTTGCCTTAGGATCTTCATGATCCCGTTTCTGCTCGGCGGTTATCTCTCCTTGGGGGTTGACGGACTTCATTGAAATTTCTTCCTTGTCTACGTCCCTGGCTATGACCTCGTTTACGACCATGACCATGGCCCTTTTCATGTTTGGCATAATGAGAGTGCACCTTATCTGCTTCAGGCAGTGGTGTAGACCCAGTGGGTCGATTTTCGTGATTTCTCATGAGCAGGTCATTATTTCGCTCAGCCACTAGTAGAAGAGAAATCAGTTCAGAGTACTTTGTAAAGCCTTTCTCTCTGTACTGTTGTTGCAGTACCATATTGGAGGCATGAAACGTTGTAAACGTTTCCTCAAGCATATCATAATCGGAGATTTTATCCCCGCATAGCTTCGATTTAGAAGTAATTCTGAACATTGCAGAATTATATTCAGAAACGGACTTAAAGTCCTGGAGCCTCAGATGAGCCCAATCATATCGTGCTTGTGGCAGAGTGACCAACTTCAGGTTGTCATATCTCTCCTTTAAGCCGTTCCACAAGATGAGTGGATCCTTGACGGTGAGATATTCAATCTTCAAACCTTCATCAAAGTGATGGCGCAAGAAAATCAAGGCCTTCGCACAGTCTTGGGTGGATGCTTTTTCTCTATCTTTAATGGTGTCTCCGAGACCCATAGCATCTAAGTGGATTTCAGCATCCAACACCCATGTCATATAGTTCTTGCCCGAAATTTCAAGGGCAACGAACTTTCTTTTCGTAATGTCAGACATAATCGAAAATTAAATTAGTAAGAGGGAAATACCTTAGATTTTTCGAGAATGGTTCTTGAGACGGTAGAGTCTCGTGCTGATAACGTGTTATGAAATAATATAAAGACAAGAACAATAATGCAAGAACAAGAGCAATAGAGAGAATAGAGAGAGAGAGAAGTATTCTTATTGATACTTAGAGATTGTTAGGGATGTATTACAATGGTAGAAGACCCCTTTATTTATAGGGAGTGTGATGATTTAGCTACCAATAATAGGACTCTAGAATCTCTCTAATTAAAGACATTCACCTTAAATAGAAGTGTAAAATCTCTCTATTTATAACATATATTTATTTATTTCCAACTGAGTTTTAGTGCTTGTATTTTCAGTTCATTGTAGTTGACTTCATACTTCAAATTTGGACAATCAGAATTCATCTAGAAACTCAAAAAAAAACCCCAATATTTTTAAAATTAAAATTTCCAACTTTCCACAGTATTCAAATCCCCCTCAGTTTAATTCTCCTCTCAGATACCCATATTCTCACTTTCCAATTTCTCATTTTTGAAAAAGAAAATGGAAACCACAGAGCTTAAGCTTAAGTTTAAGATTAATATCATAATCTTCTTTTTCTTCCTTAATCTTTTTTCAGCTTATTCTGTTGATGTCTGTAACCCAACTGTGTGTTCAGAAATGGGTATGGGACCGGAAATCCGGTTTCCTTTCCGGCTAAAGAACCGGCAACCGGACCGGTGTGGGTACCCCGGTTTTGATCTTTCATGTAATGAGAGAGGCCAAACAACAATAACACTTCCTTCTGGTGATTTTTTAGTTACAGATATTGATTACACTACACAATCTATTATACTTTATGATCCAGATTTCTGCCTTGTCAAAAGACTCATCAATTTCAATATCACGAATTCTCCTTTCAGAGCTGCTCATCAAAGAAATTACACAATTGTCAGGTAATTACAAATCTAGCACTTCCTAATTGTTCAATGAATTCATTACTTTCAGCTCGTACTTTTTTTGAACGAAGTTTCTGCTATAGCAAGGAGCGGCGGATAAATGAGAATTGATCCACACCTATTGCGCGCGCACGCGATAGTAGAAGCAGATCAAAATTTAAAGTTTATGTGTTCGAAATCTTATTGGCACCACGGATCATTTGAGTTAATGGGTCTGAAATTTAATAATTGTACATATTTAGTAGATTTTTAAACATACAATTAAAGCTACTGAATTCGGCTGAAGTCTATTAGCTTTAATTGTGCATCTAGCCAGTGTGACAGACTTTTGTTATGTACCAGTAGACTGTAAACTTTGTGTAAGCTCAAACGGTAAACAAAGTATTACATTTTACTTACTTTAAAAGGTATCTCAATGAACTAAACTTTCATTATGCGCGGAGTTCGAGAAAGAATCGAACCACAAGAGTCGGTTATACGCAACCTTACACTATATTTGTGTAAGAGTTATTTTTTTACTGCTTCTGTAACCTCCTGGTCACATGACATGACAACAACTTTACTAGTTACGCTAAGACTCGTCTTCTTTTTTACTTACTTTAAATCCTGTAAAAACATACCGGAGTTCAGTTGCATCCGTTGAGAATTCCTTTTTCTTTTCATTAAAAAATATAGATAAGTATCTATGCATTTTCTTTATTATGTACTTTAGATTCTGAATTCGCTTTTGTTGTTAGGTGTACTTCAGATGATTGGTTAAATTATCCAAATTATCAGGTGGCGATTCCCTTGTTTTGCCGGGGATTTTCGAGCAGAAATCAGGCGTTTTTAGCTATGCCACCAAATATGTATGCACAAGGAAAGCCACCAGGTTGCAAGTTAATGTCAGAGGTTTCAGTTCCTTTACAATTGGAAGATAACTTTTGGTCTCCAATGGAGGGTCTTTTGCTAACTTGGAGCGAACCAAGTTGTAGGATTTGTGAAAATCAAGGGAAACTTTGTGGGTTTAAGAGTGATACTGGATCCGATATTGCTTGTTCTAATCCTCCTCCTTCTAAAGGTATGTTCTTTAAGTAATCTTTCTGTTGCATTGTTGCTTTGTTAGTATGTTCTTGGTGGACCACCAAAGGCAATGGATGAGACTATTTTTCCCTTAATCGGAGGTATCGGGTTCGAGCTTTGAGTATGGAAAATTTTTTGGTAGGAGCGCTTCCCCCAAATGGGGCCTTAGACGGCGCGAATCCGGAAATATAATCGGGCTTCATTGCGGGTACCGGACACCAAATGGGAAACCAAAAATAAAATATTCTTGGGGGAGCATTCGGTGCAATATGGCTTGTACATTATGTTAGAATGTTTGTACGTTATGCAAATATGTGTGTGGGCATTTATTCATCATTTAAGGTAAGGAGATATTCCCGGTAAAGAGTACTTTCTTTATAATAGATCTCGGAGAACACGAATCCGAATTAATCAATGAGTCATTATCGAATATCAGAGGGGTTGCTCTGATGGTAAGCAACCCCCACTTCCAATCGAGAGGTTGTGAGTTCGAATCTCCCCAAGAGCAAGGTGGGAAATTCTTGGAGGGAAGGATGCCGGGGTCTATTTGGAAACAGCCTTTCTACCCGAGGGTAGGGGTAAGGTCTGTGTACATACTAACCTCCCCAGACCCCACTAAGTGGGAATTAAGTTCCTTTTTATTTGTTCTTTTAACCCCTTTGAAAAATTAATAATAATGTTTGACGTTATGCAAATGTGTGTGAGTGTGTAGGTTATTCATCAATTAAGTTATGGAAAAATTCACAGCCTTTTTAGTGAATCTTACGCAACATGAATCTAAATTAATCAGCCAATGCGTGCTGAATAGTTAGACAAGAGGGGTTGCTCTGATGGTAAGCAACTCCCACTTCCAACCGAGAGGTTGTGAGTTCGAGTCTCCCCAAGAGCAAGGTGGGAAGTTATTGGAGGAAGGATGCCGGGTTTCTATTTAGAAACAACCTCTCTACCCCAGGGTAGGGGTAAGGTTTGCGTACACACTACCCTCCCCAGACCCCACTAAGTGAAATTATACTGGGTTGTTATTGTTGTAATGCGTGCCGAATAGTTATCAATTTTTTTATTCATCTTCAATGTAGGACCAATTTCTATCTTTCTTTTTACCCCTTTTTAAGTATTGAATTTTAATAAACCTTGAAAAGATATAAGAAAGTGTTGAAAAGGGTACCAGAGAGTTTCAATAAAGGAAGTGTTAGAATCAATTATTTATGAAGATATGCAAATACTTTATCATTTTGCTTTGATTTTGATTTCCTTTTTTTAAATAAAAGCTCTTTCCAATTTTTTTTAATTGATTCTTGTTGGGGTTGTTGAACTTACGTATGTGTTAGAATGTCACTTGTCCAGTGTCCCTATGAATAGTGTTTCATGGTCCATGTTCATGCCATGTTACATCATGTTACTATACTAAATATTAAGCAATTTGACAATTTTGGCAGTGGGGTCAAATAATTGTAGCTTACCTAATGAAAGTCGTAACTTGCTTTTGGCTGTTTATTGATTGAGATTGAGTCATGTATGAGGCTCTGATTTCACAAAGTTGTAAAAGTCTTAGCCATCTATATGCCAAGCACACATAACATGCTATTACTGGAAACTCCATTGACCCATCAAATCTACCATGCCACATTATAGAGAGCTAACAGTCAATTAGGACTTAGACTGAAAACTTCAGTACTCGCTACTTTTCACCAACACATATGTTAAAATAAATTTAGGTAGATGAGGAAAAAATCACCTAAATCTTTTGTATTTACCGAAATTTGAACTCAGGTCTCCAATCATTTTCAGCCTTTTCATTAAAAGCTAAACCACTTCCTGGTATGCTACAATTGTGAATTTTCTACTACTGTCAAATCTCTTTATAATAAAATCGTTTGTTCTTAATTTTTTCTTCTTTTGTAGTGAATGATTGTATATACCTATAACAATTGATGTTCAATATTTTGGATGTTATGAACAAAGGATAAATTTTTTAATGTTACATATAAAAGATAAAAAACTTATTCAAATTTAAATACTGAAAAGCTATGTAAAATTTTACTAATTAAATAATAAAGAAAGGTAGCACATTATTAATAAATTTATAACTAAATGTATAAAAATTTAAACTCTAAATAATAAAATTAAAAGCTATTAGAAGATTAAATTATTTCAAGATTGATGGAAACATTCCGTAATTATAGCTTGTTCTATAGATTCTAGTCTCTTGCTAGCGATATAACGCTTGATTAGCGAAGATGTCCAAACTTACACCAAAAAGCTATCTAAGAGCCATTCGTTGAAGACAATCTAAGAGGTTAAGTTAACAGTTGAATTTTCTAATTCAGTCCAAGTAGCAATAGGTTGAGATAGAAAATTTTAAACTTATTATTGATGATCTTATCAGAGATTCTACATGGAAGTTATATAGGGGCAATTTTACACAGAGTGTAGTGTTATAAAGATGAATGTTGCTTTTATAGGTAAAAAGTTATTATAGAGATGTAAAATATAATATAAGAAATCAATTCCAAGAAAAACTTAACTTTTACTGTGAATGATTGATATATGGTGATACTGCTACCGACTGTACTAATAGATTTCTTTACTTTAGTGGCCATCTCAAATAAGGTGAGGTAGATATACAAGATTCATATAATTTATCGTAACTAATTCAGATTAACGTTTAGGTAATTAATTGAATATTGGATCCTTCGACCGTTGGGAAAACTCATGGTTTAACAACCGTTAGTTTCTTTGTGCAGGATTACCCAGGGGTGCCAAATATGGCATTATAATTGGAGTTGGAGTACCAGGTTTTGTATGCTTATTAGGATTAATAAGCTTTGCTTTTGGTAAGATCAAGGTTTATGCCCTCCGCCGTGATTTGAACACTGATCTTCCTACTACCATTAATCGTCTACAATCAGCAGTCGCAACGACAGGCCTTAACAGGGCAACCATCGATTCCTATCCCAAGATCGTGCTCGGGGAGAGCAAGCGCCTTCCTAACCCCAACGATGGCACTTGTCCGATATGTTTATCAGATTATCAACCTAAAGAAACGTTAAGAACCATACCAGAATGCAACCATTATTTTCATGCTGAATGCATAGATGAATGGCTTAAGCTCAATGCTACTTGCCCCTTATGTCGAAATACGCCTGATGGTTCTTTACATCCTTGCTCATCATCAACTTCTTTGGTCTCATCTTCTCCATAGATGTCAGGAAACTCTATTTTGCTGTGATTTTTAATGTCAAAAGTGCAGGGTAAGGCTGTATACTGAAGACCCTTGTGGTCCGGCTCTTTCATCAGGGTGCTCTCATTTTAATGTCTTTCATAGGAAATTCTTGTTGTATATAAATTGTGATATCGAGGTATTGTAAATGGAAAGAAAATAAAGCGTGTAGGATAGAATTCTTTTTGGCATTGTTTGTTTAGAAGGTGAAGAAAATGAAAGGGACAATTACGTTCTTTAAAAAAAAAAAAGAAGAAGCTTTTAGTATACATACCACTTGTTCTCCTGGATTATACGGTTGAAACTCGATATAGATATTTATACAATTAGTGGGTTATATTCATTATTTTTTTAGTCATATGTATAGATTATACATAATTATACTCATATAATACATAGGTTATGTATATATACCTCCATCAGTTATTGTTAGTATAAGCGATTGAGCAACTATTTGCGTTAATTCTTCTATGTTGTTTACAGTAAAAACTAAAAAGTTCATTTGTTGCTCTCTTTTTTCCTCCTTGTTCGTAACTCGTAGTATTTGCTGAGTGTTATGAAATAATATAAAAGACAAGAACAATAATGCAAGAACAAGAGCAATAGAGAGAATAGAGAGAGAGAAGTATTCTCATTGATACTTAGAGAATGTTAGGAGTGGTTTACAATGGTAGAAGACCCCTTTATTTATAGGGAGGGGGATGATTTATCTACCAAGAATAGAACTCTAGAATCTCTCTAATTATAGACATTCACCTTAAATAGGAGTCTATTTATAACACTCCCCCTTGAATGTCTATTCAACAATGTGCCTCGTTAAAACCTTAAAACCAAAACCCAATGGGAAAAATTAAAGAAAGGAAAAAGAGTACACATGTTTGAATATGCGCCTATTGGTTGCCTCGTTAAAAACCTTGCAAGGAAAACCCAGTGGGACAAAACCTTGTAAGGGAAAAAGAGTGCAACGCGCATTAAATCCCCTAATGAGTACATCAATTTATATCCTTGAGCATTTGCATTCCAATCTTGTGCATCATCTTCAAAACGATCTTTGGTAGACGTTTGACAAATCAACCATATTGACTTGAATAAATATTCCGCACCTTGAAATCATCATTCTTGATAGATATGAACATCTTCATATAATGTCGTGGAATAACTTTTCAATATCTCCATAGATGCATTCTCAATGCCATCATGCTTATAGTTATAGCAAGATACATATGTACACAAATTGTACTAAGGATGTGGTACTTCAGGACCAAGAATTGCATATGCTTCAAGTAACTTAAATCTTTCAAGTTAAGTCATATAAGCCACATAATAGACTCTAGATGCATATCAAGTTTTCCATGTCATGCTAGACAAATAAGATATCGAAAACTGATTATACATACCTTTGACTTTATACTTTCAAGCATTTGAACTATAGGTTCAAAACTACATGTCTTTCATATGGAATCAATTCTTCTTGAATTGTATCTCTTCCATTTAGTTACTTTCTTTGGGTCAGCAAATGCGTATAGCATGCTTTGCAATATGTTGCAATTGAATTATCCCTTTTATGAACTTCAGGTTCATATCATGATATTCGGGGATATACATATACAAATGATAATTCATCCCATGTAACCTTTTCTCAAGTGTTTATCATGTCTCCCCCTCATGTTAGAAAAGCTAACTTGTTTCCTCAACTTTGGGAAATCATCTTTGTGCATTATCATGTCAATATACATGGCACATTAATAATAAGATGAAATTATTTGGTTCCTGACCCTGAACCACTTGTGAGGGGAGAATATACTCTCGTATACAACTTATATCAAACTGATATATATATAACTTTGTTCTCATAAGAAACAGTTTAGCTATTAAGTGGAAGCACTCAATAATTATCTTGCTAAACCAACTTTGATATAAACCAACTTATCAAGATGAACTATCTTGAGTAGAAAATCTGGAAATTATGCTCGAAGTTAGATTACTAAGCAATTTACCTCGCAAGCACCGGCCAGGCTGCGGGTTAATAACAATTGCGCATGTAACCATATCATAGATGCATCATATGTGGTATACATGGCAGGTGAATGGGCCCATATTCACCTTTGATATTTCCAGAATTTATGGGCTTCAAGTCAGTTCATTAATGAGAACAAGTGATACAAGAGAATTCATAAAGAACTTTCTAGTTCTTTAATATTCACCTATGTGAATTTGCACATCATACTTAAAATGAGATGGCTAACACGAATGCCAACTGAATAAATTATCAATATTGGTAAACTTCAAATTTACACCATGACATGTGCACTTATCAATAAACTTCAGGTTTATTATGACATGGGTTTCTATACCAATAGATATCCACTTTATTGTGGCATTCTTTCTTTTGTGTAGTACAAACTGGAGAATAAAGCGGGTAGCTTTTCATATGCAAATTACTCCGCTACAATTTGTAATAATAGGAGATATCAAAGCCTTCCTTTATTTATAGTTTCAATATAATCAATCGCTTTCGCGTGTACTTTGGAAACTGAATAAGTTTCTTTGAGGCTTACTACAGCACAATACTCAATTGTGTTTCTCCAACATAGTAATAATTGGCTCTTCTAGAGCTCTCAATTAATTTTGTACTACCACAGATTCATCAACATCCATGTGGTGAATATCTTTCTTAAAGAGAAAGTTATACCATTATGGTCATGTCAAACTTATATGCAAGATATGTTTCTTGCATTATCGTTGTCCTTTAATAGTCATATTTCCAAAATACTTTGGCGTACAATAGGTACGTGACCAACGATCATTCATGCCATATATCATCTCAAACCTCCTTCTAGGGGTGAGTGTGGTATCATCTCAAACCTCCTTCTAGGGGTGAGTGTGGTATATTTAATACCAATTTCATGTTCATATTCTTCCAATAATGAATATGTATTCGTGAATCAGATGTTGTCACATTCACTTCGGGGATATGTGATTTTGTTATCCTTTTCAAATCTATAAATGCGTCAGGCATTTGATTTGCTATTCTTTGCAAATGGATAATCTTTTGTGCCTCTTTCACAAATAGAGGTATGTGGATCAAGATGAGATAATGATGCATTTTTTCACAAAATTTCCCGTTTGGTTTCACCAACTTCTCCCCCTAATTTTGGGAAAAGTGTCTCATCAAATTGACAGTCTGCAAATCGTGCAGTGAACAAATCTTCTGTCAATGTTTTGAGGTAGTGAATAATGGAGGGCGATTCAACCTCAACATATATTCCTAACATTCTTTGCAGACCCATTTTGGTGCGGGATGGCGGTGCTACAGGCACATATACTGCGCATCCAAAGATTCTTAAATGGGATATATTGGGTCCATGACCCAAAACCAATTGCAACGGGGAATATTTGTGTCAATTCGTCAGTCAGAGACGAACTAGCATTGCTGTATGTAAAATGGCGTGACCCCAAACCGAAGTGGGCAGCCGACGAACTAGTATTGCTGCATGCAAAATGGCGTGAACCCAAATCAAAGTGGGCAGCCGACGAACTAGCATTGCTGCATGCAAAATGGCGTGAACCCAAACCGATTGTTGATCATTGACAATCGATTGTTTTGCAGTTTTTATGCGAAATATGAGATAACCGACTAGTTTTTCAGGTTAGTCGATTACCTCTACTGGAAAGTAAAAATATTATTGATATTTGAGCATATTGATACATTCTAAAGAACTAATACTAAGATTATATCATGAACAACTAATACTAATGGCTATTAGTTTATTCATTCACTAATACAAACAAGTAAAATAAAATCAAATAGCTCCATCTTCTTTCATCACGGATCCATCACCGATTAGGTGGTCTATCTTCCCCTCGGGTTGCTCAAAGAAGTCTGCCACATCCAAGTGGGTGATGTCAAAGTTGTCGTTAGAGACAAAATTCGTTTCAGGGCGTTTACTCTTTCGAGATGCTTGATAAAGGTCAACCAAAAGTCATGGTATACGGCAAGCCTTTGAACAGTGCCCGTTTTCACCGCAACGATAATATATAGTTTATAAACTATTTGCTTTTGGGTTCTTATCGTATCGTGCTTGTGGCAGAGTGACCAACTTCAGGTTGTCATATCTCTTCTTTAAGCCATTCCACAAGATAGGTGGATCCTTTACGGTGAGATATTCAATCTTCAAACCTTCATCAAGGTGATGGCGCAAGAAAATCAAGGCCTTCGCACATTCTTGAGTGGATGCTTTTTCTCTATCTTTGATGGTGTCTCCGAGACCCATAGCATCTAAGTGGATTTCAGCATCCAACACCCATGTCATATAGTTCTTGCCCGAAATTTCAAGGGCAACGAACTTTCTTTTCATAATGTCAGACATAAAACAGATTTACATCAAGAGCGTGTTCATACTTACGGGCTCTATTACAATTATCACATTCACTTCAGGGAATGGATCATAATCATGTGCTTTACACAATCTCATGTCAAATATTACTTTCATAAAGTGAAAGATTATTTTGAGAATCTTTATTATTCTCATTATCACAATAATGACGATTATAATTTCGTCTATTGCCACGTCCACATCCATTGATACCTTTACGGTAATAATTTTGTCTTCTTTCAGACTTATCACATACTGCTACCACATTCTCTAAAGGGAATGGAGCAAATTCAATTGGACGGAATTCTTTGCCACGTTCACATTCATTGATACCTTCATGGTAATAATTTTGTCTTCTTTCAGACTTATCATATACTGCTTCCGCATTCTCTAAAGGGAATGGAGCAAATTCAATGGGACGGATTTTCAATTATTTGCCCACAATCATACATGAATTTAATCATGGCAGGACATAGAGATTTTACCACTTCATGTGGTTATAATTTCTTACAAACTCCATTAGAGTTATAATCAAACTTTGTTGTCTATGTTTGTATATAAAATCAAATTATAGAATTCCAAGAATTTGAAAGGGAAAAGTAAATTACTTACCTTTAAGGTATACCAATTATATTTTCAATGTTTTCTCTTCTATTTTCCGTATAGAAGATTTTGGGATTTGGTTGCGGCAGAACCTCATGTGAAACCCAGCACCAACGAGGATAGTGAACTTGCCGAGAGGGAGAGCCATGGAGATTTTCGGAATCGATCATGAAAAAGAGGAAACCATTGATTTCTATTTGCAATCTGAGAATTGCAAAGTAACAAGTCACTGAGCTGCGTTGATTAATTAAAATGGGACGTCTTGGAGAACAAGACAGAGTCGTCTGATCGTTCAACCCTACACAAATAAAAGTTAAGACAATCAAAATTTCAATTGGTTAGAGACTCGTGCTGATAACGTGTTATGAAATAATATAAAAGACAAGAACAATAATGCAAGAACAAGAGCAATAGAGAGAATAGAGAGAGAGAAGTATTCTCATTGATACTTAGAGAATGTTAGGAGTGGTTTACAATGGTAGAAGACCCCTTTATTTATAGGGAGGGGGATGATTTATCTCCCAAGAATAGAACTCTAGAATCTCTCTAATTATAGACATTCACCTTAAATAGGAGTCTATTTATAACACTGAGTAGTAATTACAAGTATTTTAATTCTTAATTGCACTTTCCATTGACTTATTTACTACTACTAGTAACTAGTAATTACAAGCGAAGGTACATTGTATTATTTATCAAATAAGTCAATAACTATAAAATCAGTTCCTAATTAGCAATACAACTAAAATTTTAAAGTATTTAGACTTGAAGTTTCTTAACAATCGATTTGAAATTGATAAAACTGGTTTCCTTAATAAAGGACAACATAACCGATTTTTGCAGTTATATCGGATTTAGATTACTTAGTTTGAAAATAAATCTACTTAGATTAATTCGTATTATTATAGAATATAGTATGTCAATATGCTGAAACTATATGAAAGTATCTTGACTTTTGTCATTTATGAAGTGCAAAAAGTTATACAGTACTTAACAGATATAATTAGATAGTAGTTAATTTAACACAAGCATTTTAATGTGATGTGGGACATACCATTCTTTCGTGAAAATAGCATAGGCTGGCCAGTTTTCTAATTGATAATCAAAAAATAGCTAGCGTTTGCAAGATCATTGAAACATTACCACTATTTTAACTAAAACAAGAAAAATTCCAATATAATATGCTAGATTTTGGAGCTCATGCGTATTAAATTCCAACATATTATGTTGGAACTCCAATGCATTATGTTGGAATTTCATATGTAAAAAGTACGTTTTTTTTATTTTTAAGGATGTTTTGGTTCAGATTTTATCTTTACATAAAGAATTACCTAAATTTTAATTATTTTTGAAACTTTTACTATTTTTCAATTGAGAAAACTACCTTCTATAGTCCCTCAAAATTTTAATAGCCCAATTTTGTCCCACTTACGGAAAATTGCACTTCGACCCAAATATATTGCATCTAGTAGCTCGAAGGGAATGAGTATGGCAACATAAGCGCTTGTAGCTCAGTGGATAGAGTGTCTGTTTCCTAAGCAGAAGGTCGTAGGTTCGACCCCTACCTGGCGTGATAGATCAACAATTTTTTGCCTTTTTAAATTGTATTTTGTACTTTTGGATCCGATAAGTATTAGCTAAGAATTGAATGAAACATTTAATGCAGGTCATTTACAAAATGTCTATTTTGTATATTTTTATACAGTGTCACTCTATTGTGTATATTTTTAATATTGTGATAGTATCGTTTATATATATTTTTTTATATAGTGACAGTTTATTTTATTATATATTTTGTATATTGATAATCTATTTTATATATAATTTGTATAGTAACAATCTATTGTATATATATTGTATAATGACAGTCGATTTAGTATATTTTTGTATGGTGATAGTCTATTTTGTGTATATTTTGTATAGTAACGGTCTATTTTGTATAATGACAGTCTATTTTTTATAGCTATTGTATATAAATTGTATAATAATAGTATATTTTATATAATTTTTGTATAGTTACAGTATATTTTGTATATATTTAATATTTATTCATAGTTATCTCCTATCATCTTCCTCTTATTAAGAGACTAGCCCAGCGTCCATGGCCTTACAGTTGCCGAACATGGTAATAAGATCACCGAAATTTAAAGTTTCAGGCAAAGACCTTCGAAATATTAACTTCATATTCACATAAACTATGAGAGAAAATCAGAGAAAGAAGACAAGACCATGGGAGTTGTGGTTGGCGGAGTTGCTTCTTCAACGACGTCCATGGCCTCACAACCGCCGAAAATGGTAACCACAATATTGTAAAAAACGGTAAAAAATTTGAATCAATCAATTAGTTATGCCACAAAACACAAACTAATGGAGATTTAGAAAAACCAACACAAAATTAAAATTGAAAAAAACACAAATCATCAGATCCAACATAGTATTTTGCAAAATACAATATTCTCGTAGCTCATTAGCATTTCAAATGCGTGGTCTGCAACACGATGCATGCTTTTTTATTCATAATGGATCTGGGACCATAAGTTTGCGATGACAATAAATTGGGATCATCACATATTTGCATTCAAAACCCAGATATAGCCCAAGATCATGAATTGCAAACAAAAGTTAGAATATAATATGAAAATTACAACGATTTTTCAAATTTTTCAGAACCGAATAAAGGTCCAAACCCCGAAATGCAAGAAAAATGAGATTAGAGAAACGAAAAAGACTTTTTATAGAGAGATAAAAAAAGAGAAAAGCGTCCATTGCCGAAGAAAAAAAGTAGGAAGGAAGGAAGATAGGGATGTGAGCTGACTGCTACTGGTTGTTATTGTTTTTAAGTTATAAATTATATGGGTCAATTTGTGGCTACTGGGTGATATATGTTTAGCCCAATGGACTACGAATGATATTGCTCTTTTTTAATTACTAGTTATCAATCATACTATTTCTGCTCCCCTCCTCCCCGCCCTATATTCCACGTGTTTTCAAGAAACTAGGTCGTTTTACAACCCATTTGTAGTCTAATCCAACTTCCAATCTGCCCAACAAATGTCTACTAAGACGAGAAGAATATGCTAAAAAGTAAAAACGCAGGGTACAACACTCCCAAAACTGTTAGAATATGTTTATAGTTTAGTTTGGATCGATTTTTTTCTAAAAATAGATCAAAATAAGTAAGTTAATTTTTTAAATATTAGAACCAAACCAAACCAATAAAGTTAATTTTTCTCGATTTGGTTTATGTCGTTTCTTTTGTTTTTTCGATTGTTTGTCAGTTTTTTCTTAGATATAAGACATATACTACCAAACATATATTTCGGTGACCACATTTTCAATGTAACACTTTCAAATCAATTGCCCTTTCAGAAATTTATTATTTACCAAAATATTGACGATAATTGAATCAAATAATGATGAATAATTTAAGGACTCCATTAAAAATATGTTATTTTTAACAAGAAATAGATTCTTACACTAAGTAAACGAAAATTACCAATCAAACTAGAATGTAGAGGTAAAGAACTATGTTAAAAGTGCAAACTATTAACATTTACCACAAAATTTTTGAAACTTGTATAATAATATACATATATATATAAGTATAATAATAAATTTGAAATAGTTATTCCTATAATCGGCTTGGTTCGATTTTTTTTAATTAAAATCAAGCCTAAACTAAATTTGATCGGTTTCTAAAATTCAAAACCAAAATCAAACCAAACAAAAAAGTATTAAATTTTTTGGTGGATTTGATCTGGTTTTCGATTTGGTTCGATTTTACGGGATAAACCCCCCTCCCCCCACACAAAAAAAGAAGGAAAAACATTGAAAGAAAAGAAAAAATCCAAAGATTTACTCCTCTGTTTTTTTACTTCATAATAATAAAACCCCGTAAACCCTTTCCTCATTTCCCTTCTTTCTTCGAGCTCACAATCACATATCACTGTAAGTCTTCTATTTTTAAACTTTTGTTTTCATATATTCTTCGTATCACCTATCACACTAATTTGGATCTGAACTCTGATTCATTCTAAATATTTTGTTGTTTTGTGCAATATGTTGTGTGAATGACCATAAAATTTTAATCTTTGGGATTCATTGTTTCTATGTATTATATTGTCAGAATGATCGTAAAGGTTTCATCTTTAGGCATGGCGAATCAGTATTTATGATTTATGAGTTCAGGATTCGAGGTTCAAGGACGGTGACGTTATGTTATCATTACATAATAAACAATTTCATTAGCTGTAAAAAAACATTTTCAGCAAACCATTATAAATGCACATATGATATAACCTTTAAATAGAAATTTACTATTACTTGTTTTACATTTATTTGAGAGGTCGCGGAGGTGGAGTCAAGATTTGAAGTTTTTGAGTTTTGAACTTGTCGGTGAACCCATAAACTCCTTTCAGTTACTGGGTTCGCAATTAAATATTTATACATATAAAATAAATTTCCTAATACAAATATATAGTGTAAGCAAAGCTATTGGGTTTGCCCGAACCCGTAAGTAATAGTCTAGCTCCGTCTATGAGTGGTCGATGGTAATGGAAGCAATTCCCACGAGCTGAGAACAAAAGGATGTACATGCCCCTTACCCAGCCATTACCGCTCATCCCGCTTTTTATGTTGATATCCTGTCTTTGTCTTTCCAGGTTGTGGGTTAGGTTGTAGGAAGGTAGTCTAGTAGTGTTTTGTCTTAGGATGTTAGTAACTCTTGTTGTGTCCATATTATTCCATTGTGCTTGTAGTACTATGCCATTGTTATTGCTTAGTGTTAGTGCTTCTCTCTCTATTTTCTAGTTATTACGTTGCTGGTGTTATCTTTTTGGATTCCGTTGGTGTTACTGCACTCCGTCTCGTTCCATCTTCTTGTGCCGAGGGTCTATCTGAAACAATCTCTCTGCTCCTTCGGAGTAGGGGTAAGGTCTGCGTACACACTACTCTCCCCACTGACCCACTTGTGGGATTTTCACTGGGCTGTCGTTGTTGTAAGCTTGAAGGAAAAAAGAAAGTATAGTTCTGAGCTTTGTGAAGAAAAGGAAGAGAAGCAATATCATTTTGAAGAAGCAGGGATAGTGATGTTTTACAATAGGAACAAACTAAATAAATAGAATGATGCAGCAGAGAATCGAACTTTGTATCTCCGCACAAAAAACCTATGCTTAAAGCCCGTTGGCATTGAATCCATTGCACCTCTTGAGATATGGGCTCAAATTAGCCATATTAATCTTTTTTAGGCTGGGCCAAACTTTATGGGTTCAGTCGAAACCAAACCTCATATGCATCCGCCACTGTCTTTAGGATGTATTGTTTCTCTGTTTTATGTTGTATGATTGTCTATAAAGGTATCATCTGCAGGGTGCATTGTTTCTGTGAATTGTATGTGCGAATGAATATGAGGTTTTCATCTTTATGATGTACTGTTTCTGTGTATTCTGTTGTGTAAGTCATTGTAAAGGTTTCATCTTTATGACACATTTTAGTCTGAGCATATGTTGTGTATATACTGCAATGGTTGCCTAACTTTGATGTGGGATGCTAATATTTGCTGCTAAATCTATTTATTGAAGGAAGCAATTTAAAAGAATGGCTTATAGGCGCAACATAACGGCACGAGCTAAGCTTCTTTATCAGCAACAAAGAGTTACCCCTGTATTTTCTTACTTTCATCATGGTGATGATCGTAACAACCCTGAACCCCGTGTTGATAGTTCAAGAGTTCCCAGTTTTTCCCAGTCCCGTTACATGGGAAGTGCAAGTGGGATTAACAGCTTCAGTGGCTCAAGAAACCCATTTCAAGACAGGAGATTTTGTGCTTCAGGCCTTATGATTCCGATGAGTTATGGGTCCTTATTGACCAGGAATATGTCAACTAATATTGGTGGTGAAGCGGATAAAATAGACTACATGACTGATGTTGCTGAAGTACTGGCCGATAAGGCTGTAGAGGCTGTAGTTTCTCAAGCTCCAGCTGTGAACGAGATGGCAATTGCCGCTGCAGATTGTTATTTGCCGGTTAAGGCATTGATGTATTTGATGGATTACATTCATATGTTTACTGGGCTTGAATGGTAAGAGTAAATGATGTTGCCTTTATTTTTTTAATTTTCTCGCGAACACGGGCTTGCTGTGTCTTTTTACAGCATGTTTGGATTGATTTAATAGGAGAGAGAAATGGAAGGTAGAGTTACCTATCTATCAACCCCACCACCAAAAAAAAAAAAAACCAAAAAGAAGAAGAAGAAGAAAAAACGTATGGTTTCTTTATTCGTCTCTTGATAATTTTTAGGTCAGAGAGAGAGTGATAACTAGATATAAACAACTCAATGATTCCCGAGTTGGGGCTGCAAGAGTTCAATGAACTCTTTGTTATTCCTAAAGTCTTTTATTAAAAATAGATACATCTTTTTAACTTATTCATAGAGTCTTAAAATATAGAATTTTAAGTTGAGATTATGATTGCAGTTGAAGCATCTCAGAGTATTCGATTTGGCGTGCAGAGTTTGTTCTTTTAATGTCCACAGATATTTAGCGGGACTCCATAACTGCAGATTTATTTCATTGAAAATACTTGAACTTGCTTGGGATTCAATATTAGTAGTGGCAGATTGGTAGTAGTAGCTCTTGATTGAGAGATATGTTTGGAAGATTGAGATTTGACATTTTAGCTGAAATAAGTTGGAATTTTAGGTGGTTAAAAGTTACTCTATCTAGTCATTTTGCTATATCTAGTTATTAAATGACAACTCTTAGGGCCTTGACTTCATCTTGAAATTTTTGATGTTGTTCAGGTGGGCATCCATAGTTGCTACAAGTATTATTATTCGGTTGTTAACTCTTCCAGTTATGATTAATCAGCTGAAGTCTACTTCACAACTAACGGTAAGCTTCTGTAGTGCATCTTAACCTTGCTACATGTCCCAGTCTGTTTATTTTAATATCTTAAGGCAGTTGGTGAAACAACCGTACTAGACTACATATGATCTTACCCTCATCATAAAAAAATGATCACCCTTTCCTTAAAAGAAAAAAAGACTCCATAGGATCTCATGTCGACATAGGACCTACTTTTTATGCACAAAAGTTAATGAAGGAAAGTGGGAAGAAATTCAAGTTCAAGTATGTCAACGTATATGAGTTACAAATATCGCTGAGCAACAAACGTTTGTCCAACTGTTTTCCTGCTTATCTTTACTGGGCTAAAGGAACTTATAAAATCCTAACCTCATGCCAATTTCATTCGTTAGCTAGCGTTATCTTGCAGCCTATTTTCACTCTTCAGTAATTTCTTGGTCTCTTCATTGGGTCCTGGAACATAGGCATTCTGACGGGTAAGTCCATAGAGTTGGCGAAGGTTCTTCAGAGGAAGAGGGTTAACATAGCGTGTGTCCAGGAGACTAGGTGGAAAGGGTCGAAGGCGAGGAATGTAGATGGGTTTAAGCTGTGGTATTCTGGGGTCGTGAGAGGTAAGAATGGAGTGGGCATCTTGGTAGATAGGGACCTAAGGGAGTCCGTGGTCGAGGTTAGGCGAGTGAATGATAGGTTAATGTCTATTAAGCTGGTTATTGGGGGTTGCGTCCTCAACGTCATCAGTGCTTACGCGCCGCAAGCGGGCTTAGACGAGGAGGCTAAGAGGCGCTTTTGGGAGGACTTGGATGACCTGGTGAGTAGTATTCCCCAATCTGAGAAGTTAGTTATTGGAGGGGACTTCAATGGTCATATTGGGGCTGTTGCTGGTGGCTATGATGAGGTGCACGGTGGCTTCGGCTTTGGGGTTAGGAACGGAGGAGGCACTTTGCTGCTTGATTTCGCCAGGGCTTCCGACCTTCTGATTGCGAACTCGACATTTCAGAAGAGGGAGGAGCATTTGGTCACCTTCAAGAGTTCGGCGGCGAGGACTCGGATTGATTACATCCTCATCAGAAGGAGCGATAGGGGTATGTGCAAGGATTGCAAGGTTATTCCGGGAGAGTCTCTTTCGACTCTTCATAGACTACTAGTGATGGATGTCGGTCTCTGGGTGAAGAGGAAGAGGAGGGGCGCTCGGGGACAACCGCGGATTAGATGGGGTGCTTTGACTAAGGAGAAAGCACAGGAGTTGGAAAGGAGGTTAGTTGAGGGCGGAGCTTGGAGAAGTTCTGGGGAAGCGGACACTATGTGGGCAGTGACGGCGAACTTGGTTAGGGGGTAGCACGGGACGTGCTCGGGGTAGCCAAGGGATATTCAGGCAGACATCAGGGTGATTGGTGGTGGAACGATGTAGTCAAAGGAAAAGTGGAGGTGAAGAAGGCGGCGTTCGCTAGGTTGGCAGGGAGCACAAGCGAGGAAGAACGGAGAGCGAACAAGGTGATCTACACGAGGAAAGAAGCGAGGATGGCAGTCACGGAGGCTAAAAACACGGCGTTCGGTCGCATGTACGAGGAACTAGGGGAGAGAGGCGGGGATAAGAAGTTATTCCGGTTAGCTAAAGCAAGGGAAAGGAAGGCACATGATCTAGACCAAGTTAGGTGTATCAAGGGCGAGGATGGTAGAGTTCTGATGGGGGAATCTCAAATCAAGCAGAGGTGGCAGGCATACTTTCGGGACTTACTTAACGAGGAGGGGGATCGTAACATAGAGCTAGGGGAGCTGGGGAATTCAGAGCAACATAGAGACCTTGGGTACTGCAGACGCATTAGGGTGGAGGAGGTCATGGGGGCTTTGCGTAGGATGAGTAGGGGTCGAGCGACCGGACCTGACGAGATCCCGGTGGAGTTCTGGAAGTGCATGGGTAAGTCAGGAGGGGAGTGGCTCTCCAGGTTGTTCAATGCGATCTTCAGGACCAAAAGGATGCCGGATGAGTGGAGGTGGAGTACAGTGGTGCCCTTGTACAAGAACAAAGGGGACATCCTGTGCTGCAACAACTATAGGGGTATCAAATTAATAAGTCACACGATGAAGGTTTGGGAGAGGGTGATTGAGGTGCGGGTGAGGGAGGTGACATCTATATCTGGGAACCAGTTCGGTTTCATGTCGGGCCGCTCCACTACAGAGGCTATCCACCTTGTCAGGCGGCTGGCGGAGCAATTCAGGGATAAGAAGAAGGACCTACACATGGTGCTTATCGACTTGGAGAAGGCGTATGACAAGGTCCCAAGGGAGGTGCTATGGAGGTGCTTGGAGGTGAAGAGCGTGCCGGAAGCCTACATCAGAGTAATCAAGGACATGTACAATGGAGCTAAGACTAGGGTTAGGACGGTGGGTGGCGAATCAGACCATTTTCCAGTGGTTATGGGGCTCCATCAAGGATCAGCGCCGAGCCCCCTCTTGTTTGCCTTAGTGATAGATGCTCTAACCCGACATATTCAAGGGGATGTGCCTTGGTGTATGCTATTTGCTGATGACATAGTATTGATAGATGAGACGAGGGTCGGTGTTATTGAAAGGTTAGAGGTATGGAGACAGACTCTCGAGTCTAAAGGTTTCAAAATAAGCAGATCTAAGACAGAGTACCTGGAGTGCAAGTTTAGCGCCGAGCCGAGCGAAGTAGGCAGGGACGTGATGATTGGTTCTCAGGCTATCGCCAAGAGGGACAGTGTCCGATATCTTGGGTCTGTGATTCAGGGGGACGGAGAGATTGACGGGGACGTCACTCATCGTATAGGAGCGGGGTGGTCAAAGTGGAGACTTGCATCAGGAGTCCTGTGTGACAAGAAGATTCCACACAAACTCAAGGGAAAATTCTATAGAGCCGTGGTTAGACCTGCGATGTTGTATGGGGCGGAGTGCTGGCCCGTGAAGAACTCTCATGTTCAGAGAATGAAGGTTGCGGAGATGAGGATGCTCAGGTGGATGTGCGGTCACACCAGGCTAGATAAGATTAAGAATGAAGTTATTCGAGAGAAGGTGGGGGTAGCCCCGGCGGATGAGAAGATGCGAGAAGCGAGGCTGAGGTGGTTCGGGCATGTGCGGAGGAGAAGTCCCGATGCCCCAATGAGGAGCTGTGAGCGGCTGGAGATTGTTGGCAGTCGGCGAGGCAGAGGGAGGCCTAAGAAGTATTGGGGAGAGGTGATTAGGCAGGACATGACTAGAATGCAGGTTTCCGAGGACATGAACCTTGACAGGAAAGTCTGGAGCTCTAGAATCAGGGTTGTAGGATAGGGGCTCCTAGAGTTTTTCACACGCCTCATCCGGGGTTGGGTGTGGATCAGCAGGGTTACCCATAGATGATTTGTGTTTTAGCTTATGTCCCCCCTATGGCTGTTAGTTATGGTAGTTACTGTATGATATTATTGCATGCGATTGTACTTATGTTTCGTATGTTTAGATAATTATTTACGCTATTTACGCTATTTCTGCTGGAGTTAGTAATGCTCTATTGTTTTTGTTTTTGTTTTTGTTTTACTGCTGTTTTTCCTTTTAGCCTATGAGCCGGGGGTCGATTGGAAACAGCCTCTCTGCCCTTTCGGGTAGGGGTATGGCTTGTCTACATATTACCCCCCAGACCCCACCTGGTGGGAGTATACTGGGTAGTAGTAGTAGTTGTTGTTGTTCCACTCCTAAAATTAGACCAGAAGCTGTTAAAATAAAGCACCTGGCTCATACATTGAAGTATCTGCTACAATGAACCCCGAGTGTCATGTATAACTGTAGCCTTGGATTGGAAATATCCCTTTTCACTTGAAACCTGAAAAACAAAAAAACTGGCAATAGTGTAGTAACATTAATTAGTTAATCATGTTAAAGCCATTTCTTTGTTCTGGAAGAAGTCCTTTGCAGTCATAGATCAGTATAAAAACCTGTGACATCAAGTATTAACAGTTTGTTTTGTCGCTGCGGACTATTTAAATGACAACATCACAATGCTTTTAGAAGCAAAAAGCGCAAAGAAACGACAAGGCCCATGGAGGCTGAAGAGAGAAGCATGAAGTGGAGTGCAAACTTCTCTGTAATGAACCGAACAATTTTCGAAAATTTAAGTACAAACACAATCAATTTAGCACTATAACAATCAACATGCAGTAACAATACTAACTAATTTCAGTATCCATAACACAATAAGATTGATATTAATCCAAGTCCTCACACATGAGAATTGACTACTTATAAACCCTCGCTTTGCATCGTTAAAGCAACACAAGGATGCCTTCTCCTGATACAAGTGAGAAGTGCACTGCATGTGAATTTTTCGTCATGCCTACTTGCTCATTGCTCAAGCTTGACTTGCAATAGATTTTATCATTTTAGAGCTTAATGATTTCATGTAACAACATCATGCCCAAGGTTGTGGCCTAGTGGTCAATGAAGTGGGTTGAGAACCTTGAGGCCTCTGGTTCAAATCTCAGATTTCTTTCCATCTGTCTAAGCCGACAGAATTACCGGGTACCTGTGTTGCTGCTGGTGGGAGGTAGTAGGTGTGCTGCAAGCTAGCCCGGACACCACGGTTATTAAAAAAACGACGCTCATGCTCAACATGATCACTTTTTACCTTTTAATTCATTCTTGTTCAAGTGACACGGAAGTATTTAATTTGAGGCCAACTGGTTCTGTTCAATGTTCGTGTTATACAAAATGAAGTATGTCCTTTCGGGTAGGGGTAAGGCTTGTCTGCATATTACCCCCCAGACCCCACCTGGTGGGAGTATACTGGGTAGTTGTTGTTGTTTATACTGTGGTTTTACACTTATCTTCTTTAACAGTGCATGGCCTTAAATAATGATGGCCTTATTTCTTTCTTTTGAATCTTAGTTTGTTCACTTCTTTACCTGATAAAGTGAAAAGGGAAATAAAAGAAAAAATGATTTACGTGCATCGACATTTCTTGGGCGAGAGTAGTACTAGGATGGGTGACCCCCTGGGAAGTCCTCGTGTTGCATCCCTCTTCCAGACCCCACCTGGTGGGAGTATACTGGGTAGTTGTTGTTGTTGACATTTCTAGTTTTCTACCCCTTTTTAATAAGTCAAGAAAGTTTCTTACTTTACTAATAAGCACCAAGGTTGTTGATATTCCTACTACTATGCTGGATGTGCTTGTTTTGGCTCACTTAGGTATTTTCTACTCCTAAATTTTATTACCTTAAAGTAAATGGAATGTCATTCGAGCTTCTTGTTTAAACTGTTGGGTTTTTTATTTTATTTTATTTTATTTTTTATTTTTTATTTTTTTTGTGATGGTGGTATCCGAGCCTACTTGCATGCACCTCCACTATTTCATCGTTTACCCCTTACCCGTCACCAACACAAGTATTGGGCCTATGAAGACTTTGGCAAATGAGAAGAAATCACATAGTGTATTTTTGTCTCCATTGGGATAGAACCTGACATCTCTTGGTTCTCCTCCCGCTTCATTGATAATAAAGCTGTTATAAGTGCTAAGTGATAAAGCTACAGTAGCTTCGAGAATATCAGGATGAAACCTTTCTATGTGACGAACAAAAATTTCTCAGAAGATATTGGTCGGTACTTTGGCTCTTGTTGTGGGGTTTGAGAACTAGCTGAAAAGGATTTGCTACTTGCTATAATCAAGTTTTGTGATCTTAACTCTTGACACTTCATGTAACAGACCCGATCTGGTCTCTCCTTTTTTCTTAATATGTGCTTCTATGGTGTTTAGTCTTGTGCGCAATATAAGGTTGGTGGTTATAGTTGTGGTTTACTGATTCTAAAATTACACCAAGCAATCATACCTGGTGAAGCAAAAATTTTAATGACTCATTTATTCTCATAAAAAAAAGTAGTGACTCATATCATTTCATTGGCTCAACATCTCGTTAATTAGAGGCCACAGAGTTCACTCTGTGTTGTTAGGTACCTGAAGTTAGGTACAGCTTACGCTGGACACTTCTCCACGCTTAGGTGGCAGTTCAATGTTGGCACCAAAGCACTAACACATGCACATTAGTGTCCATGGGTTCTGAAGAGAGCAACAATAGTATAGCTGACAACGTGCTATATATATTGTGTGCATGTGTATTTTATTGATTCAGAATATGAAAATAGAATATATCTGGAAGATGATCCCTCCTTGCATCTTTTGGGTTTTTTTGGACGAGAGGAATAGCAAATGTCTTGATGGAGTTTCAACTCCTCTTTTTCTGAAAGCTAAAGGTCTACTGTACCTTTTTAGTTGGAGCAACCTAACCCCTGTAAATAATGTTGCCTCCTATTTAGATATTATTAGTTCACTTACTTTGACTTAGGCCATACTTTTGTTCTTTTGTTTTTTTGTTAGCTCTTTGGCTGGAAACACATTGTAATGGAGCTAACAGTGGCCTATTTCGTGTTTCTGCATCTTCTGGATGCCATCAAGGAATCATCATCTTACTTCATCGAGAAAAAAAATGAAAATAGAAATATATCAGTCACTAAATCTGAATAAAATTGTAAAAGCTGTATTTTGATATCTGAATCAAACATTTAAATTAGTCTTTTGAACTTGTTTGACATGACTCTTATTTTATATATTTTTAATTAATTTTTTTCAATCCCTTTGTCCATATAAATGTTGTTCGTTTTTATAGTTATAGTTTTTTACTACATTTATCTTTTATTTGTTTCTTCATCTGTGCCTATTTTTAAAAAACATTTGCTTTAAATCTGTTTTGGGCTTAAAGCCCCCAGATCTGGCGATCCTCGATGCTTTTCGCCTTTGACTAGCTGGTTTCACTGAAATTGAGGAAGTTTAGGCTAAATTTTCTGTGCTGAAAATAAATTTCTTTTCAAACTTCAAAAATTAGGAAGGGATGTCCGAACATTAAGTGCATAGTGGATGCAGCATAGATATCTATTCCACTGTGATGCCATCAAGTGATTTCTATAGAGATTCTTTGTTTTAAAGAGAAAACTTTAGACTTATATTATTCAAAGTAAGGTTTAGTACATCTTTATGGCTCCAGGTTGCTCTTTATTCTTTTCTTTCTTTCAAAAGTTATGCTTGGTAGTTGATTCTTATTTCTTCATTCTTTGTTGACTTCTCTATCCATTTCAGTTGCGGAGATTGTTAAAATCTGCTATGATATGTTTAGATCTAGAGCCCATTTGGATTGGCTTATTTTTAGTGCTTTAAAGCCAAAATAGCTTTTAAGCCATTTTATAGTGTTTGGATGAAGTAAAAAAAGTGCTTTTAAGCACTTGTTTTTAAGCTAAAATGAAAAAAAAGCCAAAAGTCAAAAGCTAGAATTCCTAACTTATGGTTTTTGGCTTAAAAGTCACTTACGACAAGCCCATCCAAACGGGCTCTTACCAAAGCAAGCTCCTGTGAATTACTGTGTAGTTGGTGAAAGTGTTTGAAAACCAGCTTTACATTTATTAGAATCCGTTGCGTTGGAAAACCAGCTTTACGGTTAGTAGAATCCGTTGCGTTCTAATACTTGGTCTAGATTTCTCATACACCGTACTAAAATAGAATATACATGAAAAGACTGGCAATTTTTCCTTCTTTAGTCTCCTTGCTTCATCTTTGTCTAGATTTTCACTTCATTCACTGATTGTCCATTTCTTAACTTGCATGTCTTGTGCAGCTTCTGAGGCCAAAGATGGAAGAGATTAAAGAAGAGATGCAAAATAAGGTAGGTTGATACGAGTCTCCTCTTGTTATTTTTTCCTTTTTGATTGAGCTAGCTAATCACTTGAATGAATTTCCAACCATGTCATGTACCTCCTGGTAATGACATATGAATAATATTATCCTTTGTGATGGTTATCAACAACTACAAACCCGGTATAGTCTCACAAGTTGGTGAGAGTAGTGTATAAGTAGACCTTACCCTATGTTGAAGGCACAAAAGTTGTTTCTGATAGACCCTCGGTTCAAGAAATTGATGGTTATAACATAAGAAAAATAAAAAATTATTCTACGTGATCCAGCTACTGAATGTTCAATACTGCTTTAAACTTTGTTGATGGTAAAACTTTTACATGTGTCTTAGACTCTAAGACCAGCCTATATCATCTCTAAGTAATTGATCCATGCACAGATAGGCCATACTCGCTTGTCTTCTTTACTGTCAAAGAGTTTGTCCTTAAATTATAAACAGCTCATGTGTTTCCTTCCCTTTTGGAGGCAAGAATTATGTGGTTTGTATTTGTACCTGCCAAAAGTTCTTCGTTGGTTTATCTTTTTATTTCTTAACAGGGTATGGCGCCGGCAGCAGTTGCTGAAGGTCAACAAAGAATGAATGAATTAATGAAAGAGTAAGCAACTTTTCCTTGTTGACTCTAATGAACTACTATATGCGCTGTTTTGTACCAAAAATTCTTGAAAAACTTAACTAGCTTCTCATGTGAAAGCATTGGTGAATATAGTTACCAGGTACCGCTATTGGTTGGAGGATAGAGGTAGTTTCCGGTGAGCCGGCCTTGTCACCACCATTTTTAGAGAAGTTAACTAGCTTCTCACAATCCACCAGTTATTTCTTTTTCTTCTAGTGTTCTTTCATGTTTTTCTTCTCTTAGAGTCGATTTTAGAGCTACTTTGAGTTGCATATCTACCCCATTGCTATTCCCTTACTTAAGTATTGAACTTCCCGTTACATGCATCTGGTTTCCTTCACAACTATAGTTCTGAGATATCTTCTTGTTCTCGGATTATTCATCTGCAGTAGTTCAGATAAACTTCAGAATAGTAGTTTTATTAAGTGTTGCATGTTGTGACAGTATTATTCATCTGTAGATAATGCAAATTTTTTCAGAAGGATCGAAATGATACCTCCAGTACTTTAAGCAACTGATAAAGCTGAATGGGCATTCTGATGAGACTTGTAAATTAACCATACCCATGTTGTAAATTAACCATGGTAACATGCACTCTTTGGAAGATACTTATTCCAATTTTTGTTGAGCTTGGTCACCTTTACAACAACAACAACAACAACCCAGTATTATCCCACTTAGTGGGGTCTGGGGAGGGTAGTATGTACGCAGACCTTACCCCTACCCTGAGGTAGAGAGGCTGTTTCCAAATAGACCCCCGGCATCCTTCCCTCCAAGAACTTCCCACCTTGCTCTTGGGGAGACTCGAACTCACAACCTTTCGGTTGGAAGTGGGGGTTGCTTACCATCAGAGCAACCCCTCTTGTCAATATTTGCTGCCTTATGGCAGTTCAATTATGTTATTGTTTCTCTTAGTTTCACTACTTTTCCAGTTGACTTTTTCCTAGTTTCGCCTCAGTTATTTTTGCTTTGCTACTTTAGCTCCTCTCCAACACTTTCTCAATGTTATCATTATGGTATTGGTACTTGCCGACAAATGATGATTTAATAGGTTCCTGTATCTTAATGTCGCTCAATCTGATTGCTTGTGGAGAAACTAAACTATCCAGCCTTCAGCTTAGCTGTTTTTTTTGCTTGTTCAAAACATAGTCACATATTAGCAAAACATTACGCTAATTATGTGTGGTTTGGCAAGAAGTCGATGGGATGCTTTGATTAGCCGATGTAGATTTAAAACATAAGTACCTGCAGTCACATACTTCCAAAAAATTCCTTTGATAGCACTTTCGGTGAGATGTTTGATATGGTGAATCCATCTATAAAAATTTTTTGATATGGTGACTGTGTTTATAAAATCAATGTCATTCTTGCAGACATGGAGTTTCAGTGTTCACTCCCTTAAAGGGAATACTGATACAAGGCCCGATCTTTGTCAGTTTCTTTGTTGCTGTAAGATTATCCTGTTCTGCTATCTGTATTGTTCTTCTCTCTATCACTCTCTGTCTCTTCCATTATTAGACCTTCATGCCATCTCTCGAAATTGCAGATTAGGAACATGGCGGACCATGTTCCTTCTCTCAAACAGGGAGGAGCATTTTGGTTTACTGATCTTACTACTCCAGATAGTATGTATATCCTTCCAGTTTTGACGGCTTTGACATTCTGGATAACGGTGGAGGTAAAGTTATCTGTTATCTCAGTCTCTTTCTTTTCATTTTTTTTGATTCATTGCTCTTTTTTCTAATGGTCCAATGGATTATTATTCGTATGACTTGTTATCGTTTGATGTTGTGTTGAAATCAAATGAGAGAAAATATCTAATACTGTTAAAGAAAGAAGACAGTAGGGAAAGTAGTCCTGAAAAAATCATGAAATGTTAAATTTTTTGTATCAGAGATCCATTGTTAAGCAACCCCCACTTCCAACCGAGAGGTTGTGAGTTCGAGTCTCCCCAAGAGCAAGGTGAGAAGTTCTTGGAGGGAAGGATGCTGGGGGTCTATTTGGAAACAGCCTCTCTACCCAAGGGTAGGGGTAAGGTCTGTGTACACACTACCCTCCCCAGACCCCACTAAGTGGGATTATACTGGGTTGTTGTTGTTGTTGTTGTAGAGATCCATTGTTATCTTGGAGAATCATTAAAGATATTTGTTTAGATTGCACCGCGTGGCAAAGGAATCTGCCCAAAAGAGAAATAAAGGAAGAAAGGAAGTAAGGGAAAGAATAACAGAATCTGCGCCTGTAAATATGGTTTTCTTTTAGACGCCTGTAAATATGTCATTATCAAGTTAATGTTGAAACTTGGTATAGATCTGACGTCAGTTTTAGTTGATCTCAAGTTCATACTCTAGCCATCATTAACAGCTGTATCTGTCTTTCTTAACAGTTCTTTAAAGCATGTTATTCTGGTCAATTTTGTTGACTAGAGTAGTTCTTTCGCAGTGCAATGCTCAAGAAGGATTGGAGGGAAACCCTGCCGGTAAAACCATAAAAAATGTTTCACGGGCCTTCGCTGCGCTTACTATCCCATTCACTGCTGGTTTTCCTAAGGTGGGATGTCCTACCAACTTGTGTATAATGACTGATCATAGTTTATTTGTCCTTTTTCACATGATGACTGATCTGCAAAATCTGTTTACCCCAGAAGTTTATGATGTGTATTTGTAGCCAACTTCCTTTTCTCTTTGATTTTTCCTATTCTTTTTCCTGGTAGTTTCTAATAGTAATTTTTTTTTCTGGTTGAATTGGTGGGAACATGCATACCCTTACTTCCCTTTGATGCACAAGTTTGTTTTTTTATCTACTACTTGTATGAAAGGTATGGTGGATGGTGCGTGGTGGCATATTTAGTTATTGATTAAAATGTTGAGACGAGCAGTGTTCCTTTCTTTCTTTTCTTTTTGTTGGGAAAATGAAGAAACAAGCTTTGCCTGTCAAACTTGAATTATGATGTTCATATTTGCTGGCAATATAGATCTTTTGCTGAAGATGAATTGGCTGTTTCGTGAAGGAAATCAAGATGAATAATTAAATTGGCTCCTCTTTAATTTTTTTTTTAGTTTCTTTGATGGCCTGCCAGCTGTATGTTTATCCATTTTGGGATTTGAAACATACCAAGTGTTTTTTCTGCTTTCTTTTATCCATTTTTTCATTTAAACATTCCATCTTTACTTAAATTTTAATCTCACATGGACTTTTATGTTTAAATTGCTCGGGCATATTCAAGTCCTCATGCAATCAGCATGTCAAAAACAGTAAAACACCTTTTCCACATGCCTACATCATGTGGTAGAGAGAGAGATATGTTCTTCTAATATTGCTGGAACACGTTCGTCAATGACATTGTCATTGTGATTGGCCATATGTGGGTGTTGCTACTAATGCCTCGCTGGATTTTATTGAGATTGTTAATAGGCATAGTTTTATCAAGAATGAATTGTCCATCTTTTGCCACAAAAAGGTTGGGCAAATCGAGAATCTTGTCAATTGTTTACATCTGTTACATGCATGTTGTATTTCATGGATGTTGCTTTTCTTGTGCATGTCATATGTGCAACATAATCCTTGTAAATGCTGTTTCATGTATGGTATTTGTTTCATTATTCATAATGATTTGTTTTTGAAGCGGGACTATTAACGTTCATGGCATTTGAATAATTGCAGGCAATATTCTGTTACTGGATAACTTCAAATCTCTTTTCACTCTCCTATGGTTTGGGTTAGTATGCTCCTTTCATTCATGGTGAAATATTCATCTGCTCATTGCAATCTTTGCTTTTCAAAAGTGAAACTTGGAATTTGCTATGGTGAAGTAAATGAAATCACTCTATAACATGTCTCTCTTTTCATCTTGTGTCAGTGATAAAAAATCACGCGGTCAAAAAGAAACTAGGTATTCCTATAATACCTTTCAGTCCTCCAAAAGAACAAAAACCGGGAGTCCCATTTTTCGAAGCACTTAAGAAATACGCGGCAGCACAACAGTACGTAGCAGCGAAGCAGCGTGCAGAAAACCAGCAGCCGGCTGTATCATCGCCTCCTTTGGAAGAATCAAGACCCACAAGTAAACGAGTACCATCATCGTCAGTCCTTAGTCAAAGGATCAGAAGTTTAGAGAAAGAAGTGAAAGAAAGAAAGAAGAACAAGAAGAGGTGATAGGAGGATATTGGTAAAACTTGATTGCTAGTTATAGGTTATCGCTAGTTCATATACGCAATTAAAAGCTGTATTTGTTGAAATAAGTGGGGCAGAGAAGCTCAATGATTTTTGGCAATTTAGTGAGCTTGCACCCTTGAGGATCTTGGGGAGTAAGCAAGTTTTGTTTTCTTTCACAGTATATCTCACAGGATTACAATAACCATAATATCCTTATTTCTCTGCATCAGCCATAATTGGAGAAAGAGAGCGTGTACTGTCGCTGTAATTGGCAAATATCTGTAATGCTATTTGCAATTGTGAGGCAAAATACTCTTATGCTAATCTGTTGAAACTAGTTGGAAATGTTCCAAGTTTATTATTAGTGATTATATTTCTTGTGGAGGAAAGTGTTGATTCTGTAATGAACAGCGAGGATTGTTGTACTTCAACAATTAATGCATTATATAGAGTTCTGTTTCAGCTAGAAATGATATTGGGCTCAATATGTTTGGTAGAAAATGTGTAGGTAGTGTTGGAATCCTGTTCTAAAATGCAATCTGTAACAAAATTAATCGTGTTTGGCATGCACAGTATCTTCAGACTGTTGAAGGATCTAAAATTTTACTTGCACTCACTTTTATTTATCTTTAAACAAATGTAACAGCAGTCGCTATGTGTGTAATCTGTATTCATTTGTTATAAAAAATTTTGGGTAGGCTTAGTGACTGCTTTAACTACTCAATTCAATGAAATCTTGGCTTTGTTTTCTTTGTTTGAACGTAGAAGCTAAAGACGATCGGACTAATTTGAAAAGAAGTTAAAAATGAATTAGCTGTTAATGTATTTTAACTTGTTGTAATAGACAATATAACCAACTTAAGTGATATCCCATGAGTGAGGTCTGGACAGGCAAAGAGGTTATTTAGGATAGACGCTCGGTTCAAGGAATAATAAAAATAACCCCAAATTAATTGTGTGATAAGTGACAGGACTGGAAAACTTGTATGTAGCTTCATCCAAAATCATAGAAGCCTCCACCATTTGACCCCTCTCAGAACAACCGTGTCGTTACACCAAGATTTTCACTAAGGAAAGTCAAAATATAACGAAATAAACTCACCAAGAAATCAAGAGGTGTCATTATATAGTATATACATACATATTTTCAAAAAATTATCGAGCTAAACAATGTAATTTTTTGACAAAGTGGTGTCGATTGACACTCCTTGCGTGCATGTGACTCCGCCACTGTTCCTGGGTGCTTGCTAGCAGCTACTGGCCGTTCCGACGCGCCCTTGATCTATTTTTATTATGACCAAAAACCTATCTATTTCCTTCCCGTAATCTAATTCCCTTCACTTTCTCAACCGCTGCCTCTAAGGCCCAAGTACTTTTTTTGTTTGATCAAATGACTATACATAATTTATGTGGAGGTCAATGGGTACTAAAGCACCTAAAATTTGTATTTTGATCCGCCCTAATTATGTACGGATCTAAAAGGTTGAATCGGATATAGCTAGTAAATATGTTGTTTACCTGTTTTTTACCAAGTTATTTTGTCTTATTATTTTTCTTGCGTTGTCAGTTGGTTTTCTCTATTGTTTTCTCTTGTTTAATTTGGATGGTTGTTATGTGTTTCATAATATATCGTATTATATTTTACCATATTCTTTCGATGATTATAAAATTTGGATAGACTGTGTCGTTTTCGGTTGTTTCATAATGTCACACAACAGTAGTTTAAAGATAATCTTACAATTTATAAAAAAAGTAGAATGATATGAGGTAGAGTTATTATAAATTTATTGGGTAAAGGTAAAATATAATTATTAAGGACAAAATAAAATGAAATAAAATAAGGTAACAATGCGACCATACTAAATCGATCGTTATATAAAATGGAATATTTCATTGTTATGTAATGACAAATTTAACAATATAATACAATACAATAAAAATTAAATAATAATCAAAACAATCATTATATTTAAAGTAACTATATGATAACAAGTTGTAACAGTTTTAAGGATTCAAGATTTAGGATATGTGTGATGACCCAAAAAGTCATCTTATATTTTAGAGCTCGATTCCGTGTTATGAGGCCTTCAAAACCTTATTTTATTCCTCTTCAATTTGCGTGTACAGTCCCGACATATTTTCGAAAAGATTTAATGTTGAAAGTCGAGACTAATTAAAAAAAATTCCATTAAAAGGTGATTTAATGACTCCGGTCAACGTTTTGATCAAATGGACCCCAAATCATATTTTCATAGTTTCGATGGGTCCGTATCGAGATATGGGACCTGGCGTATGTCCGAAATCTAATTCCGAGGTCCCTAACTCGAGAAATGAATTTTTGATGAAAATTGAAAAACTAAAAATTAAATGGTTTTAAGAATTTGGCTAATGTTGGATCTTGTTGGTACGAGGCTTGTATTTTGGTTCCGGAGCCCGGTATAAGTCCAAAATAATATTTATACCTTATATGTAAAATTTGCTAAGAAATAAAACTGATTTAATGTGATTCGGACGTCCGGTTGTGAAAATAAAAATTTCAAAGTATTCTTAAGAATTTCATGTGATTTAGTATACAGTCGTAGTTCTAGGTGCCAGAAAATTCTCATTTGCGAAGTTGGTTTGGGGAAGGGGTTCTTCGCAATTGCGAAGAAGGTGGTCGCAAATGTGACATCTGCAGGTGTGTAAAAGGGACTTAGACGAGATTTTCAATTTTTCAAAACCTAAACCACAAGAGGGTGATTTTCTAAAGACCATTTCTTCCCCAAATCATATCAAAGTAATTCTAAACTAGTTTCTTTCAATCCTTCACTTTATTTTATAGATTTCAGTCTAGAATTTAAGGTTTTCATGGTGAAATTGGAGATTTTTAGGTAGAAATTAGGGATTTCGAAATTTGAGAATTTAGACCTCAAATTGAGGTTGGATTTCAAAACTAATTGTATATCTGGGCCAGGGGTGAACGAGTAATCGGGTTTTAGTTCGAATTTCAGGTATAGACCAAGTGGGCCCGGTGTTGAGTTTTGTTGACTTTTTCAAAAAATGGCCTAAATTTAATTCCTTGCTATCGTGGGTAGTTCCTACGGCTTAAGTTGAATTTGGTTGGTAATTTGCAAGATTCTATTGGTCTGGAGGCTTGTGTGAAGGGAAATGTTGTGATTGAGCTTTGAGTTTGTCCGTGGGATCGAGTTAAGTGTTGTGTATAACTTTGACTCGAGGGATTATGAATCCTTGACTTAATTGCTATGTGAAAATCGATGTGATCGGCGTATACATGAGGTGACGAGTACCTATGCACCACCAATTTATCTGTTTTGCATGTTTTCTCCCCATTCTTATTATATTAACTTCCCTGCCTTAACTGCTACATGCTTTACTGGTGTTTCCGTGCTAAATTTCTACTTGTCAGACATTGTTTTTTTCTCATTGTTGAAGGTATTAGCTACCCCGTAGTTTCATTGTCTCATATTATTGGCTTAAGCTAATTTATGGGTGTTTTATGGCATATTTTGGATTGGTTTCGCTGAGTAGAATTATTTGTGTGAAGTTTCATAATGTACAAGCTTTCCATTTACTTTTGTTTGATGTTTAAAATTGTGAAGAGTTTTGAGTTAATATTTAAAACTTCTGTACTTGTTGAGTAATTTATGCTGATATGATAGGATCAGGTTGCACACCGCAACATGAGCAATAAGGATGATATATTGAGGAGGAATAATGCTGAATTGCTATTATACGGTGGCATCAGGTTACATGCCACAACATGAGGAATAAGGGTGAATTGATATGGAGTAATAAAGGTGAATATTCATTATGACATTGATATATGGTGGGGGATCCGAATGCGCGCTACATCAATTTATGTGTCTATGTATCTTTCTTCTACTGTGTAAGTTGTTCGGTTGCCTTGCATATCACTTAAGGTTGGTTATAGCTTGATACTGTCAACTCACTTGAGTTCTGTGTTCATTGCTTGCAAGTTACTGCTTTATATTATCATGTCCTTCTATATGCTTTTATTACACACTGTATGTAGGTTATTTTGTAATCGCCCCACCGTAGCCTCGTTACTACCTCATCGAGGTTAGACTCGGAACTTACTAGTATATGGGGTCAGTTGTATTGATACTACACTCTGCACTTTCTCTGCAAATTTTGGATTAGGTAGTGGCTGATCGAGAGGTTGATTGCAGATATTTTCAACTAGGAGACCTAATGTAGTCCTGCTGGTGTCCACAGGCCTGATGTCCCCTTCCACATCTCTATATTATTGTTTTCTTTATTTCCAAAAATAGGTATAATTTCCTTTGGACTAATGTTTGTAGAAAATCAGTGTGTTCATGAATTGCGACACCAGATCTTTAGGTATAAATATTATGTAAATGAAACCAATATATATATATATATATATATATATATATATATATATATATATATATGCACATTACATTTAATTCGCTTCATTTTGACTGTTTACTGATGATAATGGCTAAATAACTTCTAACGTTGTCTTGCCTAGCAAGTGTGATGCTAGGCGCTATCACGGTCCCGACAGAAAATTCGGATAGTGACAATTTGGTATTAGAGTACTAGGTTTCCTATGTCTCATAATTCACGGACAAGCTTAGTAGAGTCTGAGACATCGATATAGAGATGTCTGTGCTTATACCCCATAGGCTACAGAGTTTAGGAACAATTTCACTTCTATTTTTCTCTGTCGCGCGATTTGATCTCTCAATGCTTATTGAACTCTCTACTCTTGTTCATCAGCTGAGTAGCAGCCAAAGCCCCTAGTGGAAGCTCCTACGAGGGGCAACAGACGAGGTCGAGGTCGTGCTAGAGGCCGGGGTAGGTGAAGGGCTCAACCCAGAGTTTGAGAAGCAGTAGGGTTCTCGTGCCATGATTCTGGCACCGGGCGCACCACCGCCCGCTCAACCCGCTAGAGGTAGGGGTCAGGGAGCCAGAGGTGGGGGTTAGGCCATTAGAGGTGGAGGCCAGACTGCTAGAGGTGGAGGTCAGTCAGTAGGAGGCCGTCTCAGAGATATGGTTCAGAGTGGTGGGGCCCAGCCCCAGTGTTATGCTTTCCCAGCCAGGCTTGAGGCTGAGTCATTCGATGTTGTTATCACAGGTACTGTTTCAATTTGTAGTAGATATGCTTTAGTTTTATTTGATCCAGGGTCTACAAACTCTTATATGTCATCTTGCTTTGCTTCATATTTGGTTGTGTCTACTGATTCTTTGAGTGCTCCCGTATATGTGTCCACATCGTGTACATTGCTCGTGTGTGGTTATTATTGGGGGTCTTGAGACTAGCGTTGATCTCCTACTTCTCGATATGGTCGATTTTGATGTCATTTTGGGGATAGATTAATTGTCACCTTATCATGCTATATTGGACTATCATGCCAAGACCGTGACCTTGGCCTTGCTGGGGTTGCCCCAATTAGAGTGGAGAGGAACTCCTGGTCATTCTAGCAACAGGGTTATTTCTTATATGAAGGCTTGACGTATGGTTGAGAATGAGTGTTTAGCTTATCTGGCTTATGTCTGTGATTCTAGTGTGGAGGTTCCTTTCAAGGATTCAGTATCGATCGTTCGTAAGTTTCCAGAGGTATTTCCTGCAGTTTTGCCGGGGATGCCACCCGGCAGGAATATTTACTTATGTATTGATTTGGCTCCAGGTACTTAGCACATTCCTTTCTGCCATATCGTATCACCCCCTTCAGAGTTGATACCGTATGCCCCCCCCCCCCCCCCCCCCCCACAGAGTTGAAATAATTGAAAGAGCAGTTGTAAGACTTGCTTGATAAGGGATTTATTGGACCTAAAGTCTCGCCCTAAGGTGCACCCATGTTGTTTGTGAAGAATAAGGATGGATTGATGAGGACGTGCATAGATTATCGGTAGTTAAACAAAGGCGCCATCAAGAACAAGTATTTATTGTTGTGTATTGATGAATTATTTAATTAGCTTCGGGGTGCCAATATGTTTTCAAAAATCGATTAGAGGTCTAGCTACCATCAGTTGAGGATTAGGGCACCCAATGTCCCTAAGACAACTTTTCGGACTTGGTATGGGCATTATGAGTTTCTAGTGATCTCATTTGGGTTGAAAAATATCCTAGCAGGATTCACGGATTTGATGAACTGGGTATTCAAACCCTATCTGGATTCCTTTGTAATTATTTTTATTTATGAAATCTTGATCTACTCCCGCATTCGAGAGGAACATGAGTGGCATCTTCGGATCATTCTTCAGACTCTTAAAGACAACCAGTTATATGCTAACTTTTCAAAATGCGAGTTTTGGTTGAGTTCAGTTGCTTTCTTGGGTCACGTTGTTTCATCATAGGGTATTCAGGTGGTATTCAGGTTGATCCTAAGAAGATTGAGCCCATTCAGAATTGGCCTAGACCTAGTTCAGCAATGGAGATCTGTAGGTTCTAGGGTTTGTGGGGTTATTATCGTCAGTTTATGGAGGGGTATTCATATATAGCTGCCCGTTGACTATGTTGACTCAGAAGGGTGCCTCGTTCAGATGGTCAGACGAGTGTGAAGCGATATTTTAGAAGTTCAAGACAACTTTGACTATGACGCTGGTGTTGGTGTTACCCACAGGTTCTGGGACCTATACAATATATTGTGACATATCTCATATTGGACTTGGTGTGGTATTAATTCAGGATGGCAAGGTTATTGCATATTCTTCACGGCATCCAAAGGTTCACGAAAAGAATTATCCTATTCATGATTTGGAGATGGCAACCATTTTTCATGCGATGAAGATTTGGAGGCACTATCAATATGGTGTGTCGTGTGAGGTGTTCACGGATCATATGAATTTGCAGTATTTGTTCAAGAAAAAGGAGCTCAATTTGAGGCAGAGGAGGTGGTTGGAGCTATTGAAAGGCTATGATATCACCATCTTGTATCACCCCGGGAAGGCCAATGTGGCGACCGATGCTTTGAGTAGGAAGTCAGCTAGTATAGACAACCTTGCGTGAATTCCAGTTGATAAGATACTACTTGCATTAGATGTTCAAGGCTTATTCAATTAGTTCATAAGGTTGGATGTTTACGAGCTCAATTGTGTTTTAGCTTGCATAATCGCTCTATCTTCCTTTTTTGAGCGTATCAGGGAGTGGCAGTATGATGACCCTTATTTTTTTGTCCTTAGGGACATAGTACGACACGGTGATGCCAAGAAGTTTACGGTTGGAGATGATGGAGTTTCGAGGATGCATGTTCGTGTTTGTATGCCTAATGTGGATGGACTTCATGAGTTGATTCTAGAGGAGGCTCATAGTTCCCGGTGTTGTATTCATCCGAGCATCGCCAAGATGTATCAGGACTTGTGGCATAATTATTAGTGGAGGAGGATGAAGAAGGATATTATTGCATTTATAGACCGATGTATCAATTATCAGCGAGTAAAGAACGAGCATCAGAGACTTGGTGGTTTGTTTTAGAAGATAGAGATTCCTGAGTGGAAGTGGGAGCGTATCACTATGGATTTCGTCGTTGGACTCCCACGTATTTAGAGGAAGTTCGATGCAGTTTGGGTTATTGTGGATAGACTGACCAAGTCAGCGCATTATATTCCTGTGGTAGTTTCATATTCTTCGGAGTGGTTGGCACATATTTATATCTGTGAGATCGTTCATCTTTACGGTATGCCCATGTCTATCATTTTTAATCGAGGTACATAGTTTACCTCGCACTTTTGGAGGGAAGTACACCGTGTGTTGGGTACATGGGTCGAGTTGAGCACATCATTTCATCTCAAACGGATGGAAGTCCGAGCGTACTATTGAGATCTTAAAGGATATGCTCTGCGCTTGTGTTATTGACTTTGGAGGTTCTTGGGATCAGTTTTTTTCTGCTAGCAGAGTTTGCCTACAACAACAACTATTAGTCGAGCATCCATAAGGCTCGCTATGAGGCATTATATAGAAGACTGTGTCGACCACCGGTTGGATGGTTTGAGCCAGGGAGGCTCGATTATTGGGTACATATTTGGTACAAAATACCTTGGATAAGGTTAAAATCATTCAGAATAGACTTCGTACAACTCAGTCTAGGTAGAAGAGTTACGTCGATCGTAAGGTTCGTGATATGATATTCATGGTCGGAGAGAGAGTGTTGCTTCGGGTATCACCCATGAAAGGTGTAATGAGGTTTGGGAAGAAGGGCAAGTTAAGACCTAGGTATGTCGGGCCTTTTGAGATCCTTGAGCGAGTGGTAGAGGTAGCCTACAGACTTGCATTGCCACCTGGCTTATCAACGGTACATTCAGTATTCCATGTGTCCATGATTCAGGAGTATCACAGCGATCCATCCCACGTGTTAGATTCCAACACTGTCTAGTTGGAGAAAGATTTCACCTATGAGGAGAAGCCGGTAGCTATTCTAGACTAGAAGGTTCGTCAGTTGAGATTGAGGAGTTATCCTTCGGTTCGAGTGCAGTGGAGAGGTCAACCTGTTAAGATAGCTACGTGGGAGTCTGAGTCCTATATGCAGAGCAGATATCCCCACCTTTTCACTAACTCAGGTTCTTTTTTATGTCCATTCGAGAACGAACAGTTGTTTTAGAAATGAAGAATGTGATGACCCAAAATGTCATCTTATGTTTTAGAACTCGATTTTGTGTTCCGAGGCCTTCAAAACCTCATTTTATTCCTCATTGATTCAGTGTTCAGTTTAGCTACAGAACTTATTCGTTTCTAAAACCTCATTTTTAGTAGTGATGGTGGAATTGGGAATTTTGGGTAGAAACTAGGGATTTTGAAATTTGGAAATTTAGACCTCAAATTGAAGCCAGATTTCAAAATCAATTGTATATACGGGCTCGGGTTGAATGAATAATTTGATTTTTGTCCGAATTTGTTTGGACCAAGCGGGCCCGAGTGTTGACTTTTTTAAAAATGGCCTAAATTAAATTCCTTGCTTAAATATTTTGGTAGGTAATTTGCTAGATTCTATTGGTCCGGAGGTTTGTGTGAAGGGAAAATCTGTGATTGAGCTTTGAGTTTGTCTGTGGGATCGAGGTAAGTATTGTGTCTGACTTTGACTCGGGGGATTATGGATCATTGACTTAATTGTTGTGTGAAATCCATGTGTGTGGTGTATAGGTGAGGTGACTATTACCTATGCGCCGCAGATTTATCTATTTTTCATGTTTTCTCCCCATTCTTATTATACTGTCTTCCCTACCTTATCTGTTACATGCCTTACTAGTGTTTCCATGCTAAATTGCTACTTGTCAGATATTATTATTTTTTCTCATTGTTGAAGGTATTAGCTACCATGTAATTTTATTATCTCATATTATCAGCTTAAGCTGGTTTATGGGTGTTTTATGGTATATTTTGGATTAGTTTTGTTGAGTAACATTACTTGTGCGAAGTTTTATAGTGTACAAGCTTTCCGTTTTGCTTTGGTTTGAGGTTTAAAATTGTGAAGAGTTGAGTTAATTTTTGAAATTTCTATACTTGTTGAGTAATTTATGCTAATATGGTGGGATCGAATTGCGCACCGCAACATGAGGAATAAGGATGATATATTGAGGAGGAATAAAGATGAATTGCTATTATACAGTGAGATCGGATTGCATGCCACAACAGGAGGAATAAGGTTTGATTGATATGGAGTAATAAGGGTGAATATTAACATTGATATATGGTGGGATCCGGATGCGCGCCACATCAGTTTATGTGTCTATGTATCTTTCTTCTGCTGTTTAAGATGTTCGGTGGCCTTGCATATCACTTAAGGTTAGTTATAGCTGGATACTGTCAAGACACTTGAGTTCTGTGTTCATCGCTTGCAAGTTACTGCTTTATATTATCATGTTTTTCTTTCTGCTTTTATTACACACTGTATGCATGTTATTTTGTAATCGCCTCGCCATAGCCTTGTCACTACGTCGTCGGGGTTAGGCTCGGCACTTACCAGTACATGAGGTCGGTTGTACTGATCCTGCAATCTGCATATTTTGTGCAGATTTTGGAGAAGGTAGTGGCTGATCGAGAGGACAATTGCAGATATTTTCAACTAGGAGACCCAAGATAATCCTGCTGATGTCCGCAGGCCTTGGCGTCCCCTTCCACATATCTATATTACTGTTTTCTTTATTTCCAAAAACAGCTATAATTTCCTTCAGACTGATGTTTGTAGAAAATTATAGTGTGTAAGTAAACTGTGAAACCAGATCTCTGAGTAGAAGTATTATGTAAATGAAACCGATATCTATGCATCTTACATATAATTCGCTTCATTTGCGTGTTTACTGATGATTACTCAAAATGAAAAGAAATGGCTAAATAACCTCTAACGTTGGCTTTTCTGACAAATGTGATGTTAGGCATCATCATAGTTCCGATGGTAAAAAATTCGAATCGTGACAATCTGAATTCAAATCAATTTGGTTTCCAGCACAACCACATCTTTGAATCTAGTGTTAAACACATGTAATAGCTGTGGCACCACTTGTATTAATTTGTATTCCCTATATTAAAACTAGTTGGGCAAACCTAGTTATTACTTTACCATTCAATGCTGCTCTCTGCTGAAGAAGAAGAAGTAAAAGGCAATCAATGACTCATTAAAATCTTGGCGTTGCTTTATTTGTTGAAGTTTAGCAGTACTATTATATGCCTTGTTGCTGTAATAAGCACTCATACTTGCAATTGTGAGGCAAAATAAATTAATGCTATCTTTAGTAATGAGATAAAAAATGGTGATTCTACTTCAACAATCAATGCTTTTCTCAGCGCGAGTTATGTTCTAATTAATTGAACAAATTAAAGAATGTTGAGTTCGAGCGACCGAATCCAATAGTGTTGGTACAAATCTTATATTTATTTTCATTAGATATGAATAAATTATTAATTTAAAACCTAATAACTAAAATACTAAATCTTAAATTATAAGATTCAAATCCTAACTCACATCGGGTGGAGTTCAATATATATGTTAGAAAATGTCTAGATTTTATGATGTGCCAAAAATGGTGCAGAGTTGGACTAATTTGAAAATATTGGTAATCTTATTTCTACTCACTTCGTTTACTTTTACTTGGCATGTTTTGATTTTTTACACCCCTTAAAAAATAATAAATAAAGTATATAATTTACCATAATACCCATATTTATTGATGCATATTTTATTAGATTTGAAAAATGATTTGAAATGAGCAATAAATACTGTGAGTATAACAGGAAAAAAAGATTTTTTCTCTTAATATGCGTAAAATGACAAGTAAAAATAAAAATATATTTTTAGTATACATATCAAGTAAAAATAAACGGAAGGAGTACTTATTTTGGTTTTTGTCTTGTTATTCCTTGTTTTATTTAGGCTAATACCAAGTATTTTCTCTCTTTTTCTCATGCTTAATTGTTTGCACCTCTTGGTGGCATAAAATTAATCAGTTTAGTGTTTATTTGGAAAATCACTCTATAATTAGAATTGGTGCAATTACGAGGGTAGTAATTACACAATCTAATAATTACACAGTTGTGAAATTACAACGACTTATTTGTTTGTTATAGTGTAATTACAAAGCTACTATTTGATTGCACATGTGTAATTATATAGTTAGATTAACTTTTAAATTAATGATAAATATGACAAATACATCTAACATGGAAAATATTACTAAATGCAGGATTTAGTGTTTTTGTAAGCATGCCTATTGCACTAGTGTTACTAGAAGCATTATCCTTAGAAATTGCCATTATTTTATCGCCAAAGCAAAAATATCTACAAATATCTGAAACAGTGTTAGTTATAAACCTACCCGTGTGATGTGAATTAATTATTCTATATGCAATTACACGTTTTTGCATTGTCCAGTCCTCATCTATCCAATGACTTGTAAAAGTTAGATAATCACATTCATTATTACTTCTACCAATATCAGTAGTAATAGAAATCCGATTAGGTAGATGAGTAAATAAATAGCACAAATATTGTTCATATTCATGTTTGAATTTATAAATATCGGCCTTCACTGTTGCGCGAGGCTACCTTTATAAGTAGGATTAAAAAATCTTCTAATATAATGAATCCAATTAGGATTAGAAGCAAAAGTATAAGGTAAGCACATAACAGTAATCATCTTTGCTAATTCTTCACGATCTCTTTTTGGATCGTAATATAAAACACCTCTGGTGACAGTGTTAATTCCTGGTTGAACTAGATTTGAACCTATACTAGGGTTAACCGCAGAATCTACACTTGTCCCCTCTTGCTGCGCTTGCATTTGTAAAACTCTAGCCCTATCTGTAGGGTGCATTTTTATGTGCCTAACCAAACTACATGTGCTGCTACGGTCTCTAGTAAATTTATGAACAAGTAATTTCCCACAAGTTTTACACTTAGCCTTATTTTGTTCTCTTACTTGAGTAAAAAAATGCCAAACTAATGATGTTTCTGCACGTTTAGCAGGTTGTCTACTAAATTTTGGAGTTTCTACAGTTGGGTGTGCCGGTGTATTACTTGAGTTATGAACATGACTAGTAGGTGTATCATCTAATTTTGGTGCTTGGGTTTCACATCATCATTATCATCCTCATTTTCCTCTAAGATAAGTTCATTAGGATAAAGAGCATTCATAATTTCATCATCTAATCTATCACCTACTGCAACTTCATGTAGAAATTCACTATTGGTTAATTGAAAACAAGGGTGATCACTATCAAGCATTACGGGATGCGGAGTAGGACGTCTAGGTTGGCGACTACTTTCAATTTGCTTATCTTTTGTAGGTCGGGAGCCGGGGGAAGGGTAGTATTATGGCCACTACTGAAGGATTGTGTGTAGGTGTTCGTAACACGCAGCGGAAGACAATAACAATTATAGGTAGATTTTTCATGTTTAAAATTTATTTACATGTCAAAGATCGGATCTAAGACGTACCTGGTGAAGAGAGTTTCTTTTCAAAATTTCTTCGATAGTGCGAAGACTTTATGCGTATCCACACCGAGACCGATCCTTGCTATCAACTCTTTGATCAATGAAACCCGCGAACAAATTGAACGAAGAATATTGTGTTGAAATTTTTCTCAAAAATCTCAACTCAAATTAGAATAACAAGAAACACTTTTCTTGTAATTGTATTTTCTCTCTTGGCTTTGTATTGCACTCTCACTTTCACAAAGTAGGTTTTCTTCTCAAGAAAAATTGAAAAACTAAAAACTTTACAAATTTTCTCCATCACCCTTTATATAGCATCACCTACAAACCCTTTTCCTATTTGATTGAGGTAATAATTTACTTAGGGTAAAAGTTATTCCAAAATAAACTTTAAGCAATTTTTGTGAAAATTCCGAAGTTCCTTCTTTGTCAATCGTGAGGAGTGCCGACAATTTTCCTTCTTTGAATCCATTTCTCAATTGGATTCAAATTCATAAACTTTTTTCTTTTTTTATTTTATTTTATTTTATTTTTTTATTAATATAATATTTTCCTATTGAAAATATTAATCCCATTCTAAATAGGATAAAACTTCAATTAATAATCTAATTCAAAATTAGATTTATTAACTAGCCTTTATTAATATTATATTTTATATACATCTATTATATAAAATAATATTAATTATATATATCACATATATTTCAACCAAGAGATATTATTTAATTTCTATTCCAAATAGAAACTTCAATTTATTCACAATATTAATTATAATCTTTGTGCTAGCAAAGAATATAATAATATTTTATTTGGACTAATAACTAAATTTATTTGACTAATTAAATTCTTTAATTTAATTATCAAATAATAAGTTAATTAATCCTTTAGCAAAGATCAGAACACTCGTTAGTGTGCGACCCCATAGGTTCAATACTAAACCGGTAGTAAATTGATCATATCAATATACTAATCAAGGGTGGCGTCTAGCAACACTCCTTAACGACCGGATAGCATGAAGTATACAATTTACTCTCAAGAACCAGTAGAAGAATAATGCAGTAATTTCTTCTGTCCTTATAACTCTGGATCACCCTAGGATATGGTTCAACTGTCAAAACCTAATAGGCGATCAACTATGTGTTCACGTCAAATATAATCGATCATTGAATGGCCTAAGAAACTCATTTCTTCTTTCATTCAATTGTCCTGGCCAAGGTCTTAGTTTGGTCGTTTATAATTCATGACAACATGGAGCTTAAACTCATTACCACGAGTTGACAGATTCCGTCTTGATCAATCACTAATTCTACAAGTATTTAATCGTACCCAATATCCTTTCAACTATCGCCCTAGGGCCATAGGTGTCTAGTATCAAAGCACAATAAACAACTTGTCAATTGCTATGACGATCTCAGGTCAAAGGAAACGGTTACATCACATTCTTCAAGAAAATATCCTATTGAGAGTTATGGTAATTCTAACCATTAGGAATATCCAATGAGTCGTTCAATGATCATATCTCTATATGCATCATATATCTATGTGATTTGGTTAATGAGATCAACTAATCTTTATCCGATAAAGACGATCACATAAATATTGATCTAACCGGATTACTAATGTCCAAATTAATAATCTTACGATCAAGAACAAATTTAGATTAAATTGTAAAAGACTTTGCTCTCATTATCATGATCTCTATCACGATGACAAATCTCAAAATTTAATCAAGGACCTTATCAAATTAATCAAACAATTAATAATAATAATAAAAGAATATCAAATGCCATTTTTTTTATATCAGATGACATTCACAAAATATGTTCAAGTTATCAAATATGATATTGGATCTAGGGCATATCTACTATATCCCTAACAACTACTTTCACCGGTTTTACCCTTTCCTTTACCGAACATTTTTTTCAAAGAAAATGTCATACTAATTAGAATTATGCAAACTAAACAACACAAAAAAATATTATTAAAACGTAAGAGTTGAAACGAGTTTACCGGATTGCTGAACAACTTCTTAAAAATTGAAAGTCGTTGAACACTTGAAAACTTCAATTCAACAACTTCACATTTTTCACGAATTTTCAACAATAAATTAAGCAATTGTAGTAGAAAGATTGAAAGAGAGATTGAGAGAGATTGCGAGATATTGATCAATTGGTGAATAAAAATGAAAGAAGGAGGGGGTATTTATAATTGAGATATGGGAAAAATTGTAATTATATAAAATTTGAGGGCCAATGACTATTTTACAAAGTTCCAAACGACTACTTTTGGAAAAGAGCCGTTACTGGAAAAACATATCCCTACTATCAATGTTCCTATTGTTTCTTTTACCATCAATATTAAAAAAATAAAAATTAATGATAATTCAGTAGTTAAATATCAAAATTCGTTATTAATCTTATTTAGTGACAAATTAACGATAACTTATTAAATTTTTTTATTAATTATGAGTGATTTAGCAATAAATATAATGAAAAATAATGTTTGTAGCTAATTCTAATTTTTTTCATAGCATTATCCTTAAATCCTTTTTGTATTACCATTGTCTATTTTTTAAATGAGTATTTAATGACTATGTGTTTATATGTCTTCTCGCAACAAAAAAGTAATATTTCTTTGATTTTCTAAAGTGACAAATATTTCTTGCTTAAGCAGCAGGTAAAATAACAAAACGGAGCACATAAATTTTTCATTTTTGACTCCTTTGCTTTATAACTTTTCATCTTATATTCATAGTAGTTTTTCCTTGCCATGAAGTCCGTACTGTCCATAAAATTGAGAGAATAATTTTTATAATTTGAGATAAAGTTTGAGAATATTATTAATTATTAATGTATAATAAGAAGGAAAGAATAGTACGTTTGCAGGAGAAAGTCAACTAGAATAATTTTCCTTGTTGGTGTTGAAATACGAATAATAATAATACATTACCTTTATTAATGTATAATAAAGTAATTATTTCGTAGTCCCCTCGCCCTCGAATGTAACATGCAGAAGACCGAGTTCGTGAGGTGGAACACGTCCACGTTCTAGACTTATGGGAGAATTAATTATTATTCGTATTTAATTTATCTTGAACTTTATAAATGTTGGTAATTCACTAAAGTTATGGCCTTCCACCTAGAGAGTTTGATTGGTTCAAAAACATTAAAAGTAATAGTTGTTTTTTTTTTATAATATTTTTCATCAGATGCGAATTCAGAATTTAAAATTTTTGGGTTCCAACATCGATCTTAAGTAAATATACGATAAACAATTAAATTCACAATCAAATATTTAGTGAAAATTTTAATATATACATATATATATATACAAAGTATGTAAAAACTACTAGATTCACGTAAACATACACCAATTAAGTTCCGCCCTTGTTTGCCACGCAATTGACAATTAATGTTGAAAACTCAATTGTGTATCAAAAGGTCATGAAACTTAGGGGCGGAGTTACAAGTCCGACTACGAGTTCAGCTGAATTCAATAGTTTTTGTTCAAATAATATATTTTTATTAAAAAATTCATGAAATATGTGAAAATATTAAATTTAGAACGTAGTTATTAACACTTAAAATTATTTTTCTAAAATCTAGAACCATAAAATTAAAATACTAACTCCGCCTCTAAACTATTATTCAATTTCAGTTATGACTTCATGATTCACTAAATTGTCCTCTTGAAGACACAAAATGGCTTATGATGTATATTAAAAAGAGAGAAACAAAAAACAAAAAACAAAATGGTTATGATAAGAGTAAAAGATTTAAGTTAGACAGTCGTTAACATATATAGTTTAACAATATAGTAGGTTTAATACTTTCCAATCCTTATTAACTATAAGAAGTTACATGTTCTTAGCTCTTAAATAACTCGATAATATAATATATTCTGAAAATCTCATAATGTTTTGAAAGATTTACAAGGAAACTAAAACATCGATTATCTCGTCAATCCTTTATAAAGAAAACAAGACATTTTTAATTCTGATACATCACGTTTCGTGTTAGGGTTAGCAATAACTTTACTACTATAATAATACGTCACATTAAATATTAATTGATGTTTAACGAAAATGTTAGGCTATCTAAAACCATAGGATTAAGTTTGGCAAAGGGGTGAATAGGACCAACGAATAAACAATGATTGAGTGTAGGGGTGTACATAGACCGAGTTGGTTCGGATTTTACAATTACCAAACCAAATCAATTGTGTCGGGTTTCTAAAGACCAAACCAAACCAATAAATTCGGGTTTTTCAATATATGTTTTTCTCGGGTTTTTTCGGGTTTTCGGGTTATTCGGGTTTTTCGAATTTTTTTTCCGGTAAAATCTTCGTAGAACAAAATATATAACGTATGCTCAAAATATTTCTTTAATCCTAGTACGATACAACTATATAAAGTATTTTTCAAGAAAATAATATAAAATATGAGACATGTCATGACTCATGACATTATCCTAAAATATTCAATAAAAAAAAATTATGTACTATAAATATTGCTAATTAAAAAGTCATAATAAAAATAAACATAATCTAAAAGCACTAATTCATGCTAAATTAGATAGACTAATAAGGGAATATTAATTATATGCCTAAAAGCTAAAGAAAAATAAAAATAGGTTATGTATTTTTATCTAAATTATTGCAAAATACAAAATAGACATTTAATACATTCCCGTTCGTAGAATTAGATGCCTTTTGTTAGCATTAGTATTGATTGCTAGCATTATTTAATTTACTAATATTAATGGCTATAAAACTTATTGGAGCATTCAAAAGTTCTAAATCAAACCTTGAAATAATACCTTAAAAGATAAAATTATGAAATTTTTTAAGAAATATTTATAAATTACATTACAATAAGTATATTTATATATTAAATATATCTAAAATTGTTATATATGTAATGTCGGGTTGGTTTGGTTTCGGTTTGACTTTCTTTAGTTAAAACCAAACCAAACCAATTATGGTCGGATTTTTTTTTCCAACACCAAACCAAGTCAAACCAAACCATAGCCGGGTTTTTTTTTTCGGTTTGACTCGGATTATCGTGTTAGTACGATTTATCGGTTTTCTTTGTACACCCCTAATAGAGTGAAACTAAGGTGAAAGAATTTAAGACACATAATATAGAAGGTGACTACTATAAATACTTTAATTTAGAATTAGTCAATAGCGATAATAAGGAAGATTGATAGAAGAGTAATCTTGTTCCAATTTCATGGAGTTTTTGAGGTGAGATATATAGTTTTGTTCATCTATCTAACTATTCCTGTTTATTTTATTTTATTTTTACATTAACCATATCAAATTACACACAAACATAACATTATATAACTATTTATTAGATAGGGTGCATCATTTATATGATAATCAAGAGCGGCTCGGTCAGTTTTATGGCCTAAAGCCAAATTTTATGAGGAGCCATAATTTTTTATTTCTTTTATTATTTATTTGAAATTTATTTTCTTAACTTTTCTTAGATACAAAGTTATAAATAATTTTTCTTATCAATAATAACTCCTAACAATATAACTAATCCATTTAACCTCTTGTGACATTGTTGTTCTTAGGCAAGATTTTATCAATTTTAGTTTTGAAAACTTCTTTCCACTGAAGCAACGGTAACACGAGTTATTAACAAAATTCCATAAGCAATTTAGGCATTTGAAAAAGAATTAAATCTTTTTATTTGATTAAGTGCACTAATTAAACTATTATATTCTAATTGTACTATTTTTTAAATAATTTTAATTAATAAAATAAATTTAAACTATCAATATCGAATTGATTATTATGCTTTTAGGAACAACCAAAATTAAGGTAATTTTTTTTTCAAAATTTCAATATTTAGCTATCTTAGTTTTTACTACTAAATAGAAAAAAATACTTTCATATGATTCGAATTGTTCAAATCTATTTTGAAGATAAAAAATAATATTGTCTATTATATATAAAAGCAATCAACTCTAAAGAACTGTTTAAAAGCTTTTAAAATTTTAATATCAACAATGCACATCAAATTGTTACTTCATATATGTCATACGTTTCTTGCGAAATTTGATTTTGATATTTATTTCAAATGTAATTTCCTTGATAGAAATCATAACAGTTACCAATTATTCTTCTCTATATTTATTAAAGAAAGAAATTAAACTTTCTCTATATATTATCGTATAACTAATTGAAGTAAATACCGCTATTTTTGTGTTGAAAAATAAGAGTAAATTATTAAAATCAGAATATAAAAAAGGAGAAAATTCAGGGTTGGAATTTGGTATAGTCCAACAAGCTTACCTGTATTTATTTCAGAAATTAGCAGTAATAAAACCACGAGTGGACCAAAAACTAGCCATTGGTCAATATTCACTGTTAGAAAACCAGACCTTTTCCCACTTTAGTCAAGAAAAGGCCAAAAAATAAAGAAAAACGCCAAAACTCAAAGGAAATTCCTCAGCCTATACAACTCTCTCATTCTTTCAAGTTTCAGCTTACCCAACACCACTCAACTACCAACCCTCCCATCCCACCCACCCGGCCACCCCACCCCCACCCCAAACTAAAGACACCCATTTAATTCAATTTTCTCATACACAATATATATATTGACTGTATTTTGGGTATTTGTAGAAGAGAAAAAAAGACATCAAGAATGGCACAAGAGAAGTTCATAGTAGAAGTTGAACCAGCAAAACCTTCCCAAAATGGAAAGCCATCAATGGGTGCTGTTTATAGAAGTCTTTTTGCTAAAGATGGATTTCCTCCTCCTATTCCTGGACTTGACAGTTGCTGGGATATTTTCCGGTTAGGACTTAAAAAAAATGTATTTTTTATTTTGTTTATACTTTGCTAAAGTTTTGGGTTCTTGTCTTTTTTATTTTTAATTTAAAAACCTGACTTTTTTTTGTTGAATCTGATTGTTTGTTTGGATTAATAAAGGTGGAGCATTTTTGTTTTATGTATTTGATCAGTAGAATAAAGTTCTAATTTTTCTGTTACTTTGATTTACTATTCTTTTGGGTTCTTGTCTTTTTTGTTTTTAAATTGAAAATTTTGATCTTTTTTTTTTTGTTGTTGTTGAATTTAGTTGTTTGTTTGGGTTAAGAAAAGGTGGAATATATTAGCTTTATGTATCTGATGATTAGTTTAAAGTTCAAAGATTTGATTTTTATTTTACTTTTTTGCAAAATATATAAATTTGATCTAATTTTTAAATGTTCTTTGCAATTCTTACGTGCCTTCAATTTTTTTGGTGAACTTGATTTTAGTAATATTTTCTTAATCTGATTGTAAATTTGGCTATGAAGGATGTAGTATTCTAGCTTTATGTATTTGATGAGCAACAAGTTCCAAAAATTGATTTTGACTTATACTAGCTTTTTCTGCAGAGTATTGATAATTTCTCTAGTTTTTCTTTAAATTGGATAAAATTGATTTTTTTTGGATCCAATTGTTTAATTCGGCTACAAAAGATCTAGTCTTTTATTTTTATATATGTGATGAGTAGCCAAAATTTTTTTTGTTGAGCATGAGATGATTAACAAAAAGTTCCAAGAATTGATGTTGACTTTTGGGGTTTTCTTTTTTCTGCAAAATCTTCACTCTTACTCCTTCATATGATTAAAAAGTCACAATGTTTTGGCAATTCATTATATACTTAATTTACATGATTTCACCGGTAATGCTACTACTGGTCATGTGCATGTCACAGATGCCTTGACCTTTAAGACATTGTACTGCCTTGAGCATGAATATAGGAAATACATCTGCTTACTCTTGCACTAGAAAAGCCAAATGGATCATAATTGATAACTTCAGAGATTCTAGTATCTTTTTGCAAATTTGCTCAAAAATCCTTTGAAGGGATTTTTGATACTGTTTTCTGTAACACTGCTTTAGAATCATAGCACACTGATGCCCCCAGGCTTTAGTCTAGTGGTAAGAGCGCAGCTCGTGGTATGGCGTGATGAGTTAAAATCCAGCTGCAGACAGAAACCTGGTGGGTGTAGTATTTAAGTGGAGAATTGTAGAGGTGCGGAGCCATTATCCACTGAGTTTCGAACTGCTCTCCAGTTGGCGCTTGGAGATTTCTGGGTTATATAAATAAGAAGATAAAAATCATAGAACACTGTTTTGCTCTGTAAGAGTGAATATCTTTAAATTAATTAGGCGTAATTTTATAGAGAATATGCTTCAAAATGGGCCTGTATGAAGCAGAATGGATGGAAAGGATCCATATAGTTGACCCCCAAACTATTGAGTGCAGTTGATTCATTGATATCACTTCAATGTAGGTCTTTCTCCATTAGTAAGGAAACACATTAGATTTTCGAGCTTTAGTTATTTTTTATTTTTGATAAGGTAAGTATTGCGAAAAAGTGGCACCAAATAAGTGCTTGGAGTGTGTTTTTGAGGTAAGTTAGTTATTTTTTATTTTTGATAAGGTAAGTATTGCGAAAAAGTGGCACCAAATAACTGCTTGGAGTGTGTAGATTTTTGAGGTTTATTGTGCTACTCTATTCAGGATAACTTCATATATAAGCTTGCACCTGAACTGTACAAGCCTAAACTTTGACTCCATCAGTCCTCATTGTTCGTGTTCGTTCTAGTAAATGTTGATCTGGTAGTTTGTCAGAGCATGCAGCTATTTGTTTTAGTCAATAAATGCTTGTAGATATTTGCCTCTGTGCTCAAATGACTTATTCCATTATTATCCAATAGCAGATCTTACAGGAATTTTCTTGTTTATGTCACAGTTTGTCAGTGGAAAAATATCCTAACAATCGGATGCTTGGACGCCGTGAGATTGTAGATGGAAAAGTACGTTGTTACCATCATGTGTTATGATTCCTTCCTCCGCCGGGGTTCTCTTTTTCTAAATTGATTTTGCTGATTCGTGTATTTGTTATTATTTTCAGCCTGGCAAGTATGTGTGGATGTCTTACAAAGAAGTATATGACATTGTGATTAAATTAGGAAATTCCATCCGGAGCTGTGGTGTGGACGAAGTGAGTTCCTATATTCTATTTGATTTACTTTGCTGAAAGCTTGGTTGACTGTGAGAATAATGCCAATTATAAGTTTTTATTTACTGTTCTAGTGTTTGAGTTTTGTCATCAAATACTGCAGATGATCATGCCTTTTATGTGCAGTTTAGCTACTCATTTGTTGCCTAGTTCTATTAGGAGCACCGAAAAGCTATCACTTCTATTCTTCTTTTTTTGATGGGTGAGCAAAAAGCTTGGTTCACTTTTTCCGATGGTCAGTTAGGCTCTTTAGAATTCACTCCCTTAACAATGAAGAGATTTTATTGTTGAATTATATTTCACTTATTCTCTTTGAAGTTAGTGTGTGTTCTCTGCCTATTGTTTACTTGTGTAGACTCGTGAATAGGACTTTTTAGCCAGTTTCTTATTGCTTGTTTTCCTTGGTTATTTGTACGTTCAATCAGTATCTCAGTTTGACTTCTGATGTTAGGGAGACAAATGTGGTATCTATGGTGCCAATTGCCCTGAGTGGATAATGAGCATGGAGGTAAATTTTTCTGTTCCTTCTATTTTTTTCGATTTTCTCCTTTTGTCTGTTTGATGGTTGTCAAACAAAATTAAGGACTTCCACTGCTACTTTTTGGTTGTATTTTATTCGTATAATTATTTCCTAGCTGATGAAGAGGTACACAACATTTAATTTTAGATGTATCGATCATAGTTAGTCTGATTATCTTCGGGAATCAGAATGTTATCTTTTCTTCTTCTATGCGACTCTCTCTTGGTTGAATCGCTGGCCTTACACTTTATATATAAACAACCATATGTTTGTTTCATATATAACACATAGTTAAATATGACTAATAGGAGGAACCCTGGTTTAATGAAATAGTTAAGGTTGCCTATGCTTGAATATTCTTGTAAACACTGTGTGGGTTAGGAGGTCGGTTGGCCCAACCGGGCTGGAACTCATATTGGCATGTGCCTTCCTTTTCACCTCTAAATGAGGATATAGATTGGCTTAGTCCACTTTCTATCATCCTTTTGATGGTTCTGTTTTCTGCTACGTATCATAATTCATATCAACCTCTCGTTTCAGGATATTTTAGCAATTAAGCCTTCTCCTTAATTGTTGTTAGCTCTGATAACGACTCTATCATTGCAGGCATGCAATGCTCATGGACTTTACTGTGTGCCTCTATATGACACCTTAGGTATGCACCCTCCTGTGGTTAGAAGGTTTGAGTGTTTTCCTCATTTTTCTAATTTTTTTTTTTGTAATTTATCATTCTTGGTGTTACTTTTATAGATAGAAGGCATCTTCTTGGATTGGTTAAACAAGATGCGTTTGTCATGTGGCCTTCTATTTTATGTTTATCTCTGAAAATAGAAGGAACCTCATGCTATGTAATGACCGAAAATAATCTTCTGTGTGCTTTAGGTGCTGGTGCAGTGGAATTTATCATTAACCATGCCGAGGTTAAAATTGCTTTCGTTGAAGAGAAAAAACTTCCTGAGGTATGCCTGTTCAAAATTAAAACTTTTGATTGATGGCTGATTTATATTCCGAGACGTCTGACTCCACAGGCATGTTGATCCTCATGCTTGGTATAGAACAGTCATGTCTTGTAAGCCACGACTTATTAAGAGCTTAATAGTGGAATCAATTTGACTCACCAATTGAGTAATAAGACTAACTTGTTTGAGCATCAGTGTGCTGTTTAAAAAGATACGCATATTTCACATTCAAATATCACTGTTCCATAATAATATCATGTTGGGTAGCGCATTGTATTCTATATTTTCCTTGACACCACTGTGTTTGAGATGGTTCCTTGAAAATCTATTTGCAAAGGCAAAAATTATGGTTTCTAAAGGTTGTTGCTTCAGATGTTTTACTATTATATTTGGGAGCCTGTGCCTTTTAATAACTATGGATGTCCTTTCTTACTAAAATATGTGCTCATCCCTTTTCAGCTTCTGAAAACTTTTCCAAATGCAGCAAAGTACTTGAAGAGTAAGTTGATTGTAAATTCAGCTCCTATTTTGAAGTGTGGATCGATGAAATGGTATAACAAACTTGTTTCCTGTTTGTAATCACCAGCTGTTGTGAGTTTTGGGAATGTCACTCCTCAACAGAAGGAAGAGGTTGAAAACTGTGGGGTGACTCTATACTCGTGGGATGAGTTCCTACAATTGGTAGGACTTCTCTTTACTTCTATAGCTATCAGATTTGTCTAGTGTTTTGGTAGATGTCATCATTAAGGAGTGTTGTAATTTTGATGCTAAGATTGTGGTTTTGAATATGATACAACAAATGGGGAATGTAATTTTTTGATTTCTTAATCTCATATATAGAGTTACATGGCTCGAGTTTAACTCAGATTTGCACATTTTCGTTTAAACTTGTTTTTTAATGTTTTTTGGGCTAAATTTCAGATTCCATCACCTTCAAATTCTTCTTTCCATAGTAATATTTGTTTTATGCTCGTGCAATGCAGCCAGTGATGTTACTGGAAACTGTTTATATGCCTTTTGAACTAAAGCTCAAACTCCTCAATGTGCAGGGAAGTGAAAAACAATTTGATCTTCCAGTGAAAAAGAAAGAAGATATTTGTACAATAATGTATACTAGTGGAACGACCGGAGATCCCAAAGGTGTGCTGATTTCAAATAATAGCATTGTTACTCTTATAGCTGGAGTACAGCGTCTGCTTGGGAGTGTGAATGAGTCGGTAATGAATTATTTATTCTTTATTTTCCTGCCTTTTGACATAAAGCATAGCTACATTATAGGCTTGACAATCTGACCTTTTCACGCTGCAGTTGACAGTGGATGATGTATATCTTTCATATCTTCCCCTGGCACATATCTTTGATCGGGTTATCGAAGAATGTTTCATTAATCATGGTGCCTCAATAGGATTTTGGCGAGGGGTAAGATGTTCAGATCTTCAGCTAAATCATGGTACAGATTATACTTATGCATTCCTAATCATGTCCGCAGGATGTCAAGTTACTTACCGAAGATATTGGAGAGCTGAAACCAACTATCTTCTGTGCTGTACCTCGGGTACTAGACAGAATATATTCGGGTAATATCTTTGTGGTCCAATTATTCACATTCTTATCTTCTTGGTGTACCTTTGACTGAGTGCCTTCTATGTCTTGTCTAAATGCTGGATATGTTTTGACTAGTTCCGCATAAACATTCTCAGGTTTGCAACAGAAAATTTCTTCTGGGGGTCTGCTTAAAAGCACATTGTTCAATCTTGCCTATGCTTAGTAAGTGCTGTTCCATGTCTTCCATGTCAAAATGGATTAAAATATGGCAACCTCTTTTGGAATATAAACATTTGTGCCCGTAAGCTAACCTATTGACTCTTTCTTAAAAAGAATGTTAACTTCCTAATTATGCTTGTCTTCACTCTGCTGCCGTATGCTGACTATTTTAACTTGCTCTTTGTTATGGTCCATCCCCAAAATATGACCTCTTTCCCTAAACTAAAACTTTTCTCCAATTATTCAGATTAATGCAATCCTTTTGTGGACAATCAATAAGAATTAAAAAACTACCTCTTTTATTTATATAAAGAGGTCATATTGATATAAACTAATACTACAACAACAATAAACCTAGTGAACTCCCACAAGTGGGGTATGAGGAGGGTGAGATGTCCGCAATTTTACCCCTACCCTGGAGTGCAAAGAGCCTGTATCCGGAAGACCGTCGGCTAAAGAAAAGATAAAAAGAAGTAACGACAACAAGATAAAAAGAGGGCCAAAGCCAAGGTAGCAATTAAACGGTAGTAAAAGCAATCTCAGAATAAAGGGAATGCAAACTAACACTAATGTTGTCCAACTGAAGAAGACAAAGGGATATAAACTAATACTACTTTATATAATTTCAAATTTGATGGGGACAAATTCTAGACTTTCTCTTATCTTTTGATAGTTTATATACCAAACTCTGTATTGTAAATCAAGCATTTTACTCCCTAGAAAGCTAACTGAGGCTTGTTAACATTGGGTGGAGGAAATAATATTTTCTGTATACATGCTTTTCTGCACTTGGATTTAAACTGATCCATTTTTCCATCCTTTAGATTACTGTATATTGGAGAACTTTGGTTGCGATTTTTGGTTAGCATAAAAAGTAGATCTTAGTTTGAGTTATTTTTAGTGGTGGAGGCTGTTACCTAAACTTTTGAAATTCTACAGCAAACACCACAATTTGAAGAAGGGACGTAAACACTTTGAAGCTTCTCCGCTTTCTGACAAAGTTGTCTTCAGTAAGGTATTGGAAATGCCCTTGGAGCAGCTAGCAAATCCATTTTTCCTATTCTTCTTTCCATCCTCCAATTAATCCGTAACTCCTGTTATTCTTTTGCTTAGGTAAAAGAAGGGCTAGGAGGCAAAGTACGCCTTATATTATCTGGGGCAGCACCCCTTGCAGCTCATGTGGAAGCTTTTCTGCGAGTTGTGGCATGTTGCCATGTTCTTCAAGGATATGGTATCCCATTCTTTCAAAATATAATGAGTTTAGCTGAAATATGGATGAAGAATTTCTTGGCTTTTAGCTTTTATATCAAACATAGATGGTATAATGTAAAACCATCTCGTTGTAGAACTTGATTGATGGGAGCATCTCCTAGATCTTCACTAATGAGCCAACAAATGTAATAATTGCACGACTTTGTTTTCTTGTTGCTGGATAATGAACGTCTTCTCTTTCTATTCTCTTTTAGGTCTGACTGAAACATGTGCTGGTACATTTGTCTCACTACCAAACCAGTATGCTATGCTTGGTACAGTTGGGCCCCCGGTGCCCAATGTGGATGTGTGCTTGGAGTCAGTCCCTGAAATGGCATATGATGCTCTATCAAGCAGGCCACGTGGAGAAGTATGTGTGAGGGGCGACACTCTTTTTTCAGGTTATTACAAGCGTGAGGACCTAACAAAAGAAGTCATGATTGATGGGTGGTTCCACACAGGTTTGTTTTTTCATGTTGAGGTTAAACTGACTAATGTCTGCTTGTCAGATAGAATTTGAATGGACCTTGGATTTAACTTTCTTTCTTCAGGTGATATTGGTGAGTGGCAACCAAATGGTAGCTTGAAAATAATTGATCGCAAGAAGAACATTTTCAAGCTATCACAAGGTGAATATGTTGCTGTCGAGAATTTGGAGAATATATATGGCAATAGTTCTCTTATCGACTCTGTAAGTATCTACTTTAGATATACTGGCCTCTTAATTATCGCAAAAACATGGTTCAGAAGGTATAATTTTTTTCGTTGGTGTCTTCGGTGGCTTTGTCTGTGCAATTACTGCTATCTACATGAACAATGTTGAGCAATATTCATCTTTAATGCTCGCCTGTTTATGGTCTAGCTTATTGGAAATACATGTTTGTACGAAAGAGGATTATTATTCAACCAGAATGTTTTTTTCTTGTTGATTTTCTTGGATTAGATACTCTGGTTAACTGGTGACGTAGTCTATTCATGTTAGACATGAACTGATGAAAGTGGACTGATTTCTTTTTCTACCTCGACTCCAGATATGGATATATGGAAACAGTTTCGAGTCTTTCCTTGTTGCTGTTCTTAACCCAAACCAACGAGCAGTTGAACAATGGGCCCAACAGAATGGCATATCTGGGGATTTTGATTCGCTGTGTGAAAATCCAAAAGTTAAGGAGTACATACTTGGAGAGCTTACAAAAGCTGGAAAAGAAAAGAAGGTTAGTTCTCCTCATTGCAGTTGCTTTTTCTGATAGTGCATGTGTTGTACTCTTTGATAAAATCTATGTTGCTCAGACTCTCCGAAAATGTCTTTGGGTACATGTCGGATCCTCCAAAAGTAGTGTATTTTTGGAGGATCTATCACGGATGCGGCATCATTTTGGAGAGTCCGCATAACATAGGATAAAACGCTTGGAAGAGAAAAGCTCCATCCTATGGAGATATTCCGAAACTTATATAAATATGATCAACTTTTTGCAGCTGAAGGGCTTTGAGTTCATAAAAGCTGTACACCTTGATGCTCAGCCATTTGACATGGAACGTGACCTTCTAACTCCTACATTTAAGAAGAAAAGACCCCAGTTGCTCAAATACTACAAGGTAATTTCTCTTTTGATCTGCTGGTGGATGTTGTGAGCAATCAACTTTTCTATATTTTTTCTTCATTCAGTTTCCATTTTATTCCTTATCCTTTTATCCTTTCACTAAGGTGAGCCTTGGAGCAACGATAAAGTTATCTCCATGTGGCTTATAAGTCACGAGCTCGAGTCGTGTAAACTCCTTAGGGGTGTGGCCCTTCCCCGGACCCTGCGTAAGCGCAGGATATTTCGTGAACCGGGCTGCCCCTTTTCCTTTCACCTTACTATGTGTTGCATCCGAGAGCTGTTACTACTCATTCTATGCTTTATTTTCATGTTGTCGAAAATTATTGTTCAGTTGAATGCTGCTTATCCAGGTAACAATATAATCTTAATAGACATGAAAAAGTAGTAGATGAATTATTTGTACTCTTAATAAACTTTTTATAAGTATATTCAGACATCCGACCCATTGTTGATGCGGACTAAAAGGGCAGTTCCCCGAGCTGCCTTAAATTCCTACTATGCGCGGGGTCCGGGAAGCAAGAGTCATTTGTACGCAGCTTTACCCTGCATTTCTACAAGAGTCTATTTTCACGGTTCGAGTCCATGACCTCCTTGTCACATGGCAGCAACTTTACCATTGTTGATGGGGGTTAACACATTATATATTATAGCTACAAGTGAAATGCCTTGGTTTTTGTCAATACGTAATAGACTAATCTGGACGCCTATAGTTGTTTTTGAGGCATTTTACTCCGATGCTAAGTGACCGGATTATTAGTTAATAATGAGAAAATGATACTGTATAGTCGCTATCAAGATAATAGCCGAAAGAATGTATATTCTTCGTATATTACATTCTGTATGTTAATATAAAAATTATATAAATTTTATACACTTTTTCAGCTACCTAATGTAAATAATTTTATGGCGCGGGCGAAAAGTGATAATACTCCGTTAATAATGTTATCTATTTAAATAGGAAAAGATATATCTATCAACATTTAATTTCTTGTTGATTCCATGTGCAACTTGTTTACATAGTATTTGTTTCCATTGTGCAGGACGTGATTGACAGCATGTACAAGACCAAATGAATCTAACAGCTGAAACTACTTCCCCTTCTTCTTTTACATTTGATCTTTCAACGTTAATTTATCCTTTTGTTTTTGTTTTGCACTGTATATATCACATGAAGATGATGAGATTGTTTTGTCAAATTGGATTTGACTGTTGTACAATTATTTGTTGTGTTATTATTACTATTTAAATAGCTCACTATTGCAGGTTTATGGTTTAAAAGGAAAAAAAACCATAGGAGCGTTAAATAGTATTACTATCATATTTTATTATATTATTTTGTTAAATCTATTATTATGTAATGTCAAAAAAGTCACTTTATGGAACGATGAATTTGGTGTGATGAAGTCGTTTCCTTGTTTTTTTCTTCATCTTATCCTTATTATTCAAAATCATATTTTATTTTTTACCCTACTTTTTTATATAATAATTTTACTCTGTATCTTTTTTTTTTTTAATAATATGATAAGTTTATTCTTAATATTGTTGTGAAATGATGGCAAATAGTACAATCTATCCAAACGTTATATTCATTAAAACAATACAATACAATACGATACATTATGAAACAACATTCGTCTCAGAGTGAATCCTCGAATCACCCATGATTACCATCTATGGTCCATCTTAGTGTAAGAACTAATTTATAGGCAGTTTAGAATGAATTAAATGGTAATGTTTGAACGATACAAACCAATTGACCTAAATGAATTTTGGGAGTCAACTAAATCAATTTGTAGTCTTGAGTAAACACTGTTGAAAATGAATATAGCTAATGTGGTTATTACCTGAAAATGCCTAAAAGATCCAGTTGTAGATTCCATTTTTCTGCCTCAGATCAAACAGAATTGTCGTATAAAAGCTTTACCAGAATGACCACAACACGTAAAATACAAAAGAAAGGCTCTACAAAAATGGCCAGAATCATAACTAAGTACACACAACTTTACAAAAACTTGGGGATTATCCAACAAATCCAGTCCCGACTTGCTTGGGATAGCACTTTCCCTAAGAAATCTTGTTCCTTGTGTGTTTCAAAACTGTTGGTAATTAAATGGAATTTTTACATTCCTATTCCACTTAGGTAATTTTTTTACCCTATATATTTAAGATTTGATTAAATTACATTTAGTTTACCAAATTATCATTTCTATACCATATCTAATTAAGGTTATAATTAATGAGATATTTTCTACTCCTTCATTAAAGCATTTCCATTTTTTTTCCAGTACTAATCTCTCCCTTTCTCTCTCCTAACCCCTACCCCCATGTTCTTTTTACCCTCCCACGTTCTTTCTATCATTATCCTTCTCCTGAAACCACCAAATTTCCCTCAAATTTGTACCGAGATGAGAACAAAGCAAATGCACAATGTAGATGCTGGAGGAAGTGCAACACCAGGCGGCAAACAACTCAAAAGAAGGGGGAAAGAGGTATGTGTAGATGACGACTTTGTTGAAGATGTCCCTAAAATTTCAACAATTAAAAAATTCAAGTTGTCTCGTGCTTCGTCAAAACAAAAAATGAAGAAACCGTCCAAAATTGGTTCAGAAGAAAAAATTGGTGAATGTAAACACTTATTATTTTCGTTTCCAATTTTTTAGTTTTTTTTGGATGTAAAAATCTCTGTTTTAAGTATTTTGGTAAATTTTAGATTAGTTGTCTTAATTTTGTAGATTATTTGTGGTTTTGATTTTCTACAATTTATATTTTAGTTATTTTGTAGTCGTTTGGTAATTATATTGTCGTTAGCTTTTAAATTTTGAAACAGAGCTGTATTTACTTTTTTCTTCCTGCATTTTCGTAGATAATATTTATATCTGTAGATGTCTTGTTGTGTTTTGTAGTTATATGTGTGGGTAAGCTGTATTTTTTTGAAGCAGATTTGTATGTATTTTTTCTTCTTGATTTGTTTTTAGCTATTTGTGTAGTTATATGTAGATTAATGCTTTATTTTTATGCAGTTTACTAATGTGAAATAATTTATCATTTTGTGCACAATGAACATTATTTTGCCCCACATAATGTGATTATGGGGTGTTGAGATTCCACACTTTGTGTGATCCTAGCATTCCTAGCCAGAAAAATGCATCACATAAAAGTGCTTCATTGCAGCAGCTATAGTTTGCTTGTCCTGATACACTTGTCCTTCTTAAATAGCAGTTTGCGTAGATTCTGCTATTATTTCACTTTGATATTCCTCGATGAAGTATCAAGTAACTTTAGGGACCCAGACGAACCTGCATCAAAATAAAGATAAACAATGTCATTCTAATTTTGTAGAATCTGTGTAGATGATTTGTATATATAGTAAAATTTTTGTATTCATCCATTTTAGGATGTCAGATATTATAGTTAAATTGTACTATAACTATTGCAATTTGTAGAAATTTGTGAAAAGAATACTTCTTCGTACATAATAAAACTAATTTGTATTTTATTTAACTAGATTTTGTTCTAAACATAATTTGTAGTTTTATTTGAAGACAACATTTTGAAATCAACAATTTCTAATCATAGATTGTAGTTTTTTTTCTCGTATAAATGTAGTAACTTTGTCGATAATTTTGAAAACAACATTTCTTTGTTCTTTCATTAAACTGATTTGTAGTTTAATTGTAGGTAAATGTAGTAATTTTGTAGATAATACCGTAAAATCATAATTCTATGCAATTTCGAACTATACAAACCTTCACTTGTGTTATCGTTGGTGATTGCCAATTCAATATTGAAATCTCGTACACTTATACATAACGGATATGCACATAAGTTTTTATTCTCCATTTTGGTCTCCATATACACATGAACCCCCATATCATTCATAATCTCCATTGGGGGACAATTATCGTTCACAGTGTATTTGATTTCTCCATTGGGGGACAATTATCGTTCACAATGTATTTGATTTCTACAATTTTTTCTGAAGTATCAATCGATAGTTGTTCTGCAATTGTAGAAATCAGAATACTGTAGCTTGCATTCTCATCTACCACAATGGCATCAACTTCAAAATCTCTAAATCTGTCATAGTTATCCCAAATACTGATTCAATTGTAGCATGATTGCAATTTTAGACATGATTGCGTGTTGTTACTGATGTATTATTCTAATTTTTTTTCGTTTTTTTTGGATTTCTAGATTGAAAGAAAAAAAGATGAAGAACAGATATATGATTACCAATTTGATTTCTGAAAACAACGAAGAACAGAATATAGCAATTTTAAGTTGTTGAATCTCGAAGATTTGAATTCTACAATTTAAATTCTGTTTGTTGAAACTGTTCGTAGTTTGTTGAAGCTATTCGTACCTTTTTAAAAGAAATTTTGAATTGTAATTTAAGAGAAAATTACGCAGATGTGAAATCTCCTTTCCGCTTCAAAACTTGAATTTAATGTAGAATCAATCAATTCCAAGATTCTTTCCTCATTTTTCGCGCGTTATTAAGGGAAGATTCTGCCCAATTAATTTCTAATAAATGAATGGTACAAAAATTGTAGGAAAAATATGAACTAAACGGGTAATTTAGATACTATGTACATATTTGATAATAAAATTTCATATCTAGTATAGAAAAGGAAAAATCTCATATAAAATCTTATATGAATCCACGAAACTCTCTTGGATCCGGTAGGAGCAGGAATAGATAAGTTAGTATCGATCCGGTGAAGAAAAGAGAATTTGGTCGATAGCGTGTATATTGCTGCTTAACTGAGCTTTGCGATATCAGAAGTACCACAACTTGCATCAAAAAGTGCTCTGAAAATTTTGTAAGGTCATTGGCCACAAGCAGCTGCCACGTAACTGAGACAACAAGCCAGTGGAAAGTCACGACAGCCCTAACATGGCCTGGGCTTTTACTATTTACCATCTAGAGTCACGCTCTGCACCATTCAAAAAGAAATATTAGAAGTTCCTACATCGAAAAGAAACTCAAGAACTACTATTGGTCGGTTACAGAATACATTCATGAATTGAATCCAACAAATTTTATCCATCATTTGCCAGCACATGAGGTATCAGATCAACGTTATTTCTGCAATTAGGGGCAGACGCGGACCCCAGTGCAAGTAGTTCTTCTCTGGTGTACTTCAATCTTTGATCTAGTTTGAGATAACGAAAGAAGTTATATCAGACAAGACAGATACAAGCATAAACTTTAGACCAAGAAAAGTTTGACAATGCCTCACCAAGAAAACTGCCTCTGCTAGATCTAAGGGGAGATGCTGATGGCCCTGCTTGCTTGTGTTTGTATATTTTCGTCCGTGATGTTACTTGCGACGAAGATGAGTGAATAGATAACTTTTTGACCAAAGCAATACTAAGAAGATCATGCCTTACTTCAATTTGACGATGCTTTTGCTCAAATGACAACAGTGCATCCTCTGTCAACAGCCAACAACCCCTGAGATCAAGAATTCTCATAGATGGTGGAGGGTTGAATACGATGAGCCCAGCATTAGTGAGCACGCCGTCACGAATCCCAAGTGTTACCAAGCTTCTAATAGATGACAACTGATGCAAAGAGTTATCAGTAAGGGAACCACTCCGTAAAAATAAATAGCTCAATTTACGAAAACTCGGCAAAGGAGCCAAAGCTGAATCCTTGATTCGAGTCTCCTCCAAATCCAATCTCTCCAAATGATCAAGATTACATAACCCAGACAGTGATGAAATGCAATTAGGATCAGAATCCACCTCGTTGACCATACCTGGCATTGTGGCAGATTACACAACCATGTGAGTGAAGAGCGAAGCGAGAAGAGACTAATGTTGTTCTAACCCTACAGGAAAAGAAGTCTCCCTCAATCGGCAACTGAAATGCTATTTTAAGTTTCAATCTAATTAATTTTGGTTGGATAAGGCGTAAAATGCATCCATCTGTGATGACATCTGAAAAAAAAATTAAAGCACACTAGGATCTTTTGGAAATGATTTTCACCTCAAATTTGAAATTCTACGAGTGTGTTCATCGTGTAATAGTCTAGCCTAGAAGTGAGATACATATTAACATTAAGGTGTTGTCTTTAAGTATTCAAGCATCCTCTACACTTATCTAGTTTCCAATGAAGGAGAAATAGTGGACCACAAAAGAAACTAAATGTAAAAAGTAAAAGTTGAGGAAAAGAACATGGCATACCTCTGATGTTTGTACCACTTAGATTGATACTTTTTAACGAAGGCATGGTGCTCATGAAGGGGATAGCATAATCGTCAATGGCTGTATAAGATAATAATAAAGTTTCAAGATTGGGAACAAAACCAGCTAAGATTTCCAGTCCTGCATTGCTTAACTTTGTCCTGCTGAGATTTAGATGGTGTAAATTTTGACCTATAAATGCAATCTGTTCAACTGACTCATCTCCTGCAGATGTACCACTGAGATCTAAATCTGATACAGCACTCATATATGGCAAAAAGCAGTAAGAATTAAGAGATGAATTGGAAAGATCCAGAAGGGAGAGAGAAGAGTTTTCAAGGTGTTGGAAAGCTTCACAGACATCTCTTATGGTTGATCCAGACAGAATAAGCTTTGCAAGGGGAGCTTTCCGTCCTTCTCCTTCGAATGAAGAATGTATCGTGCAATTGCTCATATTTAGGCATGCAAGAGAAGGCAGACTCGGTAACATAGTGACCTTGGTCCAGGCCAAATTCAAAGAACTCAATCTTGGGAACCATTTAAGATAAGATGCTCCTTTGTTTGATACTTCACTCCCCCAAAGATCCAAATGTTGCAGCTTTCGGAGAACCTACCCAAACCATAAAACGTGTCATTTACCTTGAGTAAGATCAATCATTCTAAATAAGTACAATTAAAGGACTAGATGATTAAAAGAACAATCCATAACAGTTCAGTCCAGTGGGTAAGCAAAACAAGGCTAGCTCAAGCCTAAGACACTAAAGCAATTAAGCCTTCAAGGTAACTTCTTAAAGGGCACAAGTGAACCAAGCCATCTTTTCATTTCAAAATAGAATTGAATTATTCAAATGTATGAATAGTGACATTTTACTTGGCGAAAAAAACATCTACAGAGCTACTTCTTTTTTTCAAAATAGATTTGAACTATGGAATTATTTTCCATGTTCTACTTAGTGGTAAGAATTGAAATTTTAAGGTACCGAGAATTCAAGAAACATTGTTAACCTTGAATGTTACCTAAAACATTTCATAGGTCTTTGTGAATGGATGAGAATTTCTCATACCCCCAAGCTTAAAGGAAAAAAAAAGGTTTAATATGCCAAGAGGAAAGGGTGGGCGAGAAGAAAGACAAGATTTTAAAGACATGTTGACAACAGATGATCTACCTCAAAATTTCCTCATAAAAGAGGATCTACCTTAAGATTATCCAAAGCCGAATCAGACACAGGCAGGCCTCCCAAATCTAACACAGATAAGTTTGTTAATGAAGACAGGAGTATCACCCCATCATTTGTGACACCTGTTTCTGGAATCCACAACTTTTGCAAAATTGGGATGGATGTTAGATGTCTAATTCCAGCATCACTGATCTTTGAGCATCTGGAGAGGTCAAGCTCCTTTAAGTTTGTCATTCCTGAGGAGAACAAAGCAGACCTCTGTAAATAAACACTTCACGTAATATTTATAAACCAATACAAGTTAACCAAGGGGAAAAAAATAAAGAAATAATGGTTTAGAGGAGACTAAAACAGAATATGAGCTAGGTTAGTTGCATTTATCTAAAAAGTGTACGAGGTCAAAGGTTACCTGTAATAGACCAAATGGCCGAATTGTTAATTTTGTTACAATCCGATAAGCTTAGAGAGCGCAAGTGATCAAAAGCACCTATATATGCCATCCATTCTGCATCCACACAGCTCTCCCCCCTTAAGTCTATCTCCTCGACACAAAATTTAAACACTCTAGACAAGAAATCATATATCAGCTTTTGGAGTAGATAATTCATGAATCCAACACACGGAAGAAAGAAGTCAGTAGCTTTAGGTTTTGATGTTACACTACTGTAGAATTAGTAAAATAATGGGAAAACATCAACTTTACAGCCACATAGCTAAAACGTTTTCAAATATTAGGGGTGACAACACTATCATAGTTGCATCGCAGAAGGCCAACACTAGGAGCCCCATTTTACTGAGGAAGCAATACAATTCAATAATTATGCAGCTCCAAGGATGTGAATAGCATTTCAATCCCTTGGACAACCTATACCCTGCAAACATATATGTATTTTTCTCAGGCCAACGCAAATATGGTGATCATAATTTCGAAAACCACTACCTAGCTACCACATTAAACAATTATAATTTGACTATAATACTTAGCCTCGATGGTTGAAGGGCCTATAAAAAAAAAATATGACTGACAAAGAACAAGTAATCAACTCCCTTACTTGCATCAATACATTCTCAGTTACTTTTGTTCTCCCATTTTTTTGTTAATTTTTGTGACAGGCCATTTTGATCATCAATTATCTACAAACTAAACTACTCCTTTTAACCTATTCCGTTCAACATTTTCTCTTTTCAACTATCAATCTGACCAAATTTCTGAAGTCAAACTACGCACAGATTGATTTTGACTTTTAAAAGTTGAGATGGTTATTTGAAGGAAAATATTTTATTAAAACTCTTTGAGAACTCTCTACAATTCTTTATTTCCTCCACACATAAAATAAGCTATCAATACCCCTATTTATAATAGTACGAAACCTATTTCCACTAGAAACAAGAAAGTCTATTCTTATATTTGTTCTAACTGCAAATCTTATTTAGACATGAATTAAATAAATCAAATCCTAAATAACTAAGATTTCCTACTACAACTTTGAATTAGTTTTCCAGCATTCTCCTGTAATTCAAAGTTGTATATATCTAGCTTGTCGTTGTGTAGTTACGTTGGAGCACTTCTCTCCAACTCTTACTTTTGATGAAGCGCATGTCTTTATCCCTCGATTTTGTTGAAGCACCTGTCTCCAACTCACGTTGATGCACTTTGTCACCAACCGTTGATGCACTTTGTCACCAACACTCAATTTTTGTTGAAGCACCTATCTCCAACTCACGTTGATGCACTTTGTCACCAACCATTGATGTACTTTGTCACCAACATCCAATTTTTATTGACACACATAATCAACTTCCAACTCTTTAAAATCTCTCCAACTTTTAGAGAAAAGTTTCTTCATCTTGCGCGATATTTATTTGCACCTCTTTAACTTGTTTTTTTCTTGAATCTATCATGAAACTTTACATTGAATAACCTATTTTTGTCGACACCTATCTATAATTTTGCCGACATATTTTTTGGCCAGACTAGCGGTACATATTGCCTAGCGCTGCCCACCGGCAGCAGAATCTACTTGATTCTCTCAAAAGATTGTAGAAGCTCTGATACCAATATGAAAAAAAAATATCATATTTAAATATTTAAAAGCTCTCTACAAATCTTTATTTCCTCCGCACATAAAATAAGCTATCAATACCCCTATTTATAATAGTACGAAACCTATTTTAACTAGAAACAAGAAAGCTTATTCTTATATTTGTTCTAACTGCAAATCTTATTTAGACGTGAATTAAATAAATCAAATTCTAAATAACTAAGATTTCCTACTATAAATTTGAATTAGTTTTCCTACATTATTAAAGCTGCAAACTGTTCATATGATTTTTCCAAAATTCACTTTAATATTACAACTCGAGCTGATCCATAACCGCTAGATTATGAAAGATCACATTTATTTGTAATTTCAGGACAGTGGAAAATAATGAAATATACTGAAAAATAAAAGAAATGAGATGATAATTAGGATACACTTACTCGAGCAAAGAGGGGAAGAGGAGACGGCGGCGAAGAAGGCGGTGAACGAGAGCTTCAGCGAGGTGAGATGGCATGCTTTCCAGTGTACGCCGCTGTCTCCGCTACGCTTCGACGGCGTCACTGCTCTGCGTCGCCGATTCCATGCACATCTCAACCAGTTGGCTTTCCATTTTCTGGATCGGATTTGATCGGTGTTCTGATTGAAAGTGGTGAGTTCTAAAAAAGACCAAATATACGTGTCCACCAAGATTTTATTATCTTTTTTCTTTTAATCTTTTTTATTTTTTTAGTTGGTCGACTAATTCAGATTAATATTCTACTGGATCTTTTGATAGAAAGCGTTCCCTAATAAAAAGATTTTATATTCAGAACTCGAATTTGAAATATTTAATTAAAGATAAGTTTCTCGTTCAACCTATGCGTATGTTATTTACTAATAGTTTAGTGGATTTATTTGGGGCAATTAATCTTATAATTTTTATGGTACTAAAAAGGGTACTATATGATGTACATATCACATGGATTCAAAGTCTTCAATGATCTATATATACGCCATCTGTTTTAGGCTTTGACGCAAATTTTTATATTAAAAGGAAAGTAGTATGTATTGTGGTTAAGTTAAATGGTAAGTTAAAATGAAATTATTTGGTAATTTTAAGACAATATTTATAATTATAAAGTATAAATAGAAACATAATTAATAAAAGTAGTTGTATGAATCTTATACATAATTTAGATAGATCTTAGATAAACTTAATCTATTATCTATATTTATATTTATATGTATATTTATATCCATATCTACTATATTAGATCATATAATGATCTACTCATAGATTTTATTCTATATTAGCTAGAAATATGGAGGTAAAAACTTAATTTAAAAATTATAGTAAAAAAATAAAAAATATAGAAAGACATAAACTGAGTTAACATAGGACTATCTATACTTTGGAATAAGTCAAAATATATAATAAAATAAAAATTTATTTAAGATATTAAATATTTATTGAGTTTAAAAATTAAAAAAGTTTCAAGCAACAAAATAAGATCTTACATAAAATATACAAATTATATATAATATAAAAAATTTAAATAATTAGTAAAATATATTTAAATAACAAGAATAACAAATTCACATTAATATTGAAAAATCGGGCAAATGAACATTTTATACATAAATAAATATTTCTTATATGATTAAATAAATTTAACTTAAGAAGAACAAATTTTAACCATTCGGACAAAATTTAAAAATATTTACAAAATCTAATAATAGTCAAGGCAAAACAAATTTGATCAAATTTAACTTAAATGTATAAATCAACTAATATTGACTTCTACTTTTATTGTAAATAGATTCCGAAATTTTTAAAAATAAGAATTTTTATTTTAGAATTACGAACCACATGATACCTTTTCTTCCATTTCATATGTATATATTTTTAAGAAATGTTATAGAGAAATAAATTATAGTGAAACACGTTGTTGTAAACATTTGAGATAAGATTTTATTTATAAAGAAATACGATAAGAAATTGAGTCACATGACAATATAATAATATTGAGTATTGAATAATACAATAAAAATCTAATAAGAATTAAGGCAAAATAAATTTGATCAAATTTAACTTAAAGGTATGAATCAACTAATATTGATTTCTATTTTCATTTTTTTTGTTATTAAATTTGTTGTATTAATCACCAAAGGTATGTCTTTACAAAGCCATAGTTCAGCTATACACAGCTGACTATCATCTATGATAAAAACTAGCTAGCATCTACATTCTATACCTATGTTTCTAATTACAGGAGATAATGCGGTAGGTATACATTAACTTTAGGGGGACTCCTAATATGACATGTATAAGCAATGCTTCTAAGTAGATGTCTATTGGAACATGAAGTGTGATTGAACAATCTGGAGTTTCTTTCTAACCAAATACTGTAAAGCATCTCAGCAAAGACCATTTTCATCATTTGAGCTCGACCAGATTTCCCTTTAGACTTGGCTATGATCCACTGAATGTATTGTTCCCAATTCTGGTAATTGTCTTGAGTTACTCCAATCCACTGTAAAGTGTGATGTCTCAGCAAGGAGGTGAATAAACATGAGAAGAACAGATGATCCCTAGTCTCCTTATCTTGTTGGCAAAGTACACATGTTGTACACTGTGAGTGTCCACTGTTCCAGTCTATCCTTTGTGGGCAGTCTGTTCTGTAATATAAGCCAGAGATTGAAAACTGCCTTAGGTCTAGCTTAGTTTTGGATAGTTAGGTTCTTCCACACTACTCTTGGCAATTGTCCAACCTGTTGTAAGTAAAATTTCTTGATATAGCAAACTGGTTGTTGTAGCATCTGTGACTGCTGCAATGTAACAGTAGCAGCAATGATCTTCCTAACCATCCAACTGGCTTGGTTAGGAATGGTTAGGGACTGTAATTTTTGTTGTTTTATGTATACTGAATGTATCCATTTTATCCATAGAACATATTTCTTATTGGCCAGATCTCATCCAAGTTTCATGATTGCAGCCTTGTTCCATAATAGCAGATTCATAATATTTAAACCCCCAGTAGACTTAGGTAGCAGACCTTGTCCCAAGCTACATATGATTTTTTGGATATGTTGGCTGATCCTGTCCAAACATAGGATCTACAAACTGCATCCAGCATCTTTAATATATTTTTAGGAATAAGAAAAAGTTGTGCCCAGTATGCTTGTATACCAAAGATGACTGACTGTACCAGCTGAATTCTCCCTGCATAGGATAATTTCCTAGCAGTCCAGAATGTAATCCTGGCAGTAACCCTATCAACCAATGGTTGCCATTGTAGTAATGACATTTTCATTTCTATTTTCATTGTAAATAGATTCCATAACTTTCTAAAAATAAGAATTTATATTTTAAATTACTAACCACATGATCCCTTTTCTTCCATTTCATATATATTTTCTTTTTGGAAATATTATGTAGAAATAAATGATAGTGAAACCATTGTTGTAAACATTTGAAATAAATTTTTGTTTATAAAGAAATATGATAAGAAATTGAGTCATGACAATATAATAATATTAAGTATTGAATAATATAATAGAAAAATTGAGGAACAAATAGAGAAAAAAATTAAAAATTTCATCATACAAAAGAAGAAAGATAAAACTTATTTAAATTTGAGATGATAAAATTTTGCTTAAGTATAATAAGAAATAGTATGTATGTGTATAAAGCTACATAACTAAAATCTATAGATTAAGAAAATTAAATAATAAATAATATAAATAAATTAGAGATCATGTGAGGATATTTATACTAAGAATACATAAAAAAATAAAACAATGCAAGTATATAAACTCAAAAATATTATTAATAAATTTAAATAAGTTAAACATTTCAAACAATAGTTTAAAAGTAAAATAAATATTTAATTTAATATAAAAAATATCTATCTATATTATTTTTAAAAATAGTAGTGGATTAGATGACATTACGGCAGAAATAAGAAAAATAATTAAAATTTTAAAAAATATACTAAAAATAAAAAGAAAAAATTATTTAAACTTGAAATTAGAAATTTTTTAAAATTATGATAAGAACACTTAAAATACGGATATGACCAAAACACTAAAGTCTTGCTAGATAAAGAAAACAAAAGTTTGATACCAAATTAAATATTTAAAGATATTAAATAAATGTCTCATGTAGGTAATGTTATTAATAAAAATTAAAAGCTCAATTTGTATCTTGAAACTAAAAGATAAAGAAAATTTAATTGCCTATAATACAAAAATAATTATAAGAAAATTCAAATAGGTTTAAAACATTATAAAGGGACTTATGTATTAAGTTTTACACTAATTCAAAGTAAAATTTTAAAATAAGATGCGATATTATTTTGAATTTGGGTCAAATATTTATGTAAAAGCTAATTAAAATTCTTTAGTAAGGAAGAGAATGTATAAAGAGAAAAATAAAGATAGTGCAATGATACTAATATTATAAATTTATTTTAAAAATATATAAATTAAATTATTAAATAATAGTAAAAAAATATTATTGATTTATTTGAATGATGAAAGAGTTCTGAGTAAGAGGATGATAGCATAAATACATTAAATTTTAAGAATAAAAGTTTACATTTATTGATAAATATTAATTGGGTGATAATCAATACATGAAGTTAATTTATATTGCTAATAAATGTTCACATTACAGTATAACAATATTAAGTAATAAGTATTGCAATAACTATAAGCACAGAACAAAAAATAAAGAGAAAAATTATGTCTAAAAATGTAGATGGATAAGACTTATTTGAATTTGAGATGAAAAATAAAGTGGTAGTAAGAATTTTTCTAAAATAACATTATTAAATATGCTCAAACAAGAAATATCACAATACTATATGCTAAGTATTCTTTAATATTGAACGTAAAATAAAATACAAGCGTCAATATCAAGGGGTTGGGTTATTACAATATAAAAAAGAAAACAAGTTATCCACTATGAGATTTGAGAAATTATTTCATGTTCTGCTTCTTAATTAATATCTAATAATTATTTATAATTTTCATATAGAAGGTTTAATTTTAAGATTATTTGCACATAATTCAAATAATCCAAATCAAAATTTAATATTGTTTATACCGTGCATCGCACAGGTACTAAAACTAGTTTAGCTTAAGAGCAAAACACAATAAGTGTTCATAATAATTGTTCTTATTCCGACTGTTTCAATTTAGACGGAGTTGTTTGACTATACACGAAGTTTTTTTAAAAAAAAAATTAAAACTTGTGATCATAAAAATTTAATGGATAAAAGCTTTATGGGGCCTAATTTTAATGGGTAAATAAATAATTTAAAACTAAATTATTTTCAATTGTAAAAATATATTATTATTTTTAAATGAATTAATAAGCAAAATATGTCATCTAATTTGAAACAGTTATTATTACGAATGTGTATGTCAATGTCAAGTTAATTGTGACTCGAGAATTGTTAATAAACTATATTAAAAGACAAATTATTAAGTGTTGGAACCTTGAAAAATATAAAACGCCTCTATAATTATAAATCTGGTATTTAAGTGAAAAAGAATAGAGAATTATGTCATCATTCACTAAATTTCAAAGTTGAAAACAACCAATTTATTAATTTTAAAAAACACAAACATATAGATACTAGAGCTAATTACGCTAAGAACATGAGTTCTGAAAAACACAAACATGTAAAATTACTAGAGGCAGTCACACTGTAAGAACATGAATTCTTTAGAATATATTATGGTTTAATAAACACATCCCTATTTAGTGTGAAAATAGTGTGGACTAATCGGTTTTTGGTTTAATAATTAAAAAATAGCTAGATTTGTAAAAGTATTAAAAAATAATCATTATTTTGCTATAGTCCCGAAAGTTCCGGCAGAATATACTGGAGATTAATGTACTTGTACTTCCAGCATATTATACTGGAGCTCCAGCGCACGAAAAGTTGCAGCACAATATATTGGAGACTAGAGCACCTGTATATGAACTTTCAACATATTATGCTGGAACTCGAGTATATTATACTGAAACTCCAATATATTATGCTGAAATATTTTCGAATTTCAAATAGTATTTTTGTTTAGATTTATCTTTACATAAAAAATAACTAAATTTCGTTACTTTAAAATCGTAATTTTTTTAATTATCACTTATAAATTTAACTATTTTTAAATTTCACCTCTATTTAGTAGAATCGGGAGTCCACAACAATAAAAGATGCATTATTAAGCTAGTATATTTGAAAATGAAAAGCAGATATTAAACAAGAAGGACCTAGTATTATAAAATTGTTGTCTAACTCATAAAATTCCAATATGTTATTGATAAGATTTACCAGCTACCGATGTTAAACTCTAAAGTTTGGAATTGAGGACTTGTTAATATTTTCTAAAATCATCGAACTTGGACTGGCTGATAATAAAATTCATCAAATGCATCCTTTTTTAGCATTGGATTCAGAATTTTTATTAAGGAATATTAAAATATAAATAATTAAATATATTAAAAAAATTAAAAAATCAATTTACAACAAATATACATAAAATAAAAAAATTTAACTAGCAAAATAGTGTCATTTTCTGGTGAAGGAATGTCACTCTTGCTACAATATTGCTCCGCCATTACTCTAGCTTCATACAAACAGTGTTTAAAGTTCGATTAATTCAGATTCACGTTGAAAAAGTTAATAGGTAAAGTGCTCCATAGTGAGACTATAGTTGGCATATTTGGCTATTAGTGACTACTCACTTTACTTCATTTTACGTAAAATACATTTCATTCAGCATCAAAGTCTAAAATTTTAGTAGTTTAATATGTCTGAGTTATTGAAAGTTGTATTTTATAAAAATATACTGGAGGTAAATATTGTCGGACATCCAAAAAGATGGAAGTGTTATATAAGTTAGGACATACGAATTACTTAGTCTTTTTCCCCCATAGTTATGTTTACTTTTTCTCCAGTTAACTTTGACTCAAAAACTTTCACAGAGAACCTCATAAAATATATATATTTTGGATAAACCATAAAATAAGTTAATATTACAAGTAGTTACCCATTTTTGATACTTCATTACTCACTTATTATATTTGTTAGTCAACGGGGCAATTGTAAAGGAGAAAAAAGAATATGACTTTGTTTTTGTGCATATCATAGTTATTGAAAATTCCAACACAGTGTTCTATACGTGTCGTTTTTCCCGTGAACTATCGTGACAGTACTTAGCCTCTGACTAGATAAACCTAATATATTGCGAAAAAATAAATTGAAGATACAGAATGAGCCAACTAACAGGTAATTATAATTTAAGAGTTTAAAATGATGCTCGACATATATAAGAATAACACACGCTGACTGAATATAACACTTTCAAAATTCGAAATCTCATGAACCACAAACTAACGCAATATATAGTTTTCTAACTCCAGAAGTCTAAACGAAGAAAAATACAACAATTCTATATAACTGAAAGGGAGAATAGAGAGGGACTTCTAGGTCAGCGAACGCGGCAAATATACCTTGAGTCTTTGGATCGCCTCGCCTCATGGATAGTATGGCTGAGCAGAAGAACCTGGATCTGCACATGAAAAATATGTTAGGGATATAGTAGATATGCCCTAGATCCAATATCATATTTGATAACTTGAACATATTTTTGTGAATGTCATTTGATATAAAATATATGGCATTTGATATTATTTTATCATTATTATCAATTGTTTGATTATTTTGATAAGGTCCTTGATTAAATTTTGAGATTTGTCATCGTGATAGAGATTATGATAATGAGAGCAAAGTCTTTTACAATTTAATCTAAATTTGTTCTTGATCGTAGGATTATTAATTTGGACATTAGTAATCCGGTTAGATCAATATTTATGTGGTCGTCTTTATCGGATAAAGATTAGTTGATCTCATTAACTAAATCACATAGATAGATGATGCATATAGAGATATGATCATTGAACCGACTCATTGGAAAATTCCTAATTGTTAGAATTACCATAAACTGTCAATAGGATATTTTCTTGATGAATGTGATGTAACTGTTTCCTTTGACTTGAGATCGTCATAGTAATTGACAAGTTATTTATTGTGCTTTGATACTAGACACCTATGGCCCTAAGGCGATAGTTGAAAGGATATTGGGTACGATTAAATACTTGTAGAATTAGTGATTGATCAAGACGGAATCTGTCAACTCTTGGTAATGAGTTTAAGCTCCATGTTGTCATGAATTATAAACGACCAAACTAAGACCTTGGCTAGGGCAATTGAATGAAAGAAGAAATGAGTTTCTTAGGTCATTCAATGGTCGATTATATTTGACGTGAACACATAGTTGATCGCCTATTAGGACTTGACAGTTGAACCAAATCCTAGGGTGATCCAGAGCTATAAGGACAGAAGGAATTACTACATTATTCTTCTACTGGTTCTTGAGAGTAAATTATATACTTCATGCTATCCGGTCGTTAAGGAGTGTTGCTAGACGCCACCCTTGATTAGTATATTGATATGATCAATTTACTACCGGTTTAGTATTGAACCTATGGGGTCGCAAACTAACGAGTGTTCTGATCTTTGCTAAAGGATTAATTAACTTATTATTTGATAAATTAAATTAAAAAATTTAATTAGTCAAATAAATTTAGTTATTTGTCCAAATGAAATATTATTATATTCTTTGCTAGCACAAAGATTATAATTAATATTGTGAATAAATTGAAGTTTCTATTTGGAATAGAAATTAAATAATATCTCTTGGTTGAAATATATGTGATATATATAATTAATATTATTTTATATAATAGATGTATATATAATATAATATTAATAAAGACTTGTTAATAAATCTAATTTTGAATTGGATTATTAATTGAAGTTTTATCCTATGCATCTTACAGACCCACGAGGGCGTTTTGGGGAGTACATTTTGTAGAAGAAAAACAAGCATAGAGTCGTTGTGGAGACCGGGTTTCATCTTTTCTTTCACTAAACTTAGTAATTTTTATATTTTCTTGTATTATTTGTTGTTTGGCTACCATGTCTATATGGAGCTAAACTTCACATTCTAAGATTATGGTTATTTCATGACTATTGTTAATCGGATATTGATTTTGATTTCTTGATTTATTATGTTGGTCTATTTATTCAGTCTTGCGCTTAATTATTTAGTTGTTTGATTGCCATTGAATACTACTTACGAATCTAGAGTTGAACTTGAAAGTGGGAATTCCATATTATAATAATTTCGATAAAAAAATCCACATTAGTTTAAAATAATTATCCTGTACTACAAATCTTTTTGCATTTTTTGTTACATAATCCCCATTTATAATTATTAAAGGGCATTCCGATGTAATAAACTCCCGCTATGCGCGAGATCCTGAGAAAGGTCGGGCTATAAGTGTCACAACCCGGATTTTCTACCCTCGGAAGTCGTGATGTAGCCAACTAATGTGAGCTAGGAAAGCCAATTATTTGAATAATCTGACTTTTCACCCATTTTATATTCTTTAGCAATCACGAAGATATAACTTTTAAACAGCAAAATTTAACATAAACAGAAGAAGAACAATAATTATCTGCATATATACACCTAATACAACTGTTTGAGTCTTGACTACACAGACATGGTGTCACAATTTCACAGACGGTTTAAGAATTCTACAAATAAAGGCCCAAAAGAATTAAATACAACACTGTCTCTGGAAATACATGTATGAAATAGGAAACTAGATAGAAGGAGACGCCAGGACCTACGAATGCCTGCAGGGCTACCTCGGGTCACCTGATGAACAAGATCCAGCAATCTCACTGCGGTCCGAAATCTATAACATTGGAGTCTGCACAAAAGAGCGCAGAGTGTAGTATCAGCACAACCGACCCCATATGCTGGTAAGTGTCTAGCCTAACCTCGGCGAAGTAGTGACGAGGCTAGGGCCAGACTCCAGATAAACCTGTGCAGTTATATAATATACAGCGAAAAAGTAAATAGGTAATAAGAAATTAAAGCTGGGGAAGGGGAACATGCTGCGGGGTAGCAGATCAGAACATCAAAGAACAATAAGGAAACTGTAATTTAACTTCTACACGGATAGAGAGAAATAAAGGCAACTTTCACTTTCAATTTCATCTTGTTGCATGCGTGCAACCCTGTCCCATTTCTCATATCTCGTGGTAGGCGTACCATTCACTCCCATTTTTATATATTAATAGTTCTTGCAAATGAAATTACTTCGACAACCGTAACAATTAATGCAAATTCATAAGATCACAATGTACACAATAATTACGATTCACTAAGGAAAACAAATAATGACAAGTAGCAATTATGGACTTTAAGGAGCAAACAGGCAATTTAATATTTAGTATGCTAAATGGCAAGTAGCAATTAAGTTACATAACACGTAGCAATTATAGCACGAATTCAATAAAACTAGTGACACGATAAGGGAAAATGTCAAAATAAAGAATCATAGTAATTGTGGAATAAGACAAATAATGCACTCAAACTGATAATAAGGAATCATAACAAACAGAAATAAGTGCACGACATCACCCTTTTTGCTTTAACACTCTCTCACCAAAATAGTACACGACATCACACTTAGTGCTTTATATTCTTCCTCACCCAAGCAACAATTACAAAGCAATTAGGGTAAGGGAATCAATGACATCACCATAAATTCAAGTAACAACAGAAAATCAGTAAAGTAAACGTAACTAACAACATGACTCAGTTATCAGCAAGAATCAGGGAAGTCAAGGACAAGTGCACGACATCTACAACAATTCAATAACACTACTGTTGTGGCGCATAACCCGATCCGTTATCAATTAACTCTGTTGTGGTGTGCAACCCGATCCATATACACATAGTTGTTACAGCGTACAACCCGATCCAAATTTGATATCTGTTGCGATGTGCAACCCGATCCTATATAATATTTGTTGAGGTGTGCAACCCGATCCAATATAATATCAGTTGCGACGTGCAACTCGATCCAACATAATATTTGTTGTGGCATGCAACCAGATCCAATATAATATCTGTTGCGGCATGCAACCCGATCCAATATAATATATGTTGCGGCGTGCAACCCGATCCAATATAATATCTGTTATGGCATGCAACACCTATTCCCTCAATGTAAGGTTAGACCAAACACTTACCTCAATGCCTTGAATTCAACTCAAGCCTCAGTTATAGCTTTACCCATGGTTTCACCACCAATCTGCTCGAATCTACTCATAAGTTACTATAATTACATTAATAAATACTAAATGAATCCACCTAATGCATGAAAATAAGTTTTACAAGGTTTTACCCAAAAGGTCAAAAATACCCCCGAGCTCACATGGTCGAAACTAGAGGTTCGATCAAAATCCGATTACTCATTCGCCCACGAATCCAAATATATGATTTGTTTTGAAATCAGACCTCTAATTGAGGTCCAACTACTCAAATTTTTTTGAAAACCTAGGTTCTACCCAAAACACCCAATTTTCCCATGAAAATCTTTGATTTGAAGTTGAAATCATGTTAAAGATGTTAAGGAGTGAAGAAAATGAGTTAGAAATTACTTACCAATCGTTTTGGAGAAGAAGAGTTGTTTGGAAAATCGCCTCTTTTGAAAAGTGTGAAATAACTTAAATTCATGTGTATTTATACCCCTCTGAAGTTTTCTGTGCGGACTGCACAAAAAGGACCGCAGCCGCACAGGCTTGCTGAAGGCCTGTAGATTATTGTCAGTGCGGACCGCACCAAGCCGACTGCGGCCGCAAAACACCCACCGCAGACCGTGCAAAGGCGACCGTTACCGCAAGCGTTTCTCGCGGGCCGCGCAAGAGGGTTCAGAGACATGTTAATTTTCTGAACCTGCAACATCTAATCTTTTTATGCCTAAGGCATCCCGTAACTTACTCGAAGCTCACCCGAGCCTTCAAACCTCTAATCCAAGTATACACACAACCTCAAAAACATATTACGAACATATTCGTGTGATCAAATCACCAATATAACATCATGAACATCGAATTGAACCTCAAGATCAATGAGATTTCTCAAAACTCCCTTTTAAGAATAATTTTCCAATTAGGGTCCGGATCGCGTCAAACGACGTCCGCTTTTAACCAAACTTTACACGAATGATTCAAAACATATATGAAATTTGTAACGGGCAACGGAACCAAAATATGGGCATGATACCATTACTTTCAAATGATATTTCACTTCAATTCTCTTCAAACATTTTCACCAAGCAATTTCGCTTAAAAATTCATATCTCGGGCTTGGGATCTCGAAATTTGATTCCGGACATATGTCCAAGTCCGATATTTTTCTATGGACCCTTCGGGGCCATCAAATTACGGGTCCGGGTCTGTTTACCCAAAATATTGAGCAAATTCAAATTTATTCATTTTAATAACAATATTTAGCATTTTTCACAAAATTTTACATTTCAGCTTTCTAGCTACGCGCCTGGACTGCGCATGCAAATCGAGGCAATCCTAAATGAGGTTTTTTTTCAAGGCTCCGAAGACACGAAATTCGATTAAAACAGTTGATGACCCTTTGAGTCGTCACAATAAAGGTCTATTTTACCCATTTATAATTATTCTATACTAAAAAATTCTTCTGCCAAAAAATCACAAGACCTAATTTTATCAGGAATGTACGGTTTTTCCTCTATTGAAGCCCATTTGAGCTATGGGTCAAATCACATTAAGGGAGAAATAGATTTAGTGGGTATGACCAATTTAAGCTTATGTGGTTTTTACTTTTGGATTTTTCTTATTAAATTTTATGTCACGTCATATTTATGGTAGGATTGAGCTAAAATAACTTTTGAATAACGATGATAAAGTTTAGTTACTTTAAAGTGACAAAAAATAATTAAGTGAATTTAATGAAATTAAGAGATAGTTGAATAATCATTAGTAAAATTAACCCTAATTACTTATGTAAAAGAGTATATTTCTCTCATGGTATCTAAGCTTTCATTTTTTGTGTAATTCAATGTGTATTTATTGTCGGCTCGATCGATCTATGCGACTTTAAAACATATCTAGATCCTCACTTGTCTCTTTAAACGAATTTGCCCGTCAAGTAATATTTCACGAATTATTTGTACTAGTTTTATTTTCCTTATAAATCGATAATTATTAAAAATGTTATAATATTGATGTTAGGCTAAAAGTTTATATTTTTGTATGTAATCTGCCATTATGACTCGATCTTGTTTACTTTAGTATGAGTATTTGTGATTCGAACTTAATAATGATGTTTATATGTATAAGATCCAACTAAAAGTGATTTAGCAAGTTTGCATGTAAACTGAAGTTAATATGGAAGAATTTTAGTGGCCAGATCGGTGCCCAGCACCAACCAATACACCTAGGGTAGTAGAGCATAAAAGTGGAAAAAGTTTGGTGTCCAAGTTAACGCCAGGCGCTAAACGTGACGCCCGAGGACGGATTTCATCCCAGTTTGGTTAGGACTTGATAGTTTCGACCCTATACGCTCCAGCATGTATAAAGAGGTTCTAAACCTATTTCTTATATGGGAGACATTATTGGAGAGGCAAAAGGCTACCCGAACACTTGGAAGCAACGAATCACAAGAGTTTTCTCTTTCGTTCTTTCTTAGTCTGCATTTTAGTGCTTTCAATTATTATCATGATTGTTAGTATGGTTATAAGTAGTTAAACTTTCTTATCTAAGGTTTGATGAAACCTTTTGGAGGATGAATTCTTGTTACATTTTAATATAATTTTGTCTTGAATATTTTTACTTATTCAACTACGTGTTTATTATTATTGATTGAATGACCATCAATTGACTGTGTCTATCTAGTGTGTATTGCTTGAGAAGTGGTACGTTTTAGGTAGTTATTGAACAACACCAGTCCTAACGTTTGTGAGAGATCAGTACGGAGGGTTTAAAGGCGGGATTAGAGATAATAAAAACCTCGGTACGATCGTAGTGAACGATAAATTAGTGCCAGGTAGTGTTATTCGAGAGAATATGTCTAGTAAATTCTGTTGCGAGAGAGAGAACTACGTCACCCAAAGTACTCACGGTCGGTAGAGAAAATTTAGGGGAAATTATAGAAGAGATAGCGGGAAGGATCCGACAATTGGGGTAACCATAACTCTAGACCTCCTTAATGTTATCTCCAATCCTTAGTGTCTTTAGTTGTTAATTTACTATTTTAATTTATTAATTAATTAGTTAGAAAAGAAAATCTTATTACTTAAGAATTGTTCGAGATTCTCTTTTTAGTGATAGTAAACAATTGTCGCTAAATTTTAATTCTCTATGGGATTCGAATCCAAACTCTTACACTGAATATTATATCTACAACAATCACTTATCTTTTTTATGATTAGAGTTAGGCATAATCAATCAATAACTAACTCAGCAAAACATCATTGCAGATAAAAGATAAGAAAAAACAAAGAGTTCATTGGGAGTAAATTTAGAAAATTACCAAAGTAAAAAACTTGGCAATTTATATAATATAGGATAGAACATGAAGCGTACTTTGAGATTTGGGAGTGACGATAGAAATATCGGTCTTTTGAACATCAAACTAAATATAGAAAACGAAAGAAAATACAAAATAGAAAAATACTACAAGTGGGAAAAAGTGGTTTAAGTTTACGGCTTGTATAGTCCCACGGTTTTAAGGTAAGGGTGACAAGGGGTGCAACATTTTCAGAACATCCATAAATACATGCATGTTTTTGTAGTATTTTCTGTAACCCTACTTTCATCAAAGTGCGCACTACTCTGTCATGACTCATGTTGAACCTGAAGGAAACTGCCCAAAAACAAAAATCACAATTTACATTTTTGGCAATATGTATCAGAAATTGTTGTTTCACACACTTAGAATAGTTGTCTCTTAATAATGGTGATTTTCGGACCAGCTCGGACACATTTCTACTTGACAGGGGTGGATCTAGCCTTAAGTTTAGTGACGAAAATTTAATATGGATGTTCAAAATTGAACATCTTTTGCCAGCAATGCAAGAATATTCAAAGTTTATATTTTTATAAATAACATATAATATTTTACTTTATACACAATATAATTTTTCGTAGAACGGTATTGAGTTGATTACCCTTGTCCACACATAATTTCGTCCCTGCTTAAGCCTATAGTTTCTCATGATCTAATATCTTTTGTTTATACTTTGTATTTGTATTAAAAAATCTATTTTATATATATATATATATATATATATATATATATATATATATATATATAACTCGAGATCGTGACAGAAACTCATAAAGTTTATATTTTGAATCTGATTTCGGTCGCACCGTACCATTAGGTGCTTGAGTATTTGTCTTTTTTAAATCAATTTTTGTTGTTGCTCTTTTTAAATTATCCGAATAAATATATATTTTTAGACGTGAAGGCTCAAGATATTTTCCAAGTAAAAGTCATCATCTATTCTTGTGAGATCACATTGACTCGGTATTTCGGCAATAAATTAATTGGAGTATTGATGTAGAGGTCCATATTGAACGTCGACCAATTTTGACTGAAGTGATGCGTGCATTCAAGTACTAGAATATAATTCAACTGGCTATTAAAAAGATATTATTCTCAAGACTCGCTTGTTAGGCGTTAATCATGTCTATAATCTAGACTGGAATTCTGCACATAGGACTGTAAAATCTGGTCAAAAACATTTGCACTACCAAAAAACAATCCAATTTTCGAGATTAGTCGTAAATTACCACAATAATAACATATTCGGTGTGAATATACTTTACATCTATTTGATAGTCCCTTGGCTTGAGAAATCAGATATAAGTTGGCTTGATATTATGTAAGAAAGGGGGAACGTTTTTAGAGAGAGGAGAGAGAAACTCTGGCGACTAGCAAGCGAGCCGCCGCCTGCCGCCGGCAACCACCCATCACATCCAACCGGCCTTACTAAACACTTTCCCACTGTAAATATGGCGAGAGTGATCACACCTGAGAGTGGAATACCACAACAGCTAACCCCAATGCCCCTTCTACACTGGTTTCCTGGTATGTGGAGTGTCCCTACTGTCATGCAGGCACCGCCGGAGAAGGAGAAGGAGGCAACAATGGCAGAGGTAGTCAAAAGTAATCGGACTCAAAATCAGGGCATGCAGCTGAAGTTTTATCCTCCGATGATGAAGGATGGAGTGAAAATCGCAAAATTGAACCCTAAGGAGATAGAGATTCAGAACCAGAAGTGGAGGTATGCCTAATTGGTTATGTTTTGGGAGGTAATCCGCCATTTAAGGAAATGTTAAAGTATGTTTATGGCGTTTGGAATGAGGTTACAACGCCTACCATGTTGCTGCATGACGATGGGTACTTCATCTTCAAATTTGAGTCTATGGAGGATAAGAACCTAATCATGCAACAAGGACCATACATGTTCAACGGTAGGCCTATGATTCTGAAGGAATGGGATCCTAACTTTCAGATTCAGCACGAGTCGATGAGAATTGTCCCAATTTGGGTCAGTTTTCCTGGGCTGCCAATATAATGTTGGGCTGAAGAGAATTTAGGCAGAATAGCAAGCTTACTTGGTAAACATTTATGCACTGATAGGTTAACTGCTGAATGTGAAAGAATCTCCTATGCGAGAGTTCTTGTGGAAGTTGATATCACTCAACCTCTGCCTGAGAATGTCTACATAGAGATACCACATGGGAAAAGCTGGCTACAAAATGTGGAGTATGAATGGAAACCAACCTTCTGTATTGAATGTAACTCGTTTGGGCACAAAAATGGAGACTGTCAGAAGGAGAAACAACAGAATGTAGAAGTCAAGAGACAGAGAAAGAGGAAAAAGAAGGTAACCCGAGTGCATTGGCAACCAAAAGCTGTAACTGAGGAGACAATAGAAGGGCAGCAGAATGACAAACCAACAGAGTTGCCTATTGTAGAAAGGAATAACAAAGGCACGCAGATTGCAGTTGTCCAAGGCTCTAAGTATAGAAACCAAAACAAAGTGACCAACTATGCTGAAGTAACCAGGAGGAATACATTTGCAGTACTCACCATAGTAGAACCTCCTGATGGGAACCAACAGTAGGGAGAATGCAGCCTAGAGCCAGTAGATCCAGGAGGCACTACATCCACTGTTTCCCCATGATTATTGTATCTTAGAACATTAGAGGACTAAACAAGTCCTGCAAACAAAGAGAGTTAGTCAAATTCCTGAGGACTAATAGAGTTGATATGATAGCTTGCCTAGAAACTAGAGTGAAGCAGCAAAACTCAATGGCAATATATAAGAAGCTGGGAGGTGACTGGACTATAGGGAACAACTATGTAAATACTCCTAATGGGAGAATATAGATAATGTGGAAAGATTTCAATGTTCAAGTGGTACTACTGGAGAGCACTGATCAACTAATCCATTGTCAGGTGAAAGATAAGAATTCAACCTTCACTAGCTACATCACTTTTGTATATGGCCTACACACTACCCAACACAGAGCACCACTATGGAGGGACTTGAGAGTTGTCCAGCAAACTGGCCCTTGGCTTATAATGGGGGATTTCAACAGTCTGCTAGGGGCTGAGGATAGGATAAATGGTCAGCCGGTGCATCCTTCAGAGATAGCTGAATTTCAGGGGTGTATTGATGACATTGGAGTGAGGCATCTTACCAAAAGAGGCAATTCATTCTCATGGAGCAATGAAAGGGATGTTGAAGCCAGAGTCTATATCCATATTGACTGGGCCTTTGGTAATGATCAGTGGTTCAGTTCTTACACAGGAGTGGAAGCAGTATACATGTTACTTGGATGTTCAGATCACACTCCTATATTGATAGACACTGATATAGTTAAAGTTAAAGTAAAAAGACCATATAGGCTACTACTAACAGTTATGCAACAAAAAGAATACAAGGAAGCAGCTCAAAGAGTGTGGGGACAACAAATCCAAGGCTACACTATGTATTCTATTTGGAGCAAACTGAGGAAAATTGAGCAGGAGACCAGAACCATTCACCATGAGCATTCATCTGTTGATACAAAGCTGCAACAAATGAGAGAAGGTCTGAGGTTTATTCAAGGAAAACTGAATGAAGATTATTTCAATGAAGCAGTGATTGAAGAAGAAAAGAAACTATTAGAGAACATTGAAAAGTGGGAAGGCATTCAAGAACAAATAATGAGACAGAAATCAAGAGCAAACTGGATCCAGCTGGGTGATAGCAATACAAAGTACTTCCATGCGTATATGAAGTCCAGACAAGCAAGAAACAGGGTGAGTATCATCCTCAATGACAACTAGGTGAGGATTACTGATCCACAATAGATCCAGCAGGAGTTCATTCAATTCCTTCAACAACTACTGGGCACAGCAGCAGATCAGCTTCATGGGATAGATATCAATGTGGCTAGAGATGGGCCATGTTTGTCATTGCACCAACAACAACAATTATTAGCTCCAGTAACAAGGGAAGAAATCAGTCAGATAATACATAATCTTCCTAATTACAAGGCTCCTAGGATAGATGGTTACCCTGCAGAATTCTTCAAACAATTCTGGCCTATTGTGGGTGATGAGGTTATAGAGGCAGTGTCGAAGTTCTTTCAAACTGGGAAATTATTGAAAGAGATTAACTGCACAACTGTGACATTGATTCCGAAAGTGAAAAATCCCAACTATGTCAAGGAATACAGACTCATTGCTTGCTTCTCAACACTGTACAAAGTTATTGCAAAGATCCTTACAAACAGGCTTGAAATAGTTGTGGACTATCTGGATGGGCATGCACAATCAGCTTTCATAGAGGGGAGAAACATCCTGGATAATGTCATTATGGCTCATGAACTGATTCGAGCTTACTCCCATATAGCAGTATCTATCAGGTGCATAATCAAAGTGGATATTAGAAAAGCTTATGACTCTGTTGAATGGGGATTTCTGAGGGCAGTGTTGCTGGAGTTTGGTGTACCTTACAAAATGGTCACCTTAATTATGGAGTGTGTCTCTACAGCAAGCTTCTCATTACTAGTCAATGGAGGTCTTACCAGCAAATTTACAGCAAGGAAAAGATTAAGACAGGGAGACCCAATGTCTCCCTACCTGTTTGTTTTAGTCATGGAATATCTCAACAGAACACTGAAGCAATTAAACAGGAACCAAGACTTCGACTTCCATCCCAAATGTTCCAAGTTACAACTCACTCATATCAGTTTTGCAGATGATCTCCTGATGTCTGTAGAGGAGATGAAATTTCAATGAGGCTATTGCTGAAAGAGTTTGATAACTTCTCCCAGATGTCTGGACTGCAAGCAAACTTGGAGAAAAGCTCTCTGTACATAGTAGGGGTTTCACAAGAAGTCAAGGAAAAGCTATTGGCAGAATTTCAATTAACAGAAGGGCAACTCCCCTTCAAATACCTGGAAGTTCCCTTATCAACAAGAAAGATTACAATCACACAATGCCTGCCCTTGGTTGACAGGATAGTGGAAAAAATCATATGCTGGTCATCCAAGGTCTTATCCTATGCTGAAAGGCTCCAACTGATCAAGAGTGTCCTATTTGAAATGCAAACCTACTGGGCACAGGTCTTCCTACTTCCAAAGAAAGTCATCAAACTGGTGGAAGGAATATGCAGGAACTACTTATGGACTGGGAAACATGAGACAAGTCATAGGGCCCCCATAGCTTGGGAAACAGTATGTAAACCAGAGGCAGGTGGAGGCTTGAATGTCATTTGCTATGAAAAGTGGAACAAAGCAGCCCTGTCAAAGCTGCTATGGGCTCTAATGCAAAAGAAAGATAAGCTATGGATCAAATGGATCCACTCTTATTATATAAAGATGAAAGTAGTTGCTACCATGGAAACACCAAAGCAGGCTAGCTGGTTGGTAAGGAAAATATTTGGAGCTAGGGAGTGGTGGGCACACGACTGGGCAGCAATGCAAGCATGCTGCCATAATGGAAGATACAACATTAAGAGAGCATATATGCACTCTATTACACAGTACACCAAAGTTCCCTGGAAAAACTAGTGTTGGTGCCAGGACTACTGCCAAAACAGAAATTCATATTATGGATGACATTTTATCGACGTTTGGCAACAATAGACATGTTAGAAAAATGGGGTATCCACACTGATCAGTCTTGTTCACTATGTGACAGTGGTAGTGTAGAGACACATGACCACCTATTCTTTGACTGCTCTTATTCCCAATCACTGTGGCAAGGATTGTTAAGGTGGCTGAATTTCAACAGAATGATAAACAATTGGGAACTAGAGGTGCAATAGATCTATGATAGAGTCAACAACAGAAAACCAAGGAAAACCATCCTAGGAGTGATATTCGCAGCAGCTGTATACAATATCTAGATGGAAAGGAATGAAAGAAGATTCAGACAGTCGAGCAAAGATGCTACAGATAGAGCACGACAGATTGCAATCCAGGTGCACATCACTGGAAGGAAGAGGCAAAAATGGCAGCCCACATTACAATACTTAAATTGCTATCCACAATGTACTCCTTGAATATATTCGCAGTTTTGTATGTTAGGAGTTAGTTAAACAACTTTCGGGTTGAATAGTAGATAGTTGATCAATTTTGAGATTTGTTCTATCGTCCCAAAGAACAAGTGATGTACAGTTATACTGGTTGAAATACAAAATTTTCTTTTGAAAGATATTATGTTAGAAATTCTTTATTTTCGATGAACCTCTTTCGAAAATTTTCATCAGAAATTTGCTTGTTTTTAGTAGTGATTAATCTTGTCTATTATCTAAAAATCTACAAAAAGGTTGGTGGATTCATAATTTTTTATATACGGAGGCAAAGGAGAGATTTTCACATCTGGGCCAACTTTTACCAATTTTTAGAAAGCAGTTATAACCTGAAATACAAAGTTTTTTAAAGGGAAGACCAGTAAAGTAGAAAATTGATTAATTATATTACTAATGATTTTAAACTTTTGTCCGACTTTAGGAGGGAGAAATATGTGGGTTGGGCTGAATTTAGATGGGTCAAGATGGGTTAGGTCAATAAATGAGTCATTGTCCAACTCAGCCCAAAGTATACTTGGGTTAAAATGAGCTGGGTTAAGATGGCTAAACAATGGATCATTACCTAACTCGTCCAACTTGACCCATGTTTTAGAATCATATTCATTTTGCATTAAAAAATAAAATATGTAAGTTGAAAAATATTTTATAGGTAGGGGTGGGGGGTTGGGATGGTGCAGAAAAAGGAAATTGAAATTAAAAAGTAAACTATTTTTAGGGTGTTTGCGCCGGGGGAGAGGTTGTAGAGTGGATGAGCGGTGCAGAAAAATAAAAAAAATGAAAATTGAAAATACAAAAAGAAAAATTAGTAATTTTTTTAAGGGGGGAAAGGTAGGGTGTGTGAATGGTGCAGAAAAAGAAAAGGAAAGAAAATTGAAAATACAAAAAAAAAGGTAAAATTGGGGCAACTAAGTAAATTTGTAAATAAGTTGGGTTGAATCCTTTTGTTTTGGATGAGTTTCATAGATTTTGGGTTGCTTAATAGGTCAGAATTGACGATAAAAAAAGAAATTTTTATATTCTTATGCCACATGGGAAACCTTATTACCCTCTGTATTTAAGGTTTGACTTAATTTCAATTAGTATACCAAATTATTAATTCTATACCATAATAAATTAAGGGTATAATTAAGTATATATATTTTACTCCTTAATTAAAGGAATTTGCACGTTTCTCTCTCTAACCCCTCAGTCTCGCCTACGTTTTAGTCATACCCACGTTCTTTTTACCATTTTTTATCTTTTGAAACCAAATTCTCCCTCTAAATTTACAGAAAATTGAAGAAAGTTGGTTCCCCATTTTACTCCAGTTGAAATTCATCAATGAAGAACAACAACATTCATCAAAATTGAAGTCAAAATTTTAAAGTTCATACACACATTTACCTTCAGGTTCAAATTTTCTCAATGAAGAGGAACAAACCTTCAAAGAGACAAGAGAGCAGCAACTCCACCATTGACAACCATTAAAAAGCTCGGAAACTTTGAATTTATATTTGAATTTTCAAAAATCATTATTTGTTTTGATTGAGTGTTGTTGAAAATAATTGAAAATATGTTTTGGAGTTTATATCTCAATTTTGAGGGTTTTTGGTGAAGATTAGACTTGGTTTTGACTGAGTGGTTAAGAGAGAGAAACGTGCAAATTCTACAAGAAGAAGAAGAAGAAGAAGAAGAAGAAGAAGAAGAAGACATATTGTAGAAACTGTAAATTGTAGAAAAATTATAGATTATAATTTGCAGAAGATTTTGTAGAAGTTTTTGCCGTTTTGCATTTGTGAAAACAGAAAATAGTGCATCTACAATCAGAATATAAATAATCTATAATTTATCTACAAAATATCTACAAACTGGATACATTAAATTTTAATATCTCAATTCTCATTCGATTGTAGTTGAGATTTTCGACATAATTATATTTTTTGCAGATGATTTGTAGAAGTTTTAGTCGTTTTTTATTTATGAAACCAGAAAACAAAGTATCTACAATTAGAATATAAATAATCTATAATTTATCTATAAAATATATATAAGTTTTAGCCGTTTTTTATTTGTGAAAACAGAAAATAAAGCATCTACAATCAGAATACAAATAATTTACAATTTATCTACAATTTCTACAATATGTCTTCTTCTTCTTCTTCGAGTTTCAATCTGAAATTCAGTCAAAACCAAATCTAATATTCACCAAAACCCCTCAAAATTGAGATATAAATTCCAAACCATATTTCCGATTATTTTTAACAATATGCAGTCCAAATAAATAATAATTTTTGGAAACCAAACTTTAAATTCAAAGCTTTTAAATTTTTTAATGGCTATCAATGATGAAAAATATCTAGAAGAATATTTACTTCCATAATTGTAACGCGCCTAAATTGGAATATCTGGAAGAATATGATTTGATCTGAATTACGCCAAATCTTTTTTAAAATATTCTATTCCTCAATTTTAGCTCGACAAATTAGGAAGATTCAGCTACTATTAATTAGTATTTAATGATTGGTATAATAACTGTAGAAAAAATATGAACAGGGAAGGTAAATTAGAAACTATGCACATTTTTAGTAATAAGGTTTCATATATGGTATAGGAAAGAAAAAATCTTTATAAACTTTTACATTCCTATACCATATAAAAAACCTTATTACCTTCAATGTTTAAGGTTTGATATAATTACATTTACTACACCAAATTACCAATTTTATATCATAGTGTATTTTAAATGTACAATTAATGCAGTGTATATCCCTTCTTAATTCGATGTGTCGTATATCACATCCCTCCACGTTTCTCTCTCCCAAGCCCTCGTACTGAAAATGACTGTTACTACCTGTAAACCGACAAGGGTACAATCCCTTACAACCAAAAGGACACTAACAGCCAGTGACTGACGATTTGTTGCTTTTGTGTTGATCATTGGCACTAGATAACAATGAAGAATGACAATATTACGAACTACTATTTACCAATTCTCGACATTATAATTAGAAAAATAAAAAAACTAATTTTTGTTATAAATAGAACTCTATTTAAGGTGAATGTCTATCTTATAAGAAGAGTCTTACTTCAAGGCTAAGTCTTTTATCTTCCTATAAATAGAGGGGTCTTACCCCATTGTAAATCATCCCAAAAGTATTAATAAGAATACTCCTCTCTCTACTTTTCTCTCTATTGTTCTTGTTCTTATATTATTTCATAACACGTTATCAGCACAAGACTCTACCGTCTCAAGAATCTTCTCGAAAAAAAATTTAAGGTTTTTGTCTCTTCCTAATTTGATTTTTTCGATTATGTCTGACATTATGAAAAGACAGTTCGCTGCCCTTGAAATTTCGGGCAAGAACTATATGACATGGGTGTTGGATGCTGAAATCCACTTAGATGCTATGGGTCTTGGAGACGCCATTAAAAACAGAGATAAAGCATCCACCCAAGACTGTGCTAAGGCCTTGATTTCTTGCGCCATCACCTTGATGAAGGTTTGAAAATTGAATATCTCACAGTCAAAGATCCACTTATCTTATGGAAGGGCTTAAAGGAGAGATATGACAACCTGAAGTTGGTCACTCTGCCACAAGCACGATATGATTGGACTCATCTGAGGCTCCAGGACTTTAAGTCCGTTTCTGAATATAATTCTGCAATGTTCAGAATTACCTCCAAATTGAAACTCTATGGAGATAATATCACTGATTATGATATGCTTGAGAAAACGTTTACAACATTTCATGCCTCCAATATGGTACTGCAACAACAGTACAGAGAGAAAGGTTTCAAAAAGTACTCTGAACTGATTTCTCTTCTCCTTGTGGCTGAGCGAAACAATGACCTGCTCATGAGAAATCACGAAAATCGACCCACTGGATCTACACCATTGCCTGAAGTAGATAAGGTGTATTCCCATTATGCTAAGCGTGGAAAAGGCTATGGCTTTAATCGTGGTCGTGGTCGTGATCGGGGTCATGGCCGTGGACGTGGACAAGGAAGAAATTTTCCTGGTGTTAGTCACCCCCCAAAGAGAGATAACCACCAAAAACGGAAACAGAATTATGAGGATCCAAAAGCAAATAGTTCAGAAACTATGTGTTATCGTTGTGGTGGAGAAGGGCACTGGGCAAAAATTTTCCGGGTACCAAGACATTTAGTTGAGCTCTATCAAGCATCTCTAAAGAGTAAAGACCCTGAAACCAATTTTGTCTCTGACAACAATTTTAAAAATACCCACTTGGATGTGGCAGACTTCTTTGAGCACCCTGAGGGGAAAATAGACCACTTGATCGGTGACGGATCCATGATTAAGGATGATGGAGTTGTTTGATTTTGTTTCACTTATTTGTATTAGCTAGTGGATAAACTATTAGTCATTAGTATCAGCTCGTATTAGTTAGTTTATGATATAATGTTAGTAGTAGTTCTTTAGAATGTTTCAATATGCTTAAATTTCGATGGTATTTTTATTTTCCAGCAAAGTTAGTCGATTAACTAATAAAATTGACTATCTAATATTTTGTATTAAAACTGGAATTTACGCAAGCTAAGATATTCGAATATCTGATTTAGATATTCGAATAACCTGATTTAGTTATTCGAATAACCTGATTTAGTTATTCGAATAACCTGATGACTGTTTATTAAGTTAGTCGAATAACTAATTAGTTATTCGACTAACCAATATTTCGTATTAAAACTGGATTTTTCCGCAAGGCAAGATAGTCGAATATCAGGTTTAGTTATTCGAATAACCTAATGACTGCTTCCCTAAAGTTAGTCGACTATCAATCCAGTTATTCGAATAACCTCAACAGATTTTGAAAATATTGTTTAAATTAAGAAGCAACGGATTAAATACACTGATTTGTAGAAAATTAATCTACATAACGTATTTAAGCAACTTTTGCAAACACACTCGTAATGTACTTAACAACTAACGTACTTACATGACATTTCAACTTGAAACATTGTACCCTATACAGAGATATTATTAACACAGTGTACTGTCACATGTCTGCATTGGCTTATAAATGTACACTTCTATACTATTCACATATTCATGTCAATTGCTTAGTTCCAAATTTGTAATTATGTGATCGTCCATGATAATGTGCTAAATTATTCATCACATAACTTTTACACATTCTTTACATATTACATACACTACTCGAGTTTTATGATACGTTGTCATCTATTCACTGTATTACCTGTGTATATGTCCATAACATACATGCGTGCACCTTTGTAACTACTGCACAATATAGTTTCCACTTCTACATGTTCATTCATTTATGCATCACATTCATGTACCACACACACGATACTGGAAAAGCAACTTTTCCCAAAATTAGGGGGAGAAGTTGGTGAAATTTTGTGAAAAAATGCATCATTATCTCATCTTGATCCAAATACCTCTATTCGTGAAAAAGAGGTGCAAAAGATTATCCATTTTCAAAGAATAGCAAATCAAATGCCAGACGCATTTAAAGATTTGAAAAGGATAACAAAATCACATATCCCCGCAGTGAATGTGACAACATCTGATTCACGAATACATATTCATTATTGGAAGAATATGAACATGAAATTGGTATTGAATATACCACACTCACCCCTAGAAGGAGGTTTGAGATGATACCACACTCACCCCTAGAAGAAGGTTTGAGATGATGTCATTAATATGGCATGAATGGTCATTGGTCACGTACCTATTGTACGCCAAAATAATTTGTCAATGTGATTACCAAAGGACAATAATAATGCAAGAAACATATCTTGCATATAATTTTTGACATGAACATAATGGTATAACTTTCTCTTTAAAAGAGATATTCACCACATGGATGTTGATGAATTTGTGGTAGTACAAAATTAATTGAGAGCTCTAGAAAAGCCAATTACTACTATGTTGGAGAAACACAATTGATTACCAATAAGGTATTGTGTTGTAGTAAGTCTCAAAGAAACTTATTCCGCTTCCAAAGTATATGTGAAAGTGGTTGATTATATTGAGACTATAAATAAAGGAAAGATTTGATATCTTCTATTACTACAACTTGTAGCGGGATAATTTGTGTATGAAAAGCTACCCGCTTCATTCTCCAGTTTGTACTACTTGTTCTCATTAATTAATTGACCAACTAAAGAGTTCGGGTTGAATCCCATAAATTCTGGAAATATCAAAGGTGAATATGGGCCCATTCACCTGCCATGTATACCACATATGATGCATCTATGATATGGTTACATGCGCGATTGTTATTAACCTGCAGCCTGGCCGGTGCTTGCGAGGTAAATTGCTCAGTAATCTAACTTCGAGCATAATTTCCAGATTGTCTATTCAAGATAGTTCATCTTGATAAGTTGGTTTACATCATAGTTGGTTTAGCAAAATGATTTATTGAGTGCCTCCACTTAATAGCTAAACTATTGCTTATGAGAACAAAGTTATATATATCAGTTTGATATACGTTGTATACGAGAGTATATTATATTCTCCCCTCATAAGTGGTTCAAGGTCAGGAACCAAATAATTTCATCTTATTATTATTAATGTGTTGTGTATATTGACATGATAATGCACAAAGATGATTTCCCAGAGGTGAGGAAACATGTTAGTTTTCCTAACATGAGGGGGAGACATGATGAACACTTGAGAAAAGGTTACATGAGATGAATTATCATTTGTATATATAGATCCTCGAATATCATAATATGAACATGAAGTTCATAAAAGGATAATTCAATTGCAACATATTGCAAAGCATGCTACACCCAAAGAAAGTAACTATATTCTCACTGCAAATGCTCATATTAAGTCCTAGAAGGACAAAGTCTTGGATACGCTTAAAACGTATAGACAAATCAGTTTCAAAATAACTTCTTAATAAAGAAGATGAGCAAATGATCAAAGTGATCATAATAAGGAGGCAAGTGATCCAAAAGATCACACGACATAACACTTCATAAAATCTCATGAGAGATTCAGGTACCTGAATGTATGAATGAAGAGATCTCCATGTTATGTCTTTATGAAAATTTACTGGAACCGATATAAAATGATCGTCGACGACATCTATGATAGCGCTAAATATCGATGAGGATCTTATGTTTGTCGAATAGGAACAAAATATTGACTAAATGGAAAAGATATAATTCAAGAAGAATTGATTCCATATGAAAGACATGTAGTTTTGGACATGTAGTTCAAATACTTGAAAGTATAAGGTCAAAGGTATGTGTAATCAATGTGTAATCAGTTTTCGATATTTTATTTGTTTAGCATGACATGAAAACTTGATGTGCATCTAAAGTTTATTATATGGCTTATATGACTTAACTTGAAAGATTTAAGTTTCTTAAAGCATATACAATTCTTGGTCCTGAAGTACCACATCCTAAGTGCAATTTGTGTACATATGTATCTTGCTATAACTATGATAATGTGATGGCGAGGATATCCCTATGGAAGTATTGAAGAGTCATGCCACGACATTACATGAAGATATTCATATCTATCAAGAATGATAATTTCAAGGTACGGAATATTCATTCAAGTCAATATGGTTGATTTATTTATCAAATATCTACTAACGATTTCTTGAAGCTAGTGCACAAGATTGGAATGTGAAAGGTTCAAGGATGTGAATTGATGTTCTTTTTAGGGGGAGTTAATGCGCGTTGCACTCTTTTTCCCGTACAAGGTTTTGTCCCACTGGGTTTTCCTTGCAAGGTTTTTAACGAGGCAACAAATAGGCGTATTTCTAAACATATGTACTCTTTTCTTATTCTAGAATTTTTCCCATTGGGTTTTGTTTTAGTTAAGGTTTTAAAGAGGCACATTATTGAATAGACATTCAAGGGGGAGTGTTATAAATAGAACTCTATTTAAGGTGAATGTCTATCTTATAAGAAGAGTCTTACTTCAAGGCTAAGTCTTTTATCTTCCTATAAATAGAGGGGTCTTACCCCATTGTAAATCATCCCAAAAGTATTAATAAGAATACTCCTCTCTCTACTTTTCTATCTATTGTTCTTGTTCTTGTATTATTGTTCTTGTTCTTATATTATTTCATAACACGTTATCAGCACGAGACTCTACCGTCTCAAGAATCATCTCGAAAAAAATTTAAGGTATTTCTCTCTTCCTAATTTGATTTTTTCGATTACGTCTGACATTATGAAAAGACAGTTCTTTGCCCTTGAAATTTCGGGCAAGAACTATATGACATGGGTGTTGGATGCTGAAATCCACTTAGATGCTATGGGTCTTGGAGACGCCATTAAAAACAGAGATAAAGCATCCGCCCAAGACTGTGCTAAGGCCTTGATTTTCTTGCGCCATCACCTTGATGAAGGTTTGAAAATTGAATATCTCACAGTCAAAGATTCACTTATCTTGTGGAAGGGCTTAAAGGAGAGATATGACAACCTGAAGTTGGTCACTCTGCCACAAGCACGATATGATTGGACTCATCTGAGGCTCCAGGACTTTAAGTCCGTTTCTGAATACAATTCTGCAATGTTCAGAATTACCTCCAAATTGAAACTCTGTGGAGTTAATATCACTGATTATGATATGCTTGAGAAAACGTTTACAATGTTTCATGCCTCCAGTATGGTACTGCAACAACAGTACAGAGAGAAAGGTTTCAAAAAGTACTCTGAACTGATTTCTCTTCTCCTTGTGGCTGAGCGAAACAATGACTTGCTCATGAGAAATCACGAAAATCGATCCACTGGGTCTACACCATTGCCTGAAGTAGATAAGTTGTATTCCCATTATGCTAAGTGTGAAAAAGGCTATGGCTTTATTCGTGGTCGTGGTCGTGATCGGGGTCATGGCCGTGGACGTGGACAAGGAAGAAATTTTCCTGGTGTTAGTCACCCCCCAAAGAGAGATAACCACCAAAAGCGGAAACAGAATTATGAGGATCCAAAAGCAAATAGTTCAGAAACTATGTGTTATCGTTGCGGTGGAGAAGGGCACTGGGCAAAAATTTGCCGTGTACCAAGACATTTGGTTGAGCTCTATCAAGCATCTCTAAAGAGTAAAGACCCTGAAACCAATTTTGTCTCTGACAACAATTTTGAAAACACCCACTTGGATGTGGTAGACTTCTTTGAGCACCCTGAGGGAAAAATAGACCACTTGATCGGTGAGGGATCCATGATTAAGGATGATGGAGTTGTTTGATTTTATTTTACTTATTTGTATTAGCTAGTGGATAAACTATTAGTCATTAGTATCAGCTCGTATTAGTTAGTTTATGATATAATGTTAGTATTAGTTCTTTAGAATGTTAGTATTAGTTCTTTAATCGAATTCTCCAATATGGTACTGCAACAACAGTACAGAGAGAAAGGTTTCAAAAAGTACTCTGAACTGATTTCTCTTGTCCTTGTGGCTGAGAGAAACAATGACCTGCTCATGAGAAATCACGAAAATCGACCCACTGGGTCTACACCATTGCCTGAAGTAGATAAGGTGTATTCCCATTATGCTAAGCGTGGAAAAGGCTATGGCTTTAATCGTGGTCGTGGTCGTGATCGGGGTCATGGCCGTGGACGTGGACAAGGAAGAAATTTTCCTGGTGTTAGTCACCCCCCAAAGAAAGATAACCACCAAAAGCGGAAACAGAATTATGTGGATCCAAATGCAAATAGTTCAGAAACTATGTGTTATCGTTGCGGTGGAGAAGGGCACTGGGCAAAAATTTGCCGTGTACCAAGACATTTGGTTGAGCTCTATCAAGCATCTCTAAAGAGTAAAGACCCTGAAACCAATTTTGTCTCTGACAACAATTTTGAAAACACCCACTTGGATGTGGCAGACTTCTTTGAGCACCCTGAGGGGAAAATAGACCACTTGATCGGTGACGGATCCATGATTAAGGATGATGGAGTTGTTTGATTTTATTTTACTTATTTGTATTAGCTAGTGGATAAACTATTAGTCATTAGTATCAGCTCGTATTAGTTAGTTTATGATATAATGTTAGTATTAGTTCTATATAATGTTAGTATTAGTTCTTTAATCGAATTCTCTCAGCGAAACGAAATTTCAAATGGTAAAAATGATGAATTAGTTTCATTTCCAACAGAACGTGTGCATACACGACATATGCCATCAATTTCATAGTCCCAATTCTCAAACAATATCAAATGCTATCATCTATTGCAATATTTTTTATTTTTATCACAATAATTATGTTTTTTACTAAAGATTTTGTAGAAGTTTTAGTCGTTTTGGATTTGTGAAAACAGAAAATAATGCATTTACAATCAGAATACAAATAATCTACAATTCATCTACAAAATATCTACAAACTGGGTATATTGAATTTTAATATCCCAATTCTCATTCGATTGTAGTTTGATTGGGATTTTCGACATAGTTGTAATTTTTGCAGAAGATTTGTAGAAGTCTTAGTCGTTTTTTATTTGTGAAAATAGAAAAAAAGCATCTACAATTAGAATACAAATAATCTACAATTTATCTACAAAATATCTACAAGTTGGGTACATTAAATTTTATGTCCCAATTCTTATTCAATTGTAGCATAATTGAGTTTTTTAACATAATTGCGTTTTTCAGAAGATTTGTAGAATTTTTAGCCGTTTTTTATTTGTGAAAAGAGAAAATAAAGCATCTAAACCATATTTTTACCAAAATCCCTCAAAACTAAGATATAAACTCCAAAGCATATTTTTGATTATTTTCAATAACATTCAATTCAAACAAATAATGATTTTTGAAAACTCAAATTTAAATTTTAAGCTTTTAAGCTTTTTAATGGCTGTCAATAGTGAAAAATATCTTGAAGAATATTTACTTTCATAATTATAGCACGCCTAAATAAGAATATTTAAAAGAATATTTAGTTTCAGATTTGTAGCGCACCTAATTAGGAAGGAATCAACTCCTAATAATTGATATTTAATGAATAAATATATTTTATAAAATAACAGTAAACATAATTAATAAATATAAAATTATATATATTTTTAATAATAAAATTTTATATATGATAATAAAAAAAAGATTGATCTCATAAATATATCCGTCCGCGGCCGGACGCCCGCAATTAGAATTGCTACGTGTAGAACTGAGAATGAGAGAAAGACATCCACGTCTTTCTTTACTCCAATTTGCGCCGATGCAATTGCCGCCTTTACGTGTCATCTCAACTCGCCACCTTTCCCTCTTTGTCACCAAACTCCCTAGGCTTCGTTTGGTTTCATTATAAATATGGAGTATAATATCTTCATAAAATTCAATATTATTAATAATATTAATTTACTCTTCGTAAATTGAATATTTTTTTCAAAATTTAAATATTCTTAAAAAAATTCCTAGCTTTGCCATTATATATAAACTTAATAGATTTTGTTCAAACAGTGTAAATGAATTCAAAAAATTTATTAAATATATAAAATTATTAAAAATTTATTCAAAGTTATTATAAAAACCCATAAGCATTGAATTTTGAATCTACTTATGTTTATAGACATACAAATACTAAAATATATTTACGGTCACAAGTGACTTTGTAATGTCACATAAAGTAAAACGGAAGTAATATTTGATTACCTTTTGAAATTTGCATAAAATTAACATTATATAATACCTTATTTTGTTGGTATTTTCGTAGACTACATAACTAATTAATACATATGCATATATGTTACGCAGAAATTCATGTTACGCAGGATAGAGGTGGAATAACAAATGCGGGTTGTAATCATAAATTAAACAATTTTTTAAAAAAAGATACATAAAACACACATATTTTAACCTCTATATTATATTTCCTGCATTTTAGTAATATCTGCAATACTAATCCTTTACATTCCCTACATTATTAATACCTACAGAACCTAAACCAAACAACCCCGATCACACTCCATCTTTTTAGCTTCTTCTTCTTCATCACTTCTCCCATTCATCCCCCCTTACGTAAAACCATAATGCAAACTTTGTATTAAAATTCTCTTTTTGTGTCGTCCAAGTTTACTACGCACCCAAGTAGAAAACAATATAATAGCAATGTCATTAGAGTGACTATAGTAAGATATAATTAGAATGATGGTATCAGATTCCGAAAATAATAAACCAAGGAATCTCTTTCACAGAAGAGTTCTTAAATCTTACCATAAAAGACAGCAAATACAACGTATGACTACTTCTTCCGAAGAAGAAAATGGTTGTTTTGTTCCCCCAAAACGGTTTCGTGTTAAGGATTTAGTGACTGAGCAACCAAAAGATGAAGAAATTAACAACAAAAGTAATTCATCAAACACTACTGAATCGAGTTCCAAGAGTACAGTTGCAGGAGCCACGTCATCTCAAATATCGAGCCAAGAATTGAAATATGGTTTTATATCAATGATAGGGAGGAGAAGAGTATTAGCAGATGCTATAATTGTGGCATCACAAATTGCTAATAATGAGTTTGGTTTTTTTGCTGCATATGATGGACATGGAGGTAATAGGGTTTCACATGCATGTCGTAATCGTTTGCATTATATTATTGAGGAGGAAATATTAGAGAGAAAAGGAAGTAATAATAATAGTAATATAGATTGGGAGAAGTTGATGATAAATTGTTTTTTGAAAATGGATGATGAAGTTATAAGAGAAGGGGATGAGGTAGAGGTGAATGAGGAGGAGGGTGGGTATGATGACATGGAAAGGACAGTCGGGTCCGCAGCGGCGGTGGTGGTGGTAGGGAAAGAAATGGTGGTGGTGGCTAATTGTGGTGATTGTAGGGTTGTACTTTGTAGCCGTGGTATTGTTATACCCTTGTCCAATGACCATAAGGTCAGTATTTACCTAATTTTTTTATCAACTTGTTTATATTGTCGGTCTTAAATTCAAATAAAGAATGAGAATTACATTAGACTAATAAGAAAATAAATAACTTACGATGGAATCCTTGTCTTAAATGGAGCAAGTGCGACGATTCTAATTTATTTGGAACTGAAACATAATTATTATATATGTACATGAGTTCTTGATTTATGTCATGTTTTTTTTGTGTAGCCTGATAGACCAGATGAGAAGAAAAGGATAGAAGCTGCAGGGGGTAAGATTCTAAATTGGAATGGTAGTCGCGTCCAAGGAGTCCTTGCTACTTCAAGATCTATAGGTACAATCATTCTCCAATACTCGAATTCACTGCTTCTGTCATGAGCGCAGCTTGGGTAGCTGAAGCAGATTCACTTAAATCTTCATAAAAAAAATATTATTTGTATAAGATTAAAAAAAAATTATATATATATACTATATATATATATAAGATATTGAATCCTTTAGCGTCTTGATGTGTTAATTTTTCTGAATTTCCTTGGTGAAATTCCTAAGCGTACCATTTGACCTCACGATTGATGGTGGAGACTCGTAAGCATCTTTGAGTTTAACCTATAAGGTAATTACGGTATAAAAATATTTACTCGTAATTATATTTTGAGTTTAAAATGCACTAAAAATGTTTTTAAAAAAATACAATCAATATATATAACTTAAATTTGTTATATTTTAGGTGATTTGGTAACGTGGAAAATCAAGTAGAAAGTTAAATGCTTATTTGTAATTCAATATCAGTATCAACTTTTGCTTTCTTATTAGTTTCTGAAACAGGGGATATATCCTTATATCTCACGTTGGTTTATTAATTCCATTAAACAGGTGACTATTATCTAAAACCATTCGTGATACCGGAGCCAGAGGTGACAGTATACAAACGAAACGAATGGGAAGAATTCCTAGTAATTGCAACAGATGGTTTATGGGATGTAGTTTCAAACGAGGTAACCTGCAAAGTGGTACGAAAATGTCTTGACAGACAAATTCGTCGAAGGTTACCAGAGAGTGACGGTGCGGCGGAAGCCGCCGCACTTTTGGCGGAGCTGGCCATTGCCAAAGGAAGCAAAGACAATATTAGTGTCATAGTAGTTGAGCTTTCGAGTGACATTAAAGTTTCGTGATTTTCCAAGTTTTATCTTGTTCCAAATTTTCCCACATTAGTGTGTTTTCTTGGGTGTCTAGTTTTGAGAGGTTGAGTGACAAGTCTAATGTATAGTTATAAGTGTTTTAGGTTGGTTGAGCCTTTGAGGGGGGCATCATGAGACCAATCTTTAATGTATATGTACTAGAATCTTTGGGTTTGTCTTATATTGCAATAACATTTTGTTACTTAGCCTGAAAAGTTCATATTGATGATATCTCTCGGGTGTTCAAGCTAGATCCGATCAGATTTTTGAAGAGAAAATTCTTTTTTTGATGTTTAAAAGTATCGTCACGACAATTCAGTTTGTCTGGCAAAAAGGGTTACCTAATCTTTAATGTGTATATACTAGAATGCTTGGGCTCGTCTCATTGTAATACATTTTGTTACATAAGGTGAAAAGTTCATATCGATAATATGGTAATGACTCACATATATTTGACTTAAAATTTAAGTCCATACTCAAATTCATAGTAATAGTACTATGTTTTACTCCATTAGGTTTGTATCTTCTTTTTTGTCATATTGGAGGCGGATCTAAGATAAGTTTTAAAGTTAAAAGACAACCTATTAGTTTCGACTCAAACTAGATATAAATATGCAAAAGTGAGACATGAATAAAAAGACAATCGTGTCGTCAATACCATAGACAAGTATCAGAGTTGGTGTTTAGAGGGTTTCTATTAAGGCAAAATATCAATGTTAACCATTCTTTGAAGGTAAGAATACAAATACAAAAAAAGGGCAACTCAGTGTATTAAGCTACCGCTATGCACAGGGTCTGGGGAAGGATCGGACCACACGGATCTATTATACTTAACCTTACCTTGCATTTCTGCAAGAGTCTGTTTCTATGGCCCGAATCTGTGACCTACTCACATGGCAGCAACTTTATCAGTTACACCCCACAACTGGAAGAATACAGAATGCACAAAAATACAGAAATGCTTACAACATAACAAACAAAAAGCAAACTGAAAAAGCAAAACTGATAGAAACCTTCAAGCTGCATTCAATTACAAAGGAAATGAAGACTAGATATAATATAGAGAAGCAAAAGTTTCTTTACTTCTCAACCCCTTCACTCTTTTCTCTGTCATTTTTCTTTCTCAACACTACGTATATAAATAAAGTAGAGGAGAAAGAGGATGAGCACTTGTTTAAACTTGTCTCTTCACTCCTTTCTTCCTCCAACTTTTCCACCTTATTATAACCTAAACCTTCATCACCTAAAGTCCTACTCAAACTGCAAACCAACCAGAAGTTGAACTTATAGACCAAACTTTCGAAAGAAAGGAAAAAAAACCCAATAACAAAAAAGATAAAAAGACCCCCTTGAATGTGCTGTGTAGTATAGCACTATAGCTGCACAAATCTTACATAAAAACCCGAGAAAAATGTGTTTTGCATTTCCTCCTTAACTTCTTGTTTTTCATTCATCAGTCTTTTAGACTAGAGTGTAGCTTGAAACTGAGACAATAGCAGGAGAAGCAGTGTGAATGTACACGAACTCGAGGCTTTTACCAGCTGGTAAAGAATTTTGCCAAGCTGGGAAGATGAACGAGTCACCGTATTTTGTAAGACCCCATAGAGGACCGTAGAGCTTGGATAATGCGAGCTTCAAGTTCTTAACTGTCTTTGCGGACTTGTTAGTAACTATTGCTGAGTATCTGTAGTAAGTCTTTCCGTTCAGTGCCCATGAACTAGTTGCCCTTTGTTGAATAGCAACATGAGCATTAGCTGCAGATATATTTGTTTATTAGATTCCATTAAAACACTGGCATATATACATTGACAGAAAAACACAACAACAACAATCCAGTGAGATCCCACAAGTGGGATTTGCGGAGGTTAGTGTGTACGCGGATCTTACACCTAACCTGGGATGGTAGAGGCTATTTCTGAAAGACTCTCGGTTCGAGAGGATGGATAGAAAACAATCAAATGTCAACATTGACACAAGAATAAGAAGTGAAAAAAATACCTGGGACTGGCAATACTCTTGGCCTTGGAGCTGGAGTTACTTGTCCCCTTGGCGCTGGCTTTGGAACTGGCTTTGGCGCAGGAACAACTGTAAGACGCATAGGAAAAAAAACTCAGCATAAAACTTTGAAGCTTATTATCAAATGACTCGTAGAAAGATTTTAACTACAACAACAACAACTACATCTCAATCTCAAACAAGTTGCATCAGGTTTATAGCAAGCGTAATACTAGTCGGAAGATGCTAATTCACTAAAAAAATACCTGGGAGGAGCTGATTGTAACCACTATGACCAGCATGAAGTCTTGCCAACACACCAATCAACGGAGCATTGTTATAAGTGGCAGGCTCAGTTTGCTCATAGTTGTCTCTTTCATCAGCAAAGTTGTCATAGGCATCAGGTCCACCAACAATGGCACCAGTGAGGAGATTAGGATCGCTCGCCTTTCTGCTATACCAGGTGGCATATCCTCCACGGCAGGTAACAAAAGTTGGATTAACCTTAATAGATACAATGGAAGAACCTCTGTGGTGTACTTGTCTTGGGTAATTGCTTCCATATCCCACCATGTAACTTGTCGCTCTCGGATTATCTCCAAGAATGTAGTCCACCTGAAACATGCAGGAGTTAGTCTATGTAAATCCAATATTTTGAGGCTTCCAATTGTGCATTTATCTTATATAGTATATACTATGATAGCTGTTGTCGCAAGTAACATGCCTTATCTTACAGGTTAACTGATCTAACCTTTTTTGGCAGATACATGTTGCTATCATTTAGATAACTTACAATTTCAGTATATGTATAAGTTAAACTCGTTAATTATCTATTCAAATTAGTATCTTTACCTGTGACTTGGCAAAAGAGAGGAGCTCATTTGGAGATACATAACCAGAAGAACACTTGAGGTATTTACCAGCGGACGTCAAATAGTCAGAATAAACAGAGGCAAGGAATGAAGCACTTGTAACAAATTGCATATTGTTCCATCTCTGCCTGAAGATGAGACCACCAGGAGTTTTCTGTGCATTTCGGTTACTCTTTCCGAGGCACGAACACATGAAGTTCTCTGCTTTCTGTTGGTACCTCTCAAACACAGGTGCATTGTGACCAGCTTTCCCCGACATCAATATCTGCCAACAAATATACCAATTGGTTATTTGCCTATGAAACGTCTAAAGGATTGTTTGGTTTGAAAACAAGTTATGCTGGGATCAGTTTTAATCTTATTGATTTCAGGTATTAATTCTTATTGATTGTTTGGTATGTACTATTGATCCTAGTTTATCCTTTGATTCATGTTTATTTATGTTACTGTCGACTTAAAATTTGTAAACTCTTTAAACATAATTTTACCTGAGAAACAAGAGTTTGGACACCAGCATACTTGACATCCCAACCAAATTCAGTCATGGACCAACCAGTTCCACCAAGTGCATCTCCATTCCTTCCTAAATAATTCATGTAAAATTGATTGTTTGATGCCTTGTACAACCATGCTGCTGCCCATAATAATTCATCCTGTAGCAACAAACATTTCCCCAAAAAAAGAACTTAAATTTTACAAACCATAAAAAAATATTTAAGTTATTATATTGACAATATAAAAAGAGTAATTTAATCGGTTATTGCAAGTTAATAAACAATTTTGAAGGTTATCATAACGGACTTTCAAAATTTTCAGAAAAACTTTCTTCCTAATTATTAAATTGCAACATTTTTCAAATGAAATGTATATTCAAACATAATTTCAAATTTCAAATACTATTTTTCAACTTAGCTCAAAATACTACTTTTTTCAAAATTATAGTAATTTTTATGTCCAAACGCCCAGTTAAACACTTAAAAACTAAAGTTGTCGGGGTAGTTAATTAATATTGCTACCTAAATGACAAAGTTTAGAATTTACAAATATCAAAAATAAATGTGCCTCAATCCCAGAGCAGTTAAGATCGGCTATATATATCCTTACTAATTCGTTTAAATTCAACTCATATCATGGTATCGAATAAAATAAATAAAATATACTAAAATAACATACCGCGTATCCACTGACAGATCGGTAATATTTTTGGGCCACAGTAATACTGCTATCATATTTGCCCCTATATTTATCAGCAAATTCGAAGAGCTGAAAACAACAGTAACAAATTGTAAGTTTGAGCAGGTAAAATGATGTAATACAATCAGAATAACAAGGGCATATTAGGAACTACGGAAAATTATTTGTTGGGGAAAAGCTGTGCTTCGTATGATAGTACGGTACAGCTGCACCGACAGTCCTTCACATCACGTGGCAAAAGCGATGTTTAAGGATCAAAAGATGTGAACGGTTAAGATTTGGCGAGTACATGAGATCGCACGGTTACTAAAACACTACCCGTGATGACGGCAAATTTGTTTCCTGTGGCCCCCACATGATCCTTTATTTACGCCGAAAGATTTTGCTACCATTTACACCGGCAGCTAATGACCTAATGTTATTAATGCTCACTATTGTTCAAACTAAAAAGAGCAAAATTTAATTATTTCAACCGTGAAAAATGAAAAAAAAATTACTAATATTAATCTTAAATCTTATGTATAGTGTAAATATTTTATGCGAATAAATATTTATTATGTTACGTATTTCACTCGACCAATCTCCTAGTGATAATATTATAGAGCAATCTTTAATGCAACTAAATAAGGTTAATTGGCACCTCATTCTCTAATAATAACTAATGTAAATTGACCTAAATTGGAGAAGGAAAAAGCAATTTACTAGTATAGCCCTTGACCTAACATCACCCAATACACATGGGTCCTTTACCTTTTAAAAAGGTAGGACAATACCAACAATGTCGTAAGACCATTCTTAGTGTACTAGTGAGGAAAGGAATAAATTATTTTACCTAAAAGTTTAGTACTTTGATAGTATCATTAAGTCATATAAAACGAATTTCTCTTACCAGTAAATATTAATTTGAAATAGATTGATATTGTGTAAATTTTTATTATTTTTTATTCTGTGTTTGATATACGCTTTAGAAATTAATTAAATCAGGATTCGAATCAGAAAATCTAATATTACGTGGTAAGTGGTTATAAATAAAATAATTTTATATTCAATACTCGGAACCAAAGTTTAAAACAACAACAATTACCCAGATATTCCCACTAGGTGGGGTCTGGAAATGGAACCGAAGTTTAAAGACTACTTAAATTCGAATTCGGATCAAAAATCCCATATTAAGTATTTACTGATAAAATAAGTTTATAGTTAATACTTGAACCCAAAATTTTGCGTAGAATTTATTGTGGGCGATAGAGAAATGAATGAAAAGTAGCAATACGCCCCCACAACTAACCTACGCCGACAAACAAGTAGCCCTGACAAAAAAGCTGAGCTAATCGTAACTACCTAATTACTCGGGACCCTTAACTAACATGCGCCCTTTTCCCAATACCGAACTAACATGCGCTACTATCTCAGTCCACAGTCCACACACTGAAGACTGAGCCACTTTTTAGCTTTTAAGTAAAAACAAAGAGATCATTAATAAATCATATAATTAATGAAATGTAATTAACCTGATGGGCATGGTTAAGTAGCTCATTAGCATAGCCAGGGTTGTAGCGGCGGAAGACAATGGAAGCGGCGGCCATGGCGGCGGCAGTCTCTCCGGCAAGGTCCGAACCCGGATGGTTCGGGTCAATTCTGTAAGCAGCTCTTGATGTAGACATATCTTCTGGTCTTTGCCAACAGTAATGGTCTGTGTTACCATCTCCCACCTAACAAAATCACAATAAATTCGTTAATCACCAAATACCAATTATTGAACTTAATTAGTTTCTTAAAACCCCAATTATTTACATAAAATAACATTCCATTTTGTCCAATTTATGTCTATTAAATTTGTTATACGACACTTCTATTCCATTGATAATGACTTTAAGCACATGACACCTAATTATAAAAACAAAAAATTCAATACTTCAATTATCTTACATAAAACTTGTAAGAGTCAATAAGGCGAACTGAATGGTGATGGTAAATACTTACTCACACATGATATTAATATTAAATCAAGCAATTTAAACATAGTAATACATATAACTTAACCAAAATCAAATGCTAAACTTGTAATATGAAAGTCAATTATTTCATATTCATTGAAATATGACATCAGATCAACACGACTCAATGTAATTACATGTAACATCGAGATGCAGGATAAATAAGTTATCAGGCCTTAAACCTTAATTACGAGTTGTAATATATGTAAGTTTAGGTCTAAAACTCACAATATTATTAGTAGACTAGATTGTTCGTTACAAATGTGGAGTCTTGTTCTTACTTTATCATACCTTCGACTCAAGAAAAAACAACAATCTAGTATAATTCCACTTAATGGGGTATGGGGAGGGTAGTGTGTACGCAGATCTTAGCCCTACCCTTGGGTAGAGAGGGTGTTTCCAAATAGATCCCGGAATCCTTCCCTCCAAGAATTTCCCACATTGCTCTTGGGGAGACTCGAACTCACAACCTCTCAATTGGAAGTGGGGCTTGCTTACCGTCAGAAAAAAAGAATCACATAATTTAAGATCGAATGCGCATAATTTTTACGTAGTGAAAATGTAATTTACCTCTCCATAAAGAACATAAGGTTCAGGGTGAGCTTTGAGGAGATAATCAGTACCCCATTTAACAGCATCCATAGCATGACCAAGTTCACCACTAGCACCCATTTGCCTACCATATTCTAAAATACTCCATGACATCATTGTTATAGTAAATGCCATAGGCAAACCAAATTTCACATTGTCTCCTGCATCATAGTACCCTCCCACCAAATCAATCTGCAACCAAAAAAATAAAATCCCCAAAAATATTAACATTTTATCAATGGAAATGAACCAAGAAATTATAAATTAGACAAAAAAAAGAGAGAAGGTAATTTGGTGCACTAAAAAGGATGGGACCATAAGAGTTTCTTCCACTGTATTTTACAAAAAGCTGATTTCACACCTCGAACTCATATGGTAGCAATTATACATAATTTAAACAAAAAAAATGAAAAGAAAAATTACCCCACTAGCTTTTCCATCATTAAGACCAGAATGTCCTCTCCAATTAACCCTTTGATTATGAGGAAGATAACCAGATCTTTGAGCTTCATAAAACAGAAAGCTCTTACTTAGTGCTTCACCATAATTATGGCCAGCAAATGCTAAAGGAAGAACCCCAATTACTAAAAACAAACAAACCACAAAACCCTTCATTGTTACGCGGTCGACAAGTAATATGGTGTGAGCTAAAAAACTTAACTATGTAGATCTGTTTTTTGTGTACAAATGGTTGTGTTATAAGTACATATAAAATCAACAATGGCAACAATGTTGGTGTGTTTATCAGTTAAAAACTTTCTAATAAACTCACCCAAAAAAAAAGAGAGAGAAAAGACACTAAAAAAAAAGAAGTAAAGAAGAGGGGAAGTGTAGGGATTGGGAGGAAGAGGAAGAGCTTAAAAGCAGTATATATGGTGGAGGGAAGAGAAGGTGCCAAAAATTCAGAAAATGTTAAGAGATAATTAATGCGCTTTGTGTTTATTTTTTTAGTAATATTTTGAAAATTTAAACAAATTAAAAAAAATAATTATGGGATGGAGAAAAAATGGTGGGAAAGAGGGGGTAGTGCCATGTGCTTTTGTTCGGCGCTTTTACAGTACAAAATTGAGCAGGCAATTAGGGGGAGATTTAATTAGGTTTAATTAAAACTTACTACTAAAAGGATGTAATGTGAATAGAAAGTTACCAAAAGGAGAAAGAAGAAAAAGGTGTGTTGTGTGAAGAGAAAGAGTCAAAAGAGTTTCAGAAAATTGTCTGTATAGTGTTTTTGTGTTTCACACTGTTAATATAAGGAAGCAAAAGAAATTAGATTGGGGAGCAATAATAATTATGATGTGCATTCAAATCGATTTATTAATAAATTAAATTAATTATTTATTATCAGTTTATTGATATTTGTTTATCGATTTATTAGTTTTGATTTCGAAACTTTCATTATAAAGTTATCGATTTTGATTTTGATTTTATCCTCTTCAATTATCGGTTTATTGATAAACGGATAAGATATACTAAAACAAAATTACCTAATTTTTTTTTACTCTTTCCTTTATCCTAAGTCCTTAACCCTATTATTTCATCTATCACATTTAAGGAATAATCATATTTAAAACTCAAGGGAATGAAGTTGAAATTAATGAAAAATAGAATTAGACATGATGATATATTCTTATTTTTTTTATACCGTTGGAGTGTTGGTGACATATATTTGATCCTTACTTTAATTTCGTTGCATGTGCTTGTTAACACAATTTTTATGTTATAAATGATATTCTCTTATTTTAGCTTTTTTGTCCATATTAATTAGGCGTGTTTATAGCGTTATACATTCCGTGGAATCCCGTAAATTTTTTTATTGGTGTAATCGATAATCGAATCGATAAATCGAAATCCAAAAAATCGAAACCTTATTGAAACGATAACGATAAGCATATGTACAAATCGATAATCGATAAAGTAATTATCGATAAGGGCCAAAATCGAATCGATAAATCGAATGCACACTCCTAATTTTTAGATGTGAATACAAATTAGTAGCATCGTAAATTTGAATATCAAACAATGTAAATTAATTTTTGATTTCCCACCGGTGTTCGGTACCTACGTTGGAGTTCGACTACATCCATATTCACACAGCGTAGGGGCCCCATTCAGGAGGAGGCGCTCTCTACCAAGGCTTTTTCATTCTTAAGGCTCGAACACGAGACTTAATTGTCAAATATTGTGAACATGCATACAAAGAGAGAAGAGATCGTATGCGAAGAAAGAGAGGAATGGAGCGAAGATTTTCATTGCAAAACAAACTGACATCCTAGTCTAACCAAAATTCTAATCCAACTCTAATTAACAACTAACTCTAGTTAGATATGAGTTACTATGCTAATCTATGGTTAAGTTATTACATCCATTTTCGAAAAGTGTGTAGTTTTCCATTCCTGTTAGCAACATTCCCACATTCATCGAACTAGGTCCATTGGAAGGGTGCAAACATAACGGATGACTGTGGTCGAGAAACGCCGTACCACTAGCTCCGCCACTAGAAGTACTACTACTAATATTGCTCGAATTTTCCAGAGTCGTCATGTTAGACGAAGAATTAGATGTAAAATGAACATAATCTCTGTAGTTTCAGCTCAATTCCTGTGAAAATTTTCCGAAATTAGGGTTCTAGAATATCATAAATTGCCGATTGTCAGACAAAATTGTGTAAACTCTCTTGATTTCCCTTTGAATTGCGCGAGAAAATCCCTATAACTCCATAGAGAAATGCTTTGATACCATGTCAAATGCTGTGAACATACATGCATAGAGAGAAGAGATCGTACGTCAAGGAAGAGATAAATGGAGATTTGCAGAAGCTTTTCATTGCAAAACTAACTGATACAATGACTAATGTATAGCTTTTATACTACTGTAACCGACATTCTAACCCAACTCAAACTAACAACTAACTTTAGTTACATATGAGTTACTATGCTAAACTGTGGTTAAATTACTACATCCTTTACACGGACAATGGATTTCACATGGCATGAGTCCAGATTAGTTGAAGCCTAAATATAAATACGGTACACCAAGTGAAAAAAGAGAAGGGGAGCCTTGAAACAATGGTAAATCTATATCAGTGTAACTTATTGGTCATGAATTCAAACAATTGAAGCAATCACTATTCCGGGTAGATACTATCTAGATCGTCCCCTTGGGTTGTGGTCCTTTCCTGAACCATGTGTGAACACGAGATACATTATGCATTGGGCTGCAAATCAAGGAAAAATACGAAACGATAAAGCATGATGCATAGATTTCAAATAAGCATTTAAGACTCTTAGACATGCGATATTAAGCTAAACAGGATAACTACAAATGCTGGTACAACTATATTAAGATGTAACAGGTTACTACTCAATGAAAAACCAGATTTCACAGCAATTAGCTTATGTACGCACTCGTCACCTCGCGTACACGGCGTTCACAAAGTACAGAAGTGTCACAACAGTATCAAATCCTAAGGAATTTCCCTCACACAAGGTTAGGCAAGCCACTTACCTCGAATCAAGCTTAATCAATCAGTAAGAATGCCTTTTCCATTATTTTCCGACTCAGAATGGCTAAATATGTCCAAAAACAATTACATACCATAAATATAACTATAAGAAACCAATCTAATTAATGAAATCAAGACCTTAGCAAGAAATTAGAAAATTTCCCCTAAAAGTCGACCCAGACCCACGTCTTAGAATCGGGTAAAAGTCACAAAATACGAACACCCCTTCATCCACTAGTTCACTTGTACCAAAATTACTCAAATACGATTTTAAAATTCCAATAACAACTAAAAAAATTGGTTAAATAAATTTCCAACTTTCCTCCCAAAGTTCTCAACCCAAATCCTTAATTAAAGGATGAGATCACCTATAGACTAGTGGAATATAATCACAAATGAGTTAAGAATCATTACCCAATAGCTTCCTCTGAAAATCCTTCAAAATATCGGCTAAAACCGAGCTCTCAAAGTCCCAAAGTCAAAATAAGATCAAACCCTAGTAATTACCCCTTTTTCGCCCAGCGATCTCGCACCTGCGTGCACACAGTCGCACCTGCGAAAATTCCATTGCAGGTACGGACTTGACTTATGTCCATTGGTCCGCTTCTGCGATTTCAAGGCTGCACATGCAAGTGCGCGCCTGCAAACTTCCCCTTCCAGCTCATTCCCGCTTCTACGATCGTTCCTTCGCAGGAACAGTCACTAGCTATCCTCATTATCTCCTCATTTGTGGTCCTTTTCTCGCACGTTCGAGTGCGCACCTACGGTCAACACCACCGTAGGTGCGATGACACCAAAAGCTTGAAAACTTCAGCAACTCACGCATGTCCAATTTCGATCCACTGAGTCTCAAAAACTCATCCGAGGCACTCGGAACCTCAACCACGCATACAAACAAGTCCTAAAATATCATATGAACTTGGTCGATCGTTCAAATCACATCAAACAGCGTTAAAAACACGAACCATCCTCCAATTCAAACTTAATGAAATTTGAAACTTTCAACTTTTACAACTGATGCCGAAACCTATCAGAACGCATCCAATTGACCCCAAATTTTGCACATAAGTCACATTTGACATAACTGACATGCTCCAACTTCTGGAGTCGGAATCCGACCCCGATATCAAAAGTCCACTATCGGTTAGACATCCAAAAAATTCAACTATCGCCATTTCATACCTAATTCATTCTATAGACCTCCAAATTACAATCTGGACACGATTCTACGTCCAAAGTCACCTACCGAAGCTAACGGAACCGAGCAAACTCCAATCCGGAGTTGTCTTCACACATTTCTAACTACGGTCAAAATCCTAAAACTTAAGCTTATATTTTAGGGACTAAGTGTCCCATTAACTCTGAAACCACAAACAAATTCTCTCGACAAGTCAAATAAGCATAAAAATATAAGGGAAAAGCAGTAAATAGAAATCGGAACTTTACTCTCACAATAATCGATTGAATCGTTACACAAGTTCATTTCCGTAACCTGTAAGATGATAATTGTTATTCTTCTATACTTAGTGGTTCGAATTATAGCTTATTTATTCTTTTTTATTCTTCATTTTTGTCCTCTAAATCATTTAAAATAACACATAGGGTTCCCACTTGTCTAATTTGATCAGGGCTTTATTAATTAGCCTGCAAAGGGACAAGTGTCGTAGTGTAAGTTAATCTTCATTAGGGACAAAACCCAAAAAATTGAAGAATCGTTGTATTTGTATGTGGAAAGATTGGCATTCCTAATGGTTATAAGAAATCTACTCGAACAGTGTGCAAGTATTTACACGTTTCATTTACAAAGTTGAAAAATTAATATTGTAGTCAAAGGTAAAAAAGTGCACATACAACTAAGTTGAACAATTAATTTTGTTCATACTCTTTTTAAGGTTTTCTTTAGTACTTATTCACGTTAGGACCTTGAATTCGCTAAAGAAAAATTACTGTTTACCAACAAATTTCATTATTATTTAAACTTAAACTCTCTGATTAAGAGTAAAACGATCTTACTTGACCCACCACAATCTTAATAGTTTTTGTTGTTTGCCTAACACTTTATACCAACGCATTAAGCATATTCATAGCATAACCTAACGTTTAAGTCAATGGTTTTTAGAGTATCATGCATAGACGGAGCTACGATTTAAATTTTCTCGGTTTGAAATTATAATTTTTTTAAGCTACTGAATTCTAAACTAATAAGTCATACATACTCAATAATTTTCTTAAAACTAATACATAGTTTTAACAAAAGCTACTTAGTTCAACCGAATCCGCATCCGGCACTCTACCTCGATCCCTGGTATCATGCACTCCTGTATTATCAGTTAAAATAGTTCAATGTTATATATAGATAATATATTTCTAAAATACCTCTATTGTATATATAATTAGAGTAAGTGCTACGGGTGGGCATAGTTTAGGCAAGCTCAAAATTCAAATCGAAATTCAAATTTTTTGAATTTTTGGTTTGAATTTTCAGATTACAGATTGAATTTTAGATTTAAATTTTTTAAATTTTGGATTTCAGATTGGATATTGGGTTTGGTACTTTAGATTTTTAGATATCCGAAAATCCAAAATTATTATGCTTTATATTTAATCCATCATCCATGTGTCAGTAGTAATAAGTTCGATACCATATCCATTAGATGTTATCTCATATATTCAATATTAATTACTAACATGAGTATTTCATTTGGATATTCATCTTTTGTAAAAGGAAGAAACATCTTAACTTATACGCTCAAAATCGAAAATTCAAAATACTCAAATCGATTAATCCGAAACCGAACTTTAAAAATTCGATCCAATCTGAGCTTATTTGGATTGGATTTGGATTGTCATTTCTTCAATCTAATCCCAACCGAAATATTAAATTCAATCTGAACTGCCCAAACGCCCATCCCTAGTAAGTACACTTATATACCTCTCACATCAAAGATTTATCAATGCAGTTGCGTTCTACTTTTATCTTTAGTATTGTTGGTAAATCCTCACTTTGGTTGCTCCACAAAAAATTATATATATGTGTCATGATTCAAATTTTCCACCCTTAGAGTCCTGATGGCGCCTACTTTGTAGAAGTTAGGCAAGTCACGAAATATAGAACTTCTAACTCTTTCGTTTTAATCTTTTTTAACAACTTGAATTAATATTTAATCAACATTTTAGAATTAACGATAACAGAAATAAGCAGAAGACTTGAACAGCTAAAAAATAACCAAAACAATACTACAATGCCAATGAACTCCTCTACCCGGAATTTGGTGTCATAATATTCACGGACGGACTAAGAGTACTGCAGCAAATGTCTGAAAGAAATACAACCTGTATCGAAATATAATGAAAACATAATACATAATGAAATAGAAGAGAACGTCGGGCTTGCGGACACCTACAGGACTACCTCGGAATCTCTAGATGGACTGAAGGCTGGCTCCCCGAGTGCTACTGTCCAAATGTTGCTCCGATTTCTGCACATAGTGCAGAGTGTAGTATCAGCACAACCAACCCCATATGTTGGTAAGTGCCTCACCTAACTCCGGCGAGGTAGTGACGAGGCTAGGACCAGACTCCAGATAAACCTGTGCAGTTATATAATATACAACAGAAAATAATAGATATAAATAATTTAAATATTAGCGGATACATGCTACGGGGAAAATGCCAAATCCAGTAGGAACTTAAGTGAAATTTGAGAGAACAACTCAGAAACAAAACAATAATAATACTGTTGTGGCGCGCGACCCGATCCCTTATCATTTACCACAATTGCAGCGTGCAACCCGATCCAATATAATATTGTTTCGGCGTGCAACACGATCCAATATAGCATTATTGCGGCGTGCAACCCGATCCATATTTTAGTATTATTGTGACGTGCAACTCGATCCATATTTTGTATTATTGTGGCGCACAAACCCGATCCATATATATTTATATACCTTTAACAACAACCATACCAAGTGTCCCGGCAAGGGATCAACAATAAACATCACTATCTCGGTAAGCGATTCAACAGTAAAAGTAGCTACGTCCCAGCAAGGGAGAATCAACTATAACCAATCTTAGCTCAACTTCTACTCTTCTCAGCTAACACCAATACTCAATCATAAGTAATTTTCACGAAAACAAACTTAATGCTTGCCTAATATCGAGAATCACCAATTAAAGCATCCATAATATCATTTAAGTACACAACAAATTTCAATTTAGGATTCACGATCATGCTCGACACCGACGTATAGATACTCGTCACCATGCTTATGCATCGTACTCAACAAGAAGCTAATAGCAAATATGACACAACTCCTAATCCCTCTAGCTCAGGTTAGACAGAATACTTACCTTGAACTTTCACGGCTAACTCAAGCCTCAAACACCGCTTTCCCTTTAGAATATGGCTCCAACTCAATCGTATCTATACATAATCGACTTAATAACATCAATAAATACTAAACAATCCAATTCCAATACTTAATTATAGCTTTCTAATCATTCTTCCCAAAAAGTCAAAAATTGACCCTGGGCCCGCTTGGTTAAAATATAAGGTTCAGACAAACACGATCACTCATTCAATCATGAGCCCGAATATGTAATTTGTTTTGAAATCCAACCTCAAAACGAGGTCAAATTCTCAAATAATAATAAAAAAAACCTAACTCTATCTAAATCCCTAATTTTCTTCCCTTAGTTCCATGATTTGAGCCTAGCAATCTAATGGGTGTTATGAAAATTGAAGAAAATAAGTCTAAGATTACATACATATGAATTGGTAGAGAAATCCCCTTTCAAAAATCACCAAATTTGGAGTCAAGATGAAGAAGTTATGAATTTTGGTAAAAATCTTGTAACGGCTACTGTTTTTAAAACTTAAAATAACTAAGTGGAATTGGTCTTCACGTTCGCGACGAGCTCATTGTGTTTGCAATGAGTCATGCATGGGAGACATTCGGGTTCGCGTAAGTAGTCTCGCATTCGTGGAGTACAAACTCCCTGAGCCCTCGCGTTCATGTTCAGGTGGTTGCATTCGCGTCGGCATAATAGCCCCCCTCCCCTAACCAGGATACAAGCCTTCGCGTTCGCGATACCAGGACCGCGTTCGCGAAGGGTAGACCTACCAAAGCTTCGGATTTGCGACCTGGGTCTTGCATTTGCATAGAAGGAATTTTACTTCCGCACAACTAACTCTTTGCGTTAGCGATGGTCCTCCCGCCAACCCGATCCAATATAACATTATTGTGGCGTGCAACCCGATCCAATATAACATTGTTGTGGCGTGTAACCTAATCCATATTTAGTATTGTTGTGGCGTGCTACCTGATCCATATATATTTATATACCTTTAACAACAACTATACCAAGTGTTCTGGCAAGGGATCAACAATAAACTACACTATCCCAGCAAGGGATTCAACAGTAAAAGTAAATACGTCTAGGTAAGGGAGAATCAACTATAATCAATCTTAACTCAACTTCTACTCATCTCAGCTAACACCAATACTCAATCATAAGTAATTACCACGAAAACAAACTTAATTCTTGCCCGATATCGAGAATTATCAATTAAATCATCCATATTATCATTTAAGTACACAATAAATTTTAATTTAAGACTCACGGTCATGCTCGATACCAATGCATAGTTACTCGTCACTATGCCTATACGTCGTACTCAACAAGATGCAAATAGCAAATAGGACACAACTCATAATCTCTCAAACTAAGGTTAGACCGAACACTTACCTCGAACTTCCACGACCAACTCAAGTCTCAAACACCGCTTTCCCATTCGAATATGGATCCAACTCAATCGTATCTATACATAATCGACTTAATAGCATCAATAAATTCTAAACAATCCAATTATAATACTTAAATATAGCTTTCCAATCATTCTTCCCAAAAAGTCAAAAATTGACCCTGGGCCTGCTTGGTCAAAATATAGGTTCAGACCAAAACCCGATCACTCATTCACCTACGAGCCCGAATATGTAATTTCTTTTGAAATCCAACCTCAAAACGAGGTCAAATTCCCAAATAATTAAAAAAAATCTAACTCTATCCAAATCCCTAATTTTCTTCCCTTAATTCCATGATTTAGGCCTAGAGATCTAATGGGAGTTAATGGAAATTGAAGAAAATAAGTTTAAGATTACATACCTACGAATTGGCGGTAAAATTCCCTTTCAAAAATCGCCCAATTTGGAGTTAAGATGAAGAAGTTATGAATTTTGGTAAAAATCCCATAATGGCTATTGTTTTTAAAACTTAAAATAACTAGGCGGAATTGGTCTTCGCGTTCGCGACGGGCTCATCAGGTTCGCGATGAGTCAGGCATGGGAGACCTTCACATTTGCGTAAGTGGGCTCGCGTTCGCAGAGCACAAGCTCCCTGAGCCCTCGCGTTCGAGTTCGCATAGGCATAATAGCCCTCCCCCCGACCAAGCCACAAGTCTTCGCCTTCGCAATACCAATACCGCATTCGCGAAGGGTAGACCCCCCCCTTCCATAGCTTTGCGTTCGCGACCTAGGTCTCGCGTTCCCGTAGAAGGAATTTTCCTTCAGCGCAATTAACTCTTTGCCTTCGCGATGGTCCTCCCGCGAATGTGAAGAAGAAAAAACCAGAATACCAACAGCTAAAAACCTGTAAGTTTTTAAGAGCTTAAAACCTTCCGAAACACATCTGAAACTCACCCGAGCCTCGAGGCTCCGAACCAAATATACGTATTAACTCAAAAACACCGTATGAACTTTTCCTTGCAATAAAATTGCCAAATTAACATTATTAACATCGAATTAAACCTCAAAATCAATGAATTGTTTCAAACTTCTTAAAACATCAAATTTTGCAATTTAGGTCCGAATCACGTCAAACTGATTCCATTTCTTACCAAACTTCACATAATTATCTTAAACCACATATAAGACTTGTACTGGGCGCCAGAACGAAAATACTGACCCGATACCAACATGTTGTGATCAAAATTTATTTCCAAATCCTTTAAACAATTTCAGAATATAATTTTCTTTAAAAATTTATTTCTCGGGCTTGGGACCTTGGAATTCGATTTCGGATATACGCCCAAGTCCCATATTTCTACGGATCCTCTGGGACCATCACATCACGGGTCCCGGTCCCTTTACCTAAAAAGTTGATCGAAGTCAAATTAATTTATTTTATAGTTAAAATTTGTTATTTTTTCACAGATATTCTCGGTTACGGCTATGCGTCCAAATTGCGCATGCAAATGCAATGTTAAAAGAGAATTTTAAGTCCACGAAACACATAATTTAATTTAAAAGCAAGTAATAACTTTTTGGGTTATCACAATATGTAACTCAAGGTACCACTGAGGAATTGAAAAACTTTTTCAAACACATGATAGGTAATTAAAAATAGAGCTATCTAATTCCTAATGAAAAATAAATGCATTATTATTAATCGCAGTGTCCCGAGACTTACAGCTCGTTTGAATGATTATTATTTATCATTTCATAATGTATCGTATCGCATTATATTATATTTTACTATATTATTTTTAATAAATAAAAATTTTAGATAAATTATATTATTTGTCGTCATTTCATGATATTATACACCAGCAATAAAGAATAAAGTTGCAATATTAGGGGAAAAAAGTAAGGTACTACGTAAAATTATATAGAAAATGGTATAATAAAGAATAAAATAATATAATTTAATAATAAGAAAGGACAAGATGAGAGAGAAAAAATAAGGTAATGACGCGATAATGAACGAAGCTATGCTGGGTTAAGGGTGATCGATTGCCGAAAATTACTTTATATATATAGGTAAAATATTATATTTTAGACGTATATAACATATATTGAACACTCTTTATTAGAGATTTTTTTCCCTCTCTTTCAAGTTAAATTTTTAACAATAAATTTAATGATACAGCACAATAAATTATTAAGTCTCACCTCATGATACCGCCTTTTAAAGTATTGGTACATAGGTTGCCCTTAAGCGATTTGGAGCTGTTAGTTGATTTAAAACCGAATAACCCGACAAACACTACCCGTCATTAAAATTTCTACCTGCTATTGCCCTTCTACCATTTTCACATTACCACCGACAGCCCCATTTCGTTCAAATTTAACCCTATTACGGCGGGTCAGAGAGTAAAAACAAAAGAGACGATGAAAAACAAAAGGCCAAAAGAAAAAAGATAAATAAATTGAGGACCTCAATCTGTGTCATCTACTTCAACCGTAATCAACGGCCAATGTGAATAAAAAGGAAAATCTGTTATAAATAGAGAGATTTTATACTTCTATTTAAGGTGAATGTCTTTAATTAGAGAGATTCTAGAGTCCTATTATTGGTAGCTAGATCATCCCACTCCCTATAAATAAAGGGGTCTTCTACCATTGTAATACATCCCTAACAATCTCTAAGTATCAATAAGAATACTTCTCTCTCTCTATTCTCTCTATTGCTCTTGTTCTTGCATTATTGTTCTTGTCTTTATATTATTTCATAACACGTTATCAGCACGAGACTCTACCGTCTCAAGAACCATTCTCGAAAAATCTAAGATATTTCCCTCTTCCTAATTTAATTTTCGATTATGTCTGACATTACGAAAAGAAAGTTCGTTGCCCTTGAAATTTCGGGCAAGAACTATATGACATGGGTGTTGGATGCTGAAATCCACTTAGATGCTATGGGTCTCGGAGACACCATCAAAGATAGAGAAAAAGCATCCACCCAAGACTGTGCGAAGGCCTTGATTTTCTTGCGCCATCACCTTGATGAAGGTTTGAAGATTGAATATCTCACCGTCAAGGATCCACTCATCTTGTGGAACGGCTTAAAGGAGAGATATGACAACCTGAAGTTGGTCACTCTGCCACAAGCACGATATGATTGGGCTCATCTGAGGCTCCAGGACTTTAAGTCCGTTTCTGAATATAATTCTGCAATGTTCAGAATTACTTCTAAATTGAAGCTATGCGGAGATAAAATCTCCGATTATGATATGCTTGAGAAAACGTTTACAACGTTTCATGCCTCCAATATGGTACTGCAACAACAGTACAGAGAGAAAGGCTTTACAAAGTACTTTGAACTGATTTCTCTTCTACTAGTGGCTGAGCGAAATAATGACCTGCTCATGAGAAATCACGAAAATCGACCCACTGGGTCTACACCACTGCCTGAAGCAGATAAGGTGCACTCTCATTATGCCAAACATGAAAAGGGCCATGGTCATGGTCGTAAACGGGGTCATAGCCAGGGACGTAGACAAGGAAGAAATTCCAATGAAGTCCGTCAACCCCCAAGGAGAGATAACCGCCGAAAGCAGAAACGGGGTCATGAAGATCCTAAGGCAAATGGTTCAGAAACTATATGTTATCGTTGCGGTGGGAAAGGGCACTGGTCAAAGACTTGCCGTATACCAAGACACTTGGTTGATCTTTATCAAGTATCTCGAAAGAGAAAAGGCCCTGAAACAAATTTTGTCTATGACGACAACTTGGACATCACCCACCTGGATGTGGCAGACTTCTTTGAGCAACCCGAGGGGAAAATAGACCGCCTAATTGGTGATGGGTCCGTGATGAAAGAAGATGGAGTTATTTGATTTTGTTCTACTTATTTGTATTAGTTAGTGAATAAACTAATAGTCATTAGTATTAGCTCGTATTAGTTAGTTCATGATGCAATGTTAGCAGTAGTTCTTTAGAATGTCTTCAATATACTCAAATATCAATAATATTTTTATTTTCCAGTAGGGGTAATCGACTAGCCTGAAAAACTAGTCGATTATCTAATATTTTCGCATTAAAGCTGAAAAACAATTGATCGACAATCGATTGTCTATGTCTAACAATCGATTGTCGTTAGACAGTGTAATCTGGAATTTTTCAAAAATCATCCACAATCGATTGTCTATGTCTAACAATCGATTGTCGTTAGACAGTGTAATCTGGAATTTTTCAAAAATCATCCACAATCGATTGTCTATGTCTAACAATCGATTATCGTTAGACAGTGTAATCTGGAATTTTTCAAAAATCATCCACAATCGATTGTCTATGTCTAACAATCGATTGTCGTTAGACAGTGTGATCCGGAATTTTTCAAAATTAATCAACAATCGATTGTCAATGTTAAACAATCGATTGTGTGTGAAAAATGCTTAAACTGAAAATTTTCAAGCTGCATAGTAATCGATTATGGATAACATATCTGATTTTGTTAGTCAACTGTTAGCAGCAGATTTTGAAAATATTATGTGACACAAACGAATTGAACTTGTTTATTCTTATGTTCGTGTATCTCTTTTGTATGTCAAACTATGGGATAGCAAATATGGATATCTCACAAAGCGAATTTGGATCAACGTCCAACTGTAAAAGTATTTGCCTAGTTGATTCATGTACTACACATACAATACTCAAAGAAAAGAAATATTTCTCTCAACTAAATATGTGTAAGGCAAACGTTACTATAATCTCTGGAAGTAGTAAATTGATTGAAGGCTCCGGAAGAGCAATTGTAACTCTGCCCAAAGGCACGACGTTAATCATAGAGAATGCAATGTTCTCCTCCAAGTCTAAGAGAAACTTGTTGAGTTTTAAAGATGTACGCCGGAATGGCTATCATATTGAGACAATGGATGAAGATAATCTTGAATATCTCGTCATCACAAAGAATGTCTCCGGCCAAAAGAGGGTTATTGAAAAATTCCCTTCTTTATCTTGTGGCCTGTATTGGACAAGAATTAGTGCAACTGAGGCACATTCAACAGTAAACCAAAGGGTTACTGATTCAATACCTTTGTACTTTGGCATGATCGATTGGGACACCCAGGATCGATCATGATGAGACGGATAATAGAAAGCTCATATGGGCATCCGTTAAAGAATTTCAAAATTCTTTCGAATAATGAATATCCTTGCACTTCGTGTTATCAAGGCAAGTTGATTATCAGGCCATCACCAACAAAGGTTGGGACTGAGTCACCCACGTTTCTGGAATGTATACAAGGGGACATTTGTGGACCTATTCACCCACCTAGTGGGTCGTTTAGGTATTTCATGGTCTTGATAGACGCATCCTGTAGATGGTCTCATGTGTGCCTGTTGTCATCACGCAACCTTGCGTTTGCTAAATTAATGGCACAAATAGTTCGACTACAAACACAATTTCCAGATAATCCAATCAAGTCCATTAGACTGGATAATGCTGCTGAGTTTACATCCCAAGCATTTAATGATTATTGCTTATCAATCGGGATAAAAGTTGAACATTCTGTAGCTCATGTTCACACTCAAAACGGTCTTGCAGAATCGTTAATTAAACGCCTGCAGTTGATTGCAAGGCCATTACTTATGAGAACGAGGCTGCCCACTTCGGTATGGGGTCACGCCATCTTGCATGCAGCAATGCTAATTCGTCTCAGACCGACGAATTACCACAAGTATTCCCCGTTGCAATTGGTTTTGGGTCATGAACCCAATATATCCCATTTAAGAATTTTTGGATGCGCAGTATATGTGCCTATAGCACCGCCATCCCGCACCAAAATGGGTCCGCAAAGAAGGTTAGGAATATATGTTGGGTTTGAATCGCCCTCCATCATTCGCTACCTCGAAACATTGACAGGCGACGTATTTACTGCACGATTTGCAGACTGTCGATTCGATGAGACACTTTTCCCAAAATTAGGGGGAGAAGTTGGTGAAACCAAACGGGAAATTTTGTGGAAAAATGCATCATTATCTCATCTTGATCCACATACCTCTATTTGTGAAAGAAAGGTACAAAAGATTATCCATTTGCAAAGAATAGCAAATCAAATGCCTGACGCATTTACGGACTTGAAGAGGATAACGAAATCCCACATTCCCGCGGAAAATGTTCCAATCCGTATTGATGTCCCTGTTGGACAATCATCTAGTGTCATATCCAATGAGTCAAATGCACGCCTGAAGCGTGGCAGACCATTAGGTTCCAAAGATCGAAATTCTAGAAAGAGGAAAAAGAATGATCAAAATGACACCACGAAAGAATCTCACGATTTAACAAATTCTGAGATTCATGAAGAATCCATTGAGCCCGAGACTCTGGAAAATACGGAACTATCCCTAAATCCAATTAATATTGAGGCAAATATTAATCGAATGGATATTGTGGTGGATAATGCCTTTGCTTATAATGTAGCATCTAGCATTATGCAAGAATGTGAGGATCTCGAACCTCAATCTGTTGAAGAATGTCGAAAAAGACAAGATTGGCCAAAGTGGCAAGAAGCAATTCAATCAGAATTGAATTCGCTGGCAAAACGTGAAGTTTTTGGCCCTATAGTTGAAACACCTACTGGTGTTAAGCCTGTCGGCTATAAATGGGTCTTTGTACGCAAAAGAAATGAGAAAAACGAGGTACAAAGATATAAGGCACGCCTTGTTGCACAAGGTTTTTCTCAAAGGCCTGGTGTCGATTATGAAGAGACATATTCGCCAGTAATGGATGCGATAACCTTTCGTTATCTCATAAGTTTTGCTGTCCATGAAAAGCTTGACATGCACTTAATGGATGTGGTTACTGCCTATCTTTATGGCTCACTTGATAATGAGATATACATGAAAATTCCCGATGGACTCAAGATGCCAAACGTGCATAATTCAAAATCTCGGGAAATATTCTCAATTAAATTGCAAAGATCCTTGTATGGTCTAAAGCAATCTGGACGAATGTGGTATAATCGTCTTAGTGAGTACTTGTTAAAAGAATGCTATATAAATGACGCCATTTGCCCGTGTGTTTTTATAAAGAAAACAACATCGGAATTTGTTGTACTTGCCGTGTATGTCGATGACATAAACCTTATTGGAACCCCTATAGAACTCCAAAAGGCAATTGATTATCTAAAGGATGAATTCGAGATGAAAGATCTCGGAAAGACTAAACTATGTCTTGGTTTGCAAATTGAATATTTGGCAAACGGAATTTTTGTTCATCAATCTACCTATACAGAAAAGGTACTGAAATGGTTTTACATTGATGAAGCACATCCTTTAAGTACACCGATGGTTGTTCGATCACTTGATGTGAACAAAGATCCATTCCGACCACAAGAAAGGAATGAAGAGCTACTTGGTCCTGAAGTACCATATCTTAGCGCAATTGGCGCACTAATGTATCTTGCAAATACTACAAGACCTGACATATCCTTTTCAGTTAATGTCTTAGCAAGATTTAGCTCGGCTCCTACGAGGAGACATTGGAATGGGATCAAACACATATTGCGGTACCTAAAGGGAACTACCGATATGGGCTTATTTGATGGCAAGAATTGCAGCCCGGATCTTGTTGGTTATGCTGATGCTGGATATTTGTCCGACCCACACAAGGCTCGATCTCAAACGGGTTATGTGTTTACCTGTGGAGAAACCGCCATATCTTGGCGATCGACTAAGCAATCAATTGTGGCTACTTCATCTAATCATGCCGAGATAATTTGCTATTCATGAAGCAAGTCGGGAGTGTGTGTGGTTGAGGTCTATAATACATCATATCCAAGACAAATGTGGTTTGAAGTGTGATAAACTACCCACAACTTTGTATGAAGACAATGCAGCATGTATAGCTCAATTGAAGGGAGGATTCATAAAAGGAGATAGAACGAAGCATATTTTACCAAAGTTATTCTTCACACATGATCTTCAAAAGAATGGTGATATCAATGTTCAACAGATTCGTTCAAGCGATAATATGGCTGATTTGTTCACAAAATCTCTACCAAAGTCAACCTTCAAGAAGCTAGTTCACAAGATCGGGATGCGAAGACTTAAGGACATAAATTGATGTTCTTATCAGGGGGAGTTAATGCGCGTTGCACTCTTTTTTCCTTACAAGGTTTTGTCCCACCGGGTTTTCCTTGCGAGGTTTTTAACGAGGCAACCAATAGGCGCATATTCAAACATGTGTACTCTTTTTCCTTACTTTAATTTTTCCCATTGGGTTTTGTTTTAAGGTTTTAACGAGGCACATCATTGAATAGACATTCAAGGAGGAGTGTTATAAATAGAGAGATTTTACACTTCTATTTAAGGTGAATGTCTTTAATTAGAGAGATTCTAGAGTCCTATTATTGGTAGCTAGATCATCCCACTCCCTATAAATAAAGGGGTCTTCTACCATTGTAATACATCCCTAACAATCTCTAAGTATCAATAAGAATACTTCTCTCTCTCTATTCTCTCTATTGCTCTTGTTCTTGCATTATTGTTCTTGTCTTTATATTATTTCATAACAAAATCTTATTATTTTCTCATTTTATTTTTCACTTTACTAAAAAGCAAACACTTTTATTTGATTATTTATGAAAAACCACCAAATATACAAACAGATAGATAAGATATCTTCTCCCTCAACCATCAGAATACACAATTTTTTTATATGCAGTGTCATAATTTAAAGCAGTTGACAAATGAATAAGTCATTACACAAAAGTGATTTAATAAGAAAATATTTAGTAAGAAAATTTGACAAAGTGTTACCCGTGAGATTGCATGGTATAAGGTGCATAAGCCTCTGCCCTCTATCAAATATGAAAATTTCTTGGTGATTTTCTTTTGATATGTCCCATGCAATGCAAATACGAGTTAGTCAGGGTTCCTATGCGAATACATAGTTCAATGTGCTCATCGGCGTCTGACCCTGAGATGTGGATCATCCAAGGTACATTAGCATGGCGTACTCCTCCTGTTAGAACCGGGGTTTGAAACCAAACTCCTCCTCAGGAAGATAGATGGGGAGATTCGGGTGAGATCCAATGTAGATCCAACTTTCGATTCACTCGTGGGATCCGGCGGTCCGGGAGGGACCACCACGGCTCCTCTCTTCTCGAGAATCCATACATCCCTTATCAGTGTATAGACAGCTATCTCTCGAGCACAGATTTAGGTTCGGCCTCAATGGGAAAATAAAATGGAGCACCTAACAACGCATCTTCACAGATCAAGAACTACGAGATCGGCCCTTTCATTCTGGGGTGACGAAGGGATCGTACCATTCGAGCCGTTTTTTTCTTACAAAACGAGAAATTTTAAAAAAATATTGATGAAAAGAAATAAAGGAGAATATGAATTGAGGGCCCATACTTGTGTCTTCTTTTTCAACCGCAATTAACGGCCAGTGTGGATAGAGGAAGAAAATCATATTCTTATATTTTATTTTGCGCTTTATAAAAGCGATTCTTTTATTTTTTTATTTTCTACATAAACATGAAAAAGTAGCGAGAACACGAAATAAAAAGCACGTCACACATAAGTCAAAAGGCAAGCTCCATGATTACCGGCAGACGCCGGTTCTGTGACGGTCACGGCAAGCTTAAGCCTTCATTTTTATAGTTAATTAACGGGCAATCCTTTTTTATTTGTTCTAATTAGCGTGTCAACTATTGAAATTAATCCTTAATTGTACTGTAAAAGCAATTTTATGAGTTGTTTACTAGTGTCAAATTCGTTATCTTCGACAGTAAAAGTTTTAATGTACTTTGAAATGTAGTTACTTTTCCGATAGATTAAAGTTCGGTGTTGTCGAGGTTTAAGTGTGGATACTATTTGTATTAATTTACAATAATTAATATTTCAATTTGAGAAAAAAGCTGTCACATTCTTTTGTAAAAATAGCACGGTGTAATTAGTTTTTGGATTGATCCTTCAAAAATAATCAGAATTTACCAAATCAATGAAAAATAACCACTATTTGGCAGTAATAAAAATCGGTCCAGTATAATACTTTGCTGGTTTCAATATAATATACTGGAAACTGGAACACCAGTGCTCCAAACTCCAGTAAATAATGCTGGACCAGTATACATGCTGGAACTCCAGTATATTATGGTGGAGTTCTAGTGTACTTATGCTGGAACTCCACCATATTATGCTGGAGTTCCAGCATACTTATCCTGGAACTCCGGTATAATATGTTGGAGTTCAAGTACACTTATGCTCAGAGACGGAGCCACGCTTTGAAATTATTGGTTCAGAATTTTAAATTCCTTAAGTTATTGGGTTCTAAATTAATAATCTATACATATTTAATGAATTTCTTATGACGAATATATAGTTTGCACCAAAGCCACTGAGTTTGATCGAACGCATAGCTCCTATTCTCCCTCCGCCCTTGTTTATGCTAGAACTTCAACATAATATACTGGAGTATTTTTGGGGTTTGAACAATATTTTTACTAAGATTTATCTTTACATAAAAAATGACTCAATTTCGATTACTTTTGAAATTAGACTATTTTTTAATAACCAGTTATAAATACGACTATTTTTGAATTTCTCCCCGTTCTTTTTGTTTGATAATTTATAGGAGCTATTCTAATACTTTGTTGGTCAATTGCATGAATAGTAATAATCAGCATAACTTCTAAATATAATTACCATAGTTTACTCAAGAGTTTGGTTACAAAATTAATTTTTTAGCCATTCAATATTTGAATTTTAAAATATTCTTTGTTCCTACAATTCAACTCGTTTCTAATGCCAAGCACAGGGGCGAAGCTAGTAGCATTTCTATGGGTTCAGCAAATTCAATAGCGATTGGTATAAATAATAAGTTCAGAACTTAATTACTGATACTTAAATTTTTCGTTCTAAAATTGAAAACTCATAAAATTAAAATTTTAGCTTCGTCTCTACGCCCAGACATATACTTACTATATAGAGAGGTAATTTTGCCAATATAACAACTAGTACTATTTATCTCAAATAATACAAGTTTATTTTCCCTTTCCATATACTCCTGCGATTTGCCCAATTTGATATGCAAATTTGCAAGTATTTAATCAAGAGAACAGTAGTGTTTAACAAATTAAAAACACAGTTTCTAAGTGGGATGTTGCTTAAGCTTGCAATTAATCCAGATATTATGCAACTATCATTTGACCTAGTCTTGGATTTGGAATTTTTCAGTTCCCAAAACATTAGTTTTTTTATTTTATTCAGTCAATGCATTTTCATAATTTATTAATTAATTAAAAATACATTATTTTATGATTGAACACCCACAAATCTACAAGTTCAAAATGGCATGTCTTCCAGGAAGTTTCTGAATTTTTTTAATTAACTACTTTTTTCGTGCATTAATGGTGTCTTCTAAACCAAGTAATTGTTTAATAATTTATAGTGTATGTCAATGGATTTTCAACTATAAAATGGTTAGTTGTTGAAATAAGAAATTGCTTGGAAACTTGTTAATACTAGATCCACTTCCACCGTTAGCTACGAATTTACTTTTGTTTGAATATGCACAGGCATATGTTTAAGGTGAATTCAAAATTTAAATTGAAATTTTTGAGTTTATAATTTAGCAGATAATCTATTGGATTTGTCGAGTCAGAAAATATTATTTTTGCGAGTATAGAGTTGCTTACACATATATTTTTTAAGTATGGAAATTATGTCGGCTCAATTTTACGAGCTTCCAAATCCTATAAAATCTTATAAAGTTAATTGCTACGATTACTACGGTTCATTCGATTGGCAAGTCTAATCGATTCATAACTTCTCGACCATGTACTATGTTCTTGCATTGTAGAAATAAATTTTCCAAGTAAAGATTATGGCCAAAAAAAAGTTAAAGTAAAAGAAAATTATTTTCTCCTTAATGATATGAGTATATTATGGTGCACGAGGACAGTCTATCAATTATATTAAAGAAACTTCGTAATCAATTCCTACATAAATTCCAATATTGAAGGAAATCCAGAGAATAGCCATGTGAAGTATGTGAAGGCAACACCAAATGACTAAACAAAATTGTCTTGGGATGCATTAGGAATGCAGAAAACAGATAGGCAATCACATGAGATATTTTTCATGAATTAATCAGAACTTATCGTACACGACCTGTCTAATACAATTTACATCTCTTGTATGATTTGCGAGCTCCTACACAATAAATAGATTACTAGTATACATCGAAGGATACCAGATGCAGGATCTTCTAGAAATTTTTCCAAATAAAAAAACAATGAGAAAAACTGCATAGTTGTGGTTGTACTTGAAGTCGAATCTAGAGGGTTGGCTATAGGTTCATGTAAATACAGTAGTTTATATACATACATACATACATACATACATACATACATACATACATATATATATATATACATACATACATACATATATATATATATATATATATATATATATATATATATATATATATATATATATATATATGTTCAATTGGTGAACCTCGGGGGCGGAGCTAGAGACCGAGCGAGTTCGGCCGAACCATCCAAATTCTATATTTGTTTAAAAAAGTTATTTTATATATTCAAATTATTTAAAATCCAGCAACTTAAAAGAGCTAAAAGATTAAACTCAAAAACTTCTGATTCTGACTCCATCTTTAATGAACCTAGTTACTATTATAATATTAACTTGAGATTTCAGTCGAAACTGATAAATATTAAATTCTAAAATACAATAGCATTTATATGTTGTGCAATGTGACAGGTGAGGCTCTAAAGGAATGCTAACATGTGCACGATGATTAATGTTGTCATACCAAATTTATTAATAGTTAGGTTTTTTTCTCTTTTCTTTCTATTAGAAGGGCCGACATTTGTTTTAGGGTAATGGGGTGATGGCTTATATTCTAATTCTAACTCTAAATCACATTCTAATCCTTTGATCTTAGCTTAAGCTAATCAAGATAATGAAAGTGAAATCAAGATTCTTTACTTCTCTTTAGCTCATAGTATATCAAGTTTGATGGCACTTTAAATTAAGCAAATAGAGTGACAGGTCAAATCATTCAAAGGTGCCTTTTCACTAATCGAATTTTAGTCTTAATTAAAAAACAATTTTTGCTTGAACTTCGTTTGAGTTTAGAGACGATAAGCTAATATCAACCAGACTAATTTTTGGACTATACTAAGTTAATTTTAAGATTTTTGAATTGGATACTCGCATTCTTTCACTTCTCCTGAGCTGAGGATCTATCGTAAACATCATCTTTGACTTCACAAAGTAAAGATAAGTCTGCGTACCCAATATTCTCTTCAAGCTCAACTTGTAAAATTACATTGGATTTATTGTTGTTGTACTCACATTTTTTCACATGATATAACGAGCCCAACTTACACTTACAAAACCGCGATAAAACTTTTAAAGCACCCCAAAAACTCGCAATTAGTTACTCCATCTGGTCTAAATAAGTGATTTTTTGGATGTTTTTATACAGATTAAGAAATTTACCTTTTAGCACTAATTAGTGATGGAATTGACCATATTACCCTTTACTATCTCACATAAACACTCCTAACACATATTCCAATACTATTTATTCCAAGAACAATATAGTTAAAAAATAATTAATTTATTCTTAAAATCTAAAAAAGTTACTTATTTTGAACCACAAAAAAAGACTAAAAATTACTCATTTTAAATAAGAGGGAGTATATAATATTAGGTCATTATTGGTTCTCCATTATTTGAAAAAAAAAACTCATTGAGGTAGATTTATGTGGGTTCGATTAGGGTAAATGGCTTCTAGTAGTTGTGAGAACTCAACTACACAAAGATGGGAATAAATGAGACTTTAATATGATTGCATATGAACGGTTGTTTGTACTTTGTACTACTTACTTCGTTACACCCTTTTCGTTGCTGTCAATGGCCGAGGTTGATCTTCACTTAGATATTGTTGTCCCATCCATGGAACCACAATATCACCCTCATAATCTTCATAACCAAAGTTTCTCGGAATAAAACATGTACCGATGGGAGGTAGCGGGTTTAATATCCAGTAAAATATTTAAGGGTCGTTTAGTGGGGTATATTAATATCAGTATTAATTATATAAATGTTATTTCTTATTTATTGTTTTGTGTGGTGTATTAAAATTATAATGAATAATTTTTAAGAAAAATAGTTGTTTTTAAAAATATTCTCCACATTCTCTAGCTTTAAGGAACTTTAAGTATAATTTTATCTTTAATCATACTACTGCATGCATTAATTGCCTCGATATTACTAATGCCATAATTTTCTATGCATTATTTATATATAAGATAATACTAAATATGAAGTATTAGTTATATACATATTGAAAAAATGTAGTATCAAACAAGGTATTAATAATGCATAATGTTAATGCTTGCATTATTTTTTCTAAAACCTCTTACCAAACGACCCCTTAAAGTGTGTTTAAGTTAACTTAAATATCACTGTTATCACGAAACATGAGATATGATGTCCATCGCAATTCATAGCTATGGAAAAATAGGTCGGGCCAGGCTTAGTAGGGAAAATTTTGGACTGCACGAATTTAGAGTCGGGTCGATTACGAGTTATGGGTTACCAGACTTAATAGTTTCGGATTCATCCGGTACAAAATTAACCGTAAGGGTTACTAGTACAAATGGTCGGATTAGTATTTTTTTTTGTTTCTTTTTTGTATTTTGTATAACTATTCTAATTTATATTAATATAAAGTAAAAAAATATAAAGAATATAATGGAGATGAAAAAAATTGTACTTATAAACTACAAGTGCTACATTTATTTCAAAATTCAAATTTACAAATTGAAAGGTTTACGTTTAACAACAAGTAAATTAATAAATAAAAGTAAATTCAAAGGTTTTACATTGCCTTAGACTCTAAAACATTAAAAAAATAAAAAAATAATTGAAATTTAGTCTTTAAACTAGTCGGGTCCGAGCCGGCTCGGCCCGGTTAACCGTTTCTACAAGGATTTTGGTTGACAGGGATTGATCAGTCCTGTTAACCGATAAAATTTAAGTGAACGAACCAACCCTTCCTAACCCTTTAACCCTGCCCTACCAGCCCTCTTATACCGGACCGGGCCAATTCCAATTTTAATCAATTTGGATAGATTTGGAAACGAGCTGACCCGATCTGTTAGACATCCATATTTTATGCTCACAAAAACATCTCACACATAATATAATCAAGCCGTTCGCCTATCTTTTTTTATCTTCTTTTTTTTATTTTATTCATCGGAGTTTTAGCTTTTACCCGCGGAAATGGAGTGATGTAGCCACACCTATTATTTTCGCGAGAAAGTGAAATGAATGTTAGTATGATAATTCACATGACCGACTTTCTCTTATTCAGTGTAATATTTATTTTAAAACTCACTTACTGTCTATTTTTCCACAAAAATTAATAGACATAATTATAAGTTATTTTTTTTGGCATAAAATTCTGAATTAGTCCCTGTGCATAATTACCTATGAGAAATCAAAGCTATGGTTCAATTATAGAGTACAGATATTCGAGTTTAGTGTCACGCGTAATTACAATCTCATACCAAACTAGGGAACTTTAGGGACCATTACTCCCACACGTGCTAACCGCATGCATAGAGTACACGGGACACTATGTAGATTTTTATGGGATTTTTGCAAAACAATTGAAAATCATTGATTCTATCCCTCCATCAATACCTCTCAAAATATTTCATGGTCCCAATTTGCATCACTTCGTTTGTTTAATAGTAAGAATTAATCATTTAATTAGGTGTGCGTTTGAGTTAAAATTGAATGTTGTCGGAAAATTATTACGCACAAAAATTAGAAAAAAATAAATAATTCAAGAAGATATTTTCTTCAATAAACATAATACGGAGAGTCACAAACGCCCTAATTAGGATTTTAGGCGTATTTTTGGTCATATTAACTCAAATAGAGTTATTTATGCAATTTTATGCCTTAATTAGAGTTTTAGGCGTATTTTTATACTCAAAATACTTTTTCAGTAATCTTTTGAGTATTTTTCTCCCATCATTAAATATTTGTCTTCCCAATACATGAAAGATCTCAAGGGTTCAAATTCCATAAAGTGTTTTTTTAAAACATATTTTCATCCTTTTTTTTAATATACACCAATATAACTCGAAATAATTAATCTATATATTTAATTGTGCATTTCGTATATGTTTAGTATTTGAGTGTGTATTTTGTATATTTTTTAGTAGGTCTTCAAAGCCCTACTATTTAAACGCATGATACTCTACTTAATTCAATATAACAAATTTGATTATCTGTGACGAATTATTTTTTCACTTAAAGCTTATATTTTGTCACAAAGAAAAATTTGTGAAGAAAATAATTTGTCAATTGCTCGTCCTTAAAAGAGGATCACTAAAAGTATACAAAGCTTTGTCGCTGAATATAGTTATATTAATAACGAGGTCTTTTTTTCATCCCCTTATTTGCCAAAAAATATAAAAAGAAATTATAGTTGGTTGTTTGTTTTCATCACGAAAAAGGTTATTTATGCCGATAAATGACCTTTATCACTAATTATTTAGTTTAATTAGAACGATATCAATTGGCTCTAAAGTTTTGCATATTTTGTAGTTGAATAAATGTAATTTGTCACTAAAGATCGCCCTTTAGATATAAATAATATTTCGTCCATAAATATATAAATTAGTGACAATTTTATTTTTACAAAAATAGTTGAGAATTTTGTAGTTAAAATTATCATCTGATCACTAAATATATTACTTTTACAGACAAAAAAATTACCATAAAATATCATAATTAGTGATAATTATAATAATCACAAAGTACAAAGTTAATCCACCGTCAATAAGATAATCCTTGAAAAAAAAAATTTATTTTTGTCACTAGTTGATTTTCCTTTAATTCGAAAATTATTATCATATAAATTGAAAGTAAAAAGATATAACATGTAAGGTAATAATAAAAATCTTCATCCGTGAACATAAAATTAAAAAGAACTAATACTATATTGAGATAATATTTCGTTACAAACTTTACGTCACGATCCAAACCTTGATCCGGTCGTGATAGCGCTTCTCGTGAAGACAAGTCCAGCCAACTAACTTATCTCATCTTTCTAAAATAGTTACATAGTTATAATCAGTTTAAGTATGAATGGATAACCACAAACTAAGCCATGGATTTTTATAACGTACGGAAAACATCCTAAAACACAACCCGATATCGGGATATCACAAGTCACGAGCATCTATTAGAGTATAAATACAACTACAAGGTCTGGATTACAGAAAACAGGACTGATGAACGAAAAAGGAGAAAAGTGGTGCTGCGAACGCTGGCAGTCACCTCGCTAAACTCCAATAACCCTGCCTCCGATCAGTCAAAAGCCGCTACCTGGTGTATAAATACATGCATCTGCATACAAGGTGAAGAGAGTAAAGTGAATATTCCAATTCAGTGAATAATAAAGTTAAATAACAATTGAGCAGTAAGAGATTACGTAAAGCAAATCGATATACTGTATACAAGCAGTGTAAAACCTTTTGAGAAAAATAATGAAGCTGTGAAATCTTTAGAAACATCTTTAGCTCAGTTTAAACCTCTTTTGAAAATGACTTTTTCAACAGTTACGCAAATGAATAAAATAGTTAGTGTCTATAGCACAAAAAAATTCGTCCATCGGGCACAAATATCATAGTATAACAGGTAAAATGACAAATAAATATGAAAGATGAACACATAAAGGTTCGCCCCTTGGGCAACATCTCCGAACAGTACCAGCCCTTCGAGCTCACTCTCAGAACAATATAAGCCCCTCGAGCTCACTTTAAGAACAATATCAGCTCCTCGATCTCACTCTCAAAACAATATCAGCCCCTTCAGGCTCACTCTCAGAACACAATAGGTACCTGTGCTCACTGTGTGTGTGCAAACTCCGGAGGGGCCCCATACGGCCCAAGCGCAATATCAAACTATCTCGTGGCATCATCTCTAGGCTCTCGGCCTCACATCACTTAAGCCACCTTGTGGCGTATAAATGTATCTCAAGCCCTCGACCTCATATCACTCAGTGTATCATCCCATCTCTCCCCCGTCCGCACTCAATCAAAAAAATCATCACAAGTCCCTCAGGCATTTGCAAAACAGTAGTTCTCAGCCCAAAACATCATTTAGAAATATCATTTAAGTCTCAAACTGAGTAAAAGTGACTGAATTGTAAAACAGTGGAAAATAACATGAGTGAGTTCAAGTGATAAGTCAATATGAGGAAATAGTGATAAGAATTCCCGAAGGGTTCAAATAATTGGCACAAAGTCCAAATATAGTAATCAGCCCAAATCATGATAGTAACAAATAAATTTTGGTCAAACACGCGGTAAAATCATCAATCGGGACGGACCAAGTCACAACCCCCAATCGTAAACGACCCCAATTCGGGGGACATCATTTACAATCACCTAAATATAGCACTACGATGCGCAATTCAGGGTTTTAGATCCTCAGGACATCATTTACAATCACTACTCACCTCGAACCAACAAAATCTCTAGATCGTGACACTTTTGCCCATCAAATCGGTCTCCACGCGCATCGGATCTATCCAAAATTAGAACAGATACATCACAATATGCTAACAGAACAAAACTCAAGTGAAAATAATCAATATCTGGCACAAACTCTGAAATTACAGAAACCCGAGCCCCGGGCCCACTTCTCGAAACTTAGAAATTTTCACATTAATGGGTTCGTTATCCTCCCACAAGTTCATACATACCAAAAGTTCTTAAATCCGGCCTCAAATGATCCTTTAAATTCCAAACCAAAACTCCAATTTCTCAAGCCCTAGTTCTTCCATTTTAGGCTTAGTTCCCATGAATTTCTAGGTGGATTTCACAATATAATAGAGTTTTAAGACCAAAGTTCTTACCTTAAGTCGTTTCCTCTTGAATCATTCTTTGATTTCCTTCAAGAATCTCAAAAAATGAGCAGTTATGGGTGAAAATAGATCTGCATTCGCGAACAAGATGATCTTAAAAACATTCTGCCCATGCATAATTTCTTCTATGCAATCGCGGGAAAACCTTCGCGATCGCGAAGCACAAAAACTCGACTCCCAAAATTAACCCTATGCGAACGCAATGAAATCCATCCGATCGCAATGCTATGCCATATAACTCTACGCGTTCATGGAAAAACCTCCGCATTCGCAATGAACAAACTCCGACTGAGACCCCAGGTCCTTTTTACTCTATGCGAACGCGGCCTTCACTACGCGTTTGCGATCAACAATTTCACCCAGCTACGTGATCGCAGTCCTACTTGTGCGAATGCGGAGAACAATTTAACTGCTCCCTCCAAGGCTTCTATGCAATCGCAATAGCACATCTGCGATCGTAATGAACAAAAATGGACTACCCCCAAAATCGTCTACGTGATCGCATCAACCATTACTTGATCACAATGAATGTTTTCTCTACAACAGCTTAACAGATTTCCTGAAATCTTTTAAGGCACGAAATGGTCCGATTAACCATCTGAAACTCAGCCGAGACTCCCCGGGACCTCAACCAAAGACACCAAAACATCCTAAACCTTATTCAAACTTGTTCCAATCATCCAAACATCTCAAACAACATCAAATTACCCAAAACTCATCAAATTCAAGCCTATGTTTTCCAAAAAACTTCCGAAATATGCTTTCGATCAAATATCCGACCATATCATAACCGAATGACCTGAAATTTTGTACACACTTCCCAAACGATATAACAAAGCTACTTCAACACTCATAACTCCATTCCGACCTTAATATCAAAATCTCACCTATCCACCGGAAAATGCCAAAATCTCACTTTCGTTAATTCAAGCATAAACCTTCCACGGACTTCCAAAATGCATTCCAATCACGCTCCTAAGTCTCTAATAACCCAACAAAGCTAACCAAATCATAAAAAATTCGATCCGAGCTCATATACAAATAAGTCAAATCTTGGTCAAACCTTTCAAATTTCAAGCTACAACTGAGAACTGTTCTTTCAAATTTATCTTTTCATTGAAAACCAAAACCAGTGATTTACATCAGTCATAGTACATCATACGGGGCAAGTCATGCCCGAGAACTGGCGATCAAAGTGCAGAAGTTCAAATCGACTGATCGGATCGTTACACTTCATAAGTTAAAACACACGTAAAGTAAAATATATCCAACATGAAAGTCTAATGAAAATACAAAAATATTGATAAATTAAAAAATAAATAAAAAATGGTTGATTCCTCAATTTCTAATGTAACCATTTGTCTAATAATTCAATCCTGAAGAAATTTTCACCTTCATATACCTGTGAAAAGAAAACCAAGTAATAATAAATTAAACTTTCAAACATTAATAGTGAAGCAAATGATATATAAGTAAAGATACTTGAGTTTAAGCAATGGAGTATTTATTATCAATTCTACTTTGTCTAAAAATAACCACAAGAATTAAGAGTAAAGATATAAAATTTTAAGTATTTAACCACTCCAAAAGTAAGAAGACCAGACAAAATTTCTTCGTACCTTAACAATAAATTACAATAAACAAGAACCCTAATACATAAATGCAACATACCTTCAGGAGAAAATCAAAGTTGTAAATTCCTAACAAATGAAAGGAAAGGAAATTTCGCATGAGAAATAATATGACATGCCCTTGATCTGTACTGAAATAAAAGAACAATGAGAAGTAAATGTACATCGTTATAGATTTATTCTTCTAAAATTGTTAAACAAAAAACTTTTTTTTGAAGAAAATCAAACATTGTAAATAGTATGTATGTGTTTGTGAGAAATAGAAAAATTGAAATGATATATTTATAAAATACAAATAATAAGTAGATATTGACACTAGTTAATTACATTGATGCGCTTTATCTATAGTTACATTGAACGTTTATATATATGTGTATAGTAGCCAACATATAATTCCATTCATTAAGTTCATGCATTTTTTTATAACGAACATATAATTACGTTTACTATAATTTCATTAGTCAATTGACACCAATCATTATATAATTAGCAAATATAAATAATAAGTAGATATGAATTTATATTTTCTTGCACCATCGAATTTTCTTGATTTAAATCCATTTTTAGATAGGGTAAAGTGTCCTCTTGGCTTGGTTTGTTACGAAGGAAGTATATCATATTTGTTTTTAAGATAAGAAGAAAATATAATAATTTTATATAATTATAAAATACACATAATACAATAAAAATACAAATATGATACACCAGACTCTTTATCTCCCAACACGTTAATTTTTATATACTTTAAGACTTAAAATTTGCTCTGATGGTAAGCAACCCCCACTTCCAACCGAGAGGTTGTGAGTTCGAGTCTCCCCAACAGCAAGGTGGGAAGTTCTTGGAGGGAAGGATGCCGGGGGTCTATTTGGAAATAGCCTCTCTACTCAAGGGTAGGGGTAAGGTCTGCGTACATACTACCCTCCCCAGACCCCACTAAGTGGGATTATACTGGGTTGTTGTTGTTGTTTAAGACTTAAAATTTGATTTTATGTTTTGGAGGAAAAAATATAGACTAATTAATTTTAAGATCATTTGTCTTTTTATTGGTGCGGCCAAAGTTGGGTCACACCAGTCTGGTCAGCATAGTCGTGTAACATCTTCCTTAATTAAAGGTTCAATTGAATATTATCATATACACGTGATTAATACTAAGAATTTCAACAAATATTAAATTACTGTTATAACTCTATTTAAGGTGAATGTCTATCTTATAAGAAGAGTCTTACTTCAAGGCTAAGTCTTTTATCTTTCTATAAATAGAGGGGTCTTACCCCATTGTAAATCATCCCAAAAGTATTAATAAGAATACTCCTCTCTCTACTTTTCTCTCTATTGTTCTTGTTCTTGTATTATTGTTCTTGTTCTTATATTATTTCATAACACGTTATCAGCACGAGACTCTACCGTCTCAAGAAGCACTTTGAGAAGATTAAGGAGTAATTCGCCCACACGAATTTCGCTAATTCCAGGCATTATCCGGGTCACGCTTCAAGAGATAAGTATCGATTTTATGTTCGATTAAAATCTATAATTATGTGTTGTCTATATTACATACAAGTGATCCTAGCTATTTACTTCCGCTATTCCATTCTTTGTTACAATTGAATTGATGACTGGTTTAATTTAGTTGTATAGTGGAACGTTTCTGGTCAATTATGCAAACAATGGGTTTTTGGAGTTTTAAAGTTTGCTGATAGTTTGGAGGTCCAATGGCAATCTTGAATTTCTATACGGAAAATATGTCGCGTTCTCCGGCATCAAATTGGCCGGGGGAGTCGACCAAAGTTGCCAGAATTTGTTGCCACGGGATGGAAACTCAAGAGGTATACTTGATATCACAACATTGATTGGTATACCTTAAAGGTAAGTAATTTACTTTTTCCTTTCAAATTCTTGAAATTCTACGATTTGATTTTATATACAAACAAAGACAACAAAGTTTGATTATAACTCTAATGGAGTTTGTAAGAAATTACACTCACATGAAGTGGTAAAATTTCTATGCCTTGCCATGATCAAATTCATGAATGATTGTTGGCAAAGAATTGAAAATCCGTCCCATTGAATTTGCTCCATTCCCTTTAGAGAATGTGGTAGCAGTATGTGATAAGTCTGAAAGAAGACAAAATTATTACCATGATGGTATCAATGAACGTGGACGTGGCAATAGACGGAATTATAATCGTCATTATGATCCATTCCCTGAAGTGAATGTGATAATTGTAATAAAGCCTGTAAGTATGAACACGCTCTTGATGTAATTGTATCTTATGTCTGACATTATGAAAAGAAAGTTCGTTGCCCTTGAAATTTCGGGCAAGAACTATATGACATGGGTGTTGGATGCTGAAATCCATTTGGATGCAATGGGTCTTGGATGTTAGAAAATACGCTTAACGCTAGAGGGGGGGTGAATAGCGTTATAATAAAATTTAGCGTAAACTTGCGGAAATTAAAATTTGCAGGAAGTAAATAAGTGCGATAAATAATAACTTACACACAGATATATCCTGGTTTACCATAACGTGTGGCTAGTCCAGTCCCCGAGAGACTCTCTCGAGATTTTCCACTAACTTGTCAAGCTTCCGGGTGCTTAACAAACCTTTACAACTTGAGGACGCAAGCCTCAACACCTTTGCTTGGAGTTACAACACTCCAAGACTTCAAACAAGGAAACACAAGTTCCTTACAACAAGATAATTACAATTCTCTTCCAAGTGTACAAACACTAAAACACTCAAACAATATACTCCTTTATGAGTAAGTATGAGTAAAAAGAAATAAGCTCTAGATCACAACAACTTTGGACAAGAATATGGCTCTCAAAAGCTTTATGAAATTGAATATAAAATGATAAACAAAAGTATGCAAGCTTATAGCAATATAATGATCAGTTGTAGTATGTTGTTGTGTTTAAAACACTGAAATGAAGCTGTATTTATAGTTGAAAAACTTGGCATTACCGTTGCCTAATTGCCAATTAAGAGTTGTTGATTTTACTCACTGACAATCGATTGTCAAACCCCAACAATCGATTGTGTGCCAGTCAGACCAAAATTCAATCCCAGGTTTTACGCTTGATAATCGATTACTTACAATCCATAATCGATTACTGGCAACGTTCAAAAAATCCTTTCCAGATTTTACCACAAACAATCGATTGTCCAAAATCAACAATCGATTACTCAGCAACGTTCAAAAAATCTTTTCCGGATTTTAATCAAAACAATCGATTATACAGAATCAATAATCGATTACCTGACGGTATTTGAAAACTTTACGACAACGGTCAGCTTCACAATCGATTGCACAAAGTCAACAATCGATTACTTATCAGTTTTTGAAAAACATTTTAGACACTGTCTCTTTGACAATCGATTGTCCAATGTAACAATCGATTATTTAATAAATTTGAAAATCACTGGAAGACACTGTCTCAACATAATCGATTACCATTAGTTCATAATCGATTATTCTGAGTTTTGAAAAACTTTGATGGACACTGCCTCAGTCACAATCGATTGTCATTAGTTCACAATCGATTGTCATGCAGGTTTGAAAAACCTGATGCTCACTGTCTTACTCACAATCGATTGTCATTAGTTCACAATCGATTGTCGTGCAGTCTTGGCTTAAAACAATCGATTATCATAAGTACATAATCAATTATCTTAGTCCAGATTTTTAAGGCATGTCTAAAAATTATTTTGACTACTGTAAATATGCATGATTTAAAATCATTTGACATTAAATTAAATATGCATGATTTTGGAAAATAGATTTATGAGAGAAGCCATGTTACGAGTCAAGTTGTAGGATCAAGATCACAATTAAGAATGACTCAATTAAACTATAAAACTTTGTCTTGAGCTTGAATTTCAATTGTGCGCTTGTTTCTTGAACTTCGTCATATATCAATTTTCGCTTCGTTTGTCATTCATCAAAACCTATACAAAAGAACACACGTTTTAGTATATTGCATTGAGAACATGTTTCCAACAATTTCCCCCTTTTTGATAATGGCAAACATTAAGCGGGATATGCAAGACAAGCAATTTATATTGACGATTCAAGACAAGTATATACATGCAACAAGTATGTAATTTGTTCCCCCTCAATTTGAGAATTCCCCCTCAATTTAAGCTTATAATTTGAGAGTGCATCATACCCGTTATCTTCCCCCTTTTGCCATTAGCAAAAATAATAATAAGATGCCAAAGATGAAATAAACCTTGTTTATTTATTAAAAGAAATTACAGCAACATCAACCCGAATAATAGCAACATAATCGATTATTGATACGAAATAATCGATTTTTAGACGACGGAAACTGATTGTTGTACGTCAAGCTTTATAATTCCCCTTTCCTTTGGGCGATACCTGCAAAAATCGTTAGGCGTCTCCGACGCTCAAGTTAGAAATCATGTAAAAAAGTAATGACTTAAACTAGTGTTGCCAAGTGAGAACGTGAGCTCTTAAGAAGTGTGTCCTAAAGTGTTCTTAAGAGAGTTTCGGGTACTTACCTTTCCTCCGACGTCTCCAATTACCTGTTCAAGAGGGTGATCTTTGATCGTCCTCCACTCATTTGGCACTTTTGTTTCTTTTTCCAATTGTGGCGCTTTTTCCGTTGGTTGTTCCTCAATTTCATCTTTACTTTCCTTGGGTGGTTCCTCTTGTATTTTGTCTTTCAAGCTATCTAAGATACCTGCAAGATCAAAACCGAAATCCTTTCTCGCCAAGCGAGCATTATTTTCGGAAAATACAACATGAGGGGATTCCTCCACAATTTGGGTTCTTTTATTAAAGACCCTATATGCTTTACTACGTGAGGAATATCCAATGAAAATACCTTCATCCGACTTAGCATCAAATTTACCCAATTGGTCTTTGCCATTGTTATGAACAAAACATTTGCAACCAAAAACTCTAAAATGGGAAATATTTGATTTTCTACCCTTATAAAGTTCATAGGGGGTTTTCATGAGTATCGGCCGAATTACTACTCTATTTAGAACATAGCAAGCAGTACTCACGGCGTCCGCCCAAAAATGTTTGGGTATCTTAGCTTCGTCGAGCATGGTTCTAGCCATCTCTTCGAGACACCTATTTTTCCTTTCCACCACCCCATTTTGTTGTGGTGTACGTGGAGCGGAAAAGGTATGCTCGATTCCGAGTTCGTCACAAAAGTCCGCAAAGAGATTGTGATCAAACTCTCCCCCATGATCACTTCTAATTGAAGTGACGGTTGTTTCTTTCTCATTTTGAACACGCTTAAGAAAATATTTAGAATTTTGAAAAGCATCACTTTTATTGGCAAGAAATAAAGTCCAAGTAAATCTCGAGTAATCACCAACAATCACAAAAGCATATCTATTTCTTCCTAGACTTTCAATGCGAGAAGGACCAAATAAATCCATATGAAGCAATTGCAATGGTCTAGAAGTTGAAATAATGTTTTTAGATTTGAAAGATGCTTTTGTTTGCTTCCCCTTTTGACACGAGTCACAAATAGAGTCATTTTCAAATTTTAAATTGGGAAGACCAACAACTAAGTTTTGAGAAATCAATTTGTTCAAAAGATGCATATTGATATGTGCTACTCTACGATGCCATAGCCAAGTATCATCCTCTTTACTCATTAGATAATCAACATAATCGGGTGAGGATTTAGCAAGATCAACCATATAAATATTATCCACTCTAAAACCACGGAGGACAATTTTGAAATCACTACGTCTGAACACTAAGCATTCATCCGAATCAAATAAAGCAATATTTCCCTTGTCACACAATTGGCTTATGCTTAAGAGATTATGCTTTAATCCTTTAACAAGTAATATATGCTTAATAGAGGATTTTTCATCCTTACCGACCGAGCCGATGCCGATGATCTTTCCTTTATTGTTATCACCGAAGATAACACTTCCTCCTTCTTTGTGCTCTAATTGAAGGAATTTGGATTCATCTCCCGTCATATGCTTGGAGCATCCACTATCAAGGTACCATAGTACACTTGATCCCTTCAAGCACACCTACAAAACAAATTAATGTTCTTTAGGTACCCATGCCATCTTGGGTCCTTGGGGTTAGGCATATTATAATGATGCGATTGAGTAATATTTCTATGACGTGTAAAGCATGCCGGAGCAATATGACCAATACGTTTACAATAATGACAAGTCACATTTGGGTTATGCATCCTTCTAGGTTCATAGTAACTAGACGGATGAAAATTTCTTACTCTATTTTGAACACTATGACTATTTCGCATTTCATGAGAGTTATTTCTCCTACTATGAGCTCTAGGATGGGCAGCATTTCTAGAGTGATTGTCTCTCGGTTGAGGGCCATTGCTAGGTCTTCTAAGGGGTTCAAACTTTGGCCTAAAGTATGCATCATTTCTAGGGTGACTATTTCTAGGTGGTAAGTCATTCCTAGGTCTTCTAAAATGTTCAGCATTTTGTCTAGCGTGCATATTGGCTCTAGAGTTGTGTTTCTAGGATAAGCATTTCTATTGTTAATCCTAGGTTGAGCTTTAGGTTGTTGGGGTTTAGCTTCAACCTTTTCTTCATTCTTAAAGCCTATTCCATGCTTGGTTGATTTCAAGTTAACAAGAACATCATTCAAGTTTTTGTGCGAAGAATTAAACTTATCTAATGTGCCTTTAAGCCTACTTACTTCATTCTTAAGATGCAAACAAGAAGAACAATTTCTAGTAGAGCTTTCGGGCTTATCGGAACTTCTTTTTCCAAAAAACTTGTTTTCCTCTTTCAGCTTCTCATTTTCTAAAACCAGTTTTTCTAAATCCTTTTCTTTTAAAGAAAGCTGTTTTTGAAAATCTTTTTCTTTTAGAGAACCATTTTCTTTTACGCTTTTGACTGTTTTTGAAGCTTTAATAAATTCAGTATATAAGTCATCAAAAGCAGTTCGCATTTCATCAAGAGTAAAGAAGTTTTGAGACGAAATTTGACATACCTCGTCTTTGTTATCTTCTTGTGCCATGAAGCAAAGATTTGCTGCTTCGTCTTCTTCTCCTTCGCTTGACTCATCTCCGGAGTCACCTCCCCAAGAAATATATGCGCGTTGCTTTTTTAAAAGGTTTCTTTTCCTTTTTGAGGTTTGGGCAATTTGACTTGATATGCCCGGTTTCTCCGCATTCGTAGCATTTTATTTCTCCTTGCTTTTTCCCTTTGCGTTCATACTCCTTGCGCATGAACTTTTGAAATCTTTTGATAACGAGTCCAAACTCGTTGTCTCCTTCCTCATCAATTTGCGGTTGACTTGTGCTCGCCTTTAGAGCTATTCTTTGCCTCCTTTGATCATCAACAAGAGGGTTAAGAATAGTAGATTCATAGGTCTTGAGATTACCTCTTAATGCGTCAATTGTGACATTTGAGACGCCGATGGATTCTTGGATTGCGTCGGCCTTTGATCGCCATGCCGGAGGTAGACTTCTAAGGATCTTCCGTACAAGTTCTTCATCCGTGAATGTCTTTTTGAGGGCATGTAGATCATTTACGATTATTGAAAATCGTTCAAACATTTCGTCCACCTTTTCTCCCTCCTTCATGTGAAATAATTCATAAGCATGGGTTAGGAAATCAATTTTTGCTTCCCTTACCTGATCCGTTCCTTCGTATGTAACTTCTAGCTTGTCCCACATCTCCTTTGCTGTTGTGCAACACGATATTTTCCTGTAATCGTCAGCATTAACAGCACAATATAATAAATTTATTGCTTTAGCATTATTTTGGACCTTTCGGATGTCATCCGCGTCATACTCATCCTCGGACTTGGGAACCCATTCATTTTCCACCTTCTTGGTTGGAATTTGATTTCCCTTTGTAAACACCTTCCAAAGGTGAAAACTGTTGGATTGAACGAAGATCATCATCCTCTCCTTCCAGTACGTGTAATTTGTACCATTGAATAGAGGTGGTCGTGTGGAGCACTGTCCTTCATCAATTCCTGCAAAAGAGTCACGAGTAGAAGCCATGGATGGTTCTCTCAAACTGTTAAGTCTTCAGAGAGTATGGCTCTGATACCAATTGTTAGAAAATACGCTTAACGCTAGAGGGGGGGTGAATAGCGTTATAATAAAATTTAGCGTAAACTTGCGGAAATTAAAATTTGCAGGAAATAAATAAGTGCAATAAATAATAACTTACACACAGATATATCCTGGTTTACCACAACGTGTGGCTAGTCCAGTCCCCGAGAGACTCTCTCGAGATTTTCCACTAACTTGTCAAGCTTCCGGGTGCTTAACAAACCTTTACAACTTGAGGACGCAAGCCTCAACACCTTTGCTCGGAGTTACAACACTCCAAGACTTCAACCAAGGAAACACAAGTTCCTTACAACAAGAGAATCACAATTCTCTTCCAAGTGTACAAACACTAAAACACTCAAACAATATACTCCTTTATGAGTAGGTATGAGTAAAAAGAAATAAGCTCTAGATCACAACAACTTTGGACAAGAATATGGCTCTCAAAAGCTTTATGAAATTGAATATAAAATGATAAACAAAAGTATGCAAGCTTATAGCAATGTAATGATCAGTTGTAGTATGTTGTTGTGTTTAAAACACTGAAATGAAGCTGTATTTATAGTTGAAAAACTTGGCATTACCGTTGCCTAATTGCCAATTAAGAGTTGCTGATTTTACTCACTGACAATCGATTGTCAAACCCCAAGAATTGACTGTCTGCCAGTCAGACCAAAATTCAATCCCAGATTTTACGCTTGATAATCGATTACTTACAATCCATAATCGATTACTGGCAACGTTCAAAATATCCTTTCCAGATTTTACCACAAACAATCGATTGTCCAGAATCAACAATCGATTACTCAGCAACGTTCAAAAAATCTTTTCCAGATTTTGATCAAAACAATCGATTATACAGAATCCATAATCGATTACCTGACGGTATTTGAAAACTTTACGACAACGGTCAGCTTCACAATCGATTGCACAAAGTCAACAATCGATTACTTATCAGTTTTTGAAAAATATTTTAGACACTGTCTCTTTGACAATCGATTGTCCAATGTAACAATCGATTATTTAATAAATTTGAAAATCACTGGAAGACACTGTCTCAACATAATCGATTACCATTAGTTCATAATCGATTATTCTGAGTTTTGAAAAACTTTGATGGACACTGCCTCAGTCACAATCGATTGTCATTAGTTCACAATCGATTGTCATGCAGGTTTGAAAAACCTGATGCTCACTGTCTTACTCACAATCGATTCTCATTAGTTCACAATCGATTGTCATGCAGTCTTGGCTTAAAACAATCGATTATCATAAGTACATAATCGATTATCTTAGTCCAGATTTTTAAGGCATGTCTAAAAATTATTTTGACTACTGTAAATATGCATGATTTAAAATCATTTGACATTAAATTAAATATGCATGATTTTGGAAAATAGTTTTATGAGAGAAGCCATGTTACGAGTCAAGTTGTAGGATCAAGATCACAATTAAGAATGACTCAATTAAACTATAAAACTTTGTCTTGAGCTTGAATCTCAATTGTGCGCTTGTTTCTTGAACTTCGTCATATATCAATTTTCGCTTCGTTTGTCATTCATCAAAACCTATACAAAAGAACACACGTTTTAGTATATTGCATTGAGAACGTGTTTCCAACATTGGAGACACCATTAAAGACAGAAATAATGCATCCACCCAAGACTATGCTAAGGCCTTGATTTTCTTGCGCCATCACCTTGATGAAGGTTTGAAACTGTGCTAAGGCCTTGATTTTCTTGCTCCATCACCTTGATGAAGGTTTAAAAACTGAATATATCACAGTCAAAGATCCACCTATCTTATGGAATGGCTTAAAGGAGAGATATGACAACCTGAAGTTGGTCACTCTGCCACAAGCACGATATGATGAGAATCCAAAAGCAAATAGTTCATAAACTATACATTATCGTTGCGGTGGAAAAAGGGCACTGGGCGAAAATTTGCCGTGTACCAAGACATTTGGTTGAGCCTTGTCAAGCATCTCTAAAGAGTAAATGCCCTGAAACAAATTTTGTCTCTGACGACAATTTTGACATCACCCACTTGGATGTGGCAGACTTCTTTGAGCACCCTGAGGGGAAAATTGACCACCTAATTGGTGATGGATCTGTGATGAAGGAAGATGGGATTGTTTGATTTTATTTCACTTATTTGTAATAGTTAGTGAATAAACTAATAGTCATTAGTATCAGCTCGTATTAGTTAGTTTATGATATAATGTTAGTATTAGTTCTTTAGAATGTTTCAATATGCTTAAATTTCGAAGAAATTTTTATTTTCCAGCAAAGTTAGTCGATTAACTAATAAGTTATTCGACTATCTAATATTTCGTATTAAAAACTGGAATTTCCGCAAGCTAAGATAGTCGACTATCTGAGTTAGATAGTCGACTATCCTGATGACTGTTTACTAAGATAGTCGACTATCAACTTAGTTATTCGACTATCTAATATTTCGCATTAAAACTGGATTTTTCCGCAAGGCAAGATAGTCGACTATCCAATTTAGTTAGTCGACTATCCTAATAACTGCTTCCCAAGATAGTCGACTATCAACTAAGTTAGTCGAATAACCTCAGCAGATTTCGAAAATATTGTTTAAATATGAAACAAACGGATTGAATTTGTTTATTCTCATGTTCGTATATTTTCTTTTTTATGTCAAACCATGGGAATTAAATTGATTGAAGGCTCCTGAAGAGCAACTATAACTCTGCCTAAAGGAACAATATTTTAGAGAAAGCAATGTTCTCCTCCAAGTCTAAAAGGAACTTGTTGAGTTTTAGAGATATCATTCAAAATGGATATCAGATTGAGACAATACATGAGTATAATCTTGAATACCTCATTTACTCATGAAAACGTCGGCTGCCCACTTCGGTTTGGGGTCACGCCATTTTTGCATGCAGCAATGCTAGTTCGTCTCCGACTGACGAATTGTCACAAATATTCCCCGTTGCAATTAGTTTTGGGTCATGAACCTAATATATCCCATTTAAGAATTTTTGGATGCGCATTATATGTGCCTGTAGCACCGCCATATCGCACCAAAATGGGTCTGCAAAGAAGGTTAGGAATATATGTTGAGTTTGAATCGCCCTCCATTATTCGCTACCTCAAAATATTGACAGGGGATTTGTACACTGCACGATTTGCAGACTGTCAATTCGATGAGACACTTTTCCCAAAATTAGGGGGAGAAGTTGGTGAAACCAAACGGGAAATTTTGTGGAAAAATGCATCATTATCTCAACTTGATCCACATACCTCTATTTGTGAAAAAGAGGCGCAAAATATTATCCATTTGCAAAGAATAGCAAATCAAATGCCTGACGCATTTCTCTTGTATTACTTGTTCTCATTAATGAACTGACCAACTAAAGAGTTCGGGTTGAAGCCCATAAATTCTGGAAATTCAAAGGTGAATATGAGCCCATTCACCTGCCATGTATACCACATATGATGCATCTATGAAATGGTTACATGCGCGATTGTTATTAACCCGCAGCTTGGTGGGTTCTTGCGAGGTAAATTGCTCAGTAATCTAACTTCGAACATAATTTCCAGATTTTCTATTCAAGATAGTTCATCTTGATAAGTTGGTTTATATCAAAGTTGGTTTAGCAAGATAATTATTGAGTGCCTCCACTTAATAGCTAAACTGTTTCTTATGAGAACAAAGTTATATATATCAGTTTGATATACGTTGTATACGAGAATATATTATATTCTCCCCTCACAAATGGTTCAGGGTCAGGAACCAAATAATCTCATCTTATTATTATTAATGTGCTGTGTATATTGACATGATAATGCACAAAGATGATTCCCAGAGTTGAGGAAACAAGTTAGCTTTTCTAACATGAGGGGGAGACATGATAAACACTTGAGAAAAGGTTACATGAGATGAATTATCATTTGTATATATAGATCCTCGAATATCATGATATGAACCTGAAGTTCATAAAAGGGATAATTCAATTGCAACATATTGCAAAGCATGCCATGCGCATTTGCTGACCCAAAGAATGTAACTATATTCTCACTGCAAATGCTCATATTAAGTCCTAGAAGGACAAAGTCTTGGATACGCCTGAAGCGTATAGACAAATCGGTTTCAAAAGGAACTTCTTAATCAAGAAGATGAGCAAATGATCAAAGTGATTATAATAAGCAGGCAAGTGATCCAGAAGATCACATGACATAACACTTCATAAAATCTCATGAGAGATTCAGGTACCTGAATATATGAATGAAGAGATCTCCATGTTATGTCTTTACGAAAATTGACTGAAACCGATATAAAATGATTGTCGACGACATCTATGATAGCGATAAATATCGATGAGGATCTTATGTTTGTCGAATACAAACAAAACTATTGGCCAAATGGAAGAGATACAATTCAAGAAGAATTGATTCCATATGAAAGACATGTAGTTTTGGACATGTAGTTCAAATACTTGAAAGTGTAAAGTCAAAGGTATGTGTAATCAATTTTCGATCTTTATTTGTTTAGCATGACATGAAAACTTGATATGCATCTAAAGTCTATTATATGGCTTATATGACTTAACTTGAAAGATTTAAGTTGCTTGAAGCATATACAATTCTTGGTCCTGAAGTACCACATCCTAAGTGCAATTTGTGTACATATGTATATTGCTATAACTATAAACATGATGGCATCGAGAATACCCCTATGGATGTATTGAAGAGTCATTCCACGACATTACATGAAGATGTTCATATCTATCAAGAATGATAATTTCAAGGTACGGAATATTCATTCAAGTCAATATGGTTGATTTATTTATCAAATATCTACTAACGATTTCTTGAAGCTAGTGCACAAGATTGGAATGTGAAGGTTCAAGGATGTGAATTGATGTTCTTTTTAGGGGGAGTTAATGCGCGTTGCACTCTTTTTCCTTTACAAGATTTTTTCACACTGGATTTTCCTTGCAAGGTTTTAACGAGGCAACAAATAGGCGTATTTCTAAACATATGTACTCTTTTCTTTTTCTAGAATTTTTCCCATTGGGTTTTGTTTTAGTTAAGGTTTTAACGAGGCACATTATTGAATAGACATTTAAGGGGGAGTGTTATAAATAGAACTCTATTTAAGGTGAATGTCTATCTTATAAGAAGAGTCTTACTTCAAGGCTAAGTCTTTTATCTTCCTATAAATAGAGGGGTCTTACCCCATTGTAAATCATCCCAAAAGTATTAATAAGAATACTCCTCTCTCTCTACTTTTCTCTCTATTGTTCTTGTTCTTGTGTTATTATTCTTGTTCTTATATTATTTCATAACAATTACAAACAATTATAACTTTATTTGCACAATGAGTTCACTATTAAAACATATTAAGGTTGAACCTTCCAAGTATATCCGAGTTTTCAACTTATGTTCTCTCCAAATTAACATTATCATGATAAGTGATAACTTTTTCTCTGGAAATGTGATTCTTATATACGAGTTAATTTTATTCATAGTTATTATATTTTTATTTTTGTTATCTAAAAGGTTTTTTTACGTAAAAATCATTCAATTTGTTTTTATTACATAAAAGTTATATTTATTTCTTTTGTTATACAAAAATTATTTTATTTTGCTCTAATTATCACAAAAGTCATATTTTACCTAAAAAGTCTATTATGCTCTTGATATTATAGAGACCTTCACGTAATACCTTCTATATTATATACTATATAATATATTTTTAACAATGTATTCTATTAATACATAAATAACTTAATGTTATTTTATTTATTATGTTTATAATATATTCGTATACTTAATTTTTTCTTAACGCTAATTTTTAAAATATATTAGTAACATTATTAAATTTGTCAGTAACTTTATATTAGTTGAGAAATAAATCGGCAAGTACATTTCCATGAGAAAATTCGCAGGTAGACAAACAAAAAAAAAGAGGGAAAATCATATGTTAATCTGAAGGAAAATTCCTAGGTAACTCTACATGCGAATTTAGTTTGAGATATTTTCTTGGTGATTTACCTTGGCAATTGGTTATTTGGAAAATTATACTAATTCGAAAAAAATAGTCCAAAAAATCGATCAAAGTTGGTCGGTATAACCAGTAACCGTCCAAAATGCGACCATTATTGTATGATCGGTATTTTGAAGAACGATTGTGTATACCGACCAAAGTTTGTCGGAAATTACCGATCAAACCTGGTCGGTCAATTAAATTAAAAAAAAATTGTTATACAAAATAGTAAATAAAATAGTATTAAGTTATTTTATTTATAAAATAAAATACATAGCTGAAATATATATTATATAGTATATAATATAGAAGGTATGACACTATGACATATATATGAAGGTTTATATAATATTAAGGGCATAACAAGTTTTTCAAATAAAAATGTGATTTTTGTGGTAACTAGAGGAAAGTAAAATAATTTTTGTGTAACAAAAGAAAGAAAAATAACTTTTGTGTAATAAACACAAAGTTGAATAATCTTTACGTAACAAGAAAAAATACTTTTTGAATAACAAAACTTCAACTCACAAAACTTCAACTTTTCTTTAAATAAAATATATGTCCAAACACAATTTTAACTATCAAAAATTATTTTTCAAATCAACTACAAAAATTCTTTTTTCAACTTTCAATCAAATCTATGTCCGAATATTAGTTTAATTTCAAATTTTAAATATAACTTCAAATTCCAAATAAGTAAGTAATCTGCTATAATAAATAAATAAATAAATAAATAAGTAAATTGATTAATTAATTAATTGATTAATAATAATAATAATAATTATAAAAATAATAATAATAATAATACACGGTCAGTGTATAAAACTCAAATTGTATGCAAATGTAACATTTTCTTAAAAAAGAGAGCATAGACTAGCTGCACTAGCTGAGGCACATCAAGTTGACTGGTGATGCACCGGCCTACTTCTATTTTGTTTTCAGCCAATAATATTTGGATTTTACTACTACATGGGATCACATTGTTTTAAGATTGAACTGTTTTCATTCATTTCCTTTTTGTTTGCTACTACGTATGACATATGAGTGTTTATACCTCTCCTTTTCTATTCGGCGTTGTTTGACTCAAAAGATATTATAATTTTTTAAATAAATAAATTAAAAAAAATGATGAAGTAAATTTTAATTAGACATAATAAATAATGGAGAAGGACATTTTACATATTTTATTGGAAACTTCCCTATTCTTTTTTTTCACCTATGGAGATTCTAGAAGAGAGAGCAGTGGAGAGTGAGTCCCCCCCCCACCCCAACTGGAGGTTTTTACCCTGCTATATATAGTTATTAACCCTTTGCTTTGTATTTGGTCCGATGCTTTCTCACACAATGTCCGCCTAGTCGTCCTCTAGACGTTGTTTCTTCTAACTCGACCGGCATCGAGAGTGCCAGATGTGGTCGTGTCGTCTTTTACTACCTTGCCTCCTGGACGGGATGTTGATCGGCTTGACCGCATCAGTCAAATTTTGACCAATAAAGTTAGTCCCTCTGTCTGTCGGGGTCGTCCCCTATCAGGCTGGGCAGACGGATCATGAGTGCTACGAGTTCGAGAGAAATCTGACTTCTCATTCCTTGGTTATGCTGTTTTGGTTTCAAGTGAGACAATGGCGTTCTTTAGATGTCCCTGGACTGTTGCGGTTATTTCAGAACCGAAACATCATTTGGTATTAAAACGTTGTTTCGTGGTTGTTGCCATTATGAAACACATTCTTGGGGAACCAAAATATCTCGTGCCCTATCAAATTCGATTGGTGACTCTTGGATTTCGTGCTTGGGGGGATTGATATCTCTTATAAATAGAGGGAATTTCTCATTCGATTGACACACTCCCCTTCCCTTTGCCTGAATGGACTTTTGTGAATATATTTTCTTCCTCGTACTTTGCATTTTTACTTGCCCCCAGTTAATTGAAAACCTTTGTCCTTTATTTTTGCTGCCTCTTTTCTTTACCGAATTGGCACATTGGCTGGTGATTCTTCGAGTGTTGACCTTCCTGTTCCAATTTCTGCGCCGGAAAATGATGCTCTTTCCATCAGAGGAGCAGAAGTGGTGGAAGATGATGAGGTCCCGTCCGTAACTGAGATTTTGCCTCGTCGAGGGCATGGATTGACTTCTGCAGTTGCACCGGGGAGGAGTTGGATCCTATACACTCGGTTATAAGAGAGGAGGAAATTGCAGATCTCAAATCTAGGTGGGGAACTCCCTGTAATGTTGAAATGCGCCTGGCGGTAGGGGACAACATAATACATTTTGATCATCGCGGGTACTGCGTGTTCTACGCCTACCCTTTCCTTATTGGGTACACACTTCCTCTCCCTCTCCTGGTGGCAGATTTCTGCCGTTTTTACGAGGTATGCCTCGCTCAACTTTCACTGTACCTATTCAATTTGTTCCTCATGTTGCCTAAATTCACGACGCTCGCTAGTCGTGAGGTCACTTTGTGGCACATGCTCAATATCTTCGCCCTTCAGCTTATTCGTGGCACGATGATTCACATGCGCCATCGAGGGTCAAAGAGTCTGGTGGTGAAGATGGACGACATGGCTAATTATCGTTTCTATGAGAATTATTTCTATGTGCGGACACAACACCTAGTGGCGGATCCAACTGGATTCCTTGAGAAGTGGAACTTTGCACGTAAGTTTCTATGTTTTTCAGTCCGAGAGATGCTCGACCGCTTTCTGTTATCATACTAAATCATGTTATGTTTCTGCAACTGCAAAGTTTCCCCCTCCACCTGCTGAAGGAATCCGCTAGTGGGTGAGTATTATCCTTCCTCGTAGAGCGGGGATTCACATATGGTCAGCCTTTTATGGTAAATATGGGCGAAAACCTCTTACAGGTGAGATATCGTCTCTATCTGCTATTACTCCTCTCTTTTTTACTTAGTTTCTTACATGCTGCTTGCTGATGTCAGGGAGAGTGTGGAGAGAAAGGGCTCATCCATTATCTTTTCGGCAGCCATCATCGTCTGTTCGTCCTACTACAGTATCTACTGCTCGACCTTTATCGAGGGATGCTTCGATCGAATCTGTGGCCGCGGTTATACCTACGGAGGTCATATCTCAGACCGAGGCTCCATCCCATGCCGCTTATTTGATGGGTGAGTCTCCCCCTGCTCAGGAAGGAGAAGGGTCGTCCAATAGGCGGCGAGTGGAATTTGGGACAACACCCCCAACTGTGATACATCTGGATGACTCTTCCTTGACGGTCCCCCCATACAGACAGAGCCAGCCGTCGTATATGCTCCATCTGAGATTCCTACCATTGTAGTCGATCATCAACCTATCGTGACAGGGGGATAGATTCCTAAGGCGGCTGTTATGGTTTCAGACGTACCCTCGTCCTCCGTACCTGGTCGTGCTTCTTCCTCAGATGCCAAAAGAGAAAAAGGTGTTGTGGCCGAAAACTATGAATCTGAGTTGGAGTTTGATCCTAATGATGTTGGGATGTTTGATAAGGTTATTACCTACTCGGTGGTTCGTGCGGGAGGCCCTATTCATGTTCTTGAGATCTCTTCGGATGTTAACCTCTTGGAGGATACAGAGGATTTGGTGGCGATCTTTCAGCCATGCAAATATGGACAAGGTCGCGATCTTTCAACCATGCAAATACGGATAAGGTCGTGATCATTCAGCCATGCAAATATATATAAGGTAGCGATCTTTTAGCCATGCAAATGTAGATAAGGTGGCGATCTTTTAGCCATGCAAATGTAGATAAGGTGGCGATCTTTCAGCCATGCAAATATGGACAAGGTCGGGATCTTTCAACCATGCAAATACGGATAAGGTCGTGATCGTTCAGCCATGCAAATAAATATAAGGTAGCGATCTTTTAGCCATGCAAATGTAGATAAGGTGGCGATCTTTCAGTCATGCAAATATAGATAAGGTGGCGATCTTTCAGCCGTGCAAATCTAGATGGGGGGGGGGGGGAGGTAAAGCTTAACCTTAGAAGGTAGAATGGTAGCCTTGTGTAATGAGAAAATGTGGATGGAGACAATGTTTAGTCTCAGCAGGCAGAATGGTAGCCTTATACAAGAAATAAAATGGAAAGGAATAACAGAGCTTTCTTAGCTGATAGTAGATTGCAATATGGTGACTGCTGGAACATTTTGACACATGGAACATCACTGGTGTGAATGGAAAATGTGAGTAAGTGCGACAGTTCTGAGAATTTTATTCTTGAACGACTTGTGTCTTGTGAATATATAGTATGTCAGATGCTTTCGTAATCTGCGTCCAAAGAAAAATTATGAATTTTGTAAAGGGAGGAAGGTTAGTTCGCATCCCCACTGGCTCTGCTTGACCTCCTCGGAACATGGTACCTAATGTCGATTCTGAATGTGGAAAAGTAGTAACAATTTAAAACGGATGATTAGAGATCCTATAGGCATGCTTGCTAAGTCGTGTTATTTAGAAGATATTAAGTTACTTAAAAACTGGTTTAGAGTAGACGAATTTAAACTAGTTTCCATTTCTGCAGATGATGGTATCCACTACCAGTGATTTTTATTCCTAGAACATAATATCTAAGATTACTGATTTTTAAACCCTTATAGACACAATATCTAGTCGCTGATTTAATCCCTATAGACATGATATCTAGGTGAAAATGGGAGCAATCAGGATCTTTAGATATGAATTCTTATATGCGTGATTTCTACTGATTTGAACATGATGCTTAATTATAACCAATTGGACCATAAGAGCATGATATCTAAATGGTGACAAACATGCAGAAATTTAGATAATACCTATAGGCAGGCTATCTAGTGGTGAAACTGAACATGTAGGATAGCATAGTTCTATTGACATGTTTTCTAAATGTGATGTGAATATGCACAATTAAAAGTAGCCATATAGGCATGTTTTCTAAATGCGAATTGAACATGAGGAAAAAGAAGTCGTATATGCATGTTTTCTACCCTTGAGCATGTATAATTACCCAGCCCTTTTTCACTAGGCAACCCCAAATGTTTATTACAAACCAAAAATACCCTGCTCATTTGTGTGAAGTTATTGACTACCATAAATATTAATGGATGTCTCCCATCACCCGTTCCTTCTCCTTTATTCCCTTGGCTCGAAAAAATCTGTTTATGCACTTTCATTCTCTTCTTAGACTTAAGTTCTTCCCCTCCCCCTCATGTGAGCCTTGCCTTGGGACCCATGAGCTCCCTCTGAACATAGACACATGAGGGCTGGCATTTCCACATTACACCTCATCTCTATTCTGGTTGTGTAATTGGGCGTCAGCACTGTCCGGGGTCCTATTGAGGCCCTTAGGGAACTCCGACACAACCGGGTCTGAGAAGGGATTTGAAATCAATGGCATTAGTAATGATACTGTTCCTTGCATATCTCATATAGGAAGTCAAATCAGGTTTTCCTATGGTTGTAGTTTTTTTTTCATTCTTTCTTTTATAATTTGGTATTCTGGTTTGTAATAAGTTGTAATAAATATTTGGGGTTGGCTAGTGAAAAGGGGATGGGCAATTATGCATGCTCAATGGTAGAAACATGCTTATAGGACTGCTTTTTCTACATGTTCAATTCGCATAGAAAACATGCCTATAGGACTACTTTTAATTTTGCATATTACAATTACATTTAGAAACCATATCTATTGGACTATGCTTTCAAATCCTGCATGTTCAATTTTTTACCACTAGATAACCTGCCTATAGGGATTATCTAAATTTATGGATGTTTATCACCATTTAGATATCATGCTCTTAGGGTACAATTCGTTATACTTTAGCATCATGTTCAAATCAGTAGAAATCATGCCTATAGGAATTCCTATCTAAAGGTCCTTCCTGCTCCCATTTTCACCTAGATATCATATCTATAAGGATTAAATCAGCGACTAGATATCGTGTCAATAAGTGTTTAAAAATTAGTAATCATAGATATCATGTTCTAGGAATAAAAATCAGCGATAGTAGATACTATCATCAGAAGAAACTTAAACTACTTTAAATTCGTCTACTCTTGAACCAGTTTTTATGTAACTTAATATCCTCTTATTAACACAACTTAGCAAACATGCATATTGATCTCCAATCATCAGTTTTAAATTGTTACTACCTTGCCATATTCGGAATCAACAGTAGATACCATGTTCCTAATGGTCTCACCTACATACTCAGGCAAGCATTAGGTAATAACAGTAATAAAATTGAATATGTCTCTGTTAATTAATAACTTCTCCAACAAGCAGGCATGCCTGATTTGGGCTTCTTATTTGAGATATCTGATGAATCTGGCTCTAACTCAAAATTCCCTGCTTTAGGACTTCTAAAAAATTCAGACTTTTTTTTTAGTCATGCTATCTAATTGCTTTGTTGAAGGAGGAATACCTAAGCCTTCACTATTTATGTGTTTTTCCAAACATGCAGTATCTGTTTTTGTATGTCGCCTTAGATTTTTATCCTTTGTAACCAATCAGCCTAATATCCCTACTCTTTAGGAATAGTAGTCCTAAGTGCCTCCGGGACTATTAGGAATGAGACGGGTAATATAATGCAATAGTAATCGAGATCAATCCGCGCTTTAGTACCTTAAATAGGGTGGAAAAAGATAGATATGGATATGACGACCGGTGCACTAATACCACGTGTAGCCCCTCTCATGAGGAGTGATTACTGGGTATTGCATTGATGTTATCCATATTATAATCGGAAAAGGGTCAGAACTGCCCCTGACGTATTGACACCAGTTTAAAAATGCCCTCCGTTAACCTATTTTGAAAAAATGCCCCTACCGTTAAAATGCTGGCATATTTGTGCCCCTAACGTATTGACTCCAGTTTAAAAATGCCCCTATCGTTATCCTATTTTGAAAAAAATGCCCCTACCGTTTCAAATGTAAGTACAGTCAGTTGTTAGACTTAGGGGCACAAATATGCCAAATTTTTAACGGTAGGGGCATCTTTTTCAAAATAGGTTAACGGAGTGCATTTTTAAAATGGCGTCAATACGTTAGGGGCAGTTCTGACCCTTTTCCCTATTATAAATAAACCTTGTACCCTTTCCCTTTATTGCCTTTCTTTTTTTAAGCATTCTAACTCCTTGTTTAGAATAAGCTCTTTCTACTCTTTCAAACTTTGTCTACTCTCAAACCATGGTGTATTAAAATCCCCTCTTATTTAGCCTTATCTATTTATATGTTAATTGCACCCCGAATTCACAATAAACTGTCTGGCCCGGAACCACACTAATGGATCCTGAGGGGTGCCTAACACCTTTCTCTTAGGATAATTTCAAGCACTAAATCTCTGATTAATCAGATAAACTTATAACTGAACCCTATTGGTGTCCTAATGCACTTTAAATTATTAGGTGGCGAATCTTCAAATGCAAAACCCAGTTCCCAAAAAGAACGAGTTGTCCCATACAAAAATGTCATAAACCTGATTTTCGCGGAGGAAAAAGGGGGCGCAACACCAATTGCACGAGCTATGGGAGCCAAAGCTCCGTAGGACATATATAAGAGTTTGTGGGAGGCAAGCAACGTTACTAAGGCCGCATATGAAAGAGCACGAGCAAAGGCGTGAGAGGCTCGTGTCAACTATGGTTATGACTCTGCGATTCCGGAGGCTGATGATGGCGCAAATGATAAGGGGGAGCTCCCTGGAGATGATGGAGATGATAGTGGCAGTGATGACACCGAGTAAAAGAGTGTTGTCTTTGTATGTTTTCTTCTTCTTCTTTTTATATTCATTGTGGGTTGTCATTTTTATTTTCTACTTTTTATTGTTGGCTTGAGCCGTGTGTAATCTGCGACCATTTCCGCAGTGACTTTTTATAAAGAAGAATTTTTTATTGTTATTTGCCTTGTACTTTATTTTGTTTTTTACTTTCGTGACATTTGTGCGGGGTACACTCGCGTATGGAGAGTCCCGATCTTTCCTTCCCTTTTTGTTTTCTGACTGTCTTGTCCTTAGATATATTTTGAATTTTTCTGTTTGGCGATGGCTCGTGGCCGGGAGGGTGTGATTTCGAAAATTTGTTAAAATATCATCCCATTATTGTTCTTTCTGGGTCGAACTCTTTTTTTTTGCCAAGGATCTTGGCCTTAAAGGGTGTTATTTTGAACTTATTAAAATAGTAACCCGTCGTCGTTCACTCCAGGTCGAACTCTTCTTTTTGGCGAAGGCCCTTGGCCTTAAAGGGTGTTATTTCGAACATGTCAAAATAATAATCCGTTATCGTTTGATCGAGGTTGAACTCTTCATTTTGGCGAAGGCCATTGGCCTTAAAGGGTGTTATTTCGAGCTAATCGAAATAGTAACCCGTCGTCATTCGATCAAGGTCTAACTCTTCTTTTTGGGGAAGCCCTTGTCATTAAAGGATGTTATTTCGAACTTGTCGAAATAATAACCCATCGTCATTAGATCGAGACCAAACTCTTCTTTTTGGCGAAGGCCCTTGGCCTTAAAGGGTGTTATTTCGAATTTATCAAAATAGTAATCCACCTTCGTTCAATCGAGGTCAAACTCTTCTTTTTGGCGAAGGCCCTTGGCCTTAAAGGGTGTTATTTTAAACTTGTCGAAATATTAACCCGTCATCGCTCGATTAAGGTCGAACTCTTCTTTTTGGAGAAAGTTCTTGGCCTTAAAGGGTGCTATTTTGAACTTATCGAAATAGTAACCCATCGTCGTTCGATCGATGTCGGACTCTTCTTTTTGGCGAAGGTCCTTGGCCTTAAAGTGTGTTATTTTAAACTTGTCGAAACAGTAACCTCTTGTCGTTTGATCGAGGTCGAACTCTTCTTTTTGGTGAAGGCCCTTGGTCTTAAAGGGTGTTATTTCAAATTTATCGAAATAGTAACCCGTCGTCGTTCCATTGAGGTCGAACTCTTCCTTTGGGCGAAGGTCCTTGGCCTTAAAAGATGTTGTTTCGAACTTATCAAAATAGTAACCCGTCATCAGTCACGGTTTGCTTGGTATTGTCTGCATCAGAGGGTGTAATGTCAGAGAGTATGAAACATTGCTTTTTCGCTTATGTTCGTTTTGTTCCTACATTGGAGTTTATTTATTTGGATCCTACCTTCCGTCTTGAAGATGTCATCGGCGAGCGATAACTCGGTTGTGTCGTATTAGTTTCTCATTCTTTATTGAGATATTTCTTTGCTCGCCCGCCCATGCGACATTTGTGTTCCTGCTTGAGCAGAGAGCAGAAAGTGAGTTAAAATGATATTTTCCTTATCCCCATCCAACGGAGTGGTGAACGAGAATAAGTTTGTAACATTGCTCGTTTTGTTTGGCATTTCTATGGTTGATGGGGCGATGATTTCTGAGTTTGGTTAATGTATTCAGCTTTCTTTCCCCTTTGCTCTGTGTGGGTTGAGTTTTGCCTCGACGCCCTTTTCGGTAGGTAATCGTATTTCCGGTTTTCTATCTCGAAGAGACTAGAAAATTTCACTAAGAAATCCCCACAGATGGCGCCAAATTATTTGACTTAAAAGATATTGTAACCTTTTTAAACAAATCAATCTAAGAAAATGATGGGGTAAATCTTAGTCAGGCATAAAAAATTTCAAATCAAATTAGGGAAGCAATACATGAGATGCGATGAGGGTAATCGATCTTATTGAAACTTTTCTTTCACCGCTTCCATTAATCAATTGAGGAAGACATTTTACATATTTTCTTGGAGATTTTCCTGTTTTTCTTTTCACCTATGGAGATTCTAGAAGAGAGAGCAGTGGAGAGTGAGAGCCCCTCCCCCCCCCCCCCCCCTCCCATCAGAGGTTTTTACCCAACTATATATAGTTATGGACCCTTTGCTTTGTATTTGGTCTTACGCTTTCTCACTCCAAGTCTACCTGAGTCATTCTTTAGGCGTTATTTCTTCTGACTCGACGGGTATCGAAAGTATCGGATGTAAAGTAGGTCATATCGTCTTTTATTGCCTTACTGTTTGAACGAAATGTTGATTGACTTGATCGCAACGATCAAATTTTTACCAATACTGATGTTAGGTATTTATATTATGACCTCAATTAATTAATTTGTATCATGTAAGCAGTAAGAATCATTGAAAAGGAAAATGCTCCGAACAATAATTCTTTCCATATTCGAGACTAGAATCGAGATTCAAATAAGGTTCATTCACTCGAACCTTTAGTGATATATAATGTCCATTCTCTTACACGTGCTTCCCATTCTTCTTTGTTTGTTTCCAACATTTGATATTTTATCCGCAATCTTTCTGACATCTCATAGATTTGTGTGTGTGTAAAAATCAACTAAATTTTTGACAAATATTACCTATAAATCCATAATTACAAAATTACCTTTAATTCACTAAAATAAGTTCTTGTGTATTGAAAACAAGATAATGGATGCCAACAGGTCAAATAAATTGATAAAATAGTAAGCGTTATGTGCATAATTAATTGTTTATACTAAAATAGAAAATGTCATGTGCATAATTAATTGTTTAAATTGACAGGTCTCTACCAGGTTACCTTAATAAAGGATGTGACCGTGATGGTAAAAGTGAAGTTAATTACTCCTACTATATAAAAGGAAGTAAAGAGGGTTATGATAGGATACAAAGTGGTAAATGATTGGAGTAATTAAATTGACAAGCATGTTAACAATGGCCTAATTATTAAAGATATGTTATAAATAGTGAGATTTTACACTTCTATTTAAGGTGAATGTCTTTAATTAGAGAGATTTTAGAGTCCTATTATTGGTAGCTAGATCATCCCACTCCCTACAAATAAAGGGGTCTTCTACCATTGTAATACATCCCTAACAATCTCTAAGTATCAATAAGAATACTTCTCTCTCTCTATTCTCTCTATTGCTCTTGTTCTTGCATTATTGTTCTTATCTTTATATTATTTCATAACACGTTATCAGCACGAGACTCTACCGTCTCAAGAACCATTCTCGAAAAATCTAAGGTATTCCCCTCTTCCTAATTTAATTTTCGATTATGTCTGACATTACGAAAAGAAAGTTCGTTGCCCTTGAAATTTCGGGCAAGAACTATATGACATGGGTGTTGGATGCTGAAATCCACTTAGATGCTATGGGTCTCGGAGACACCATTAAGGATAGAGAAAAAGCATCCACCCAAGACTGTGCGAAGGCCTTGATTTTCTTGCGCCATCACCTTGATGAAGGTTTGAAGATTGAATATCTCACCGTCAAGGATCCACTCATCTTGTGGAACGGCTTAAAGGAGAGATATGTCAACCTGAAGTTGGTCACTCTGCCACAAGCACGGTATGATTAGGCTCATCTGAGGCTCCAGGACTTTAAGTCCGTTTCTGAATATAATTCTGCAGTGTTCAGAATTACTTCTAAATTGAAGCTATGCGGAGATAAAATCTCTGATTATGATATGCTTGAGAAAACGTTTACAACGTTTCATGCCTCCAATATGGTACTGCAACAACAGTACAGAGAGAAAGGCTTTACAAAGTACTCTGAACTGATTTCTCTTCTACTAGTGGCTGAGCGAAATAATGACCTGCTCATGAGAAATCACGAAAATCGACCCACTGGGTCTACACCACTGCCTGAAGCAGATAAGGTGCACTCTCATTATGCCAAACATGAAAAGGGCCATGGTCATGGTCGTAAACGGGGTCATAGCCAGGGACGTAGACAAGGAAGAAATTCCAATGAAGTCCGTCAACCCCCAAGGAGAGATAACCGCCGAAAGTAGAAACGGGGTCATGAAGATCCTAAGACAAATGGTTCAGAAACTATATGTTATCGTTGCGGTGGGAAAGGGCAATGGTCAAAGACTTGCCGTATACCAAGACACTTGGTTGACCTTTATCAAGCATCTCAAAAGAGAAAAGGCCCTGAAACAAATTTTGTCTATGACGACAACTTGGACATCACCCACCTGGATGTGGCAGACTTCTTTGAGCAACCCGAGGGGAAAATAGACCACCTAATCGGTGATGGGTCCGTGATGAAAGAAGATGGAGTTATTTGATTTTGTTCTACTTATTTGTATTAGTTAGTGAATAAACTAATAGTCATTAGTATTAGCTCGTATTAGTTAGTTCATGATGCAATGTTAGCAGTAGTTCTTTAGAATGTCTTCAATATGCTCAAATATCAATAATATTTTTATTTTCCAGTAGGGGTAATCGACTAGCCTGAAAAACTAGTCGATTATCTAATATTTTCGCATTAAAGCTGGAAAAACAATTGATCGAAAATCGCTTGTCTATGTCTAACAATCGATTGTCGTTAGACAGTGTAATCTGGAATTTTTCAAAAATCATCCACAATCGATTGTCTATGTCTAACAATCGATTGTCGTTAGACAGTGTAATCTGGAATTTTTCAAAAATCATCCACAATCGATTGTCTATGTCTAACAATCGATTGTCGTTAAACAGTGTAATCTGGAATTTTTCAAAAATCATCCACAATCGATTGTCTATGTCTAACAATCGATTATCGTTAGACAGTGTAATCTGGAATTTTTCAAAATAGCCAACAATCGATTGTCTATGCTTAACAATCGATTGTCTTAAGACAGTGTGCTCTGGAATTTTTCGAAATAAGCCGACAATCGATTGTCTACGTTTAACAATCGATTGTCTTAAGACAGTGTGATCTGAAGTTTTTCAAAATAACAAATAATCGATTGTGTGTGTTTAACAATCGATTGTCAATGTTCAACAATCGATTGATTGTGTTTAACAATCGATTGTTTGAAGAAAATGCTTAAACTGAAATTTTCAAACTGCAAAGTAATCAATTATGGATAACATATCTGATTTTGTTAGTCAACTGTTAGCAGCAGATTTTGAAAATATTATGTGACACAAACGAATTGAACTTGTTTATTCTTATGTTCGTGTATCTCTTTTGTATGTCAAACTATGGGATAGCAAATATGGATATCTCACAAAGCGAACTTGGATCAACGTCCAACTGTAAAAGTATTTGCCTAGTTGATTCATGTACTACACATACAATACTCAAAGAAAAGAAATATTTCTCTCAACTAAATATGTGTAAGGCAAACGTTACTACAATCTCTGGAAGTAGTAACTTGATTGAAGGCTCCGGAAGAGCAATTGTAACTCTGCCCAAAGGCACGACGTTAATCATAGAGAATGCAATGTTCTCCTCCAAGTCTAAGAGAAACTTGTTGAGTTTTAAAGATGTACGCCGGAATGGCTAACATATTGAGACAATGGATGAAGATAATCTTGAATATCTCGTCATCATAAAAAATGTCTCCGGCCAAAAGAGGGTTATTGAGAAATTTCCGTCTTTATCTTGTGGCCTGTATTGGACAAGAATTAGTGCAATTGAGGCACATTCAACAGTAAACCAAAGGGTTACTGATTCCAATACCTTTGTACTTTATCGATTGGGACACCCAGGATCGATCATGATGAGACGGATTATAGAAAGTTCATATGGGCATCCGTTAAAGAATTTCAAAATTCTTTCGAATAATGAATATCCTTGCACTTCGTGTTATCAAGGCAAGTTGATTATCAGGCCATCACCAACAAAGGTTGGGACTGAGTCACCCACGTTTCTGGAACGTATACAAGGGGACATTTGTGGACCTATTCACCCACCTAGTGGGTCGTTTAGGTATTTCATGGTCTTGATAGACGCATCCTGTAGATGGTCTCATGTGTGCCTGTTGTCATCACGCAACCTTGTGTTTGCGAAATTAATGGCACAAATAGTTCGACTACGAGCACAATTTCCAGATAATCCAATCAAGTCCATTAGACTGGATAATGCTGCTGAGTTTACATCCCAAGCATTTAATGATTATTGCTTATCAATCGAGATAAAAGTTGAACATTCTGTAGCTCATGTTCACACTCAAAACGGTCTTGCAGAATCGTTAATTAAACGCCTGCAGTTGATTGCAAGGCCATTACTTATGAGAATGAGGCTGCCCACTTCGGTATGGGGTCACGCCATCTTACATGCAGCAATGCTAATTCGTCTCAGACCGACGAATTACCACAAGTATTCCCCGTTGCAATTGGTTTTGGGTCATGAACCCAATATATCCCATTTAAGAATTTTTGGATGCGCAGTATATGTGCCTATAGCACCGCCATCCCGCACCAAAATGGGTCCGCAAAGAAGGTTAGGAATATATGTTGGGTTTGAATCGCCCTCCATCATTCGCTACCTCGAAACATTGACAGGCGACGTATTTACTGCACGATTTGCAGACTATCGATTCGATGAGACACTTTTCCCAAAATTAGGGAGAGAAGTTGGTGAAACCAAACGGGAAATTTTGTGGAATAATGCATCATTATCTCATCTTGATCCACATACCTCTATTTGTGAAAGAGAGGTACAAAAGATTATCCATTTGCAAAGAATAGCAAATCAAATGCCTGACGCATTTACGGACTTGAAGAGGATAACGAAATCCCACATTCCCGCGGAAAATGTTCCAATCCGTATTGATGTCCCTGTTGGACAATCATCTAGTGTCATATCCAATGAGTCAAATGCACGCCTGAAGCGTGGCAGACCATTAGGTTCCAAAGATCGAAATCCTAGAAAGAGGAAAAAGAATGATCAAAATGACACCACGAAAGAATCTCATGAGGAAATTCATGATTTAACAAATTCTGAGATTCATGAAGAACCCATTGAGCCCGAGACTCTGGAAAATACGGAACTATCCCTAAATCCAATTAATATTGAGGCAAATATTAATCGAGTGGATATTGTGGTGGATAATGCCTTTGCTTATAATGTCGCATCTAGCATTATGCAAGAATGTGAGGATCTCGAACCTCAATCTGTTGAAGAATGTCGAAAAAGACAGGATTGGCCAAAGTGGCAAGAAGCAATTCAATCAGAATTGAATTTGCTGGCAAAACGTGAAGTTTTTGGCCCTATAGTTGAAACACCTAATGGTGTTAAGCCTGTCGGCTATAAATGGGTCTTTGTACGCAAAAGAAATGAGAAAAACGAGGTACAAAGATATAAGGCACGCCTTGTTGCACAAGGTTTTTCTCAAAGGCCTGGTGTCGATTATGAAGAGACATATTTTCCTGTAATGGATGCGATAACCTTTCGTTATCTCATAAGTTTTGGTGTCCATAAAAAGCTTGACATGCACTTAATGGATGTGGTTACTGCCTATCTTTATGGCTCACTTGATAATGAGATATACATGAAAATTTCCGATGGACTCAAGATGCCAAACGCGCATAATTCAAAATCTCGGGAAATGTTCTCAATTAAATTGCAAAGATCCTTGTATGGTCTAAAGCAATCTGGACGAATGTGGTATAATCGTCTTAGTGAGTACTTGTTAAAAGAAGGCTATATAAATGACGCCATTTGCCCGTGTGTTTTTATAAAGAAAACAACATTGGAATTTGTTGTACTTGCCGTATATGTCGATGACATAAACCTTATTGGAACCCCTATAGAACTCCAAAAGGCAATTGATTATCTAAAGGATGAATTCGAGATGAAAGATCTCGGAAAGACTAAACTATGTCTTGGTTTGCAAATTGAATATTTGGCAAACAGAATTTTTGTTCATCAATCTACCTATACAGAAAAGGTACTGAAACGGTTTTACATGGATGAAGCACATCCTTTAAGTACACCGATGGTTGTTCGATCACTTGATGTGAACAAAGATCCATTCCGACCACAAGAAAGGAATGAAGAGCTACTTGGTCCTGAAGTACCATATCTTAGCGCAATTGACGCACTAATGTATCTTGCAAATACTACAAGACCTGACATATCCTTTTCAGTTAATGTCTTAGCAAGATTTAGCTCGGCTCCTACGAGGAGACATTGGAATGGGATCAAACACATATTGCGGTACCTAAAGGGAACTACAGATATGGGCTTATTTTATGGCAAGAATTGCAGCCCGGATCTTGTTGGTTATGCTGATGCTGGATATTTGTCCGACCCACACAAGGCTCGATCTCAAACGGGTTATGTGTTTACCTGTGGAGAAACCGCCATATCTTGGCGATCGACTAAGCAATCAATTGTGGCTACTTCATCTAATCATGCCGAGATAATTGCTATTCATGAAGCAAGTCGGGAGTGTGTGTGGTTGAGGTCTATAATACATCATATCCAAGACAAATGTGGTTTGAAGTGTGATAAACTGCCCACAACTTTGTATGAAGACAATGCAGCATGTATAGCTCAATTGAAGGGAGGATTCATAAAAGGAGATAGAACGAAGCATATTTCACCAAAGTTATTCTTCACACATGATCTTCAAAAGAATGGTGATATCAATGTTCAACAGATTCGTTCAAGCGACAATATGGCTGACTTGTTCACAAAATCTCTACCAAAGTCAACCTTCAAGAAGCTAGTTCACAAGATCGGGATGCGAAGACTTAAAGACATAAATTGATGTTCTTATCAGGGGGAGTTAATGCGCGTTGCACTCTTTTTCCCTTACAAGGTTTTGTCCCACCGGGTTTTCCTTGCGAGGTTTTTAACGAGGCAACCAATAGGCGCATATTCAAACATGTGTACTCTTTTTCCTTACTTTAATTTTTCCCATTGGGTTTTGTTTTAAGGTTTTAACGAGGCACATCATTGAATAGACATTCAAGGGGAAGTGTTATAAATAGAGAGATTTTACACTTCTATTTAAGGTGAATGTCTTTAATTAGAGAGATTCTAGAGTCCTATTATTGGTAGCTATCATCCCACTCCCTATAAATAAAGGGGTCTTCTACCATTGTAATACATCCCTAACAATCTCTAAGTATCAATAAGAATACTTCTCTCTCTCTATTCTCTCTATTGCTCTTGTTCTTGCATTATTGTTCTTATCTTTATATTATTTCATAACAAGATAAGAATTTATCCTTGTACTTAAAATGGTTAATGGAAAGGAAGTCAAATCAAATTAGGAATTGTAATTGACAATACATAATTGTTATGCATGTGACAAACTTGATTTTGACTTTCGTCATTTTACAATTATTATTTAGTAGGACCTAATATAACTTTAATAAAGTATATTTACATGATCACGTAAAAAAGTTTTTTCTTAATTATTTTGAACTATAATGATAGGAAATTTACTTTTAAAACAATTATCAGGGAAAATAATCTACTAATGTATGACAGGGACGTCAATTGTTTTAGGCTCCATACTTTAGGGGCTCAAATTTACTGATAATTAGTAGAGTTATGTGTTATTTTTAAAAGAAATATTATTGTAAAGAGTAAAGAATAATTTTCACTAAAAAAAGATTTGATTCTTTTACAAATGCCTATATAATAATTGTAAAATAATGTTAACAGATTCTAAAACAGTTGCTTCAGCAGAAAGAATTTTTCCAAAACTAAAACCAATAAAATCTTATCTAAGTTCAATGGTGTGCCGAGAGAGATTAAATAGGTTAGCTATATTGTCAATTGAAAAGAATTAATAAAAAAGTCAATATAATTCTTTTAAAAACTTTGCATTTCAGCTAAAAAAATTGACTTCGGATAAGATTTTAAATAAGATTTTTATCGAGCTGCCCCTGATGTATGATAAAAATACGACGCTCAACTATGATACTAATCCCAAAAAGAAAACAAAAAACAAAAAAAATTATGTAGATAGATAGTTAACTGAAAACAGTTCTCGACAAAATGATCTTTCACAATATTAAATGGGTTGCATGATTTTGTTTACGTCGCTATAATAACGGTTCTCGGCAAGAGGACTGAACATTATCTCCAATGAAAGATGGAATAAAGTGGCTCTATTAAAATTCCTCTGGACCTTAATGACAAGAAAAGACAAACTTTGGATCAAATGGATACATTGTTACTACATAAAGAAAAAAGATATTAATACAATGGAAATCCCTAAACAAGCTAGCTGGCTCGTTAGGAAATTGTTTGGCGCAAGAGATTGGTGGGCAACTGATGGTGCAGGACTGCAAACATGTACAAAAAATGGGCAATTTAGTATCAGAAAGACATACATTCAAACCACTCCTCAATATCCCAAGGTTGCATGAAAAAAATTATTAATGGTGACTGGCATGCTCCCAAAACAGAAATACATCTTATGGATGGCGCAACATAGACGCTTGGCGACGGTTGACAGACTAGCAAAATGGGGAATGCACACTAATCAATCCTGCATTTTGTGTGGAAGAGATACTGAAGAAACTCACGACCATTTGTTCTTTGACTGCTTATACCAAAACACTGTGGCAAGCTATGTTACAATGATTGAAATATCAAAGAACGACAGGCACATGGGAAACAGAAATCCAATGGCTAACAGCTAATGTTAACAGCAGAAATCCTAGGAAAACCATCCTAGGTGTGGTGTTTGCAGTAGTAGTATACAACATCTAGATGGAAAGGATCAACAGAAGGTTTCAACAGTCAACCAGAGACGCCAAAGACCGAGCAAAGGAGATTACAATTCAAGTGCACTTCACTGGCGTAAAGCTACCTAAATGGTCGCCCATGTTACAGAACATTAATAGCTATCCTTTGTGCGAGAATCCATAATTGTAGCAATTTATGTAATAGGATATTAGTTTAACAACAACAGTTGTAGAGTTTCAAAATGACTGTACTCTTGAGATCTGTTCTAGAATCCAAAAGAACAGATGATGTAAATTTGCCATATAGTTGAAATAAAATCAAAATTTCTTCTAAAAAAAATTAAAAAAAATAATAGCCTAACTACATAAATAGTATGAAGATTGTGGTTATTATGAAAGAGACATAAACAACTAGTATTAACTAATGAAATCTTAATAATGGATATAATTTTTAATCATATTGTTTTCTGATTAATTCTTTTAGGTTTGGCTCTATTACCCCACCATTAAAGGTCCTCTGGAAAAATTAATTTAAAAAAAACACTCAGGAGATCAGAAAACACAATAAATAAATAAATAAACATCTTTTGTAGTTACGCATGAAGAAATTCGAATAAAAAAGCTTCCAACTTTGTGCTTTAAAAGTGATAATTAAAGAAAAAGATGCAAAAGGGACACAAGGATTACGAGGGAAAAAAACAAAGTAGAAAAAGATACTAATATCTCTTCTTCAGTGGTCCAAATGATTCCTTTGATTAAGCAAAATGAGATAAATTAGTAACAGTTAATTTCATGTAATGACATTTAAGAGCGTATGAGCCACAATTCAGTTTATGGATTCTGAAATTACATGCGAACTCATATCAAGTCTTTCAGCGGCAAATGCAGTATAGAACCATCGGGTTCTACTGAACCCAATACTTTTATTGCGGAACACAAATTTATGTATAAAAAATCAGTGAAATTACAACAAATATTAGATATAAATTCATAATTTTAGATGCATCTGACGTCTTTGCCACTAGATTCACAATTAAATATTTATATATATTTAATAAATTTTAAATATAATTATGAGATCAAAGCAAAATTTACCGATTCAAACTCATACCTGCCCCTAAATTTAACTGTAAGAAATTGCTAATTCAAACCTAAATAAAAAGGGAAAAATATGAAAATGCGACATAGAGTTAGCCCACTGTCATTTGCGACAAAAATTAGCCTAACTACCATTTTCGATGCTTTGTCTCTTTTTGAATGTTGTTATCATTGTTAATAATATAATGACATGGTGATATAATTAAAAGGTGTTGGAATTGTAATGATATGGTGATGTAAAATATGATGTTGTCGATGAGAAATATTTAGTATAAAATGTAATTGCAATTTCAGTATTCTTTTAGTTACTTGCTAGCTTAAGCAAAATTTAGGTCGTTAATGTGTGATAAAGCGATAATCTTGGGATAGAGATAAAATTTACGTACACACTTTCGTTCTCAGACCTCACTAATAAGACTATATTGAGTCGTTGTTGTAATGTGATAAAACGACTAATCACAACATTCCAAGGAGATATAGCTCAACGACCATGAGTTTTAATAAGTATTATAGTCTCACGAGTACACATTAATTCTATGTTAACGTGGATTTGAAGTAGGCAAAAAATTTGAGATTGAGACTTACCCGACATAATCTAAAAGAATTATTATGTGCTTGATTCATAAAATAAAATTAAGTTCGAGCAAATGTTGGAATTTATTGAGAATATAATTAAGTAAACAAAATATACTCTCTTTATGATCATACAATATAGAGTGATTCATTATTTCTTGAACATTAAGGAAAAATTTCAGTGGTTTAAACATCATAATTCGAATAGTAAAATTACTGATTCGGGTTATAGTATATTTTAATCACCTTCAATTATTTATTTGCACATGCAGGGAAACTTGCACGTGTGGTTCTGGCCGGGCTTTCCTGAGATATCTAATAACCTTGCTTTTGCTCGCCGATGGCGCACCTCTCCTAACTATTGCCCATTTATTATGGAATAGCCCAAGCGGGTAGTAAGTCCTAAGTCAGAGGGGAGCAGGTCGCAAGGGTTCTATCCTATGGTGATCTGTTGGGCCTTTCGAACATTAGCTGCCCTTTCCAAGGTTTAAGCCTTAGCAATCTCAGTTTGCTGCTGCCAATCCTTAGCAAACTTGTAAGCAGAGGGGCTCCTTCCCGTGTAGCCGGCCACAACCGTGTGGGGATCCAAAGGTTGCTGGCCTATCGCTAACTCGAACAGACAGATGCGGAGCTTTTTTGCAAATTTTAGCAGAATTGTGCTACGTCCAGCAACTGCACAAGCAATTAGTGAAAGGTGAAAAGAACATATATAATAAAGAATATTTTAGAGCTTTTCTTAAAGTAATTATCTGCTATTCTAAATCCACTAATCCGATTAATTTAAGTTTGCAACTTAGCTTATTAAAGTAGAAAGCGCTCTCTAGCACAAATATTTATATTTTCATGTATTTTCGAGCCTTGTAATTAAAGATAATAAAATAATAGTGAATTTATATTCTAGCTTTTATCCATCGCAAATTCTCATTATACCACCCAACAATAATCCTACAGCTATTTTGTTAGAGTCTATAACGATAAAGAAGGGGAGCCTTAAAACAACGATAAAATTATTGTATTATAACGTATAAATTACTGGTTCAAGTAGTAAGTTGTAAATATAATATTTTTTAAAATATAATTTTTTTTAGTCTTATCTAATTATAAAATAATTTATGCACCGAACTACCTTTGAACTCGTGTACGACGGTGGATATGAAAAGAGTAAAGGGAAACACTGACTGAGATGTTTGAAGAGGGAAAACAAAGCATAGAGCCCCACAAAAAGTAAAATAAAAAGAAATAATTCCTCTAGCAACACCATCTCCAAAATTTCTTATTTGTACTTTTCCATGCAGAGATTTCAAAGTGCGACCGTTGAAAAGGTAAAGAAAAAAGTAAGGATAGATTGTTCGTTTCTTCACTAAAGAGGATTTGCGTAGAATATAAATAGGACGAAAAAGAGAAAAGTTTGGAGATAGAATAAGTATTTTATTCTAGTTTAGGGGGGAAAATGGAAATTGTAAACATTTAGCAGACAACAGAATCTCAGGAGGATATAGAGATGGATACATTTAGCGTCCCCACTAACTGAAATTGATATTTGGGCCCTTCATCTTTTTGTAACTACTTGCCCATTCCCTAAACTTTTCCAGCGGTTTGGCTTTTCCTCCTTTTACTGAGCCTGCACTTAACTAACAACCCACTCTTGTTCATTAGATTCAAATTAATTTTTTAGGGAGGAAATATTCTAGCTCTACGTCAAAAAATCATGGACAATTATTAAATAAAATATATTCATGTATTTTATCTTGATGATAGTATAATTTAATGGACAAATTCATGAGATCAATTGCACAAAAGTGGACACTATATCACGATGTTGTTTTCTTTTGTCTGATCTCTTTAGGCCCCCTTAAGGCCTTCTAGTCTCACGATCTTGAATTCTTTGGTTTAAAGTTTAAACTCAAAAGGCACTTCAAAAATTAAACTTTAGACATAACATTATATAATAAAGATATATAAATATATATATATATATATATAGATATATATATATATATATATATATATATATATATATTAAATATTTTGATTTTGAAAAATCTTCTAAGTTCCATTCTAATCCTGCGTATTCTTCTGGGTCTATCTTAATAGGTTTTAATAATATTATATACCTTTATTTCCTATTACTTCAACTACATCGTCTATTCTAATTTTAAATTTTGTATTGCTATGTGTTTGCCATTTTTCCTATAAAGCCTACACATTAATAGATTATTTCCATTATTCATTTCTTCATACCCTTTAGTCTGTATTCCTATTTTTATATTTTTTCCAAATTCTGCTAGATTCAACATAAAATCTGGGCTAATATAAAATATTCCTCCATTATTTGTCATATCTACTTCTGTTAAACCTATTATAGATTTCTTCTGATCTGACCATCTATCATCATATACTACTATTAATACCTTAGTTTTTTAAAAAAAATTTGTTAATCCTTTTAATCCAATTACTATTAATCTCATATGCATTAAATTCCTTTTATAATTTTTTATTTATTTTACTGATTCTGGATTGATTAAGTTTAATGTCTCTGCTCTACTTCTTGTAAATTCAACAATTAAACTTTAGACACAGCATTATATATATATTTATATGACACTTAAGTTTCTCATGTTATTTCTATGTAAGATTTGTCTAATATGTTTTATACAGCGAATCTCTTTTTGAATTCATTTAACAATAAAAGAATTTTCATGTTTACCTTTTCATACAATCATAGAACTAAGTCTGTTTACTCTTTACCATCATGAACAAAACCTGACGAGCTACATTTTGTAGTGAAAATGTACTTCAATTACTCTATGAATTAGCGGTAACTTCATTAATCTGAGAATGATATTTATATCAAAATTGAAAATACATCTATTTTTCCAGTAACGTTAGGAGTAAATATAGATTTGTGACGGACTTTTTAGGTTAATGAAATATTTATGTTCAAAACTCCAATTCAAGCTAAAGGGCAACAAATGCCAGTATAGTTATGTTTAAATTTGAATTTTATTATATTTGATATTTGTAAATTTTTATTTTTTATTTTCAGAGTTTGTACATGACATCTCTTATATGTATAGAGTGATTCCAAACCATACATCACACTTCTCGACGGTAAATTGTGATAAATTTTCCTAGGAAAATATGGTAAGGTAAATAGATAAAATAAAGAGCATGAGTGGACAGGAAGGATAAGAAATTACGATAAGAATGACTCAAAAAGCCCAATCACAACCGTAAAATTGGAAACACCTAGTTACGGTGTGGGTCCCAAGGGAACTCAATCTCATGCACCGATCACGATCAACGGTGATTACGTTGCGAGATCACGGAACACGTGTAACCAACATGTGAGCTCTCGTGCATGTTCTTATCTGGACCCCACCACGTGCCAGGCCCACACCAATAGCATGTGATTTTGTCCATGCTCATCAAATAAGGAAAAGGCACGTGTCGAAATATGAAAGCTCCTCGCGCGTGTAGCATAAAAAAAAAGAGCTAATGAAATTTGATAATATGTCAAAAGGAAGAAGCATAAGTGTGGATCATGCACCTAATTATTAATTATGAATTATGAATTACGAATTATGAATAAATATTTCGATTTCAATGTCATGGTAATAAGTTGTTCTGCACATAAAATATTTTGTATTTATGCAAGATGATCAGAAGAAAGGTCGTATCACAAAAATTCTAATATAAGAATTTCATCTTAATGCAAACATCATAATAATTTAGAAAAAAATACAAGAAAATGCATATGATCATATCATAATAAAATATATTTTATATTTTTAAAATAAAAATTACACTGGGCGTTTTATTGGTCTCTCTCATTTAATCTATACTCATTTCTTTAAAACTTTTAACTTGTATACATTTTTTAAATAACTTAGACCCTCTTTTTCCTCATCATTCTCCTCCTTCGTTTTCTTCTTCTTCTTCTTCTTTTTCTTCTTTTCTTCTGCTGCCGTTGGTGCTATTATGGAACTTCAGATCATGGGATAATTGGCATAAATATATTTATCATATTATTTAAAAATAAATTATAAATAATTACGTAATTTAGTAGGTAATAATTTATGAATATTTTCACGTACGTAAGTTAGTACACAATGATAATTCTGTTCTTTTCACGTTTATTATTTCCAAAATTTATGATTTAGATATTGTTGGCAATCCGATAATTTATCTAGTAAGTCAGAAAGCATTTTCAAAAACTTCAGCTTATATAGTAGTGAAATTTTTATAAATGAACTAAATAACTTCAGCTCTAGAGCTGAACTTCGCCAGCTACAAAACAAAAACTTCAGCTCTAGAGCTGAAGTTCATCAGTTATAAAAACAAAAACTTCAGCTCTAAAGCTAAAGTTCGCCGGTGACAAAATAAAAACTTCAGCTCTAGAGTTGAAGTTTGCCAGTTACAAAAACAAAAACATCACCTGTAAAGCTGAAGTTCGCCAGTTACAAAATAAAAGCTTCAGCTCTAGAGCTGAATTTAGCTAGTTACGAACACAAAAACTTTAGCAATTAGCAAATAGAGAACAAAATTTCAGCTACTATGTTTAAGTTCAGCAATTGCAATCAAAAACTTCAACACATTTGGTTCAACACACCTACAACTCCAGGACCGTCTACTAGAATGCTAAAGTTTTTTGTGATTGCCTTTGCTACTTTAGCCATGTATGCTGAAGATATGCGGAAAAGTGGGTACGCTTGCAATTTTTTTGTTGCAAAGCCGGCACAAGTTATAACGTGACACAAAAAGTGAATATAGATGCAAATGTCTTGTTTTTAAATTTTATCCGACCTAGCCCATATTAAAAATATTTTAAAAATACTAGCTCTTACAAATTCAAAATTTATGTTCTTACAACCATTGCTTGAAAAAACTATGGAGTTAAATTTGTGTTCTCACAATCATTGCTTTCATTCTCTCTTCGTCTCACATCTTTTACACTTCAAGGGGTCGTCCGTTATTACTCTTTCTCCCTCTATGTCACCTGGTTGCCATGTAAAAAATTAAAAAGTAGAAGTCCACAATTGAAGGCTATTTAAAGCTTTGCTTTCGAAAAATCAGACTTTATGAGTTTGTTATTTGTTTGGATCAGGTGTTGTTCCAATTGATTGAAAATATCAAAAGGTGTTCGAAATTTAAATTTGAAGTGATTTGGAGTAGATTTGAGTTAAATTTTAGAAAAGACGCAAGGAAGAAGACGAAGTCAGTTTTTATATAATTATGTATAATCTTGTATAATAGTGTATATGGTGTGTAAACACATCTTATACACTATTATACACCTTTATACAAGGATTTATAGACTAACTTCTTTCACGATTTTCAATTGCGATTCTTATTCAAAACCAGTCCAAATCTCCATTAAATGACTTCAATTTTATATACAACTTCCTTATATTATTTCTAACAAGCCTAAATAACATCCACTGCAAATTTCTCTCAAAAATCAAATTCGGAGTTTAAACCCACATATTTAAGCTTGTTAAAAATCTAATTTTTACTACCCAAATAGATTTGGTTTGTTGAACTAATATTTGAATTACAGTTACTGATTCGAAAATTAACTTAAAAACTTGAACAATTTTTTTAAAAAATTATATAGTAATTTTGAGAATCTATTTAAATTAAATGTTAAAACTTAGCCTATTATTTTTAAATTAATTAATTGTAAATTAAAATATTGGCTGTTAAGTTAAAAAGTAGAAAATCCAGTTGTTATGTGAAGTTTTTTCCAATAATTAATTCTACTATTCGAAAAAGTGACTAACACAAGCTTTTACCATTACTTCGAGGCGTTCCTTCAGCTTAGTAAACCGGCATTAGAGAAAAAGTGATTCCAAATGAACCTTTTGAGGTGTCTGGACACATTTTTGTTATTAGTTCAATCTGTCATAAATCTACATCATGGGATAAACAACAATAACAACACCCCAATATAATTTTATTAGTTGGGTCTGGGGAGGATGGTATGTACGTAACCTTACTCCTACTCCGGGGTAGAGAGGCTGTTTTCAAATAGACCACCGGCATTTTTCCCTTCAAGAACATTCCACCTTGCTCTTGGAAAGACTCGAACTCACAACCTCTCGATTGGAAGTGGAGGTTGCTTAGCATCAAAAGTAATCCCTCTTGTCTCACATCATGGGATAAACAGTTGACAGAAAAATCATTAATAATTATTTTGGTCTCATGACATACTTTAATTTGCTCTATATAGATTATGACAGTTCTTACAAAAAGATTTGGTGGGCAAACATATGATCAAAGGGTATACGTTTTAAAACTGCTTATTGAGACTCTAATTTTTCACGAGTAACATGTGATCATACACGTGAATGTTATCTGTAATGTATAGTCACACACATCTGTAGTAGTTTTGATGGTATTCTATGTATCCGCCTTTAACTTTAAATTATGAATTCGTCTATGAGATATTACATAGAAAGTAATATAAGTATGAAATGGTGTTGTTTAGGAGTCTTCATAATAACCCGAAAAATCAAATTGTAATAATCTAGTTCTTTGCCTCATCATTGTAGTTTAATTGATAGTTTTCTTTTGCTAAGTACAAGAATCTATTTTATATTACAAATAATTTATTTTTAATTAAATTCTTAAATTATTCATCACTATTTGATTCAATTATCATCAATATATCTTAGTAAATAATAGATTTCTCAAAAAACAATTGGCTTGATGGTGTTACGTTAAAAATGTAGTTGCCAGAATATCTGTTTGTTAGTGTATGTCTCATATTTAAGAAAAAATCAATAAATAATCGAAAACCCGACATAAACTGAATCAAAAAAAAAATCGACTTGATTGGTTCGGTTAGGTTCCAATATTTGAAAAACCAACTTACTTGATTTGGTTTCTTTTTAGGGAAAAAACAATCAAAACGAACCATGAACATGCTCTATGCACACATTAAAGATGAAAAAAGGCATATGAGAGAACTAAATATTCCAACCCATGAATCCTTAAGACGCCGATGGTCTATCGGAAACAACATCTCTATCCTATCGGAATAAGCGTAAGGTCTGCATACACATTACCCTTCTCAAATCCCACTTTGTGAGATTTTGTTAGATTGTTGTTGTATGAATCCTTAATAAGGTAGGCCCATATTTGCATTGAATTCAACATGTATGACCCAATGATGGTTTCACATCCATCTATTCAAAAGCCCAAAAACATATGCCCATATCAAAATGTATTTAGTTTCTATAATATCAATGCTTTGGACTTCTATAGACCAATAAAAGCAAAAGCATCCTGAGTTGGAAGGACAAAGGCAGGAAGAAATCTAAGCTAAAGTGTGTTACTCATCAAGTCCAAGTATGGATAATGTATTCATATACAGTCATATCTGTGTATAACATCTCTATATAACAATCATTTACTATAAAAGTCAATTTTTTCTCGAAACTGATTTTTATGTTATGTTTTAATATATGTCCTATACGACAACATTTCACTATAGCAGCCAAAGAATTCGAAACAGACAAGGCTGTTATAGAGAAGTTTGATTGTATGAGAGTTTTCTCTTCCAAAAAATAATGAAAAGAAATAGTCCAAGTGGAAAGCCCGATAGCAAGATGTCACAATTCGAATCGTAATGTCACAAATTGTTGCCTCGTGGCTACTACTTCGCAATTAAGCTATTCCCATTCTTTCTACATATCATGTGGCAAAAGCGAAAACAAAAAAAGAGCTAGTCTTTCCAGCCTTCCTTACCAGACCTTCGTGAGGAAATGCTTTTAGACGAGAGGGAAGGAGTGACTGGCAAGGATGGTGTTTTGGGCGCCTCCTCATCATCCCAATCGTCATCCCAGCTATTGTCCCATCCATCAGTTGAGAGTGTCTCCGTCTTTCCACCATTGGAAACTGGTAAATCCATGTCCAACTTTTGATACTTGTGGCCACTACTTACTAGAAGCCGCCGTTTAAAGTACATCAAGACTGTAGCCACTAATGCAATAGCAGCCAAACACATTATCCCAAAAGATGAGAAACCATAATTGAATTGAGATGTTTTATCAGCATTGTCAATCAGACCCCTGAAATCAAGAGTGCATTCGCCATCCCCGGCCTTTAGAATGATATTGTTGTCATTTCCTGCATTCCGTATAGAAACCTTCATCTGCATGTGGAGAAAGTACCTCGGTTACATGTCAAATGGATAGAAAAAATCCAGTTTAGATAATGTATACATTGTCAAAATATGCTTTGCCAGGATGTTTCTCAATTCAAAATAAAATTTCCTGAAGACTAATTTAAAGTACTAAAGCCCAACAAGGCCACTGGCAGGGGCGTACGCAGGATTTTTTTTGATAAGCGATGTCAAAATTTGAATAAATCGCTATAATGAAAAGCGGTGTCATTTTATATATATATATATATATATATATATATATATATATATTTATACCTAATATTTTCATTTTGTATATCATCTATATATACATATTTAATAAAATTTCGGTGAAGCGTTCCGGAAGGTGTATCTGCCGATGGCCACAAGACTAAAGCTGTAGACAACATTAGACAACATTCAAACAATTCTAGTTCTAGTAATTAACTACATAATCACTAAATATAAGAATATGGATCTTCTGGAGGCCTTCAAGCTTTTTGCAGGTACCAAATACGGCCTATTGATTCATAGTGAAACAGGAGATACCCGTATGACATGGATAGAGGCTGCATGTGCACACACTTAATAGAGTTCTACCTCTAAAAACGAAAACTTCAAAGTAATCCGGAACAGAAGTAATTCCTCAAGACATGTTTCATCACAAAGTAGATATGATGATTCAGTCAATTATCCTCTCATTATTTAAGTCATGTATACGAAAAATATCATATCTCCGAATCTGGACTTATTATGTTCATGTAATTCAAATTGCCTCACACAGAAGTTGTTCCCTGTTAACAAGGTGCTGATCTACCCAACCTCTTGCAGATGCACAATTTCCTAATTTAGTAACCCTTCACCATTTCTCTGATCAGCAGATCAGTCTTCATAGTTTGCCCTTTTTGCAACGAACTGGTAGCAAACTACATCATTATGCCGTTTCAGCGGCAGTATTTCAGCAGAAGTCAGTAAGCTTTACCAGTAAGACAGCCCCTTTCACATACTCTTATACTATCCATGGCAGTAGAAGCCATAACCAGTCGAGGATTTCGACATCAATATCAAAATTTGATATACCAAAGAAATAATCATTGACTAAATGTATTTGTTACAGCTTACACGGTAAATGATATAGCCGTCTTCAACGAGATGTAAACCCAAACAAAGATTCTAGCATCATAAGTATGTTAAAGCTTGAAGTGTCAAAACTCAAAATAGCACCAAAAGTATGTTAAAGCTTGAAGTGTCAAAAAATCACAAGTTGTATTTACCTACAAACTTAGATTAAACATACAGGTCTCTAATATATCTTCTTTTTTATTGGTTAAAAGGTCTCTAATATGTCAGATATAGTTGGAAATGACTAATTTTGAATCATCACCAGATATAGTTTCTGGGAGCTTTACTTGGTTAACAAAAAGAACATCATACATAACATAACTGGCCAGGTGCTACAATTTGTCAAATAGGCCAGAAAGAGGGAGGGGTGCTCCACTGCTGTTGTAGTTAAGTTCCCGTGATATCATATTTTTTACTCTAATGAAAAGAGAGCATTTGATGGAAGGGGTGATCCAGAGCTACATTGCTTCCACATATTATTTTGAAAGGTAAGGGGCAAAGATCCAATCATATTTGCTCCTCCGATTAGAGTTTTTATCAGAGTGGAAGTGTTATGCAATGATGGAAGTGGTAATTCTTTTCATATCAGAACACCTGTTTCCTCACATAGGTCTACATTTCTTCCGAAGGAAGCTAGATAAAGTAAGAAATAAATTAAAGAATAAAATGAGGTGGTTATACTGTAGGTGGATCCATCTCGAGAACATCAGTAAAGGGAAAATAATATTTTCGAAAATCTTTTATGCTGTAAGAGCATTTAAACTTAATGGATAAGTACGGAAAGTTGTCTACATTCAAGGTCGCCACCTACTTATCAAGAGCTGTTTCATAATGCTTTAAATAATGTTACTGAAGTATTCGTACCCTCTGGTTTTCCTTCCTTTGCAGTTCAATCTTCTCTTTCTCCAGTCGTACAAACTCAGGAGCCTTAATAAAAATATTGACAGTTCCATTTCCATTGTTTTGAACCAAAAGTGAAAGGTCTGGAGATTCTGGAAAAGGAAAGGAACAGGTCATACTACAGTTACTCAAACAGCGACGACATGACATAATATACAATTGAGTCTTAATCAGATAGACACTTCTATCTAGAGAGTTCCTACTTATGAGTTTCTTTATAATACAATATAAGAGCATGCTTTGAGCTAATTGATGCACACATGTATCACGGCCACATATCGAACTGATGAAACTACATGAGCTGATGCAGTGATTTGATTTCCACAGTATGAACAAGATATTGATGCATAAAGTCCACTTATCTCCACATATTTTTACAAAAGTTACCATTGCCATCCCACCTTTTATTTTTGGTAGAAGTAACTAGCAAGGAGAGACGGAGCAACGCATAAAAGTAGGACAGGGGCTAGTTATCATTTTGACTGTTTGTTTAGGGATAGGGGAAGAAAGCAGTGGCTTGGTGAGCTTGCCTTTTGAGGCATGGTTGATCGATCGATGAAAGTCCACTTAGTTTTTGGTTTTTCATTATAACTCCCATAAAGTATGTTGTAAAGCTACTGGTTATAGAGTATATCAACGGCGCAGTCTATGTGAACTTGTGAAGTAACCAGCAAAGATCTGTCTTAGTTATACGATCCCTAAACTTAGTTGCTGAAACAGGACTTGTACAACAACCAATCATACAGAATAACAACAGCAGAAAAAGGGCATTATCTTTTGGAAGAGGAAGACGATATAATACTATAGTTTTTCTATCTGAAGATTGTTTCTTTTGAGACACATCTGAAGATAGTTTCTCCAGAGCGTGTTTTAAGGAAATAAAGGTATGCAGGCAGCTTAACTAGAGGAAATTTAAAAAAGATATATGACAAAGTAAACAAAATTTCGATACAATTCAACATAAGAACTGCGAAGGACTGCCTACAGCAGATAAGAGCTTTCCAATATCTGTCATTTAGGGAGCATGTTTCAAAATCATCTTTCTTTCAAAAATTTATAAGAATCTCAACAACAACAACATACCCAGTATTATCCCACACCATGGGGTTTGGGGAGGATAGTGTGTACGCAGACCTTACCCATACCTTATGAGGAGTTATAAGAATCTCCAGATGCGAATTTGAATTTTAATGACAAATAAAAGGATACCGTTGAATGAATTGATTACATAAAGAGAAGTATGCCAAAAGCATGCATTACCATACCGTACAGACAATTGCAACTTCTTTGTTAACATTAATATAAAAGGAAGCAACTAATAAAGGTTCACTATAAATGGAGATTGTGAAGAAAAACGTACCATTGCCCGGAACTCTAAGGCATGCAACCACTGCTTTTTCCTCTATTGTACAACTATAAGATGAATCGCATTCTTCACCGTGAAAATTCTCCTTTCGTGTGGGCAAACTCGACTGAATTCCATTCGGCAGAATCTTTTCCATCTCACCCTGCTTCTCGGAACTAATGTCTTTTGCTTTGTCTTTCAGATCAGCTTCTTTCATCTCCTGTTTCTTGTCTTCTCTCTCGGAACTACTATCACCCGTTTTCTTTTCTTCCTCAGCTTCTTTCAACCCTTCTCCCTCGTCACCCTTTTTCGCACTGCTATCATTGGACTTGTTTTGATCCACAACATCTGTCAACTCACCAATAATGCCACTACCATTATTCACTTTCCTTACGTCCCCAGTTTCCTTTAACTTCATTTGGTTACTCAAACTACCGTTATCCAAATGACCAACCTTTTTTCTATTCATATTTATCAGGTCTAAATTCTCATTCACACTGCTATTACTACTCAAAGTTCCTGCACCTGCACCCGCTTTTTCAGCTCCATTGCTCTAACATTCAAATTAATAATCAATAAGAAACTTAATTCTAGTATATCACATTACTTCACAGTTAAGTAGCATGGAATCTTGAAACTTTACCAATAAGGGGGGGGGGGGGGGGGGGGGGTTACACCCCAGATTGGGTTTTGATGCAATGAAATCAAATGGGGTTTGTTTTAAACATAAATTTTAAAACTTAAAACACAAATAATAAAAGATCAACTCCTTTCCGAGCTATTACCTCTAAATCAGCAGCAGCAGCACCAGCATAAGCAAAGAGTAAAGTTATAAACACAATCATTGGACGAGTATACATTATATGCATCTTTTTAGAGAACAAAAGGCTCCTTCAGACTACAAAAAGAGACGAAAAACAGTTGAATTACTACTATACAAGCATCAAGAATCATAAGTTATAACAGTAAGTATTTGTATATTTGAGTAAATAGCAGAACAAAAAGCACTTACCTTTATGATTAGAAACTATATTTGAGCATTCAAATTGACTTAGCCATATGAGAAGAGAAAATCTAGGGTTTTAATCATAGCATAGTACCATATTTACGAATTTCTCTGGAGAAAAATACAACTTGCTAAGGAGCAGTTAGGATGGACAGTTTGTCGCTTGAAATCTTGAATTGTTTGCACTTACTATTTTGACCTATTATTTTTTATTTAAAAAAAAAACTTTGCTTTGGTTGAAAAAAGATCTATTTGGGTCAAAAACAGGTATATTTGATTATTTTTTTTGTTAAACATTTCTATCCATTGATAAAAAATATTTACAGTTGGAGTTTCAATAAGAGATTGGACTACTCCTACTCATTTACATTATTCTTCTATACTAAATTCTAATTTGCTCTAAGTACATCATAGTACAGGATTTCCTAGTAAACTAGAAACTGAGGATATTTATTGAGTTTGTCCAGTCCAGCTTGCCATTTCCTGCAGTTTCTGCCTCGGATATAAATTAATAAGGCTATTTCTCTGCACAGTTGAGATGCATCAAAAGTTGTCCTATTAAATCTGATGTTGTTTCTTTCTCTCCAGATAAGAGCCACAATGTTTAGGAAGGCACATCCTGTAATACTATTAAGTGCCATTCTACTCTTGGCCTTGCTGCACACCCACAACATTTCTGTTTCCCAGTCTCCCACAGTCTTATGGTGTCCCAGCCAGAAGCACAGTCTGTTCCACAAGTTCTTAGTGACTGGGCAGTCAAAGAACAGGTGGCTAAATGTCTCACTGCTTTGATCACAGAATACACAATTTCCAGGAACTTGGATTCCAATCTTCTGTAGTCTGTCAATTATAGGTAGTCTTCCTTGGGCAGCTAACCAGACTGTAAATTTGTACCTTGGTTGAGCTTGAGCAAGTAAAACCAGGTTCTTCCAAGTAACCTTACTATAAGCAGGAGTCAATGCCATGTATAACTTCTGAATAAGGAATTGATCCAGTCTGCAGAAGCCTTGCAATCTACTGAAGAGGTTACCTTGAATTAGTTGAGATCCTATTAGGTCATCCCTTCTATCCAGTATCTTCCTTACCACCCAAGAAGCTGTCTTGGGTAAGGGCATTGTTTCTAAGTCCCTCTGCTTGATGTAGTAGCTGTGCACCCATCTAATTCATAAGTAATCCTTCTTTTTAGCCAAGTTCCAGAGGTGTTAGCTAATTGCAGCCTTATTCCAGACTGTCATATCTATAACATGTATATTTGATTATTGACTCCAAATTTGGTTTATTTGAAATTTAAATTTTCTTTGGCCGTGCAAGGAAAATAGGGAAAGAACGAGAAAGGAAAATAATGAGTGTTAGGAAAAAAAACTTAGCAGATAATGAAGAAAATAAATTGGTCTCATGTTGCATAAAGTTTAATAAAAGATTCACAAATTTAATTTATTTTGAAAGCTCGAAGGAGAAAACTCTATTAAGAATATATCAATTCTATTTATCCTATCACAATGCTTGGTAATTTTTCGATTTTATATTTTTATTATGGTTGACACTATAGAAAATATATTAATTCTACCCATTCCACCATAATTTTATGATTCCTTATTTTTTTATTATGGTTGATACTTTTCTAATCTATTAATTAATATAAAAAGCAATTATATATAAATACACATGCCAAAAGGAAAAGATATCTTAAATTACGCTTAAAAGCCCAATTTGGGAGTAAGGCACTCCTAACCAAAGTCGGCGTTATTTTACAGTGTTCGTGAGATTTTAATTGAGAATGGAAAGGCATTTACCAACCCATCAAGATATTTGGTTGTATATGTTTGTGAATGTGCCTTGAACTAAATTTTAGGATCATAAGAATTGAAGATGGAGTTTGAATTTTAAAGTTATATTTGGATATAAATATATTTTTGGGTAGGTTTTGAAATTTTGTGAGTGATTTGAGTTGAGAAAAAATGTTTCTTTTTTAGTTTTTCAAATTTTCGAAAATTTCCTAAACGTATCTTCAAGTGAAAATTGGAAATTTTATGCACAAACGCTGATTTCGAAAAAAAAAAGAAGCCCTCCGATGTGGGACAACTCAACACCCCTCCTCCACGCCCAGACCTCTGGAGCGTGGACAACATAAATGGGGGCCCAACATCGGTAACAATAATTGGGATGGGCCTGGCTCTGATACCATGATAAGGATGGACATTGGACCTAACTCAACCCCAAAAGCTAGCCTTTGGGGTTGAGTTAGGTCCAATGTCCATCCTTATCATGGTATCAGAGCCAGGCCCATCCCAATTATTGTTACCGATGTTGGGCCCCCATTTATGTTGTCCACGCTCCAGAGGTCTGGGCGTGGAGGAGGGGTGTTGAGTTGTCCCACATCGGAGGGATTTGAGGTCCTTGGTCTCCTTATATGGCTTGGGCAATCACACCTCATAAGCTAGCTTTTGGGGTTGAGTTAGGCCCAAGGTCCATTCTTATCTGATACTATGTAGAGAGTTTTGGAGAAGTAAGTTTCTCGTATTGCTTACAAGAGTATATATAGAGTACAGAGTATCAAATCCTACCAACTATAGGACTGTCAATAATGAAGGAAATCAAATCCTACCTACAATAGGACTGTACAATAATGAGAAAATATTTTACCAATAACAAAAAGATACACAATATATTCTAATACGTCCCCTCAAGATGGAGGGCCGGAGGACACGCCAATCCTGGACATCAGCAGAAGAAGCCAAGGACGAGATAAGTGCTTGGTGAGAGCATCAGCAAGCTGATCAGCAGAGGATACATGAGCAACACGAAGAGACCCATTCTGCACCAATTGACGAACAAAGTGATAATCAATAGAGATGTGTTTTATGCGCGAATAAAACACAGGGTTAGCACAGAGGTAAGTGGCGCCAGTGTTGTCGCTGTAAATGACAAGAGCAGCCGGAAGAGGAACATGAAGCTCGCGAAGCAGGGAATGAAGCCAACGAACTTCAGCGGCAGCAGAAGCAATGGCACGATACTCAGCCTCAGTAGAAGATCGTGCAACGGAACGCTGCTTTTTGGAGCTCCGGGAAATAGGGTTAGGCCATAGAAAGACAACATAGGCACCAGTTGAGGAGCCGTCATCACAGTCTCCACCCCAATCAGCATCAGAGAAACAATGCAGAGGTATAGCAGATGAAGGACGCAGCCAGACTCCAAAGTCACGCGTCCCATTTAGATACCGGAAGAGACGCTTAACGGCACCCTAATGAGTGACAGTAGGAGCGTGCGTGAACTGTGAGAGTTTATTCACAACAAAGGAGATATCACGACGAGTGAAGGAGAGATGCTGGAGGCCCCCAAGGGCCTATCGATAGGCGGATGCGTCGGCAGGGGCCGAGCCGTCGGCCAGATGAAGACGGGTTGACGCCGCTGTTGGCGTATGAACAGGGTTGGATTCCAGCATATTATGACGAGTCAAAAGATCAACAACATATTTACGCTGAGAAAGAAAACACCCCTTGGAGCTGCGCAGAACTTCAACACCAAGAAAGTAGCTTAGATCACCCATGTCTTTAAGAGAAAACTGAGTCCCAAGAGAGTCAATCACACGGTTCAAGAAAGGAAAATCATTACCAGTCAATATGAGATCATCAACATATACCAAAAAGTAGGCCGTAATACCAGAATGCTGAAAGCCGAAGAGCGAAGTGTCAGAGGTAGTGTTGACGAAACCCATGGTCAGAAGGCATTGCGGAGCGCACTGTACCATGTCCTGGGTGCCTGTTTGAGACCATAAATAGCTTTTTGTAACTTACAGACATAAGATGGATAGGCTTTTTCAACAAAACCCGGTGGTTGTGCCATATAAACATCCTCTGTAAGCTTCCCGTGGAGAAAGACATTGTTCACATCCATTTGACGAAGAGGCCAGCCATTGGATACAGCTAGACTGAGAACCAAATGCACAGTTGCCGGCTTAATAACCGGACTGAAAGTCTCCTGAAAGTCTACACCTGGACGCTGATGAAAACCCTTCGCAACAAGCCGGGCTTTGAACTTATCCACAGTACCGTCAGGCTTTCGTTTGATACGATAAACCCACTTGCAACCCACAACATTCTGTGAAGAATCCGGCGGAACAAGATCCCAGGTGCCATTCCGTAGCAGAGCATCAAACTCTGATGACATAGCAGTGCGCCAGCGCTCATCAGATATAGCAGTAGACAAGGTCTGAGGTTCAGTAACAACTGGAAAGGTGACAACGATCATACCAAACTTCTTATTGGGAGTAAAGATGTTATTTTTGCTGCGAGTTTGCATATGATGACCACCCTGAGAGGATGTAGGTGGCGGCATAATGGGTGTAGCGGCGGCAGGGCCGCTAGCGGTGCCGGAAGGGGCGCTGGTGGCGCGGGCGTTGGCGTCTGAACAGGGTTGGATTCCAGCATATTATGACGAGTCAAAAGATACACAATATATTCTAATAAACATTTGAGAAATTTTCATAAAGTACTATCTTTTAGTGTTAATTAGCTATATATATATATATATTTGCTATATTACGGATTGTAGATACGTTTTCTGTTATTATAAGATATATAGATGTAGTTAAGCTACTGTATTCATGAATACAATAGCAAAAATAGGCGTGAATCGGGAAAGTCCAGCTAATCAGCTGTTGTATTCGAGTGTATTTGACCGTATTCATGGCATGAAACGGGGAATTACCTTGTTTTTAAACGAAAAGTGTATCAATTAACATAATAGACTCCAAATATAACTCAACAAACTCAAATATAACACACGAAATCTATATTTCTGGTTATAAAAAAGATTCTCAACCGAAAAACACCCTTAAATCGTAGCAATCATCAGAGAAATTATACAATACATATGAACACATTAATTATATTGATTAAAAAAAATATATGAATATATTCATGGCGTATAGCGAGACAGTGAATACAATGAAATACATAAAATATAACGATACATTGAAATACTATTAAAAAAGGTAACAAACCATTCAAGTTGCTCTGCCCCAAACTCTGTTATCTTTGTTCAAGAACAACCCTAATGTCATCTTGTGAAAAGGGCAGCAATTCTTACTCGAAACTCTTAAAATTTGGCGCAAAAACCAAAGAAATTCCTTATTTTTAAAAGAGGGGAAGAGAAAATAGTTTATCGTAGAAAGGAGTTGGAAAACTTGAGGTTTGCTGGAAGGGATTTTTACATATACATCCCATATAACAAACCTTATAACCACCCATGTTTAAAGATTGTGTTTATGACATTTAAGTATACCACCTTTCAATTTATGTACCAAAATTATATTTAAGGTTAATGATCAACTCATTAATTATTTGCTTGATTTGTGGAACAAAATCTTTTCAAACTATTTAATTAGAGGCTTGATTTGTGGCTATAAACTTTCCCACCCTCTTCTCTCACACAAAAATTCCTCAAACAATGTGAATATTATTTCAGTTATTACAAATCGGATCCTTTCCCCTTAATAGCATTTTCAATCATATTTGTATGGATGGGTTTCACTTCAATACTAAAGACATAAGCAAGAAAAATAAGTTAGAAAAAGAAGAGATTGTTGGCCGCATAATGTGTATACAAAATCTTTTCATATTTGTTTTTTTTTATACGTTCACATTTGAATACATTGCTCCTTCTTCTTCTCAGTCCCAAATTCTCAAATTCCATTTTTCTATGAGTGAGAAACGAGGGTTTTTTTGGGGAAATATGCGATTTCTGTATTGATTATTAGCAAAACCGAACTCGGTTGGAGAAGGAGTAGATTCGTCCCTAACAACGATTTTGTTTTTGTTTGTGGGTGGAGTTTCAAGTTTTCCACTATGTTATTCGATACTAGTTTTGAATTTGATACAAGTAGAAATACTTGCTACATTTAATTTAATGGATTTTTACATATACATGCCATATAGCAAACCTTATTACCATTATTGTGCATTCTTCTTTAATTTCATCCTCCATTGTCATCCTCCATTGTCGAAGGTTGCCATTGTTTCAGATCGAGAGTTTCATCCGCCATATTTTTCAGTCCTAGGGTTGCATCAAAGTCCCATTTGTAGTTTTCAGCAACTCATACCATCCAGTAGATACAAAAAATACGCTATTCTGACATATTTTTCAACTGACTATGATTAACTACAAGTAACTACAATTAACTACAAAGTTCATATAACTACAAAAATTTGACTACATTTTAAAAACACACTGAAAACACTGCATATAACCTTAACTACATTTACCTATATTATAAAAACTCACTGGAAACACTGCATATAACCTTAACTACATATACCTACATTTGACTACATTTTAAAAATTCACTGGAAACACTTCATATAACCTTAACTACATTTAACTACAATTGACTATATTTGACTACATTTTAAAAACTCACTGCAAACAAGTTCAACAACTACATTTTAATTTATGTCCAATATGAGTTCAATTACTGTCTCGCTTTGCTATTTTTCTTTTATATATTATTTGGTCCAAAATTAGTGATTTGTCCGAGCGTATCCTGTATTGTATGTCAATTTATACATATATGAATACTATTACATTCCTCTTTCATTCTAGATTAGTTCAAGGTTTAATGTTCAATGTGTAGTTAGTTTTTCCCTTCAACCTAAGTGCTGTTCTGATTAGTAAATCCTTCATCCTGGTTTTAATGTCTGATTCGATTTGGTTTGGGTTTGGGTACGAACTGATTTGAAACATGATAGTATTCTGTTAAGCTTAATGATTAGTACCAATATGATTTTTGGTTTATATTCAGCCTTAATGCCCCGTGAATTGCTTAGGATTTAGTTTAGTCGATTTGTTTCTCCTCGTTAAGTTAAAATGGTTATAGCTGTTGTGTTTAAGTTAATTGATTAGGTGGATTAAGAAAGTATGATTAATTGAAGGGATTTTTACCTTAACTGAATTAGCATTTATTAGGAGCCATAAATACATGCGTTATTTTAGGCTATAAATTATTTAACATAGATTTGAGCTTTAATAAATGGCGTTATTTTAGGGTGCAACATCAGCAAAGATTTCGTTTGGTACATATTTTGTAACAAAAACATGGGATATGAGGGTAATAACCAAACAAGGCACAATAATAGTTATAAGGTTTGCTATATGGGATGTATATATAAAAATCCCTTGTTGGAATCTAAGGAAAAAGTGGGTTGAGATGTACTATGGGCTTGATGATACTGTGCAAAGGAGTACGATTGCCTCCTTCAGTCTAATACTCAAAAACACATTCATGGACACCTTGGAAAAGAAAATACCTCTGTGATTTCTGGTTCATTTTTTCCAGACAACTCGTATTAACTGATTTTTTTTCTGCATTGTTAATGGTTGTATTGACTGGCGTTGAGAGAGAGGATGACGAAAAATCTAAAAGAATGAAAGAGAAAAATAATACCAAGAGTATTTTATGGCTTAAGGGCAGGAGGTAACCAACAATAACAACAATAACAACCCAGTATAATCCCTCTTAGCGGGGTCTGGGGAGGGTAGTATGTACGCAGACCTTACCTCTACCCTTGGGTAGAGAGGCTATTTCCAAATAGACCCCTGGCATCCTTCCCTCCAAGAACTTCTCACCTTGCTCTTGGGAAGACTCGAACTCACAACCTCTAGGTTGGAAGTGGGGGTTGCTTACCATCAGAGCAACCCCTCTTGTTTTAAGGGCAGGAGGTAACCATAAATAAATATTTTACTATAAAAATCAAAAGGTACCTATGGAATATATTTTAAAAGGGTATTTATTTATGGAAAAATATCATATTAGAGCAATTGGACTTCATACTTTTCAATTTTATAGCTCATATTTCAATTTACAACCACCTAACACATAAATAATAGGTTAAGATTCAACATCCAACTCCAATAAGTTCTCAAAATCACTATTTAATTTTTAAAAAAGATTCCTCAAGCTTTTAAATTAATTTTCCAATCAATAATTGTGACTCAAATACTAGCTCAATAAACTAAATTCATTTGGGTGGTGAAAATAAAATTTTTAACAAGTTTAAATATATGGTTTAAATTTAGAATTTGATTTTGTGAGAAATTTGGATTGGGTGTTATTTAGACTTGTTAGGAATAGTTAAGGAAGTTGTACATAAAATTTAAAGTCATTTAATGGAGATATGGACTGATTTTGAACAACAATTACAATTGAAAATCGTGGAAGAAGTTCGTCTACAGACGCTTGTATAATGTGTATAATGTGTATTTTTACACTCATATACAATACCATACAAGATTATACATAAACCGACTTCGTCTTCTTCCTCGCGTCTTTTCTGAAATTTAACTCAAATGTTGTTCAAATATACTCCAAATAACTTCAAATTATATTTTAAACTACTTTTGATATTTTCAATCAATTGGAACAATACCCAATCCAAACAACTAACAAATTCAAAAAGACCAATTTCTAAAAGTAAAGCTTTGAATGGTCTTCAATGGTGGACGTCTACTTTTCAATTTTATTTCATTGCAAGTAGTTGACACAAGAGGAGAAGCAGAAAATACACGGCCCTGTGAAGCATATGTAGAAGATGTGAGAAAAAGAGAGAGTGAAAGTAATAGTTGTGAGAACAAAGAATTAACTCCATAGCTTTTAGAGGCAATGATTGTAAAACACATATTATGAATTTGCAATTGCTTTAAAAATATGTACAATGTGGGAAATGTGGGGTAAAACTTAAAAACATGAGCCATTTTTTGTTATTATGTAAAGTCACGTATATTTTCTGGTAATTGTTTCTTTATTTAAAATAAATAAGGTACCAACCTTTGCTATAGGAGATAAAAATTTCAAAAAATTATGTCCAAATGGGCTCTATTCCATTGGTTGGTGCTGGAGAACACAATTCTTTTGTCACTTTCAAATTTGATAACCCTTTTGAGATTTATAAATCTATTTATTTATTTTAAAGAAGGTTGTTAATGAGTATAAAAAGGGTGTGACAGTTCTGGCGACTCTGTTGGGGAGTTGCGGGTTCAAGCTGATACTTGGTCTTGTTGGATTTTAGGATATTCGATTGAGGTATTTGTTTTCTTTATTTGCTGTGTTTATTTAGTTTGTTTATCTTATTTCCCGTTTTGTTGGTTATGTATTTATCATTTTACTTTATATGTTTACCGCCTTATAACTGTCATCATTTGCATAACTATGGCTTCTTCTTTCTACAACAAGTCTCGTAATACGCATTGTATACACAAACTTTTTATTGCATCACCCTTATTTTAGGAGGGGGTCCATCTGACGTATGGAGTGGGTGGAAAGCTTGAGTAGCCCACGATCGACCATACGCTCCCTCGAATTGCCTTGTTAGTGAACCCCGAACTTAGGTCATCCTTTAGTTCATTCTTATTTGTATCATGTCATTTAGACCTAGCAGGGCTCACATCGTGTCCCTTGGTAAGAAGCTTATCCAAAGTATGTCAAAACGAGCCAATGGCCCAAAACGACATTTGATCATCCCTATATGATACATGCTGCATTCTTTAAGGATGAATAGGTTATTTGGCGGACCATTGATGGTTGAGGATAAATGATAAAGAAAAGAGGGTGAAGTACAAAGATGAAGCAAGTAGGGCCCAATTATATTTTTCTTTCACAATTTTTTCAAGAAAAGACAAAAAAAATTAAAATAAAAAATCTAAAAAGATTTTGTACTTTCCCATTATTTTCCAAAATAAATAAATATATATAGATAAAATCCAAAAAGATTTTACATGTTTCATCATTTAAAAAAAAGACAAAAAATATTTTCTTCAAATAGTTGTTTTTCTAAATTCTTTATCGTATTCAATCTTTTCGAACTATGCATACCTAATTCCCGTATTCCGGGATGAATATGTAGGTAGTCCACATAGAGTCTGATTTTCCTAGTCAGTCATGGGTATTTGGCTTCGCGACGTCTTAGCCAAATATTGCATATCTAGCCATTTTTTACCACATCTGCCATTCTTGCAAAACGGGGTCATTTCGCAAAAGTGGTTCAATAACACATGTCTTAGGATCTTGAGTTCTCAATTAGATCATATTACGTTAAGGTCCATCCTTTTGAATTTGCATCTTTATCCACTTCTGGCCATATCAGTCATTTTTGCAAAAAAGATTATTTTTGCAAATTAATTTTGGGCCATGATTATTGGGAGTTTTGCTAAGTATTTATATTTCGTTGAGGTCACTTTTATTTTGAGTTTGCACTAATAGTCACTTTTGGCCACATATGTCATTTTGCAAAAATAGCTCAATCATTGCTTGCATGTGTCAACAGGAGGTGTCATAGTGTCTTGAGTCACTAATCTATTTAGTCTTATTCTTCTCATTCAAGCATGGATCCGTATACCAGAGCTCGAGCATGATAGATACCTCAGGACCATAGCATTTGGGAGCTTGTTTGAAGAGACTTTTTATATTTTGAGTCTATTTTCATGCTTTATGTTATTTTCTTTGTCTTGTCCAGTAGTATTAGTCTTTTAGGTAGTATCAGAGTCTGTAATAGTCTAGTTGAGTTCATCGAGTCTTTTGTTATCGTATTTCCTATTTTGTATGTGAAAACCAAAAAATATATAAAAGAAAAAATCCAAAATGATTTCATTTTTAGTTTATTTTATCCATCACTTTTCCAGAACTACGCTCGATCTGATTCATAAGGGACATAATACGCAGGCAATCTACATAGAGTTCGATCAAATTTTTTCATTCTAAATTATTATTTTTTTTAAAAATGATGAAATTGTGAGATTTAAGAAATGAGTGGAAAGGAAAAAGTCATAATTACAAATAAAAGGGAGGAAAGAAAATAAAAAACCAAGGAGTATTAAAGAGAAAAAATAAAGAAAAAACGGGGCAAGAAGAGTGAAATTTAGATGATGCCATATGACCTTCATATCCTCATAGTTATTTTAGAACTGATAACTATGACTATGCGCATTGCACATAATATGAGATTATCTTATATTAAATGCTCTAATGCTAACGTGATGACTTTATTTTGTTCCTCTTTATTATCTTCATTATAGTAGAAGGGTGGTTGTTTTGTGGCTCTTAAATTGGTAACTCTTTCCTACAATATCAAGTAGATTATGAACAATTGCAGGAACATTTTGGTATAGATGATAATGAATTAGAAATGGAAGATGAGATACCACTTACACCTAGTAGTGTTGGAGTTGCTAGCAGGGGTGGTGGTCATGGTGCTAGTAGTAGACTACATGTGGCCCCGACTAGTAATCGTAGAAAAAGAAGTAAGGTTTGAAATTTTTTTTGAGGAAATAGAAGGTACCTATAGAGTTAAATGCAAACTTTGTAATGATACTTTTAAACATAAGACTGGGGGACAATTAAGGGGGACTGAGACACTTAGTAGACATATAAGAATTGAGCATCCTATAGAATGGGGATCTGATGGAGATGGAAACAATCAACTGTAAACTCTACTACTGGTGGTCTTGTGAGATATGATAAAATGAAGGATCGTGAGGAGTTAGCAAAAATGATTGCTTTGGGTTGTCTACCTTTTTCTTTTGCTTCTTCATCATATCTTATTATGTATGTTCATAGGATTTACAATCCTTTATTTAAAGGTATCCCTAGAAGTACTTGTAATGCTGATATCTTAGACTTCATGGACAATATCAAACATACATACCTTATTTGTTTAACTACCTTCCTTGTAGAGTTTCTCTAACTTCTGATATTGGCCATGCGGTCAAGGAAAATGAGTATTTGACAATTACATGATATATGATACTACGTGTGTGCAAAAACGTATTATCGCTTTTAAATATGATGAAGATCAGAGTTATACTGTTGCGTTTATATGTAGTACTATTTGTGAAGTTGTTGAATTTTATAATCTCAAGCAAAAAAGGTTGTGTATGTATTTTGATAATGCTTCTAACAATAATGCTGCAATTTCAATATTAAAATTGCATTTGTAACCACCTATTGATGAAAATTTTTATGTTAAGTGTGCATGTCATGTTTATAATTTAATTGTTAAAAGCGGCCTTGTTTTATTTTTAACTGAGATTACTCATTTTAGAAGAGCAGTCGGTGTTATTTAAGGAAATAGTAGACAATCTAGAATAAAGAAATTTAAGAATAAGTGTGTCCAATATAACCTTAAATCCAGATTCATGCCAGCCGAAATTGTTACTAGATGGAATTGTACATATATATTTCTGAAAACGTTGTTACAAATATAGATTCCCAATAACTGAAGTTGCTAACGTGCATTGTACTGATCCAAGCCGTATGTTAACAACTACTACTTGAGAGGTCATTAATGATGTTAAATTTTTACATAAAATTTATACATCTACTGTTGAGTTTTCTGGAGTATATTACCATACTGTTACTATGGCTTTAGTACATATAGCTGAAATTTCTTTTCTACTCTTTGAATTTAAGAAGAAAGAAAAATATAAGGATGTCGTGGAAACAATGAAAATTCAAAAAATATTTCTTTCCAATTCCTCTGATTTACTTAATTGGTACTGTTTTAAATCCTTCTATTAAGATGTCTGATTGTCACCAATTAATGAATGCTTTATATACTTATATGAAGATTGGACCAACTAAAACCCCAGATTTATATAATTGTATGAACAATCTAAATAAATATTTACAACAATTATATAATTACTATATAAAGAAAGAGATAACATGGGATGTGAAGGCTAACCGAGCAGCATGGACAACTCAGAAGATACTAAAAGTTAGGAAATACCTGACAGAACCAAGAATCAATATAGTAGAAGTGATGAATGATAAGAAATATTCAATCAGAGAGGTGTATAACAACATGAGGGGTGAATTCACAAAGGTCACATGAGGAGATTAATATGCAACAACTGTTGTAGTCGAATGTTTTATTCATTATGTAAATAGCTGTCTAGAACATGTTATATACAAAGGACAGATCGATGAAATGGGAAAGTATTACGTATGTAGAGTGTATGTTATGTGAAGAAGCTGATGAAGACCATAATCACATGTTCTGTACGTGTAAATACTCAAGCAATGTATGGGAGAAAGTTTTGTGTTGGGCTGGAATATGAAGGAAAGCCAAGATATGGTCTGAAGAGATAAGTTGAGCCAGTAAATATGCAACAGGAAGAAGATCAGACTTAGTTATATATAGAATGATTCTAGTTGGAGCTGTATACTACTTATGGCAGGAAAGGAATTGGAGGATTTTCAGAAAAAAAAAAAAGAAAGGCTGAAGAATTGGTGAGAATGATAGTACAAGATGTACATTGCAAGGGTTCAACGTGATTAAATTTGAAGAGGAAGCTACAAACGTTGAATTTTTATCCTTAGATAGATTCTTAGTGTATAGTTGATTTGATTAGTGAATGTTGTATATATAGGTTGGGGTTGCATGTACAACTTTATAGTGAAAGATTTTTTTGTACTGATTAGTGCATGTATTTGTTTTACCAGGAAATAAAGTTCAAAATTTTATCAAAAAAATATAACTATGATGGAAATGTAATTGATGATGCTACTCGTAGTGTAGGCCATGTTAATCCTATTATACATTGTACCACTTCTGCTACAGTGGATGATGAAGAAGGCCTTTATAGTTTTAATATTTTTTTTAATATTTTTTAACACTCAAACTAGTAGCAGAAATATTGATGAACTTGAATTCTACTTGCAGAAGCAAAAAGAACCTCGCACAAAGGAATTTTCACCGTTGGGATGGTGGCATGAGAATGAAAATAAATTTTCTGTTCTTTTCACTATGGATTGGGACGTACTGAATATTCTAATTTCGACTGGTTCATCTGAGATTGCATTTAGACAAGCAAGACAATAACTGGGAGACACCTATCACTCATTGGGAAGTAATGCTTTGGAAGTTTTTAGGAGATTGTATTACATTGGAACAAAGAAATCAAGGACGTGAAGATGTTGATAGCCCAGAAGACGAGGAACTTGGAGATATATTAACACATAGTAACCTATTCAAATTTAACACTCCAGAAGAAGGTCACTCACTTCATATTGATTATGAAGAACTTACTAAGGCAATGCAAAACCTTTGGATTTACTCTTTTTTGGTTAATTTACTTATTGTTAAATGTAAACCTTTCACTTTGCAAGTTTGAATGTTGAAATAAATGTAGCACTTGCAATTTATAAGTGTAATTCTTTTTCATCTTCCTTGTATTCTTTATATTAATATATAGTATTAATATAACTTACAATAGTTATAAAAAATACAAAAAATAAAATAAAAAATAACTAAACCCTGCCCGATCCGTCCCCCTCAAGCCGTAATTATTACGGTTCAATGTTATCGGATAAACCCGAACCTGTTAAACCCAGTAAGCTCCAACCCGTGACCGATCCGGAGCATAACCCCTGCGAGTACAAAAAATCCCAACCCAGTCAAACCCGACCCACCCGTTAAATACTCTTAGGCTAAGACCTATTTTTGGACCAAATTATGATCATATGGGAGTTTTAGCTGAAGAAAAAGAAAAAAGGGAACCTTTTTAACATGTCAAAACTTGTCCCTAAATTCATGTCCAAACACATTTCAATTTCAAATTAAACTTCATCAAAATTAGTTTGTTCAAAAAATATTTGGGAATTTATGTCCAAGCGGGCCCTTAAAGGGACCATTTATATATTTCGCTTATATAAAAATAACGTCGTCATCTCAACAAATTTTCTTCCTATATATCACAAAATTTAACTAAACTTTATTAGTTTCATTATTGAAGGATATTCATATGGACCCATTGCTGGTGAAAATGACTGTTATAGTGGATATTCTATGCTCATAATAGGATGATGCATTAAGATAGAATAAGGCTTTTTTTTATTAAGAACACATGGGTGATGAAGGGCGGGGGGGGGGGGGGGGGGTGGATAATGGTTATGTTAAAATTAAAAGAGACTTAGTATATATATATATATATATATTGAAAATAGTAAGTTTCATTTCATCAAAGGAAAAAAAGTCATTACAGAAATCCAGTAGCAGCTGACCAGCTACTGCTCTCGACCAGTCTATAGGGATTCACTACCGTAAGCTATGTATACATCAATTCAACACATACAAATTACTTCAATTCCTTATCTAAGGATAGTGATCCAATCTTCGCAAAACATCCTTCCAGTGTTTAAAAGAGGTCCCCTGTATATGTATGTGAACTGCTATCTCTTTGCATATATTATTGATAATGATTATTCTGCCTTGGAACCTAATCTTGTTTCTTTCTCTCCATAGAATGTATACTAACATCCCAAAAACACTGGTGCTTATTTCAGCATGTACATTTCTCCTTTTGCAATTTTGCTAACCATTCTACTTCGCTGTTCTAGTCATAAATGAGTCTCTGGTGTCCCAGCCATAATAGCAGTCTATTTCATAGCTCCCAAGATGTCGCGCAAGCAAAAAATAGTCGTTCAAAAGATTCGTCTACTTGCCTGCATAATACACATTGTTTTGGAATCTGTACTCCAAGTTGCAGTAGCCTCTCCACTGTTGCCAGTCTTCTGTGCAAAGCTAGCCATACGATAAATTTGAATCTTGGGTGTTGTTTTGTCTGCAGAATAATGCTTTTCCAGTGTACTCTGGGGAATTGAGGGAGTTGCATTCTGTAGAGTTTTTTGATGCTAAACAGTTCACCCCTCTGTAGTTGGATCAATCTGCATTTCAGATTTCCCTGTAAACCCTGGATATTTTTTATCATTGATCTTGTCTCAAAGATCTTCCTCACATCACAGACATCTCTTCTAGGAGTAGGTACATCATCTACAACATTGTTCTTTATGTAATATGTGTGCATCCATTTGATCCATAGGCTGTCCTTCTTCATTCTTACTGCCCACAGATGTTTTGCAACAGCTGCCTTATTCCAGTGTGGCAGATTCAATACATTTAGGCCACCAGCAGTATATGGTAGGCATATAGTTTCCCATGCTACTAATGCCTACTTTGACACATTTGCTGCACCAGTCCACAAAAAGGATCTGCATATTGCCTATATCATCTTTATTACCTATTTAGGCAGCAGGAAGATTTGAGACCAGTAAGATTGCATGCCAAATAATACTGACTTGATCAACTGGAGCCTACCTGCATAAGATAGAAATCTTGATGTCCAGCAGTTAATTTTCTGTGTTATCTTCTCTACTATTGGCCAGCATTGTATAACTGATAATTTTTTTGGAGTCCAAAGGTACACCAAGATATTTGAATGGTAGATAGCCTTCAGGTAAGTCCAGTTCATGCAAGATTTCCTCCTTGAGCCAGTTTCCTGCTATATAGACTGCACTTTTGTCTGCATTTGCTTGAAGTCCTGATATTTCAGTAAATTTTTGGAGAGTCTGTTTTAAGAGTCTTACATATTGGGTATCAGCCTTGCAGAATAGTAGGAGATCATCATCAAAGCAGATATGAGTCACTCCCAGCTTCTTGCACCTAGGATGAAATTTGAAGTCCTTCCTTTCCATCATATGCTTGAGTTCCCTGTGCAAGAACTCCATAACTATGACAAAGAGGTATAGGGACATTGGGTCTCCCTGACTTATACCTCTTTTCCTTTAAAAGGAGTTGTCAGCCCTCCATTGAGACTTAATGAATATGTGACAGAAGATATGCATTCCATTATCCAGCTTGTAAACTTGTAGGGGAAACCCATGTCCAGCAATAGTCTCTCAATAAAACACCACTCCACTGTGTCATATGCCTTCCGCAGGTCAACTTTTAATACACACCTAGGGGATACTCCTTTCCTATTATACCCTTTAAATAATTCCTGGGTAAATAGGATGTTGTCTGTTATGCTCCTGCCTTCAACAAATGCTGACTGTGAATTACCAATCAATCCACATATGACTGTTTTGATCCTTACTGTAAGAACTTTAGTGATTATTTTATAAAGGATTGTACAACAAGCAATGGGTCTATAGTCTTTAACAGTAGTAGGATTTTGTATTTTAGGAATCAATGTTACTGCAGTACTACTCACTCCTTTATGCAGTTTTCCTGTTGCAAAGAAATCCTTCACTGCTTCATAGATATCATCACCAAAAGTGTCCCAATATCTTGTGAAGAATTCAACTGGGAAGCCATCTAGTACTACTCACTCCTTTATGCAGTTTTCCTGTTGCAAAGAAATCCTTCACTGCTTCATAGATATCATCACCAAAAGTGTCCCAATATCTTGTGAAGAATTCAACTGGGAAGCCATCTACTCTTGGTGCTTTATCATGGGGCATATCATTTATTGCCTGAGAAATTTCCTCCTTTGCAACTGTCCTAACCAAAGATTGCTTTTGCTGCAAGCTAAGTCATGGTCCTTTTTGAATAATGTCAGTATTTGGACATTTACATAAAGGGTTATTTTCCCCCAGGATCTTGCTGAAAGTATCTATAAACTCTTCATCCACTAGTTTAGGGTCAAATAGTCTCTCCCATGAATCAGTGTATATATAGCTAATAGTGTTTATGTTTGTCCTCAGCTTCATTTGTGCATGGAAGTACTTGGAGTTTGAGTCTCCACAAGTGATCCACTGTGCCCTGGATTTCTGATGAAGAAATTGTTCCTCTATGTTACTCCATTTCTCTACTTCTGTTAAGGTTCTCTTTTCTTGATCTATCAGCTCCTGGTCCATGTTGTTCCTTCTCAATTCTAACTGAATGGTTTCAAGTTTCTGTCTTGCTGCATTGATATGGGTTCTATAGGATGCCATATAAGTATTCAGTTCTTTCAACTCCCATTTCAAGGTTTTGAGCTTGTTCCATATCTTTTGCATGCTTCCAGTTCCATCATTTCTCCTCTGTTTCCAAACCTTTTCTACTATACCAGTAAAGTCAACATGCTCCATCACAAGTTTGTATAGTTTAAAAGGTTTGGGATGTATATTCTGCCTCTGAAATCCAGCTTTGCACTGTATTAGAATAGGTGAATGGTCTGATGCCCCCAGATTTAGATAATCAGCTTCAATGTGACTGTAATGCTGCATCCATTTCATATTTCCAAAAGTCCAGTCTATCCTGCTATACACTCTTCTGCTAGGTTGTTGTTTGTTGCACCAGGAGAAGTACCATCACAAACTTTTCAATTGAGTAAGTTGAAGAGTGTCTATTGCCTCCTGAAAACCTTTGAGTTCACTCTGTGTAACTGGTGAGCCAATTCTGTCATCTGTATGAAGAACATTGTTAAAATCCCCACTAAGCAACCAGCTTTGCTGAACAGATGCACCTAGATGCACCAGCCTATCCCATAACTGCTATCTTTTATTTATATCATTGCTTGTCTACACCACTGTAAGAAGAGTTTTAAAGGTGGTACCTCTTTCCTGAACTTCACAATGAATGAATTGTTCATCAGTCAACAGTATTGTGACCTCACTGCTTTGTTTCCACAGTAACCAGATCCTTCCATTTGAATGTTCATTGTAATTACAGCAATTCCTCCATTCTCCATAGACAATGTTTAGTATCCTTCTAGCTTTGCCTTCCTTTACTCTAGTTTTTAAACAACCCATGACATCCACTTTATTCTTCCTCATAAAGAGTTTTAACTCTTTCTGCTTATGGGCCTTGTTCAGACCCCTAATATTCCAGGTGCATAGTATCATTTTGGGGTGAAGCTGGATGGGCCAGCGTCCCCAAGAATGCCTTCCATCAATAAAATGGAAAATCTGTTGCTTGAGTTCAGGATACTAGTTTCTGTTTGCTGTACATTCTTGCCTTTCTGTTTCCCATTTTCTACTTCCTTTGTAATGATATTTCCATCTGTCTCCGTCGTATCGTTAGTCTTCTTTTCCTGTTGAATTTCCACATCCTTGGTTTTTACTTTTGGAGTCCATCTCTTGGTTCCTCTGAACTTCTGTTTCAACTGTCCTGATTTAGGTTTGTTCCTGTCTTCATTTGAGGTATGCTGCTCTTCCTTATACCAACACTCAGCAGAATTATGCCCAAAGCTAATACAGTTATCACAATACTTTGGTTTCCATTCATAGTCTATTTGTTGGACTATGATTCCTCTTTTTGTTTGAAGCTCTAAACTGTCTGGTAAAGGCTTGGAGATATCAGTTTCAACCAACACTCTAGCATAGGACACTTTCTCAAAATCTGTTGTGAAAATATCAGTATACATAGGCTTTCCAACCACACTATCCAATTTACTTAATGCTTCCGTTGATCAGAAACCCAGTGGTAAACCAGGAAAAGTGATCCACAGTGGAATCACACTTATATTACCCGGATCAAACTTGAAATCCATTCTCCATTGCTGCAATACAAGTGGTTTGTTATGGAAAGTGTAAGGTCCTACTTGTAGTACACGATCCTTATCCTCAGCATTCTCAAATCTAAATAGATAGCACCCATCCTCATGATACATTATTTGAGGCTTTTCGACGAAATTTCACAGGTTTGCGACAAAACTTTCCATAGTTTTCTCATATGGAAGCTCCCCCAGTACAAAGCCTATCAATGCATTACTCCAATAAGCCTCCAGTTCCTTCGTATCACCATCATCAATTTGCACTACAAATCGACCATCTCTCATCGCAGAAGGGATGTAGCTTAGAGCATTACCTTTTTGAGGGCTTCTATTTGTTTGCATGAATGCCTTTTTCTTTTCAACTTCCCATGTGTCTGCCACATCTTGTTGGCTCTGATTTTGTTTTGCATGCGCTGAGAATTGCAATCGCCGGTGAACTTGCGGTTGTGCCATTGTTCCCTTCACTTGAGCTTGTTCATTACACTCTTCAATTTCCTCCCTAATAGGTTGGAATTCCTTAGGCAAAAAGCTTCCAAGAGTTAACGGATTCAATCTCTGCTGAATACCCGAGTCCGGCGTCACTATCGCACCATTTGGCACATCATCCTCTTCCGGGTTATGGAATAAAATTACTGTGAACAAATTTCAACTTAATCATGCCTACTGAAATATATTTAATGAAAATCATAAAATTAAAACTTATTGATTTATCGTCCAAGTCATGTTGGTTAATCCAATAAATAAAATACTCATATTTTGCATACAGAAACATCATATTAATATTTTTAAATAAATAATATTAACAAATAAAGCTTTAAAATTTTAATATTAAACATTTAAACTCAAATATCATTTAGAAAATTCTAAAAGTTTTATTAAATATGAAACTATCATTTGTTAATCAAATCTGTTTTTGTGATTTCAAATAATATTTTTTGTCATTATTTATAATTTAAAATATATTCATGTTTGAATATGATTAAAAAAATTCAATGCCATGGGAAAATTAAATTTACAAAATATATCATAAATATAATAAATAAAGTCATACAAAATTTTTTAAACATAAGTAAAATAATTAGATAAAATATGTCATGCAATATATAATATAGACGATATTACATAAATAAGAGGATTTATAATATCAAGGGTATATTAAATTTTCAGGTGAGTTTTATAACATTTTATCGAAGTAACTATTGTAACAACTAGAGCATATTGAATAATTTTTGTATTGTAAAAAAAAGACAAATGACTTTTAAGTGACGAACACAAAGTTTAATGACTTTCACGTAACAAAAAAATGACTTTTGAATAATAAACCCAAAGCTGAATGATTAACCACAGAATTTACTTCAATTATTCAAGGACATCTCAATATGCCATTTTGCTACTACTGTTATATGTTTATATTCCAATTATATGAAAAATATGTTTTCTTTGAACAGGAAGTGTTAAAATTTATGTGCTTCACCTCGGCATTTTGCCAGGTCAACAATTGATCTTTAACTAAATCAATATGTCTCCTTCAAATCAGGAAATCCAGATATTACCACACTAATAGCATGAATTATTATTTTAATAGAATTTATTTTGTTAAAGTCGTATCACGTCTTTACTTTGTTGCATTGTTTGGATTGCAGGTGTAATATATTTGTTTAGTATTTTGTTTATTATGATCTCTTACTAACATAACATGCCAATAATTTATTGTGACAATATATATCAGTTGGTTTCTGCAATTGTTTTCATTGGCTAATAAACTATCACAGAATGAGAGTAAATGCAGTAAATGATTGGTCGTTAGGCGACAATGGTAACCTTGAGGGGCAGCTCAACTCGTAAAGCCCCGAGGACAAAGTCATTCAGGTCGTCAGTTTGAGCCGCGCAGGATCGCTGAAGGCATTATAAATCGGCTGCACCTCTAGGGTTCCGTGAAACTAATCGTGGTACGTGCATTAAAACAGTACGTTCCGATGAGCTCAACTAATCAGGTTCGCAAAACGATGCCTAAAAATCATGGTTAAAAAAAAATTAAGTGACAATGGTAGTGATTTTTGTTGTTGCATTTGTAACATTGCTGGTTGGGGTAATTACAGAGCAGCTAGTTACGGTGGTGGAGGTAGTTTATGAAATTAGTTGTTTTCTCTTTCACATTCATGAAATTAGTTTCCTCTTTCGCACTTATAAAATTATTTATTTTATCGTATTTTCTTTCCTTAGTTATCATAGAGTTGTTTATATCCCCTTTTGTTTCTCATTTATATCTCAACTTCATCTTTCATTTGCATTAGAGAAAGAAAAGAATATATATGGACAACAGTTATGCATGCATTAGTTCAGGGGTGGCTCGACAGATTTTGTGACCCAAAGCAAAATAGAGACCTTTAAATTTATGTTATAAATATTTATATTAACAATAAAATTTGCTTCATAAATAATAAATTAATCATGTAAGAAATTTTTTTAAAAAAAAATAGAGGAAGAAGAGCACAAAAAATAAAGTGATGGACAATCGGATGTTGAGGTGCAGAACTCAAACTGAAAATTTGATTAGGTTATCATCACAAATAAGAAAAGAAATAAACATCCTAAGCGTAATAGTTTAACTTTTGAGCATTGACGGTATAAAAAATATTAACTCCGTATGGTCAATTTAAACGATAATTGTAGTTCATTCCATTAAGTAGTACTTATTGGAGAATATCTAAAATAATCTTTAAATAACATAACTATAATATTGTCACAACGGGGAATCCCCACCCACGGAAGTCGTCATGGCGCCTACTCGTGAAAGCAAGGCAAGCCATGGACTTTGAAATCATTAACCTCTTTCGTATTAATTCAATTATTTTTACCAATTAACTTAGCAATGGATAAGAAGTTAAAGAACAACGGAAATAAAATTAGCGGAAGTCTTAATTGAAATGGAAACAAAGCCTAGAAAACCATTATAGGTCTCCACCCAACATCTGGTGCTACAACATACACGGACTATCTAAGAGTGATACATAGAGGTGTCTGAACAAAAGAAATAAAGTTTTTCTCGGGTACAACAGGAAACAGAGCATCAAGTTACATAGAAGAGATGACGGGCTTGCGGATGCCTGCAGTACTACCTCGAGATCACGTGGACTAAAGGCTAGCTCCCGAACTACTGTTGATGATCAAATGCTGCTCCAGAATATGCACATAATGCAGAGTGTAGTATCAGTATAATCGACCCCATATGCTAGTAAGTGTCAGGCCTAACCCCGGCGAGGTAGTGACGAGGCTAGAACCAGACTCCAGATAAACCTTTGCAGTTATATAATATATGGCGAAAAATTAAATAAGTAATAAGCAATAAAAGTTGGGGAAAGGGAACATGATGCAGGGGTAGCATATAAAATAGAATATCAAGAACAATAAGGAAACTATAATTTAACTTCTAATACGTATAAGAGTAATAAAGGCAACTTTCACTTTCAATTTCATCTTGTTGCAGTTGTGCAACCCGATCTAATCTCTCATATCTTGTGGTAGGTATACCACTCGCTCCCATTTCATCAATCTTGTGGTAGGCATACCACCCGCTCCAATTTCATCAATCTTGTGGTAGTCATACCACCCGCTCCCATTTCATCATATCTTGTGGTAGGCATACCACGCGCTCCCATTTCATCATATCTTGTGGTAGGCGTACCACCCGCTTCCATTTTATCAATCTTGTGGTAGGCGTACCGCCCACTCCCATTTTCATGTCATCACATAATTACAAGAAATCTCGGCAAGGGAACAAAGCAATATAATAACTTCCCGACAAGGGAACAAAAGCAATATAATAATTTTCCGGCAAGGGAGAGTCAGCTATAACCAACCTTAACTTAGCTTGTACTCACCTCAATTAATGAAAATTCGTAATCATAAATAAGAGCTATGAGGATAAAACAAATCGTTGCTCAATATAGTAGATCATTAGTTAAGGCATCCCAAATGCCATTTAAGAACACAACAACTTTCAGCTTAAGACTCACGGTCATGCTTGACACCAACGTATAGATATTCGTTACCATGCTTATACATCGTACTCAACAAGGAGCAAGTAGCAAATATAACTTAACTCCTAATCCCTCAAGCTAAAGATAAACCGAATACTTACCTCAATGCCTTGAATACTACTCAAATCTCAATTATAGCTTTGCCCCTTGATTCAACCGTCAATTCGTTCGTATCTAATTAAAAATTACTTAATTACATTAACAAAAGTCAAAAATTTTCCCCGGGCCCACATGGACAAAACTCGAGGTTCGAACCAAAATCCGATTACCCATTCCCCATGAACTCAAATATATAATTTATTTTATATTCAGACCTCAAATTGTGGTCCAATTCCCTAATTTTTTGAAAAACCTAGGTTCTACCCAAAACACTCAATTTCCCCCATGAAAATCTTTGATTTTAAGTTAAATTCATGTTAAAAGATGTTAATGATCGAAGGAAACTAGTTAAACATGACTTACAATTGATTTGGAGAAGAAATGTTGCTTGAAAAATCGCCTCTTATGTTTTAGGGTTTTGAAAAATGAAAATTAGCACATAATCCAGTCTATTTATACCCATGTCAGACCCACTGTGCGGACCGCACAAAATTGACTATGATCGCACAGGCCAGGGAACCTGAGGGCCTGTGACACTGTGCGGACCGCATAAAATGGAGTGCGGCCGCACAACACTCACCGCGCGCCGCACAAAGGCGACTGCAGACCATGCTGGCCCCCTCCTGCGTGCACCGCACAAAGGCAATTGCGACCGCGCTAGAGGATTCAGAGAACTGAGATTGCTCCGAATCCTGTAGTACCCGTGTTATTTAGCCTAAGACCTACCGGAACCTACCCGAAATTCAGCGGAGCCCTCGGGGCTCCAAGCCAAACATACACACAACTTCAAAAATATCCTACGGACTTACTCGCACGATCAAATCGCCAAAATAACATCATAAACATCAAACTAAATCTCAAAATCCATGAATTCATTCAAACTTCTTAAAACATCAAATTTTCCATTTAAAGTCTGAATCACATCAAACGACATCCATTTTCGATAAAATTTTACAGAAACGACTTAAATCGTATATCTGACATGTGCCTGGCGTCAGAACTAAAATACGGACCCAATACCATCGTTTTCTAATCAGATATCATTTCAAATTTCCTTAAATATTTCCAGAAAATAATTTTACTCAAAAATTTATTTCTCGGGCTTGGGATCTCAGAATTCAATTCCGGGCATACGCCCAAGTACATATTTTCGTACAAACCCTCAGGGACCGGCAAATCATGGGTCCAGGTTTGTTTACCCAAAATATTGATCGAAGTTAGTTTTATTCATTTTAACATCAAAATTTAGCACTTTTCACAGAATTTTATATTTAAGCTTTCCGGCTACGCGCCCCGACTGCGCATGTAAATTGAAGCAACTCTAAATGAGGTTTTCAAGGACTCAGAAGAACAGAATTTGATAAAAAATATTAGGGGATAAGCCCTTTGGATCATCACATCCTCCACCTCTAAAACAATCATTCATCCTCGAACGGACAGAAGAAGGAAGTACCTGAGTCAGGGAAAAAATGAGGATAAGGTCTCGGCATATCGGACTCGGACTCCTAGGTCGATGCCTCAGGAGGCTGACCTCTCCACTGAACACAAATAGAAGAGAAACTCTTCGACCTCAATCGACGAACCTGCCGGTCTAGAATAGCCACCGGCTCCTCCCAGTAAGACAAGTCCTTGTCCAACTGAATAGTGTTGAAATCTAACACGTGGGATGGATTGCCGTGATATCTCCGAAGAAAGGACACATAAAACATTGGATGCACGGCTAATAAGCTCCGCGGTGATGCAAGACTATAAGCCACCTCTCCCACTCGATCAAGAATCTCAAATGGGCAAATGAATCTAGTGATAAGCTTGCCCTTCTTTCCAAATCTCATCACGCCCTTCATAGGTGACACTCGAAGAAATACCCGCTCACCAACCATAAAAGCCTCATCTCGAACCTTGCGATCTGCATAACTCTTTTGCCTGGACTGAGCTGTACGAATCTTATCCTGAATGATCCTGACCTTATCCAAGGCCTCTTGAACCAGATTTGTATCCAACAACCGAGCCTCTCCCGGCTCAAACCATCCAACTGAAGATCGATAATGCCTACCATCTAAAGCCTCATAAGGAGCCATATGGATGCTCGACTGGTAGCTGTTGTTGTAGGAAAACTTTGCGAAAGGAAAAAACTGATCCCACGAAACTCCAAAGTCAATGACACAAGCTCGGAGCATATCCTTCCAAACCTGAATAGTCCGCTCAGATTGACCGTCCGTCTGGGGATGAAATGTTGTGCTCAACTCCACCCGTGTGCCCAATTCTCACTGAACTGCTCTCCAGAAGCGCGAGGTAAACTGCGTATCTCGGTCCGAAACTATGGATACAGGCACACCATGAAGGCGAACAATCTCCCGAATATAGATCTCAGCTAACCTCTCGGACGAATAGGAGACTACCACAGGAATAAAATGCGCTGACTTGGTCATCCTATCAACAATGACCCAAATTGCGTTGAACTTCCTCCAAGTCTGCTGGAGTCAACAACGAAGTCCATAGTGATCCGTTCCCACTTTTACTCGGGAAGCTCAATCCTCTGAAATAGTCCACCAGGCCTCTAATGCTCATACTTAATCTACTGACAATTCAAACATTGAGCCACATATGCAACGATATCCTTCTTCATTCTACGCCACCAATAATGATGCTGCAAATCCCGATACATCATTGCGGCGCCCGAATGAAGAGAGTACCGGGAACTATGGGCCTCATCTAAAATCAACTCTCAAAGCCCATCCACATTAGGCACACAAACTCGACCCTACAATATCAAGACTACATCATCACCTAAGATAACCTGCTTGGCACCTCCACGCTGTACCATGTATCTAAGGACACACAAATAGGGATCATCAAACTGCCAATCATGGATACGCTCCAACAATGAAGAACGAGCGACCGTGCAAGCTAACATTCGACTAGGCTCAGAAATATCCAACCTCACAAACCGATTGGTTAAAGCCTGAACATCCAAAGCAAGCGGTCTGTCACCGACCGGAATATAAGCAAGACTATCCATACTGGCTGACTTTCTACTCAAAGCATTAGCCACTACATTGGCCTTCCCGGGTGATGTAAAATAGTGATATCATAATCCTTTAACAACTCAACCACCTTCTCTGGCTCAAATTCAACTCTTTTTGCTTGAAAAAGTATTGAAGACTCTTATGATCTGTGAACACCTCACACACGACCGATCCCTTAGACTCTACTAGGCTTCTGTGAGTTGTGAGACCTATGCAACCTAGAGCTCTGATACCAACTTGTCACGATCTGGAATCCTCACCAACGGGAGTCGTGATGGAGCCTCTTCGTGAAAGCTACGCAATCGAGGAACTTTGAAACCATTAACCTCTTTCGTATCAATTCATTTTTTTACCAATTAACTTAGCAATGGATAAGTATTTAAAGAGCAACGGAAAATAAAATTAGCGAAATTCTTAACCAAATATGGAAACAACTCCTAGTAAACCATTACAGGTCTCTACCCAACACCTAGTTTCACAACATACATGGACTATCTAAGAGTGCTACATACAGGTTTCTAAACAAAATAAATAAAGTTTGTCTCGGGTACATCACGAAACAGAGCATCAACTTAGATAGAAGAGATGTCGAGCCTGTGGATGCCTGCAGTACTACTTCGAGATCTCGTGGATTGAAGGCTAGCTCCCGAACTACTGCTGATGATCAAACACTTCTCCGGAATCTGCACACAATGTAGAGTATAGTATCAGCACAATCGACCACATGTACTGGTAAGAGTCTGGCCTTACCCTGGCAAAGTAGTGATGAGGCTAGAACCAGACTCTGAATAAACCTATGCAGTTATATAATAAATCAGAAAAGTAAATAAGTAATAAGTAAATTAAGATGGGGAAGGGGAACCTGCTGCGGGGTAGCAAATAAAACAGAATATAAAAAACAATAAGGAAACTATAATTTAGCTTCTTACACGGATAAGAGTAATAAGGCAACTTTCACTTTCAATTTCATCTTGTTGCAGGCATACAACACGATCTCATTTCTCATATGTTGTGGTAGGTGTACCACTTTCTCCCATTTTATTAATCTTGTGTAGACGTATCATTCGCTCATATTTTATCAATCTTGTGGTAGGCATACCACCCACTCTCGTTTCATTAATGTTGTGGTAGACATACCACCCGCTACTTATTTCATCAATCTTGTGGTAGGCGTACCACCTGCTCCCATTTTATCATATCTTGTGGTAGGCGTACCACCCGCTCCCATTTTATCATATCTTGTGGTAGGCGTACCACCCGCTCTCATTTCATCATATCTTCTGGTAGGCGTATCACCCGCTTCCATTTCATCAATCTTGTGGTAGGTGTACCACCCGCTCCCATTTCCATATCATCACATAATCATAAGAATCCTGACAAGGGAACAAAGCAATATAATAACTTCTAAGCAAGGGAACAAAATCAATATAATAATTTTTCGGTAAGAGAGAACCAGCTATAACCAACCTTAACTTAGATTGTATTTGTTAGATAATACGCTTAACGCTAGAGGGGGGGTGAATAGCGTTATAATAAAAATTAGCGTAAACTTGCGGAATTTAAAAACTTGCAGGAAAAATAAGTGCGGAAATTAAATGCAATAAAGAACAAACGCACTGATGTATTCTGGTTCACCACAACAAGTGGCTAGTCCAGTCCCCGAGAGACTCTCTCGAGATTTTTCACTAACTTTTCAAGCTTACGGGTGCTCAACAAACCTTTACAACTTAAGGACACAAGCCTTAACACCTTTGCTTCGAGATACAACACTCCAAGACTTCACTGTTAAGCTTACGGGTGCCTAACCAACCTTTACAATCTGAGGACACAAGCCTCAACAATCTTGCTCGGAGATACAACACTCCAAGACTTCGACCAAGGAAACACAAGTTCCTTACAACAAGAGAATCACAATTCTCTTCAAGTGTACAAAACACTAAACACTCAAACAATACACTCCTTTATGAGTAGATATGAGTAAAAGAAGTAAGCTCAAGATCACAACAACTATGGACAAGACTTTGGCTCTCAAAAGCTTTATGAAATGAATATAAAATGATAAACAATAGTATGCAAGCTTATAGCAATAATATGATCAGTTGTTGTGTGTTATTGTGTTCAAAACACTGAAATGAAGGTGTATTTATTGTTGAAAAACTTGGCATTAACGTTACCTAATTGCCAATTAAGAGTTGCTGATTTTACTGAGTGACAATCGATTGTCAAAGAGCCACAATCGATTGTCTGCCAGTCATTCCAAAATTCAATCCCAGATTTTACGCTTGACAATCGATTATTTAGAATCCATAATCGATTACTGGCAACGTTCAAAAAATCCTTTCCAGATTTTACCAAACACAATCGATTGTCCAGAATCAACAATCGATTACTCAGCAACGTTCAAAAAATCTTTTCAAGATTTTAATTAAAACAATCGATTATACAAAATCAATAATCGATTACCTAACGGTATTTGAAAACTTTACGACAACGGTCAGCTTCACAATCGATTGTGCAATGTTAACAATCGATTATTTATCAGACTTTGAAAATCATTTTAGACACTGCCTCTTGACAATTGATTGTTATATACTCACAATCGATTATTTAATAACTTTGAAAAAGTCTGGAAGACACTGCCTCAACACAATCGATTGTCATATGTTCACAATCGATTATTTTGTGACTTTGAAAAATCTGATGGACACTGTCTCTTCACAATCGATTGTCATTAACTTCACAATCGATTATTTTGAGCATTGAAAAACTTTGATGGACACTGCCTCATCACAATCGATTATCATTAGCTTCACAATCGATTATTCTGAGTTTTGAAAAACTTTGATGTACACTGCCTCATCACAATCGATTGTCATAAGGTTCACAATCGATTGTCATGCAGGTTTGAAAAACCTGATGCTCACTGCCTTAACACAATCGATTGTCATTAGTTCACAATCGATTGTCATGCAGTCTTGGCTTAACATAATCGATTATCATAAGTACATAATCGATTATCTTAGTCCAGATTTAAGAGGCATGTTTAAAAATCATTTTGACTAATGTAAATTATGCATGATTTAAAATCATTTAGCATTAAATTAAATATGCATGATTTTGTAAAATAGTTTTATGAGAGAAGCCATGTCATGAGTCAAGTTGTCGGATCAAGATCACAATTAAGAACGACTCATTTAAACTATAAAACTTTGTCTTGTGCTTGAATCTCGTTATCCACCAATTATGCGCTTGTACTTGAACTTCGTCATATATCAATTTGCGCTTCGTTTGTCATTCATCAAAACCTACACATAAGAACCCACGTTTTAGTATAAAGCTTTGAGAACGTGTTTCCAACAATTTCCCCCTTTTTGATAATGGCAAACTTTAAGCGGGATATGCAAATTAGACAATTCATAATAACGATTCAAGACAAGTAAATATATGCAACAAGTATGCAAAATTAGTTCCCCCTCAATATATGAATTCCCCCTCAATTTAAGCTAATAAGAATTGAGAGTGCATACCCGTTATCTTCCCCCTTTTGCCATTAGCAAAGATAATATAAGAAGATGCCAAAGATGTAAATAAAGCTTGTTTATTTATTGGAAAGAGAAAACAATTACATAAGGAGGGGATAATAAAACATATCACAATAGAACCAAAAAAAAACAAAGAAATCATTCATCATCATTTCCCGCCTCATCGTCCGACACTGCTTCAAAGGGAACAAGACCGGCATATGGATAATGAACATGGTCAAAATATCCATGGATCTCATTTGTCAATTGACCAACAGAGGTGGTCAAGGAAGCAATTTGGTCGGAAATGGATTGGAGAGTGGGCTCTTGAGGCGGACGAGTTCGACGGGTTGGAGGAGGAGCAGGCGCTGCATGATCACCGTCATGATGAAAGGAGGATTCTGAAATTTCCCACTTCTTGGTACTCTTTTTGAGAGAACCGTTGGAAGTGATGAATCCGGAGGCTTCAAGAAAATTCATGATGAGGAGAGCATAAGGAAGAGACCTATCATCTCCGATAGCGTCACGCATGTGAATCTTGATGAACCGACACCAATTGATGTTAGCTCCGGTTATTATGGCATGCATGAGCTTGGTGTCCTCTTGGGAAATGGTGGTATGGTTATGCTTACGAGGCTTGAGGACTCGGGTGATGAAATAGAAAATCAACCGATAATTGGGATCCATTCCCGTAATTGTAGGACGACGGGAAGAAAGATTTGGATCATAAGAAGTAAGTCCGGTTTGATGTAGGAGGACTGTTTCATCAAAAAGGGCTCCGGCCTCTCCGATGTACCGAAAAATGTCTTCACCATTATGAGGAAGACGGGCAATGGTATGAAGGTTTTCATCGGAAAGAAGAATTTGAACACCATTTATATTTGTCACAAGCTCACCGTCATCATCCTCATGAAGGTTGGAGTAAAATGCTTGAATCAATGTAGTATTGATGTAAGGATGGGTAAGAAGTAAGAAGTCAAGAAGTTGACAATTTTTGAGCATATTTGCAGCAGGGCCATAAGATTCAAGATACTTGTTGGTTGAAAAGCGGGGAGGAAGAATGTCGCGCTTTTCAAATTTTGTTAAAAATCGAGTAAGCTCGATGTCAGAATTAAAATATAGAACGGAACCATCTTGATAGGGATAGTTTGGAGCAGTAGAGGAGGATGCACCATGCCTAGAAGAACGGGAACGTTTGGAGTGACGGCCCGACATTTTTACTAAGTATTGCTGGAATTTGCAAGAGACTTGAAAGAGTTTTGATAGTTTGAGAGAAAAAATTGATGCTTGAGTGAATAAAAATGAACATATATGAAGCCTATTTATAGAGGGGAGAAAGGCATTTCATTAATGGAAGAATTCTGCTGAAAATTGAAAGCTAAAACGGTCAGAAATGGTAAAGAATAAATTGCACTGACTGTTTGATAATCGATTGTTGTAATGAGATAATCGATTGTCATTAAGATTTGACTGAATCTCGGAACTGACACAAATCGACTGCAGAACCAAACGGTAAAAAAAAATTTGAATTACTGACATGAAATAATCGATTGTCAAAATATGGTAATCGATAGTTATGTTACAGTGAGCACAGAAATTTTCTGATTTTGAGAATAATCGATTATATTTTGAAACAATCGATTGTTTTGGAAAAGCATTGCTGAATGGCTGAGACGGAAATCGATTTTGCAGTTAAAGAATCAATTATTTAACAAAACTTCATAATAAACATAAACCATAAACAATCGATTAGTGATACTGCTAATCAATTTTTTGCACAGTAAGATAATCGATTATTTGCTTGGAACAATCGATTGTTTTGTGCCAAAACGTAATAATTCCCCCTACCTTTAGGGTGATACCTGCAAAATAGAATTAAACGTCTCCGACGCTCAAGTCAGTAATTAAAATATAAATGCAACCTAAAATGTATGCATTTAGATCAACGTTTACCCGCATTCAATACTTCATTTGGACATGATTTATATTTAGCACAACATTAAACGCTAAATATTTTATCAAGTCTACTAGCAATAAGGTAAAGTGAGGAACGATCATACCTGTGTAGTTCTTGGTATTGCTCGTCTTACCTTTCACATTTTTGTCAAGATGGTCATCTAAATTCATTGAAGTGACCATTGGTTTGGTGTTGCTCTTTTCGAATTGATTTGGCAACTCCTTGCGACATTTAGATGGACAAATGAAAGTTCCCTCTTTCATTTGTTTAATTTGCAGCTCCAAGAAGAAATTAAGCTTGTCTATCAATGATATCTCAAATGCGATTTACAGATTCCTTGCATGACACTTATTAGTTGCTCCAAAGTAATACAAATATTTTCTAAGATATCATTTTCCACAAGATTTGGAATGCAAGATATTAGTGGCATGAGAGTTTAAAGAAAATAACATTGCCAATCTAGAGAGTTGTTTTGAGATTCTGTCATCAAAAAGATAGTAAACTTCATGCAATCTATTTCCCCTTAATCAGAAATTTATCAAGACATACCAACAAGACATAGATATACCAATTGTTATAAAACAATGATAAACCCATTTGTTGGATGACATAACAAGTGTACCAAAAGTTATTTTATTAACAGTGATACAAATTGTTATTTTTAGTAAAGCATATTACAAACGAGTGTTGACTGTTAACATATCAACCATACATCGAATTTTGAAGAACATACCAACCATTATCCAGACCAAAGGATGTGTTCATCAAGAGACGATTTTTAGCAGAAGGATTTTTGTCAATTGTTAGAAACATGAGACATCTCAATTATTTTTCAAAACTGAGGATAGCATTCATAAAAAACGTGAGTGAAATTTTTTTGAAGAATATGCTAATAGATAATACACACCACACAGTATACTAACAGTTATTTGAACCACAGATAGCAATTATCAAATCGTGAATGAAATGATTTTATTAAGCTAACTGTTAATACATATCAACAGTTTTGATCTTTTAAAAGCAGATAACTAACAAGTAAACTAATTGACACCAATTGTCATTTAACAACACGTTTTCAACATATGAATCAACAAAGCTAATTGATATTGATTGTTGACAAGGATATCTCAATTGTTAACGCACATCAACTATTACGACTAAGCTTATCAAAGATTCAACAATAGGGGAACCAAATTAACAACAAATAAGTTAATATTGGTTGCTAGCACATATCAACAATTCGGTTTTTGTCAAAAAGGATAACTAACCGAAATTTCCTCTTGATGCAATGAGGTGTCGTGCTCGGTGCATCTACTACAATACTGTAGCCTTTCAAGCACACCTACAAAACAGATTAATGATCTTTTGGTACCCATGCCATTTTGGGTCCTTGGGGGTTAGGCATATCATAATGATGCGATTGAGTGATATGTCTATGTCGTGTAAAACATGCAGGAGCAATATGACCAATACGTCTACAATAATGACAAGTCACGTTGGGGTTATGCATCCTTCTAGGTTCATAGTAACTTGACGGACGAAAATGGTTTACTCTATTTTCAGCATTATAACTATTGCGCGCTTTATGAACATCATTTCTCCTACTATGAGCAACATTTCTAGAATAATTATTTCTACGTTGGAAATCATTTCTAGGTGCTCTAAAGGGTTCAAAATTCCTTCTAGTATTTGGCCTATAATATGCATCATTTCTAGGGTAGTTATTTCTAGGTGGTAAGTCATTGCTAGGTCTTCTAAAATGTTCAACATTTAGTCTAGCATGCATATTGGTTCTAGGATTTCTATTTCTAGGATAAGCATTTTTATTATTAGTCCTAGGTTGAGCCTTAGGTTGTTGGGGTTTAGCTTCAACCTTTTCTTTAGGCTCATTCGTAAACCCTATGCCATGCTTGGTTGACTTCAAGTTATCAAGAACATCATTCAAATTTTTGTGCGAAGAATTAAACTTATCTAATGTGCCTTTAAGCCTTTCTACTTCATTTTTGAGATGCAAGCAAGAAGTACACTTTCTAATAGAGCTTTCGGGCTTATCGGCGCTTCTTTTTCCGAAAAACTTGTTTTCCTCTTTCAACTTCTCATTTTCTAAAACCAGTTTTTCAAAATCTTTTTCTTTTAGAGAGAGTTGTTTTTGAAAATCTTTTTCTTGCAACGACAGAGTTTTCTGCAAATCTTTAATAGTCTTGGAAGCATCAACAAACTCACTATGTAATTTATTATAAGCATTTTGCATTTCTTCAAGCGAGTGAGAGTTGGACGTACTTACCTCTTCTTCTTCGTTTGCCATGAGACATTGGCCAGTTGATTCATCATATGAGCTGTCCGCTTTTTGAGGCATGCTTTCATACATTTCTTCCAGCTTATCCCACATCTTTTTGGCGGTTTTGTAGTGGGAAATTTTCTGATAGTCTTCCTGATTCAAGGCGCTATACAACATATTTATTACATTAGTGTTGTATTCACTTACCTTGGCTTTCCCAACTTTTGTTGTCATTTGATCACCATGCTTGATGATTTGCCATAGATAAAAGTTGTTGGCTGTGATGAAAATTCTCATCTGATCTTTCCAATATAAGTAATTATTTCCATCAAATATTGGGGGCAACATGTTAAAATTACCTTCACCTATTCCTGCAAAAGAGTCACGAGTAGAAGCCATGGATGGTTCTCTCAAACTGTTAAGACTTCAGAGAGTTGGGCTCTGATACCAATTGTTAGATAATACGCTTAACGCTAGAGGGGGGGTGAATAGCGTTATAATAAAATTAGCGTAAACTTGCGGAATTTAAAAACTTGCAGGAAAAATAAGTGCGGAAATTAAATGCAATAAAGAACAAACGCACCGATGTATTCTGGTTCACCACAACAAGTGGCTAGTCCAGTCCCCGAGAGACTCTCTCGAGATTTTCCACTAACTTGTCAAGCTTACGGGTGCTCAACAAACCTTTACAACTTATGGACACAAGCCTTAACACATTTGCTCGGAGATACAACACTCCAAGTCATCACTGTTAAGCTTACGGGTGCCTAACCAACCTTTACAATCTGAGGACACAAGCCTCAACAATCTTGCTCGGAGATACAACACTCCAAGACTTCGACCAAGAAAACACAAGTTCCTTACAACAAGAGAATCACAATTCTCTTCAAGTGTACAAAACACTAAACACTCAAACAATACACTCTTTTATGAGTAGATATGAGTAAAAGAAGTAAGCTCAAGATCACAACAACTATGGACAAGACTTTGGCTCTCAAAAGCTTTATGAAATGAATATAAAATGATAAACAATAGTATGCAAGCTTATAGCAATAGTATGATCAGTTGTTGTGTGTTATTGTGTTCAAAACACTGAAATGAAGGTGTATTTATAGTTGAAAAACTTGGCATTAACGTTGCCTAATTGCCAATTAAGAGTTGCTGATTTTACTGAGTGACAATCGATTGTCAAAGAGCCACAATCGATTGTCTACCAGTCATTCCAAAATTCAATCCCAGATTTTACGCTTGACAATCGATTATTTAGAATCCATAATCGATTACTGGCAACGTTCAAAAAATCCTTTCCAGATTTTACCAAACACAATCGATTGTCCAAAATCAACAATCGATTACTCAGCAACGTTCAAAAAATCTTTTCAAGATTTTAATTAAAACAATCGATTATACAAAATCAATAATCGATTACCTGACGGTATTTGAAAACTTTACGACAATGGTCAGCTTCACAATCGATTGTGCAATGTTAACTATCGATTATTTATCAGACTTTGAAAATCATTTTAGACACTGCCTCTTGACAATCGATTGTTATATACTCACAATCGATTATTTAATAACTTTGAAAAAGTCTGGAAGACACTGCCTCAACACAATCGATTGTCATATGTTCACAATCGATTATTTTGTGACTTTGAAAAATCTGATGGACACTGTCTCTTCACAATCGATTGTCATTAACTTCACAATCGATTATTTTGAGCGTTGAAAAACTTTGATGGACACTGCCTCATCACAATCGATTATCATTAGCTTCACAATCGATTATTCTGAGTTTTGAAAAACTTTGATGTACACTGCCTCATCACAATCGATTGTCATAAGGTTCACAATCGATTGTCATGCAGGTTTGAAAAACCTGATGCTCACTGCCTTAACACAATCGATTGTCATTATTTCACAATCGATTGTCAAGCAGTCTTGGCTTAACATAATCGATTATCATAAGTACATAATCGATTATCTTAGTCCAGATTTAAGAGGCATGTTTAAAAATCATTTTGACTAATGTAAATTATGCATGATTTAAAATCATTTAGCATTAAATTAAATATGCATGATTTTGTAAAATAGTTTTACGAGAGAAGCCATGTCATAAGTCAAGTTGTCGGATCAAGATCACAATTAAGAACGACTCATTTAAACTATAAAACTTTGTCTTGTGCGAATCTCGTTATCCACCAATTATGCGCTTGTACTTGAACTTCTTCATATATCAATTTGCGCTTCGTTTGTCATTCATCAAAACCTACACATAAGAACACACGTTTTAGTATAAAGCTTTGAGAACGTGTTTCCAACAGTATTCAGCTAAATTAATGAAAATTCTCAATCATAAATAAGATCAACGAGGATAAAAAAAAATTCTCAATATAGTAGATCAATAGTTAAGGCATCCGAAATGTAATTTAAAAACACAACAACTTTCAGTTTAAGACTCACGGTCATGCTTGACACCAACGTATAGATACTTATCACCATGCCTCTAGGTCGTACTCAACAAGGAGCAAGTAGAAAATATGACTCAACGCATAATCCCTCAAGCTAAGGTTAAATCGAACACTTACCTCGATGACTTGAACACTACTCAAGTCTCAATTATACATTTGCCCCTTGATTCCACCGCCAAATCATTCCTATCTAATCATAAATAACTTAATTACATCAATAAACGCTAAATGAACCAACCCCAATGCATGAAAATGAGTTTTTCAAAGTTTTACCCAAAAAGTCAAAAATTGCCCCCAGGCCCACGTGGTCAAACATGAGGTTCGAACCAAAACCTGACTACTCATTCCCCCACGAACTCAAATATATATTTTGTTTTGAAATCGGACCTCAAATTGAGGTTCAATTCCCCCAATTACTTGAAAAACCTATGTTCTATTCAAAACACCCAATTTCCCCCATGAAAATCTTTGATTTTAAGTTGATATCATACTAAAAGATGTTAATGATTGAAGGAAACTAGTTAAAAATGTTAATGATTGAAGGAAACTAGTTAAAAATGACTTACAATTGATTTGGAGAAGAAATGTTGCTTGAAAAATTGTCTCTTATGTTTTAGGCTTTTAAAAAATGAAAATTAGCTGAAATCCTGTCTATTTATACCCATGTCAGACCCCCTGTACGGACCGCATAAAATTAATTGTGGCCGCATAGGCCAGCGAACCTGAGGGACTATGACACTGTGCAAACTGCACAAAATGGAGTGCAGCCACATACCACCCACCGCGCGCCGCACAAAGGCGACCGAGGACTGTGCTGGCCCCCTCCTTCGCGCACCGCACAAAGGTGACTACGGACTACACTAGAGGGTTCAGAGAACTGAGATTGCTCTGAATCCTGCAATACATGTGTTATTAAGCTAAGACTTTTCGGAACCTACCCGAAACTCACCCGAGCCCTCGGGGCTCCCAATCAGACGTACACACGATTTCAAAAATATCCTACGGACTTACTCGCACGATCAAATCGCGAAAATAACATCATAACCATCGAATTAAACCTCAAAATCCATGAATTTTTTCAAACTTCTTAAAACATCAAAATTTTCATTTAAAGTCCGAATCACATCAAACGACATCCGTTTTCAACCAAATCTTGCGAAAATGACTTAAACCATATATCAGACCTTTACCGGGTGCCAGAACCAAAATACGGGCTCGATACCATCGCTTTCTAATCAGGTCACATTTCAAATTTCCTTAAGCATTTCCAGAAAAATAATTTTACTCAAAAATTTATTTCTCGGGCTTAGAACCTCGGAATTCAATTCCGGGCATACGCCCAAGTCCCATATTTTCCTACGGTCCCTTCGGGACTGCGGGTCCGGGTCCGTTTATCCAAAATATTGACCGAAGTCAAGTTTATTCATTTTAACATTAAAACTTAATATTTTTCATAAAATTTCATATTTAAGCTTTCCGGCTATGTGCCCGTATAATGCACCAAACCAAAGTAACTATAAATAATATTTTTAAGGCATCGAAAGTACAAAATTTTATTAAAAAAATAGGTGATGACTTGTCACAAATATGTTGAATTACACTATAAGAAAACCGGTGTATATTGCTTTTGTGTTCACGCAATTTCAAAGAATATTATAAAAGAAATTATTTATGTCATTGATATAATATAACTTAATTTTTATATAAAAAGAATAAAATTAAAATTAAAGAGCGAAGCAAATATACTAATTAGTGAGGTGATTCGGTCCTGCTTCGCTGAAGCTTTCCAAGTTTGGCTATTTTCACATGCAGTTTTGGGAAAAGAATTGACTAAAGTTTCGCTCACAACTATATAAGGTGGTGACAAAGTAAAGTTATAAAGTTATTTACCAATAGCAAAAATATTTTCAGCATCAGTAAAAGATATTTTTGCCCATTTTTTGATGCTTTGATAGCATACTGCTGAAAATATAGGATGCATTTAGTTTATATAGTAGTAGAGAATCCATCCCAACCTCCAAAGTCAAAATACGAAATAAATAAATAATTCCTTTAAGTTGCTCTTACCGACCAACTAAATATTTTATTAACTGAGCCTATTTTCTGTTAGACACTTCAAACGATGATAAAGTATATCAAGCAAATACTCAACCCAATCATCTTATATCGCGTGTAATATATATTTGGAGACTATTTTAAGAACCAATTAGTATTTGTGTAACGAAAACTTATTTTTCACTGAGCCGAGGGTCGACTAGAAACAGTTTTTCTGCCCTTTCGGGTAGGGGTAAGGCTCGTTTACATATTATTCTCCCCAGACCCCACTTTGTGGGACATTACTGGGTAGTTGTTGTTGTTATTAGTATTTGTGTAACGACCTGAATGATCGTTTTGAATTTTTGCACTTCGCCTCGTCAGTTCTCGGGTATGACTTGCCCCATGTGATGCATTATAACTTATGTAAATTGTTGCTTTTGATTTTCAGGGTAATCGAAATTTGGAAGAACAATCCTCAATTTGAAACTTAAAATTTGAAAAGTTTGACCAAGTTTTGACTTGTTAGTAGATAACCTCAAATTGAAATTTTTATGATTTGATTAGCTCCCTTAGGTGATTTAAAGTTTGGACCGGATCAAGGTGAGTAATAATTATAAATGTTGTCTTGAGGGTATGTAATCCCGAATTTACACATCATTGTGTTATATTGAGGTGATGCACACGCTAGATGGCAGGCGTGAGGCGTGCACTGTTAGGGATTGTGACTTAGTCCATCCTAACTGACTTTTTTACCGTGTATTTGATTGAAAACTATTTGCTTTCATCATGTTTTGGACTGAATGCCATATTTGGGACCAGTACCAACTATTTGAACCCTTAGGAAATATTTATTGTTATTTCCTCAATATTTTAATTGTATATTTAAACTCAATCATACTATATTCTATTGTTTTTAAAACTCAGCCAAGTTATTATGTTTTAACACGTTAAATGATATTCCAAAAGATATTTTGCGTTGATCATCATATTTTACTGTTGCTCGATTGGCTTATGAAATTCTGATTGAGTAAGGCCGAGGACCTGTGTTGTGAGGATATTTTTGGGTTGGGCTGCATGCCGCTACAGTGATACACGAATTTGTGATTATGAGGCCGAGCCTAAGATTGTACATCACGAGGTGGCTTGTTTATATGAGGCCGAGGGCCTAGTGATGATGACACGAGATGGCTTGATATTGTGCTTGGGCCGTAAGGGACCCCTCTAGGAGGCTGCACAATCCCAGTGAAGGCGAGTACCCATTGTGATGTGAGATATAGCCCGAGGGGCTGATGTTGTTCTATGTTGTTGCTCGAGGAGTTGTTTCTGTTGGTATTTGTGCCCGAGGGGCGGATTTTCTGTGCATATCTTTTCTAGTTGCTTTACATTTAATTGCTTAACTGTTAAAAATGTATTTTAAAAAAATTTAAACTAAGCTAAGAAGTTCTAAGAGATTTCACAGCTTCATCCCTTTCTTAATGGTTTTATACTACTTCTATACAGCATGTTGACGTGCCTCTATGTGATTTCTTATTAGTCATTATTTATTTATTTTTATACTTATTGAGTTGGAGTACTCACTTTATTTCCTGCACCTTGTGTGCAAATTCTGGTATTTCTGAACTTGGTAGTGGGTATTGGTTGCTTAGAAACACAGTCATCGGAGTTTAGCAAGGTAGTTGTCTGACGTTCGCAACACTATTTTTCTTCCTCTTGATTTCATTAGACTGTATTTTTTTGCATTTTTAGAATTTTCGTTGTATTTAGACCTTAGTGAATGCTCGTGACTTGTGACACCCCGATGTCGGGCTATGTCTATTCCGCAACTATATTATTCGCCTTATTTTGGTGATTTTTATTATGTTGGAGACTTAAATTGTATTATTTTAATTGCTTAAAAGGAATTGGGAATGTGTCGGATGGCATTATCTTCAAGAGAGGTCTTATCACGATCGGGTGTAAATTTTGGGTTACAATTTGACACGTGGCTAACAATTAGAATTAAAAAACCTAATAATATATCAAAAATCTGCTAAAGGCACCTTCCTATTCCTTGCCGCAACGTATCCCAGGTTCGCTACCTTTCCCTTGCGAAATCCTAGGAGACTCTTGCTTGTAGGCGTAAGAAAGATTTCTTATTCACCGCTTGGACCTAAACACAAACAAGTAATGAATAAAAACCTGAAAAAAGCACATTTAATAATATAAAGAAGAATCCCTCACCCCTTCGTCCAAACCCGTTGTTTCTCCCCATCTCACCCCTACTACCATCGCCACTTCTCTTCTTCTTCCAAGCCCTCCCCCACCACCACGCATATCCCTGCTTTTTCTTCCTCTTTCCATACCCTTTTTTCCTTTCTTCACCTATGTCCTGAGCTTGTTAGTAAGATGATTTTTTTGTCAAGATTTTATTTTGTAATTCAAGTAAAATAACATTAACCCATTTTTAATTCATTTTTTCAATTTTGTTACTTTCTTTAGCAGTTATTGAATTACAGAACGCATCTAGGACGATAATTGAGTGTAGGCCAAAATATTTTTCGCTGAGAAAAAGCGTGATCTTCATATTTTTCGTTAAGAAAGACTGCAGGTCAAAATATTAAATTTTCAGCATCAATTTGCATTTTTCCAAAACATTTTTTCCTTTGAAATAGATCTAATGATTAAGGTGACAGTGAGTGGAGCTTAGTAATATTTTTGGGTGTATCGTGAGTGTGCATATATACATTGTGAAGAATTAGTAGTTACAACAGTTAAGCTAGGTGGTTAACACAGTTAAGCTAGTTTTAGTTAGTTAAGTAGTTAGTGGTGGGTCCTAGCTGATCATAGTTAAGTTGTTAGAACTATGGTTAAGTTAAAGTATATATTTGTAATTACATTGAATGGAAATACAGAATTTCATTTTCTCTTTCTCTGCATTCGGCTTCTTCTCTCAATCTCAGTCACAACAAAGCTTCAATTGATAATTCATGGATGAATCTAAGAAATAAACTCAGATTCGTCAAGCTTACATGGTATTAGAGCCACCATCTCACATAGAAATATCCACCATCTCAGAGGAAACATATTATGTATCTACATATTTCACCAAGATCAACGAGCTATGGGCTGAATATGATACGATAGTGCCCATTCCTAATTCGAAGAAATATGTTGAGCACCTTCAACAACAAAGGTTAATGCAATTTTTAAGTAGACTCGATGAGACCTATGACCAAGCAAGACGACATATCCTGATGAATACTACAGAGCCAACACCGAATCAAGCTTATGCTCTAATAATTGAAGATGAAGGTCAAAATTCCAATTCCACTATAAGAAATAGCAGAGACCCCATTGTTATGCAAGCAAGTAGAGGACAACCAAGAATACAAACCAACAGAGGACAACAATAGAAAGGGAAGAAGCATTTGTGAAGTGTGAATATTGTAACAAGCCTGACCATTCTAAGGAAAACTATTACAAACTTGTTGGTTAACCAAATAATTTAAAAAATAAGAAATCATATGCAGCTAACATAGTGACTGAAGGTTATAGTGACCAGAGGTTCTTAAAATGATAAGCCTACACATTAAAATGAAAGGAAAAGCAAGAGTGCTGGACTTAAGGCAGGGCCATACTTCATTGAAGATTAGTACAAGCAGATCTTAAGCATGCTGAACAATGAAACTCCTGGATATAAATCCAACATGGCAAGTGTTGCTACCTTTTTAATGACAAACGTTTCTTGTACAGAATGGATAATTGACTCTAGAGCTACATATTATATTTCTGTTGATTTAAATTCATTAGAAGTCAAAGACAAAGTAAATGCACATAGAAATGAATAGGTTCACTTACCTACGGGAAAAAAGACTAATATTTCACATGTTGGAAAGAAGTCATTATTGATAAAGTGGAATTGGATGATGTGATGTTTGTACCTGAGTTCAACTTTAATCTTTTGTCAGTTTCTAAGTTAATTAGACAACTATCCTGCTAAGTGACTTTCTTTCCTGACTTTGCTTGTTTTAGGACCTTTAGAATGCCAAAGTAAGGGGAATTGGTAAAGAGAAAGGTGGTCTGTACATATTGAAGAAAAGATTCAAGGGAGATTTGGACAAGTTCATCAAAGGAATAAAACAGTTTGCATCAACAACCACAAAGAATAATGAGGAAGATGGAGCACTTTGGCGCAGAAGATTAGACCATACTTCGGTTAGTACTACGAAGAATATAGATTTCTTTCATAATAAAGATGTAAATATAGCAATAAACAATGACTGCCTGTATGCCCTCTTTCTAAGCAAAGTAGATTAGTGTTTTCTAAGAGTTTAGCTGCAAGTAAGAATCCTCTTTCTCTCTTGAATTTGGATGTTTTGGGAACCATATAAGTACCCAAATCATGATAGGAAACACTTTCTTTTTACTATTATTGATGATAATATAAGATATACTTGGATACATTTCTATTGAAAAGTGATGTTGTTGTCGTACTTAATGAGTTTTTCTCTATGTTGCAAACACAATTTCATTCCAGAGTAAAAGTAATCATGACAAACAGTGGGACAAAATTTTAATAAAAACATGAAAGAATTATTTGATACTTAAGGGATAATTCACCTGAGCAGCTGTATAGACAGTCCACGGAAAAATGGAGTAGTGGATATGAAATGTAGACATATCCTTGACACATCAAGAGCAATGAAATTTCAAGCTAGTGTCCCTACAAGGTTCTGGGATGAATATATTAAGGCAGAAGTCTATGTGATAAATAGGTTTCCGACTATTATGTTAAATGGCAGATCTCCATATGACGCTTTACATAGCAAACCACCTATCTTAGTTTATCTCAAGGTGTTTGGATGCCTTTGCTATGATACCAATGTGATCAAAGAAGATAAGTTCTCACCAAGAGCAAGGGAAGCTGTATTTCTGGGATATTCAGAGACATAGAAGGGCTATAGGCTAATGGATTTATCTACTAACAGCTTCTTTGTTTGCAGAGATGTAGTATTCACGGAGCATATATTTCCATTTGCCAAACCTGCTTCCCAAATTCACATTGCAGAAGAACACAGAACAACTAATGTGTTTGTAACTCAACCTCCTAATAATGCAGACTTACAACTTGAGACGATTGAAAATGCTAGCCCACAAGAGTTTGCTGATCCAAGATGTCATGATGCATCTACAACAGTTGATACTAGAGGAAATAAAGCAGTTGTAGAAGGAAATGCTCATATTAAGCGAAACATATCAGCAATTGCATAGGATAACAATATAGAAGGAAACGCTCATGTTGAGCAGGACCTATCAGCAGTTGCAGAGGACATCAATATAGACATGTCTGAAGATGGAGTTGATAAATCAAGTTCACATATTGCAAAGATGTTAACACATATACAATAGCATATCTACATTGCCTAACGATTCCATTCTCATGACAATTGTAGAGCTGGAAAACAATGAAGTAGGGAAGTCCAAAAGACTCAAATGAGCTCTTATGGTTACAAGATTATATGACCACCAATAAGGGATAGGGATCCTTATATCCATTGTCCAACTACTTGTGTTATGCAAAGTTGACACACAAATGCAGGATTTTCCTAACTAACATTTCTATATTGCTTGAGCCCTAGAACTTTATTGAGGCTTCAACAGACAATAGATAGATTGAAGCAATGGAAATGAGATCAAAGCACTAGAAGACAACAGAACCTGGAATATTGTTGACCTGCCAAGAGGAAAAGAGGATATTCGGTAAAAATGAGTATACAAGATTAAGTACAAAGTCGGTGGAGAAGTAGAAAGGTTTAAGGTCAGATTAGTTGCGAAGGGTTATAGCCAAAGAGAAGGTTTGGATTACAGTGAAACCTTCTCACCGGTTTCCAAAATTGTAACTGTGAGGTTTGTTACTGCTCTTGCTATTTCTAGAGGTTGGAATATCTCACATATAGATGTATATAATGCTTTCTTACAAGGAGATTTGTATGAGGAAGTGTAAATGGAACTTCTTCAAGATTTAAGGAAATTTGCAAACTACTAAAATCATTATATGTTCTAAAACAAGCTTTGAGGCTATGGAACATTAAGCTTAGTAAGGCCCTAATAGCTGCAGGTTATGTTTAAAGTCTTCATGGTTACTCCTTGTTCACTAATAAAAAAGGAGAAGACTTTGTAGCACGATTGATATATGTAGATGACTTTTTGATCATTGGAAATGTCGCACAATTCATCAATGAGACTAAGGAAATGCTTCATCAACAGTTTAATGTCAAAGATCTTGGTGATCTTAAATACTTCATGGGAATTGAAGTGTTAAGGTCCAAAGGTGGAATTCTTTTGAATCAAAGAAAGTACCGCCTTCAGCATATCTCTGATTTAGGCTTAGGTGGTTCTAAGCCTATATTCACTCAAACTGACCTCAATCAAAATTTCACTTCAGCTGAATTTGATAGGCACACTGGGGTTACATGTGATAAAGTACTACCTGATCCAAGTGAATATCAACAACTCATTGGTACGCTAATTTACCTTACTATTATCTGGCCAGATATTGTTTTTGTAGTGCAATCTATTAGTCAATTAATGCAAGAGCCCAAAGAGTATCATTGGGATGCAGCTGTGAGAGTTGTCAGATACATTAATCATGAGCCATGGATGAGAATATTTCTAAGCATGTCGAATGAAGATAACTTGACTTGCTTATGTGATGCTGATTGGACAAGTTTTTGAAACACACGTAGATTTGTTACTGGCTATTTGATCAAATTTGGTGATTCACTAATCTCTAGGACATAAAAAAATAGCATACAGTGTCAAAAAGCTCTACCAAAATAGAGTATCAAAGTTTAGTAGTAGTAACAACATAAATTATATGGTTGTTGGAACTGTTTGCAGAGCATGGTGTCACTAACAAGCAACATGTGAATGTCTACTATGATATCAAGGTTGCCTTGCAAATAGCAGGCAATTCTATCTTTCACGAATGTACTAAACACATAGAGATCGATTGCCTTTTTGTGCGTGACAAGTTTAAACAAGGTGTACTCATGCCTCTCTTTGTGGGAACTAAGGATCAACGGGCTTATTTGTTAACCAAAAGGCTTGGCTATTCGCATCATACTTTTCTTTTAGGAAAGCTTGGAATGCTTAATATCTTGCACCATCAAACTTGAGGGGAGTGTAAATAAGAAGTTACAACAGTTAAGCTAGGTGGCTAACATAGTGAAGCTAGTTTTAGTTAGTTAAAAGTAGTTAGTGTTGGATACCACCTAACCATGGTTAGGTTGCTAGAACTATAGTTAAGTTAAATTATATATTTGTAATTACATTGGTGGAAATACAGAATTCATTTTCCCTTTCTCTGCATTCGTCTTCTTATCTCAATCTCAGCCATAGTAAAGCTTCAATAGATAATGCATGGATGAATTCGAGAGATAAACTCAAATTCATCAAGCTCAATATACATGAAATGGCATAAAAATGGCGGAGGAGGTAAGGATTGGCCACAGGAGGGGAAGAGAAAAGAGAAGTGTTCTTGGCCGTATAAAGACACTCACGCGCTAAAAGTTTTGGTGGAACACACGCATTTACAAGGTCAACCTGTGATAATCTGGCCGGTCGTCTTAAGAATTAATGCCTTGATCCCCTATTTACTACTTCATCTAAGTTTATTTCTGTTAATTTTATTTGCCGGGATGTTCGGTTTGAGTTTCGGAGAGTTTTGGGAAACTTAGTCCCTAAATGAGAGCTTAAGTGTTGGAAAGTTGTCCGTAGTTGGGACAGTGTGAAGATGGCCTCGGAATGGAAATCTGATGGTTTTGTTAGCTCCGTTAGTTGATTTCAAGTTTGTTAGCGTGTTCGAAATGCATTTTGAAGGTTCGTAGCCAATTTAGGCTTAAAATGCCGAAGTTTGAATTTTTGAAGTTTCCGGTCCAATAGTGAGTTTTTGATCTGAGGGTCGGATTGGAATTAAAGAAGTTGCAATAGTTTCATCATGTCATCTCGGATGTGTGTGCAAATTTTTAGGACATTCGGATGTGTTTTGGTTAGGTTTTTGATCGAAAGCGTATTTTGATGGAATTTGAAGTCCTTAGGCTCAAATCCTTGATTAATTCAGGTTTTTGGGTTGTTTTAGGTGGATTAAGGATTGATACAAGTTTTGAATGATTTTTTTGGGATATTCGTAGGTTTGGTTGAGGTCCCAGGGGCCTCGGGTGTGTTTTGGATGTTCAACGGAGCATTTTGGAGTTATGAAAAGTTGCAGAAAATCCTTCAGCAGTTGCAGGTCCAATTCCTTCTTCGTGTTTGCATCGCTCCTATCGCGTTCGCGAAGCTCAAATCTTTCCTTCCTCGTGTTTGTGTCCTCCTCCGCGCATTCACGTAGAGTAATTTCGGGGGAGACCAGTTTCTTCATCGCGTTCGCGTCCGGTCCTTCTGCATTCACGAAGTTCCACCTTTTCCCTCCATCGCGTTCGCGTACGCCTTGTTACGTTCGTGTAGCCTTGTCAGCTCAGGACTTCGCTTTCACGTACTGGCTCTTGCGATCACGAAGGGCATTTTTTGGCTGCTTGTATTTTTCTTCTTCGCGAACACGAGCGTACTTCCACGTTCGCGATGCATAAAAGGCCTGGGCAGTTATAAACACTTCAAAATCCGAGGGTTTGCAATTTTTACCAAAACTCAAGATTGAGAGCTCACATTTGGAAGAGATTTTGAGGGTTTTTCAGAGACAAAGATTGGGTAGTGATTCCATACTCTCTTATGCTTAATAACCCGCTAATCTAACCATGAATTCCTTCTTAATTTTGGATTTTTGAATGGAAAATGGATAAAACTTCATAGACCGAATTGTTGAGTTTTGAGTGGGTGTTTGACCTTCGATTTTGCATGTTGGGTTGAGGGGCATTTTGGTTATTTTACCTAATTTCGTGCCTTAGCTTTGAATTAAACAGTAGAATCAGTTACTTGAGATGTTATTTATGATATGTAATTGAATTGAATAGAATAGATTTTTAGCCATTTGGAGTTGGATACTCATGGCAAAGGCGTGGTTTCTAGTTAGTTTTTTGAGCCGGTTCGAGGTCAGTAGCTTGTCTAACCCTGTGTGGGAGACATTTCCCCGTAGGATATGATATTTGGTAATTGAATGCCTTGTACGTAAGGTGACGAGCGCGTACTTGAGCTAATTGTTAAAAAATCTGATTTAACTTGATGTATTTAAATTGAGTTTCTTGTTTACCTGTTTTATTCTAATTGCAAACTCAGGCTGTGTTAATTGGAAAAAGAATGTTTAGTTGTCCTACTTGCCTATTTGCTTAAAATGCCTTGTTTGTATTCCATGGAGCATGTTAGGCTAAAATTTACTAATACTTGTTATGATTTTAGCATTTATTATGATACTCTTGAGTGGTTATTGTGTGTTTTAAATTGGGACTATGGGACGGCATCCCGGGAGATCCCCCTGCACGTGTTATGACCTGGGCTGAGAGTGCGGAATACCAATAGATCCCTGGCACATGTTTTTGTATATATATTGAAGATACCAAGAGATACTCGTGATACCAAGAGATCCCCGGATTACCTATTGAAGATACCAAAAGATCCCTTGTGTATATAGTGAGGATACCAAGAGATCCTCGGGATACCAAGAGATCCCCAGTTACTATTTCCCGTTGTAAGCAGCATTTCCTTGTATTGTCTTATTTCTCCTTTCTACTACTGTATCCCTTAATTATCATGTTTAGATTCTAGCTGTAGACTTTATCTATGTTGTTTCTTTACCCTATCATTTATTATGTTTTACCTCAGTAGGGCCCTGACCTTCCTTGTCACTACCCGACCGAGGTTAGACTTGGCACTTACTAAGTAACGTTGTGGTATACTCATGCCCCTTCTTCGTATGTTTTTCATGTGCAGATCCAGGTACCTCCACCCAGGCGCATTATTCTTGAGGCAAGGAGAGCTACAGAGTCTTCGAGGTACATCTGCCGCGTCTGCAGACCGAAGAGTCTTCTTATTTACTCTATCTTGTAGCGTCTAGCCTTCTATCATACTTTTACTGTAGACATTTCTGGAGATTAGAGCACTTTACTGTATTCTTCTAGCTTGTGTTCCCGTGAGTTTCTGGGTTTTGGGGTGGTATTTTAAACTTCCGCATTATTGAGTTGTATATGCCAAGCGGCATTTATATATATTTTTCTTCTAGTTGTTCAGTCTTAATTATTTATTTCTGCAAGTTATGTTATTTTCCGCATCGTTAGGCTTACCTAGTCGTAGGGACTAGATGCCATCAAGACATGTTCACGGAGAGAAAACTGGGGTCGTAACAAGCTGGAATCAAAGCTCTAGGTTCATAATAGTCATGGAATACAGGCTGGTTTATTAGAGTCTCGCTGATCGGTACAGAGACGTCTGTACTTATCTACGAGAGGCTATCTAACTGTTAGGAAAATTTTACTTAATTTGATTTCCTTGTCGTGCGAGGTTTCTGATATCACAACTAAAATTCTATCTTTCTATTCTCTCACGGATGGTGAGGACACATGCTACGCAAGGTGATCAGGCACCCGTGCCCCTATTGCAACTGCCAGAGGCTGGGGCCAAGGTAGGGGCCGAGGACGTCCACGTGGTGCAGCCAAAGCACCTGCGCCATCTGCCTCCGAGGTACCACTAGCAGGTCCAATCAGACTCCAGGCACCTGACACGCCTACTACTACTGCTACCACTACTCCAGCTCTCAAGGAGACTCTAGCACAGTTCATGAGCATGTACACCACCTTAACTCAAGCGGAGTTGCTTCCCCTTGCTACAGGCACATCTCAGGCTGGGGAAGGAGCACAGACTCCCACCGCCCGCTCTCCTGAATAGCGAGTGCATGTTGATCAGGTCCTAGAGGTTATGCATGCACCCCATGCAGTATTAGATCAGCCTAGGACAGGGCAGGAGCTTCCGAGGATGAGCAACTGAGGCTTGAGAGGTTCAAGAAGTACAAGACTTTTGTATTTAGCGGTCTAGACTTGGAGGATGCTTTGGGTTTTCTTGATGAGTGTTATCGTATTCTGCCTACCATGGGTATATCAGGATCCAGCGGAGCTTTGAGGGGCCGCCTATGAGTGGTGGCGCACTTATGAGTTAGACAGTCTGGATGAGGATGCTTTGCTGACTTGGGCTTAGTTCTCAGAGTTGTTCCTGTGAGAGTAGGTCCCTTAGAGCCTTAGGGACGCATGGCATGCATAGTTTGAGCATTTGCGCCAGGGTGCTATGACTGTTTCAGAGTATGCTGTCCGTTATACCAGCTTGGCTAGGCATGCACCGGCGTTGGTTGCTACTGTTCGCGAGAAGGTTCACCAGTTTATTGAGGGGCTTATTCCTAGAATTAGATCTAGCATGGCTCGTAAGTTGGAGATCGATGTTTCTTATCAGCAGGTGGTGAGAATTGCTAGAAGGATCAAGGGTATGCATGCTAGGGGGATGGAGGCCAAGAGGTATCGAGAATTGGGCCACTATTCTGGTGCCCGTACAGGTCATCATGATAGGGGCTATATGTGTCGCCCCGTTCATTCAGCTCTTCCAGCAGCTAGCAGTGCCCCAGCTCCAGCTCCTCCTAGGCCTCAGGAGCCTTACTATGCACCTCCGTTTCTAGTGTGTTCTCCTGCGCGAGGTACATTTAGAGGTCAGTCCAGCAGACCTGGCCCTAGCCAGTCACATCCACCACGTCCCGCCAGAGCTTGTTTTGAGTATGGTGACACACGCCACGTGGTGAGGGATTGCAGTAGACTTGGGAGAAGTGCACCCTTACAGACTTCCCAGCCGCAACATGCCCCGCAAAGTTCCCAGGCTATGGTTACAGCTCGAGCTGCTGCCCCACCCGCTCAGACAACTAGAGGTGGAGGGCGAGGAGGTAGAGGTCTCCCTTAAGGGGGAGGCCGGCCAGATACTATGCCGTTCCCGCTCGTGCTGAGGCTGTTGTCCTTGATTTTTTCATCACAGGTATTATATTGGTTTTCCGCAGAGATGCATTAGTTCTATTCGATCCATGCTCTACTTACTCTTATGTGTCCTCTTATTTTACTCATATGAGGGATTCACTTATTGTGGATCGCATTTATCAGTCATGTTTGGTTACTATTCGTGGTTTTGAGACCGGATCAGACTTATTGCTACTCAGCATAGTGTATTTTTCTATTATTTTGGGCATGGACTGGTTGTCGCCCCATGTTGCTATTCTTGATTGTCACACTAAAACCGTGATACTGGTTATGCCAGGTGTACCGCATGTTGAGTGGAGTGGTACTTTAGATCACACTCATAGCAGAGTTATCTCTTTTCTTAAAGCTTAGTGTATGGTTGAGAAGGGGTGTGCTGCGTATTTATCTTATGTGAGAGATGTCAGTGTTGGTACCCCTCTGTTAATTCAGTCCTAGTGGTACGGGATTATCCCGATGTATTTCAGCTGATCTTCCAGTCATGCCACATGATTTTGACATTGATTTGTTATCGGGCACTCAACCTATTTTTATCCCTCCATATCGTATGGCTCCTCCTGCATTAAAGGAGATGAAGGATCAGTTGCAGGAATTGTTTGATAAAGGTTATATTCTTACACTATTGTTTCGCCTTAGGGTGATCCTATCTTGTTTGTGAAGAAAAAAGATGGTTCTATACGTATGTTCATCGATTATCGTTCGTTGAACAAGGTTACAGTGAAGAACCGTTATCCTTTGCCTCGTATTGATGATCTATTTGACCAGCTTCAGGGTGCACATGTGTTCTCTAATATTGACTTGCGCTCAGGTTACCATCAGTTGAAGATTCGAGAGTCAGATATCTGAAGACTACCATCAGGACTCAGTATGGTCATTACGAGTTCCTTGTCATGTCATTTGGGCTGACCAAAGCCCTAACAACGTTTATGCATTTGATGCACAGTGTGTTGTGGCCGTATATCGATTCTTTTGTCATTGTCTTATTGATGACAGTACTCCAGACTCTGAAAGAGAAGAAGTTATATGCGAAGTTCTCAAAGTGTGAGTTTTGGTTGGATTCGGTGCATTCTGAGGCCACGTGGTATCGAGTGAGGGCATTCTAGTGGATCTAATGAAGGTAGAGGCTGTGCAGAGTTGGCCCAGGCCGTCCTCACCTACGGAGATTCGTAGTTCCCTTGGCTTGGCGGCAACCACCATTATTTTGTGGAGGGATTTTCATCGATTGCAGCCCCTATGACTAGATTGACCCAGAAGGGTGCTCCATTTCAGTGGACAGAGAAGTGTGAGGCGAGCTTTTAAAAGCTTAAGATAGCTTTGACTACAGCCCCAGTTTTGGTATTGCCTACAGGTTCAGGGTCTTATATCTGTTAAAGTTATGCCCCGAAAGTTGGCCTTAGAGCAATATTGATGCAGGACGGTAGGATGATTGCCTACGCATCCAGACAGCTGAAGATACACGAGATGAATTATCCTGTCCATGATCTTGAGTTAGCTGCCATTGTTCACGCCTTGAAGATTTGGCGCCATTGTCTATACGGTGTGCCTTGTGATATTTATACTGATCATAGGAGTTTACAACATTTATTTAAGCATAAGGATCTAAATTTTCTCCAGAGGAGGTGGTTAGAGTTGCTAAAGGACTATGACCTCACTATTTTATATCACTCGGGCAAGGTCAATATAGTGGCTGATGCCTTGAGTCGCAGGGCGGAAAGTTTGGGGAGCTTGGCATATCTACCAGTATTGGAGAGGCCTATGGCGATGGAAGTTCAGGCCTAGCCAGCCAGTCTGTGACATTGGATCTTTCGGAGCCCAATCGGGTTCTAGCTTGCGTGGTTTCCCAGTCTTCATTATTTGATCGTATCAAGGAGCGGTAGTGTGATGATCATCATTTGCTTGTCCTTAAGGACAGGGTTCAGCATGTTGATGCCAGAGATGTGACCATTACCGAGGACGGAGTATTAAGGATGGAGGGTCGGGTCTGTATACCCAAAGTCGATGGGGTACGGGAGCTAATTCTAGAGGAGGCCCATAGTTCGTGGTATTCCATCCATCCGGGTGCCGTGAAGATGTATCGGGACTTGAGACAACATTATTGGTAAAGGCGGATAAAGAAAGACATAGTTGGATATGTAGCTAGATGCCTCAACTACCAGCAGGTGAAGTATGAGTACTAGAGACCGGGTGGGGTGCTTCAGCAGATAGAGATTCCGGAGTGGAAGTGGGAGCGGATCACCATGGACTTTGTAGTTGGACTCCTACGGACCTTGAAGAAGTTTGATGCTTTCTGTGTTATTGTGGATCGGCTGACCAAGTCTGTTCATTTTATTCCTATGTGTACCATTTATTCTTCGAAGCGGTTGGCAGAAATTTATATCCATGAGATTTTTGTCTGCATGGTGTTCCAGTTTCTATTATTTCAGACAAGTACTCAGTTCAAATCTCAGTTTTGGAGGGTTTTTCATTAGGACTTGGGTACTCGGGTGGATTTGATCACAACATTTCACCCCAGATGGATGGACAGTCAGAGCGCACTATTCAGATCCTTGAGAATATGCTCCGCGCGTGTGTGATTGAGTTTGGAGGGTCTTGGGATCAGTTCTTGCCATTGGCGGAGCTTGCTTACAACAACAGTTACCAGTCAAGCATTCAGATGGCACCGTATGAGGCCTTGTATGGTAGGCGGTGTAGATCTCCGATGGGTTGGTTTGAGCTGGGCGAGGGCAGGCTATTGTGCATAGATTTGGTTGAGGATGCTTTAGAGAAGGTCAAGGTAATTCGGCATAGACTCCGCACAGTCCAGTCCAGACAGAAGAGCTATACGGACCGGAAGGTTCGTGATGTTTCCTTATGTTTGGAGAGCTGGTTCTACTCCGAGTTTCGCCTATGCAGGGCGTCATGATATTTGGGAAGAAAGGGAAGTTGAGTCCAAGGTTTATTGGCCCTTTTGAGATATTGAGGCGTGTTGGGGAGGTTGCTTATGATCTTCCCTTACCTCCCAGCCTGGCAGAGGTTCATCCAATATTTCATGTTTCGATGCTCCAGAGGTATCACGGTGATTTGTCGCACGTGTTGGATTTCAGTTCAGTCCAGCTGGACAAGGATCTATCTTATGTTGAGGAGCCAGTTGCTATATTGGACAGGCAGATCCGAAAGTTGAGGTCAAAGAATATTGCTTCAGTAAAGGTTCAGTGGCGGGATCAGTCGGTTGAGGAGGCAACCTGGGAGACCGAGCAGGATATGCGCAACAGTTACCCTCACTTTTTCACTACTTCAAGTATGTTTTTATGCTCGTTCGAGGACGAGCTAATATTTAAGTGTAGAAGGATGTGACGAACCGGTGGTTCGTCTTAAGATTTAATGCCTCAATGCCCTATTTAATGATTTCCCTAAGTTTATTTCTGTTAATTTGATTTGCCGGGTAGTTCATTTTTGAGTTTCTGAGAGTTTTAGGACACTTAGTCCCTAAATGAGAGCTTAAGTGTTGAAAAGTTGTCCGTAGTTGGGATAGTATGAAAATGGACTCAGAATGGAAATCTGATGGTTTCGTTAGCTCCATTAGGTGATTTCGAGGTCGGTAGCGTGTACAAAATGCATTTTGGAGGTCCGTAGCTGATTCAGGCTTGAAATGCCGAAATTTGAATTTTTGAAATTTCCGGTTCGATAGTGAGTTTTTGATCCAAGCTTGGAATAGAATTCTGGAAGTTGCAGTTGTTCCATCATGCCATTTGGGATGTGTGTGCGAAATTTCAGGTCATTCGGACGTGTTTTGGTTAGGTTTTTGTCGAAAGCGTATTTTGACGGAATTTGAAGTCCTTAGGCTCAAATCCTTGATTAATTCAGGCTCCCAGCGTTTTTTAGGTGGTTTAAGGATTGGTACAAGTTGTGAATGATATTATAGGATATTTCCATAGGTTTGGTTGAGATCTCGGGGGCCTCGTGTTTTAGATGAACGGAGCATTTTGGAGTTGTGAAAAGTTGTAGAAAATCCATTAGCAGTTGCAAGTCAAATTCCTTCCTCGCGTTCGCGAAGCTCAGATCTTTTCTTTCTCTTGTTTGCGTCCTCCTCCACGCATTCACGTAGAGTAATTCAGGGGAGACCAGTTTCCTCATCGCGTTCGCGTCCGGTCCTTCCGCATTCAAAAGTTCCACCCTTTTCCTCCATCGCGTTCGCGTACGCCTTGTTGCGTTCGCGTAGCCTTGTCAGCCTAGGTCTTCCCGTTCGCGTACTGCTTCTAGTAATTGCGAAGTGCATTTTTTTGCAACATCTATTTTTTTTCTTCTCGAACACGAGCGTCCTTCCGCGTTCGCGATGCATAAAAGGCCTGGACAGTTATAATCATTTCAAAATTTGAGGGTTAACTATTTTTACCAAAACTCAAGCTTGAGAGCCCAGATTCTGGAGCGATTTCAAGGGCTTTATAGAGGCAACGATTGGGTAACAATTTCATACTCTCTTATGCTTAAAACCCACTAATCTAACCGTGAATTCCTTCTTAATTTCAGATTTTTGAACACAAAATGGGTAAAACTTCATAAACCGAATTGTTGAGTTTTGAGTGGGTGTTTGATCTCCGATTTGAGAGATTCTTATCTGGTTAGACTCGTGACAGTACGATGGTTCTGAAAATGTAAAAATTATTTAATTCCGAGACGTTGGCTTGAGGGGTGTTTTGGTCATTTTACCTAATTTTGCGCCTTAGCTTTGAATTAAATAGTAGAATCAGTTGCTTGAGATGTTATTTATGATATGTAATTGAATTGAATAGATTTGGGCCATTTGAAGTTGGATACTCGCGGCAAATGTGTGGTTTCTAGTTGATTTTTGAGCTGGTTCGAAATAAATGGCTTGTCTAACCTTGTGTGGGGGTCCTTTCCCCTTAGGATATGAATTTGATAATTGAAACGATATCATGTTATACATGCCAAGTGCAAACGATATCATATTATACAAATAAACTAAAAGCTAATCATGTGCAACACAGACACGCCAGATTCAAGAACTCATTATTCACTTGACAGTAACCTTGTATTATGCTTAGCTTCTTAAAGAGGCCTATTGCACAACCCAAACTTCACACAACTAAATTTGGTGTCCAGGTACCCGCTTTAGGCCTCGTCAATTTTGAAATTATGCCAAGCAGTCCAATTTTGGGGCAGAGCGCTCCTAACCAAAGTCGAATTCATTTCATAGCCCACCACGATCTTTGGTGGTATATGTTTGTGAATTGTGCCTTGAGCTATTTCAGGGGTTAAATGATGGGATTTTTATCTAATTATACTATAATAGAAACCAATTTACTATATTTATTTATGGTTTTTATTAATTATTTTGTATATATATATTTACAAGATATATACAAAACCATTAAAAGAAAAAATTCAAGATCCCTTACTAATAGCTTTCCGTTACACGACACTTCCCCCTTTTCGATAACTCTCCCTATATTTAAGATTCTATTTTTTTTCTCTTTCTTAATAACACCCAAAATCTCTCTTTTATTTGTATATAACCACCCCCCCCCCCCCCCCTCCCAGAAAAAAGTAATTCTAATTATTTTCCTTTTCTAAAGGTTTTCGAATCCAATTTCTCTTTTTCTTACTAATCACCCAAAATTTCTATTTCTTATCGATATAATGTAGACAAAAGTTAGATTATTAATCTAGAATCAAGTTGTGGGTGAGTTTTGAATCTTGTTTTCTTTCTTTCTAAAATCTTTATTGTATACGACTTGTATATGATATATCAATACCCAAAATAATATTCAATACAATACTAATACGATTATAATACGACTATATTGGATTTTTAGTGTAGGGTTGTGATTGAAACTTGGAGAAGATGAAGATCATAATTGTATCACAATCTTTCAAAAATATATCATGATTGTATTATAATTGTATATGTATCATAATTATTGCAGGAATTGTATTATATATGTATGATAATTGTATATTATAACGAGCAGTTGTGAGTTCGTAATGAATTTCATAGTTTGTATCACACTTATGATAATTGTTTAATTTATTAGTATTGTATTAGGTAATTTTTGGAATATTAATGAACTAGATACAATTGTGATATATGTATGATACAATTATGTTTTAGGCATTGAGGTATCCGATACAATTCAAATACAATTATAATATAATTTTTATGCAATTATCAAACAATTCCTGAATATTTTTAATAACAGTTGTTGGTGATGGTGAAAAAGAGAAGATGGAGATTTTGACTGTAGATTAAGGAATTTTGATTTTTTTTACAGAGACTGAAAGAGAAGATGATAGGGAAAAAAAGAAAAGGATGTAATTGAATTCCTTAATTAAAAGTACTAATAATTATGAGTGAGCTCTAAAAGTTATATACAATTTATACGAAAAACTTAAATACTTGTCAAAAACTATAAAATATAACAAATATGGGTAAATTAATTTCTAACATAGTATAATTAGTTAAAAATTTGGAACATCACTAACTTTGCACTTTTCAGTACTGAGAATCACTTGGCTAATACCATGTAAAAAGGTCTCTAAATGAAGCCCAATTATGATGTCTCAATTTGGGATGAGACCAAGTTGGGCTTTTTCTGTATTGAAAGACTTAAGGCTCGTGATTACTGATTTCGGATTTGAAAATTCAACGAACATACGGTAAAATAATAAATTTTTATAAAGCATTACAATTTAGAGCCTAAGTATCATATGTAACTATAGTTTGTATACTATAATACAGTGAACCACTCTATTACTTTATATGACTGCATACATTGTATACATACTATTGGGATTTTGGTACAAAATACATAGAGTAATTACGAATTATTATTATTTCAAAAGTGTAGTTATGCATGGTAAATATTGTGTATAAGTTAATTATACCATATATTTTTTTCTAAAATAATCCTATATCTTCCAGTGATTATTATCTCTTATCCCACCAACTAAACGACACTAGGTTCTAGTCAATTCAAACTCGTAATATTACGTTCAAATTGTAATCTATTAACCACCGAAGGAATAGAACGTCGAGTTATTTATAGCAAATTCTAGTTAGACTATTCGAATCAGTATATTAGGCATCAAAAGAGTTATTAATAATATAAATTAGTTTTCTGTTCTAACAGAATATTATAATTTTAAAAAAGTTGTAGATATCGTGTCATATTCTTCTTTTTTATGCCTTAATTAATGGTTCAGTATAAAGAGTTGAATTTAGCTTACCCTAGTCTTAGGGTTCTTTTACAGGATATGGTTAGGTTTTAATACTACTGATGGACATTGATCTTCACATTTTCATTCAAATTGTGCCTGTCACCTTTCAATCAAACACTTTTTTGTACTATAAGCTCTAACATTGTAATTTTGATATGCACACCAATTTTTCTTTGAGTAATTGTTTCAATTCTGGATACAGCCCAATTAGAATGACTTGGGACTCGTCTATTTGTGCAAAAGTATACAAAGACTACGTATTATTTTATAAATAAAAATCAAATTTTAATCTTTCGTTTGACGATAGATTTTGGCTATTTTTTAAAATAAAAAAATAAAAATACTTGTATCTTTTTGGTAAAATTTTTTATTTCACTCACAAAACTTTACAGAGAGATTCAGATAAAATATATATTCATACACAACTTCAACTTCCAAAATTTATTTTCAAAATAATTTTAAAATTTTAGTTTTTAATTTTCAACCAAATCTATGTCCAATACGTGCATTGATTACATGTCTTGTATCCCATCTATAATGACCGGAAAATCTGTATTAGTTCAAGCATTTAATACGTTTGAGAAGTGAGTAAGCACTAAAATAGGTTTGAAATAGTTTTACTTAATTATTGAATAAAGCTTCAATAATAGTTTTGGTAGTAAAAAGTCTACAATTGATAAGAGAAACTAAACAATGTCGGTATTAAAGTCTAGAAACTGACAAAAATTTGTCAAACCGGCCATCTTGGCCTTGCTCCAAAAACTGTCTTTTTTAAAATATTCCAGAATGGACACCTCATCTACATGAAAAATAAAAATGTTGACACTTTTGATTGGACATTATATTTGCTCCTTCTCCTACTTCAATCACGAACTCTACCCATTATTGACTCGATATTGATTAATCTGAATTTGCATCGTGGTGTAAGGTTAGAAAATTGTTTAATCAAAAAATGAGATTTTAATCAAAGTTAGAATTTAGAAGAACACATGTTATTAATAATCAAAAGAATATATAACAGGAATTAATTTATGTAGCAAAAGAATATTTCAGGAGAAAAGTGAGTAAATCAAGATATATTTCAATAATTTCGTGTCCTCAACTGATCAGATATTTCCACTTTAATAAGTGACCTAGAGATATACGTTTTGCCCAAATCATAATGAGACTATTATGAGTAATTAAAGACATTGAACGCTACGTTACATAATCATTACATTAAATATGAATTTCCTAACGTATTTCGTATTTAATGTCTGTTACATGCGGTTTCTGCGCTCTTTTTACTGTCACATTCATTCTTTTGGGCTCTTGGATATAAACGACTTCAACAGGTACGGGTGCTAAATTATTTGAATATCCACCCGTGCCTCCTCTTCTGTTATTAGATCGTACCTGTTGCAATTCGTTCATGTTGTTGCTCGTGCCTCTTAACTAGCTGTCATTCTTTAATCACCTAATCAATCTACGTGTCTTGACACGTTTCTTTAAATATAATTTTTTTCCAATACAGATAGTCCCCCAACTTTTCATCTATTCATTAGTTGAATATTTGGGAAGTGAATTTCTTTAAAAGAGAAATTTTGTCACCATAAATGCTATGACAAAACTGACATTTCAATTGTCGCTTTCATTTAATGCTCTGTACATGTGTCATTTTTCCATTGATTCTGCAGTTTCGCAACCCTTTTCAAGGCTTTTCCTATGGCTCCACTATTCTCGAAGTGTCAGTTATCATTATTATGGTTCTTCCATCATCGTACTTTTTACTTTTGCCGGTTGTCCATCAATATAAATATAACTTCTTTCTTTGTCTTCTATTACATAAAACTTATTGAACACCTCAATTCTTCAAATATCTATTTACTTCTTCCCTACTTCGATCTTCTTCATCATGACTTCACCAAACCATAACCCTAGGAGAACTCCTATTTTAGATCACTTCCCCAATGCCTCCATTAGGCAAAGAAGAGTGGTAGACCCCATAGCTTAGGGTCTGTTCACGATGGTAGCACTTTTACGCCTTCTCCTAGTTCTGGACCTTCTTCTAGAACTAGAGGTTCCCTTTCTCAAAGGTCTTCGTCTAGAAGCAAAGAACCTTTTAAGCCCTTACGTGAGCCTTTGGTTGGAGAGATAGTTCCAATGGAGCTATCTTTTTACCATGATAGATAATCTCTTAGAAACCAAGTCGCTACCTTAGATCATGCCGATGCCTTCCCAACTCAAATTACAGAGATTCTAGCTCCCATAGTTCGTAAAGACTATCACTGGAGCAGTAACTTTTCCATAATTGTTCTCAATCCAAATCAGAGGATCACTTCTTATATAATTGGATTCTCGTTTGTTTACATATACCCTTTCACTTTAGGGTTCAAACTATCCATCGACTAGGTCGTTCTAGATTTTTGTCATTTTTTTAATGCTTGCTTGGGCCAGATTGGTCCAATTGTATGGAGGGCAATTTCCTGTTTGAGGCATCTTGCCAGTATGGCAAACGTTAGCTTTACTTTCCTTCACCTAATCCACCTATAGTCCCCTAGACTTTTCCGCAATGGCGTTTTTACTCTATCAGCCATGAGCAAGAGGGTTTTAGTGAGCCCCGAAGATAATAAGGATCGTGGCTGATATACCCGATTTGTTGCTTCCCCTGCTGATGGCTTAGTGGGCGAAGATAATGTTCTATTCCCTGAGAAATGGAATTTTGCACGTGAATTTTATTTCTTCTTGTGTCTTTTCCCTTCAAGTTTATTAATTTCCCTAATGTTGCTTCTTCTTTTCTTTGTTAGCAACCATGGGAGTTGTAGAAGATGTACCCAACTTTCGTGGTTGGGGAGATAGGTTGCTGAAGACCACTCCAATGGAGGGTAGGTCATGGAAAAATCTTTCCAACCATTATGGTTGGAAAGTAAAGACTCATGGTAAGAGGTTTTATTTTACCTTTCACGCATACAAATAATTTTTTTATTAATCTAACTTTCATCCTTTTTTATCAAGATTTGCTATTTGAGGAGTCACTGCTGAAGCAATTGCTTCTTCTCATGACTCTTCAGGTACTCGGACCTCCTTAGCCCGTGAAACAATCTTGGGCTCTTCTTCTGCAAAAAGTAAATCTCTTAAAGAAGAAGATGATGAAGAAGGATCCCTGGTGATGAGACAATGAGAAAAAAGGCATATCGTCTCTGATGACGAAGCTGAGGTCTCACCTCGTCTTCCTGTTGATGCACCAATCATTATTCCTGATGAAGACGCCACTCCCCGTGATACTCGTGAGTCCATTAACCAAATTTTTTCAGTGGTTTTGATAGTGGAGATTTAGGACCGGTTTTAGATGAACTCCCCTTATCTTTCTTTTCAACTCCCGCACCTGCTATTCTTTCTTTACCTGGTCCCACTATTTTTGTTCCTCCCTTTACTACTCATACTCCTTCCTCCGCTCCTCTTTTGACAGTTCCCCCACCTATCGTTCACCATACGAAGGTGGGTTCTTTGAGTAGAAGTGCTGCGATGAGGACCATTACTATTGTAGTTCTCGCTGGTAGCAACCTTCTAAGGAAATTTGGTCAAGCATATGTTTGGCTTGAGCCTTTAATTGGCCCAATCGAGAAGGAACAACTAGAGAGCCACGGCTGCCTTACCCTGATGAATGACATAGTGCATGCCACTCTAAAGGTATTATTCTTCTTTCTCTTCTTTACTTTGTAAAAATTTCCTTCTTTCGGATTTTTATTTCCCTTCTCTTTTATAGGCCATTCTTATCGCTACTGAGCTAATGAATAGAATCTCCCTCTTGGAGAAGGCACCACGTGATTCAAAGAAGGTTGCACGTGATCCACAGTTGGAAGCAATCAATTGGAAAGAGCAATTTGACAGTGCTCAAATTGAGATGGAGAATTTACAAGAGAGCAGGGATACCTTAGAGCAGCAAGTACGAGCATTAACTTCGGAGGTAGCGGTTATCAAGGCTTCTATGAGCCAAGCAGAAAAGAAGAAAGAATACCTTGAATCCTCCTTTTCGGAACAACTTTCTAAAGCCAGCGAGGAGAACAGGGCATTGAAGGCTCTGTTGAACCAAAAAGAAGTTTATGCTCAAGAGCTCGTACGAAATGTAACTCAAGCACAACAAGATCTACGAATTTCTACTGACAAGATACGTGCTTTAGAGGGCTTTCAGTCTTCTCTTCAAGCTTCTTATAATTCTACCTTGGCCAAGAATGAGGTTACCGCCTGGGATAAGGATTATGAGATCCTTGAAGAGAAATTTGATGCCGAAGTAAGTTGAGCTTTTTTGAATTCACATCATCATACTTTGATTGAGGTGGGTCAAGAAGGCTTCGATCTGGAGTCTGAATTAGCTAAAGTTAATGAAACCATTGAACAGACTCAGCAACCTCAGGACTTCCCTTCTCCCGTGATTAAAGATCCTGTGGTTGAAACTCATACATGTATCACTTCCTCTTCAAGCCCAATCGAACCTATTGTTGTGAGCCAAGTTGAAACGCTCCTGATGTTGCTCTTACCCAAGTTGAGCTTGTTTCTACGAATCAAGATCAACCTGCGATTGTTGATGTATCTTCTTCAGCTCCTTCAACTTCTTATTGAAAATTTTTCCTTATCTTGAATTCCTATTTTTTCTTTACTTTGGAAAGTAATGTAAATAACCCCTGGCTTCATTTTAGGGTTGATTTTGGAACGCAAGTCCTCATGTCCTTTATGGGGCAAGTTGTATAAATAATTTCGTAGCTTTATGACTAAATTTTGTATTTAATCTTAAGTTTTTTTATTATTATGTTTACTCTTGCCTTTTTCTTCTTAAGGACTTACAGAATAATTTTGCATTTTGGTCCTATAAAAATGCTTCTGTTAATCTCATGACTTAATAAGTTAAACGTTAGTTTTGTAAAAGAGGGCCCTTTTATATTTCAACACTTAATGAAGAAAACGTCTCAACTTCATAATGGTTTTATCATACGACGAAAGAGATACGAACACACATGTTTCATTGAAATAACTTTGATAAGTTTTGAATAGTACTTAACAAGTTTTGAATAATACTTTACATGTATTTGAAGTACATCTATAACTTTCCCGTAACTTTTTTTCTTGTAACATATTTATGAAAAAATAATAAACACGAGGTTTTTCTTTATAACCCATTTCTGAACAATAAACACAAGGTTTTACTTTATACTTTGCTTTAGTACATGGATTTTACCCTGACTGCAGTAAGGGTCCTGATAAGTCTTATTGGCTCTTGTTGGGGAAATATCTAAGTCCCATCTCTCAGGGAGGTCTTGATAACTCTTATTGACTCTTATTGGGGAAATATCTAAGTCCCGTAGTTCAGGGAGGTCCGGGTGACTCTTATTGACTCTGGTTGGGGAAATATCTGAGTCCCATCTTTCGGGGAAGTCATGGTATCTCTCGCTGGCTTAGCTAGGGAAATTTGAAATTTTCCCTTTAAATCTCATTCTTCATGAGGGTCCTGATGACTTTCTTGACTCTTATCGACTCTAGCTGGGGCATATTAGCTCTAAGTCCCATTTTTCAGGAGGGTACTGATAAGAGATTGGCTCTGGCTGGGGAGATTTTGGCTCTAATTCCCATTTTTCGAGAGGGTCCTAAAGGTTCCAACTTAAATGCCAATTCTAATTCCTGGTTGTCTCTGCGACTCTTACTGGGGAGGTGTTGGTTCTTGCCCATGTTACTCGCCCCTGCTTGAGTTTTAAACTGTGTTCCATCCCAACTTTCACGCCTATTTTAACCCTTGGTTGTTCTACTAGATTTTTGCTAGTTAAAACTTGTCCTGTTATGCTCTTTTTTGGGGAGGGTGTTTATAACGGACTATGTTCCTTTGGAATTTTAGCTGAGTGCCACTTCCAAGTGGATTCTGAGATTTTGATCATACCTGTCGTGCCAGCCTTCCCCTGTGGATGGCCTCCTTTAGGCCCTTCTAGAATTTTTCTGCCCCTGTGTGAATCAAAGAAAAATTGTCAGTTTGAAAAGTGGTGGTTGGCTCGCAGCATTCTTGTTGGAAGTGGCATCCTCGTTGTCATGTTCCGTTGTGCTCAAATTTCCATGTTGATGATGTGTTGCCTGAGTTGGTTGGCAGACCCCCGAACCTTTATGGCTTTACTTTGCTCGCCCATCACTGTGTTGCATTCCTATCCCTTTTGTCCGAATTCTTGCGCTTTTCCCGAGAGTAACAAGTTAATGTATTATGCTTGACTGACCCTCTGACCTTTGTGGCTTTACATTTACTTCCCATCTTATGTTACACTTCCTCCCCCTTTCCAGAATTGTTTACGACTTTCCCCGATGGTTGATGATTTGAGGTGCCATGCTGGGTCAAACCTTGACCTTTCCCATATTTGTGTTGTGCCAATTTTACGTTCCACCCGAATCTTTGTGTTTCATTTGCATGCCCTTTCTTGTGTGGTATTCCTTCAACTTTGCCAATGCTTGTCTCCTCCATCAATTACAATTTTTATGAATCCTTCCCTTTGTTGTTCCACGCTTGTTATCTTTGTTACGCCTTTGGGCGTCATGCGCTTTGTTCCTTTGGGATCTTGATAACTGGCTTTGACATTCCTTTCGTTTAAACAAAAGAATTTAGATTTGAAAGAAGAAATGAAATGCGAAGACTCCGAATGGTATTTAAAATGTAGAATTCCAGACATGCTGTTGAGGAAAAGCAAAGAAGAGGACTTGTCTGAAAGGAAATCTGCTGGTTCCTGCGATCATGACATGCACTTCGGCCTATTCTACCCAATCGGTTTCGATGACCGGCCTTCCGCTACTACGATTTTTGCCGTTGTGACCTTTCTAAACCAATTCCCGACCCGTCTTGCCCTGCAGTATTCCTCCAATCAATAGCCCCTTCCAGAGTTTTTCTTTTGCCTTACCTTCGCCTCACAGCGCCTGTGAAGGTTTTCACCGATAAGACTCTCTCGTTTTATTTTCTCTCAATCTCTCGTCGCCATATGGTGCCCGTGAGGGTTTTCACCGATAACACTCTCTCATTTTATTATCTCTTCTTGTCTGGCTCAAATTGATGTCCCTGACATGAGTACCCTCTACCTGCTTGACTCGACATCTTTTGAATACTGATTAGAAGGTCTTTCTTTGGACTGTAATGTGGGCCTTTGGATAGGGTAAAAATAAAGGGTATCAAAGGCTCGAAATAATTTAAATGGGTTCCAAAATTACAACTTTCGGAATCAAATTCTAACAACAACTACAACGTCTGCCCCAGTTTCTTGCTTGGGGACTTTTGGATTTTTATTTTAATAAGACTGAATTGTGAGGCTGCCTACGTATCCTTTTAAAATGAATTAGGTCAAACGTAGTTCATACTGATTCCTTGTTTTTATTGTTGTTTTTCTTCTCTCCTTTTCTGTTTTTCTTCTCTCTTTTTTCCTTGTTTTGCTTTCTTTTCTTTTTTCTTTTCCTTTTCTCTTTTCTCTTCTCTTTTCTTTTGTTTTTCCTTTTCTTTTCTTTTTTTTCTTTTTACTATTTTTCATTCTTTTCATTTCCCTTTCTTTTCCTTTTACTGCCTTCTCACAATCGCGTTTCTATTCTTGTTACTGATTCCGAAAGAGAGGTATGAAAGAAAGTAATTAAAACTCAAAGGGCTAGCAAAAAAGATAAAGTGTTTGGATAGTAGAAAAAAAATGCCTTCGTCATTCCAATTGTTAAAATATGCCAAGTACAATCAAGTGTCAAGTACAAACAATGATTTGAAGAAAATTATACATAATATCTTGTGACAGCATCTGCGTTGATGGCCATTTACACACATTTCCCTTCCACGTCCGTCAGATACAACGCTCTGTTGGAAAACACTCTTGACACGATGAATGGTCCTTGCCAGTTGGAGTGAACTTGCCTTTTGCCTCGGCCTGGTGAGGGTGGATGCGCTTCAGTGCCAGTTGACCTACTTCAAACTTTCTAGGGCGCACCTTCTTATTATATGCCCTAGCCATTCTCTGTTGATGCAACTTTCCATGGCAGACTGCCGCCAATCTTTTCTCGTCAATCAAGCTCAATTGTTCCAGATGGGTTTTAACCCATTCCTCGTCGTCAATTCTTGCTTAGATCACGATCCGTAAAGAGGGGATTTCAATCTCGGCCGGGATCACCGCCTCTGTGCCATATACCAACTAGTATGGAGTAGCACCCACTGAAGTGCGAACAGTAGTGCGATAGCCTAACAATGCAAAGGGCAGCTTCGCATGCCACTACCTGGATCCTTCCACCATTTTCTGAAGTATCTTCTTTATGTTCTTATTTGCTGCCTCAACTGCTCCATTCGCCTTGGGGCGGTACGGGGTAGAGTTTCGATGCGTGATCCTGAACTGCTGGCATACCTCTCTCATTAGGTGACTTTTGAGGTTTTCCCCATTATCGGTGATGAGTGTTTTGGGGATCCCAAACCGACAGATAATGTTTGTGTGCACGAAATTGACCACGGCCTTCTTGGTCACTGCTCTGAAGGTTTTGGCTTCAATCCACTTGTGAAGTAATCAATAGAAACCAGGATAAATCGGTGTCCATTGAACGTTGCTGGCCCGATGGGTCCGATGACGTCCATGCTCCAGGCAACGATAGGCCAAGGTGAAGACATCGTGCGTAGTTCAGATGGAGGAGAGTGAATTAGGTCCCCGTGTACCTGACACTGGTGGAATTTGCGCACAAAGCTCATACAATCCCGTTCCATAGTGAGCCAATAATACCCCTCCTGGGGGATCTTCTTTGCCAAAACATATCTGCTCATGTGCGGCCCACAAACGCCAGCATGTACCTCATTCATGATGACTGTTGCTTGCTTAGCATCTATGCATATTAACAAACCCAGATCTGGCATTCTCTTGTATAGTACCCCTCCGCTGCTGAAGAATTCGCTTGACAACCGCCGGATTGTTCTCTTCTGGTCAATCGTGGATTGCACCGAGTACACACCTTTCCTGATGTATTCCTTGATGTCGTGGAACCAAGGCTCAATGTCAAGCTCTTCTTTCACCATGTTGCAATAGGCATGTTGATCATGGGCCCGGATATGTATCGGGTCAACATATGCCTTGTCCGGGTGATGTACCATTGATGCCGAAGTAGCTAGGGCATCGGCAACTTCATTGTGAATTTTGGGAATGTACCTGAACTCTACTGATCGAAATCGTCGACAAAGATCATGCAAGCATTGCCGATAAGGTATGAGTTTGAAATCTCTTGCCTCCCATTCTCCTTGGATCTGGTATACCAGAAGGTCCAAGTCCCCCTAGACCAAGACTTCCTGGACACCCATGTCCGCTGCTAACCTCAAACCCAAGATGCATGCCTCGTACTCAACCATGTTGTTGGTGCAATAGAAACGAAGTTGAGCTGTGACCGGGTAATGATGCCCCCTCTTCAGAAATGAGTACCGCTCCTATCCCGACGCCTTTCAAGTTGGCAGCCCCATCGAAGAACAACTTCCACCCTGACTTCTCATCCCGTTCCATTTCATTGACTTGCATCACTTCCTCGTCTGAAAAAATATGTGTTCAAGGGTTCATATTTTTCATCTGCGGGATTCTCTGCTAAATGGTCTGCCAATGCATGTGCCTTCATAGCCGTCCTAGTTATGTAGATGATGTCGAATTCAGTAAGCAAGATTTGCCATTTCGCGAGCCTCGCTGTGCGCATGGGCTTCTGGAAAATGTATTTCAGTGGGTCCAGTCGTGAGATGAGATAAGTTGTGTATGATGACAAATAATGCTTCAACTTCTAGGCCACCCATGTCAAGGCGCATCATGTCCTTTCAAGATGAGTGTATTTAACCTCATAGACCGTCAATTTCTTGCTGAGGTAATATATGGCTTACTCCTTTCTCCCAGTAACATCGTGCTGACCCAACACACACCCAAATTAATTGTCCAAGACTGTCAAATATAAGATCAGTGGCCTCCCTGGTTCCGGCGGGACCAGTACTGGTGGGTTTGACAGATATCTCTTTATCTTATCAAAAGCTTCTTGGCACTCTCCTGTCTATTTTGCCGCAGCGTCCTTCTTTAATAGCTTAAAGATGGGCTCGTAGATGGTTGTGAGTTGGGCGATGAACCGGCTGATGTAATTCAGCCTTCCCAATAGACTCATAACTTGTGTTTTGTTTTTGGGTGGCGGCAATTCCTTTACAGCTTTGATTTTTGATGGGTCTAGCTCGATGCCTCGGCGGCTCACTATGAACCTTAACAACTTTCCCGAGGGGACCCCAAATGCACATTTTGCCTAGTTGAGTTTGAGATCATACATGCGAAGCCTCTGGAAGAATTTCCTCAGATCTTTGACATGATCGGATTGGTTTCTTGATTTCACAATCACATCGTCCACATAGAACTCGATTTCCTTGCGCATCATATCATGGAAAATGGTTGTCATTGCCCGTATGTATGTCGCCTCGGCGTTTATCAAACCAAAAGGCATGACCTTATAGCAGTATGTTCCCCACGGTGTGATAAATGTTGTTTTCTTGGCATCTTCTTCATCCATTAAAATCTGATGATAGCGCGCATAACAATCCACGAATGACCTGATCTCATGCTTCGAACAATTGTTAATCAATAGGTGGAAGTTCGGCAGGGTTTGTCTTTTGGACTTGCTTTATTAAGGTCACGGTAATAAACACACAACTCTGGTTTTACCATCCTTCTTTGGTATGGGCACGACATTAGCTAACCATGTGGGATATCGTGTAACTCGGATAACTTTTGCCTCAAACTGCTTGGTCACCTCTTCTTTGATTTTCACGCTTACATCAGTTTTAAACTTCCTCAACTTATGTTTGACGGGGATGCATGCCGGGTCAGTAGGTAATTGGTAGACTACCAAATCAGTGCTCAATCCGGGCATGTCGTCGTAAGACCATGCAAAGACATCCTTATACTCCAGCAATACTTTGATTATTTCCTCCCTAAGTTGTGGCTCCAGATAGACACTTATTTTTGTTTCTCTGATATTATCCGGGCTTCCTAGATTGATTACCTCTGTATCATTCAGGATTGGTTTGGGTTTCTCTTCGAATTGGGTCATCTCTTCGCTAATCTCATCCCATTCCCCTTCCTCATCGTACCCTAATTCGTCCTCATGTTCTATTTCCTGCATTATTATCTCTGGACTAGGCTTGTTGCAAAGATTGGTCCGAGGGATCCTTATGCATGTCATATCACTGGAACCAGCATAAAAATAATTGTACAAAAGTGAAAAAGGAAGAAAAAGTAAATCGAAATGAAACTATCAGCATTGTTGAAATGGAAATTGCATTTCATTAGAATAATAAATAACAAAGTTCGCGCATGCAAATGGACAGAAATGACAACTGAATGACGCTAATACAAACTAGACTGAAAGGAAAATCAAAGCCAACTACCAAGACTCCCTCCGAGTGGGAGAGGAGTGGTTTCCCAGTTATTGATTCTTGCACGTTCCCCCACAAATTGCACATCTGCCCTTCTCGATTCTTCTCCCGCCTCTACCATATTCACCTCATTGACCAGCCTTTCTAACCCCTTATCAAGATCTCCGACCGCGTCGATCAGCGGGCCGGAAACCCTAGATCTGGGACCACTACTGGGTTTGACAAACAATTTGGATAAACTTGGGATAGGCTTCTAGAGAAACCAGCCTTTCTGTCTTAGCTTCCTGGATCGCTATATGTCTGCGGCCGTGGGTTTGAACCCTATACCAAAAGTGTCTAGATTCTTCGGAAGGTATACTGGTTGCGCAATGCCTTGCAGAGAATCCCAATCCTTTGCCGGGTATAAAGCCATTTCTCAACATTTCTGAAGCTACCATGACAGATGCGGTTGTTATCCTTGGGTTACAACAATCTCACCTTCTGGGATCTTCTAAACTGACACCGTATTGAACACTTGGTAAACCCATGGATCTTTGTTGTCCTTAGATTCAATGAAGGGCACAATCGCGTCACCCGGGGAACACTGGCTATCCTCTCCATGCACGAAAATTTCTTGCATGTCCCACTCAAATTTGACCATCTGGTGTAGTGTAGATGGTATTGCTTTGGCTACATGAATTCAGGGTCTGCCCAATAACAGATTATAGGAGACCGATACGTCCAACACTTGGAATTCCATAATGAACTCGACGGGCCCTATAGTTACTTCCAGCACTACGTCTCCTACAGTGTCTTTACCTCCACCGTCGAACCCTCGAACGCAGATGTTATTCTTGCAGACCTTTTCAATTTCCACCTACAACTTGGTCATTATGGATAATGGAAAAATGTTTGCACTAGACCCGTTGTCGACCAAAACTCGAGTGACCACGGCATCTTCACACGGCATAGTCAAATAGAGAGCACGGTTGTGCTCCGTGCCCTCCATAGGCAATTAATCATCGAAAAATGTGACCTGGTTTACCTCAAATATTTGTTTGCAATCTTTTCCAAATGATTCACCGTTATTTTGTCTGGGACATGAGCTTCATTCAAAAGCTTCTTCAACACTCGGCGGTGCTCATCTGAATGGATTAGTAAGGATAACAAAGAGATTTGGTCTGGTGTTTTCTTCAACTGCTCTATGATGGAGTAGTCCTGCATTTTCATTTTCTTTACGAATTCTTCTGCCTCTTCTTCTGATACAGATTTCTTCACTGGTTCCGAGTTATCTATAGAGATTCTACCCTTTCTCAACCTTACATTACTATTGCTTGTTCATACCTCCAAGGAACGACTCTATTGTTGATGATTGGTGGTTGGATTACTGGCTTCGCAATAACCAGCTCTATGCGGACACCTTCCACAACCACGACAGGCTCTATAGCCGCCCCATATACTACTACCTTTGCCTTTTCCCGCTTTGGTACACCTACACATGCTAAGCTCCCTTGCGCTACGACAGGTTTTTTGCCTTCCTTTGCCCTGGTTACCAGCTTCTTACTGCTCGCGACCTTGGTTGGCTCACTAGCTTTGATCATCATTACCGTTTGTGAAGGTCTTCTGATCTATCCCTTTCCCTCCTCAATTTCAATCATGTTGGTTTCCTGGTGGGTCGGTAGCGGGTTCTGGTTAATATTGGGCCCCTCCGGAGTCTGCACCTCGATCCTGTAGAAGTCAATCAGTTCTTGGATGGCGCTCTTTAAATGCCAACATTTTCATGTGTCATGCCCTAGTGCACCCGAGCAGTATTCACAACTGACCGAATAATCTAAATTCTTTGGGGGAGGATTTGGCAGCTTCGCCTCAATTGGTCTTAACATATCCAGTTGTCCCAGCCAGTGGAACAGACTAGTGTAAGATTCTCCTAGCGGAGTAAAAGTCTTCTTTTTCTGCACCCTCTCATTTATCATGGCCGGATTGCCTCAGGGAGCGAGCCTCGAGATTTGGTGGTAAGATCTTGGAGGCGGGTATTGATTTTGTGGACTTGGATATGTGTTTTGAGGGGGTGGCTCACTCCATTTTGTTTGAGTGGGAGGTTGGGTATATGCCTTTGCATGATGGACTGAGAAACGAGGTTCTGGTGGTGGATAGTAATATTGCGGCAGGCCATATGGAGTGTGTGGGTATGTCTGACGGTATGGACGAGGCTGACCATAGTGAGATGATGACTGAGGCCCAAACCAGGTTCCCCATCCACTGTTGCTACTTCTTCTTTCTTCTTCTTCCCAAAACCTCCTCCAGCTCCGCCGTGGATGGCTTGAGTAGTTGCCTTGATTGCAGAATAGCTCATGGTATTAGATTTGAGGCCTTCCAACCATACTTTCCATTTTGACCACTTCATTTAAATATTTTCCTACCATTGATACCAGATGCCCAAAGTAGGTAGGTTCCAAAGCTTGCAGAAAATAGTCCACCATCTCACTCTCCTTCATGGGAGGATCAAATCTGGCTGCTTGTTCCCTCCACCAGAAACCATACTTCCTGAAGCTTTCGTTGTGTTTCTTCTCCAGCTTTGTCAGAGATAGGCAATCCGGGACGATCTCGAGATTATATTGAAAGTGGCATGAAAATGCTTGCGCTAAGTCATCCCAGGTATATCACCGGTTGGGATCTTGTCGAGTATACCACTCTAACGCCGATCCACTCAAGCTCTAGCTAAAGTATGCCATTAGCAATTTGTCCTTTCCTCTTGCTCCCCTCATTTTACTGCAAAACCCTCTCAGATGTGTGACAGGATCGCGTGAACATCATACAGGTCAAATTTAGGCATTTTGAAACCTGGAGGCAACTGTACGTCCGGGAATAAGCAAAGATCTTTAAAGGCTACGCTCACCTGGACCCCTAACCCACGCATGTCCCTGAATGATCGTTCCAGACTCCGGACTTTTCTGAGCATTTCTTCCTGTTCGGAATCTTTGATCGGCTTCTCAACTCTCATTGGTATTTAAGGACGAGGCGCATAAGAATAACGCTCTTGGGCTTTGCAGGCGGGTTCTGGGGGATAGTATTGAGGGTCATAGGATGGTAGCAGTGCTTCGCTAGATGACCTGTGCAGTGTAGGGGGTGGAGGTGCCACATAGATAGGAGCGATTGGCGGGGGAGGGTGAGGAGTGACTTTGAGTAGTTGGGCTGGTGGATGTGGGCAGCACCCTGATGTTGTGAATATATAGGAAACCTGGAGGCGGATCAGTAACTGACTGGTCAGATGCCTGGTCCAGTTGCGGGATGAAAGGTGGGTTGGCAGGATAGGTCGGGGGCGGCTGCCCTCTTGCCCATGCCTGGTACATTTCATCCATTTGGTTAGCCTAAACTTGCTTGATTTTTGACCGTGTGTTGTAGGAGTGAGTTGCTAGGGTGCCACGAATACTAGTCACCTGTCTAATTTGGAACTGTAATTCAATAAACCCGAGACTCATTAGTGGTTAGGTTTCAACATGTAAGCGGCCACATATGCATGCATATAAATGACAATTGGTCCCTATATGCATTGATGCTTGTGTCATCCCGGATTTTATTCGCGAAACTTCCTTCGTTTTAGCCCTATTCCCTCTCTTTTCATTTTATTCAATTTCCAATTTTTATTCAATAATAGTCGAATCCTATGTAGATTGTCTACGTATCATAACTTTTCATGAATCAGACCAAGCGTAGTTCACGAAAAACAAAGGTTAATTACGCAGCAAATATATATTTGGGATTTTTAATTAAATAAAGATAAAAAATTTAATTACAACGGCCAAGAGCAACTACCAGACAGGGATCCAACACCCTCAAAGACTTGAAAGAACAACAAACAGACTCTTTTTTTTTCAGCAAAACAAATATAAATCTATGAGTACATCAATGTTTCAAATGCTTTTAGAGCTGGCGAGGCGTCATTCGGCCTTATGGGTTTGCGCACTATTCTTCCTTGGAGATAATGGAGATCTTCCATTACTTGTCAGACAAAGGTCATAGCAGTGGAAAAAAACATAAACTTTGTCATATCTTCGCAGTGATGGCACTTGGTGGTAATATAGTCTGCAATTGCCCGCACCTTCTCCCTGATAATCCCCTATTCTTATAATAGATGCCCTACTTGTTCAGCCCGTGCTTCCAAAGTCCGCTCAGCTACCTGATTTAGCTTTTCTGCCGCAAATCTCTTTCCAACCCTGCTATTACCGCATAGCAATGCTCCCTCTCAGCTTTGAAATCCTTGGCATGCTTGGCCATTTTGCTTTCAGCTATGATAACCTTCTGTTTTAGCCCAGCATTTTCGTTTCCACTTCCTTCTTTTAACTGCTCCAGTATGCGGTCCCTTTCTTCAGCACTCTTAGCTAATTGTCTCCGAGCTCTATACAATTCACCCTCTGCCTTATTCAGATCAAAACCATATTCGGTTACCTTTCGGCGCAGGTTCTCTATAAGCTTTTCATCCTTTATACTCCTCGGAGGGTTTTCTGCGGCGGTTTTCATTTTCTGAATCTGAGCTTGTAGGGCTTCGTTTTCTTTCACCAATACCTTCTTTTACCCTTTGCTAGCAGCAGTTAGAAGGCTATTTTTGAATTTCAATTCCTGAATTTTCTTTTCTACCCTTCCAATGGTAGCACGATATTCATGTTCTTTAGCTAACCAATCCCACTGTTCTTGTGATGTCCCAACGAATTCTCGGAGGTGAGGCCTTTTGGATGGTATTTCATGCTCAATTTATCTCTTATACCAAGCAAGGTATCCTGGAGACACTTAACCTTTGGTACGATCTTTCACACAAGTGTCAGTGGTTAGGTATTGGCATTCATTCCAGATTTGTTAACCATGGCTTCGAGAAACTGACTACCAAGCCCAATTTCGACTACCCGGATGCTATGATCTTCTTCTTTTGGCAATATTTGACATCTTCCGAGTTGTCTCAAGACCCAATGCGGGGCATAAGGCTGGATGCTTCTAAGACCCATTAGGAGATAATGCGATTCTGTTGCGAGATATGCACAATTTCGTCCACGGGGAGCCAGCTGAGTCCATTGTATTTGATTTGCCGAAATGGACCGGAGATGTGACACCCACTCTGCGACACCCTCTGGTAATTTAAGCCCCTTCACCCTGTTGTCAACTTCTTCTATGCAACGTTTCGTTGGCAACCCACCGTTCATGAACCGAGGCTTGGGACATAGATGCTTAATCATCCAGATTTGTAATATCAAGTTGCAGCCTTCGAAGAAATCCCCTCCTACTTTGAAAGTGGTAAGGGCTCGGAAGATATCAGACAGGATCATCGAGGCAAGAGTGCCCTTTGCCTGAGTCATCAAGGTACAAACGATCCCCACAATCCGTATGTCGATGTTTCCGTCCTTTTGTGGGAATACTAAAAGACCCAACAAGGATACCATAAACGCGAAGCACCGATGCTCCTCCCATTTGATCCGATTGCCCTTGCTACAGATGAGGTTTTCAGGGTTGTTGAAGCCTCCGATGTGGCCATATCTTTGGTATATGAACTGGAGGGTGTAAAATCCCGCCGACAGATCAGGGTTGTGAATCTTTCTGCTAATTTTCAGAACATGTAGAAATTTGTGCACAGCTAGGGCCCTATGTGCTATCAAGTATTGATCTCTCAGTGGGATTATGTGGGTCCCAATGTATCCTGTTATTTCTTCCAAAGTCAGGGTCAGCTCAAAATCGGAGAAGTGAAAGATGTTGTGGGCAGGGTCCCAGAAGGTAATTAGGGCATTTATGATATCCCCCCCTAGGGTTGATTTTTAGTAAATCGGTGAGGCTTCCCAGATGCGCATTGACCTTTTTTTGTCCGGCTTCTCCGAGGTCATTCCACCACATCCGCAACTCCAAAGGAATTTTGTTGATTAACGTGCTCATTCTGCACATTTATTAGGGCGAATTAGTATTCTCAAAATATAAAAACTGATATTTATTTTAAAACAGGGATCGGCTTTGTGAATACACCTTTCAACACTTCGGCTAGAAGGATTTTTAGGTTGTGCTTGCTTACCGACCCTAATAAAATCTAGAAGCGGCCATTTGAGTAAAGTCAGCCTTCCGGCGTCCCTTGTAGCGTCATTCAGCTATTTTGCAATAACGGCACCATCCGACTTATTTTGAAGTGAGAAGAAAAATTAAAAAAACTAAATTCTGGCATTTTGTAGCAAAAGGTTGGACCCGGCAAAAAATAATTTATCAAAACCCGCGGACATTATTGAAAAGCTTTAAAAACTTGGTGCCTCTCTTCTTTTTTTTGTGCTTTCTTTTTTGAAAAATCCGCCAGCATTTTAGAGATTATTTAAGCATTGATTTTGAAAGCGATTACCCTATCACTGCTTATTCCTCTCAATTGAATCCCTTTGTTCACAGGCCGGTCAACATGTGAGTCCAAGGCAAATAAATGCACAAGTAGCACGTAAAAATTCATCAGTATGGTCTTTTATTTTAGGGCACCTGTCCTAGACAGGCCCAACCCTTGTGGTGAGTCCCCTAAGTCAAAATTCATGATGCAAATAAATGTTCCTACTAGGGATCCGGCATGAAGTTTTGTTATACTAAGTTGAAGCCTGGGTATTTGTTCTAGATCTGCGAGATCGTCCGGCTTTGTAACTTGTCCGGACTCTTTCTTATTTCAGTGTAAGACACTAACAGAATAGGGAGTCTCAAGCAGTAAGCACATCCACGGAGGTGAGAAGTGAAGGGTGTCGTAACAGTTTATATATACAGTTTAGATAATATCAAAGCGGTAAACATGCAGCATTTAGCATAGAGAGGGTAAGCAAATCAGAAGAAGAAAATTAAAAAATAGTTATTGTAAGCTCGAATTCTTGAACCCTGAACCAGAGATTCTGGGTCCACCTTCCCCAGCAGAGCGCCAGAGCTGTCACACCTCCTTTTTGCTATCCATAACCCGGCGAAGGGTGTAGATAAGGGAATTTTTTCCAATTAAAGGACAATCGAGACGGGATTTAATTTTGAGAGAATTTCAGAGTCGACACTTGGGAGATTTATGGTGTCCTAAGTCACCGTTTAGAATCTCGAACGAGGAAAGAATGACTCTGTTTAACAGGCCGCGAACCAGAAATCCGAGTAAGGAATTCTGTTAACCCGAGAGAAAGTGTTAGGCATTCCCGGGTTCCGTGGTTCTAGCACGGTCTCTCAACTGTTATATTTGTCTTAAATCATCTGATTTTAGAAAATATTTCAATTTATGTGCTTTTTAACTCTGAACTGCTTTTATTGTAATTTTAAAGAGAGTTGCAACATTGTTAAAACATGCCTCGAACCACGTCACTTAAATGCACCCGTAGATTTCGACACATTTCAACTTCGTTGAGATTTGGATTTGGGTCACATAAATGTGCACCCGTATTTAAGAAAGTGTATTTTTATAATGCGCGCCTATAGCAACTGCGTCTTTAACATTCACAGGAAGGCCGTGAAATTTGCTAAAAGACACTTCCTTTTCTATGGGTCTTGATATGGTGATGAACCATCATATGTATCTATTTGAATTAACACAACCCATTTTTATTTTTAAGGACCTTTTAATGTGTGATAAATTTCTACTCTTACGGGGGCTTAATACAATAATGGCTTTATGTATAATCTTGGTGCTTGGGAAACATTATGTGTGCCTTAGCCTCGTTCATGGCCAATGGACATATAAATAAATCGAAATTTGGGACAGCCCTGGAACACTTGTTGCTCAGGCTGCAATTGGCAACCATTTTTTGACTGGTTTGGGCCGTAATCACTTAGCCCAGGAAACGTATCAGATTTCAGCATTTAGATGCTTTTTGGGCCTCACATATGAGCCAAGTACTGATTTGAACAAATGAGTCCAATGGCTAACAACTGTTTGGTCTGAAATCATGTTCGTAGAATTGATTCTTTACCCATTCATGGAGGAAATAACAATAACAATTTTTGTACTAATTTTCTAATATCAAATTTGAATACTCATCAGTTAAAGTATATGAATCTATTTGCCAACATTCAATTACATTTTTTAGGTCCTACTATATGAAGCGAATCTAAAATCAGTTGGTACTAAACATTATGAGATTTTAAACTATGAACTATACTACTTTCCAGGTTTGGTAGCTCTAAGTGCACAAATTCAACACTTGAGCCCACCAGACTGAAATTGAAATTGACTACTACCCAAGCATATACAAAATTTGAACTGAAAGTCCCATTATTACATACAAAAAACAGTCCCAAAATGTCCAGTTATTACAAAATAGATTCGTTCTAACGCTAACTACAACATGAGGATTATTCTATTATTAAACTCATATTCAGGATTAAATAGGGAAATGGGGGGAAATAAAAATAACAAGAGAATGTAAATGAAAATGGGATCTTCACATTTGAAAGTATATTTCACTTTGAATCTTCACATATACATGAGCTTTAAAGGGTACCTGTAATGCAGCAAAGGAAACAGCCTATGAGTAAATAGAGAGGATCAGCAAAGAAACCAACAGCCAATAAAACAGTTTTTCCAGATTTCATCAAAGTTTTTGAAGAGTTAAATCGTCATAAAATGATTCAAAACAATCCTAATGCTATTTTAAGATATAGAATCAGTATTTCAGCTTTAGAATTGTAGAGAAAAGTTCTGGACCAGTATTTCCAGCTCTAGTGTTAAAGATAAAGGTTTCTGGATCCTCTTTCAATGCCCCCAAATGGTTTTATTTATAGCAAACAGTTAGGGCATCAGATTTTTACTAGTTTCTTTTTAGTCCTCATCTCAAATTGTATTTTTGCCTAAGTAGTCCTTCAATTCTTAACTTGTGCCTCAAGTTTTGAGGCTGGAATTATGTATCAGTCCCTACTAGAAGGTTCTACAGGATTCCTTATTAGATTTTATAGATTCCAAACCCTTTTATACACTCGTTAACCTTCCTAACACCCTACCCCTGAATTTGACCCCAGTCAGTTCTTTTAACACTAGTTCAGCTCTAATTAACCTTGGTTAGTTTTTTTTTTACTTCAATTCAAACACAATCGACCTTGGTCGACCAAACTTGGGTCAAATTTAGATTAGCAGGCTCATGAAAATCATAATTAACCAAAAATTAACATGCTTCTATACAGGATTATCCATAAAGACTGCATATATCTATCAAATTTAGCTTTCAAAAGTGATTCAATTAATGATATTCGGAATAAGAAGCAAAATGAACAATCAACTTATGAATCAAAACCTTAGGACCATGAGTCAACTAGGCATACCAGAAATTAAATAAAAATCAATAGAAGGAAGTCAATTGAATCCTAAAATCATATTATTGAAGACTAAATAAAATTTCTTTCTAAAATCAGGGGACCAATACTTAGCAAGATATCAGTATTACCCAAGAAAGGCTTTTAGAGAGGATACAAACAGTCATATGAATATTGAACCCATTTTCAAATGAGCTTGTGTATAAACAAACAAACCACCAAGAGAGAATCCATAAGAATTTCAGACTATTACACATGCAACTACAGGACCTAAACAATCATTACAAACAATTAAACACTTAGTCAGCTAAAAATAAAAAATATGCAGGAACACTTAGCTTTCATTTATTTTGTTCTCATTTAAAAAATCCAGCTGGACCTTGATTCTCCACAGGGGTTCTGAAACTCCCAGGATAGTGTTTAATCAACTTACAAGCTTGGGGGAGGGTTTTTGAAGTTCTGAGACCTCAGTAGGTCTCAGATTTGATATTTTGAGTGGTTGGAGGTAGTTTGAGACTCAAGGACGGCATGGCTAGTGTCACTAGGGTTCAGGGATTACCTAAGAGAGGTTTGAACCATTTCTAACATGTTTGGGGATTTAGGGTTGGACTTCAGATTGAGATTCGAAGCGTTTCAGGGTGATTCGAGAGTGGTGGTGTGCATGGTTGGAATGGGGAGGTCGAGGTGTCTTAGTGGTGTAGTTTTGGGATGCTTTGGGATGGGGGTCGCCGGAGGTGGGGTTTCCGGCGACCTTTGAATGGATATTCGAGGCGGAGGGGTGGTGTTCGAAGGGAACTGATTATGGGACGGGGTAGAGGAGGCCATGGTGCTTGAAGGGTGTAATTTTGGGGTCATTTTGTTGCCGGCCTCCGCCGTGAGTCGATTTTCGGCAGCGGCAGTATGGTGGTCAAGCGGTGGTCAACAGTGGCATTGAGGTGGTCAATGGATTTTACGGGGTGCTCAATGATCGGCGGTGGAGATACGAGGAAGGTGGTTTTGATCGTGTATATATTGAAGGGGTTTGGACATATATGTATGGATCTGCGTAGGGTTTGGGAACCGTTGGATTGGGGTGAAATCAATGGCTGGGATGATGGGATCTCAAAACGGTGTCGTTTGGTTTAATGGATGTGGGGACTGGATTGGTTGGTCGTTTGTGCTGGGTGTGTATGGATTTAGAAAAGGAACGAATTGGGCCACTCAGGTCTGGCGCAATTGTGGCCAGCCTGAGTGGCTATCTACATATGTATACATGTATTGTATTTTTTTGCTATTATTTTCTTTCTTTTTTAATTAAAATTAATTACTAAATTTATTTAAAAACTACATATCACAAATAAAATTAAAACCAATCAAAATTGAACAAACACAGCTTCGAGCGCTAGCACAAATATATTTTTTGTATTTCAATTTATGAAACAAGTTTATTTAACAATTAAAATCCTAATTAATCCTCACACGCATTAATGAACATGCATATACAAATAATATCCAAAAATTAAAATCCTAATATTTTAAAAGAGAAAATCCTAAACTTTAAAAGTCATATAGGAGTTTATTTCGACCCATCAAAAATCCTATGCTCACAATTGTGTCCCTCATTAAGTCCTTTTCCTGAAAAGGAAAAACATGCGGGACTTGGAGGTGCGATTATAGATAAAGACTGCATTACCCATTTGAATTTCTATCAGAATAATTGTAACCTTAGGCCAGGAATTTTAGGTTATTCCGTGTACCTTACTGGTCATGAATCATCATTTAGTACGGGTAAACCTTTTTTCTATCATCTAAAATCGTTAGTAAAATCTTAATAACTCAAAAATGTAATTTAAAATAATGATATATGACCGTGAGTATTCCTTAGAAATAAAATATATTCAAATGAACAGCATTCCAATGCGATGGAAGTATCTTGTCATCCATCGTCTCCAGTTCATATGATCTCTTTACTGCTATATTCCAAACTCTATAAGGTCCTTCCATGTTGGACTTAATTTACCCACGTTAGTTGCCTTTGAAGATTGAAAAACCTTTTTAAGCACGAAGTCCCCAACTTTAAAGAATCTAAGGCGTGCTTTTCCATAATAATATCGTTTTATAACTTCTTTCTGTGTTGCCATTCTTATTAATGCATCTTCTATCCTCCCTTCGATTAAGTCAAGGTTGACTCACATTTCTTCGTCATTAAATTCTTGTATTACCTGTTTGAACCGTGTGCTTGGATCTCCTATCTCAACCGGAATCAGAGCCTCAGCTCCATAAACTAATGAAATGGTGTTTCTCCCGTGCTTGTTTTTGCAGTTATACGATATGCCTATAAATCTCCAAGTAACACCTCAGGCCAACTACCTTTTTATTCCTCTAATTGCTTCTTTAGATTGTTGATAATAATCTTGTTCGTCGATTCTGCTTTCCCATTTCCCACTAGGTGATAAGGTGTTGACGTAATCCTCTTAATTTTCCAACTTTGAAAATATTCAGTGATTTGAGCTCCTATAAATTGAGGGCCATTATTACATACAATCTCCTTTGGTACACCGAATCGTCATGATATTTCTCCAAATGAAATCCTTGACTTCTTTTTCTCGTGCTTGTTTAACTGCACCTGCTTCTACCCATCTATTAAAGTAATCAGTAAATACGAGCAAAAATTTTACTTGTCCTTTCGCTTGTGGTAATGGACCATTGATATCCATTCCCCATTTTATAAATGGCCGTGGTGCGATTACGGGATGTAGTAACTTTGCAAGTCTATGCATATTGTTACCGTACTTTTTGGCATTTATCGTATTTAGCCACGAAACGTTCTGTGTCTTCTTCAATTTTAGGCTAGTAATAGCCTGCTCTAATAAGGGTCCTTACAATGACCTTCCTCTTGCGTGATTCCCACAATGCCCCTCATGAACCTCTCTCATTACATACTCTGTTTGAGAAGGTCCGAGGCATCTTGCTAGAGGTCCTCCAAATATTTTTGCGATATAAATTGCCTTGCTTTAAGCAATAACGGGCAACCCATTATAGAAGCGTGTGAGCTTTCTTCTTATCTTCAGGCACGGTACCATACTGCAAAAAAACAACAATTTCCTTTCTCCCATCCCAAGTTAAATTGTTAAAATTTACCTTATTTTTTTATCAGGGTCAAGAACTGAATGAAATAAATGTATAACTGAGGCGTTTGAATCGCTTGACACATTAGCCGCTGATGCGAGGTTAGCTAAAGGATATGCTTCAACATTTTCATCCCTTGGTATTTGTGTAACTTTCCAAGTTTGAAATTACTTTATCAATTCTCGTACCTTTCCTAGGTATTGGTGCATCCTTGTTTCCCTGGCTGTATAAGTCCCCAGCATTTGATTAAGTGGTGAATCACTCTTGATTATAATCTAATTTATGCCAAGTTCCCGTGCCAGTTTTAGACCTGCAATAACATCCTCATACTCTGCTTCATTGTTAGTCATGGAATTATATTTAATGGCTTGCCGAATGGTTTCACCCGTAGGCGGTACCAAGACAATCCCTAAATCTGCACCTTTTACGTTAGATGAACCATCAGCGAATAAAGTTCAAGTTCCTGGGTTAGCTCCATTGAACACTTGCAACTCTTTTTCTGCTTCTAATTGCATATATTTACTAAAATCAGCCACGAAATCAGCTATTACTTATGATTTTATAGCACTCCTAGGTTGATAGTGATTTCGTATTCACTTAACTCTATATCCCACTTAGCTAATCTTCCTGATAACTCATGCTTATCAGCTTATGCAATATATTTTATAAAGGATAAGCAGTTATTACAGCAATAGGATAACACTAAAAATAAGGCCTCAATTTCCTAGATGCCATGATTAATGCAAGTGCAAGTTTTTCTAAATGAGGATATTGTATCTCCACATCTAATAAAGATTTACTAACATAATAGATGGGGGATTGTTTACTTGCTCCTCCCGCACCAATATAGCACTTACCGCTATTTCCAAAACGAAAAGGTAAATAAGTAGCCTTTCCCCAGCCTTTGATTTTGCCAGTAAAGGTTGATTTGACAAGTACGTTTCAATTTCCTGGGTGCCTGTTGACATTCTTCATTCCATTCAAAATGATCCTGCTTTTTAAGGGTCGAGAAAAATTTAAAGCATTTCTTTGATGACTTAGAAATGAATCTCTCGAAAGCTGCAATCCTTCAGGCTAACCTTTGAACTTCTTTATTATTTGGAAGTATCTCAATGGCCTTAATCTGTGCAGGATTTACTTCAATACCACAGTTAGAAACAAGAAAAGCCAAAAACTTACCTGATGCAATACCAAAAGCACATTTCTCGGGGTTTAATTTCATAATATTTTTACGCAAAATTGAAAACGTATCAGATAAATGAGATATGTGATCCTTAGAATACTGAGTTTTCACAAGCATATCATCTATATATACTTCCATTGTTTTCCCTAAATGTTCTTGAAACATTTTGGTAACTAACCTTTGATACATTGTGTTAGAATATACGCTCAAGAACACAACAAGTTTCGTCAAGAGTTTGGCTCTCAAAAACTTATGAAATGAATAGAAAATGATGAATATGAGAGTATGCAAGCTTTAGCAAGAATATGATCAGTTGTTATACTTAGAAGACTGATTTTGAGTTGTATTTATAGTGTTCAAAACCCCCACAACCGTTGCCTAATTGCCAATCAAGAATTGCTGATTTTGTGCTAAGATAATCGATTATCTGATTTGCATAATCGATTATTTTTCAATCGTTCAAAAATCATTCCCAGATGTTAAGCAGAATAATCAATTATCCAAATCGTATAATCGATTACCTGACAACGTTCAAAAAATCATATTCAGATTTTACTTAGCATAATCGATTATCAGATTGTGTATAATCGATTACCTGACAACGTTCAAAAAATCATATGCAGATTTTACTTAGCATAATCGATTATCAGATTGTGTATAATCGATTATCTTTCAGAGTTTAAAAATACTTTGGCAAAGGTCATTTGCATAATCGATTATGCTATAAGGATAATCGATTATCTTTTATATTTTGAAAACTTCGGACTACACTGTCTTAACATAATCGATTATCATAAAGTACATAATCGATTATTTTACAGTCTTGTAAAATTTGATAGACACTGCCTCAACATAATCGATTATCGTAATGTGCATAATCGATTATTTTATAGCTTTGAAAAATTTGATGGACACTGCCTCAACATAATCGATTATCATAAGGTACATAATCGATTATCTTGTAGCTTTGAAACATCTGATGTACACTGCCTTAACATAATCGATTATCATAAGGTACATAATCGATTATTTTTCAGCTTTGTAAATCTGGTGTACATTGTCTTAACATAATCGATTATCATAAAGTACATAATCGATTATCTTTGTCCAGATTTGAGAGGCATGTTTAAAAATCATTTTGGCTAAAATAAAATGTTTGAAAATCATTTTGCTTTAAATTTAAATATGAATGATTTGATAAAAATGATTTTACGAGAGAAGCCAAGTCTTGAGTCAATTGTCGGATCAAGATCACAATTAAAGAACGACTCATGTACAACTTTATTTCTTTGCTTGATCATGATCTTTGTTCGTCTTGTGCTTGAACCTCGTTATGTGTCAATTGCGCGCTTGTGCTTGGACCTCATCATATGTCAATTGCGCATCGTTTGTCATTTATCAAAACATACAAATATGAACACACGTTTAGTTTAGTGCCTTGAGAACGTGTTTCAACAATTTCCCCCTTTTTGATAATGGCAAACCAAATCGGGATATGCATATTAGATAATTCATAATGACGATCCAAGACAAGTATATAGATATGCAATTAGTTCCCCCTCAACATATGAATTTCCCCTCAATTTATGCCAATAAATATTAAGTGCATAGCCCTTATTCTTTCCCCTTTTGACATTAGCAAAAAAATAAGTAAATAACTAGTTTAATGATTAACCAATATTGAAATTATAAAAGGGACAATATAATGTCAACATAATCGATTATTTATACTTGATAATCGATAGTGTACTTAAGAGAAATCGATTATTCTTAAAAGAGATCGATTATTCTGCACCAGTGTTTTATAATCCCCCCTGTCTTTGGGGCGATACCTGCAAAACAGAATTAGGCGCCTCCGACGCTCAAGTTAGTAATGAAAAGAAAAAATGCAATGCATGACTTAGATCAACGTGGAGTCAAGAATCCCGAGTTCACTACGAATTCGGAAAAAGGACTCTTTCTCTAAAGGCTTTGTGAAAATGTCCGCCAATTGAGATTTGGTTTCAACAAACTCAATTTCGACATCACCTTTGAGAACGAGATCTCTCATAAAGTGGTGCCTAATTTCGATGTGTTTTGTTCTTGAATGAAGAACGGGGTTCTTCGTCAAGCTTATGGCGCTAGTATTATCACATCTAAGAGGGAAATGATCGATACTTAGTCCATAGTCCGAGAGTTGTTGTTTCATCCAAAGGATTTGAGCACAACAACTCCCCGCGGCTACATATTCAGCCTCGGTTGTGGACAACGCAACACTTACCTGTTTCTTACTAAACCAAGAGACAAGAGAGCTACGCAAATGGCAAGTGCCACTAGTGCTCTTGCGGTCCAATTTGCAACCCGCAAAATCGGAGTCGGAATAGCCAACAAGTTGGCATGAAGAACCTTTGGGATACCATAGTCCCACATTTATAGTACCAACAAGATACTTCATTATCCGCTTAACCGCAGTTAGTGCGACTCCTTCGGACATGATTGATATTGAGCGCATAGACATACGCTAAACATTATGTCCGGTCTACTAGCAGTAAGATAAAGAAGGGATCCGATCATACCTCGATACTTCTTGGTGTCTACTTCCTTACCTTTCTCATCTTTGTCAAGATGATCGGATGTGCTTATTGGAGTGGCTATTGCTTTGGCGTTGCTCATTTCAAATCGTTTTAGCAACTCTTTGCAATATTTAGATTGACAAATGAAAGTTCCTTCTTTCATTTGTTTCACTTGCAACCCCAAGGAGAAGGTTAGCTCACCCATCATAGATATCTCAAATTCGCTTGTCATTAAATCAGAAAATTCCTTGCACAAAGCATTGTTAGTAGCACAAAAAATAATATCATCCACATAGATTTGAACTAATAAAATATTATTGTTTTTATGCTTAATAAATAGTATGGTGTCAACTTTCCCCCTAATGAACTCATTGTCCAAAAGAAATTTGCTCAATCGTTCATACCAAGCTCGGGGAGCTTGTTTAAGACCATAAAGGGCTTTCTTAAGTTTGAAAATATGATCGGGAGATTTAAAATCTTCAAAGCCCGGGGGTTGTTCAACATAAACTTCTTCTTGAATAAAACCATTTAGAAAACCACTCTTTACATCCATTTGATATAAATTGAAATTCATAGAAGAGGCAAAAGCAAGTAATAAACGAATAGCTTCTAACCTTGCTACGGGTGCATACGTTTCTTCATAGTCAATTCCTTCTTCTTGATTGTAACCTTTTGCTACAAGCCTAGCTTTGTTTCTAGTGATTACACCATTTTCATCTAATTTATTTCGAAAAACCCATTTCGTACCAATTATGGTATGATTGTCGGGTCTTGGCACCAATTCCCAAACGTCATTTCCTTTGAATTGGTTAAGCTCCTCTTGCATTGCCAAGGTCCAATGCTCATCCCCAATTGCTTCGGAAATGATTGAGGGTTCAATTTGAGAAACGAAAGCAGTATGTCCTAAGGTGTTCTTAAGATTGTTTCGAGTACTTACCTTTTGTTCAATGTCGCCAATTACCTTGTCAGGATGGTCTTTGATTGTCCTCCACGCATTTGGCAGTTTCATTTCTTTCTCCAGTGGTTGCGCTTCCTCCGATGATTGTTCCAAGATTTCATCTTGAATTTCCTTTGGATTTTCCTCTTGTGCTTTGTCTTGAGGACTTATTGTGTTTAAAATACCTGCAAGATCAAAACCAGAATCCTTTCTCGCCAAGCGAGCATTATTTTCAGAAAACACAATATGAGGGGATTCCTCAACAGTTTCGGTTCTATTATTGAATACTCTATATGCTTTGCTGCGTGATGAATAACCAAGAAAAATTCCTTCATCCGATTTGGCATCAAATTTTCCCAAATTATCTTTTCCGTTGTTATGAATAAAGCATTTACAACCGAATACTCTAAGATGGGAGAGATTAGGTTTCCTTCCCTTATAGAGTTCATAGGGAGTTTTCATGAGTATTGGCCTTATGACTACTCTGTTTAAAACGTAGCATGCGGTACTCACGGCATCCGCCCAAAATTGTTTGGGAATCTTAGCCTCATCGAGCACGGTTCTAGCCATCTCTTCGAGACACCTATTTTTCCGTTCCACCACTCCATTTTGTTGTGGTGTACATGGAGCAGAGAAGGTGTGCTCAATACCGAGTTCGTCACAAAAGTCCGCGAAGAGATTGTGATCGAACTCTCCCCCATGATCACTTCTTATGGAAGTGACGGTTGTGTTCTTTTCATTTTGAACACATTTAAAAAAACATTTAAAATTTTGAAAAGCCTCACTTTTGTGAGCAAGAAATAGTGTCCATGTAAATCTAGAATAATCATCAACAATAACAAAAGCATAACGATTTCTACCAAGACTTTCAATGCGAGATGGTCCAAAGAGATCCATGTGAAGAAGTTGCAAAGGTCTTGTAGTTGAAACAATATTCTTAGATTTAAAAGATGCTTTTGTTTGCTTCCCTTTTTGACAAGAATCACAAATAGTGTCATTTTCAAATTTCAAATTTGGAAGACCAATAACTAAATTTTGTGAAACCAATTTGTTTAAAAGATGCATATTGATATGAGCTACTCTATGATGCCATAACCACATATCATCTTCTTTACTCATAAGACAATTCACATACTCTGATGAAGAGTTTTCAAGATCAACCATATAGATGTTATCAATTCTAAAACCACGAAGAATAATTTTAAAATCACTACGACGAAAAACTAAGCATTCTTCCGAGCCAAACAAAACAAGATTTTCCTTGTCACATAATTGACTTATGCTCAAGAGATTATGTCTTAGACCTTTAACTAGCAATATATGCTTAATGGAAGAAGATTCATTCTTACTGACCGAGCCAATGCCGATAATTTTTCCTTTGTTGTTATCTCCAAAAATAACGTTTCCTCCTTCCTTGTGTTCTAGTTGAAGGAACTTGGATGCGTCTCCGGTCATGTGTTTGGAGCATCCACTATCAAGGTACCAAAGTACACTTGATCCCTTCAAACATACCTACAAGACAAATTAATGAGTTTTTGGTACCCAAGCTGTTTTGGGCCATTTCTAGGCGTTCTAAAATGTTCAAAGTTTCTTCTAGTGTTTGGTCTAGGATGCATATTGATTCTAGGATGGCTATTTCTAGGATGAATGTTTATTTTATTTATCCTAGGTTGAGCCTTGGGTTGTTGGGGGATGGCTTCAACTTTTTCTTTAGGCTCGTTTTTGAAACCTATGCCATGTTTGGTCGATTTCAAATTGACAAGAACATCATTCAAATTTTTATGAGAAGAATTGAACTTATCTAGGGTGCCCTTAAGTCTTTCTACTTCATCTTTTAGATGCATGCAAGAAATACAATTTTTACTAGAACTCTCGGGTTTGTCGGCGCTTCTCTTGCCGAAAAATTTGTTTTCTTCTTTCAACTTCTCATTTTCCAAAATCAATTTTTCCAAATCTTTTTCTTTCAAAGAGAGTTGTTTTTCAAAATCTTTTTCTTTCAAAGAAGAATTTTTCTTTACGTCTCTAACAGTTTCGGAAGCTCTAATGAATTCACTATACAATTCATCAAAAGCATTTTGCATTTCCTCAAGAGAAAAGAAATTTTTTGAAGAAATTTGACATACCTCTTCTTGATTGTCTTCGTGTGCCATGAGACATATATTTGCGGTTTCGTCTTCTTCATCGTCGCTTGATTCGTCTCCGGAGTCACCTCCCCAAGATATGTATGCTCGTTGTTTCTTGAAGGGTTTCTTCTCCTTTTTGACATTTGGGCAATTTGATTTAATGTGCCCGATTTCTCCGCATCCATAGCACTTTACTTGATCTCCTTGTTGTTTGCCTTTTCGTTCATACTCTTTTCGCATGAACTTTTGAAACCTTTTAATAACGAGTCCGAACTCGTTATCTCCATTGTTTGAGTCCTCATCATTTTGAGGTTGAGCCGTGCTTGCCTTGAGGGCGATTCTTTGTTTCCTTTGATCATTAAACGGAGTGTTAAGTATAGTTTTAAGATTACCTCTTAGTCCGTCGATGGTGACATTTGAAACGCCAATAGACTCTTGAATCGCGTCGGCCTTGGAGCGCCATTCCGGAGTGAGACTTCGGAGAATTTTTCGGACAAGTTCCTTATCCGTGAAGGTCTTCTTAAGAGCATGTAGGTCATTGACGATTTTTGAAAATCGTTCGAACATGTCATCGATCCTCTCGCTTTCCTTCATGTGAAACAGTTCATATGCATGGGTTAGAAAATCAATTTTAGCTTCTCTTACCTGGTCCGTACCTTCGTACGTGATTTCCATCTTATCCCACATTTGCTTAGCCGTTGTGCAACATGATATTTTTCTGTAATCATCAGCATTTACAGCACAATATAATAAGTTGATGGCTCTAGCGTTGTTCTGCACTTTTCGGATATCATCCGCATTGTATTCATCTTCGGATTTTGGAACCCATTCATTTTCAACCTTTTTGGTTGGAATTTGTTCTCCCTTCGTTATAACCTTCCATAGATGAAAATTATTCGAATGGATGAATATTCTCATCCTCTCCTTCCAGTACGTATAGTTTGTGCCATCGAATAGTGGTGGTCTGGTGGAGCATTGTCCTTCACCTATTCCTGCATTAAAGTCACGAGTAGAAGCCATGGATTGTTTCTCTCAAACGGTTAAGTCTTTCAGAGAGTTGGGCTCTGACACCAATTGTTAGAATATACGCTCAAGAACACAACAACTTTCGTCAAGAGTTTGGCTCTCAAAAACTTATGAAATGAATAGAAAATGATGAATATGAGAGTATGCAAGCTTTAGCAAGAATATGATCAGTTGTTATGCTTAGAAGACTGGTTTTGAGTTGTATTTATAGTGTTCAAAACCCCCCACAACCGTTGCCTAATTGCCAATCAAGAATTGCTGATTTTGTGCTAAGATAATCGATTATCTGATTTGCATAATCGATTATTTTCCAATCGTTCAAAAATCATTCCCAGATGTTAAGCAGAATAATCGATTATCCAAATCGTATAATCGATTACCTGACAACGTTCAAAAAATCATATTCAGATTTTACTTAGCATAATCGATTATCAGATTGTGTATAATCGATTACCTGACAACGTTCAAAAAATCATATGCAGATTTTACTTAGCATAATCGATTATCAGATTGTGTATAATCAATTATCTTTCAGAGTTTAAAAATACTTTGGCAACGGTCATTTGCATAATCGATTATGCTATAAGGATATTCGATTATCTTTTATATTTTGAAAACTTCGGACTACACTGTCTTAACATAATCGATTATCATAAAGTACATAATCGATTATTTTACAGTCTTGTAAAATTTGATAGACACTGCCTCAACATAATCGATTATCATAATGTGCATAATCGATTATTTTATAGCTTTGAAAAATCTGATGGACACTGCCTCTATATAATCGATTATCATAAGGTACATAATCGATTATCTTGTAGCTTTGAAACATCTGATGTACATTGCCTTAACATAATCGATTATCATAAGGTACATAATCGATTATTGTTCAGCTTTGTAAATCTGGTGTACATTGTCTTAACATAATCGATTATCATAAAGTACATAATCGATTATCTTTGTCCAGATTTGAGAGGCATGTTTAAAAATTATTTTGGCTAAAATAAAATGTTTGAAAATCATTTTGCTTTAAATTTAAATATGCATGATTTGATAAAAATGATTTTACGAGAGAAGCCAAGTCTTGAGTCAATTGTCGGATCAAGATCACAATTAAAGAACGACTCATGTATAACTTTATTTCTTTGCTTGATCATGATCTTTGTTCGTCTTGTGCTTGAACCTCGTTATGTGTCAATTGCGCGCTTGTGCTTGGACCTCGTCATATGTCAATTGCGCGTCGTTTGTCATTTATCAAAACCTACAAATATGAACACACGTTTAGTTTAGTGCCTTGAGAACGTGTTTCAACACATTGCACCTGCATTCATTAGACCAAAGAGCATTTACCTTATAATAATAAGTCCCCGTGTCTATTATAAATGAAGGTTTTTCCTTTTCTTCTAGATTCATTTTAATCTGATTATAACCTGATATGTACATAAAAAGCTTAATAGATCATGACATGTTGTCCTATCAATCAATTGATCTATGTGTGGTAGTGGAAAAGAGTCTTTAGGGCAAGCTTTATTGAGATCAGTATAATCTACACAAACTCGCCACTTACCGTTCTTCTTTGGAACCATAACAATATTAGCTAACCAGTGAGGATACTTTACCTCACGAATAGTACCAATTATCAACAATTTTTGAACTTCATCTTGAATCACCTGATTCTTGAAAGTTCCTTACTTTCTTTTATTTTGTTTGACTGGAGGGTATGAGGATTCTTCATTTAATTTATGATTCATTACCTCCGATGGAATCCTTGTCATGTCAGAGTGGGACCAAACAAACAGTCTCGATAGGCTCCAATTCTTCAATTGTGGTTTTGATATTTTCATTTTCCTCTGGTTTTTTGAATCGCGTCGGGTCTTGAATCTATATCTGTTCACCCTTGCTGAATTAGTGTTGCGTTGTGGTGACCTGAACTACCTTATGTGGTTGCTATTTACCTTCATTTCTCGTACTTGTAACTGCAACGGAATTGATCACCCTAGGGCCTGATGCATGTTGATCTCCACGAATTTGAAGATTCCCTATGGCGATGGAAATTTAATAACTTGATGCAAAGTTGAAGTTACTTCAGCCATTCATGGAGCCATGACCTCCCAATAATTATGTTGTAAACCATCTTCATATTTACTACCTGGAACTTTGTGCCTTTGATGACACCTTCGGCGAATGTGGTGAGTGTTACCACCCCACTGGAATCATCGATTCTAGATAGAGTGTGGGCTTTTGGTATTATTTTGTCGTCGGCTTGCATTTCACGCAATACTCTTAGCAAAATAATGTTTATCAAGCTACATGAATAAATCAAAACTCGTTTTATATTAGTATCATATACAAATAAAGATATTACTAGTACATTGTGGGGTATTAATACTCCATCTGCACCTGCATCGTTGAATGTGATGATGTCTTCTTCCAAGTTTGCCGCACCCGTTTCCCTTAAGTGATTTTTATTTTTGAAATCTTGTTAGCGGCCGTGTATGATATACCACTAATATCCTCACCTCTACTTATAATATTGACAGTCTTTTTCGAAGATGGTGGTTTTGGAGGCTCCTGCCTATTTTTCATGTAAGCTTGCTTGCCTTTCTCACTGAACAGCTCCGTGAGATACCCTTGCTTCAACAGATGATCAACTTCACTTTGTAGAAATCTGCAATTGGTTGTTTTATGTCTGTAGTCATTATGAAACTCGTACCAATGGTCAGGGTTGTGCCTGTTTGGATTTGATCTCATTTCCTTTGGCCATCGAACCTTATCTCTCATGCTTTTCAAAACAGCCACGAGCTCGGAGGTGCTGACGTTGAAGTTATAACCACCGAATCTTGCTTTTAAATTTGAATCAGCATCTTGTGGCTCATGAGTGTTTCGATCGTTCCTGAATCTCGAGTCTGATTCTCTATTCCAAGATTTGTGATCGTACCTCTAATTGTCTTGCTTTGATCATGAGTTTCTTCCTGCAAGTCCTATGTAAGGCTCGTATCTATTTTTATCGAACCTTTTTTCAGTCTCCATACGTCTTGAACTTGCCTTTTCTTCTTTCTGAAATCGCGGAATAGTATCTTCCTCTATCCTTAGCTTCATGCTATATCTGTTATAAACGCCATTCCAAGTTGTAGTTTGGAATTCTCGAAGGTTTTCTTTGAGTCTCCTCGTGGCTTCTGAACTTTTTTCATTCAATTTGCTTGCAAAATCTATAGCCTCCCAGTTGACAGGTACACGTGGCAATGTCATTCTTTCACACTGAAATCTATCTACAAATTCTCTAAGTAACTTTGAGTCTCCTTTCTTAATTTAAAATATCTTTCATTCTTTTTTCCACCTTTTGAGCTCCCGAGTGTGCTTTGGTGAAAGACTCTGCAAGCTCGGCAAAAGAATTTATAGAATTTTTAGGTAGAAGAGAGTACTATGTGAGCGCTCCTTTAGTGAGTGTTTCGCCAAATTTCTTAACTAATACCGATTCAATATCCTGCTTAGTCAAGTCGTTGCTTTTTCTCCCATCGTAAATGTTGTTACGTGGTCTCGTGGGTCTGATGTTCCATCATATTTTGGAATGTCAGACATTTTAAACTTTTTTGGAATTGGAAGAGGAGCAGCACTTGGCTTCCAGGGTTGTTGTTAATATCAATCCATATCTACTCCTTTGATCACGGGTGGCACATCTCTATGCGCTCACTTTGCTCCTAGAGTTATTTCTGCAAATTTAGTACTAAGTTTTGTAAATCAGAATTAACCATATTAACTGGTTCCCTCTTTTGTGATTCATTGGGGGTCCTTCCGCTGCCTGAGTTGACAAGTCCAGAACGAGGGTTTTCTAAAGTATTGTTGGGTATTGGTACAGGGTTGCAACACGTAACCGGTTAACAAGAGCCTCCACAGCTTTGTTGACCTAAGCAGCAATTAATTTCTGCAAAACGTCATCAACAGTTTCAGCATTCACAAATTGAGCATGTCCATTCATTTGAGACCCATCAAGGGTTCCCTCTCAAGATTGTCGGGGAGAGCCTTGTGGAGTAGGAATCGGAGTGTTATTATCTTTGTGGATGTCCCTGTTTTTGTTGGTTTTCTTGGTTTCCTAGAATGTTAACGTTGTTGTTTGACATGATTGATCAGCAAGAAAAGTTAATCGAGAAAAACAAATTATCAGATTTTTGGTAACGGAACTAATTTGTTTAACAAAAAAATGAGATTTTAGTCAAAGCTAGAATTTAGAAGAACACGGGTTACTGCTAATCAAAAGAATGTATAAAATGAATTAATTTATGTAGCAAAAGAATATTTCAAGAGAAAAGCGAGTAAATCAAGATATATTCCAATGATTTCATGTCCTCGACTAATCAAATGTTTCCTCTTTTATAGGTGTCCTAGAGATATGCGTTTTACCTCAATCATATGAGTCTATTATGTGTAATTAGAGACATTGAATGCTACGATACATAATCATTACATTAAATACAAATTCCCTAGCGTATTTCGTATTTAATGTTTGTTATATGCCGTATATGCGCTCTTTTTACTGTCAGATTCATTCTTTCGGGCTCTTGGATATAAATTACTCAACAGGTATGGGCGCTAAATTATTTGAATATCCACTCGTGCCTTCTCTTCTGTTATTAGCTTGTGCATGTCGTTGCTCGTGCCTCTTAACTAACTATTGTTATTTGACCACTTAATCAGTTTACGTGTCTTGAAATATTTTCTTAAATACAATTTTTTCCAATACAGAAATGCTTATCAACATGATTATTTTTATTTATAGGAATTTGAAATCTTTAGTTAACGATACAAGTATTTTAATCATCCCACTGCGATTCTTGACTGTCACATAATTGTCTTATATTCCAACTTCTAACACGATGAACCAATTATTAGGATTATCAAAATTAAGGAGAATCTTTGAGCCGAGAATTTATTCGAAATAATTTCGCTATCTTAGAGGTAGAGATAAAAATTGCAAACACACTACTTTTCATATATTTACTTTAGGCCTCACTTGTGAAATTATATTAAATTTATTTAAAATCAAAATTAAGAAGAAGTTTTGAAATATTTCCATGTTACTACTATAAATCAAAGTGGCGAGGCCAAACCTTAATCTGATGTTTTACTAGGGATACCTAACAAAAGAATTTTCTACCCTGCCATGTTAAGTTAGTTATATGATTTCAGAGGTGAATTTAGGGTTCTGTAAATTCAGCGGAATATTAATTGTTTGGCTCAAATTATATATAAATATAAAGTAATTAAGCTGTACGCACACTATAAGATTATAGTCACTGTGAACTTACTAATGACACTAGATCAGAAGAAAACAATTCGTTCGAGATTTTGATAAGAGGGGACCCCATATATATATATATATATATATATATATATATATATATATATATAACAATAAAAGAAGAAAAACAATATTGTAGAGAAAGAGAGAGAAAATTCTTATTGATATTTGGAATTAATTATAATGGAATAGAACCCTCTATTTACAGGGAGAGGGTGACCTAGTCACCAAGTAATAAATGCTAGAATCTCTCAAAATATAGACATTCACTATAAATAAAATTTTATTTGTAACACTCCCCCTTGAATGTCTATTCAACAAATAATGTGTCTCGTTAAAACCTTAACTAAATAAAACCCAATGGAACAAAAAATTCTAGAGAAGGAAAAAGAGTACACATATCTAATAATACGCCTTTTGGCTGCCTCGTTAAAAACCTTGCAAGGAAAACCCAGTGGGACAAAACCTTGTAAAGGGAAAAAGAATGCAACGCGCATTAATTCCCCCTGATGAGAGCACCAATTCACATCTTTAAGCATTTAAATTTCAATCTTGTGCACTATCTTCAAAAGATCATTGGTAGAGATTTGATAAACAAATCAGCCATATTAACTTGATGAATATGTTGAACCTTGAAATCATCATTCTTATAGATGTATTGTCTTTATATGATCTTGCTGGAATCGTCAGTTAAGATCTTCACATAGAGGTGAAAACTCTTGCTATCATATTATCATGCTTATAGTTATAGCAAGATACATTTGTGCACAAATTGCACTGAGGAAGATGTACTTCAAGATCAAGAATTGTATATACTTCAAGCAACTTAAATCTGTCATGGATTGTCATATAAGTTAAGTCATATAAGCCATATAATAGACTTCATATGCTTGTCAAGTTTTTATGTCATGCTAGATATATAAGATATCGGAAACTGATTGTACATACCATTGACTTTATACTTTCAAGTATTTGAACTACATGTCCAAAACTACATGTCTTTCATATTAAACCAATTATATTTAAATTGTGTATCGTCAATTTATCCAATATTTTTATATTTGTCTCGACAACCTTAAGATCTCCATCTATACTTAACGCTATGATAGATGTCGTCGACGAATATGTTATATCGATTACAATAATTTTTCATAAAGACATAACATAGAGATCTTTTCATTCATATAATCAGGTACCTGAATCTCTGGTGAGATTATATGAAGTGTTATCTCATGCGATCTTCGAGATCACTTGCCTCTTTATTGTGATCAGTTTGATCATTTTCTCATCTTCTTTATCAAGAAGTTTTATTTGTAACCGATTTGTTTATATGCTTTAAGTGTACCATAGAATTTGTCCTTCTAGGACTTAATATGAGCATTTGCAATGAGAATATAATTACTTTCTTTTGAGTCAGCAAATGCGTATGGCATGCTTTGCAATATATTGCAAACAAATTATCTTTTTATGAAGTTCAAGTTCATATTATCGCATTCGAGGATCTAGATATACAAATGATAATTCATTCTACGTAACTTTTTCTCAATTGTTCATCATATCTTCCCCTCATGTTAGAAAAATTAACTTGTTTCCTCAACTTTGAGAACCCATCTTTGTGCGTTATGGTGTTAATCAAAATATACACTGTGCATCAATAACAATAAGATGGAATTATATGGTTCCTAACCCTGTACCACTTGTGTGGGGAGAAAATAATATACTTTGATATATATAATGTATATCAAATTGATATAGATAACTTTATTCTCATAAGCAATAGTTTAGCTATAAAAGTGGAGATACTCAGTCAATTACTTTGTTAAACCAACTGTGATATAAACCAACTTATCAAGATAAATTATTTTGGACAGAAAATCTCAAAATTATGCTCTAAGTTAAATTATTGAGCAAATTACCTCGCAAACACCAAGTTGCGGGTTAATAATAATCGCACATGTAACCATCTCATAAATGCATCTTATATGGTGTAACGGCAGGTGAATGGGCTCATATTCATCTTTGATATTTTCAGAATTCATGGGATTCAATCTCAACTTTAGTTGGTCAATTAATTAATGAGAATAAGCAATATAAGAGAATTCTTAAAGAACTTTCTAATTCTTTAATATGTAATGTGAATTCTCAATTATTTTTGCACATCATGCTTAAATTGATATGGCTAAACAAATTATGCCAACTGAATAAATTATCAATATTGATAAGTTCAGGTTTACATCATGACATGTGCAATTATCAATAAACTCAAGTTTATTATGGTATTGGCTTTTATATCAATAAGCATCCACTTTATTGTGGTATTCTTTTATTTGTGTAGTACAAACTGGAGAATAAAGAGGGTAGCTTTTCACATTCATATTACCCAGTTACAAGTTGTGGTAATAGAAGATATTAAGTCTATTCTTTATTTATAGTCTCAATATAATCAATCGTTTTCGCGTATATTTTGGAAACTGAATAAGTTTCTTTGAGACTCAATACCTTATTGGTAATCAATTGTGTTTCTCCAAAATAATGATAATTGGCTCTTGTAGAGCTCCCAATTAATTTTGTACTACCACATATTCATCAAGATCCATATGGTCTTATATCTCTTTCAAGGACAAAGTTATACCATTATGGCCATGGTCAAAATTACATGCAAGATATGTTTCTTCCATTATTGTTGTCCTTTAATAATCACATTGTTAAAATATTTTGGCGTACAATAGGTACGTGACAATGACCATTCATGCCATAATAATGATATTATTTTCTTATATCATCTCAAACCTCCTTCTAGAGGTGAGTGTGGTATATTCACTACTACTAGCACGTTCATATTCTTCCAAGAATGAATATGTATTCATAAATTAGATGTTGTCACATTCACATCATGAATGGACCATAATCATCTATATGTGCTTTATAAAATCTTATGTCAAATCGATGACAAATATTACTTTCACAGAGTGAAGGACTATTTTGAGAATCTTTATTATTCTCAATATCATAATAATGACAATTATAATTTCGTCTATTGTCACGCCACATCCATTGATATCACATTCTCTAAAGGGAATGAGAATGGAGCAACTTCAATGGGACGGAATTTTAATTCTTTACCCACAATCATACATGAATTTGATCATGGTAGGGCTAGAAATTTTACCAGTTTGGGTGGTTATAATTTCTTTCAAACTCCATTAGAGTTACAATCAAGATTTATCGTCTTTGTTTGTATTTAAAATTAAATTATAGAATGTTAAGAATTTGAAAGAGAAAAGTAAAATACTCATCTTAAATGCAGAATTTAATCATGAAGGAAGTTCATAGAACAATTGACAATCAATATGCCTAATCCCAAAGCTTCTACTCAATTGGTTAGAGTCTCGTGCTGATAACGTGTTATTAAACAATAAAAGAAGAAGAACAATATTGTAGACAAGTAGAAAGGAGAAATTCTTATTGATATTTGATATAAGTTACAATGGAATTGAACTCTCTATTTATATGGAAAGGATAACCTAACCACCAAGTAATAAATCCTAAAATCTTTCTAAATATAAATATTCACCAAAAGTAAAATTCTCTATATATAATGAACCACTCCAATTTTATTCGTTTATTTTTGTTTCCAAATTGAGATAAGTCAAGTGTTAGACCCCTAACTTTGGTCCTCGGCAGGTGTGGGTTGTGACAAGGATTTGCATGATGAACTTGTTGCACGACCCTTAAAATTGGGGCAACATCATGACGGCAGCTCGGCATGACGGACAGTGCGGGGCATGACAAATGCGCCTTGGACGGACTCAAGGGCATGTCACTTGGACAAGGCGGGACAACACATTTGTGCGGCAAAGCTATGTCAAGCAGGGGCAAGACATAGTAAGACAAGGCATGGCAAGGCATTCGATGACAAGCAATGTGGGCAATGACTTGGTGTCAAACTCGGCAGTAGGCTAGTGGCGGACTTGTTCGGGCGAAAGGACTGGACAATGACGGACAACTGCGGCGGCGGCATTAAGCTGGGACATTGAGTGAGAGCAGTGTCATAGGCTAAGGCTGGGCGCAATGCCAGCCTTAGGCGCGGATCAGCTCGGCCAAGGCGCACATGCAATGCACATGGAAGCAGTTGGCGGTTGCTGCCACTCTCCTACAAACGTGCTGATCATGGAACAATCATGCTGATCATGGGGCAGACATGCTGATCATGGGGCAGACATGCTGATCATGGGGCAAAATGCTAATCATGGACCATGAAGAGTGCCCACGTTTTAGGCATGATAACCCAGCGGTTGGGGCTTGTCAACCGAATGTAGCCTATAAATATGCCTATGTTAAGCCAAGAAAGGCATGAGAAACGTATTGTACTTAGCCTATAGTATTTGAGCAGAGGCCAAATCTGTCTAAGTTGGATTCGTTCGGGTAGGAAGTCTTTGTTTTCCTTCCAAGTTCATTTCGGGCAGAGAGTTAGGGAATTCTTTTGTCTTTGCCATAGGGTTGGCTTTGTGAACTTGTAATTGGGGCAAGGAGTCGGGGGAGTCTTTGTCCTGGCCATTGTGTGGCCGAAAATCTTAGTGTTCTTGTATTCACTCTAATAATACAAGTTGGGAATAGGGATTCCCGTAATCTCGTGTGTCTTCTTTATTTCCGCTGCCTACTTTCATTCAAACTCAGAAACGTCCTAAAATAAAACTAAGTGTTGGGAAGGCTGAGCCAAGTTTTGAACTTGACTGCCGCGCGGAGGTGAAACCTCGGCCAGAATCTAAGTGGCCTAAATCGCCCCCGTGACAACTGGTATCAGAGCGCTGTTGATTTGGGACAACAACACAAAGTTCAACGGATCGAATTTTGTGAAGGATGGCTGGTGGCAACGCAGAACTGAGGGAAAAAGTTGCTGCATTGGAGGCACTTGTCGGAACCACTGATGGGGATCAGTTTCTGACCATCATGACTCGGCTTTCTTATCTTGAGGGCGAGTTAAACAGACTGAGCCAAGAATGTACAGAACTGAAAACAGAAAATGGGCTGCTGCGTCTGGCTGTTGGCAATGATGAGACTCAGCGTGGGGCAGATCGGACCAAGGTCAGAATCCCGGAGCCGAAAGAGTTCACTGGCACAAGAAGTGCCAAGCAACTCGAAAACTTCTTGTGGGACATGGAGCAGTACTTTCAGGCTGCCAAAGTTCGTGATGAGAAAAGGTCACTATTACAACTATGTACTTGGTTGACGATGCAAAATTATGGTGGCGAACACGGGTGGCTGATGATGCAAGTGCTGGTAGGCCAAGGATCGACTCTTGGGAAAGGCTCAAGAAAGAGTTGAAGGATCAATTCTTTCCTAGCAATGCGGGCTGGATTGCTAGAGACCGTTTGAAGAAGCTGAAACAAACTGGATCAGTGAGGGAATACGTCAAAGACTTCAGTTCTTTGATGCTGGATATTAGCAACATAGCTGAGGAGGACAAGTTGCATAATTTCCTTTACGGGTTGCAATCGTGGGCGCAAATGGAACTTCGAAGGCAGAATGTGAAAGACCTTCCTAGTGCCATTGCGGCTGCGGATGCTTTGGGAGATTTCCGGTGGGGCCAGGAGGGTTCTGATTTCTCTACTAATCTCAAGTCCAAGAACGGAAACAAGGACAGGACCAAAGAGTGGAGGAAAGCTGGAAACGACAATGTTGTTGAGGGCAACGGCATTGAGAAGGAAAAGCATGGGGCTGGACCTTCTTACAAGGGACAAAGCAGCAAATTTAATGGCTGTTTTATTTGCAAGGGACCACACATTGCGAGAGACTGTCCTAGAATTGAAAAGCTTTCGGCATTGTTTGCGGAAGAACCAAAAGAAGAGGAGGATCAGGAGCAAATACAAGCATATTTGAATCCTTTGAGGGTGTTCCATAAAACCGAAGATAGTTCGTCGAGGGCGACGACTCTTTCTGGTGGGGGTGGTTTGTTAGACCCCTAACTTTGGTCCTCGGCAGGTGTGGGTTGTGACAAGGATTTGCATGATGAACTTGTTGCACGACCCTTAAAATTGGGGCAACATCATGACGGCAGCTCGGCATGACGGACAGTGCGGGGCATGACAAATGCGCCTTGGACGGACTCAAGGGCATGTCACTTGGACAAGGCGGGACAACACATTTGTGCGGCAAAGCTATGTCAAGCAGGGGCAAGACATAGTAAGACAAGGCATGGCAAGGCATTCGATGACAAGCAATGTGGGCAATGACTTGGTGTCAAACTCGGCAGTAGGCTAGTGGCGGACTTGTTCGGGCGAAAGGACTGGACAATGACGGACAACTGCGGCGGTGGCATTAAGCTGGGACATTGAGTGAGAGCAGTGTCATAGGCTAAGGCTGGGCGCAATGCCAGCCTTAGGCGCGGATCAGCTCGGCCAAGGCGCACATGCAATGCACATGGAAGCAGTTGGCGGTTGCTGCCACTCTCCTACAAACGTGCTGATCATGGAACAATCATGCTGATCATGGGGCAGACATGCTGATCATGGGGCAAAATGCTGATCATGGACCATGAAGAGTGCCCACGTTTTAGGCATGATAACCCAGCGGTTGGGGCTTGTCAACCGAATGTAGCCTATAAATATGCCTATGTTAAGCCAAGAAAGGCATGAGAAACGTATTATACTTAGCCTATAGTATTTGAGCAGGGGCCAAATCTGTCTAAGTTGGCTTCCTTCGGGTAGGAAGTCTTTGTTTTCCTTCCAAGTTCATTTCGGGCAGAGAGTTAGGGAATTCTTTTGTCTTTGCCATAGGGTTGGCTTTGTGAACTTGTAATTGGGGCAAGGAGTCGGGGGAGTCTTTGTCCTGGCCATTGTGTGGCCGAAAATCTTAGTGTTCTTGTATTCACTCTAATAATACAAGTTGGGAATAGGGATTCCCGTAATCTCGTGTGTCTTCTTTATTTCCGCTGCCTACTTTCATTCAAACTCAGAAACGTCCTAAAATAAAACTAAGTGTTGGGAAGGCTGAGCCAAGTTTTGAACTTGACTGCCGCGCGGAGGTGAAACCTCGGCCAGAATCTAAGTGGCCTAAATCGCCCCCGTGACATCAAGCTATGTTTGAAAATATTTTGATTTCCGATTAAGTGGATTTCTCATATATATGCTTCCGAAAAAATAAGAGAAGAAATATTAATTATTAAAGGCAAGTGAACGCTCTAGGTTCTTCATTTCCGTTGGACCAATATGTCTAGGACACGTTTGCCACAAGAAAATAATAAAAATAAAACTGAATTATTGCTTCAATTATTGACAATTTCCCTAGTTTCAACTTACGCGTGTCCCTCAATATTCCTTTAAAAACTAATTTTAATTCAATGCAGCAAAACTAATTTTGTACGCACAAACAGGCTCTTTGTCTACAAAAATAAAAATATAGTTACAATTTATTCTATCCATGCAAAGTTCAATTAATGTATATTTGTCTTCTCAAGCATCATATACAGGGCGGATGTAGCTAAGGGATACATCGTTCATTTAAGTCGAATATTTTTTAAGCAAATTATAAATTTATGTGTTAAATTTAATATTAAACTTTTAATTGCTGAATTCATAAAGCTTAAATTTTAAATTTTCCTCCGCAAATGCATGAGTATATTCTCTTACTGAAAATGAGCATGGAAATAACCTTTTGGGTATGTTTGGATTATTACAAGCTACTAACATATGGCTCTTAACTTTTTCGTAATAATCTTCTTCTTTTTCATCTTTTTATATACAACAACAACAACTCCTGTATAGTTTCACAAAGTGAGATCTAGAGAGGATAATATGTAGACGAGTTTTATCCCTACTCGAAAGGACAAAGCATCTTTTTATATGTTAATTTAATTTAAATTCTTCCGCAACAGATGAACGTAGGATATATATATATGAAATAACCCTCGTGTCATATTTAATGTCACCGAATATTTTATTTCAAGAATAATAAATCATGTGTTATAAGTAGAACTCTATTTAAGGTGAATGTCTATATTTAGAGAGATTCTAGGGTGCTACTTGGTGGCTAAGTCACCACCTCCCTATAAATATAGGGGTTCTATTCTATTGTAAACCATCCCAAAGTATCAATAAGAATACTCCTCTCTCTAATTTTCTCTATATTGTTCTTGTTCTTGTATTATTGTTCTTGTTCTTATATTATTTCATAACACGTTATCAGCACGAGTCTCAAACCAATTGAATTTGATTTCTTCCTCCTACAGAATTCCTATACGAAAAAAAATTAAGAAGAGAAGAAAAGCTTAGGTGAATTTGCTGTGTCGAAGCCTTCGTCTCCAATATCTATTTACCGTCAAAAAAAAAAGGTCCAATGATAGAGGGTCTCCATATACCAAACTAATAGAAGTGGTGGCAAATCTTCTGATATAATTTTCTCAAAGGACTGCCATGATCTTTGTAGATAAGATTAAATTCTAGATTTAAGGTATGTATTTTACCTTTCTCTTTCAAATTCTTCACATTCTATAATTTGATTTTAAATACTAGGAAAGACGATAAATTTTGATTGCAACTCTAATGGAGTTTGTAAGAAATTATAACCACGTTAAGTGGTAAAATTTCTATGTCTTGCCATGATTAAATTCATGTATGATTGTGGGCAAAGAATTGAAAATCCGTCCCATTGAATTTGCTCAATTCCCTTTAGAGAATGTGGTAGCAGTATGTGATAAGTCTGAAAGAAGACAAAATTATTACCGTGAAGGTATCAATGGATGTGGACGTGGCAATAGACGGAATTATAATCGTCATCATTGTGATAATGAGAATAATAAAGATTCTCAAAATAATCTTTCACTTTATGAAAGTAATATTTGACATGAGATTGTATATAGCACATACAGATGATTATGATCCATTCCTTGAAGTGAATGTGATAATTGTAATAAAGCCCGTAAGTATGGACACGCTCTTGATGTAATTTTGTTTTATGTCTGACATTATGAAAAGAAAGTTCGTTGCCCTTGAAATTTCGGGCAAGAACAATATGACATGGGTGTTGGATGCTGAAATCCATTTGGATGCAATGGGTCCTGGAGACGCCATTAAATACAGAAAGAATGCATCCACCCAAGACTGTGCTAAGGCCTTGATTTTCTTGCGCCATCACCTTGATGAAGGTTTGAAAATTGAATATCTCACAGTTAAAGATCCACTTATCCTGTGGAATGGCTTAAAGGAGAGGTATGACAACCTGAAGTTGGTCACTCTGCCACAAGCACAATATGATGAGAATCCAAAAGCAAATAGTTCATATATTTGTTATTGCTTTATCAGATTTATTTATGTGTTTTTTCTGCGGCTAAGACTTCAATGTAATTATACATGGTGTTCTGTGTTATTATTATTTCATTAGATGGTTTCATAACATTGTATCTTGCAGTTATAATATTGTACAATAATAATTTTAACAGTACAAATTGTTTTAACACCGTTTATTTGAAAAGTTTCAATATTAGCCTTAATTGTTAATATTAACAGCAACATGTTTTTTTTACATTAATTTGACCATACTGATTGCAGTTATATGTGTGGCAAACATATTCGGATACTACTTTGTTAATTGGTTAAATTATGCACACACAAACACAAATGAAGCTCTTCACTAGATTATCCATATCAGCATTATTTATTCTTAAATATTTGTAACAGTACAAATTCCAAGCTTTGGTGTGATCTGAAGTTTTTCAAAATAGCAAATAATCGATTATGTATGTTTAACAATCGATTATATTAAGACAGTGTGATCTGAAGTTTTTCAAAATAGCAAATAATCGATTATGTATGTTTAACAATCGATTATATTAAGACAGTGTGATCTGAAATTTTTCAAATTAGCAAATAATCGATTATGTATGTTTAACAATCGATTACATTGAGACAGTTCTTAAACTGAAATTTTCAAACTGCAAAGTAAGCGATTATGGAAAATATATAATCGACTATCTGATTTAGTTAGTCAACTAACCTCTGCAGATTTTGAAAATATTGTTTAAATATGAAACAAATGGATTGAATTTGTTTATTCTCATGTTCATGTATTTTCTTTTGTATGTCAAACCATGGGAAAGCAAATATGGATATCTCACAAAGCAAACTTGGATCAAATATTTATTTAGTTGATTCATGTACTACACATACGATACTCAAAGAAAAGAAATATTTCTCTCAACTAAGTATGTGTAAGGCAGATGTTACTACAATCTCTGGTAGTAGTAAATTGATTGAAGGCTCCGGAAGAGCAACTATAACTCTTCCTAGAGGAACAATGTTTATCATAGAGAATGCAATGTTCTCCTCCAAGTCTAAGAGAAACTTGTTGAGTTTTAAAGATATCATTCAAAATGGATATCAGATTGAGACAATACATGAGTATAATCTTGAATACCTCATTTACTCATGAAAACGAGGCTGTCCACTTCGGTTTGGGGTCACGCCATTTTGCATGCAGCAATATTAGTTCGTCTCTGACTGACGAATTATCACAAATATTCCCCGTTGCAATTAGTTTTGGGTCATGAACCTAATATATCCCACTTAAGAATTTGTGGATGTGCAGTATATGTACCTGTAGCACCGCCATATTGCACCAAAATGGATTTTGCAAAGAAGGTTAGGAATATATGTTGAGTTTGAATCGCCCTCCATTATTCGCTACCTCGAAACATTGACAGGGAATTTGTTCACTGCACGATTTGCAGACTGTCAATTCGATGAGACACTTTTCCCAAAATTAGGGGGAGAAGTTGGTGAAACCAAACGGGAAATTTTGTGGAAAAATGCATCATTATCTCATCTTGATCCACATACCTCTATTTGTGAAAAAGAGGTGCAAAATATTATCCATTTGCAAAGAATAGCAAATCGAATGCCAGACGCATTGGTATTGAATATACCACACTCACCCCTAGAAGGAGGTTTGAGATGATATATGAAAATAATGTCATTGTTATGGCATGAATGGTCGTTGGTCACGTACCTATTGTACGCCAAAATATTTTGGAAATATGACTATTAAAGGACAACGATAATGCAAGAAACATATCTTGCATATAGTTTTGACCATGACCATAATGGTATAACTTTCTCTTTAAAAGAGATATTCACCACATGGATGTTGATGAATCTGTGGTAGTACAAAATTAATTGAGAGCTCTAGAAGAGCCAATTATTACTATGTTGGAGAAACGCAATTGATTACCAATAAAGTATTGTGTGGTAGTAAGTCTCAAAGAAACTTATTCAGTTTCCAGAGTATATGCGAAAGTGATTGATTATATTGAGACTATAAATAAAGGAAAGATTTGATATCTTCTATTACTACAACTTGTAGCGGGATAATTTGTATATGAAAAGCTACCCGCTTTATTCTCCAGTTTGTACTATACAAACAAAAGAATGCCACAATAAAGTGGACGTTTATTGATATAAAACCCATATCATAATAAACTTGAAGTTTATTGATAATTGCACACGTCATGGTGTAAATTTAAAGTTTATCAATATTGATAATTTATTCAGTTGGCATTCGGGTTAGCCATCTCATTTTAAGTATGATGTGCAGTAATAGAGAATTCACATGGGTAAATATTAAAGAACTAGAAAGTTCTTTACGAATTCTCTTATATTACTTGTTCTCATTAATTGATTGACCAACTAAAGAGTTCGGGTTGAATCCCATAAATTCTGGAAATATCAAAGGTGAATATGAGCCCATTCACCTGCTATGTATACCACATATGATGCATCTATGATATGGTTACATGTGCGATTGTTATTAACCCGCAGCCTGGCCGGTGCTTGCGAGGTAAATTGCTCAGTAATATAACTTCGAGCATAATTTCCAGATTTTCTATTCAAGATAGTTCATCTTGATAAGTTGGTTATATCATAGTTGGTTTAGCAAGATAATTATTGAGTGCCTCCACTTAATAGCTAAACTGTTTTTTATGAGAACAAAGTTATATATATCAGTTTGATATACGTTGTATACGAGAGTATATTATATTCTCCCCTCACAAGTGGTTCAGGGTCAGGAACCAAATAATTTCATGTTATTATTATTGATGTGTTAACACCATAATGCACAAAGATGGACCCTCAAAGTTGAGGAAACAAGTTAGCTTTTCTAACATGAGGGGGAGACATGATAAACACTTGAGAAAAGGTTACATGGGATGAATTATCATTTGTATATATAGATCCTCGAATATCATAATATGAACCTGAAGTTCATAAAAGGATAATTCAATTGCAACATATTGCAAAGCATGCTATACGCATTTGCTGACCCAAAGAAAGTAACTATATTCTCACTGCAAATGCTCATATTAAGTCTTAGAAGGACAAAGTCTTTGATACGCTTAAGGCGTATAGACAAATCGATTTCAAAAGGAACTTCTTAATAAAGAAGATGAGCAAATGATCAAAGTGATCATAATAAGGAGGCAAGTGATCCAGAAGATCACATGACATAACACTTCATAAAATCTCATGAGAGATTCAGGTACCTGAATGTGTGAATGAAGAGATCTCCATGTTATGTCTTTATGAAAATTTATTGGAACTGATATAAACTGTTCGTCGACGACATCTATGATAGAGCTAAATATCGATGAGGATCTTATGTTTGTCGAATACAAACAAAAATATTGGCTAAATGGAAGAGATACAATTCAAGCAGAATTGATTCCATATGAAAGACATGTAGTTTTGGACATGTAGTTCAAATACATGAAAGTATAAAGTCAATGGTATGTGTATCAGTTTTCGATATCTTATTTGTTTAGCATGACATGAAAACTTGATATGCATCTAAAGTCTATTATATGGCTTATATGACTTAACTTATATGTCAATCCATGAAAGATTGAAGTTGCTTGAAGCATATACAATTCTTGGTCCTGAAGTACCACATCCTAAGTGCAACTTGTGTACATATGTATCTTCCTATAACTATAAGCATGATGGCATCGAGAATACCTCTATGGAGATATTGAAGAGTCATTCCACGACATTATATGAAGATGTTCATTTCTATCAAGAATGATAATTTCAAGATGGTGCACAAGATTGGAATGCAAATGCTCAAGGATGTGAATTGATGCTCTTTTCAGGGGGAGTTAATGCGCGTTGCACTCTTTTTCCCTTACAAGGTTTTGTCCCACTGGATTTTCCTTGCAAGGTTTTTAACGAGGCAACCAATAGGCGCATATTCAAACATGTGTACTCTTTTTCCTTTTCTATAATTTTTTCCCATTGGGTTTTGTTTTAGTTAAGGTTTTAACGAGGCACATTATTGAATATACATTCAAGGGGGAGTGTTATAAATAGAACTCTATTTAAGGTGAATGTCTATATTTAGAGAGATTCTAGGGTTTTCTACTTGGTGGCTAAGTCACCACCTCCCTATAAATATAGGGTGTTCTATTCTATTGTAAATCATCCCAAAGTATCAATAAGAATACTCCTCTCTCTATTTTTCTCTATATTGTTCTTGTTCTTGTATTATTGTTCTTGTTCTTATATTATTTCATAACATCATGAGAACTAAAATCATTTTTTTATAATTTTGTTGGTGGCTGAACCATACACTAGTCGACACGTATTGATGTGAATTCAGATAAGCATACAGTGATGACGTGTCCATATCTAGGTGGGTCAGATAGAAATGGGGACCACATATGTTGTAAGACCCACTATCTTCATAGTCGGCGTCAGCTCAGTGATTACTTGCTGAGTTGTTAACTGCGACTCAGTCTCTCCAAATACTGCCAAAAACCAACTTTTTGCAATTTTGGCCTCATTACAATAATAGACCCCACAGGTCATAGTCTTCATCTTGTTCTTCTTTTCAAATGAAAAGTCTCCTACATTGGAAAATCAATATTTTGTGATGTGTGGATGTGCTAATTCTTTTAGTTGACAATATAACGTTTACGGCTGGCGACAACTCGAAGCTGAGGGAGAGATTAGTTCACAACTTTAAAAGTTTATAAGACAAACATGACAAAAACAACAAAGTGACAGGATGCAGTTTTTGGTAATGCATTCATTCAAATTTACTCCAACCATCTCATATTAAATGAGGTAATCTAATTCGACATGAATCTTAAAAAAAAAAAATTAGGAATTTATGATCTTAAAAATTTAAGGAATAAAAAATTTGTGGGGCCATAACATTTTTGTGATTATAAGAGCTTCTCATTAAAGGTAAATAGGTAAAATAAAAGAGTTTAAAGTTAATTATTTCCAAATTTAAAAATATGTCATTTATTTTGGAACAGACTAAAAAGGAAAGTACCTTATTTAATACGAAACGGAGGAAATAATATTTACAATTGACTCAATGTTAAGAACCGACCCAACAACAGCAATAATAGACATTCAAATTGAGCTTTTACAGTCTCATTTGTTTCGATATTTTTTGGTTGTTATAGTGAGATGATGTTATAAAGGACATAAATTATAATATAACATAAAAATTGGTTCCGGAAAAACTTGGTTTTTATAGTAAATGATTGTTAGATAGAGATGTTGTTATAGAAATATTTAATTGTACCCATTATGCAGGGAAAAGCCATCTTTTGCTAAGGGTTGTCATTTATCCACTCTTTATCGAATATTAAGAAAAATTATACTATGTATATAAGTAAAATTTTAGATTTTAGATGCATATAACATATATTGAATACCCTTCGTCGAAATTTTTTTTAACTCTTTCAAGTCTGAACAATCTTAGAAAAATTTCTCTCATCGTCATGTGATTCCATAATTGGGGTTTGGAGAGGATGGAATTTACGCAGACCTACACATATCTTGTGTGGAATACAGATGATGCTTCTTGTATGAGTCAAAACCTGACCATATTGGTCGTTCTCAAGAGGAATGATAAGGGGTCGACCAAGTTGTAATCATGCCCATGAGGCGAGATAGCAAAGAGCACCTCGGCCATCGTCAGGGTCAAATCATCGGAAAGCATACATCATAGAACAAGCAATGTGTTCGAGCAAACGACGAGAGGTACAGTCGTAAGAAAGCACGTCGATCAAAGACTATTGGATAAAGGGGAAGGAGCTATATATATATATAGAGAGAGAGAGAGAGAGCTTAGAGAAGAGGCGGATTTTTTCGGAGGAGAGCAACCACAACTAAGGAGTCAAAAGGAATCTCTTGTTTATGAACAGTTACCTCTCTTCCCTTTCTTTGCTCCTACTATTATGATGCATCTCCGCTCTGGATGTAAGTTCATCTCTCATATTTGATGTACGATTATCACATTAATAAACCTTATACGTTCCTGCTCTTTTTTTATTTCGCACTTCATATGCTTGGATCTAAAATTAATTATGTTTGGATAAGATTTACCTTCTTTATTATCAATAATTAGTTCGACAAAAAGAGTTTTAAACTTTTTGCTCAAATAATTTGGCGTTGTCTGTGGAGATTTCTTAGCCAAATTTCTTAGTTTCCTAAGATCTAGAACCGGCAAAATGTAACCACCTGTCCGAAAGAGCGATAAATAAATCGCAGATGCTAATCTAGGTCAGGTTGCTACGTAAAAGTAGAAGTTATAACCAATATCCACGCAAAACCTACATCTCGCCAGTATCGATAGGTTTAGCATGACATACGCACGTTCAAAATAAGATCATGGTCATATGGCGTGACCACATCCCCATTTAACACATTCACCTTGTATATTAACCCATGTTCCCACCCTTTATGAGAGGATGGCAGCTTACTGCACGATCTTTTAAAAGAATGAGCACATCCTGCCCTACTTCCACATTCCCCAACACATCGAATGGTCCATGAACGAAGTATGATATGGCTCCCTTATTGCGGTACAAACTCAACGAGATCGAATTGGAACTCGATTACAACACTGCAGTAGCCCAACCCACGCAAAGCTTAAACGTTGTTAAAAATAGAGCTGAACACGGCCGCAAATCTAAAACCATCATTCATCAACCATTAACATCAGGCAGAGCAAGCAATGCTACAATGCTGCCCCCTTTCGTCGACCCGTTGGATCGAGGTATGAAATTTTTCATTTTTTTGTTTACCCTTTGTTATTGGTTTAAACAGGAACACGAGGGCCCGCACGGACAAGCGATCAAAGGAACATTCCAACTAGAAACAATGGAAGGAAAACTACTACCAAATAATCAAAATGCCGCCACCTCAAATACCTCAACTCCTGAAAAAGAACACCTCTCAAGTTGTACACTCTTTCCCTCACCTGGGTTTCGCCCAAATTGGGTTCTCAGGGAAGTTTTTAATAAGGCTACAAAGGGAATGTGTCGAAGTTCAAGTATGATTCATCACCCCACCTGTTGACTACTTCCCTAAACCGGGCGACGAAGGGACTAGATACTTGGAAACTTCTCCAATATATGTATGAAGTGAACACGTAAAGCATTCTCCAGTGAGTGAAACATCAGCATTTTACACTCCCCATCATCGTATTCTCCAATGCAAGCAAAATTAAACAAACAGGGACTCACCTAGGAAATGTAGAATCTAAGAAAACTGGGACTCCCCCATGGAAAGCCCAAAATTCTCCAGAAAAAATTGAGAGTACGCCAGGATCCACTCCGACGCATACACAAACAATACGGTGACCTGTGATTCTCCAAAATCTGATAATGAAACGGGTTAACATTTCGACTTTAGCTCGAAATAACACCTATACGGCCAAGGTTCATCGTCAAAGGAAGAATTCGACCTCGCTGGAATCACCACGGATTAACATTTTGACCTTGGCTCGAAATAACACCCCTACGACCAAGGGCCATCGCCAAAAAGAGAATTCAACCTCGCTCGAATCACAACAGGTTAACATTTCGACCTTAGCTTGAAATAACATCCCTACAGACAAGGGCCATCGCCAGAGGAAGAAGTCGACCTCACTCGAATCAAAACCGATTAACATTTCGACCTTAGCTTGAAATAACACCCCTACGGCCAAGGGCCATCACCAAAGGAAGAATTCGAACTCAATTGAATCACAACAGTTTAACATTTCAACCTTAGCCCGAAATAACATCCTAACGCCCTAGGGCCATCACCAGAAGAAAAATCTAACCTCGCTCGAATTACATGGATTGACATTTCGGTCTCGCTCGAAATAACGCTTTTATGGCCATCGATCACCGTCAAACAAAATTTTTATTTTTTCAAACTTGTCCAAATAAGTCAGAAATTGACTTTGCTCTAAGTTCCAAGTTCGACCTCGCTTAAATACATACGAAAAAGTTGAATTGGCCTAAATAGAAGGAGATTAATCCCCTTCGATTGATTCAAGTCGAAACCGACTCCATCCAAAGCAACGAACCCGAATTTAACCTCGTTCGAATCAAAGATGAGTTTGCCTAAAACGACAAATCGTAATTCAATCTCGTCCAAATATGAAAACCCGAAGAAACTCCATTCGGACTCACACGATGAGACCCAACTTGATCCGATTAAAATTAGATTTCCAAAATGAGAATTCGCCTTACAAAAATCCAAAGGTCTACACCAAAACAAAAAATGTAAATCAAGGGGAAGAAAGAGAAATTCAAAGGACATACAACGTCGTAACAACCATTTTATTTATACACTTACGCAATGGTTACACCTTACCTACCTCCAAAACTGGCCCAATACAAAAAAAACATAGACTAAGGAACCAAATCCTCATTCCGTGTCATCACTACCATTATCCCTATCATTATCTCCAAGAAATTCCACCTCAGCATCATCATCATCGCCAGGCGCTATGTTGCAGAGTCGTATCCGCTGTTGACAAGAGCTTCTTGTGCCTTCGGCCGGGCTCCTTCATAAGGAGCCTCAGAAATATTTCTCACCTCCCACAAACTCTTGTATATGTCCCGTTGGGCCTTAGAATGAACTCAGATCTTGTGCAAGTGGCAAGGAACAGCGGTAGAGGAATATTCAACTTGGGCAAAAAATTTTGCCTTTTCAGCCTCGGGTACAGCGACCCGATCTCCCAAATTTAAAGTTTCTCGATCAATTTTTCCAAAGCGCTCTTCAAGATTCCCCTCCTTTAACATGGTTATTGTCCTCCCGTATTCCTGGTCAGATTAAAGGACACAGATAATGTCCTTCAATGTCGCGGCCGTTGATGAGGCTGATGCCAGAGCACTTTCGGCGTTCTCCAACTCAAACACTTTCCTCTACTAACTCAACTAACTTCCCCATCCATTTTGCACTCAAATCCTTATCTCTGACAACATTTTGATCGAGCTCGGATTGTAATGACAGCACATTCGCCTAAAGATGCTCACACTCTACAGTGACCCCCTTTCCCAACTCAAGTTCTTTGTCCTATGCACTAAGTAGCTCCTCGAGCTCACTATTCATACAAATGGACTCCATTAGCTCCTCATCCCTTTTCTCCAGCTCCTCCCGAGAGATTGATTGCTGGAGCTCATCCTGAGCCGCTCATGTATCTCGCGGCACTTGTTCCGATAGCATTTTCTAACATCATCAGAAAATCTCGACCTGTGTGTCGGCCCTCGAGCACTTTCAGTCTCTAGCATTAAGACTGAAAGCAATAAAATAATAAGAAAAGATTCGGTAAATGCCAAGGTCTCCAAAAACAAACGGAACACAAAAAAAAAAAGAAACAAAGAGGAGAAATTTGGCAGGACCATAATGGCCAGTTCATGCATCAATTCGACGTCGTTGAAATCTCGAAGAGCCTCATACTCTCTAACGGAGCATAGAAGTTCAAACTGCGGTACCAAGCCCTCTGTGTCTCACAGAAGATTAAGCTCTAATGGAATCTTAAGTATACGGGAGGTACCTCCTGCTCTTACCACAGTACAGGTAAAGCCCTCCTCGAACATCCTGATGTCATCAGGATCAAGGTCGGAATTAGACTCATAGTCATCTACCATGAAATCCTTTCCTCTCTATAGAGCCGAAGAAGAAGCTCGATTCGGTCTAGATGACAAAGGCCCGTTCAAAATGGCAATAGCGGCCTCGGGAACCCGACTTCCCGTTGTAATAGCATGTTGATCGTTCACAACAGCCAAAGCCTCTACCGTCGAGTTGGCCTCTGCAACCTGGTTTGCCTTTGAGACTGGGTTAGCATCACCGCCTATTTCAGACACCGTTAAGGGAAGGTCACCCCCTGAAGATGCTGCGGTTGAAGGAGCAACATCAGGCTCCATTTGCGATCTTCAGACTCCATTTGCGGTCTCATTGACAGACCCTCGCCGCCATCAGCATGGGAAAATTCACTCGTTGAGCGGGTCGCTAGAGCCAGAGTCTTAGGTTGAAGAATAATTTGCATGCACACGGCCCCGACCATAGGTTGAGAAGCTCTTGATGTAGATCGGGCAGCAGACCTCAATGCAAGCCGGGCAGAAGGTGTCGGTTAACAGAATGCGAGTGGAGGAGCCGTCTCCCTTCGCACTCTCCCTGTTAAAGGAGCAAAGCGATCATGTAGGCAACAAGATCAAATTATAAAGCAATGAACTAGGAAACTGCAACAACTTGACTTACTAGTAAGAGGCTTACACACATATCTCTCATAGAAGGACGCCTATTTACAGACCCCCACCATATGGGGAAGAATAACATTGACCCATTCGCGGATGTCGTCAATGGGCGAGGGAGTCAATCTCTCAGCTGCGAACGCAGAAAATGAATTAGCAATACCACTTGAAGAGAACGATCGGTCACCGCCTCGAGAAGAGTCGTAAATTAAACAAAGAAAAACTTACGGGAGAAATTCCACGTCTCAGGAAACCCTGCTATGTCTGCCCTAAGGTTCTCGGTCCGTACGAAGAAACAACTCTACCAGAAACGATGATTAGCCTTGTCGTCCATCTTCACCACCAAACTCTTTATTCCTTGGTGGCGTATGTGGATCATCGAGCCTCGAATAAGTCGGGGGGGGGGGGGGGAATATTAAGCATATGCCCCAAAGTGACCTCTCGACCGGCGAGCTCTACGTACTTGAGCAGCATGAGGAAGAGTTTGTACACGTACAAAGAAAGCTGAGTCGGGCACACTTCATAGAAGCAGCAGAAGTCTATCACTAGGGAGGGGAGCGAAAGCATATACCAACAACAAAAGGGCACGCGTAGAATGCACAGTACCCTTGGCGGTGCAGATGCACAATGTCTATTCTCGTCGCGAGTACCATTTCAATATGATTTGGAATTCGCCACTTGGTTTGAGCGCCGCAATCGCCACTTCATCTATGGTAGACGACACAGGATCCAGTTCTTCTCTTACGGGGCTGTTAAAATCATTCCATATTTCCCCGGACGGGCAATATTTCAGTTGTTATTGGAACCCCCTCATCTTCCGCCGTCTCCGTTCCTTCTCTGAGAACAGATGCGTCATTTTTCGCCATCGGAGCTTCGACGGGCCTGTCGGCTTAGGAAGAAGCACCAGCCATTAGTCTCGATTAATTGAAATAAATGAGTAAGAGAAAGGGAGAGAGAAGATGGTGGCGCCAATTTCTAACTAACAGGAGAATGAACTTAGAAGTATTAAAGAAGGTAAAGGTTTGCAAAACTCCTCTGATAAGTCGAAAAGCGTAGCAATAAATTGGTGTCTTCATCTATTTATTGGAACATAAATGTCCTAAGCAGAAAACCCAAGATCCTCCTATCAAAACTTATAGGGCATAAGAAACGATATGATTCCTAGGGAACGTGCGCCATAATGAAAGTGGCTATTCATGATGCATCAAATTAATACAACGGTTCAACTCTGAACGAACGTAACGGTCCAATGGTATCGTTGAAGCACCACACTGTCACCTCGACCTAAGGGCCTCGCTCAAGGCGTAAACAAGGTTTATCCTAACTTTTGAATTGACATAGTCCACCCGTTAAGTACGCTGAGAGGCGACCTCGATGGACGCAAGGACTAACTCTATGAGTCAAAATTTGACCATAGTGGTCGTCTTCAAAAGGAATAATAAAGGGTTGACTAAGTTGTAATCATGTCCATGAGGCAAGATTGCAAAGATTTCCTCGACCATCGTCGGGGTTAAATATTAGGAAAGCGTACATGATAGAACAAGCGTTGTGTTCGAGCAAATAATGAAAGATACAGCCTTAAGAAATCACGCTGGTCAAAGACCATTGGATAAAGAGGAAAAGAGCTCTCTCTCTCTCTCTCTGTATATATATATATATATATATATATATATATATATATATATATACAGTTACCTCTCTTCCCTTTGTTTGCTCCCATGATTATGATGCATCTCCACTCTGGATGTAAGCTCATTTCTCATGTTTGATATACGATTATCACATTAATAAATCATATACATTCCTGCTCTTCTTTTATTTCGCACTTCATATGCTTGGATCTAAAAATTAATTATGTTTGACTAAGATTTTCCTTCTTTATTATCATTAATTAGTTCGACAAAAAAGTTTTAAATTTTTTGCTTAAACATTTCTGATAGACATCGGCTCAAGAAAAGCGTCTTTAAATATGTTTGAAATATACAAGAATAAGATAAAAACATTGAAGAAAATAAAATATTTGGGGGGAAAATAGTAAAAATAGTCAAAGTGAAAAATATAACAGTAATAATTCAATTAAAGAATCGAGCCAACTCATCAAATCTAAATTATGAATTTGCTCCTACGTATCACTAAATAATTGGCTTAGGTATTTGTAACGCCGTAGTTAATATGTTTAAGTGATTGCCCTTTTACCTTCTTTAATTAAGCATGACATAGTGTCAATTTCAGTCATTATTATTACCATAACCACTAATTTTGGATAACGTTTATAGCTTTCAAATTATCGAATTAGGGAAAATGAAAGGCAAATACCGAGTCAAATTTTTCGTATGGATGGGGATTGGGGAACTTGCTAGAAATAGGAGAGTCGTGTGTTTTATAGACTTCCAAAGCAAACCAAGAAAGATTGGGATAGAGTTGTAGACTAATCAAACTAGTTTTTCACATGAGTGTCTTACATTAGGCATTGTTTTTATTCTTTTTTTTATTTTAATTTGTTGCTCAACGCGTACTTTAAGACGTTTAATTTGAATTCGGGTAAAAATATACTATTTTAAAGGTAAGATTTGCTTTACTAAAAACAACTTCATTATCAAAGCTCGAAATCAAGAATTCTATTAAGGATGAAGGAAATTGTTCGCCCATCACAACCAATATTGGAAGAATTATTAGTTAAATTAAATATGTAAGATATATGGACTTATATCTACATACATATGAACAATATATGGATAAATTATATGCTATGTGCTATCTTTTGGTTTGGCCTAATTTTGTGGTCTTGTGGACATAATGTTAAGGGGGTCAATGTATTGTCATATTAAGTGTAGGACTAATGTGTAGATACCCAAAAGGGTAACCTTAGTTAATGATGGGCTAACTAAGGTTACATATATGTAACCATGGTTACATGCTTATGACTCTTGAGTTTCATAACTCATTTGTTATAAGTGGGGGGGTTATGGTTCCCACATTAAAGCAAGACAATCTCTTCTTTTTCCCATTGAATCAAGAGAGCCATTTTTGTCTTGCGTATTTTTGTGGAAAGCCATACTCCAATTTTGGTTATTGTGATATATTCTTGTGTAAGCAATACTTCAAGAAAATCTTGAAGAAAGGATCAAGGAGCTTTCAAACAATCATCAAAAGGAGGCTTAAGGATTTCCACATATGGATTCAGGTACGCTTCCGTTCATGTTGTTATTCCAAATTATTCTATATGAAGGCTATTGTGTTTTAGTCGGAATCATAATTCTAACAATTGGTATCAGAGCCTCCTTCATATTTGGATAATTTGGAAGTTCATGAAATTGCATGTTATATAAAGTTCATGTTTAAATTATGATAGAATTTTGATTATGAAATTCTAGTACCATGATATAGCATGATTTCATGAATGTTATGTAGTTGATGAACTTTAGTGATTCAATATTTTGTTATCTCTATATGAAATGAAATATTGAAGTTTGCAAAATTTTGGTTGTTGAACAACAAGAAACTTAAACAAGGAATTGTTGCTACAAATAACCTTCAGTGACGGCAACTCCAGTTTCCAGTTTCAATACATAGTCGCCACTAATACATTTAGCGGTGACTTCTATGGGTTTAATGGCGACATTCTTCGCCGCAAAAGGTCCTGGAATAAATTTTTAAGTTCACCAAAATTTTGCAAAACAGAAGCATCACATAATCGATTATTCTTTGAAAATAATCGATTATGCAATTTGTTCATCAAAATTTTTGAAACAGAATCTGAGGATAATCGATTATTTTTAAAATAATCGATTATCTAGAGTTTTTTCAGCAAAATTGGAAATTCCAGAGAGCTAAGATAATCGATTATCCTATTAGGAAATAGGATAATCGATTATCCTAGTTTTTCAGCAAAATTTGAGATTCCAGAAGGCCCAGAAAATCGATTATCAGGCTCAGATAATCTATTATCTGGCCATAAATTGTAGAAACGTTTTGTTTTCTGGCTGTTTAATGAGGACATAATGTAAGAAACGTTTTTCATAATTAATAAAACGTTTTATGTCTATTAAGTTTCAGATTTTAATTGAATATTACTAATATGTCAATTAATTTTAAGTTTTATAATTATTATTAATGTTTTATACATTAATATTCAGTTTCTAATATTAATTGTTTTAGTCCATCAAACTTCAGATTTTGCCATTGTCCAATTAAGTCTAAAACAATTAATATTCAGATGTTGCATGTCAAAACATGTAACATATTAAGTTAAGATTCACAATATGGCTTAAGGAACTAAAGCTTTTAGCATCTAATATTTTAAATTAGTTAATTGAAGCATTATGTTGCCAAAGTAACCTCTATTGTGTAGATTGATTGATCTTGAAATATAAGATGACTGTGGATGTTAGTCTTCCATGCGTTTAACACCGGCCCAAAGGAAGGTTGTTATTTGGCAGGAATTCGGACATGCTTGTGGTGATAAATATGTGACATTTATTTGGTTTTTCATGTGAATATTAAGTGGGCCCAAAGGAAGGCTTGATATTTGACAGGAGTTTATTGTCAATATTTGATCATTACACCAAGAGTACCACTTACAAGTTGATTTTCTGTCCAAAGACTAAAATCAATGTTGTGCTAGGTATCTTGTAATGGGATTTGCCTATTTTGAATCTATAAAGTAAAGTTAAAGTTCAAGTAATTGTAAACATGTATTAAGTACTCCTTTGTTCTATTTTCAGTGAATTCTTCAGCTGCTTCGATATCTGCTAATATAAATAGCATCCATGTGCTTAACGGCACAAACTTTAAGGAATGGAAAGAGAACATTATGATCGTTCTCGGTTGCATGGATCTTGACCTTGCACTTCGGAATGAGCAACCTGCTTCTCTTGAGGATACATCCTCTCCTGATGAAAGTAGGGAGATGGTGAAGTGGGAACGCTCGAATCGCATGAGTCTAATGATCATGAAACGTGCAATTCCAGAATCATTCAGGGGCACTATGAATGATGAAGCTAATGCCAAAGTTTTCCTTGAAAACCTTGAAAAGCGTTTTGAACAAAACGAAAAGGCGGAAACAAATACAGTATTGAGTAAACTTGTTTCCATGAGGTATAAAGGCAAGGGAAACATTAGGGAGTACATTTTGGAAATGTCTCATCTTGCTTCGAAACTTAAGTCACTCAAGCTAGTATTACCTGAGGAACTGCTTGTGTACTTAGTTTTGATATCTCTTCCTGCACACTTTAATACGTTTAAGGTCAGTTACAACTGCCTGAAGGAGAAATGGAATCTTAATGAGCTCATTTCACATTGTGTGCAAGAGGAGGAAAGGATAAAGCAAGATAAGACTGAAAGTGCTCATTTGGCATCCTCTTCTAAGGATATGAAGAAGAGGAAAGGTAAGGAAGTTGCGGTTGCAAGGCCCAAGATTAAGCAACATAAGGAACCTAAGGTTGAAATTACTGAATTAGGTTGCTTTTTCTGTAAGGGGACTAATCATGTGAAGAAACTGTACCAAGTACCACGCTTGGCGTGCGAAAAAAGGGTTGCCTGAACTACCGAAAACAAAATGATGGTGAAAGATACATCTATGTGGGTGACGACAAGAAGGAGCCAGTTGAGGCTATTGGAAAGTTTAGGCTGTTTTTTAAGACCGGTTTTTTATTTAGATTTGGATGAGACTTTTGTTGTACCGTCTTTTAGACGGAATTTAATTTCTGTTCCCAAATTGGACATATCCGGTTATTCATGTTCTTTTTGTGACAATAAAGTTAGTCTCTTTCAGAATTCAAATCTTATTGGTACGGTCTTTTATCAACATCCGATAGCCTATATTTGGTTGATACAATAACCTCAAATAATGAAACCTTGCATACAAGTTTAAGTGGTACCAAAAGAAAATTAACTAATGAGAATTCTATATCACTCTGGCACAAACGTTTGGGTCACATATCCATTCAAAGAATTCAGAAACTCGTGTCAGATGAAATTCTTGATTCTCTTGATTCCTCAAATTCGGATATATGTGTTGAGTGTATCAAGGGAAAACAAACAAACAAGACGAGATTAGGTGCTAAGAGAGCTTCGGACGTCTTAGAATTGATACATACAGATATTTGTGGGCCATTTCCTACTCTTTGTAGTAATGGTCAACAATACTTTATCACATTCATAGACGATTACTCTCGTTATGGGTACCTATATCTTATTCATGAAAAGTCCCAATCCATAGACGTGTTCAAATCATTTAAGGCTGAACTTGAAAATCAACTAAGCAAAAGGATTAAATCCGTTAGATCTGACCGTGGTGGTGAATACTATGGCAGATATGATGGTTCAGGTGAACAACGTCCAGGGTGTTGGAACACGTTCTCAAGGCTTTATACTAAAACGTGTGTTCTTATGTGTAGGTTTTGATGAATGACAAACGAAGCGCAAAGTGATATATGACGAAGTTCAAGTACAAGCGCATAATTGGTAGATAACGAGATTCAAGCACAAGATAAAGTTTTATAGTTTAAATGAGTCGTTCTTAATTGTGATCTTGATCCGACAACTTGACTCATGACATGGCTTCTCTCGTAAAATTATTTTTACAAAATCATGCATATTTAATTTAATGCTAAACGATTTTAAATCATGCATATTTACTTTAGTCAAAATGATTTTTAAACATGCCTCTAAAATCTGGACTAAGATAATCGATTATGTACTTATGATAATCGATTATGTTAAGCCAAGACTGCATGACAATCGATTGTGAACTAATGATAATCGATTGTGAACCTTATGACAATCGATTGTGATGAGGCAGTGTCCATCAAAGTTTTTCAAAACTCAGAATAATAGATTATGAAGCTAATGACAATCGATTGTGATGAGGCAGTGTCCATCAAAGTTTTTCAAAACTCAGAATAATCGATTGTGAAGCTAATGACAATCGATTGTGAAGAGACAGTGTCCATCAGCTTTTTAAAAGTCACAAAATAATCGATTGTGAACATATGAAAATCGATTGTGTTGAGGCAGTGACTTCCAGACTTTTTCTAAATTATTAAATAATCGATTGTGAGTATATAACAATCGATTGTCACGAGGCAGTGTCTAAAATGATTTTCAAAGTCTGATAAATAATCGATTGTTAACATTGCACAATCGATTGTGAAGCTGATCGTTGTCGTAAAATTTTCAAATACAGTCAGGTAATCGATTGTTGATTTTGTACAATCGATTGTTGATATTGAAATCTGAAAAAGATTTTTTGAACGTTGCTGAATAATCGATTATTGATTTGGTATAATCGATTGTTTTACGAAAAATCTGGAAATGATTTTTTGAACGTTGCCAATAATCGATTGTTGATCTTGGACAATCGATTGTTAAGCGTAAAATCTGGGATTGATTTTTGGAACGATTGGCAAACAATCGATTGTCACAGCGTAAAATCAGCAACTCTTAATTGGCAATTAGGCAACGGTAATGCCAAGTTTTTCAACTATAAATACAGCTTCATTTCAGTGTTTTAAACACAACAACACACAACAACTGATCATTCTATTGCTATAAGCTTGCATATTATTGTTTATCATATTATATTCATTTCATAAAACTTTTGAGAGCCAAAGTCTTGTCCATAGTTGTTGTAATCTTGAGCCTACTTCTTTTACTCATATCTACTCATTAAGGAGTGTTTTGTTTGAGTGCTTAGTGTTTTGTACACTTGTAAGAGAATTGTGATTCTCTTGTTGTAAGGAACTTGTGTTTCCTTGGTTGAAGTCTTGGAGTGTTGTATCTCCGAGCAAAGGTGTTAAGGCTTGTGTCCTTAAGTTGTAAAGGTTTGTTGAGCACCCGTAAGCTTGACAAGTTAGTGGAAAATCTCGAGAGAGTCTCTCGGGGACTGGACTAGCCACGTGTTGTGGTGAACCAGAATACATCGGTGCGTTCTTTCCTTTTTTTTATTTAACGCACTTATTTATTTCTTGCAAATTTTAATTTCCGCAAGTTTACGCTAAATTTTATTATAACGCTATTCACCCCCCCCTCTAGCGTTAAGCGTATTATCTAACAATTGGTATCAGAGCCCAACTCTCTGAAGACTTAACAGTTTGAGAGAACCATCCATGGCTTCTACTCGTGACTCTTTTGCAGGAATTGATGAAGGACAATGCTCCACACGACCACCTCTATTCAACGGTACAAACTACACGTACTGGAAGGAGAGAATGAAAATTTTCGTTCAAGAAAACAACTTTCATCTCTGGAAGGTGATAACGAAGGGAAATAAAATTCCAACCAAAAAGGTTGAAAACGAATGGGTTCCCAAGTCCGAAGAAGAATATGACGCGGATGATATCCGAAAGGTTCAAAATAATGCTAAAGCAATTAATTTATTATATTGTGTTGTAAATGCTGATGATTACAGGAAAATATCGTGTTGCACCACGGCAAAGGAAATGTGGGACAAGCTGGAAATTACGTACGAAGGTACGGACCAGGTAAGGGAAGCTAAAATTGATTTCCTAACCCATGCTTATGAATTATTTCACATGAAGGAAGGTGAAAAGGTGGATGAAATGTTACGAACGATTTTCAATAATCGTAAATGACCTACATGCCCTCAAGAAGACATTTACGGACAGAGAACTGGTTCGAAAAATTCTTAGAAGTCTCACTCCGGCATGGTGATCAAAGGCCGACGCAATTCAAGAATCCATTGGCGTCTCAAATGTCACAATCGACGCATTAAGAGGTAACCTTAAGACTTATGAATCTACAATACTTAACGCTCTTGTTGATGATCAAAGGAGGCAAAGAATAGCGCTTAAGTCAATAACAAGCCAACCTTAAGTTGATGAGGACGGAGACAACGAGTTTGGACTCGTTATCAAAAGATTTCAAAAGTTCATGCGAAAGGAGTATGAACGAAAGGGCAAAAAGCAAGGCGAGCAAATAAAGTGCTATGAATGCGGTGAAACCGGGCACATCAAATCAAATTTCCCAAACATCAAAAAGGAGAAGAAACCTTTTAAGAAGCAACGTGCATACATTTCTTGGGGAGGAGACTCCGGAGATGAGTCAAGCGAAGAAGAAGAAGACGAAGCCGCAAACCTTTGTCTTATGGCGCAAGAAGACAAGCAAGATGAGGTATGTCAAATCTCTTCTAAAAACTTCTTTACTCTTGAAGAAATGCGAACTGCTTTTGATGAGCTATATACTGAATTTATTAAAGCTTCAAAAACTATCAAGAGCATAAAAGAAAATGCTTCTCTAAAAGAAAAAGATTTTCAAAAACAGCTTTCTTTAAAAGAAAAGGATTTAGAAAAACTGGTTTTAGAAAATGAAAAGCTGAAAGAGGAAAACAAGTTTTTCGGAAAAAGAAGCGCCGACAAGCCCGAAAGTTCTATTAAAATTGCTCTTCTTGCATGCATCTTGAAAATGAGGTAGATAGACTTAAAGGTACCTTAGATAAGTTTAATTCTTCTCACAAAAACTTGAATGAGGTCCTTGTTAATTTGAAGTCAACCAAGCATGGCATAGGTTTTAAGAATGAGCCTAAATAAAAGGTTGAAGCCAAACCCCAACCACCTAAGGCTCAACCTAGGATTAATAAAACAAATGCTTATCCTAGAAAGAGCAATCCTAGAACAAATATGCATGTTAGACCAAATGTTGAACATTTTAGAAGACCTAGAAATGACTTACCACCTAGAAAAGACTACCCTAGAAATGATGCATATTTTAGGCCAAACACTAGAAGAAGTTTTGAACCTCCTAGAACATCTAGACATGACCATTACTCTAGAAACGCTGCTCATTTTAGAACTAATAGTAGGAGAAATGGTTCTCATGAAATGTGCAATAGTCATAAAGAAAATAGAGTAATTCATTTTCGTCCATCAAGTTACTATGAACCTAGAAGGATGCATAACCCCAATGTGACTTGTCATTATTGTAGACGCATTGGTCATATTGCCCCTGCATGCTTTACACGACATAGACATATCACTCAATCGCATCATTATAATATGCCTAACCCTCAAGGACCCAAAATGGCATGGGTACCTAAAATGCATTAACTTGTTTTGTAGGTATGTTTGAAGGGATCAAGTGTACTATGGTACCTTGATAGTGGATGCTCCAAACATATGACGGGAGACGAATCCAAATTCCTTCAACTAGAACACAAAGAAGGAGGAAGTGTGATTTTTGGAGATAACAATAAAGGAAAGATCATTGGCATCGGATCAGTCGGTAAGGATGAAAATTCCTCTATTAAGCATATATAACTTGTGAAAGGTTTAAAGCATAATCTCTTGAGCATAAGTCAATTATGTGACAAGGGAAATCTTGCCCTATTTGATTCGGATGAATGCTTAGTGTTTAGACGTAGTGATTTCAAAATTATCCTTCGTGGTTTTAGAGTGGATAATATTTACATGGTTGATCTTGCTAATTCCTCACCCGAATATGTGGATTGCCTTATGAGCAAAGAGGATGATACTTGGCTATGGCATCGTAGAGTTGCTCATATAAACATGCATCTTTTGAACAAATTGATTTCTCAAAACTTAGTTATTGGCCTTCCCAACTTGAAATTTGAAAATGACTCTATCTGTAATTCTTGTCAAAAAGGGAAGCAAACAAAAGCATCTTTCAAATCCAAAAATATTGTGTCAACTTCTAGACCATTGCAATTGCTTCACATGGATTTATTTGGACCATCTCGCATTGAAAGTCTAGGGAAATCGTTATGCTTTTGTGATTGTTGATGATTATTCTAGATTTACTTGGACTTTATTTCTTGCCAATAAAAGTGATGCTTTTCAGAATTTTAAATATTTTCTTAAGCGTGTTCAAAACGAGAAGGAAACAATCGTCACTTCAATTAGAAGTGATCATGGGGGAGAGTTTGATCACAATCTCTTTGCGGACTTTTGTGAACTCGGTATCGAGCATACCTTTTCCGCTCCACGTACACCACAACAAAATGGGGTGGTGGAAAGGAAAAATAGGTGTCTCGAAGAGATGGCTAGAACCATGCTCGAAGAGGCTAAGATTCCCAAACATTTTTGGGCGGATGCCGTGAGTACCGCATGCTACATCTTAAATAGAGTAGTCATAAGGCCAATACTCATGAAGACCCCTTACGAACTCTACAAGGGAAGGAAACCAAATATCTCCCATTTTAGAGTATTTGGTTGTAAATGTTTTATTCATAACAATGGCAAAGATCAATTGGGAAAGTTTGATGCTAAGTTCGATGAGGGAATTTTCATTGGTTATTCCTCACATAGCAAAGCATAGAGGGTTTTTAATAAAAGAACCGAAACTGTGGAGGAATCCCCTCATGTTGTATTTGCCGAAAATAATGCTCGCTTGGCGAGAAAGGATTCCGGTTTTGATCTTGCAGGTATTTTAGATAGCTTGAAAGACAAAATACAAGTGGAAACGCTTAAGGAAAATAAAGATGAAATCTTGGAACAACCAATGGAAGAAGCTCCACAATTGGAGAATGAAACGAAAATGCCTAACGAGTGGAGGACAATTAAAGATCACCCTCTCGAACAGGTAATTGGCGACGTCGGAGAAAAGGCAAGTACCTGAAACTCCCTTAAGAACACCTTAGGACATACTGCTTTTGTGTCTGAAATTGAACCAACAACCATCTCCGAAGAAATTGGGGATGAATTTTGGACCTTGGCAATGCAAGAGGAGTTTAACCAATTCAAACGGAATGACGTTTGGATTTGGTGCCAAGACCCGAAAATCATACCATAATTGGTACGAAATGGGTTTTTCGAAACAAACTAGATGAAAATGGTGTAATCACTAGAAACAAAGCTAGGCTTGTAGCAAAAGGCTATAATCAAGAAGAGGGTATTGACTATGAAGAAACATATGCTCCCGTAGCTAGAGTAGAAGCTATTCGTCTATTGCTCGCGTTTGCCTCTTCTATGAATTTCAATTTATATCAAATGGATGTGAAAAGTGCTTTTCTAAATGGTGTTATACAAGAAGAAGTTTATGTTGAACAACCCTCCGGTTTTGAAGATTTTAAATCTCCCGATCATGTTTTCAAACTCAAAAAGGCTCTCTATGGTTTAAAACAAGCTCCCCGAGCTTGGTATGAAAGATTGAGTAAATTTCTATTGGAAAATGATTTCATTAGGGGGAAAGTTGACACCACCCTTTTTGTTAAGCATAAAAACAATGATATTTTATTAGTTCAAATATACGTGGATGATATCATATTTGGTGCTACTAACAATGTCTTATGCAAGGAATTTTCCGACTTAATGACAAGCGAATTTGAGATGTCTATGATGGGTGAGTCAACATTCTTTTTGGGATTACAAGTAAAGCAAATGAAAGAAGGTACGTTCATTGCCAAGCCAAATATTGCAAAGAATTGCTGAAACGATTTGAAATGAACAATGCAAAAGCAATGGCGACTCCCATGAGCACATCCGATCATCTAGACAAAGATGAGAAAGGTAAGGAAGTCGACACTAAGAAGTATCGAGGTATGATTGTCTTTCTTCTCTATCTTACTGCTAGTCGTCCGGACATCATATTTAGCGTGTGCTTATGCGCCCGTTATCAATCGTGTCCGAAGGAGTCTCACCTTACTGCGGTAAAACGAATTTTGAAGTACCTTGTTGGTACTACAAATGTGGGTCTATGGTACCCCAAAGGTTCTTCATGCCAACTCGTTGGCTATTCCGACTCTGATTTTGCTGGATGCAAATTGGACCGCAAAAGCACCAGTGGCACTTACCATTTGCTCGGTAGCTCTCTCGTTTCTTGGTTTAGCAAGAAACAAGTAAGTGTTGCGTTGTCCACAACCGAGGCTGAATATGTAGCCGCGGGGAGTTGTTGCGCTCAAATCCTCTGGATGAAACAACAACTCTTGGACTATGGCCTAAGTCTTGATCATATCCCTCTTAGATGTGATAATACTAGTGCCATATGCTTGACGAAGAACCCCGTTCTTCATTCGCGAACAAAACACATTGAAATTAGACATCATTTTATAAGAGATCACGTTCTCAAGGGCGATGTCGAAATCGAATTTGTTGAAACCAAAGACCAATTGGCCGACATCTTTACTAAACCCTTAGAGAAAGAGTCCTTCTTCCAAACTCGTAGTGAACTCGAGATTCTTGACTCCACGTTGATCTAAGTCATGCATTGCATCTTTTTTATCTTACATGATTTCTAACTTGAGCGTCGGAGACTTCTAACAAATTTTTGCAGGTATCGCCCTAAAGGTAGGGGGAATTATAAAGCATGACGCGCAATAATCAAGTCTTCTTCAGAAAATTCGGTCTCTGTCGTCTAAATAATCGATTATCTCGTATCAATAATCGATTGTTCTGCTATTACTTGAGTTATTGTACTCTCTTTAAGTAATCACGTTTTCTTTCCAATAAATAAACAAGTTTTACTTACATTTTTGGCATCTTCTTATATTATTTTTGCTAATGGCAAAAGGGGGAAGATAACGGGTATGCACTCTCAATATTAATAAGCTTAAATTGAGGGGGAATTCATATATTGAGGGGGAACTAATCGCATACTTATTTCATATCTTTACGTGTCTTGAATCGTCATTATAAATTGTTTAAGTTGCATATCCCGCTTAAAGTTTGCCATTATCAAAAAGGGGGAAATTGTTGGAAACACGTTCTTATGGCTTTATACTAAAACGTGTGTTCTTATGTGTAGGTTCTGATGAATGACAAACGAAGCGCAAAGTGATATATGACGAAGTTCAACTACAAGCGCATAATTGGTGGATAACGAGATTCAAGCACAAGACAAAGTTTTATAGTTTAAATGAGTCGTTCTTAATTGTGATCTTGATCCGACAACTTGACTCATGACATGGCTTCTCTCGTAAAATTATTTTTACAAAATCATGCATATTTAATTTAATGCTAAACGATTTTAAATCATGCATATTTACTTTAGTCAAAATGATTTTTAAACATGCCTCTAAAATCTGGACTAAGATAATCGATTATGTACTTATGATAATCGATTATGTTAAGCCAAGACTGCATGACAATCGATTGTGAACTAATGATAATCGATTGTGAACCTTATGACAATCGATTGTGATGAGGCAGTGTCCATTGAAGTTTTTCAAAACTCAGAATAATCGATTGTGAAGCTAATGACAATCGATTGTGATGAGGCAGTGTCCATCAAAGTTTTTCAAAACTCAGAATAATCGATTGTGAAGCTAATGACACTCGATTGTGAAGAGACAGTGTCCATCAGCTTTTTAAAAGTCACAAAATAATCGATTGTGAACATATGACAATCGATTGTGTTGAGGCAGTGACTTCCAGACTTTTTCAAAATTATTAAATAATCGATTGTGAGTATATAAAAATCGATTGTCACGAGGCAGTGTCTAAAATGATTTTCAAAGTCTGATAAATAATCGATTGTTAACATTGCACAATCGATTGTGAAGCTGACCGTTGTCGTAAAATTTTCAAATACCGTCAGGTAATCGATTGTTGATTTTGTACAATCGATTGTTGATATTGAAATCTGAAAAAGATTTTTTGAACGTTGCTGAATAATCGATTATTGATTTGGTATAATCGATTGTTTTACGAAAAATCTAGAAATGATTTTTTGAACGTTGCCAATAATCGATTGTTGATCTTGGACAATCGATTGTTAAGCGTAAAATCTGGGATTGATTTTTGGAACGATTGGCAAGCAATCGATTGTGGCTTCCTGACAATCGATTGTCACAGAGTAAAATCAGCAACTCTTAATTGGCAATTAGGCAACGGTAATGCCAAGTTTTTCAACTATAAATACAGCTTCATTTCAGTGTTTTAAACACAACAACACACAACAACTGATCATTCTATTGCTATAAGCTTGCATATTATTGTTTATCATATTATATTCATTTCATAAAACTTTTGAGAGCCAAAGTCTTGTCCATAGTTGTTGTAATCTTGAGCCTACTTCTTTTACTCATATCTACTCATTAAGGAGTGTTTTGTTTGAGTGCTTAGTGTTTTGTACACTTGTAAGAGAATTGTGATTCTCTTGTTGTAAGGAACTTGTGTTTCCTTGGTTGAAGTCTTGGAGTGTTGTATCTCCGAGCAAAGGTGTTAAGGCTTGTGTCCTTAAGTTGTAAAGGTTTGTTGAGCACCCGTAAGCTTGACAAGTTAGTGGAAAATCTCGAGAGAGTCTCTCGGAGACTGGACTAGCCACGTGTTGTGGTGAACCAGAATACATCGGTGCGTTCTTTCCTTTTGTTTATTTAACGCACTTAATTATTTCCTGCAAAATTTCCGCAAGTTTACGCTAAATTTTATTATAACGCTATTCACCCCCTCTCTAGCGTTAAGCGTATTATCTAACACAGGGCCATTTGCTAAATTCCTAGATGAGTGTGGGATCGTCCCTCAGTATACTATGCCAGGAAGTCCTACGATGAATGGTGTAGCTGAGAGACAAAATCGGACCCTTAAGGATATGGTAAGAAGTATGATTTGTCGTACTACTTTGCCAGACTCACTCTGGGGAGAAGCATTAAAAACCGCAGCTTATATTCTTAATAGAATTCTAACTAAAGCTACAATCAAAACCCCATATGAACTTTGGACTGGGAATAAACCCAGTATTAGGCATTTACACATTTGGGGTTGTCCAGCTGAGGCAAGGCCTTATTGGCCGAATGAAAGGAAACTGGATGCTAAGACGGTTAGTAGCTATTTTGTTGGATACTCTGAAAGATCCAGGGGTTTTAAGTTTTATGATCCCACTTCAAGAACTATTTTTGAGACGGGTAATGCTAGGTTTCTTGAGGATATTGAGTTTGGGGGTTGGGGAGATAAAGTTGTTAGAGATTTTGTCTTTGAGGAAGAACATGTGTCTTTCCCTCAAGTTGTTGATCTTGGTCAGGGTGTTCTCATTCCTGACACGGATCACACAACTCCAGTTCAAGACAATCTCGAAAATCTCCCCCATCAGGACCCTGATATTACTAATGAAAATCAAACTCAACAACCTCAAGAAACTGAAGTGCCATTAAGGAGATCCACTAGAGAGAGGAGAAATGCAATTCCGGATGATTATGTTGTATTTCTCCAAGAACAAGAAAGTGATATTGGACTTGAGGAAGATGATCCAATCAACTTCCGTCAAGTCATTAAGGGTTCTAACTCTCAAAAGTGGATTGATGCCATGAATGATGAGATGAAGTCTATGAGCGATAATGACGTTTGGGAGCTTGTTACATTGCCCGAAGGTATTAAACCTATTGGTTGTAAATGGATTTTTAAAACCAAAAGGGATTCAAGGGGCAATGTTATTAAGTATAAAGCTCGTCTTGTTGCAAAAGGCTACACTCAAAAGGAAGGCATTGATTATAAAGAGACTTTCTCTCCAATTTCATCGAAAGACTCTTTCAGGATTGTAATGGCACTAGTAGCACATTTTGATCTTGAGCTTCATCAGATGGATGTTAAGACAGCGTTTCTAAATGGTGACATTGAGGAAATAATTTATATAGTGCAACCTGAAAACTTTGTTTCGGATGAATCAGAGAAAAGGGTTTGCAAATTAAAGAAATCCATCTATGGGCTCAAGCAGGCTTCCCGTCAATGGTATAATAAGTTTCATGCAGTCATTACATCTTTTGGTTTTGAACCGAATGTTGCTGATTACTGTATATACCATAAGTTCAGTGGGAGTAAGTATATTTTTCTGGTTTTATATGTCGATGACATACTGCTTGCCTGTAACGATATAGCATTATTGCATGAAACTAAGAAATTTCTTTCAAAGAAATTTGAAATGAACGATCTTGGTGAAGCTTCTTTTGTATTAGGAATTCAGATACAACGAGATTGCTCCAAAGGTGTTCTCGGTCTGTCACAAAAGGGCTATATCGATAAGGTTCTGAAAAGATTTGGCATGCAGGATTGTAAACCAGGCAACACCCCTGTTGCTAAGGGAGACAAGTTTAGTCTCAAACAGTGCCCAAATAATAATTATGAAACTTCGGAAATGCAGAAGACGCCTTATGCTTCGGCTGTAGGTAGTCTGATGTATGCTCAGGTATGTACACGACCTGATATAGCATACATTGTTGGGATGTTAGGCAGATATCTAAGAAATCTTACAGAGAACAAAGGATTACATGCTTAAATATCGGAGATCGGACCAGTTTGAGATCATCGGGTATACCGACTCCGATTCCTTTATGCTAATAACAACTGTAGTTTGACGAAAGCAAAACATATGGACGTCAAATTTTGGGTTGTTAAAGAAAGAGTACATAATGGACAGTTGTGCATTGAGCACATCAGTACAAACTCCATGCTTGCGGATCCACTCACTAAGGGATTGACACCAAAAGTATTTCTTGAGCATATTGCTTGTATGGGTGTCAAATCAGTTAAGGATTATGTATTTTAGTGGGAGTTTGTATTATACAATTATGTATTGTCCATTACATTCAGTAATTCAGTTATATCTGCGCAGATATTCAGTTTTAAAGTTTTTGTACTCTTACAGTTTATGATTGATCTCAATAAAGAGAACCAGTTGGAAATAGACATTCTATTGACCACACTTTATGTTATTTCCATGCTACATACCTACACTTGATCCATGTCGTTGGTTATATTGATATACGTGATCTATGTTGGTTCTAGTTACGAATGAGTAACTAAGAGCTCTTAGGTCCTATGTTGGTATGATTGATGGACCGGATTGTTCATGACAATTTATTGTGATAGCAATTTTGAGCTCATAACGTTATAATGTAACATATAATGCTAAGGTTTGTGCATATGTATGTGTATCTCGTCCAAGTGGGAGATTGTAAGATATATGGACTTATATCTACATACATATGAACAATATATGGATAAATTATATGTTATGTGCTATCTTTTGGTTTGGCCTAATTTTGTGGTCTTATGGACATTATATTAAGGGGGCCAATGTATTGTCATATAAAGTGTAGGACTAATGTGTAGATACCCAAAAGGGTAACCTTAGTTAATGATGGGCTAACTAAGGTTACATATATGTAACCATGGTTACATGCTTATGACTCTTGAGTTTCATAACTCATTTGTTATAAGTGGGGGGTTATGGTTCCCACATTAAAGCAAGACAATCTCTTCTTGTTCCCATTGAATCAAGAGAGCCATTTTTGTCTTGCATATTTTTGTGGAAAGCCATACTCCAATTTTGGTTATTGTGATATATTCTTGTGTAAGCAATACTTCAAGACAATCTTGAAGAAAGGATCAAGGAGCTTTCAAACAATCATCAAAAGGAGGCTTAAGGATTTCCACATATGGATTCAAGTACGCTTCCGTTCATGTTGTTATTCCAAATTATTCGATATGAAAGCTATTGTGTTTTAGTCGGAATCATAATTCTAACAAAATATACGTAATACTTTATACGTTTAATAAGTTAAATAAGTGGTGCTTGAAAAAAGGATAGACAGGAAATGGAACAAAATGTCTTTTTATCTTTCTCTTTAACATTTCGTATCTGAAATTCACTGGCTCAACTAATCAGATATGCATTGAGTAGTCTCACAAAGGATAAATTTTCTTCCTTGAAAACAAACTCGAAGAACTTTTAATTTAGTGTGAAAAAAATTCTAACCATCTCGTCGTATCCCTTGATGGTAATAAACCATGGTAAATATTCTAACCACCTCATCGTATAACTCGAAAACTTTTTTCTTTTTAATAGAGGTGGTTGAGAATTATGAGGTCTCAGATTTATAATCTAATGAAACCAAAAAAATACAATAATAACAACAATAATAATATATTCAGTATAATCTTATATAATAAAGTTTGGGAAGAAAAATGTATACGCAAACTTTATTCCTACGACCCCACCTTATGGAATGAAGACAAAAAATACGAGATAATTTTATTATTTGTTCAAGTCTCAATGAACAAAATTATTCACTTTCTATAAAATTAATCGAGACGTGCACAAACTAATTACAAAAAATAGTGGGCTAGAGATACCGAAAGATACGAAGAGTACGGTTTTGGATTGACTTTTGGTAGTTAGGTCTGCATCACATGCAAATACGGTGAAAAAGCTTTTTGGGCCGTAGAAAGTGGGCCCATAATAACTACATGAGTCTCGTCTTCTAAACGCCATCACTATTGCTTTCACTCTATTTTTTTCTTTATTTATTCAAAGCTGCCTTTTTGTATTTAATGAATTTTGGGTCCACACTTTTTATTGTTAACTTTTTTCTTTATTTATTCGTAAATATTTATTCTACATGTATATCTAGGGATCTATATATATATATACATATAGATTTTTTTCGTTTAGTTCTCCCCTCCTAACAAAAAAATTGTCAAATAAATTAGGACGGAATATTTAATTTAATCCAAAAATAAGATGGACCTCATATTTTCATAAGTTTCATAAGCAAGAGAATATTAATACAAATATCAATGAAACGTAGATTAAAGAAACAACTAGTCTATCTTTACCTCCACTATAGAATAGATTTTTAGCATTAGGTAATATTGATATTTGCTTGGCTAATTTTGTGCATGTAATTAATATGAATGGTTTCAAATACCTTTCCCACTTTGAAAACCTAACTTGACAATTAATATCAACTACAAAGGGATAAATGGTACTTTTGACTTTAATTTAGTTCATAATGATTCATATAATTTAATTGGGTATGAGCTAGTGGAGAGGTTCCAAGTTTGGTGGAGTTTTGAAATTAAAATATTTAGCATATGGCTTGTCCTTTTACCCTATTTAGCTAATCACTATCATTACTTATTTACCATTTTCTTTTGGGGTTTTTCCTTTTGTTAGATACAAAATCGAAGTAGACAACTAATTTTAGAAGAAAAAGAGCTATATCTTTAACCATTAAAATCAAATTAGAAAATAAAATGTGATATTAGACATGAAATAATTAGTTTCGAACAATCTAAACTTCTGCAATCCGTTCAAAAAGAAAGGAGAAACGAAATAATAAAGGTTCTGTTATAAATAGAACTCTATTTAAGGTGAATGTCTATATTTAGAGAGATTCTAGGGTTTACTATTTGGTGGCTAAGTCACCACCTCCCTATAAATAAAAGGGGTTTTCTACAATTGTAAACCATCCCTAACCATCCCCAAGTATCAATAAGAATACTCCTCTCTCTACTTTTCTCTCTATTGTTCTTGTTCTTGTATTATTGTTCTTGTTCTTATATTATTTCATAACACGTTATCAGCACGAGACTCTACCGTCTCAAGAATCGTTCTCAAGAAAAACTAAGGTATTTCTCTCTTCCTAATTTGATTTTCTATTATGTCTGACATTACGAAAAGAAAGTTCGTTGCCCTTGAAATTTCGGGCAAGAACTATATGACATGGGTGTTGGATGCTGAAATCCACTTAGATGCTATGGGTCTTGGAGACGCCATTAAAGATAGAGATAAAGCATCCACCCAAGACTGTGCTAAGACCTTGATTTTCTTGCGCCATCACCTTGATGAAGGTTTGAAGATTGAATATCTCACCGTCAAGGATCCACTCATCTTGTGGAAAGGCTTAAAGGAGAGATATGACAACCTGAAGTTGGTCACTCTGCCACAAGCACGATATGATTGGGCTCATCTGAGGCTCCAAGACTTTAAGTCTGTTTCTGAATATAATTCTGCAATGTTCAGAATTACTTCTAAATTGAAGCTATGTGGAGATAAAATCTCCGATTATGATATGCTTGAGAAAACGTTTACAACATTTCATGCCTCCAATATGGTACTGCAACAACAGTACAGAGAGAAAGGCTTCACAAAGTACTCTGAACTGATTTCTCTTCTACTTGTGGCTGAGCGAAATAATGACCTGCTCATGAGAAATCACGAAAGTCGACCCACTGGGTCAACACCACTGCCTGTAGCAGATAAGGTGTATTCTCATTATGCCAATCATGAAAAGGGCCATGGATCTAACCATGGTCGTGGTCGTAATCGGGGTCATAGCCGTGGACGTAGACAAGGAAGAAATATCCATGATGTCCGTCACCCCCTGAGGAGAGATAACCGCCGAAAGCAGAAACGGGATTATGAGGATCCTAAGGCAAAAGGTTCAGAAACTATATGTTATCGTTGCGGTGGAAAAGGGCACTGGTCAAAAGCTTGCCGTGTACCAAGACATTTGGTTGATCTTTATCAAGCTTCTCTAAAGAATAAAGGCCCTGAAACAAATTTTGTCTCTGACGACAATTTGACATCACCCACCTGGATGTGGCAGACTTCTTTGAGCAACCCGATGGGAAAATAGACCACCTAATCGGTGATGGATCTGTGATGAAAGAAGATGGAGTTGTTTGATTTTATTTCACTTATTTGTAATAGTTAGTGAATAAACTAATAGTCATTAGTATCAGCTCGTATTAGTTAGTTTATGATATAATGTTAGTATTAGTTCTTTAGAATGTTACACTATGCTCAGATTTCAATAATATTTTTATTTTCCAGTAGCGGTAATCGACTAACCTAACAGTTAGTCGATTATCTAATATTTCGCATTAAAACTGCAAAACAATCGATTGTCAATGTTCAACAATCGATTGTCAATGTTCAACAATCGATTGTCTATGTTTAACAATCGATTGTCTTAAGACAGTGTGATCTGGAATTTTTCAAAATAGCAAATAATCGATTGTCTATGTTTAACAATCGATTGTCGTAAGACAGTGTGATCTGAAGTTTTTCAAAATAGTCAACAATCGATTGTCTATGTTTAACAATCGATTGTCTTAAGACAGTGTGATCTGGAATTTTTCAAAATAGCAAATAATCAATTGTCTATGTTTAACAATCGATTGTCGTAAGACAGCATGATCTGAAGTTTTTCAAAATAGTCAACAATCGATTGTCTATGTTTAACAATCGATTGTCTTAAGACAGTGTGATCTGAAGTTTTTCAAAATAGCAAATAATCGATTGTGTGTGTTTAACAATCGATTGTCAATATTCAACAATCGATTGTGTGTGTTTAACAATCGATTGTTTTAAGAAAATGCTTAAACTGAAATTTTCAAACTACATAGTAATCGACTATGGAAAACATATAATCGACTATCTGATTTAGTTAGTCAACTGACCTTAGCAGATTTTGAAAATATTGTTCAAATGTGAAACAAACGAATTGAACTTGTTTATTCTCATGTTCGTATATTTTCTTTTGTATGGCAAACTATGGGAATTAAATTGATTGAAGGCTCCTGAAGAGCAACTATATCTCTGCCTAAAGGAACGATATTTTAGAGAATGCAATGTTCTCCTCCAAGTCTAAGAAGAACTTGTTGAGTTTTAATGATATCAGTCAAATGTTCCCTTCCAAGTCTAAAAGGAACTTGTTGAGTTTTAAAGGTATCATTCAAAACGGATATCAGATTGAGACAATACATGAGTATAATATTGAATTCCTCATTTACTCATGAAAACAAGGCTGCCCACTTCGGCTTGGGGTCACGCCATTTTGCATGCAGCAATGCTAGTTTGTCGGCTGCCCACTTCGGCTTGGGGTCGCGCCATTTTGCATGCAGCAATGCTAGTTCGTCTCTGGCTGACGAATTGACACGAATATTCCCCGTTGCAATTGGTTTTGGGTCATGAACCTTATATATCCCATTTAAGAATCTTTGTATGCGCAGTATATGTGCCTATAGCACCGCCATCCCGCACCAAAATGGGTCTGCAAAGAAGGTTAGGAATATATGTTGAGTTTGAATCGCCCTCCATTATTCGCTACCTCGAAACATTGACAGGGGATTTGTTCACTGCACGATTTGCAGACTGTCAATTTGATGAGACACTTTTCCCAAAATTAGGGGAAGAAGTTGGTGAAACCAAACGGGAAATTTTGTGGAAAAATGCATTATTATCTCATCTTGATCCACATACCTCTATTTGTGAAAGAGGCGCAAAAGATTATCCATTTGCAAAGAATAACAAAACAAATGCCAGACACATTTACAGATTTGAAAAGGATAACAAAATCACATATCCTCGCAGTGAATGTGACAACATCTGATTCACGAATACATATTCATTATTGGAAGAATATGAACATGAAATTGGTATTGAATATACCACACTCACCCCTAGAAGGAGGTTTGAGATGATATCTGGAATGAATGATCGTTGGTCACGTACCTATTGTACGCCTAAGTATTTTGGAAATATGACTATTAAAGGACAACGATAATGCAAGAAACATATCTTGCATATAAGTTTGACATGACAATAATGGTATAACTTTCTCTTTAAGAAAGATATTCACCACATGGATGTTGATGAATCTGTGGTAGTACAAAATTAATTAAGAGCTCTAGAAGAGCCAATTACTATGTTGGAGAAACACAATTGAGTATTGTGCTGTAGTAAGTCTCAAAGAAACTTATTCAGTTTCCAAAGTACACGCGAAAGCGATTGATTATATTGAGACTATAAATGAAGGAAAGATTTGATATCTCCTATTACTACAACTTGTAGCGGGATAATTTGTATATGAAAAGCTACCCGCTTCATTCTCCAGTTTGTACTACAAACAAAAGAATGCCACAATAAAGTGGATATCTATTGGTATAAAAAACCCATGTCATAATAAACCTGAAGTTTATTGATAAGTGCACATGTCATGGTGTAAATTTGAAGTTTACCAATATTGATAATTTATTCAGTTGGCATTCATGTTAGCCATCTCATTTTAAGTATGATGTGCAAATTCACATAGGTGAATATTAAAGAACTAGAAAGTTCTTTACGAATTCTCTTGTATCACTTGTTCTCATTAATGAACTGACCAACTAAAGAGTTCGGGTTGAAGCCCATAAATTCTAAAAATATCAAAGGTGAATATGGGCCCATTCACCTGCCATGTATACCACATATGATGCATCTATGATATGGTTATATGTGCGATTGTTATTAACCTGCAGCCTGGCCGGTGCTTGCGAGGTAAATTGCTCAGTAATCTAACTTCGAGCATAATTTCCAGATTTTCTACTCAAGATAGTTCATCTTGATAAGTTGGTTTATATCAAAGTTGGTTTAGCAAGATAATTATTGAGTGCCTCCACTTAATAGATAAACTGTTTCTTATGAGAACAAAGCTATATATATCAGTTTGATATACGTTGTATACGAGAGTATATTCTCCCCTCACAAGTGGTTCAGGGTCAGGAACCAAATAATTTCATCTTATTATTAATGTGCTGTGTATATTGACATGATAATGCACAAAGATGATTTCCCAAAGTTAAGGAAACAAGTTAGCTTTTCTAACATGAGGGGGAGACATGATAAACACTTGAGAAAAGGTTACATGGGATGAATTATCATTTGTATATGTAAATCCCCGAATATCATGAACCTGAAGTTCATAAAATGGATAATTCAATTGCAACATATTGCAAAGCATGCTATACGCATTTGCTGACCCAAAGAAAGTAACTATATTCTCACTATAAATGCTCATATTAAGTCCCAGAAGGACAAAGTCTTTGATACGCTTAAAGCGTATAGACAAATACTTGATTCCATGTAGATTTGGACATATAGTTCAAATACTTGAAAGTATAAAGTCAAAGGTATGTATAATCAGTTTTCAATATCTTATTTGTTTAGCATGACGTGAAAACTTGATATGCATCTAAAGTCTATTATATGGCTTATATGACTTAACTTGAAAGATTTAAGTTGCTTGAAGCATACACAATTCTTGGTCCTGAAGTACCACATCCTAAGTATAATTTGTGTACATATGTATCTTGCTATAACTATAAGCATGATGGCATTGAGAATACATCTATGGAGATATTGAAGAGTTATTCCACGACATTATATGAAGATGTTCATATCTATCAAGAATGATGATTTCAAGGTGCGGAATATTTATTCAAGTCAATATGGTTGATTTATTTATCAAATCTCTACCAAAGATTGTTTTGAAGATGGTGCACAAGATTGGAATGCAAATGCTCAAGGATATAAATTGATGTTCTTATCAGGGGGAGTTAATGCGCGTTGCACTCTTTTTTCCTTACAAGGTTTTGTCCCATCTGGGTTTTCCTTGCGAGGTTTTTAACGAGGCAACCAATAGGCGCATATTCAAACATGTGTACTCTTTTTCCTTCTCTTTAATTTTTCCCATTGGGTTTTGGTTTTAAGGTTTTAACGAGGCACATTATTGAATAGACATTCAAGGGGGAGTGTTATAAATAGAACTCTATTTAAGGTGAATGTCTATATTTAGAGAGATTCTAGGGTTTACTACTTGGTGGCTAAGTCACCACCTCCCTATAAATAAAGGGGTTTTCTACCATTGTAAACCATCCCTAACTATCCCCAAGTATCAATAAGAATACTCCTCTCTCTACTTTTCTCTCTATTGTTCTTGTTCTTGTATTATTGTTCTTGTTCTTGTATTATTTCATAACAGGTTCACTTTTGTGATACTTTTCGAAGAAAAAAAAATGGAACTTTAAAAATCCTTTTTTTCCCGATACTTCCCCCTACACGTATATGGGAGCGAGATGTCACTAGCTTCCTAAAGTAAGATTTGCTCATTTTTCTTATGCCTTTGAGTGCATGGTCTTTAAGAGAATTAACCGTTCAATCATAATAATAAATATCTTATTTATGTTAAACTATTTTCCAAATTAGGTTTGGAATAAGGTGTTTAGAGTTGTTACAATTATACTAAACACCAACCCTTTATCTACCTTTCAACACTATTCACTAGGTTATCCCAAAGATTGTGAACTTTTTAAATGAAAAAATAAAGTAGAGCAAGAGAGAAAGGAGTAGAAGCAACGACAACAACTATCCAATATAGTCCCATAAAGTGGGGTTTGGGGAGGGTAATATGTAGACGAGCTTTACCTTTATCCGAAAAGACAGAGACTGTTTTCAATCGACCATCGGCTCAGTAAGAGAAGAAAAAACAAAATCAAAAACAAAAACAAAAAAGCATTAGTAAGAGATGAATGAACAAAGGAAAGAAGGGCAACGCGTGGCATAGAAAATTAAATGGAAGAGAGGTGTAAGTTGAAGCTATAATAATAAAACCAAGTCTCTAAACTATATTGAATGCTGGCACTCCTTGCTATAATAAATTCATAAAGTTTCTTTTTGACATATTAACAGTAAAGTACACAGAAAGTGACCACTCTTATGTTTTAGGTCCACACGGTAAATGCCTTTGCCTTAGTCAAATTACACTTTTCTCAATGTGAAATCTCCCTCCCCTCCCCAAGTACAAAGGTGGAAAAGTTTCTCAGATTTTATTGTTCAATTTTGTTGTAAATGAACCCTTCTTCATTCATCCATTTAGGCCCGCTAGGAACATTTGGATCCAGGGAATTTGGCTCGGGAATAGTCAATTCTATTTTTCGATGGGACAGGGAAGAAATATAACTCAACGGTAGAGTGTCACTTTGACATGGTGAAAGTCATCTAGCATGAGGTTTTTCCGGAAAGCAAAAACCTAAAAGTTAGCTTTGCATGAACTAGAGAAAGATAGAACTTAACTTCACACTAGTTAGCAAAACCCTTTTTATGCTCAAGAACCTTTGCAGAACAACATGCTTCAGCTGTTCGTGCATGAATACTTTCGACCATGAATTTTATCCCGCAAATTGCTCTATAATGTCGGTTGCACTCATAGGAACACCTCTGTTAATTTGATTAGGCGATGAATTTAAGGAAAAAATAGGAGCAAGTGCACAGATAGCCATTCTCAGGAATGATATTTAGAGATTTATCAGTACTTATTTTGTCCTGAAATTTTAAACTAAAAATATTAACTTTAGGATATTCATAACATTTTTGTCCCAAAAATTTGAATTGAAAAACTAATCTTCAAGACACTAACTAATTCCTAAATAGCAGCCCATTAGAGTGTCTACCTCATGCCAACTTTACAACCAAAAATGCATGATCTTAAACATATTATAACATCGGGATACAAAGATGTTATATTTTTTAAGAAAATTAAAGGGAAGTTGTATTACATGAGTAGAACGTAAGGTATATAATGTATTTTAATAGTTGTGCTACAACAATATCATGTTACTTCTTTAAGATGTGAACTCAAGTCTTGAGTCAAATATGCATGTCGACTTTGAACTCAATGCAATATTTAGCAATTGTCATTTTATATAGTAAAATAGGTTTTGAATGCAAGACTACATATGTTGCTAGTTACTTAACTGTTGGGGCAGGTGTAGAAGAATTGGTCAAAGAATATAAATGAGGAATATTATAAAAGTTGTGCTTCCGTTGATAAAATAGTTGGAAAAGAAGAGAGCTACCCCCCCCCCCCCCCCAAAAGATCAAATAAAATATTCTCTCCATTCACTTACAATTTTTCAGTTTTGAGTTTGTACTTCCTTTAAAAAAAATAAATGAAATATATATTTTACACTTTTACTCATAATAATGATATTATTTCAAAAAGTATTGAGAATAGACTGAGTAATTAATGACAAGAGTAAAACAAGAAAAGAATTATCTGTCTCTTAATTTGGTAAAATAAACAAGTAAAAACAAAAATATATTTTTAATATTATGAATAAGTAAAAATAAACGAACGGAGTATTTATCTAATAAATAGATTAGTTCCCTTTGAATAAAACATGAAACCACTTTTCAGTCACAATTACTACAAGGGTAATACAGAAATTACAAAGGACTTGTAGTAGATAAGAGTAAAAAGTTGAATCATAAATGCCAACTTTGGAATACAAAAGAAAGTTATGGGGCCTTTTTTCAGCAGCTATAAATACAGGGAAACCAAACTTAGATATCAAACACAAAAATCTCTATTCCCAACTGCCCTCTTCTCTTCCATTATTCATTTCAAAACAACAACACAGCCTTTTTCTCCAACCATTTCTCTGTTTTTTGACTTCTTTCATTTTTAATTCTCCAAGTTCTCCATTAATCCTCAAATTTTTCTCTGGATTATTGGATTTAAACTTTAGGGAAAAGGGGGCAGTTTTTTTTAGTACCCTGTTTTCTCCTCTGTTTTCCCCTGTTTTCTCCTCTGTTTCTCACCTCTGTTTTCTAATTTTATGAAGTGATAATGAACACAATCCAAGAAAACAACAACACTATTTCATGCATATTTGATGAGGGTGCTCAAATTCGATCTTCGTTATCTCAATTACTTTTAACAAGTGCTACAAACACATTAGACTCAATATTTTCTCATTGCCAAGAAACAAATCAAATAACTAGCCCTGTTTTTGAGCCTTTAGGTTCTTCAGTTTACCTTAGACAAAGAGATTTGCTACAAAAATTCTGTCAAGAAAACATAACAAATATCTCAATACCAACAACTTCCACAACTTCCCCACTTCATAACTCTTTGTATACACAGAGTTACAGGTTTCCAGAGAAGAAAAAATTATACAGGGGAGTGAGACAGAGGCATTGGGGAAAATGGGTTGCTGAAATAAGACTTCCTCAAAACAGAATGAGAGTTTGGTTAGGTACTTATGACACTGCTGAAGCTGCTGCTTATGCTTATGATAGAGCAGCATATAAGCTTCGAGGTGAATATGCACGTTTGAATTTTCCTAATATTCGTGATCCGAGTAAGTTGGGATTTGGAGATAGTGAAAAAATGAATGCTGTGAAGAATGCTGTGGATGCTAAAATTCAAGCTATATGTCAAAAGGTGAAAAGGGAGAAAGCTAAAAAGGGTGCCAAGAAAAAGAGTGAAAATGAGAGTAAAGTTAAAGAAACTATGGATTCATCATCTTCTACTTCTTCTTTGGTTGGTGATGTGATTTCACCAAGTGTTTCTGAAGATGGATTATGGAAAAGTGAGAATTCGAATTGTTCTATTTTTGGTGACTGTTTAAAGGAGCCATTAATGGAATCTGAATTTGATAGCTGTTCTCTTGCAAGAATGCCTTCTTTTGATCCTGAGTTGATATGGGAAGTTCTTGCTAATTAGAACTTTTTAGTTGGTATGTCAAGTTTAATTAGGAGCTTATTTGTGATTTAGAGGGGCCATTTTCTGTTGTGGGAATGTAAATGGTTAATTTTGAAGTTTAGCTATCTATATATGACTACTTTTGAGTTTGTCTTGTGTTTCCTTATGGGATGGATGGACATATTTGAGCTCTATTTACCCCCAAGTATATGTACCAAATATGAGGAGTTGTGCTATTTCTAATAAAATGAGTCTTACTTAAAAAAAGTTTCTAGTTTGGCATCTATCATTTTAAATCCTTTTGGAATGAAAATATTGTGCTTGAGTGATACAATGAGAAGTTACAACTCATACTAAGTTTAAAGTAGGAAAGGGAGATATTTCACTGAAAGCTTGTGTAGTACTTCCAATATGATGGTGATTTGGTAAAATGTTAGCAAAGATAAAAAAACGTTTAGATAACTTCTTTTTATCTGCTTAAGCTTTGACGAGAAGAGTTAATATATATTTATGCTGGTGGAAAGTAAAGAATAGTAATGAAATAGTCAGCGCAGGCAAATTATAATCAGACGCAACAGTACTTAAAAGGTATGATGATTTGGTTTTCATCTCGATTCTCAAATCAACTTGAGAAAAAGCAGAAAGAAAATCTTGAGTAAAATAAGTGTGAAAAGGAACAGTGCCACATATCCTAGATTTGCCATACCGTGTAACATGTGATGCACAAAGCTAGTTGACTATTTGAGATTTGAGAAGGCCACATGTGAAGCACAGAGCTCGCTACCAAGTCACTGTGGTCCTCTCGATGCTTCAATGCTCACCTACATTCAGTTTTTCTTTCTTTTTGTAACCTAAATCTCTCCTCTCCCTCCCTTAGGTTTTATGTTCTTAAACATATCATAACATTTCTGTAACTATAAAAGTATTTTATAGAGTATAATAAAAAGTGTAAAGATAAAGAACTTCCAAATAAAAACTGTGTCATTCTTGTTCGAATAAACTAAAAAGAAAGTGTCAAATAAAAAAGGAACAGTACCTCGACAATATTATTTTCTTTATCTACTTTACAAGAATCAAATGCATGTTTCTCTGACTATGGCTTGGTTTGTCTACAAATTTAAAGAAGTAAAATGAAATGGTCCTGAAACCAGGTGTGAATCAATCTAATACAGTGAGGTCATAGCAGGAGATGGTGATGTCTCAGTAACGCTCACCTGACACCTTTAGAACCGAGAAATGCAAAGAACCAAGGCCCTCTATTTGTCTCTCACGAACCACATATCCACAATAGTCAACAAAATCTTTTGAGTTTTGATGATGCTATTCTGAACCAGTTATAAGTTCATTACTTCATTAAATGAACAAAACTTATCATTGCATGTTCTTGGTAGACAACGTTGTACTCAAAGCTAATCCGTATGTTTTAGTGAGATTTGTCAACTGCTATGAGGATTTGATTTCGACGCTACAAGTCTCAAGAGGGAAACTACAGATTAACATTTAGTACAACCCCCAATACACGGGGGGAACATATTACAAGCTTTATCACTCAAATATACTATAAGACTAACAAATTAAGTAAAAGACATAGTACTAAACACATAATTACAATCACCAGCAGGGTCGTAAACAACACGTTTATATTGAAGATCTTATAAGAACACTACCAGCTAATTGAATTCCTTGATTGCTTAACTTTGGAATTATAAGAAGTCTCTATCTCCTCCTGCATGGTTATGAGCGATGTCAATTTCTCCACCAATGAGTTTAATGGTAAAAATTGATGGCAGTTATAGGAAAAAGTACATGCTTAAAACACATTATTAGTTGCTCAGAATTTCTGAACGAGTATGATAAACTTCTATTGAAAAGACAAGCATGCAAGACAAATACAAGGATGATTTATTTCAAGTAGTTGAGATGTACCTTGCAAGACTTATGCAGAGGATCCAAGAAGTGTTCTTTAAAGTATTTAACACATTGTTGAAAAGATGTTCCATCCCATTCTGCAATATAAAGTGAACATCAAAGAGTAGAACCATAAATTTCCTGGGAAGAGAACCAAGTTAATTATAGGGACACAAATACAAAGAGGCTCAACGTTCAGATAGTAAATATTCTGGCTAGAGTGAAATTCACAAGTTATGATAGCTGAATGATCAATGCTTTAGTTTAATGGAATATCAGCTAAGAACCACAAGTAAATTATTGCTATCTGACACCACTTGATGCAAAGAACAAAAGGGATCAGAAATAATTATCTAAAAAATACAAGTAAAAAAGAAGAGAAAGAATTCAGCATACTATTGTTCCCTTCTTCCTTACCGCTGTCCCCTTCTGCTATAAAACCTCCAGCATTAAGATCTCCAATAAGCTACAATACAGTCAAATTAGTGTCAATAAAAGGAAAAACAGAAAGTAGCTGGAATAAGAAAGTGTCACCATGTACTTCAAATTATTTGATAATATACTGCCAAATTTTACAACTTCTGGATGCAAAAGGATGAAAATAATGATATGATTAACTTATCCCATAGCTGCACTAACCATGCTATAACTGAATAATGGATAGGATCGTTAACAGCATCACACCGTATTCAGTAATATACTGGAACTGGAAAAGAATAACAGTCTGGTCTCGACTATAAGGCTAGAAATTCATCTGACCAGGTTCAGTACCTTTTGCCATAACTACAACTAGCCTTGACTAATTGAACATCTGAAAGTATGCCATTCAAGCGAGGTAGCAAAGCAGTAGTTGGATCATGAGGAAACCCCATTTGCTTCTGAGTGGAACACTTGATTATGGAAGACATGGGAAGGGACAAGCTTAACTACTGTGGCTTTGAAAAATTAAGTTTGATCATCCATGATGATAGGCAATTTTTCTATGTGGTCTTCCATATGACATTAGAAACCTTAATTTTACTTCTCATATAGTAGCATAATGTACAAGAATCAACAAATTGAAGTTATCAAATGATATCTTGAAAATGCTAAAAGACAAACTATTCAAGGATCGTTCACCTTGGAAAGGGTTGGAACAGCAGAAGGATCAAGCTCGTCACACTTATTGGGATCTATAGGAATACAAATGTGGCCTAACAAAAAGAAGCATAACGATTCTGTTAAAAGTAAAGATCAGAGTCGAAAAATAGTGAATGATAAGAAACTGTAATGATTCAAGTGTCTTGTCTTGTAGGTGCTTTGAGGTTCAAGCATATACATTGCATACCTGTTTTGGGGTGCACACAGAAAGGAGCTTTTAATAAGTGATTCATGTGCTTTGATACCTGAGAGGAAAAAGAAGCAAATCTTCAGTTTAAATTTATGCCGTAAAACATCAAAGAAATATAATCAAGTCCCATTTTATTTGTTGCTCTACAAGCATGTTATTCCCATGTGTTATACAAAAGATTTAAATGTTCATACTCCACATAAGCAGAACTGAGGTCCCAAAAAGGGGAGGAAACTGTAAATAACACAAACCTCCATATCAAGTCTTGGATAGGTAAAAGAAAACACAATCTCTTCGATGCATCTGCGATGACCCTGGCCCTGAAATGCAAAACAGAACTATGGGTAACAGAAACAGATGAAGCACTTCATTATAAACTTGACATACAAGCACTGAAAAGCCACAACCAGATAGTAGAAGAGCAAGAAATACATCCACGACTTTTACCTAATTACCAGAACAATACCATGGCTCACTCAATTGGTGAAGGACCATGATAGATCTTGGATAATGGAACAATGACACACAGCAAAAGAATCTCAATGCTTTCAAGACTAATAATTAGAACAAACTTGAGTCGTGCAATCAAAAAAAAAACATTAACCTCCCGAAGTACTGGTCAGATTTCTACCTTTTTACTAGATAACAGATGTTTTAGCTGTTCCCAACGAACAACATTAATATCTTCTTTTGAGCGCTTGTTAGACAGCCACTTTCCACGAAGCTCAGATGTAATAGCTGCAAAATCACCTCAACTTCACTAAAAACTCAACGAAATGAAAGAGATTAAAACAAGTAATGAAAGGTGTAAACTTGCATACATTCGTCAGGTATCATTTCCAGTATCTTCTCAAACCTCTCCTCATTCAGGAACAAATTTTGACTTGATAGAAGTCTTTTCTCAAAGTAACCTTGTAAGACATCAGTATATGATCTCCTGGAAAGGTTGAATACAACTCAGAAAAGATCCTAAACCAAAATGAAAAGGAATTAAATGGAAAAAACCTTACGCGAGGAAAGGATGAAGTGCAGGACCCACTAGAGAAACCTTTTTATTGCTATTCTCATTGCCCTGAATGATAAACAACATTTTTTCTGTTACAATCTCGAGCCATCATAGTCTCTGATAGCATGCATGTAAAAACATTCTCAAATACCTTGTAGACACGAAAATAATCAGCAATTGCAGCCCGCTGTTCATTGTTTAACCTGATTGTGATGATGGTTGTAAGAACAATATAAAACCAGTAAAATATCGAGACAATACCTTTATCAATAAATACTAGAGCAAACAGCAATTGTAATACACTTCTGGTTATACTTGTAGCAGTACCTTCTTGCTTTTCCATCACAAACCCAACAATGGACACCACGCCTACCACTGTATACCCACAGAATGTGACTAAACCCAAAGTCATCTGTTATTCAACATTCATTTGCAGAAGTACCCAGTTAAGCAAATCAAAGGTGCAAAATGGTTCCATGGGCAAATGACCAGCTTGTTTTTTCATATCATACAGACTATACCTCTTAGAGAAGTATCAATGACCTTGATAGCAACTGTCATTAGTTGCCAGCACTCCAAACAAACATCAGCTCCTGAACAGCAATATCTAACATCGTCATAATCGGAAATATCCTGCAGTAAAATATGTATTCGACAAAATTTTAGCTGAAAAATGAACTAGTGTCTTTTCTGCAGATAATTTGATATTTTAAGTTTGAATACAACAACCCAGTGAGTATAGAGTGTACGCAGACCTTACCCCTACCCCGAAAGGTAGAGAGGTTGCTTCCGAAAGACACTTGGTTCAAGAAAACGAAGAGAGACAAGAGCTTACAATATCAAAGACAAGCTCTCTTTCCACAGGCGTGAATATATTATCACCACCTTGTGCATAGGCATGCCTTTTTGAGGGCTGCAACACAGAAAAGAACAACTCTAAGTGTTAATAAAAAAAAGTTAGAATATATCTATCCTGCTGAAACAAGTTAATGATTCAAAAAAGCACACTCCTCTTCCCCGAGAAGTAAGAAGACAAGAGAAACTGGGGCTACTTAGGCTATGAAGAAGCGTTAGAATGAACGTAAGCATATCAATAACTTAATGTATAGCCGTTTTAAGTGTTTCAGCTAAAAGAAACTCCATTCTCTTTTGAAGTGAACTAACATGCAGTTATAGTAGGAAAAACAACCTTTGTTAGAACCTCTGCCACATAAAAGCAACAAATTCAGCAGATTCACTATAAGTAGCTTTTTCCTGAATCGTTTTGTACATTGGTAGTTAAATGAAGCATCAACGCAGGGAAAAAGACAATAACAGAGATCTTACATCCACGCTGTAGACAGGTCCAATGTCTATTTTAAAAGGGCACTTCTCCTTGATAGCGTTTTCCAGCTCAGATGCAGTATTAAATGATTGAAATCGCAAGTAAATATCAGTATCCAGTGTGAATGAAAACTCCCTCCGACCAGAGTATGAGTGATCACAGCCTGGATGCTTTCCATCTGGAGAAACCAAAATAGCACAATATTACAGAAGAAATATAACATGAGAAACTCTATCGTGGAACTGCTTTTACCATTGCCATAAGACAGCCACTTGAACATATCAGCACAAGGGAAAAACTTTCCTGCAACAGAGAAAACTTAGCTTGAGAAATCAATCTATGATTGGCTTTGAAACCAAATAAGTACTGTATAGTGACAAAATTTCTTATTTAAGGAAGAGGGATTGAGGAAGATACAAACTTTGCAACAACATAGCTCAATTTCAGAATTTTCCAACACAAAATTGCATTCAAGGCAGAAAAGTTGTCAAAGCATCCTTCAGAATATATCGATAAGTACGAGCGGAACACTATTCATTTGATTGTACTTAAGATAATCCAATTCAAAAGCTTCAATTTTGAAGAGGTACATACACAATTCCCAAACAAGCATTCAGGTAGCAACTGTTTGTCTCATCAACATCCACTGGATAACTACCAAGTTCAATTCTGTTAAATGGACATCTGAGAAGTCAGTCACTTTACACTTACATCTCAGTCATAAACTAGTCGGAATTGACCAGATGGATCATCTGTACCCATTCCTCTCTACTCAAGCCTATTTTAATCCAGTAAGAAATCACACGTCCGTCCGTCATTGGCAAATTAGATTTATTTAAAACTAAAGGTTCTACAGATCTCAAGCTTATCCCTATATGGATGTACAGATGTCTAATCATAGCATCTATTATATGTGACATTGTTTATGTTTTAAAAATGCACTAAGGGAGTACAAATAAAGATTTCCAATCCAGTAAATCAAATGCAGTGTTACAATTCCGAACTTGAACTCATAAAGTTAAAATCCCGAATCTGTATCTGTGTAAAAAATAAACAGGTTAAAATGCACAAAAACGAAGATTTACCGTAATAAGCTTTTAGATAATCGGCGTTAAATCCATCTGGAACGGCATTGTCCTCTCCGTCTATTAACATGTAGTCTCTTCCGTTCTCAACTTCTTCTCTTGTCATTTTCCTACAATGTTTTATCCAAATTTATAGAAATTATCAACACGGCAATTAAAAAATATTGTACATTTTGTTCAGCAGAGTAAAAGCTAGGGTTTAAGGAAATCGATAATAGACAAATGCAAAGCTATAATAAAACTCACGATATAGTTGAATCACCGGATGGAGGTGGTAGTGGAGGCAGCCGGCGGGGGCGGCGATGAAGATCTAAAAGAGAGGAACCTGGAAATGGCGGGAAAAACAAACGCAGACAGGATAATAGAGCATTAGGCTTGGCGGGGAAAGGGTGAATTTTATTGAAAATTCTGGGCCGTGCGATTTGATTTGGCTGGACCGCTGGATGCATAAATGGGAATTTGACCACATTTGCATGGCTGTAACGGATGAGGTGAACGCCTAAAGATTAAATGGCACGGAGCTCTTATTTAATTTATATTTATTTTTTAAAAAAATTAACTTGTTTACATAATTATTTACGTTATTTCTGCGAGATTTACTAATGCTCTATTGTTTTGTTTTGTCTTGTTTTTGTTTCTAATTTTGTTTTTGTTTTTCTTTTTGTTTTTGTTTTAATGCAGCTTTTCATTTTATCCTATGCGCCGAGGGTCGAATGGAAACAGCCTCTTTACCCTTTCGGATAGGGGTAAGGCTCGTCTACATATTACCCTCCCCAGACCCCCCGTGAGAATATACTGGATAGTTGTTGTTGTTGTTGTTGTTTTGGTTTTAAAGAACAGATTTAACCAAATGCATTTATATCAGTTCTTTGAAGTTTTTTAATATTATTTAGCATAAAGATGAGACTTGAACATTAATTATAATTGTAATAAATAGGATCATGAATGAATTGAGGGACCATGTGATCGTAATTATTTTCATTGTATTTTCCTGAAACAGTTACCATGTTGCTACTGAGTTGCACGCAGTTAAAGTTCTAACAGTCTTTAACGCTTCAAGAAATTCCAATACCAACAAAAGTTGCCCGGCTTATGCTTGTCTTATATATTCTTCACAATAGTAGTGCTCTGGTTGATGAGCCCGTTATTAGTTTTTTGAGGAAATTCAGTAACAACTTATACAGTGCTGAATTTTTACAAATAAATTAATAACTTCAACTTTCATTGTCAGTTTGAAAATATGATGGTTAGTTTATGGCATTCTTGCTGAAGGTGGCCTCTCATTGTCATGCTTTGTTCTAACTGGCTGCTTTAAACTAACCAAGAATTGTTTGACTTTCTGATTAAATCTTAACCACAAGATCCTGAATGACCGGAGTGCCTTACACCCAACCCATTGTTTTGCATTTCTGTCCTTTCTACCTGAACCTCTGTATCTCCCAAAAGATTCCCAAATCACTTGCCCAATGGAGCTTTCACTGAAACCTTATTTTTCACTTTGCATCATGATATCTCTGGTACATTTTGGACGCACTTTGCTTTATGCAATTTGGAAGTTGATAGTAAGTTTTGAAATCCTTTCACTTGCTTAAATAAAGCTGACATTGGAAAAATCTTAGAGAAATAAACTAAAAAGAAATGAAATGCAATGACTTCGAGAGTTAGGAATAAAGAAGGAAATCCAAAAATTGGATGACTATTTGAGGGAAAAAAGGAAAAAAGACTTATCTAAGTGAAGCAGCTGGCACCAATGATCATGACATGCATTTTGGATTAATCAGCCCAACATATTCAAACAGTCACCTTTCAGTTGTTATACTTTAATGCCCGGGATTTCCATAACCCAATCTCCTCACCAAGTCACTGACCTTGTTCGGTTTGCGATGCCCTGAAGGGTTTTCACCAACAAAACTCTCTCATGTATTCATCTTTCAACTCATCATCGCCTTATGGTGCCCGTGAGGGTTTTCACCAATAAGACTATCTTTAACTCTAGCAAATGTATTTTCTTAGCTTATATGGTGCAAAATTTGCTAATCTCATGTGCAGGTTACTGACCACTATGCCTGTAGAAAAGGGCTTCTTTCACTTTCGGTCCATGTCATAAGTTATTTATATTCGATAACGGAAAAAGAATAAAATTTATTTAATTTTTATATAATACAGAATATTTATACATATTATATATATATATATATGCAAATAATAAATATTTTTTGGTTATTATTTTAAAAACGATTGTACAATGTCATTTTACCTGTTAAAAATTGAGATCCTTTCCATCATGCGGTTTCTCAGATATGATCATCTGGTGATTAAACTTCTACATGCGCTGATTATTCTTATGAAGTAAAAGCATGTCAATTGCAAAATCGAGAAAAAGAGAGAAAAAAGTCCAGCATAATATACTGGAGTTCGGTATATTCGTGTATAAACTTTTATTATATTATGCTGGACCGGTATATTATACCGGAACTCCAGCATATTATGCTGGAGTATTTTTTTGGATTTTTAATAGTATTTTTGTTCAGATTTATCTTTACATGAAAAGTGACTAGATTTCAGTTCTTTTAAAATTAAGCTATTTTTGAAAGATCACTTGTAAATTTGGCTATTTTTGAATTTCTCCCTGTAATAAATGCTAAAGGTTAGCTCACTGATTAACCTCAGTTGCTAAGTGAATCTACATGCTGGCTAATGCAATTTCTCCCTCCTTAGACGTTCCTTTATTTCATTCAAATTTATGAAATTTGGAATATGAGCTATTTTTTTATATATTGTAAATTGTAGAAGTTAGAATGCGGTTCAATAATATTGATGTTCTAAAGCCAAACCTTAATAAGAGGCCTTAAATTTATTTTTAAAAAATTAATATATTATTTATATTTATATTTTGTAACGATAGTATATGAACATCTTGTATATATCTTGATCATTCATTCTTATACCAACTAGCTCTCGCTATTACAAATATTTTAACTCTAAACACTAAGGCTTTGATAATGTTTTCATAAAAAACACATATTGACAGATAGAATAACATTTGTATAAATTCTCATAATCTAATAATCTCAAATTTGTACCACTAAATAGTTCTTAGTATAATTTCACACATTTAAAATAGTTCAAGTGTATGTCGAAGTGATAATAGCTTAATCAACTCTTTATAAGAAATGATCAACTCTAAATGATGCTACAAGAGAATCTTTAATTATCAAAGTCGTCATCAAATTGTTTATTTACATATATTGCATATTTATTATAATACTTGATTTATTTATTCGATTAACCTCTATCACATTTCAAAAGAAGAAGTATAAAATTCAGTATCCTTTATTAATAATTTTATAATATATAATAATATATAATTTTTAAAAAATTGGGTTCTTCAATTTTAGGGGGTCGAAAGCAATTGTTTTAGTGGCTTCTCCATGGAGTCGGCATTTGTAGATATATTTTAAATAACATACTTAAAAGTGATTACTGATACACTTTGCTCTTGAATTAATGAGTCATTCGTGGCGATTCAAAGATAAATTCACTTGCACAGTAATAAATTAAAAGTGACTTTATATCATGCAGAAAACATATCACACACCATTAAGACCTTTTTTGGGGCTATTTTCTCATAGATTTATTTCCAAAGGGAATAAGCAGTTACATTATTAGTACATAATATGCAAACACACACACAAATTCTCAAGTTCCATATATTGTAGGTCCATAACTTCAGTAGTCAATAGCTAGGCATGGCTGAAATATGTTTTTTATTTATTTGTTATATAATCCCTAGTTAGTACTTGGAACTTCACTCTCTTCCTTCTCATAAGCCAGGCTGCTACTTCCCAAACCTGCGTAAAAGAAATTTTACACTATCAGTTCAATTTTAGCTTACAGATTATATCTTTAAATTTTTCAGATTACTAGTTTCACTTATTATGAACAGTTACCTGTAGTTATTTAGCAACGACGTTCATCATCACTGCTGTCGCTACAGTCGCTGCCACTGCCGCTACCGTAACCGCCCTTTCTCCTGCGGTGTTGTTTCTTGTAAGTGGTGGTGCAACCAGAAGCTGCCCCCATTCCGTAGCCACCATGTCCATGATGTCCCTCATGTTTCTTTCCAAAGCCCATAACATGGCCCAAAGCGCCCGAGCCCATTCCACTGAACCCGGGTTTCTGCATGTGAGTGTTGTGGCCCGTGCCATAGCCCATCATTCCATGAATGTTGTGGCCCGACCCATAGCCCGTGCCATGGCCCATCATGGGCACACCGGGGTTAGTGCTGCCATATCCGTTACCTAGTCCATGTTGATGGCCGTGACCAGTACCATAACCCGTCATTCCAGGGTTGGTTCCGTAACACCTTTCTTTCTCATAGAAAGTTTGTTGGTAACCCGAGTTCGAGTAGTTAGTTGGTTTTTGGTAAGTGCCTGAGGATTTATCATAGTAATCAAACTCCTTACCTTCTTCTTTGTAGCATTGCATTGAAGCCATGGTTAATGTTTAAATGGATGTTTGAGATGAGTATTTTGTTTGGTTTTTTGGCTGGCTTGAGGAAAATGAAAAGGGGGATGATAGGTATTTATACAAGTTATAGCTTAGTGGGATTCTCTCATTTCCTCCATTATTTGATGATATTTTTGGATCTTTTCCTCTTCCTATTATAAATTGCCAAGGGCCAAAAAGAACTTATTCTTGTGGGATAATATGAATAATATGATAGAGATATATTCCTATCCTTGTTCAATTATTTTTATTTTGAACGGTCGGAAATGAGTGTCATACTATATAGGCTCAAGCGTGGTCAGATGAATACCTTTTACCGAAAAATTATATCGTATATATTAAATTATGTAATATTTAGTTATATATATTAAAGCGTTTTATCTAAACTATATAAGTAGTACTTATTTTCGAGAAGAAAAATATCAGCTAACTTACATGTAAGTCAACTATAGTATTACATTTGCCACTTGTCTGGTCGAATATTTTGTACCACAAACTGGACAAATATTTTTCAAGATACTATACGTACTGATAATATTAAGTGATATAAAGTTATTCATCTTCTTGTTGAGGAAGACCATTTTGATCAATATCTGTAATTTTCTAGAATGGAATAAAAATACACCTCATAGCTTTTCGGTACTCGAATGATCAGGGAGTGGATACATGTGTTCGGAACCAAAATATAATTCTTTTAGACTTAAAAAAACTAAAATATATATAAAAAAGAACCGGTGACCATAATATACATTACGCCATAATATAAGGCGCTATACCTTAATGACCGTTTGTCCATTAAGATATAGTGCCCTAATTTAAGGCGCTATACGTGAACGTCAAATGACCGGGAAGGCATAGCGTCTTAATATAATGCGCTATAGGATAGAGTCTTACATTAAGGCGCTACACCTACATAAATTATCGGCCCTTTTCCTTCCCCACCAAAAGAATCTCCCCCCCCCCCCCTTTAATTAAAAATGAACAGCGGTCCTTCCCCTCCCCCTACCCCACATTTTTAAGCAAAAAAAGCTCGAGTGGAGCTCATCGGTCCCAAAAAAGTATAAATACTCAGTCCCACATCTTATTTAAGGCGTTATCTCATAGTGGTTTGCTCATTTCGGCTCCAAATCACCAAATTTTCAAGTTTCCAAAAAATTAAAATCAAGGTATTCCGACTTAATTTTTGTTAAAACTCATGTATAAAAAATGCCTATTAGTTGTTTTTTATGGTGCTCTATGTTATTTTGTGATTATTTTGCGATTTAATTAATTTATTATTTTTTATCCGGTTATATTATTAGTGTGCTAAAAAAATTAGTAAAATAGAAAAGTTATTATCAGTCGTTAAAAAAATATTAATTAGTTACTTTTTGTTGTGGTTTATATTTTTTATGATTGTTTTGTGATTAAATTAATTTATTATTTTTATCCGATTTAGATTAGTTATTTGCTAAAAGACTAGTAAAATAGATATGTGACTTACTTCCATAGAGTGGTACCTTGTGCCTTAATATAGTGCTCGTATTTGTAATGTAATGCCCTTTTAGCGTAGTACAATGTAGTGCCCTTTACCGTAGTTTCATTGTAGTTATTGAAATTAATCATTTATGTACATGTTAAATCCAAAAATATCTCAAAAAAGTTGATAGCTCAAACACAAACTCTCTCCAATTTTAGTCGACAGACGTAAGAAATAACATGAGAAAACAATAATATTTGTCAAACTAAGTATTGTTATATGGATATTTAATTATTAAATCATGTATAGTTATGAAACTTAATTATTTAATTTTATTATAGTAAAAAATAGCTGAGTAACAAACAAACATATAAAATAATAAAACTAACATATAAAATAATAAATAAATATATAAAATAATAAAATAACATACAAAATAATAAGTTAATAAACCTGTTGAATGATAAATTGGGGAAAATTTTTCATCATGAACACAAGAACATTGAATACTTTTGTGCAGTTGGGCCTCAAATATCGAGCCCATAACTAAAATGTGGTTCATTTGGACTCAAACCAAATATTATTATATGAATATTTAATAATTAAATCCTGTATAGTTATGGAAATTAATTATTTAATTTTATTATAGTAAAAAATAGGTAAGTAACAAACAAACATATAAAATAATAAAATTAGTATATATTAATAAGCTAACATGTAAAATAATAAAACAACATATAAAATAACAAATTAACACTTAAAATAAGAAACAAACATATTAAATAATAAACAAACATATAAAATAGTAAACTAACATATAGAATATTAAAGTAACATATAAAATAATAAACTAACATATAAAATATAAAATATAAAATTATAATATAAAAAATGTATCAACCTAATTAACAATATAGTAAAAATATCGAATAAATTTTATTATTAAAGGTATTGTAATATATTTAAATATGTTAAGCAATGAAAAAAAAAACTTTAATTTATATTATCCTATTTATAGTAGTCGTCATGGAGGTTCTGCTTGTGCATCCTGGACCTGCCTCACTAGAGCTATTGTTACTACTGGCAGAGCATAGGTCTTCGTACATATGAGAAGGGCAGTTATTGGCCCAGATGTTCCGTGCTAGAAGAGTAGACGATATGTGAGACTTTCTTGGGGGTCACCATCTCCATCCCCATATAATCAGACGCCTTTAGGATACAGGTTTTTATAGGATTATTGAGATAGGCCGATTGCAGCTGGATTAGTCATTGATCACGGCTTTGATAAAGCGATGGAGACCGGAGATGCTCACATTTCATTTACCCATTGACGAGGGTACTATCACACTTCAGGGCGTTGAGGTTCTGTATGGGCTGCCTGTTGATGGTCATCCTGTAGCTTTACCGCATGCTATCAGAGATTATATACGAGTGCAGTACCTGGAGATGTTGCAGCGGCTCATCGGTTTCTATCTAGTGGATGCTGCTGCATTGAGAGGGGCTAGTCGTCTGCAATTGATGCTCGTTCTGCTGCATCTGTAACCGATTCATCCGGACATTATGAATGATACACCAGATCTTCATATTAACTGGTACACGATATTGTTGATGTTGCTTGTGTTTAGAGGGGTATTATTCCCGAACACTTCGAGAAACCTAGTCAGGTTGAGATTTCTTCATCATCTTTAGCGGCTAGATGATTTACCTAGTTACAACTGGTGTGTAGCTATTCTTGGTTACTTATACAGGAAGATATGCCAGGGCTAGCATGGGCACCCAGCACGACGTTGCCAGACTTTTGTCGATGCTGCATGTGAAAGCATAGTCAATTATTTTCATGATTATAACATACAAAGTAAAAATATACCTTAAGGTTAATCAGATGGTAGTATATGCTATGATTCAGTCGTTGTGAACTTTCAAAGAGTTATTTATATGTTATAAGTGAACAGAGTTGACTTGAGGCTCATTGGTAGGCTAACATGGATGTGTGTTTTGCACCGGGTCGAATTTGTTGGTTTCGAGTTGCTATTGCTAAGGGATCTGCCACTCGATTGTTGTTGAGCTTATTCGTGTTGTGGGGTGATTTATAAGTTACTCTTCTTTGTTAAAAGGAGTTGCGATTTGTTGGTTATATGCACATATGGTGCGGTTCTATTTGAGCTTTATAGCGGAATTTGAGCGAGACAGTCATTAGGGTGTTGCATGATTGATTGCACATTGGGTATGTTATCTCAGACTTTTATGACATTGTGTTATTTACTTCTCCGTAGTTATGGTGATTTACTTGTGGTACTAGATATTGAATTGCGGTGGTTGTTGATTTTAGGTTATAGTGACTTGAAGTATTTCATGTGTACCAGTGTTTGGATAGGATCCCACATTGCGGTGAAGTTATGCGGAAGTATGATCCTTCGAGTTAGATTCGCGTGTTTTGGTTCTACGAGGTGCGATGGGTTCTTAGCACCGTGGTATGGTGGTACTAGTGAACGTGCGGTACATCTCTCTTATTTGAGTCATTTTTCGTGATTTAAGTATATTTGGGTCGTTGCTATTTGGTGCACGGTTTGTGGATTTAGATCGTATTGATATGTCATGTCATCAGAGTAGTCGTATTGGATGAGATGAGGTCATTGAACCTGGAATGAATGCTATTAGATTCGGTTTCACCATGATAGGAGGATAATCTCGGGATTTGGCTTGGAAGTTTACTATGGTCCTTGACAAAGGAGAGAGAGCTTCATGAATGGTTGATCTGAGGGATGGTTACAACTTTCTGCGTGTTTCCTTTGTTATTGGCAGTATACGAAAGTGTTTGGAATGAGGCTTTGGTTAAAAAGAGGTTTATTACTGGTATTGGGTTATTTGAGCAGTTGATGTGATTAGAAGTTATCGCTTCAGGTGTTTGAGTTGTGTGGGATATCATGTGATTACATCTAGGGATACAAATATGGATTGATACAACTGGTTTGAACTTAGTATATAGGTGTGAGATTCTGATATTATAGATAAGTATGGAACTGGAAATTTGGTCCAAGGTTCATGGGTTTGGTTGGATTGTGAAATTTCAGTTATGTTGCTTTATCAGACCTATATGGTATAGAGTGACATGAGTTTGTTAATGCAATTTCTCCTTCCTTAGACGTTGCTTTATTTCATTCTAATTTATGAAGTTGGGACTATAAGTCAATTTTTAAATATATTGTAAATTATATATATTTTTTAAATAATAGACTTAAAAAAAGTTACTAGTGCACTTCGCTCTTGAATTAATGAGTCACTCGTGGTGATTCAAAGATAAATATTTTTGGGATTATTTTCTAATAGATCTATTTCCAAAGGGAATAAGCAGTTACATCATTAGTACATATAAATACGCCAACACACACAAAAATTCTCAAGTTCCATATATAGTAGGTCCATAATTTTAGTAGTCAATAGCTAGCCATGGCTGAAATGTGCTTTTTATTTATTTGTTGTATATTCATCATCGCTACTGCCGCTGCCACTGCCGCTGCCGTAACCGCCCTTTCCCCTACGGTGTTGTTTCTTGTAAATAGTGGTGTAACCAAAAGCTGCCCCCATTCCATAGCCACCATGTCCATGATGTCCCTCATGTTTCTTTCCAAAGCCCACAGCATGGCCCCAAGCGCCCAAGCCCATTCCACTGAACCCTGGTTTCTGCATGTGAGTGTTGTGGCCCGTGCCATAGCCCCTCATACCATGAGTACTGTGGCCGAACCCATAGCCCATTTTACCATGGTCTGATCCATAGACCATCATTGGCCGACATGGATGAGTGATTTCGTATTTGTTACTTAGTTCAGGTTGATGGCCGTGACTTAAATCATAAACCATCATTTTAGGGTTGGTGCTGTAACACATTTCTTTATGGTAACATTGTTGACCAGTACCATAATCCGTCATTCCACGGTTGGTTTCATAACACCTTTCTTCGTCATAGTAAGTTTGTTGGTAACCCGAGTTCGAGTAATTAGTTGGTTTTTTGTAAGTGCCTGAGGATTTCTCAAAGTAACCAAACTCCTTACCTTCTTCTTTGTAGCATTGCATTGAGGCCATGGTTAATGTTTAAATGGATGTTTGAAATAAGTGTTGTTTATTTTTTTTGGCTGGCTGGAGAAAAATGAAGAGGGGATGATAGGTAATTATACAAGTTATCTTAGTGGGATTCTCTCATTTCCTCAATTATTTGGTGGTTTTTGAATCTTTTCCTTTTTCTTTTGTAAATTTCCAAGGGCCAAAAAGAACTTATTCTTGTGGGATAATATGGATAAATACGATAGAGATATATTCCTATCCTAGTTCAATTATTTTTATTTTGAACGGTAGAAGATCAGTGCCTTACCACATAGATTCAAGTAGGGTGTTCATGGTTCCATTTGAATCGATTTTTCGTTAAAGAAATCAAATCACGTAAGTTAATTTTTCAAATATTAGAATCAAACCAAATCAAATAAATCGATTTTTTTTTATTCGGGTTTTATCGATTTTCGGTTATTTGTCGATTTTTTCTGAAATATAAAACATACACTACCAAATACATATTTAGGGGACCACATTTCTAACGTAACACTATCAAATCAATTGACTTTTGAGAAATCTATTATTTACTAAAATATATTGATGATAATTGAATCAAATAGTGATGAATAATTTAAGGACTCAATTAAAAATATTTTTTTAACAAGAAATGGATGTTTACACTTAATAAAAGAAAACTACCAATCAGACTAGAATATAAAGGTAAAGAATTGTACTAAAAGTGCAAATGATTAACATTCATCATAAAATTTTTGAAACTTTGTATAGAAACACACACACACACACACACACACACACATATATATATATATATATATATATATATATATATATATATATATATATATATATATATATATATATATATATATGTGTGTGTGTGTGTGTGTGTGTGTGTGTGTGTGTGTATAATAATAAATTTAAAATAGCTACTCTTATAATCGGTTTGGTTTGATTTTTCCGGTTATTTTTCGATTAAAACCAAAATCAAACCAAATATGATCAATTTTTAAAATTCAAAATCAAAACCAAATTGAATCCTTTTTTGATTATATAAATGAACACTTATTTCTTATTAAAATAAGAAATAATTTATTATGGACCGAAAGAAATATATTACTAATATATTTTAGGTTATCAATTTATCTAGTAGTATTAATTTATCTTTTTTCCATTCGTCTACTTTTGTCAAAAAGTAGGTTTCCAAATGTTGACCAATATTAAATTAGCAAAGAATACCTACCCCACCAAGCCCACTTGCAAAATTATCTTATTCTTAATCAAGAAAAAATGGAGCTTACAGATGCGGATAAGAAATTAAAAAATAAAGGGATTTTTACCTAAATATGCCATATAGCAAACCTTATTATCATTATTGTGTCTTCTTTGGTTATTACCCACACATTCCATGTTTTCGTTACCAAAAATGTACCAAACCATATTTGGCTGATTTTATAGCCTAAAATAGCGCCAGATTTTAAGCATCCCAATTAATGTTTGATTCTGTCTTAATTAAATGATCTTTTTAAAACCTTAAAAGATCTAATCCCAGCGCAAATCTCTCTGCGTGAATCTCTCATACGTAGCCATCAGTTTCGAAAATCTCTCATTCTTCTACAGCCAATATCGAAAATCAGAATTTACAGTGTGATAGTCAATCAAATTGTAGTTCTTCCAAATTTCTGTTTCGAAAATCTCTCTTCTACATCAAATACCGAAAATCAGAATTTACAGCGTGATAGTCAATCAAATTGTAGTTCTTCCAGATTCCAGATTATTGAAGCTAGGTTTGTTTATACAAATTGCAGTTAAATTGTAGTCAGTTTGTAGTTAATTGTAGTCCGTTTGTAGTTACTTGTAGTCAGTTTGTATTTAATTGTAGTCAGTTTGTAGTTACTTGTAGTCAGTTTGTAGTTAATTGTTTGTAGTTAATTGTAGTCCGTTTGTAGTTAGTTGTAGTCAGTTTTGATTTAATTGTAGTCAGTTTGTAGTTACTTGTAGTCAGTTTGTAGTTAATTGTAGTCAGTTTGTAGTTAATTGTAATCAATTTGTAGTTAATTGTAGTTTTTAATAAATATGTCTGAAAATTGGATTTTTTTGTAGCTACTGGCTTGTATGTGTAGCTGAGAACTGCAAATGGCATTTCAACGCAACGTCAATTCATGATTCTTCATTGTTCAAGATAAGAAGTTTTAGCCGACAACACACATGCTGCGGAATGGACGAAACATTTATACAACGCAAATGTACTGCAACAATAGTTGGTAGCATTGTCGTTCCAAAGTATTGTGATCCTAAGACTGTTTACACTCCAAAGGACATACAAACTGACATGTTATCCAACTTCAAAGCAGAGAGAGAGAAATCGGTTTTGTAGATGGTTTCTGGCTTTGATACAATTTTATGGACTGAAAGTATGGTGGATTGAGAAGAACTTCTCGATCTGAAACTGTTCAAGCTTCGACAATGGCGGATGAAATTCAAGCAGAGAGAGAGAAATCTGTTTTGGTAAAAAAATGTGGGGGGAGGGTAATTAAAAAAGGGGAGAAAATCGTGGATTTTGTTTGTAAGAGAGAAAAGAAACGTTAAAAGATTTTCAGTTCCACAAATCAAGCATGTAATTAATAAGTTGATAATTAAACCTTAAATAGAATTTTGGTACATATATTGAAAAGCGTATACTTAAATGTAATAAACACAAACCTTAAACATGAGTGGTAATAAGGTTTGCTATATTGCATGTATTCTTGTTAGCCCAATTTAGTTTATTGAAAAAAGGTTTGTTTTTATGCTTATTTGACCTTTTCTTGTTAGCCCAATTTAGAGTGTTGAAAAAAGATTTGATTTTTATGCTCCTTTTAAGCTTTTCTTGTTAGCCCAATTTAGTTTCTTTAAATAAATATTTGATTTTTATGCTTATTTAAGCTTTTCTTGGTACCCAATTTAGTTTTTCTGAATAAAGATTTGATTTTTATGCTTAATTAAGCTTTTCTTGTTAGCCCAATTTAGTTTATTGAAAAAAAGATTTGATTTTTATGTTTATTTAAGTTGTTCTTGCTCAGATATATATGAGATTGACATGTTATTGAGACTCAAATGTTTTTTTTTCCTTTATAAATGATTTATACTATTGTGCCCAACTTGTTTGGAATTGAGACAAAGTTGTTGTAGTATTGGATATTTTTGAAGCTTTCTTCTACTTGGTGTTGTTTACAATTGTATTTTAAGTTAGAATTTAGCTTAATATTGTAGACAAACAAGATATCGAACTTTTATTGCTGGAACTGATATACTGAAATTGTTATAGTAGTTATTTTTGATTGTACAGATTAAGGAGTTCAGTTTTCACAAATAACTGTGGATTAGGGAAAAGGTTCCCTTTTTGTGTGTGTGTGTGTTCTTTTTTTTGGGGGGGGGGGGGGGGCGGCTTTGGTTATGGTTGGTAGAAAAGAGGGCACAAATTATATGCTTTTGAACCCCATTGTCCCCGAATTTCAAACATATAATGTATTTTATGCTGTTTATCAGGTAGAAAATGCAGTGAGTTTGAAAGATTTCAAGATGTTTAATCAATTTATTACCTAATTTTATTGACGTTCTTAATCGGAACTGTTCAGTCTTGTGAACTGATAACTGGATGGAATTGAAGAATTCTAGACTGTTTTGGGTTTCTATAGTTTACATCTATTCTACTTGAACATGGATACTGCATGTGGTGCATATGTTTTTTACTGGATTTTGGTATATTTGATAGGTTTGGTCATTAGTGAGGAGGTTTGATCAGCCCCAAAGATACAAGCCATTTGTTAGCAGGTGCATCGTGCAAAGGGACCTTGAAATCGGAAGTGTCAGAAAAGTGAATATTAAGTCTGGACTCCCAGCTACCACATGTAAGGAGAGATTAGAGCTTCTAAATGACGACGAGCACATCTTTGGCGTAAAGATTGTCGGTGGAGATCACAGGCTGAGGTTTTGAATCTTTTATCTTCTCATTTGATATGTTAATCGGCTTCTTAGATGCGTATTCATATGTGCGGGCGACATTGTTGAAAAGGAAAAAAAATTATATGTGCTAGCAACTTTGTCGATATAACATATTTTGAGCTTCTAATTTAAGTTTCATTTTCCTGAAGGAAGTAATACATACTCTGATGTATTTTCAATGGTAGTATACCATGTTGCTCGAGTTACTGCTATAAGGTTGACTATTTATTCTTCATTGCTTTTCTGGTTCGCAGAGGTGGGTGGTCAATGTTTTGCATTTCTGTTAAAGATTTAATGCTCTTGGATTCGTGCTACTTTTATCTAATCACCCCAAGTACTTTCTCAAGCTCGAGAGTTGAAAGCTTTTTGAACTTGTCTCGTGTCAAGAGTCTGATTGAGTTTACTTGTCTCTGTTAAATGGTTCAGAATCGCCATGACAGTAACAAAAAAAACGTAGTAATATCACTGAGTGCATTCTCAAGCTTTTCGTGTTTGATTATCGCATAGAGGTTGCTTGTTACTGTTCTCTAGTTCAGAGAGTAGGTATTCCGCCGTAGCAGTTTTTGAAGTATAATGCAGTTTTATCTCACAAACTTTGTATAGTGTGGAAGTACCTTAGCATGTTGAAATTTCCATGACTCTTCTTTTATTAGGTGGAATAGTGCAGGGAGGGTAGCATTCGTCTGTGGTAAGAAAAGTTATCTTCTTTGCTTTGTATTAAAGAAGTGTAAATGCAGATATACATTGAGAATTTGGCACGGGATTTAGGATCATATAGTAGCCAGAAACAAGATTTCACCATGTTTTAATCAAAATGTGTAAGATGAAAACAGGAAGCCCAACCATTTGCTCTATGGAATGATGAGAAGCAAAAAGAAACCTGCTAAGAATAAGTTCACAAGGATGTTTCGGTAACTTTTCCCTCTGAGATCTGTCATGAAGTGCAAACAGCTGACCTTTTATATAGTTAATTTCTTAAGCTCTCTACTTATTTATAGCATTTTCTTGTTATCTTTTCATTTTATTTTGTTTCTAACACTTTTTTTTTTTTGTGTGTGTGTGTGTTCCCTGTTCACTTTTGACTCATAAGCCCATTATTTAAATGTTTTGTGAATGCTATGGTAAGTAAAAACAAGAAAAATGGTAAGTTATCAGAGGCCTTGGTTTAAATGGTTATCGATCCGATAACTTCCTTTCAGATCTGCATGACTTCGTAGATATTAATAATCCGAGCCAAGGATGGGAATCATAGGAAATTTCTTTATCTTAGTCTCTTCCTGTTTCCATTCATGCAGGGTGGGAGATGTGTCTCTCTCAGTGGTACTATGCTTGGCAATAGAACTATTACATTTAGTGTATACGGTATTTCATTGATCTGATGACTGCATTAATGTTTCTTCACATTATTTGCAGAACTGCTCATCAATTATCACCGTTCACCCTGAGATCATTGATGGACAGCCTGGAACAATGGTAATCGAGTCATTTGTGGTGGATGTTCCAGATGGCAACACTAAAGACGAAACATGCTACTTTGTTGAGGCCCTGATCCGGTGTAACCTCAAATCACTAGCTGATGTGTCAGAGCGCTTAACCGTGCAGGGCCATATGGAGCCTATTGACTGTATGTAGTTTACACTCTCTGCATATGCAGCAGTCTGGACATCGATCATTTTGCTAAAGCGTGAAAGGGATTGGATTAGAAGACGAGTAGAGTGACTGGTTATACGCTAGTCCCTTCTCGATCCACTAGTATATATATATATATATATATACATGCTTCCTTTTAATCGTCTATAAGGTCACCGCAGTTTGTAACATGCAACTGGTTTATTCTTACGACAGCCTATTTCATAATGTGAAGAACCAGCTAGTGTTTGTGGGCAGTGTGACTGTATTGAGCTTGGATTGTAAATATCTATGCTCAGGAATGTTCTTCTTGTTGTTTATAAGATTAAAAACTGTGTGGTTGTGGCACTGCACTCTATATGCTTGTGTATCTCTGAGATTTTGGTGTGTTAATAAGGTACTATAAATAGTATTTGGTAAATTATGAATAGTGTGCTGTTGCTTTTTGTTGTATACTACACTCTCCTTTATCCTTTCTGAATGTTATATTATCTCCTCTGCATCACACTCTATCTATCTTCCCTTGAGCCTAATTTGTTCTTAAGAATGGACCCCACTATTTGGCCGGCAAGGATACACGATACATGTGATGGTGAGAGGTAGCATGTATTCGCTGAAATTGTCTGGTGTCAGATTGCAAACTGGTCCGAATATTATTGTTATGAAAAAAAATACCTAAAAGAGATACATATTGTGAAGAAAAACAACTTCCCAAATTCCGGAAATTGCTTTCTTAGAGTAGTGAATTATGCTTCACTAGCCCAAGACTCACAACCACAATTGAAGAAGAACGAAGAAGAAAATATAGCTCCAAAAATACTAGAACTAAGAAAGTGGAAGACTTACTTCGCGGTTCTACTGGGGTCGCGGTTCTACCGCGATCACGGTGAAACTATGGTGTTTCACCCTGTTCCCTTTGGAATTTGGAAAAACGCAAAACCTGAAAGTTGTGTCCCTTTGAGTTAGATTTATAACTTGGAGAATACTTTATTAACTCAAGAAGACTTGGATTTTTTTTTGGATGAACAAATGTGGAGGAAGGGGTGGGTATATATAGGCTTTCCACCTCCTCAATGGACGGTCATGATCTATTTAATCCTACGGTGGAGATTCATCTTCTAGAATACTCCACACTTTTCTTACAAAATATCTAGATATTTTTATCACCTACACTAATCTAGAAATATCTCTCCTAACTTCTATAATATTCTACACTATTTTATAATTTTCCAAAAGTTACATTTTAATTTTAACACTCCCCCTTAAAGTGAACTTTTGGAGACAAGTCCAAGCTCGCCACGGAGATCCTCGAATGGTCCTTTGGAAAGAGACTTTGTAAAGATGTCTGCAACGTTATCATTACTCCGAACCTCCAATGCTTCAATGGTACCATCTAGAACCTTCTCTCGGATGAAATGATGCGCAATCTCAATATGTTTTGTTCTTGCGTGACACACCGGATTAGTAGCCAACTTTATAGCGCTTTGATTGTCACCAAGAAGTTTTGTAGGCTTATGAATTGGTGAGAATACATCCCCAACAAGCCGACGAAGCCACGTGCATTCCTGAGCAGCAAGAGTAGAAGCCTTGTATTCCGCTTCAGTAGTAGAGAGCGAGACCGAGTCTTGCTTTTTACTGCACCAAGAAACACATGCTGAACCATAGGAGAATACATAACCGGAAGTTGATCTTCTATCATCTAAGTCACCTCCTAGATCAGCATCAGTGAACCAAAGTAGTGAAAAATCAGCTCCTTTCTTGTAAAGAAGTCCCATGTCATATGTTGAGTTCACGTATTTCAATATGCGCTTCGCCGCTTCAAAGTGAGGTTTCCGTGGCTCTTGCATATAGCGACTAACAAGTCCAACAGAAAATGAAATGTCTGGCCTTGGTAGATCAAGCTACCAACAAGAGCCCGATAAGGACGTGGATCTGGTAAAAGCTTTCCTTCATCACGCCTAATTTTTATGTTAGGCTCAAGAGGAGTAGAGCAATGCTTACTTGTGTTTATTCCAAACCTGTCCACAAGCTTCCTCGCATAGCTTTCTTGTGAAAGAAATATTCCATCTTTCACATATTTCACTTCCAAACCAAGAAAGTGACTAAGCTCTCCCAAATCTTTCATTTCAAATCTGATCGAGAATTCAGCTCGCAGTTTTGCAACCTCCTGTTCGTTATTACCTGTAATAATCATATCATCCACATATAGTAGCACAATCATGTGGAGCGTACCTTGCTTCTTCACGAACAGGCTAGAATCTGAGTCTGATGCAAGATAGCCACAAAATTGCAAGTATTCAGCAGTCTTTCCGTACCATGCTCTGGGAGCTTGCTTGAGTCCATAAAGCGCTTTCTTCAGCTTGCATACATAGTCTGGATGAGTAGGAGAAATGTAGCCCAAAGGTTGTTCCATGTAGATATCCTTATCAATCTCGCCATACAGGAAAGCATTCTTCACGTCAAGCTGACATAGCTTCCACCCAAGTGATGCCGCCAAGGAGATCACAACTCGAACTGATGTCATCTTCGCCACTGGGCTAAAAGTCTCCTCATAGTCTTCTCCATAAACTTGAGAGAATCCTCGTGCAACCAGCCTTGCTTTATATCTATCAATGCTCCCATCTGCCTTCTTCTTTAGTTTATACACCCACTTGCAAGATACCGGCTTCACATCCTTGGGCTTTGGCACAAGATCCCAAGTTTCATTTTTCACAAGTGCGTGCATCTCCTCATTCATAGCTTCTTCCCATTCCTTAACACCTTTTGCTTCATTATAGGAAGAAGGCTCATTCTCATAAATAGGACCGGCACTGAAGCAATGATAGATGCTTACCATGTTTCCATCTCGGTAGCGAATAGGTTTGATGACTTTCCTTCCATATCGAGTTGTTCTTTGACCATTTGTCTCCTCCAGGTTGATATTTTCCCTTTGTTCATCCACGCGAGAAGTAACCTTGCTCCCCCTATCACCAGAATCTCTTGCTTCGGAAGATGATGTACTATTATACGTCATTGGTGATGATGGCGATGATGAAATATTAGAGCAAGGAGCTGAAGAAGTCACCGGAAAACTTACGGGCATCTCTTCATGTTCTATAGGTGGTGAAGGAGCATCTCCAAGAACACCACCGGGACTGTAGTAGGAAGAGATTTCATCAAATACTACATCCCGAGATACTTTACACTTGCCTGTCTCGGGATCCATGCATTTCCAACCTTTCTTCCTTTCATCATAACCGATGAAGATGCACTTCCTTGCCTTAGCATCTAGTTTAGTTCTTTGTGAATCTAGAATGTGGACGTAGCAGATCGATCCAAAGACCTTAAAGTCTTTCACATTTGGCTTCTCGTTGTAGAGCATTTCGTACGGGGACTTCATATTAATCGGACTGAGTGGTACCCGATTAATCACATATGCCGCACAAGCCATACCTTCAGCCCAAAGAACTTTGGGCAAATGTTTAGCATATAACCAGCTCTTACATGTCTCAGTAATATGTCGAATCTTCCTCTCTGCAATGCCATTTTGCTGAGAAGTGTCTGCACATGTGAGCTGCCTTCGTATTCCCTGCCTCGAGCAGAATTGATTAAACTCCCGGGAAGTATATTCTCCCTCATTATCAGTCCTCAGCCGTTTTATCTTCCTCTGAAACTCACCTTTGACCTTCTCCTTGAACTCCAAAAATCTGGAAAATACTTCAGATTTTTGCACCACGAAATATACCCAAGTATATCGTGTGTAATCATCAACAAATACCACCATATAGCGATAACCAGAGAAGGTAGGTGTACGTGTAGGACCCATCACATCACTGTGAATGAGTTCTAGTGGTGCCTCATATCTTGTTTGGGATCTATCAAATGGAAGACGATGCGCCTTACCATATTGACACCCTTCGCATAATGTTCCACTACCAAAAGTAGTAATATGAGGCAAACCATCAACCAAATTTTTGTTTACCATGACTTTTAACTTATCCATATTAAGGTGTCCCAGTCTAGCATGCCAAAGTGATGCATTATCATTCGTGCTCATCTTGTCAACATAAGATGTAGATGCTGACAAAACAAATAAATCTTTAACTCGCTTACCGGTGTGGACGACATCTCCTTCCACCTTAGTGATATTTCGGAAGAACTTCACTCCATTTGGCCCGAACAGAACATAGTGCCCAGCATCCACAGCGTTAGCCACCGAGAAAAGATTCTTCCTCATTCCAGGTACATGATACACACTCTTCATAGTGATAGGATCTCCGCCATTGTTGAGAATTATTATACCCTCCTTTTCTACCGGATAAACGGTATTATCCGCGGTGAGAATAGCTTCGTTACCTTCATGTTTCTGAAGAGATGTGAACTTTGAGTCATCTCCGGTAAGGTGATGACCGCAACCAGAATCCACGATCCAGTCATCCTTGAAGTTGATGCTAGTGTAAGCATTTACCGAGGTAGTTTCCGTTGAGAAGCAACCACCCCAATTCTCTTCGGTTTGTTCTGCTTTATCAGCAACATTTCCTCCCTTTAGCTTCACCTTACAATTCTTCTTGATGTGTCCAGGCAAGTTACACCGATAGCATCGAATAGTGCTTCTTTTCCCGTTGGCACTCTTTGGTGGCTCTCCCCCTTCATCTTTTCTTCTCTCTCTTTCATTCTTCTTCTCTGGTCTATAGATATTCTTCTTTCCAGAGAATAAGGCGTCACCTTGAAAGGATAAGGAGACTCCAGCCATTTGTTTTGCTAGAGACTCTTGAGAAGAGAGAAGATTCTCAAACTCAACAAGGGAGGGTTGATTAGCCCACCCCTGAATAGAAGTGACAAAAGGAATATATTCTTTGTTTAATCCTTGAATTATATTCCTTTTCATTCGAGCCTCCGAAATAGGTTCCTCCGGATCAAGAGCAGAAATTTCCGAACAAATATTTTTAATTTTTAAGAAAAATTCGGAGATTGAGAGCTCACCTTGAGTAGTTCGTGCCAACTCATTCTCTAAGTATTGCAGCCGAGCAACGTTCTTCTTGTTAAGCAATGCACTTAGAGTATCCCAAATCTGAGATGCAGACTTACACTCAACAATGTGATCAAATAGATCGTGAGAGATTGATCTCTTCAACACGAATTCCGCCTTTGCGTTTGAAGTCCTCCACTTCTTTACGGCATCGACATTAGTATCCGTGGGTGTAGGGGCAACCTTGTTGTCTCCACCAACAACCTCCCATAAATCTTCTCCAAGAAGATAAGATTCCATGCAAGACTTCCATACCTTGTAATTGGATTGATTAAGCACCTCAATTCCAAGGCCGACAACTCTTCCACTTGAATCCATTTTTGGAACGCCAACGAACTTCTTCACCAAGAGTGACTTGACGAGATTCTAAGCTAACACCCTGTAGCTCTGATACCATGTGAAGAAAAACAACTTCCCAAATTCCGGAAATTGCTTTCTTAGAGTAGTGAATTATGCTTCACTAGCCCAAGACTCACAACCACAATTGAAGAAGAACAAAGAAGAAAATATAGCTCCAAAAATACTAGAACTAAGAAAGTGGAAGACTTACTTGAATAACTTGGAGAATACTTTATTAACTCAAGAAGACTTGGATTTTTTTTTTGGATGATACAAATGTGGAGGAAGGGGTGGGTATATATAGGCTTTCCACCTCCTCAATGGACGGTCATGATCTATTTAATCCTACGGTGGAGATTCATCTTCTAGAATACTCCACACTTTTCTTACAAAATATCTAGATATTTTTATCACCTACACTAATCTAGAAATATCTCTCCTAACTTCTATAATATTCTACACTATTCTATAATTTTCCAAAAGTTACACTTTAATTTTAACACATATATTGCTACTCAACAGTTCAACAATAACAACAAACTTAGAGTAATCCTACGCGTGGGGTTCAGCGTGGGGTTCAGCGAGGGTAATGTGTATGCAGACTTTATCTCTACCTTGTGGTTGTTCCAAATAGACCTTCGGCTCGAGAAACAGTAAAAATAAAATAGCATATAGTAGCAACAACAATACAATAAGGGCGAATGACACAAAATGTAATAATAAAGAACCAAAAATAAGAAAATATTACTATTCAATCATTCAAAGGCTCTAATTGACTAGAACTCTCTTTTCCCAGATACCACCCAAAGGAAACAAAAATAAACTAAAACGATAAGTGATACTAATAAAGAACTACTATACCAACAATAACAATAATAATTCAGTAGAGTTTCACGAGTGAGGTCTGGAAAGATTAGTATATGTGCAAATCTTACCCATACTCCGAAGGAGTAGGAGGCTATTTTTGATAGATCCTCGGCTCAAAAAGATTAAATAACTGCTATAGCATTTTTAGAAAATATACAAAAAAACAACCCATTTCCCCTTTATTTAGCTGATATATATTGGCTAAGATTAGACCATTTCAAATGGACAAAATATGGTATCAACTATAGTAGAGTAATTGAACTTTTGAAGTGGAGAATTAGTGATTTAGTGGGGAACTAGCTTTAGTTGATGGGTGTGGCCACTGACTTCGGAGGGAAGTTGTTTGGCTGAAGAGCTTTATTCTTCATGTCAGCAATATCTTCCAGAGTTCTATTTGCAAAATCTTTTACGTAAAGCTGTGAATCTATGCTTTAATGGGTAAGATAATAATACTATATTGAACTTTTGAAGTAGACATATATGGCAGGGTATATAAAGAGTCAAAAATAGAAAAAATATTAGATGATTTTTTTTTATATACTTAAATTTTAGTGGACATAATTACTCGATATTTATATTGGTAATAGATAACATATATTTTATATCATTAATCGAAATATGTACAAGTTTCGTGAATACTATTATTTAGGAGTGTGCATTCGAATCGGTTTATCGATAAATCGAATCGGTTATTTGTTATCGGTTCATCAATAAATCGAATCGAAAAAATCGAAACCTTATTGAAACGATAACGATAAGCATATGTACAAATCGATAATCGATAACTAATTATCGATAAGGGTCAAAATCGAATCGATAAATCGAATGCACACCCTAAATTATTTTATATATCACATTTAAGGAATGATCATATTTAAAGCTCTAGGGAATGAAGTTCAAATTAATGGAAAATAAAATTAGCAGTGAGAAGTATTTTTATTTTTCTAATACCGTTGGATTTTTGGTGTCATAAATTTGATCCCTTACTTTTGTTTATTGCATGTGCCTGTTGACACAATTTTTATGTTATAAAAGGTGTTCATCTTATTTTAGCTTCTTTTTGTCCATATTAGTTAGGCGTGTTTATAGCAATATACTTTTCGTGGAATCCCGCAAATTTTCTTATTGGTGTAATCGATAACTGAATCAATAAGCCCCAAAAATCGATAAATCGAAATCGAAAAAATCGAATTCTTATTGAAACGATAACGATAAACAGATGTAAAAATCGATAATCGATAAGTAATTATCGATAAGAGTAAAAATCGAATCGATAAATCGAATGTGCACCTACTATTATTAAGAAAAGCTAGAAAATGGTGGAGTCCATTTTGCATAAAGTGAGTTGGCTAGTGTTCAATGCGACAAGGCCAGGGCACATGGTATTTAGCTGCCAACCAACAAGTGCAGTTATAACTCTTAACTTGGTCTTTTTATTGTTTTATTTATTGATGCTATGAACAGAGATGGGCTCAAGACTTTCATCTATCACTGTTTTGTGACTCTGAGTTGTAACATTTTCTTTTAAAACAAATTCAACTGTATGTATATATTTAAGCATGAATGCAGTGGGGGCAGTGGTTGAAACATCTTTTACATTGAGGATTATTAAATCACAATTTTATCCCTTTTATACATGCATATTAATACCGATTCGATCCGAGCTTTCTTATCGAGAATGCTCATTCAATGAGCATTCTTAATATTATGCCTTGAAGAGGACTCGAACCTTCACACTATTTAGCACAAGATTTTGAGCCTCGCGTGTCTACTATTTCACCATCAAGGCATCAAAGTGAATCGTATTTTATGAATATAATATCTATCTAGTGTGATGTATGGAGTATATGACAAAAGCGGATTTATTGATTGATTATGTCATATAGACTAGAGTTGGACATCCAATTGCTTCAATTTAAATTATCCGGAGAATGCAATGCCTAGACTCAATTAAAAACAATATGCATGCATACGATAGATTGATACAGCTAAAAATAATAATAACACAGTATGAGAGTGTAAGTAAACATAAAATCATCATAATCTCATATAAGCAGTGCGGTCTGACCAATTTCGTTGCCTAAAGCCAAACTATATAAAGGGCGTTTACTTTTTTTAATAAAAAATATTATATTTTTATTTGAAGTCTATTTTTCTTAGATGAAAAGTTATTATTAATTTTTATAATCAATTTCTCCTATTAAGTCTTCTCAATTGATAGTATAGCTAATTTGTTTAATATCTTTGAGACATTGTTGATCTTAGGTAAAGTTTTATCAATTTTAATTTTGAAACACTTTTTTCTGATGAAGCAATGGTAATAGGAGTTTTAAAAATATTTTATAAGTAATATATGCATTTGGAAACTAATCAAATTTTTTTATTTGATTGAGTTTATCAATTAAATTGTTATAGCTAATTATAATATTTTTTTAATATTTTTAATTCAGAAAATAAATCTAAACTATCAATATCAGGTTGATTATTATGATTTAAGGAGCATTCAAGATGAAGGCCATATTCTTTCAAATTTCCATCATCATCTAGTGATCTTAGTTTTTCCCGCTAAATATAAAAAATCAAAAAGTATTTTCATATGCCTCTAATTGTTTATATCTATTTTAAAGTGAAAAAATGACCTCATCTACTACTCTCTTCGGTCCATAGTAAATACCTTTTTTTGCTTTTATTTTGGTTCAAAATAAGTGTCCTTTTATATAATCGAGAAGGAATTAACTTTTTTTTTTTCAAAGTGTGCCTTATTTACATAATCTCAATGTGTCAAGTTAACAACATATAAATTTTAATTTAGGATAATTCAGTCAAAATATATTTTTGATCTAGGAGACAATATTTTCTTAAGGGGCAACAAAGGTTAAAAAGTCATTTATTATGGACCAGAGGAAATATGTATAAAAAATCATCAACTCTAAATAACTCGTTGAAAGATTTTGAGATTCACTATTAACATTATTTCTTCCCATATATTTCACGTTTTTTCTGAAATTCGGGATCGATATTAATTTCAAATGCAATTTGCTTGGCAGAAATCAAAGCAATTGCAAATCCTTCATCTATTTATTCGTTAAATAAAGAAATTAAACTTTTATACTTCTCATAACTATTTAAAAAAAATTTATATAGCCTATTAGGCGAGAAAAAAAATAGGGCCTCAACAAATATGAGGCTAAAGCAATTGCTTTACCTGCTTTATGGATGGGCCGCCAATGCATATAAGAACCTCTAAAATTGCACGAGGCGTTCTATTTGGTCGCCTACATTTATACCCATATTTTTAAAATTACTTAACTTATACCCTAATTTTCATATCTTCGAGGTCCTCCTTTTTTCTACTACCTGTGAACTCCTTTCTTCGTCATTTCTTTGTTAATCTCTTAGGGACATCTTGTTTTTAATAATGTAATACTTCACCTCGTCATTTGTATTTGTGCATATGCTTACATCACAATGCTTGGGGTGAACTGCTTTTCTCTATGCTTTTCAAGTTTAATGTTTCCAAAATTTATGATTTAGATACTGTTGGTAATCTGATTATATTATAATAATAATACACTATGAAAGACTAAGGTGATTATTTATCTAATATGTTAGAAATTTTTTTCAAAAACTTCAGTTTATATAGTGCTGAAGTTTGTACAAGTGAATTAAATAACTTCAGCATTTTCTGCTAAAGTTATTGAAAAAGGACAAAAGAAAAACTTCAGCTTATTTGGTGCTGAAGTTTTTACAAATGAACTAAATAACTTTAGCATCTTCTGCTGAAGTTTTTGAAAAAGTTTTATTGTAAAATTAATGAATCCAGGACAAAACTTCAGCTAAAATATGCTAAAATTCAGCAAATAAAGAGCAAAATTTTATCCAGTAGAATGTTTAAGTTCAACTATTACAAACAACTTCAGGCACATCTACTAAAATGCTGAAGTTTGCTTGATTACCTTTGCTACTTCATGCACGTATATCTGAAGTTTACGTGAAAAGTGGGTACGCTTGTAAAAAAAATTTACAAAACAAACATAAGCTAAAATGTGACAAAAAATGAATATAAATACAAATTCCCACTAACAACCTTCTTATAATACAATTTGTAACAATAGACCGCCACCACTAGCCTAAAAGCGGACAGCACAAGCTGGCCTCTCTTTATAAATATTCATTGTAAATGTGGGCAATCTATGAAGCTGGATCCTGCAAAATCTGTATGTTGTGGCTATGTTGGCTTATATTTGCTAAATAGTCCGCCAATCTCCCTACCCGTAGAAGTTAGAAGTGTGTGACACTGCTAACTCCTTGACTTCTTTTTAGTCATTTTGGTGTTTTTGTCATTTAGGTGGGACACAAAAAATATTTTTTCCTCCATTTTAATTTATGTGAAATTATTTCTTATTTAGTCCATGTAAAAAAATAATTCCTTTCCTTATTTGAAAAATAATTTATTTTTGTACAATGATTTATAAACACACAAAATATATGTGACTTATTTTACACAATAAATTCACAAGTCCTTTCTGTTTTCTTAAACTTCATATCCAGTCAACTAAGTTCACATAAATTAAAATGGACTTCTTTTTATATAAGTAAGATTTTGTGGGAAAAAATACTCCATACTTTTATTTTTAAATGGTGGGAGCCGCACAAACCCGACCCCGCTACTAGTTATTAGGCTCGATCAATTGGGCCGACCTTAGGGAAGGACCCTTCAAAGTACAATGGAGGTCAACAATCTAGGCCGTCGACTTTATTAATCGCCCATGGACCACATCCTGATAAGTGAGTTACTTGTGGTCCGACAAAATATAGTAAAAATTACATGACACATCAAGCATGTACATTGTATTTATCATTCATATACTTTTAGAAATTACCATTCATAATTATATTTGAGTTTTATAATAAATTCATAAAACAGAAGATTGATTATTCTGAACGAAGATAAAAGAACAAAAAACTCTTGTAGTTCAGTTGATTAGAGTGTTTTAAATTCGACTTTCAACAAGAACAGTTTATTTTTCTAACATTCAAACACATGATACAAAATCGCTTTATTAAAATTCCTCCAAGATATATTTAGTTAAATAATAAAAATACGGCAAACTTACCTGGGACACTACTATTATCAACAACAAAAAAAACACTGTACATCCGACATTCTTACAAATCATTGATTTGTGTACTACCATGCACCAAGTGACCATGAATTTGACAAATTATATCAAATATCACTTGGGTCATACAGCCCATTCAAAAATAACACATATTTAAAGTCCTTTACCTGACTTAACCCATGTTATATATGTTGTGAAATTTACTTTTCACCCAGTCTCCCACAACTTAAAACGACGGTTTTCTTTAATATTTTAAATTTCATTTTCTCTGTTTCTCTTTCTCTCTCTTCCTCACGCTTTTCTCAGACTCACTCTTCCTCACGCTTTTCTCAGAGATGGACATAACCGACCTTCATTATTGGGTTCAAGTACTTTCCCTAGCTATCAATCTTTTTTCATGTAATTTTCGTTTCATTTTATGCTTTTACCACAATTTTGGTTTTGAACTTTGTTTTTTTTTTGTTGCTTTTTCTGATTATGCCTATTTTCTTACAATGTTGCTGTATTTTTCGTTTGATTTTGTGTTCCTTCTATCTTCGTTCTAGGCTTAAACTTGATGTTTCAGTTTGAATGCTTTATTATTTCAACTTTTAGGGTAGAATTTTTTATTTTTCACGTTTTGTTACAATTTGAAAAAATTGACTTGTGCTTTGTGTTCATGGCCTTTATTTTTGGTTAACTTTTGAGTTTTGTTACATTTTGATTTTTATGTTTTCCTTCAATTGTCTTCACTTTTGTTGAAGCTCTGTTTGTTTGGTTTATTGTAGAAAATGCGTTCAAAACTACTTATCCTTATAAACTTGATCTTCCTCAACAAATTCGTTCAATATTTCATCTATTATACCCGTGTTTTCACTAAATTTTGTGTTTTCAATAAATTCGATATCAATAATCTCAGTGCTATCAATTGTTGATACATCTCTAGAATTTGAACTTGTAGAAACCAAACAGCTGGAACTTGTAGCAACCACACAACTAGAACTTGTAACAACCAAACGATTATCATAAATGTCTTTCACCGTCACAGACAAGGGATATTAAGTGAAATTCAAGTTTTTCTTCTTTAATTCGATATACACCTTAACACATGTATTGTTGTAAATCAAGATCGGTGGCAAACCAACATTTGGGAGAAAGTTAATCTCTATTGTGTTTAACTCGCTATCGATCCTAATCTGTTCCGAAATAACTGCAACTAAATTATTTTAGTTGAATTCGACTCGATTATTACACAATAGCTGACGAAATTGATAAACTTATTTTCTTCCCATTCACCACTATGAAGAACGTAAACTGAAAAAATCTCGACCGAACAAAAATTAAAATCAAAATAACAGCAAAAAAGAAAATTGCGCTGATTTGCAGCAAAAAATTTCACTTTTCGAGTTTGATTTGCTGTTAATTCGAGATGAAGAAGAAATTCTAGGGTTTTTGGAGCTACATTGATTTCGCAAGATCTCGTTTTTGAAGTATTTGGGGAAGAAGATTGGAAAGAATAAGATAAAACCCAAAAAATCCCGTTTCTTACTCCCAAAAATGGAAGTAACACTCCTTTTTTCGGATATGGACCTCTAATTTTAGGCTACTCAATTATAAATTGCAGGAATTTTTATATTCCTTTGCCACATAGGAAACCTTGTTACCCTCAATGTTTAAGGTTTGACTTAAATTGCACTTGATATACCAAATTACCAATTCTATACCATAATGTATTTTAAGAGTACAATTAATGCATTGTATATTCCTCCTTAATTTAAGATACCGTATATCTCAGTCCTCCCACATTTCTCTCTCCCAAACCCCCACTCTCACCTAACTTCGTAGTGCCTGCCTTTGTTTTCGTTTTCTATCGTGTTTTTATTAGGTTCAATGCCATATTAAATGACTTAAAACATATTTCGAAAAGGTAACTAAGATTTCATGCTGCTATAGACTGACCAATACAATCTTGCTAGAGAACTTTTCTACATGGTTTCAGTGGGAGAAAGAAGCTCGAGCAAAACGTATAGGCTTGTGGGCGGCCGGAAATCCTAAAATGCCACGGGAATGGAGGAAGCAGAAACGTGAAAATCAACGTTCTTGAATCCAAAAGAATAATGAATGGTATACGTGTCTAATTTCTTTACGCGATCAAATAATTAGTATTGAAGTTTTAGTATTTTTTATTTATGAAAACAGAAAATAAATCATCTACAATCAGAATACAGATAAGCTATAATTTATCTATAAAATATAGTACATTGAATTGTACTAACCCAATTTTCATTCAATTGTAGTTTAATTGGGATTTTTGACATAATTATATTTTTTGCAGAAGATTTGTAAAAGTTTTAGTCGTTTTTAATTTGTGAAAACAGAAAACAAAGCATCTACAATTAGAATACAAATAATATATAATTAAACTACAAAATATCTATAAACTGGGTACATTGAATTTTTATATTCCAATTCCCATTCAATTGTAGCATAATTGTGATTTTTGACATAATTACAGTTTTTCAGAAGATTTGTAGAAGTTTTAGCCATTTTTTATTTGTGAAAATAGAAAATAAAGTATCTACAATCAGATACAAATAATCTATAATTTCTGCAATATGTCTTCTTCTTCTTCGACGAGTTTCAATCTGAAATTCAGTCAAACCTAAGTCTAATCTTCACCAAAAATCCCTCAAAATTGAGATATAAACTCCAAACCATATTTCCGATTATTTTTAACAACACTCAATCCAAACAAATAATGATTTTTGAAAACCCAAATTTGAATTCAAAACTTTCAAGTTTTTAATGGTTATCAATGGTGAAATTGTTGCTCTCTTTTCATTTGCTTTGTATTACTGAAATTTGCGATTGAGAATTAGAAAGAGATATAGAGAGAATAACGATGAACAGATCTTTTGCATAACTAATTTCTACAATTTGAAATTGAGCTTCTTATTTCGACGAACTAAGCTTTTGATTTAAGTCTTAAGCGAAAATATCGAAGAACGGATCTGAGCTTTTGAACAAATTTGATTTCGACAAATTGAGCTTTTGAACAGATTTGATTTGTGGCTAAATCAGTTAGAAGATTCTGTTCCTGAATTTTAGCACGCCTACTTAGAAAAATTCAGCTACTAATAATTAGTATTTAATAAATGATATTATAGTTATAGAAAAAATATGGATAGAATAAATAAATATTTTTGATAATAAAGTTTATATATGATTTAGAAAGCAAAAATTTAAAAAAAAAAAAAAAGTTATAAAGTTGAAAATAAGGCAGCCAGTTCAGTTGTTTTAATATGAAATTTCACGTGTGAATTCTTTCCGTTAGTCATAATAAATTGTAGAAACACTATAGTATATATAGCTCATGTCGGTGCCTTTCTTTAGTCTTTTTTTATTGTTGCTGAGTATTAATAGAACTTACACTCATAAATTGTGTGAACTCTCCTTTCTCCCCTTTTCTTCTTCAATACAATACCCGACACTTATTTGTAGACAAACCTCTGCTTTTCCATTCTCCAGTTATAATTTTCACTTTCAACTTCTTATTTATTTTTTCCTCATTTTTGTTAGTTTCTGCTTGTTTAGTTTCCAGTACCTGTTTTTTACTGTTAAATTATATACTAGTAGTAACAATTTCTTGACTTTAAATTGGGGTTTTCCTGCATTTAAAAAGATCCTTTATTTGGGGTTATCTTTTTGGAACTTCTACTGCATTTTTTTGGTTAGTTTCTGCTTGTTTCCTTTACATTTTCAACAGGAATTAACTTTCTTTGTGCTTAACTATATAAAAGTTCTGAACTTTGAACTGGGTTTTCGTTTACATTGAACAATCTGTATATTTGGAGTTCTCTCTTTGTAATATTCACTGCAGTTTACCTTAATTTAGTTGTGTTTTTCTCAAGCTTTACTTCTTTAATTTCCTAGTGTAGCATTCTTGGAGCTTTTTTCCCCACTCTTGGCAATCAAAAAAAAGTTTTTTTTTTCCTAACCCTTTTGAATTATCTTGCATAATTCACAATTAGCTCACATAAAACTTATATTAGGTATTGTAACAGAATAGGTCCCAATGGAACAAATGGATATTGAGTATTCTCATTGTTCGGTTTGTCAAGATTTTCAATTTCCTTAACTGGGTTTTCCTTCATGTAAAAGAAAATTACAAATCTCTCATATTTGCCTAGTCCTTTTTCTTATAGTAAAAGGTTTCGAGTTCTATAAATTGAAGATATGTCCTTCGCATTCATTAGCATCCACAATGTAGCAATAGGAGACTTAAGAGTAGTGCTTAGGGAGAGAACTTTACGGGACAAGTGTTAGTGTCTCACTTGTGTTTGCCTCTTCGTGAGGTTGTTCTCTCGATATTTTGTACTCTTTTTATATTGTGGATTGCTCATCTCTGCAGTGGATGTAGGTCAGTTGACCGAATTACGTTAAATATTTGTGTCTCTTTTGCTAGATTTCTCTTTTGTTGTCTGATTTATCGTCGCTTAAGATTTGTTTGCTAGCTTCCGCATGACACCTGATTATTTCGGTCCCAACACTAGCAAAACCAAACTAGTTTAGAATTGAGATGCAGTTATTGTGATTTGTTTATAACTAAAAAAAATCCTTTTTAGTTTTGATTAATCTATCATAATATTCACACTTAAGGCTTGTGTACATTTTTTTTCCAGTTTTCTTCAACCTAGGGACAATGAATCAATCGGTTGGATCAATTTTCCTATGCATTTTTGGCATGTTGCTTCTGATGAACCGGTCAGTCGTCACAGAGGTGGAGACGTGCTCGGGAATAGTGCCAATGCAGTATAGGTATGATAAGATATCAATATTGGACTATGGAGGTGTAGGTGACGGACGGACGTTGAATACGAAAGCGTTTATGGAAGCAATTTTTCGAATTCAGCACTTGAAGAGGAGGGGTGGAACGTTGCTTTACGTACCTGCTGGTGTATATTTGACTGGTCCATTTAATCTTACTAGTCGAATGACTCTTTATTTGGCCCGTGGTGCTGTTATCAAAGCCACTCAGGTATACTCTAACATTGCCTTTGTTTCTGCTTTTTTCAGCAAACTTATTCTTTATTCTTCATATGTGTACTATATAGTATTAAAATAACTGCATTTAGATAGAACAATTTGAACCATTTTTATTCTTTTTCCTTTTGACTATCATTTGATCCATTTCAACAATGAGTGCAAAACTTTAGTGGAAATGTGATGAACTTATTCATGACTGCTAATTATGAGCTGAGTTTGCTGTGGCATAGACAGCTGAATGGTGAGTGGGATATTTTGTTGACCTAGATTTTGGTTCACATGTTTATGCATTGTTGTTAATTTTGAATGAGGGGCATACAACATTATGTACCATATGTTAAACAAGATATGGATAGGAGGAAGCCCAGCTTAAGATTTTAGTGTTCATTTAGCGGTACTATATTTGGAGTAGGCTACATTAAGTTTGTGTAAGATGAGCAGTAATATAGGTATGGCCTATAAGGATTATGTGCATTAATTAATTGGCGGGCCTTGGAATAGTGATGGGACCTCATACATGTGATGCTTTTTAAAATATTAAGGATTGTGGTGGACAACCATGGGTTTATTGAACTGTTCAATAATTTATTAAACTATTGAATTGCATCAGCCACAAACAGATAAAAGAGGAATACAATGAAAGCCAACTTGATCTATGTCTCATTGTATTATTACAATTCAGGATGCCAGTCAATGGCCATTAGTTGATCCATTGCCTTCATATGGGAGAGGAAGAGAGCGACCTGGTGGAAGGTATATGAGCTTACTCCATGGAGAGGGGCTCCATGATTTAATTATCACCGGTAAATATCAATTATCGTATTCTTTTACATTTTTCTCAATACCTTTTTGGCTACAATTTGTGGCAAGTAAGAACCTCCTAACTAAATTATCATGAATTTCAAGGCCTGATATATTGTTGTTTGACTGAAGTGTTTAAACTGATTTCTCAGGTGAGAATGGTACTATTGATGGCCAGGGTGATGTTTGGTGGAATATGTGGAGGCAAAGAACTCTTCAATTCACAAGACCTCATCTCGTTGAACTAATGAACTCCAGAGGCATAATCATTTCTAATGTCATTTTCAAGAACTCTCCCTTTTGGAATATCCACCCTGTATATTGCAGGTATAAGTTTTTGCATAATTTTGTATTTTACCCTGTGCATTTTGAAAAGCATTTCAAATCTGAATAAAAGCTAATAACCTCTCGAGTAATCCTCTTTTTTTATTTATTATATATTTCATTGCATTCACTTTTTTTTTTTTTTTTTTTTTTCACTTCCTAGTTTGCTGGGTCAGTTAAAATTTTGCTATAGAGCTGGATTTATTCCATGACAGGTGTGTGATGACAGGTGACAATAATCATGCACGTGACACTAACATATGCAGTCTTTGTTATAAGAGAACATCTAGCTAGTCCATTGCAGTCTGATCTAATTTGCTTGTTTGTTCATTGGCCAGCAATGTTATTATTCGATATGTCACCATATTGGCTCCAGCTGATTCTCCAAACACCGATGGAATTGATCCAGGTTTCTCCTCTTGTCTTCTAAGTCTCCTTTCGTTGATGCAATTCGTTATAGAATAATAGCTCTTGGTTAAATGACCTAGGGCAAACTTTTCTGCAGAAATCTGTTAGCTGTTTAGAGTTGAGATATCTAGTTTTCTTTCTTTTTGGGAAATGACATTATGCAGAATACACATCATGTAGAGGTTATCGTTATCCTGCTCAAGAACGAGTGATCTTCAACCTTCTATTTGATGCATCGCTGGAGTGCATGTAATAAGCTTCCATTTAGCATCGCTTTTGCTTAGCAATAAAGAGGACTGCTAAAAGAAATTTTTCTATATTTATCCATTAACTTCCGTAAAGAAGCTAGTTGCTTCTTGTAAGAAACTTCATTCCACTACCCCGAGTATTCTTGGAGGGTGAATTAATTGGGGTTTTGAGTGTGGAGGGTTCTCTAGACATTATCAGAAACTGAAGACCTACAGCGGTTAGTGGTTGCTTTTTCTTTCTTTACCGTTAATTCATTACTGTGTTTATTTACTATTGCAGATTCAAGCTCCCATGTTTGCATAGAAGATTCCTACATTTCTGTAGGGGATGATCTAGTAGCTGTGAAGAGTGGATGGGATCAATATGGCATTGCTTATGGTCGCCCTAGTCATGGCATAACCATCCGAAGGATAACTGGATCATCTCCTTTTGCTGGAATTGCTGTTGGAAGTGAAACTTCCGGTGGCATAGTGGATGTTTTAGCTGAGCATATAAACCTTTTCAACATGGGTGTCGGCATTCACATTAAGACAAACATTGGTCGAGGGGGAATGATCAGAAACATTACGGTCTCAAACGTCTACATGGAAAATACACGAACGGGGATTAAGATTGCAGGTGATGTTGGAGACCATCCAGATGAAAAATTCAATCCGAATGCTCTTCCAATTGTTAAGGGTATCAAGATTAAGGATGTTTGGGGTGAAAAGGTTTTGCAGGCTGGTTTGATCCGTGGTTTGAAGAATTCCCCTTTCTCTGGGATTTGTCTCTCCAATATCAACCTTCATGGCAACAAACCCGGACCACGAAATTCCCCTTGGAAATGCTCAGATGTTAGCGGAGCTGCAATTCAAGTCAGCCCTTGGCCTTGCTCAGAACTCACCAGCAGCCAACAAACTGGTGCATGCTCTACCTCCTTCTGAATATCTTGTAATTCTTTGCTTCCAATTCAAGTCAGTAAATCACAAAGAAGAAATGATGAATTTTATTCTTGTTCTATGTAATATTGTAGTTTCAACTTGGTATTGCAATCATATTGTATACATGTTAGAATCCTTGCTACTACATCTCACATGGATGCAAAGTTTGTTTATGACAACTAAAAAACACACATCAACAAGCTAAAGGCTTATCATATGCACAAAGTGCTTCCTTGCTTAGTCCAGGGTATAGGGAGAGGATGGGCGTATATGGTACGCAACCTTCTTCTTATACTTCTACAAAGAAGAGGTCTCCAGGCCTCAACCAAAAGGAGCAATTCTACCATTGCACCAATGCTCGCTCTCAACGAGCAATCCTACAAATACATATGTTAATACAAAATACTAAAGCAAAACATGGAGCATATTGGCAAAGGTGCTTCATTCAAAGTAGTGATCCAAGAACTTGCGAATGTGCCTCACAAAACCACCTGTCTTCTTTTCCTCCTTATGTGCCTCATTCTGCTCTTCAGCTCCTTGCTCCTCTTCCTCATGGTGATGGCGCAAATGCTTCTTCAGTTTCTTCTTAGCAATGCTATTATGATCATCAACCTGCATTGTCGAAATCTTGTCATCCTCATCTTCATCCTCCTCATCCTCATCATCAAAGGGGTCATAGAACTGATTCTTCAGTTTCAGTTTAGCAAGCTTATTGTGATTATCCAGCTTGATTATGAATCTTGACATCTTTTGTTCATCATCATCATCTTCGTTGTTGTCGTGGAGGAAACTCATCCATTCCTCCGGAACCTGATGCATGCCTCCATCGAACATTACATGGTCATCAAAATCACTCTTCTCACCAGAAGAAAGTATCATATCTTTACCATAAGGGATCTGATCATGATCATGACCATGATCATCATGGTGTGTTCTTGGCTTCAGGTTATGTGCATGGTGGAAATGGGGGTGGCATAGTTTGTTAGAGAGCCTAGATGATCTGGCCCGAAAGTGGTGGTTGATCGGACGAAGCCGGACAAACGTCAAAGGTAATGCCTTGATCTTTTTTCCCTTAAGTTTAGGAAGATCTTGATTCTCTTGAACATGGTGAATCTCTTTGTCAAGCTGGTTTGTGGGGGTGGCATCGCGTTCGGGGAGAGTATGGGGAAGTTTGATATCATTTTCTTGTTGAGTTGAGGGTGTGCGAGCAAATGAGAGGGCGAAGAAGATGAAGAAAATGGCAATGGATAGTTTGGCCATTGTGTGAATTGGTTAAAGGAAACTAGTTTGTTTCTTTCTTAAGGAACAAAAAGGAAAGATATGGTTATATATAGGATAAAGCAACGGTAAACTCGGTTGACCATCAGTGTGAATGAATTATTATTTCCTCATTTGGAAAGGTGGGCAGTGAATATGGGGAAAGAAGAGGTAAGAAGAGGGGAAAATGTAGTGACATTTTGGAGGATTGCGTATGGGTGTTCATAACACGCAGCGGAAGATAATAACAATCTTAGGTAGATTTTCTCATGTTTAAAATTTATTTACGTGTCAAAGATCGGATCAAAGACGTACCTGGTGAAGAGAGTTTCTTTTTCAGAATTTCTTCGATAGTGTGAAGACTCTATGCGTATCCACACCGACACCGATCTTTGCTATCAACTCTTTGATCAATGAAACCCGCGAACAAATTAAACGGTAAATATTGTGTTGAAATTTGTTTCAGAAATCTCAACTCAAATTAGAAGAACAAGAAATACTTTTCTTGTAATTGTATTTTCTCTCTTAGCTTTGTATTGCATTCTCACTTTCACAAAGTGAGTTTTTCTTCTCAAGAATAATTATAAAAAAAAAAACCAAAAAAGAACCATACAAAATTTCTCCATCACCCTTTATATAGTATCACCTACAAACCCTTTTCCTATTTGGTTGAGGTAATAATTTTCCTAGGATAAAAGTTTATTCCAAAAATAAATTAATTAAAATGAAATCACGTTTTTTTCCATGAAAATGACTGTCGAAGATCTTATGGAAATTGTGTAAGGAAATTTTCGAAAATTTCCTTCACTGTCAAGGACGAAAATTTTATGGAAATTTGAATCCAATTTTCCTTTTCCTTTTTCACATGGAATTTTCAATTCCAAATTTTTGGAATACAATGTCTATTCAAAAATTAGACATTGTATATCCAATTCTAAATTGGATTCTAATTTTTTATTTATTTATTTATTAATATAATATTTCCCTTTGAAAATATTAATCCCATTCCAAATAGGATAAAACTTCAATTTAATAATCCAATTCAAAATTAGATTTATTAACAAGTCTTTATTAATATTATATTTTATATACATCTATTATATAAAATAATATTAATTATATATATCACATATATTTCAACCAAGAGATATTATTTAATTTCTATTCCAAATAAAAACTTCAATTTATTCACAATATTAATTATAATCTTTGTGCTAGCAAAGAATATAATAATATTTTATTTGGACTAATAACTAAATTTATTTGACTAATTAAATTATTTAATTTAATTATCAAATAATAAGTTAATTAATCCTTTAGCAAAGATCAGAACACTCGTTAGTGTGCGACCCCATAGGTTCAATACTAAATCGGTAGTAAATTGATCATATCAATATACTAATCAAGGGTGGCGTCTAGCAACATTCCTTAACGACCGGATAGCATGAAGTATACAATTTACTCTCAAGAACCAGTAGAAGAATAATGTAGTAATTCCTTCTGTCCTTATAGCTCTGGATCACCCTAGGATATGGTTCAACTGTCAAATCCTAATAGGCGATCAACTATGTGTTCACGTCAAATATACCGACCATTGAATGACCTAAGAAACTCATTTCTTCTTTCATTCAATTGCCCTGGCCAAGGTCTTAGTTTGGTCGTTTATGATTCATGACAACATGGAGCTTAAACTCATTACCAAGAGTTGACAGATTCCGTCTTGATCAATCACTAATTCTACAAGTATTTAATCGTACCCAATATCCTTTCAACTATCGCCCTTGGGCCATAGGTGTCTAGTATCAAAGCACAATAAATAACTTGTCAATTACTATGACGATCTCAAGTCAAAGGAAACAGTTACATCACATTCTTTAAGAAAATATCCTATTGACAGTTTACGGTAATTCTAACCATTAGGAATTATCCAATGAGTCGGTTCAATGATCATATCTCTATATGCATCATCTATCTATGTGATTTAGTTAATGAGATCAACTAATCTTTATCCGATAAAGACGATCACATAAATATTGATCTAACCGGATTACTAATGTCCAAATTAATAATCCTACGATCAAGAACAAATTTAGATTAAATTGTAAAAGACTTTGCTCTCATTATCATGATCTCTATCACGATGACAAATCTCAAAATTTAATCAATGACCTTATCAAAATAATCAAACAATTGATAATAATGATAAAAGAATATCAAATGCCATATATTTTATATCAAATGACATTCACCAAAATATGTTCAGATTATCAAATATGATATTGGATCTAGGGCATATCTACTATATCCCTAACAATCTCCCACTTGCACTAGAGCCAATCGCTCTTGTACTTCATCCCCAATTACCACTTATGCTTGTCAAACTCCTTTGTGCCAAGCGCTTTAGTGAATGGGTCTGCATCATTTTCTTTTCCATCAACCTTTTGATTCTCGACGTCTCCATGTTCAATGATCTCTTTTATCAAGTGATACCTTCGCAGAACGTGTTAGAAACTACGCTTAACGCTAGAGGGGGGTGAATAGCGTTTTAATGAAATTTAGCGTTTTCTTGCGGAATTTAAATTTTACAGGAAGTAAATAAGTGCAATAAAAATAACTTACACAAGGATATATCCTGGTTGGCCACAACAGTGGTTAGTCCAGTCCCCGAGAGACTCTCTCGAGATTTTCTACTAACTTGTTAAGCTTACGGGTGCTTAACAAACCTTTACAGTTGCTCGGAGATACAATCTCAAAGACTTCACTTGCTCGGAGGTTCCTCACCTCAAAAACTTCACTTGCTCGGGGATACAATCCCAAAGACTTCACTTGCTCGGGGATACAATCCCAAAGACTTCAACAGAGGAAGCACAAGTTCCTCAACACAAGAAAGTATTTGAAATACTTGAACACTCACTTAACAAAGATACTCCTTGATGAGTAGATATGAGTAAAATAATACGCTCAAGATCACAACAACTTTGAACAATAATATGGCTCTCAAAAGCTTTAAGAAATGAGTAGAAAATGATGAACAATTGAATGAAAGCTTAAAGCAATGTAATGATCAGTTAATGTATGTTGTTGTGTTTAAAACACTGAGTTGAAGCTGTATTTATAGGTGCAAAACTTGGTCTTACCGTTGTCTAATTTGCCAATTAAGAATTGCTGAATTTACTCAGTGACAATCGATTGTCATGACCGAACAATCGATTATCTGCCAGTCAGATCAAAAATCAATCCCAGATTTTACGCTTCATAATCGATTACTTACAATCCATAATCGATTACTGGCAAAATTCAAAAACAGATAATCGATTATACCAAATCCATAATCGATTATATTTGCAACGTTCTAAAAATCATTTCCGGATTTTAAGCACAACATCGATTATATAAAATCTATAATCGATTACTTCAGCAACGTTCTAAAAATCATTTCCAGATTTTAAGCAAAACATCGATTATATGAAAACCAATAATCGATTACTTTGAGGTATTTGAAAATCATTTGACAACGGTCAGCTTCAACAATCGATTGTCCTTTGCAACAATCGATTACTTGTTATTTTCTGAAAATCATGAAACTTACTGTCTCAGTGATAATCGATTATCTAAAGCCATAATCGATTACTTGTTATTTTCTGAAAATCATAAAACTTACTGTCTCAGTGATAATCGATTAGCTAAAGACATAATCGATTACTTAATTAAATTTAAAATCACTGGAAGACATTGTCTCAACATAATCGATCACCATTAGTTCATAATCGATTATTTTGAGTGTTGAAAAACTTTACCTCAACAACAATCGATTGGCGTTTGATCACAATCGATTATCATGCAGATTTGGAAAAACCTGATGTTCACTGTCTTACTCACAATCGATTACCATTAATTCATAATCGATTGTCATGCAGTCTTGGCTCAGAAACAATCGATTATCATAAGTTCATAATCGATTATTTTAGCCCAGATTTTTTGAGGCATGTTTAGAAAACATTTTGTCTAATGTAAATATGCATCATTTGAAATTATTTGATACAGAAATAAGTATGCATGATTTTGGAAAATAGTTTTATGAGAGAAGCCATGTTATGGAGTCAAGTTATAGGATCAAGATCACATTTAAGAATGACTCAATAATAACAATTAAAAACAACGTCTTGAGCTTCAATCTCAACATTTGTGCTCTTGTACTTGAACTCCGTCATATATCAATTTGTGCTTTGTTTGTCATTCATCAAAACCTACAAAAGAATACACGTTTAGTATATCGCATTGAGAACGTGTTTCCAACAATTTCCCCCTTTTTGATAATGGCAAACATTAAGCGGGATATGCAATTTTGACAAATAATATTGACGATTCAAGACAAGTAACAAGTATGCATATTTGTTTTTGTTCCCCCTCAATTTAAGAATTCCCCCTCAATTTAAGCTTATAAGCAATTAAGCAATTTAGAGGTGGTGCAATTTAGCAATGTAGAGGTAGTGCATACCCGTTATTCCTATCTTCCCCCTTTTGCCATTAGCAAAAAAAATAGTAAGGAAAGATACACAAAGACGAAATAAAACAAAGTTTATTTATTGAAAATTAAAGGGGTACAGCAGAGGGACATCCAACAATACAATTAAAAAAAATACAATATCAATTATCTCCGTCACGATCCGCCTCGTCATTCGGCGCAGCTTCAAAGGGAACGAGACCCGCATAGGGATAATGGACATGGTCAAAATAACCATGGATCTCGTGTGTCAACTGAGAGAGCTGGTCGGATATAGTTTGGAGAGTGGGCTCCTGAGATGGACGAGCACGACGGGCAGGACGGGTAGGAGGAGGAGCTGGAGCATGATCACCATCATGATGGAAGGATGATTCCGAGATTTCCCATATTTTGGTACTCCTTTTGAGAGGACCATTTTCAGTGACAAATCCGGATGCTTCAAGAAACTTCATGATGAGGAGAGAATAAGGAAGGGGCATGTTATCGGCGACGGCATCGAGCATGTGCATTTTAATGAGCCGACACCAATTGATCTTGGCTCTAGTGACAATGGCATGTAAGAGCTTGGAGTCCTCTTGGGATATGGTGGTATGATTGTGCCTACGAGGTCTTAGGACACGGGTGATGAAGTAGAGGAGAAATCGATAATTTGGGTCCATGCCCGAGATGGTAGGACGACGAGAAGAAGCTTGATCATAAGAGATTCCGGCTTGGCGGAAAAAATTGGATTCATCAAGGAGAGAGCCGGCCTCATTAATATACCGGATAAGATCTTCACCATCGTTTGGAATGCGGGCGATGGTGTGAAGGTTCTCGTCAGAGAGGAGAATGTGAATGCCATTGATGGAGGTGACCACCTCACCATCTTCATCTTTGTGAAGATTTGAATAGAATGCTTCAACTAAGGTTGTGTTAATATGAGGATGGGTAAGGAGAAAGAAATCATAGAGTTGACACTCTTTGAACATGTTGGCGGCAGGGGCGAAAGGTTCAAGGAGCTTGCTTGTTGAGAAGCGAGGAGGAAGAATAAATCGCTTCTCAAACTTGGAGAGAAACCTAGAAAGTTCAGCTTGAGTTTCGAAGAACAAAACGGACCCGTCTTCATATGGGAAGTTTAGAGGAGGAGGGACTGTTGAGGCTGAGGCACCTTGCCTGGAACGAGAACGTTTGGAGGAGCGTCCAGACATATTGGAAAATTTTTACTGCTGAATTTTTGAGACTAAGATGCAAGGAATTGACCTTTGATTTTTAGAAATGGTGCTTGAGTGAGTGAGAATGATCCTATATGAGGGCTATTTATAGGAGAAGGAGTGATCAGCCATTTACTAAAGATACCTGCTGAAAATTGAAAGTTGGAACAGTCAAAAACGGTAAGAAATAAATTTGCTGACCGTTAGATAATCGATTATTTGGCAGAGATAATCGATTGTATTTACTGTTGGATTGAATTTTGAAACTGACAAATCGATTTAAGAGACAAACGGTAAAAAAATTTGAATGAGATAATCGATTATCAACACAAAATAATCGATTATGGAGCATTTATGTCCTGACAGCAATCGATGTTGGAGCCAAACGGTAACAAAGTTTAGACAAGAAATGATCGATTGTCAATATTGGTAATCGATTATTATTGAAATATGGTTGATACAGAGAACTCGGAGAATTTCTGAATATGACAACTAATCGATTATAGGAAGAAATAATCGATTGTCTGGAAAAGTATTGCTGAATGACTGAGACGGAAATCGATTATGCAATATAAGGAGTTAACAAATTAAACACATTTGCATAATAAAACTAATCAGTCGAAACAATCGATTATTGATACTGATAATCGATGTACTGCACAGTAGATAATCGATTATTGTCTTGGGATAATCGATTGCGGTGTGCTAAGACTTCATAATTTATCTTATCTTTGGGGAAGTACCTGCAAAATGGAATTAAACGTCTCCGACGCTCAAGTCAGTAATTTATAGTGACGTGAATAAATTACACTAGTGTTATCAAGTGATATCGTGAACTCTTAAGAATTGTGTCCTAGAGTGTTCTTAAGAGAGTTTCGGGTACTTACCTTTCCTCCGACGTCGCCAATTACCTGATCAAGAGGGTGATCTTTGATCGTCCTTCATTCATTTTGTTCTTTTGTCTCACTCCCCAAATGTGAAGCTTCTTCCGTTGATTGTTCCACAATTTCATCATTGATTTCCTTCGATGCCTTTTCTTGTATTTTGTTTTTCAAATTGCTTAAAATATCAACCGATCTGAATATGATTGTTTCCAAATATGACGCTTCCTCCTTCTTTGTGCTCTAGTTGAAGGGATTTGGATTCATCTCCCGTCATGTGTTTGGAGCATCCACTATCAAGGTACCATAGTACGCTTGATCCCTTCAAGCACACCTACAAAACAAATTAATTTTCTTTGGGTACCCATGCCATCTTGGGTCCTTGAGGGTTAGGCATATTGTAATAATATGTTTGAGTAGCATGTCTATGACGAGTAAAACATGCGGGAGCAATATGACCAATGCGTCTACAATAATGACATGTCACATTCGGATTATGCATTCGTCTAGGTTCATAGTAGCTAGATGAATGAAGGTTGCTTACCTTAATTTGAACGCTATCATTTCTCCTACTTTGATCTCTAGGATGGGTAGTGTTTCTAGAGTGATGATATCTAGGTTGAGGACCATTTTGGGGTCTTCTAGGAGGTTCACAATTTTGCCTAAAATATGCATCATGTCTATGGTGACTATTTCTAGGCGGAGGGTCATTTCTTGGTCTAGCATGCAAATTTGTTCTAGGATAGCTATTTCTAGGATACACATTTTTGTTGTTGTTCCTAGGTTGAGCTCTAGGTTTTTGAGGTTTAGCATCAACCTTTTCTTCATTTTTAAAACCTATTCCGTGCTTAGTTGATTTTAGGTTATCAAGAACAACATTCAAGTTTTTATGCGAGGAATTAAACTTATCTAGTGTGCCTTTAAGTCTACCTACTTCATTCTTAAGGATCACACAAGAAACACAACCTTTAGTAGAACTTTCAGGTTTGTCGGCACTTCTCTTTCCATAAAACTTGTTTTGTTCGTGTAGCTTCTCATTTTCCAAAACCAGTTTTTCTAATTCCTTTTCTTTTAAAGAAATCTGTTTTTGAAAATCCGTTTCTTTTAGAGAAGCGTTTTCTCTTAAGCTAGTGACAGTTTTTGAAGCCTTTAAAAATTCAGTATATAACTCATCAAAAGCATTACGCATTTCATCAAGTGAAAAGTTTTCAGACGAAATTTGACGTACCTCATTTTGGTTGTCTTCTTGTACCATGAGACAAAGGTTTGCAGCTTCGTCGTTTTCTTCTTCACTTGATTCATCTCCGGAGTCGCCTCCCCACGAGATATATGCCCGTTGCTTTTTAAAGGATTTCTTCTCCCTTTTGATGTTTGGGCAATTTGTTTTGATGTGTCCAGTTTCTCCACATTCATAGCATTTTATTTGCTCACCTTGTTTTTTCCCTTTGCGCTCATATTCCTTGCGCATAAACTTTTGGAATCTTTTAATGACTAATCCAAACTCGTTGTCTTCTTCCTCTTCAATCTTTGGTTGGCTTGTGCTTGCTTTTAGAGCAATCTTTTGCCTTCTTTGATCATCAACAAACGGGTTAAGAATAGTAGATTCATAGGTTTTAAGATTACGTCTTAGTGCGTCGATGGTGACGTTTGAGACTCCAATTGATTCTTGGATAGCATCGGCTTTGGATCGCCATGCCGGTGTGAGGCTTCTAAGAACTTTTCGAACAAGTTCTCTATCCGTGAACGTCTTCTTGAGGACGTGTAGATCATTTACTATTGTTGAAAAGCGCTCAAACATCTCATCTACTTTTTCTCCTTCCTTCATATGAAACAATTCGTAAGCATGAGTAAGAAAATCAACTTTTGCTTCTCTTACCTGGTCAGTCCCTTCATAAGTGACTTCTAATTTGTCCCACATTTCTTTTGCTGTTTTGCAACATGAAAGTTTCCTGTAATCGTTAGCGTTAATAGCACAATACAATAAATTTACAGCTTTATAATTATTTTGAATCATTCTATTGTCCTCTGTGGTGTACTCCTCTTCGGATTTGGGAATCCATTCGCTTTCCACTTTCTTGACTGGAATTTCATTTCCCTTTGTGTACACCTTGCAAAGGTAGGGACAGTTTGACCGAATGAAGATTTCCATCCTCTCCTTCCAGTATGAGTAATTTGTGCCATTGAATAGAGGAGGTCGTGTAGGGCATTGTCCTTCTTCAATTCCTGCAAAAGAATCTAGAGTAGAAGCCATGGATGATTCTCTCAAACTGTTAAGTTTTTCAGAGAGTTGGGCTCTGATACCAATTGTTAGAAACTACGCTTAACGCTAGAGGGGGGTGAATAGCGTTTTAATGAAATTTAGCGTTTTCTTGCGGAATTTAAATTTTACAGGAAGTAAATAAGTGCAATAAAAATAACTTACACAAGGATATATCCTGGTTGGCCACAACAGTGGTTAGTCCAGTCCCCGAGAGACTCTCTCGAGATTTTCTACTAACTTGTTAAGCTTACGGGTGCTTAACAAACCTTTACAGTTGCTCGGAGATACAATCTCAAAGACTTCACTTGCTCGGAGGTTCCTCACCTCAAAGACTTCACTTGCTCGGGGATACAATCCCAAAGACTTCACTTGCTCGGGGATACAATCCCAAAGACTTCAACAGAGGAAGCACAAGTTCCTCAACACAAGAGAATCAAAATTCTCTTACAAGTATTTGAAATACTTGAACACTCACTTAACAAAGATACTCCTTGATGAGTAGATATGAGTAAAATAATACGCTCAAGATCACAACAACTTTGAACAATAATATGGCTCTCAAAAGCTTTAAGAAATGAGTAGAAAATGATGAACAATTGAATGAAAGCTTAAAGCAATGTAATGATCAGTTAATGTATGTTGTTGTGTTTAAAACACTGAGTTGAAGCTGTATTTATAGGTGCAAAACTTGGTCTTACCGTTGTCTAATTTGCCAATTAAGAATTGCTGAATTTACTCAGTGACAATCGATTGTCATGACCGAACAATCGATTATCTGCCAGTCAGATCAAAAATCAATCCCAGATTTTACGCTTCATAATCGATTACTTACAATCCATAATCGATTACTAGCAAAATTCAAAAACAGATAATCGATTATACCAAATCCATAATCGATTATATTTGCAACGTTCTAAAAATCATTTCCGGATTTTAAGCACAACATCGATTATATAAAATCTATAATCGATTACTTCAGCAACGTTCTAAAAATCATTTTCAGATTTTAAGCAAAACATCGATTATATGAAAACCAATAATCGATTACTTTGAGGTATTTGAAAATCATTTGACAACGGTCAGCTTCAACAATCGATTGTCCTTTGCAACAATCGATTACTTGTTATTTTCTGAAAATCATGAAACTTACTGTCTCAGTGATAATCGATTATCTAAAGCCATAATCGATTACTTGTTATTTTCTGAAAATCATAAAACTTACTGTCTCAGTGATAATCGATTAGCTAAAGACATAATCGATTACTTAATTAAATTTAAAATCACTGGAAGACATTGTCTCAACATAATCGATCACCATTAGTTCATAATCGATTATTTTGAATATTGAAAAACTTTACCTCAACAACAATCGATTGGCGTTTGATCACAATCGATTATCATGCAGATTTGGAAAAACCTGATGTTCACTGTCTTACTCACAATCGATTACCATTAATTCATAATCGATTGTCATGCAGTCTTGGCTCAGAAACAATCGATTATCATAAGTTCATAATCGATTATTTTAGCCCAGATTTTTTGAGGCATGTTTAGAAAACATTTTGTCTAATGTAAATATGCATCATTTGAAATTATTTGATACAGAAATAAGTATGCATGATTTTGGAAAATAGTTTTATGAGAGAAGCCATGTTATGGAGTCAAGTTATAGGATCAAGATCACATTTAAGAATGACTCAATAATAACAATTAAAAACAACGTCTTGAGCTTCAATCTCAACATTTGTGCTCTTGTACTTGAACTCCGTCATATATCAATTTGTGCTTTGTTTGTCATTCATCAAAACCTACAAAAGAATACACGTTTAGTATATCGCATTGAGAACGTGTTTCCAACAGAACGTGTTTGGACTTTTGGTGTGATCTTGGTTCTTTTGCTTGAGTAATGGCTCCAGTATTGTCACAACAATGGAACCGCACCTTCCATTGAAGGAACCACACCAAGTTCAGTTAAGAATTTTTTCATCCATACAGCTTCCTTAGCAGCTTCACTAGCTGCTATATATTCTGCTTCAGTCACTGAATCAGCTACCGTAGCTTGTTTGGAACTTTTCCAACTCACTGCACCACCATTTAAGGTGAATACATAACCAGAAATAGATTTGCTATCATCCCTATCTGAAGAGAATCTTGCATCAGTATAACCTTCAAGTTTCAACTCAGAATTTCATAGATGAGGAATTGGTCTTTAGTCCTTCTTATGTACTTAAGAATGGTCTTCACCACCTTCCAACATTCCTCACCAGGATTTTCCTGATATCGGCTAGTCACTCCAAGTGCATAAGCCACATCAGGACGCGTACATGTCATGGTATACATGATGGCTCCCACTGCACTAGCGTATGGGATCCTACTCATGCGTTATCTCTCTTCAGGTGTTTTAGGACAACCCTCCCTACTGAGAGAAATTCCAGTGCCTATCGGTTGATAGCCTCTTTTGGAATTATCCATGTTATACCTCTTTCAGATAGTATCAATGTACAAAGACTGGGAAAGTCCAAGCAACTTCCTAGATCTATCTCTATAGATCTTTATTCATAATATATAAGCTGCTTCTCCCAAGTCTTCCATGGAAAACTGTTCAAATAGCCAAATCTTGGTATTTTGCAATGCCGGTACGTCATTCCCTATGAGCAATATATCATCAACATACAACACTAAAAATATAATTGTGCTCCCACTAACCTTTTTGTACACACAAGGTTCTTCTTCGCATCTAACAAAATTGAACTTTTCAATTGTTTTGTTAAATCGAATATTCCAACTTCGAAAAGCTTGCTTTAATCCATAAATAGATCTTTGTAGCTTACAAATTTTTATGATCAGACGAAGATGTGAAACCCTCAGGTTGTGTCATGTACACATCCTCTTCTAGCTCACCATTAAGGAAAGCTGTTTTCACATCCATTTGCCTTATTCCATAATCATAGTATGCTGCTATAGCAAGCAAAATCCGAATAGATTTGAGCATTGCCACGGGAGAGAAAGTCTCGTCATAGTCGACTCCTTCTTTCTGACGATATCCCTTGGCAACAAGACGTGTTTTGTAGGTCTCCACCTTTCTGTCTGCTCCAATCTTTTTCTTAAAAACCATTTGCAACCTATAGATTTTATATCCTTTGAAGGTTCAACTAAAGTCCATACTTTATTTTCCTTCATGGATTCCATTTCAGATTCCATGGCATTTTGCCACTTCTCATAATCAGAACTTTGTATAGCCTCTCCATAGGTCTTAGGGTCATCATCATTATGATCAACCTATTTGATAAATCATCTTGTATCAATAAATTTAATCTAGTTGGTACATGACGTGCTCGTGTAGACCTTCGAAGAGGTACTTGTACAACATGTTCACCTTGTGTTAGATTTCGTTGTTGCTCAATTTAGTTTGGAACTGGTTCATTAACCTGTTCTTGAACTTTATTTAGTTCTTGAACTTCAACCGTTGAAGATGTCAATTTCCTTGGCAACTTCAAAACATCCAATAAAGGTTCTCAACTTGGGTCTCATGATCTTTATATTGTGTTGATTCATTAGTTTCTTGATCTTCATCAAGTTCTATTTCTCCATTATAATTTCCTTCCAAAAGAAATTCCCTTTCCAAAAGGGTTGCTCCTCTGGCCATAAACACTTTATGGTCAGAAGGGTGATAGAAATAATATCCCATTGTTTCCTTGGAATACCCAATGAACCTACACTATCATATCTTGAGTCAAGTTGATCAGACTGTAGTCTCTTAACATAAGCTGGACAACCCCAAACTTTAATATGTTTAAGGTTAGGCTTACATCCTTTCCATATCTTATATGGTGTTGTAGAGACTGACTTAGTGGGAACTTTATTAAGTAAGTATGTTGCTGCTTCCAAAGCATATCCTCATAAATTTATTGGAAGATCAGTGAACGCTATCATAGATCTCACCATATCTAATAAGGTTCTGTTTCTCCTTTCAGACACACCATTGTGTTGTGGTGTTCCTGGAGGTGTCCACTGTGAGAGAGTCCCGTTCTCTTTAAGATATCTCGTAAAATCTTCACTAAGATATTCTCCACCTCTATCAGACCTAAGTACTTTGATACTTTTACCAGTCTACTTCTCAACTTCACTACGGAATCTTTTGAACATTTCAAAAGATTCAGACTTGTGTTTCATAAGATATACAAATCCATATCTTGGCATATCATCAGTGAAGGTAATGAAGTAAGAATATCCACCTCTAGCTTGAATTTTCATGGGCCCACAAACATCTGTATGAATTAGTCTCAATAATTCAGAAGCTCTTTCTCCACTTCCATTAATTGGAGATTTGGTCATTTTTCCTTTGAGACAAGATTCACAAGTTGGATATGATTCAAAATCATACTTGTCAAGGTACCCTTCCTTGTATAACTTGTAAATTCTTTTCTCTCTAATATGACCAAGCCTACAATGCCAAAGGTACGTTTGATTTACATGATCATCTCTTTTCCTCTTAAGACTTGAAACATGCATAATCGAATTAGCATTCACACTAGGTAAGACATAAACATCATGTTGGAGATAGCCATTCACATATAAATTATCACTATAATAAATAGAGCAAATACCATTGCCTATATTAATGCGAAAACCACGTTTGTCTAACATAAAAGCTGAAATTATGTTCGAAACAAATTTAGGAACGTAATAACAATCATCCAACATAAGTACTTTTCCCGTAGGCATTATTAAAGAAGTTGATCCTATAGCTACGGCCGCAACTTTTGCACCATTTTCAACTTGTAGATTAATTTCTCCTTTCTTTAGCTTTCTACTTATTTTGAAACCTTGCATCATATTGTAAATGTTATAACCACTGCCAATATCTAATACTCACAGTGAAAAATGAGTGTCTCACCTTGTTTCTTGTCCTTTAGAGTTGCAAGATACTCCTTGCAGTTTTTCTTCCAATTATTTATGATAAAACATGTTGCCTTGAACATCATTCTCTGGAGGGATTATCTTTGCAGGCTTATCGATCAAATCCATAAGCTTTTCATGCATGAGAACAATTCTCATATTTCTATACCAGTCATCAAAGTTTGGTCCTACCAATTTGTTGGTCTCAAGTATTTCACACAGTGATATCACAAACATATTGAGAAATCTAAAATATAAAAAAGAAAAAGCAGTAATATAAGAACATATTTGCATATATCATAAAGACATGACTTTTATCTAAATGATATTTCCACTAATTATTTTAAACTATTTACCCACATTATAGTTTACGAAATCTTTAGTTCTTTTAGTGGAGTAAAGGAATCCTTTAACAATATGTATGAGCCCCTTGGTAATGAAGTCGTTCCTCACTTATATTTTAAAGGTAGGTACTCTTACCATTTGTATCCCCATACAATTTCCTTAAATGGCTCTATGTCAAATAGTCCCTTGGTAGTCAGGTCGATCTTATTGGCATATTTGAGTTCAACCATCATGATAGCAAAGAACTTATTAAATTTTATACTTCCCCGGGTAGTCCAGGCGTTTAGTGTAAAATTGAATAATTCTTTCAATCCATACATCTAATGCAATAAATGATTTTAACATATTCTCGAACTATAAGTCTCCTGGTAGTCAGGCAGCTCCTTATAAACAAGAAGTAAGTAAAATTAATTACCTTGATGGATAGCTTTATAATAAAATATCTTATATTTTATTATTTAAGAACTCAAATTTTTTTTAATAAGAGGGAATTGTCACAAAACTATTTTTAATAACACGAAGATCGAATCATTTATAGAATGTGAATTTAGTTCAATTGTCTACATGCTTAGCCCTAAATTAATTTACATCACATGTAATAAATAATTCAAAATTATACAATGAGCAAGCACATGGCATAAAACAAAATTCAACATCCTCTAACATACTTATCTTATTTATCACATAAAAAGAATTCATGCTAGAATATTATTATTAATTAACATCTCATGAACTAATAACAATTAAATTAATAATAGAATCATTTAACCTATTATAGATTCCCTCTGTATCTAATACCAAATTTTAAATTCAAGTTTTGAACGATCTCAATAGTTATATGAATGCATATTTTATCCACAATAAAATTATATCAACATTCAAACGATTTGACTATTGCATAAGGCACATCTATTATGGTTTGAACTCTTCAAATATAATAATAAAATATTTCGTAAATAAATTTTAGACACAATAAACCACGGCTCTGATACCACTGAAGGATTGTGTATGGGTGTTCATAACACGCAGCGGAAGATAATAACAATCCTAGGTAGATTTTCTCATGTTTAAAATTTATTTACGTGTCAAAGATCGGATCAAAGACGTACCTGGTGAAGAGAGTTTATTTTTCAAAATTTCTTCGATAGTGCAAAGACTCTATGCGTATCTACACCGACACCGATCCTTGCTATCAACTCTTTGATCAATGAAACCCGCGAACAAATTGAACGAAGAATATTGTGTTGAAATTTTTCTCAAAAATCTCAACTCAAATTAGAAGAATAAGAAATACTTTTCTTGTAATTGTATTTTCTCTCTTAGCTTTGTATTGCATTCTCACTTTCACAAAGTGAGTTTTTCTTCTCAAGAATAATTATAAAAAAAAACCCGAAAAAGAACCATACAAAATTTTCTCCATCACCTTTTATATAGTATCACCTACAAACCCTTTTCCTATTTGGTTAAGGTAATAATTTTCCTAGGGTAAAAGTTTATTCCAAAAATAAATTAATTAAAATGAAATCACGTTTTTTTTTCCATGAAAATGACTGTCGAAGATCTTATGGAAATTGTGTAAGGAAATTTTCGAAAATTTCCTTCACTGTCAAGGACGAAAATTTTATGGAAATTTGAATCCAATTTTCCTTTTCCTTTTTCACATGGAATTTTCAATTCCAAATTTTTGGAATACAATGTCTATTCCAAATTAGACATTGTATATCCAATTCTAAATTGGATTCTAATTATCTATTTATTTATTTATTTATTAATATAATATTTTCCCATTGAAAATATTAATCCTATTCCAAATAGGATAAAACTTCAATTAATAATCCAATTTAAAATTAGATTTATTAACAAGTCTTTATTAATATTATATTTTATATACATCTATTATATAAAATAATATTAATTATATATATCACATATATTTCAACCAAGAGATATTATTTAATTTCTATTCCAAATAGAAACTTCAATTTATTCACAATATTAATTATAATCTTTGTGCTAGCAAAGAATATAATAATATTTCATTTGGACTAATAACTAAATTTATTTGACTAATTAAATTATTTAATTTAATTATCAAATAATAAGTTAATTAATCCTTTAGCAAAGATCAGAACACTCGTTAGTGTGCGACCCCATAGGTTCAATACTAAATCGGTAGTAAATTGATCATATCAATATACTAATCAAGGGTGGCGTCTAGCAACATTCCTTAACGACCGGATAGCATGAAGTATACAGTTTACTCTCAAGAACCAGTAGAAGAATAATGTAGTAATTCCTTCTGTCCTTATAGCTCTGGATCACCCTAGGATATGGTTCAACTGTCAAATCCCAATAGGCGATCAACTATGTGTTCACGTCAAATATAATCGACCATTGAATGGCTTAAGAAACTCATTTCTTCTTTCATTCAATTGCCCTGGCCAAGGTCTTAGTTTGGTCGTTTATAATTCATGACAACATGGAGCTTAAACTCATTATCAAGAGTTGACAGATTCCGTCTTGATCAATCACTAATTCTACAAGTATTTAATCGTACCCAATATCCTTTCAACTATCGCCCTTGGGCCATAGGTGTCTAGTATCAAAGCACAATAAATAACTTGTCAATTACTATAACGATCTCAAGTCAAAGGAAACAGTTACATCACATTCTTTAAGAAAATATCCTATTGACAGTTTACGGTAATTCTAACCATTAGGAATTATCCAATGAGTCGGTTCAATGATCATATCTCTATATGCATCATCTATCTATGTGATTTAGTTAATGAGATCAACTAATCTTTATCCAATAAAGACGATCACATAAATATTGATCTAACCGGATTACTAATGTCCAAATTAATAATCCTACGATCAAGAACAAATTTAGATTAAATTGTAAAAGACTTTGCTCTCATTATCATGATCTCTATCACGATGACAAATCTCAAAATTTAATCAATGACCTTATCAAAATAATCAAACAATTGATAATAATGATAAAAGAATATCAAATGCCATATATTTTATATCAAATGACATTCACCAAAATATGTTCAGATTATCAAATATGATATTGGATCTAGGGCATATCTATTATATCCCTAACACATTTGAATCCCACATTATTTGTGTGTAGAGGGAAATAATAACTATTTGGTGGATAGAATTATTGATAGTTGTACGTGTGAGATGTAGCAAGTATTCCATAGAATAAGTTTATAATAAGCTGCTACTAATTAAAAATGATTAACGTGTTCAGTCCATAGTGGCAATACGTCTCCATCGAGAGGGGTTTGTTTCAATAAAAAGAATTGTATTTCTTACATCACCCTTTTTTTCACTCTTATAGCTGCGCTATTTGTTGGAAACACTTTGTTCCCAAAATAGAAAATTATGCCCCGTTTGGCCACATTTTGGCAACGTTTTTTCAAATTTTTTTGAAAACATTGTTTGTTCATTAATTAATGATTTATTTTTGAAAATTTTCTGAAATTATTTTTCAAGTTCCCAAAAACTAGTTTAGGATAGGTTTTGGAGGAAACTTGTTCTTCCATTCACAATGTTAGGTGTTTGTCATAATTTTCTTACAATATTTGATTTTTCCAGTTTGTTGAAAGAAAATGGCAATATAATTACTTTAAGTGGGTTTTCTTCTTGTAGAAGGAACTTATAAATCTCCCATATTTGGTTAGGCCTTTTTCTTGTAGGAAAAGGTTTGGACTTCTACAAATAGAAGATCATTCCTTTTCATTAAGTAGCACTCACAATGTAACCAGAAGGTGCTTGAGAATCTTGTTTAGGGAAGAACTTTACGGGACAAGTGTTAGTGTGTCACTTGTGTTTGCCTCTTTGTGAGGTTGTTTTCTCGATGTTTTGTACTCTCTTTTTATATAGTGAATTGCTCATCTCCGCAACGTTGACCGAACCACATTGTATGTTTATGTCCCTTTTGGTAGATTTCTCTTTTGTGGTCCGATTTATCGTCGTTGAAGGTTGGCTTTGCTAGCTTCCACATGACACTTGATTTTTTCGATCCTAACATACAAAACTTTTAATTTTTTTCAAATAAAATACATGTCCAAATATAATTTTAACTTCCAAAAATTATTTTCCAAAACTATTTAAAATATTATTTTTTTAAGTTTCAACTAAATTTATGTCCAAAAGCTAGCTTAGAGCATAGAAACTTGGAATAGAAAATGCAAAAATAATTTCGAGCCGGCAAATTTTTTGTGTCCGTAAGAAATTTAATCCGTTAACTTCTCGGTCCTTGTTCTTGGTCTATGTAAAAGATCCGTCGATGGGAATGAATCTACGTTTAATTTTTATTACCGGGTTAACTGTTGCTCAAAATATACGAATTTATTCTTCACAAGATAAAGAAAACTATTCTATAAAAGCGGCACTTCAATTTACAGAATTTTAGCGAACTTAAATAGAAAAACAAATCACACTTAACACTAATATTTATTTTGGAAAAAAATGCCGAGAAAGGGAGAGATTTCATTCCGTGTATGAAAAATAAGGCCAAGCGTCCAAATATATAAACGCTGAAAGGGTAAGATGGAGAGATGCAATTCAAAAGATTCCTCCTCCCCTTCACAACCATTTCACAAAACCTAAGACTGTTCCATTCGTAACTCTTGCTATTTGTGATTGGACAAGGTAGGATGAATTAAAAACAGAAGAAAACCATAATATAAAACTGTAGCATTAATTAACAAATGTATGGAAGATTCAAGTAAAACCCCCTGGACCGATATTGTCGAGATGTATCTAAAAACTCTACACCACTAAGTATTAATGACGCAGCTTAGTTACAATATAAGAACAAAAGAGAGATCAATGTTTTCTTGATATTGAAGTATATTTTTATGTATGTTTTATAAAGCAGGTGACGTGTGATAAAAAAATTAAAGTTTCAATACATATCATTAATATATATATATATATATATATATATATATATATATATATATATATATATATATATATATATATATATCAACAGACAAGTATCTTGCGGTTGTTAATTTGACGTAAATACTTAATGCAAGTAAATTTTTATCACACAATAATTAGAAGGTTTTAAAAAGTGGACACAGGACAATATGATTCCATGACATCAACTTGTTGATTTGATGATTTGATCTAGCGAATATACTATCAAGAATTTAGTACGTAAGCAAGTGTAAACCAAGGTATATATATCCAAACCAATAATTATTCGTGTTAAAAACAAGGATTCATACTCACATTCTCCTTAAATCCCATAAATATATTAATCCTAAACATCATATAAAACTATTTTACCACCTGGAATTCGATGTATTCTAAGATGCTATAACCAATAAGACAACACCCCAAACACAATAAATTCTCTCCAAGAAACCTCTTTCAGAAAATTTCCTTAAATTTACAACCTTTTTTTTAGCAAAGAAAAAGAGGATGTTATCAAGAGCTTTTGTCACTAAACACCAAGTTAGAAGGAATTTCAACGATCATGAAGAAACCAGCTGCAGATCAATGTCTATACACGAGTACGAGGAATTCATCATCGGATTCAAACAAGATGTCCCTCTCGTATTTTTCGACGAAAATAATGATCTTAATCATAATCATGGTAACATTCCGATCATCTAACCATCTCATCTAAAAATTTAAACTGTTATAATGTAAATATTTATTTACTGAGTTATATTATGTCTTAACAGGTAAAGCAGTCGCTCGTTCTTGCGAGCCAAGATTGACACTGAAAGAAGTGTTAAGGGAGCTGGGGTTATGGGAGAGAGTCATTTTGGTATGACTGCGAAAGTTGTGCTTTTAAAAGGGAAAATATGTGCTCTAAAAAGGATTAGGAAAGTGGTTTTGAAAAATAGTGAATTGGGAAAAGAATTGAGAAATTTGCTAGGGTTAGTAGAGAGTGCAAGCAACTTGTTCCAATCACAGCTTATTTATACTCAAAGAGGATCAAGTTTCTTGTTTGTGATTATTATCCCATGGGTAGTCTTGCTGATTTACTTTCAGGTGAGCTTTCTTTTTCATATATTCACTAGGACGTCGTTGTTGTTTTTATAATCTAATTGTGGATTAATTTGTGCATTATCAATGTATATAACTTAAATACTAGTATTCTATTTTACTTGTCGAGAGGCAGCACCACAATTAAATAAAGTTATACATATTAAATAAAGTATTTAATAGAATTTGGACTAAAATTGTTGGGGTATGTGAATCGATTGGGCGTTGGTAAACACAAATTTGAAAGAAAAACAACCTATATTACTCACAAGAATAGATTACACGAGTATTACAAAACTCATAAAACACTCTCAAAAACTCACAAACGAGGATCACTCTCTAGGATCACTCTTGTTCTCACTCTTCTTGGTGATGAACACTCTAATTTTTGTGATGAAGTACAATGAAGGCAAGCACCTCTTTTTATAGTAAAATGGGTGAGGGTTTTTTGTGGAAATTCCCATGTGAATAAGGAAGCTTCCCATGGATGCTATGGACTTGTTCAACCATTATGGGCTGCAACTTATTGAAGGCTTGTCAAAATTTACTAGTTTGAACATCTAAAAGTACAGTAGGAAGTCATCAAAAATGATTGAGTTTGACCAACAGTCAATGCTAGCTCCCCCACTTATCTAGAGCTTCCTAAAAATGGTTATTGGTAGTATCTCCTTGATATTAAAATAAGTTAAATCTGCCATGTTTAATACAACGCCAAATAAAAGTAAGTGCTTCTTTGACTACAAAACTAGCTAGAAGGTGAAACAGATAATCCGCCATGTTAAATTTTAATCGCGTAAAAACAGTAACACTATCAATGCAACAACAACAACAATAACGCAGTATAATTCCATTTAGTGGGGTCTGGGGAGGGTAGTATGTACGCAGACCTTACCCCTACCTTTGGGTAGAGAGACTGTTTCCAAATAGACCCCCGGCATCCTTCCCTCCAAGAACTTCCCACCTTGCTCTTAGGGAGACTCGAACTCACAACCTTTCGGTTGGAAGTGGGGGTTGCTTACCATCAATGCATATAAATGAAATTCTTTTACTCCAATTTCTTATCCTTATAAAATTCTTGGTTGCAGGAGCAAGGGATCTAGGACAAACTGCACTAGAATGGAAACAACGTTTAATAATAATTCTATGTATTGCTAATGGCCTTGCATTTATCCACTCTCAAAATCAACCAAAAAATCAAATTAAGGATCACAAGGACATATACTTAAATGTTCATGGCAATGTCAAGGCATCCAATGTTATGATCAACATTGATTTCACTGCTTGCCTTTCCGACTATGGCTTCGCGCAATTAGCAGAGAGGACAAAGTTATCAGATACCTGGCAGAAAAGCCACCCGCTCTTGAATATGTATATTCTCATGAATTGCTAAGCCAGAAAAATGATGTGTATAATTTTGGTATTATTTTGTTGGACATATTAGGAAGGCAATGGATGAAGAAAGAAGAGATGAAAATTGGGGAGTTTGAATTTTTGGTACAAGGCAAAGAAAGAAAACAAGCTTTCAATGTATTGAATATAGCTTTGAGCTGCACAAATAGTAATCAAGACGCTAGGCCTACTATGGAAGAAATAGTGATATACTTGGGAGATGTTTTAAGGGTGAGAAACTAGAGTGATTTTCTTTTTTGTGTCCATAAAATAAAATTAGAGGCAGATTCAAAATTTGAAGTTTATAGATTTCTACAGTTACCTCAAGTCAGAGGCAGAATCACAGCTACCACAGTTGGTCTTTAACCATTTATTGGTATGTTGATCTTTTTCAAACAATATTAGTCGATTCTAGACTAGGCATAAACATAATAGTCTCTGACTGCAACGAATAACCAATTTGAATATTTCAATTTGAACCTTGATGTGTGATTTTTAATTAAGCATTTTACCAAAATATTGATGGCTTATTATGAATTTTCATATGCCTAGTGTAGCAAGGTGCGACTACATAACCAACATCTATTCAATAGCGCTGATTTCTTTCTCTATTTAGATAATAGTAGTGTTTGAATCAATTTGCTCATGTCTTAATTAGAATTTAAACATGACTTTTCATAATTTTTATCCATTTAATTATTTGTTATAACACATACACTTAGGGGTCATTTGGTATGAGATATAAGTAGATATAATGCTGGTATAAAAATTTAATACAATCTTAATACTTTGTTTGGTTAGTTAATTTGGTATTAGTTATCCCGGGATTAAAATTAGTACCAAGATAACTTATATCTTATAGGGGATGGGGGTAATTACTATCGGGACAACTTGTATCTTCTTCTTAGAAATTATACAATTGTCATTTTTAATACAACAACCAAATAATGGATAAAAATAATATTAAAATAACTAATCACACCATAACTTATTCCAACATAAACCGTATTAAACCAAACGACCACTTAGGAATTTGGATGTTATATTCAATAGCTTTTTCTTATTAATATGTTCTGTTTAAATGTGAGAAAGAAGTAATTATGATAAAGAGGGTTTATTTTCCCCCATAATAAAGGGATCCTAGAAGGGACAGGTACTGATGAAATATGGAGTAGCCTCACGTGTGGTTCTGCACTTTGATTCGTTGGTTCCTTTCTAATTTTCTGTCACTGTTTACAGAGTCAAGAGGACCACTTTACTTCTATAATGTCACTGAATCATGTCAGACCTTACACGTGTGCTTTTATTACAATCCTTCACTCTCATGCCAGACAGGGTCCTCCTCCTCCTCCTCCTAATAATAATAATAAATAATAATAATACGGTGCACAAATTATTCTGCATTCATCAAGGTCGGAGCTAAACCGAAAAATGTTTGCTCAAACAATGTACTTATATTAAAAATTACTCCTTCCGTTCACTTTTACTTGCCACGTCTACTAAAAATAGATTTTTTATTTTTACTTGCCACTTTACGCATATCAAGAGAAGATAAATTTTTTTCATGTTATACCCACAGTATTTATTACTCATTTCAAATTATTTTCTCAAATCTAATAAAATATGCATCAATTAATATGAGGATCATTGTAAATTATGCACTTCATTTATTATTTTTAAGGGACTTAAAAAGTCAAAACGTGCTGATAATATGATATAATTACGTATTTTAGTCGCTTATTACACTCTAATTTATTGCACTTCAATTGAGTTTGAGCATCAAACGCTAGCGCTTTGCACTAATTGTGTGTCTTATGCCTTGTAAGAGTGATTCCGAGCCATGATGTTATGGAATGAATACAAATGATTTGAAAAAGTCCAAGGAATTAAGTCGGGATCGTGTTCAAGGATCAACAGATAATAGTTAATAACGAACGAAGAATCGAGTAGGAATATTGCACACTGTTTAGTAATACACATAACTTTTAGCTCAAAACTCCATTTGAGCTCCACAATATATGGTTGGAAATTAACTCAAAGGGATACAACTTTCATATTTTAGGTTTTTCCAAATTCTCAACAAAACAGGGTGAAGAGTACGCGGCCCCGTGCAAATGGGGCAGAACACTGGTCAAAGTCTGCGGTTGAACTGCGGCCTTGCACGTCCTATCCGGGAAAAGTATCCTTTTTCGCATAGAAGAAGGTATTATTATTTGGACCCGATCCTACTTAGTATATATACATGGAAGAACAGCATTTTGAGGACTTTTAACATAATTTAGACCTAAGGAGGATAAGGAGACCGGGGATTCGACCTAAGGAGGTAAGAACACACTAGGAGCAAGGAGGATAATTCGTCTACGAGTTTTTCACTTCCTTCTTCCTATTTCCTTTACTGGTTATGAATTCTAATATTGTAATTATTCATACTATTATGAATAGCTAGTTTGTTATCTAGGGTTTTGATGGGACCTATTAAAGAGCCCTTAATCGACTATACCTATTTAGTGTGTGTTACTCGGGAGAGAGTGCATATTTAGGTAATTCTTGAACAACATCACTCCTAACGTATATGAGGGATCAATACGGAGGGTTTAAATGTGGGATTAGGGAAAACGAAACCTTGGGTGCGATCCGAGTGCGCCATACTTAAAGCCAGCTCACGTAATTCGAGAGAACATGTATAATAAATTATGGTAATTACTCGGAAGAGAGTTACGACAGTTAAAGCGCTCTTAATCGATAGAGAATACTTCGGCAGATTTATAGAAAACGTAGCGGGAAGGATTCCGACAATTGGGGAAATCATAACTTTAGACCTCCTGAATCTTGTCTCTAACCCTTAGTATTTTTAGTTGCTAATTTACTATTTAAATTTGTTAGTTAATTAGTTAAACACAAGAATCTTTATATCTATAAGTTAGGAATTGTTCAAGCTTATCTTCTTGGTGATATTGAACAGTTGTAGTTAAGCCTTAGTTCTCTGTGGGATTCGACTCCGGACTTATAAATCGGATTATATTTGCAACGACCACTTAGTCTTTTTTATAAGACATAGTTGGGTGTGATTATGTGCCAAGTAAAAGTGAACGCATGGAGTAATAATTATATATATAAATATTAAAATTAGAATCTAGTTATCAATTAGCACTTAAAATTGTCGTTCTAAAATTCAGAACTTATAAATTGAAGTTCCGATTCCGCTTCATATATTTACACATGGTCCGAGAAAAGACCGCATCTCAAGAGAATATAATTTAGATATATTGCACACTCTAAAGCAAGTATTACTAATTGTCTCGTAGAGGTCCTCTTCCTACAATTTATTAAAAAAGAAAAAGAAAAAAAGAGAGAGATTAAAAATTTGAAATTGTGTGAAAGATACCGGACTTATTTGTTGATGTTGAAACATTGATATCGAGTTTTGAAATTGTTGTAATGCAATAAAATTTTAAATCTTACACCATATTAGCTTTCATGTTGTATCTAAGGTTGCTGCCAAAATAGCTTTCAAGGGCTACTTTGTGATAAGAATTTTACCAAATTACTTAGGCACATGAAAGAATTGTAATTAGCAATAGCTTTTACCGTAACTCACAAAAATGACTTCGTTTGGATGTGGTTATTCATTAATAACATTTACTTATTCTTTAAGAACTGAATTTGTATCATTAAAGTAAACTCAATATTACATGTAATATTCAGTTCACATTTCAAGCTAGTGTAGCGATTAAGATATGATTCAATTAATCTCATTTAGTCGCGGTATCTACCACACTTGGACCAATTACTACACATTATACCATTTTTTTCCTTTTAATAACTGAAAATATAGGTGAATAGGCCTGCAGTTAGAATATTATATTACTAACAATATCTAGCTATCATTATTTGTTTGATTAAATCATGTCGTAATTTGTTTAGTTTAATGGTACATTTTGACTGACCCCAGACCCCAGTAGTTTACTTTAATTTTTTTTATAATTATAATGTGTTGACTTTTACTTCCAAAGCGTGTGGGTTAGCAGTATTTTAAGATTCTTTTAGCAGAACCCAAGGAATCAAGAAGTTTCGGGTTAGATTCATCGTGCCTCCTTAATTAGAGCATGATCCTGCAATAATTTACATTAATTTCAATATTTCATATTATCTTTAGCGCTTAATTACAGAAAGGATTAGTGAAGAGATAGAAACTTCATTATTTGGGAGTGATAAATCTAAAATGAATATAAGTCCGTGAGTACGTATAATTTATGCTTTGTATAAACGCATCATGTCATTACTTAGTTTTATAAAATAATAATGGGTACGAAATTAAGGATTAAAGATTAGGATTAGAGTGACATGTTGTTCTTTTTCCAACCGAAAGGTTGTGAGTTCGAGTCTCTCAAGAGCAAGGTGGGAAGTTCTTGGAGGGAAGGATGCCGGGGGTCTATTTGGAAACAACCTCTCTACTCAAGGGTAGGGTAAGATCTGCGTACATACTACCATCCCCAGACCCCACTAAGTGGAATTATACTGAGTTGTTGTTGTTCTTTTTTCAATGACCTGCATTTTTCTTTTCTCGATTTTTGTTGTACCTTTTATAAAATAATAATGGGTGTGAGATTAAGCCTTAAGGACCCGAGTGAAACTATGAAAAAAAAACTGTTTTTTATAAGAAGAAGAAAGAGATGCAAATGCGTTTTAGCGTTTGATTTTTATTTAGCGGGTGTTTAGCTGGTCAGGTTGAGCGCATAGGTAGATTTTCTATGTTTTGTTTGGGTGTTAATTATTTTATTTGGTCCCAAATATAAATATTTATATGGACCGCCACGACATATTTTTCCGTCGGAAAGTTTGCTTAATTTCAGCTGAATGATTATTTATGTGCAATAAAAATAGTTGAGTAACTTTCATGTTACCAATAAAAGAAAAGTGACTTTCAAAAAGCATGTCAAATATGGGTAACGAATGAGTTTAACATTTACATTTATAAAGAGGGCTCCTCAAGTTTAGGAGATCAGAAATTCTCCTAGAAGTCATCATATTCAAGAAGTCATGAATAATACGATTACCTATATTATCCGTTGGTTAACCCATTCTTATCGTATTAAATATGGGTCGGGTTGAATAATTTATCTGTTTTTCATTACCCGTTGTTTACCTAAACCATATTTGACACAATCCACCCGTTTGCGATTATTCATAATTTTAGATAGTTAAATGATCGTTTGAGTAATGAAATGTATATAAATAGCACCCTGTTGAGCTTCAGTTCCTCCTGCACATTTTCCTTGGAAATATATAATAAGAAAAAGAAAAACTAAAGGCAGAAGATAATGGCAAGTGGAGAGACTGAGCTTTACTTTGTTTTCATGAACTATGATCCTGAATATGATCGCCTTCTATCCAAAAGGTCAGTATTCTTCTTCTTCTTCTTATTTTCATAGAAATCAAAACCTTGAATCTGTTAGGTTTAAAAATCTTGAATCCGCCCCTAAATTTAAAATATATTAAAAGTTACATTCTTGATTTTATATAATGATAGAACAAAGAAGGGAAGCTATGAGCTGGATCTATACATAAGCAAGAAACATGATGAGTTGTTAGCAAATACCTTTGAGCCAGGCAGCTATAAAAAGAGATTGTCTTTGGTTATTGTTGATGGCTTTGCTGTTGAAATCACTGATGATCAGGTTTGTTTATTTTGTACTAGCTTTCTTCTTGTTCTTTCCTAAAATATATTAATATATTCTGAGTTATGTTGCTCACACTCCTCAATAACGCATGTCGACTCTTTCAAAAATAATATATTTTTTATTTGATTTCGGTGCGAGTGCGGGAACTTTTTTAGAGAGTTGAAGCAACATAAATTTTGAATACTTTTTTTTCAATTTACTGTTAACATTAACGGCATTTCATGATTGCAGGCCAATGTGCTTAGATCTGCAAAAGAAGTGAGGGTTGTGGAGAAAAATCAAGAGCTTGCATAATGCCGGCCGATGACTGTTTCTTGTCAATGATTAATTCTTGGAAAAGAAATTAACGGAAATCTAAAACTGTCACCCCCCCACCCCCAACTCCCACCCCTTCTCCCCCTTCTCGTCCAAAAAGAAAAATTTAAGAAAATGAGAAGAAAATTGTGGGGTTTGGTGGGGAAAGAAATAATTGTTTTAGTATTAATGCTTCATATATTGGAGCTAAACTATATACTCTATTTTGTTCTTAATTTATTAAGCCAACTTATGGTACTGTTTTCTAGCTCTCTCCCGCCTCGTATATTTAATTTCCTCAATTGAATATTATATCAAATAAAAGTAATTCATTATCATTCGTTACTATCAATCTGAATTAACTCATCATATTATTTATACGTTCAACATATCAACTATTAAACAACTTATTAGAGATACAAGACAATTAATCAGAAATATTATAAAATCCCCCGCTCTTCGGGTACCCTTAGCGTTGAGGAACATCTACTAGGGTTACAAAACAGTAACTAAATGTTATATGTTATATATGAATACATTGAACTAAACTAATGGATGTCAATTGAGTACTCTTATAAATTCTTATTCGATAAACAATGTAAATTATACATGTACTTAATAAATGTTTATTTAAGTCATGTGACTTTTCGAGTGAATTTGATAGAAATTTTTACCTCCTTTTAAATAAATACCATTCAAAAAATTATATTACATAGACAACTTTTAAGGTTTATAGCAAAATATTTAATTTTGCTTACCTCCTAGCCCAAAATCACTAAATACGCTAATCAGTTACACTATTTTCTTTCTCTCTCTACTTTGATATATCTCATTCTCTTCCCTTCGTTCCATTAAAATTTCAGAGCTCCTCCTACTTCCACCGGATTTGTGCAAATTCCACTTCAAAAATTGCTCTAGCTCCCGCATCCAACGACAAGTATACCGGAACTCTCTCACTTTGTCTTGAATATCGCCGTATTGTAACCAAAATTTCTCAAGTATGTCATTACATCCTTTAGGGTATCGATTTATTCGCTTTTGCACATGAAAACACTTCCAATGCGTTAGCAATACAAGACGCCAATACATTAGGGTACAAATCGAGATCGCTTTGGCCATCGTATTTAGGATAACCAAAAACGAGATTGGAAAAACTAGGAGAAGCGACATCATCATGATCGGTGTGAGCACTATGTTCGCTTTTGCTGCTGAAGTAATCGAGTTCATGTGTATCACAACTAGGAGAAGCGACATCATCATGATCGGCGTAAGCGTTGTGTTTGTTTTCGCTGCTGAACGAACCGAATTCATGTTTTTCTCATTGATTTTCAATGTATCATGCTGTATTCTATGTATTCAATTGTATTCAATGCCTCTATATATACCATGAATGTATTCATAAGTTTTTTTAATTAATATAATTTATGTATTCGGATGAATTATTAATTTCTCTGAAGATTGTTATGTTTTTAGGGTATTTTTCGGTTGAGAATCATTTTTATAACTGAAAATACAAAATTTGTGTGTTATAATTGAGTTTGTTGAGTTATATTGGGAGTCTATTATGTTAATTGATTCACATTCCCTTTTAAAAACAGTATAATCTCTCATTTCACGCCATGAATACAGTCGAATACAATAATCTGTCTAGCTGTAGTCTCATGGTTTACTCCATGAATACACTCGAATACAATAATTAATTAGCTGGACATCCCTGATTCACGCCTATTTTTACTATTATATTCATAAATACAATAGCTTAATACATCCAATATATCTCATAACCGTATAAAAAATATCTATAATCCGTAATATAGCAAATTTATTTATAAATGGCTATGTACTACTAAAAAATAGTGCTTTATGATTTTTTTTATAAATAGGGTATTCTTATCCCAATAAAAGACAGTAACTTGAATGAATTATCTAAAATAATCTTCTAATTCTTTAAACTTTGTATAACAATGAATATATTTTAATTTATTGTGGCATACTAATGTACATACTTATACTTCTCCAACTAGCAATCTGCCAATATTATTTTAAGCATGATGAAACAATAATAAAGAAACCAAATTCCAAAGCTTTCTATTACAACTTGAATATGTAAATCAAAAAGATAAAAGGAAAGCAAAAACAATAAATAAGAAAATACAATTTAAGAGACAACTAGCTACTATATGATTCAGGGTGGAAGTAGTATATAGCATGTGACTTCAGCAAAATCCAATAATTTTGATCCAAATTCTTTATCTATATTAATTAAATATATACAAAAGCCAAATTCAAAAATAGCAATTGAGGTCGTGTTAAGAACCCATAAGGTCAAATCTTTGCTCCATCTCTTTTATGATTTTTTTGAGAAACGTATATTTTAGACACTCTTAGAGATAATAGTTGATAAAATGTATATTTTTTTATATATGTTCTATTTTATACAAAAAATACATATTTTATACACTTTTCAGGTAGCAAACACAATTAATTTCAGTCGATCGACCAACTTTGTATTTTTTTTTCATGTGCCGAAGGTCTATTGGAAACAATCTATATATCCTCACAAGATGGAATAAGGTCTGCATACAAATTACCCTCCCAAATCTCACTGTGTGAGATAATATTGGGTGTTTTTTTTGCTTTCCCTTTGTGCGCGCGTGTGTGGAGATAACCTTGTGGTGGTCCTGGTGAATAGATAAACAGTCAGGCAGCACTTAGAGCTGTCGTCCATACAAATGCACAAACAAATTTGGTGAACAGATAATGGGAAGTCAGATTTCTGCAGTTGTGGGAATCATAAGGGCAAAAATGAATAGTGAAATTCAAGACTGATGTGAAACCGCATACTCAGTACTCTGCATTTTTATCTAGTTAAGGTTATATTGGAGTACAACATTTTACCTGCAATCCTTCTATTTCTCGACAACGTTTAAGTGCTACTAGCTAACTCCTGACATTATTATTGTGGGGTATTTCGTCCTTGTGCATTTGTACTATACTCCCTTTCACATGCTACCCTTATTCTTTCCACCTCCTACGGGGATCAACGGTTTACCGGCAATAACATTTCTGTTTCATAAAAATAGGATAAGGTCTTGGTTCGGATTAATCAAGAGGGATAACTTCTCTTGATCACTCCTTGTTTTCTTACTGTTGCATAGAAAGGGCGATTCTTAACGCGCTTTTCAAGCGCTTAGCTTCTATTAGTGGCGGTGTGACAAGTCATGTTATTTAGTTGGAAGCCAAAGCCAAAAAGGTACGAACGAAGTGACATGCCCTTTAGAAGATAAGGGCGGCTTTCTTGTGATGGTAATTGTGAACATCTTTGCATATACCCTACTTTTCCCAGGCCTAGTGACGTGGTAGTATTTTTACTAAGGGTATAAAAATATATAACAATAAATATACAAAAAAAATAAGTGGAGTCAACATATAATATATATGCATATTATTTTCTTTACCTACCTACACTTTGTATTTTGATTTCCCGCATAGAAGTGTCAGTTGAGACCTCTTGCTATATAAGGTGGCTCCGTCACTGCCCAAACTCTACTTATGGAATCACACTGGATTTGTATTGTTGTTCTCGCTCATTTTGTTAGCTTGATGTTGTAGTTAATTAAACAAACCAAAATAGAATATATAATTAAGGGTGAAATTCAAAAATAGCTAGATTTAGCCAAAGTTTCAAAAGTAATCGAAATTTAGACACTTTCATATAAAGATAAATTTTAACGAAAAATCCAAAAAATATTCCAGCATAATATATTGGTCCAGCATAATATGCTGAAAGTTCATACACAGGTGCTTCAATCTCTAGTATATTATGCTGGAGCTTTTCGTGTGTTGGAGTTCCAGTATAATATGTTAGAAGTTCATACACATGTGCAACAATCTCCAATATATTATGTTGGAGCTTTCTGTGTTACAACAAAATAGTAATTATTTTTTAATAATTTTATAAACGCTTACTATTTCTCAATTATCGCTCCGAAAACTAGCTAACCCTCGTTATTTTTAATATAGTTAAATTTATGAGCAATGATTTTGAGTTGGACGTGTTGAGTCAATTTTTTAGTTGAAACCGACCCGCCCGTACTGACCAAACAAATATACATTGGCTGAGTTATGACTCAATTTGTTTGAATACAATCGCCCATCTGAAAAGCTGGAATAAACAAAAGCAAGCTAAGGGAACTAAAATAAAATTGACCTTGGGAAAATCCCTTGATTAGTGAGACAAAACTCAAAAGTCAACCCAAACTCGATACAGTTAATTTTCCTGAGAAGGTGGAAGTAATTGGGTCGATTGGGACGTTGATAGTTCGCCCGAAAAGTTTGGTCCAAGAAAGTAAAATATTTTAAGACAAAAAGATCTTGGAATAATTAACAGGAAGGTATTTCATTAGAAATGTGAGTTTTTTTAGTATATAGTTTGGTCAATTAACTTGCATTTATCGGACTCCAAACAGAAAAATTCAATTTAATAGTTAATTACTTAAACTCTGGGGAATTCTATGAGAGGATTAATTTAACATATCAAAAAGTCAATCTTCCTCAAGAAACAAATACCTAAGGAAAAAAAGAAAGAAAGAATAAGTTTCTCAATAAATTAAAAAAGTCATTGGACGGTGAACCACATGCATGCATGCAAAGTTAACGCGGAAAATAAAGATATCCCAAATCAAAATATTTTACAAAATTAATGCAAAATTTCACAATATTTTGCATTCGTTCATATAAAATTTTGAATATGTAATCTTTACAAAAATAAAAACTATGACTGACAAGACATGACGACCTGTGAGAGATTGAACAAGCGATGCCTTGAAGAATCTATATTCTTCCTTTTTCTATATTTTGTATTTACTTACTTGAAATTCTGAATTCTTCTTTCTGAAATAGTGCTCACGAACAAGACATGCATGATGTTTTATACCTCACTACCACATAAGATGGTGATTTATATGGTGTTCAATTTTTCGCTTAAATTGATTAGGGAAGAATTTGGTTCTTCTAAATGTTCATTACTTTACTATTGCAAAAATAGTAAATGCGAAAAGTAAAGAACATAAGTATTTTACGTGAAAAACACGTGGCTCAAAAGATGAAAAAGTCACGACCTACTTCCTAGTAAAATTTTTCCAAACTCTTCACTAAATCACTGAGCAAAAACTGCATTTATAAAAACACTTTTGTAAACCTAAGACTAACTCTAATCCCGTTGTGCAAACACCCTCTAACTGCTGCGACAACTTCAAGTTAACTCTAACTTGAAAACTCTGAGTATCTATTATAATTGCCTCTAGATAAAACTAAAAGGTACAATATGAAAACACCTGCTACACTTGAACTAGAATAAAAGATAGACATATGGAACTGGTTCTTCTATCTGGTTCATGCAGCTTCAGTTTTGCACACTTGAATCACACACGAACTGCTTGCAAATTGCCTTGCTATTTTGCTTTCAATTCACGTTTAACTTCTGCTTATGTGCATACCTGTAAAATGAGAACATTATGACATATATAGAGTTAGCAGATGAAGAAATAATTAGATTTCTAATACTATCTTCCTTGGTGGAAGAGTTCTAATTAATCTCAACTGCTAAATCCTTCCTTGTCTAGGATAATATTCTCTTTGAGTAAGGAGTCCTTCTCTTTATCATTTATGCAATATTTTCAATTAGGGAATATCTATTGTGCCAGAATATGTTTATCCCTTGCATGTGCATCTCAATTGCTTTGAGTTTGCCTGTGTCTATGTCTACCCCTGATGGACCTGGTTTATTTCTGAGTTCTTTTGTCATTCTTCAAAAAAAAAAAAATCTTGGACCAACAAATTTCACATTTTTATGATGGCAAACTTTGTGCTTCCATAAGCTTACACCCGTTTCAACTTAGCTCAACAACAACACTCTGTTAGATACAATTTTCCTTTTTTTACTTATCATCAAGGACCGAGTTCATTAAGTTATAAACATCACAGTTCAGAGTATAAAGCATAATTTTTTCCCTTTTGGCATCATCTAAAAGTTGCATAAAAATGTGTGATTCCCAGATTTTAAAAATTACTCATGACCACTAGGAAAATTGTGGATTAATCATCAATAATCAAATACGAATTCAAACTATCAAGGAAATATAGACAGTCAATAAGAGCAGAAGCAGTAAACTTCATTGATAGAGAATATGGTTCTACGACAATCCGCAAAAATAAACAAAAACATTTAAAACATGAGGAACAAAAAGAAACATCCCGAATCTGGATCACTGAAAAGGTCTAGGCAAGGTTAGGAAATTAAGTCTTGGAAAAACTGGGGGTTTGGGTTTTGCCTTGAAGAAGGTGCAACATATCTTGAAGAATTCTATCATTTTTCTCCCTTTCCTTTGTGAGCTCAGTTCTGAGAGCATCTCTCTCAAATCTACCTCAGCTAAACGAGTCTTCTGCCTTGCTATCTCTGTATCCTTTATCCCACTCTCATGTACTAGGGTCCTGACCTTACTGTTGACAAGTGTCTTTTTAGATGAACCAGGTTCATTGGGATGCCACGGATCTCACAATCACAAGCAAGAAGAGTATTGATATCAAAATGGTCTTTGCTTGTTGCCATCCCCAACTTCTTCAGTGGCACCTTAGAATGAGCAAAAACAGTAGTGAGAATGAAGCCATAGGAAATGAACTTGATTCAAAATGTTCAAAATTTTGAGAAAGATAAACGGAGAACGCCAAATGAGAGTGTATACATTATACATATGTATAAAGGTTAACTTCCATACATAGACTTTAAGAAATTTTGATACCATTAGGTGTATTTTAATAAGTTACAACAGATTATTTTTATTTACTACATGAGCTTGTTGTATGTCTCTTGTAATTAATGGACCTTTTAGATTATGATTTAAAGAATCTTTTTAAACAAACTGAAAATCTTACGAGAAAGCATTAGATCACGACCTAAATTTTGTAAGTTAATGTCAATATTAACCACAGCCTAATGCTTTGAGCAAATATTAGACCACGAGACCAATGTTATCCGGAAGGAGTAAATATTTAAGGACTATATTTGCACAACATTTTAAAATAGTGACAAATCTAAACAATGACCTATAAAGGGGACATTGGCATAAATGTGCCATAAGTTTAGCTAGTTTTGATTGGAAAATAACATTGCAAGGTCGTTCTTAAAATAATATCGAAAAGTATATATCTTATGTTATATACAATATAAACTTTATATATTTTTTTAATACCAAATATAAATAGTTTCTGGCGCGTACTGAAAATACATTTCCCTTGTTTGATATACTTTATCCATGTAAACTATGGGCTTGACTTTTGATCAAAAATCATTTATAGCCATTTCGGCTAAAATTAATGACAACTGGAGGCCATAAAATAAGGCATACAATTCATAGCCCAAAACCAACTATAAGGGCTAGCAAGTGAAACCCAGGAAACCAGAGGAGACTCTGGCTTCTCAATGCAACCTTCTTTTACACTTAATATTAGTAGTCAAAATATTTAAAATCCTGTCAAATCACCTCAAAAATCCTTCAAACCTAGTGAAATCCACGTCAAATCTACTCTTTCAACCCAAAAATTTCATTAAACCCAACCATCTTCTCTATAACCTCCAAAATCTCCTTTTTATCTTTTACAAAAAAATTAAATTTTTAGTGATCCAATCTAGAAAAATATGCATAAGCAAAAATACCCATGATATATGAAGAGAAAAAAGGTGATGTGTAGGGTTTACACGTACTACACACATTATACACTGGTATAAAGTGTATATACACTTTGTAAACATCGTCGAACAATATACATACACTGTTATACACTTTATATAAAAACTATATACAAATTTATATGAACATTGAATTTGTATAAAAGGTGCATATGCATTATATCACTGTAGATACACCTTCCATATACATGTGCATACATATTATATATGTATATATATATATAGTATTTTCAACACTTACCATAATCACTGTAATCTTTCACGTCCAATTTTGTATAATACGTATATAATAAATGTATAATAAGTGTATCATTAGTGTATAATGTATGCATAATGATTATACACTATATCATACAATTATTATACACTGATTACACAGTCTATAAATAAAGGAGCGTTAGAGATTGGAGGACACCAAACTTGGCCAGAAAAAGCTTTTTTCTGGCCATATCTATTTTATTTTCTTCATTTCTCATCTTCTTGCAAAATTCATCTGGAAAAAATATCCTACAATACTACATCTGAAAATAGACAGAAAACGACAACCTTCCCCAAACTTTTGCCAGAAATTACTCAAAGAAAATAAATATTTCTGTGTATAAGTAAAAGAGGAGGAGATCGCAAATAAAAAAGAAAAAATAAAAAAGAAACGTGTGTTGGTGTCACTGTAGGAGAAGAAAAGAAAAAACAAGGAAGCGAAGAAGGAAAAGATAAGAAGAAAGGAAAAGATGAAAGAGTGAACATCTGAGAAGATGAGAAGAGAGAGAAAGGAGAAGCATGGGCTATAATTTGTCAAAACATTGACCCTAAGGGGTTGAAGGAGAATGGAAATATATTAAAAATAGTGGCTATAATTTGTCAAAATATTGGCCCTAAGGGGCTAATAAAATTTTGTATTTTTACTTATCTATACTATATATGAAATCTTATTATCAAAAATGTATATAGCATTTAAATTACCCGCCTTGTCCATATTTTTCCTACAATTTATGTACCATTTGTTTAATATACGATTAATTGGGCAGAATCTTCCATAATTAACGCGCTCAAAATCAGGAAAAGAATTATGATTGATTGAGTCTACATTAAAATTATGCCTTAATCACCTGCAAAAAATCAGGAAGTTATTATGGAAGTAAATATTTTTCCAGATATTTTCCACCATTGATAGCAATTAAAAAGCTTGAAAACTTTGAATTCAAATTTGAAGTTTCAAAAATCATTATTTATTTGGATTGAATGTTGTAATCGGGAATATGGTTTGGAGTTTATATCTCAATTTTAAGGGGTTTTCGTGAAGATTAGACTTGGTATTGACTGAATTGCATATTGAAACTTGAAGAAGAAGACATATTACAGAAATTGTAGATAACTTGTAGATTATTTGTATTCTGATTGTAGATGCTTTATTTTCTTTTCACAAATAAAAAAGGCTAAAACTTCTACAAATCTTCTGAAAAATACAATTATGTCAAAAAACATAATTATGCTACAATTGGATGGAAATTGAGATATACAAATTTAATGTACCAAGTTTATAGATATTTTGTAGATAAATTGTAAATTATTTGTATTCTAATTGTAGGTGTTTTGTTTTCTGTTTTCACAAATCAAAAATGACTAAAACTTCTATAAATCTTCTTCAAAAAATACAGTTATGTCAAAAATGTTAAATTTGTTACAATTGAAATGTGAATTGGGATATTAAAATTCAATGTATCCAGTTTGTAGATATTTTGTAGATAAATTGTAGATTATTTGTATTTTGATTATAGACGCATTATTTTCTGTTTTCACAAATCCAAGACGACTAAAACTTTCTACAAAATCTTTTGCAAAAAACAGTCTATAATTTATCTACAAATCTTTTGCAATTTATCTATAATTGTTGCATTATAATGTATGTCATGTCTTATTCTTCTTCGAGTTTCAATCTGAAATTCATTAGTTTGAAAGTAAATATTGTATAGAATTTTAAGATGAACATCAACATTTCTATTTAACTATCTTTTAATTCTTGTATATGTTTCTTGAAGAGCTATTTGTTCAGCTACTGAAAGTTACATTGCATCCGAATATCAAAATTCGTATTGGAGGACACCACATCTTTTCTGTTCTCCTAATTCCAAGTGCAAACCATATTAGACATGACATGGCCAACCAAGGAAATGGAATGCCAATGGCACATCTACGTTTGTGTCAATTACCACTCTACTTGAGGAGCTTCAATAGGAAAATGATGTAATTAAGTTGAAGAAAAGGTCTGCTAGTCCAGATGAGTTAAAGGAGAGGGACGTAGTTGATGAAGAATGGAATAAGGGTTGGGCCCTAAAGGTTTTAGGAATTAGGGATAGAGAAATATGGAATATATAGGCACCTTTAATTAAGGAATAAAAATTATTCATTAATTAAACTTTTAATTAAGTATGGTATATAATTGCTAATTTAGTATACCAAATATAATTAAATCAAACCTTAAATATTGAAGGTAATAAATATATAATATAGAAGTGTAAAAATTTCATAAAGTTTTGAAAGACTATAGAGGTAGTTTCCCGTCAGCCCAGCCCAATACTTCCACCGTTTCACAAGATTTGGCGCGAAAATCGATATCAGCGAAAATCGGTGAGATTCCACTTCTGACATAACTATTCCGATAGCTCAAAACCAATCCCTCCGACGGTTTATTCAACGGTATCAAGCGGAATGGCTAGCCGACGAGCTTCAAAACGCGAGCGTACAGAACAGAAGGAAGAAGCAGAAGACTCAAAAAAGCAACAAGTAAAAAAAGAAGCAGAAGTGAATGAAAGCTCAAAAAAGTCACCAGTAGTGGTATTTGCTCATGGTGCTGGTGCTCCTTCCACCTCTGATTGGATGATCAGGTCATCTCTCTTATGTACTGACAGTGTAATGAATTTTTATACCGTAAGTGTAACTTAAACCTGTTATAGCTGGTTACTTATCTTTTATCTTAGGTTATCAATAAATGCATATTAGGTAAAGTTCTCCATAATTATCTTTTGATTTTAAGTTAAAAACACATCAATGTAAGGAATATTTACACTATCATGTCACTTTTTAATACCATGAGTGCATAGAACTTAAACTCAAATTTTATGAAAAAGAGTAAAATGACTTTTCTCACTTATGGAGGGAAGACAACTTTGTCTTACAATAAATACTGATTTTACTCTATATCATTTGCTTCAATCAACATATTGACATTGTTGTAAACGACTTCTTAAAATCAGAGTTTAGCTGCATGCTTTTAAGTAGCATAAAGCTTCTGTACTAACTTATCCAAGTTTTGTGAAGATGGAAGGAGATGTTGAGCAAGGCACTGAACACTGCCGAATTGTGACCTTTGACTACCCATGTAAGATTTATGTTTCACTCGACGTTTGTACACAAACATTTATAGTACATATTTTCTTGCTGAAATTCTGTCTCTTTGCCCTCCATGATAGGGATAAGGCTGTGTACATCCTACCTTCCCCAGATCCCATCGTAGATGGTTCAGCCACGCCCGGTGCCACGAAATGATTGAGAACTACGACGGGGTCGAAATGAATTTTGTTCTTTGTATTCAATAAGTATTGCATGACCGAATAATTCAAGGAAGGGCGGACTCCACTTGTGGGATTACACTGGGGTGGTTGTATTTTCTTGCTGAATTTTTATGGACTCTGGCAGATATGTCTGGTGGAAAGAGGAGGGCTCCCCCCAAGGCAGAAAAATTGGTTGATTTTCACTCCAATATTGTCAAAGAGGTGTCTGCTAAATATCCTGCGCATCCGCTGATCTTGGCAGGGAAGTCAATGGGTTCAAGGTGATAGTCGTAGCTCGTGTTTAGAACACTGTGTGATATACAATTTGGAACGTTCTCCTATTTTATTTGAAATCAGTCGATGTCATCTAGACAACCTAATTCTAACCTTTGTGAATAAGAAAGAGGGGTAATTCATCTTGAATTGAGTTTCTAGCACAAATAATGTATCAGGGTGTTAGCCAGAAAGGATGTCCGGTTCCTTACATTCTAGATCTCTTTCAATAGATGAGCTTCATTATTTGTCCATTCAAATCTCTCGTAGCATTGTAAAAATTAACCTGTGTAAATATCTTATATTACCTTTGCTCAAATTTAGTTTGCTGGATGCTCTACTACTTTCCAATTGCAGTGTTTGAATTGTTTCTTTCTAAGAGATCATGCTGAAAGGTAGTTAGAACTTTGTTGTGTTTCACATAGCCATGTTTATATGGGTGCATTGCCTGATCTTATGTATTTATCGCCTTGTTGCACCGGATAATTGCTGAAGCGCAGGGTAATGCCATTTAATTCCATATTAACACATGGTGTATGTCCTCCTTTGTGTAGGGTTAGCTGCATGGTAGCTGATAATGGCATCGGTGCTTCAGCTATCATTTGCTTGGGATACCCATTAAAGGTTAACTATTATCCAGATAATGTTTCTGTCCTTTTGTTTTTTGATTTGCACCAGGTGTCCGAGTCTCTAAGAGCCCCGACTAATCTCGGGGGTGCACAGACCCTCGGCAAGGAGTTTCCCGCAAGTGTACCACGGTTAATTCAGGTTCTACCCAATACGATGACCCTCAGAAATTGTTTACACCCAGTGGATTTCGAACTTGAGACCTTGAAAGGGAGCAAACCCCAAGGCTCAAGTCAATTTCCACTAGGCCAACCTTGGGGGTTTCCCATCCTTCTTACCCATGTGTATTACAGCTCCAATTCCTGCTGCTCAGTTTCTATGTGTAAAATGTGTATTTTGGTTTATTTACTTCTTTAATGTTCCCTTTTTCTCCCAGGATGGAGAAATAATGATGATTGGATTCGCCAGATTTATGTCTAATCTTCCTAAAGCTTAGACGGTTAAGATTCTACCTCCAACATGTATTTTGCTGACATTCATATGATGGTGCCTTTTTGAAGATTGCATCGAAATAATTCGAGGAACCTGAGATGGCTGAAAGATGACGCTTCTCACATACTGAAAATCTTATCCCACCATAAATTCATGGATTTTTGTATTTCTCCTGCTGGATTGAATTATTTACTCTTATAATACAACCAAAGATTTTAAGAAGCTTATAATATTTGTGTCTCTTTTTTTCACAAGCTAGTAAGATGGATACAAATTTTAACTTGTGTTTGCATCCAGACATGGAGGACACTTTGGACACCAGTTGGTTTGTGTCTTTAACACCAACTTAAATTTCCTTTTCCTTTCTAGTTGTTAAAAGCTGGATTGTTGTGCCCGCTATTTGAAACTATGCGCTTCTCTTCAATTTGTCTTTTTTTAATCTCTGTTTCATAAGTCAAAATTCCATATTCCTATTTATAATTGTAGAAGAATAAAGGCCTCCTTTTAATAAATCTAAGTTATTATAAGAAGATCCCTTAATTCCCTCATTGCAAATTTATCCATATTTAGCACTTGAAGTTATTTTCTGATCTGTCTTGATAACTATTGCAATTGGAAATTCTTGAATACTTGTATCTATCTTTTGGTCTTGGAGCCTACAAATTGTTTGAGTATGTACTTTATGCATATACGCAAAGACACTCTTCAGGTGCAGTGGTTGTGCCAGGAATTTTGCTTAAGGGTGTTAAAGTTTAATATATAAAAAGTAATTTTTGACCTAAAAACACAGTATACTTTTCTATATATGTGGGTATCTATTTGTGTTTGATGTACATGTACATGTTCTTGTATGATGTGCTACATTGTTTCTTATTCCAAAATCAAGTTCTTTATTTCTGTCAATCTTGAGTGGTCAAAATAGATTATTAAGATTAGAATGCTCATCATATAAACTAAGTACTGGTATCTGAGCAACTTAGTGAAGAACAAACACAATCACATTAGTTTTGAATTCGATGCCCATGTTCTTGTTGTCCGCTACTTGTTCATTTATAAAAGTGGAGATATTTAGGCATCTATGTGTATACATTGCAGTGAAGATATATACTGCATATAAATGCATGTGTAGTTTACTGTTGTTATTAACTTACTATTGTTGTTTTTACTTTTTTATTAATAATTATCTTTTACTGAATATATATGCAGTCATTTCTTTTTTGTCTCTTTTTTAAGTCTTGTTGTAAATCTTTCAGCGTGCAAAAGTTGCAACACGAGATGAGTTGCTGTTACAAATTGATGTACCTGTTATGTTTGTGCAGGTAAAATCACTTGCTTATAGATGCATCTATGTCACATGGACATAAAGGTCGATCTTATGGGAGGCTTATGTGTTGAACGAACATTCTTGTTTAGTAATACTCACAAGAAATGGGTGCACACATTTGCTAAACCTAATTGTTTACAGATGGGCTATACACATACTTGTTATAGCCGTAACTGTACATTTGCACTGGCATACATGCATACATAAATACGTCTCATTATGATATAGTTTGACGGATATAGTTTGACGGCTTTTGTGCACTCATTGCTAATTTGCTAGGTCATATAGCTAATACTTTAATATTATTCACAGCTCAAATAATCATGTTTGTTGTCAGCCATTGCTATAATACCATAATAGCAGTTTCTTGGGGAAGGGTGGTGGTGCTAACTATAAACTTATCCATGCTCAAGACTTTGTACAAGTGTTGTGGCTTATTTTCATGTAGGGTAGCAAAGATGGACTTTGTCCGCTGGTGAAGCTGGAAGCTGTAAGAAATAAAATGAAGTGTGCTAATGAATTATATGTGATTAATGGTGGTGATCACTCCTTCAAAATTGGGAAAAGGCACTTACAGTTGGCTGAGTCCACCCAAGAGGAAGCTGAAAAGCTTGCTGTTCATGCTATTGCAGATTTTGTTTCTAATCATGTGAAAGAGGGGTGCTTTTCAACTACTTAACTGTAAGCAATGGGCGATAGTTTTACCTTTTTTTGTCCGGTTTGTGCAAAGATGGTTCATGACTGCTTCCTTGTAGGGTATAGGATTTTCCCCCTTTTTTTCTTTAGTGGCGGAGGTTGGGGGGAATCTTTTTTGTTATGGCATTGTTGTAGCATGTCTGCAAATGTTGCTCACTATGAAGTACTACTAGTAATTAGTATCATAGCCTCTAGTTCTTTTCCCCACCTCAGGAGTATCCTCTTTGTCTATTTTTCTATGATACCATTACGTTCATGCAATGGACCAATCTTCTGTATGGAAAATATGACATGTACTCACTTAAAGAAGTAGCAAGGTTCCTATAAGTAGTTTCTGGAAAACTTTTATATGTTTGTTTTGCGTATAGCCAAGATATATGGACTTCTAATTGGGGTTTTTATTTTCTATAAGCTTTGGAAAGAAATAGGTGGTCATTGGCCATTATATGCGCAACCCTGTTCAGAAAGTGCTTTCTCACCGTCCAATTTATTTTTGTTTGGTTTAGGTAATGCTAATGAAGTTGTAGTGCGATTATATGGTCATATTGATTGGTTTAAGGAACAGAACTTTGTTCTGATCACTTAAATTCAACATTGAACGTTTTCATAGCATAATCAAAATGATAAGCATTTATTGATAGGCACATCATTCCTCCATTCAGGTATAAGAAATGTTAATAGAATGTTAAGGTACTTTAGCATCTGTCTTATTAATGGATTCAAGTTGCTTTCATCTTTGCACTCCTTGTTTATGATCTTTCATGGGCTCTCCTCTTAGTTCTGCACACAAAACAAGAAATTTAGGTTGTAGAGGAAAGTTCTGATATTCTCTGGTCATGGGCTCAGAAATTAGAAAACATTTATAAATTTCAAGACATGTTACTTTATTATAAAACTTCGCTGTTGTGACCGTTTCTGCAAGTGCCCTACTAGGGTATATGGATAAATTCAGGAGGGTGTGGATCATACCTTCTTCTGTCCACATTTTTCATTATCACTGTCATCACTGCTGCTGCTGCTGTCACTGAACTTGTATTTTTCTTCTTTGTTCTTCTTCCTCATTTGCATCGTAGGCATGCAATGCCCTTCCATCTTTTTCCTTCCATTAGTTGTAGTATGAGTCGAACCAAGGTATGAAGAATGCTGGGATTGCTTAGCATGAGTGCCATGAGTTGCACAGGATTCATGGCAGAGAGACTGATGTAGTTGCTGGGTGTGTGCCTTCTGACCATTTTGAGTTTGATGTTCATGGTGAAACATTTTGTGTGCCATTTCTTTCATTTTGTCAGTGAAAGAGGGGCGCTCATTATTTGCCTTTTGGCTTGTTGGGGTGCTAGTCTTGTTACTCACAGCTTTTTGGCTATTCGGAGTGCTGGTCTTGTTGCAAACAGCCTTTTGGCTAGTTGGTGTGCAGGTCTTGTTGCACACGGTGGGGGATTGAACATGATTGTTTTGCTGAGTGGGCTTGCTACATTGAACTGATGCCATGAATGATTGAATTGAAACTATAGATTTTTCTTCTGGACTATTGTCTTCTTGTTGCCTGATATTAGAATGATTGAAATATATACATGTACGCAATAGCAACATGAATTAGTGGTGGGATTCTTTTCTTATCAGTTGTCCTATCATCTTTGAATCTCCTTTTCTACCAAAGGCTAAACTTTTAAGAGCATCTCATTCTATTCCCGGGCATGTTTTATTTTCTTATGGTTATACTCCAAATCCTTCAACTAAGCTTTTGACCGCATCCACCACTTATGTTGCAGTTCACAAAGAAGTGATAATGTAGCTCATGAACTGACCTTTTGCAAAAATGCACAGACCGAATAAGACAGGTTCCCATCCTTTTGAGATTCCCATACCTTTCTTCCTCCCATTTCAGTTAAAAAATACAATCTAAAATTGTTCTGGTTCAGAGACTTCCATAATAAAATAGACCCAAAGTAGAAAAGGAAATGCTGATATTCGTTTGCTATTAAAATCTTGAAATTCATTGCCCTAATAATTTAACGATTTTCTCTAGGACCGAAGTGTAAATTTCAGAGAGAAGCAGTAATGAAACTTATTCTTATCTTGACTGACATGAAGGCGAATCAACAGTCTATTTTAATGGAAAGTGTGACAAATATTAGTCATAATTTCCTTTGCAAATAATGCATATATCTGGTGTTCCAAATTAAATCCCACTAGCTAAGTTCTATGGGGGTAATCAACATCTTTTAAGTTTGAACTGTCTAGCTATGTCAACATATAATCCCATCCTATCCCCCTAGGCTCCACTAAAGGATTTTTGTGTTATTGACTAGATTCTTTGTTTTCTCCGTCTCTGCTCTCTATCGGTTTTGTACACCAAACCTATAAGTTTATCATGTTAAAGTGGTTTAAAGTATATGTCAAAGACATATGTTATGCATTCATTGTTCTGATATAAACACTGGTGTGGGTATGTCTTTATGTGAACATAGACACTCCTTATTTTGTTAAGAGATGCAGAGTCCAGTAGCCAGCAGAGTTTGATTAGTTTGGATATACTCTTTCTAATTCCTGTTTACCAGCTGAATTGGATGGTGCTGTCTGTGCTCATTTAAGTTGCTCCGACACTGCAGTTTAGGTGCCGCACTCGTGTCGACACGACACTAGTATGGGTGTGGGTATGGGATCCATACCGAATATGGTCAAACAACTTTGGGAACTTTGATCACGACAGACGGAAAAATTCGAGACAAGATATAATTTGATTCCCGAAATCAGAACCAAAACTAGGGTAACTTTGAAGAAAACAACATACTTTATCTAGTAAATCAACCTTTTACTTATCTACAACTTGAGAGTAAAAAATGAAATCCAGATTTTATAAGCTATATGTAAGTATTCCATAAAATTTCTCATAATTTAAAATTTTTTATATTTTTGAATTATTTTTAGCCTACTCTCGTGCACCTGTAACCGAGCAACTTAGGTTATCATTGTACATCTCGTTGCTTTTTAATTTTGACATATGGATTCTTGTTTCTTTTTTTTTTCCTAGTAAAAATGCAGCAAGATCAAAGCCTTCAAATGGCTAATGGAGTATACTATTTTTCTAATACTCATGAGTAGCCTGAGGCCTGAACACTTTAAGCCTTTCTTTATTTCCATTTAACTACTTTCTTATATTGGTTTCTGGAGTTCTTATGAGGAGTTCCCTGGATGTTTTGAGCATTCCTTTTTAATTCTTATCTCATCTGAATGGTCAGAAACAAGATGAATTTGCTTAGTTACTGCCAACTCCTTCAAAATTTATTTTCATCAGCTTTAAAATCGTTTTGTGCTCTGTTTATTTTGCCTATAAAAAATCATGATGAACTCTGCTGCTTATTTACTTATGGGAAGACTGTATCCATGCTACAGTTAATACTGGAAAAATGCCTGCAAAGGCTGGTGAAAACAGTCATTCCGATTCCGTTATGATTACTCCTTTCCTCCATTTCTTCTCTCTTATTATCTAAGCTTACTCGTTCCATGGTTATTTGTACATGGCTTTCTGTTGTCTTTGCTCATTGTTCGTCCATTTATTTTTCATCATGAGGCAATATCGATTACTTATCCCAAAAGAAGAGATAATATTGATCTCAGAAGCTTATTTCATTACTGGACACACCATAGGTGATAGGTACATTAAAGTATTAGCATTTATTCATATTGCACATCCTCACTTAGCTCTCTCTCACAGACACAGACATCACTTTCGGACAAAGTACATAATTACTGAGCGACAGAAGTTCATGAGTAGTATAGCTTCTGTCTCTTATTGAGTGTTGCAGCTTAATTCTTTCAGCAGCTCTCCCTCTGCAAAAATGAGAGAAGATTTTAGGCTTCAATGTAACTAGTAAAACAGCTATCTTTATGAAATTGAGCATTGTGGAGTGTTAAACTAACAGATTCCAAATTCCAAAATCTGTTCTCTTCCCTAGTTTGTGGATGTCCCAAGTTTTAGATCAGTTTTGTGAAACATTCATTATACCTACCAACTACCAACAATGAAATGACCATCTTTTTCCTCATCAATGAACATCAAAATATACAGAAGCAAAAAATAGACAATAGGCTATACCTTGTTCCTTCCACAGTTCTCGTTGTCGCTCTCATCACTGCTGCTACTACTACTGCTGCTATCACCGCCATCTCTGCGGCATCCATCTTTATTCTTCTTTCTCCCCATGGTCTTCAGCTGATCACTTATTTTATGCATGAAACCCCCTTCCTTCTTCGAGCCATGGCATGCTGTCTGCTGGCTGTGGTTACCATGACTTCCTTTCATAGCAGTGGAGCCATGGCATCCTGAATGTTGAGGTTTCGCGCCATGGCATGCATTTTGCTGGCTATGATTAGCATGACCTCCATGCATAGCAGTGGAGCCATGACATGCTGATTGTTGAGTTTTGGAGCTATGGCAGGCGGATTGCTGACCGTGATTCTCATGGTGGAACATTTTGCCTGTCATCTCTTTCATTTTGTCAGCAAAAGAGTAGTGCTCATTGTTTGCTTTGTGGCAAGTCACAGTGGTAGTTTTTTGGCAGACAGTTTGTTGCGCAACTGGCTTTTGGCACTGAAGTGATGCCATTGAATGTGGCTGAAACTGAACAGAGAATGACTCTTGTATTCGTGTTCTAGTTTCTTATGGCTCGCTTCCTTGACATGGCCAGTCATCTGATATCTATTTATAGTAGTTTTGTTAGTGAAGATTCTTCTCTTTGCACCTCACGTCGCTAGCTCCATCATTTTTGAATCTCTTTCCGTCAGGTAAAGGATTGAGAATTTATTCTATTCCTTGCGATAATTGTGTTATCTATTCATTATTCTAACTTCTGGACTTGGACAAGTTCCACATGTATGAAACAAGCATAGCTGGAAGAAAACTCTAGACAAGTGATCATGTGGCTTGGGATATGACAGTTTAAACTTGTTGATCCTTTCCCTTTTAAGCAGTAAAACTGGGATATGACAGTTTATTCCTTGTGATAATTTTGTTATCTGTTGGATCTGTTCAATTAATTTGTTGCTACAGTGTGAAACATCAAAATTTTATATTGCTAAGCTGAATAATTTGATCAACTTTCTTCTTATTTGCTATTTGATTTACTATCTTTAACGTGTAGAAATCTTCCAAGGCATTAGCCAAGGAGAAAGATAGGCAGTACTTTTCTCCCTAATTGGCAGAATTCATTTGAATAATAAATATGTGCTGCTGAATTTGAAATGCTTACCAACCAGGGTAGTGGTGGAGTGGTAAGTACTCTTTCATTCTTAACTAGAGGTCTCGAATTCCAGCCCATGGGTATGGAGTCGCTTTGTTAGGGAGCGTTTTACCCCCAATGTGGGAGCGCGAATCCGAATTAGTCGGGCTCCAATGTGGGTATCGGATACTGAGGGAGAAAAAAAAAGAATTTGAAATGCTTCTCCATTCGACTTTATTCTATATGCATCTCCATTATTTGTTGTCTAACTCCGATATTCTTCTCTCTTTTACCACATAATAAATAGAGCGGAAAAGGGCCAAAACTGCCCCTAAACTATTCGCTTAAGTTTAAAAATACCTTTCGTTCACCTATTTTGTAAAATTGCCCTCATCTTTAAAACTCTGGCTCATTCATGCCCCCTAATGTTAACTTTTCGGCTCTCTCATACCCTAAAAACTAAGAGCCTTATTTTGATTAAGAGAAAAAATTATTATTTATTATGTGTTAATTTCCTATTGGCTTAAATTAAAACCTCACCCCAATATTCACTTATTAGACTACTCCGTCTTAGATTTTAACCCTTCAACACCCACGGATCTCCCTCTCCATCTCATATTTTTCGGCCTTAATTTAATTTTTCAATTAACATTTTTTTATTAAATCAATTTTCTGAGTGAAATAAGGTACTCTTTAAAATTAATCTTTATTGTAAGATTTTATGGTCTAATAAGTTATTTTTCTGCCAACAGTAATGATCATTGAGCATTTGCAATATTTTTTGTTGTATATTTCCTGACAACGCTGCATCCAATTTTAATTATACCAATGATTTATTTGGTCTCTGCTCGGGCCTCAACCTTTTTCTTCTTCATTGGCTAACCATAGTCTGAACATCCCATCATGTCCATAAATTAAAATATTGTACGAGGATGCTCTTTAGGTTATATTAATACCGCCAATTTTTGGTATTTTTGAGCAAAAAAGATAATTGTGAAGGCAATTTTTTCAAAATGAGGATATTATTGTACCAATTTCAATAATTTAAGGACAGTTGTGATTCTTTTTTGAGGGTAGGGAAGGGCTAATTGACTTAAGAGGCTTATGAGTTCTAAATTCTAGAATGGCGATATCAAGTGTGTATTTGGGTTTTAAATTTAATTTTTTTATACATATTTAATATATTTGTTAATACAACTCCGGTGTTTGGACTAAAGTTATTAAATTTGGCCAAACTTGTACATAACTTTCTAGCTTCGCTAGTAATGTTGCAACAATGTTTAGGGTGATATTAGGAGCCCGTTTGGACATATATATTTTTTTTCCTTTTTTTCAAAAAAAAATTCACTTCTTTGCAAAATCTGTTCATAAAATTTCAAATTTTCACTTGAAGATGCATTTTGGAAATTTTTGAAAATTTAAAAAACTCCAAAAAACTGTTTTTTCAGAAATTTTACTTAAATCACTCAGAAAATTTCAAAAACAACCCAAACTGAAATTTATGTCCTTACACAACTCTAAATTTCAAATATTATTTTAACTTAAATTTTTTCTGTTAACCATTTTTTGAAATTTTACAATTCTTATGCCCAAACGCCAACTAGGTTTTGAACTATGCAAACATTTTGGAGATATATATTTAGGAATTTTCAGAAACCACTACTACATCCGTTATAGTTTATGTGAGCCTCTTTCTTTTTGATGTATTACAAAAAAATGAACTCTTTCTACATTTAAACAATTTAACTTAAATTTTCAATTCTATTCTTAATGGAAAGCTTTTATAACTACAAATAATTGGGGGCCTATTTTAACTTATTTAAGACCACAAATTTAAAAAGTATTTTTTTTTAATATCCGTGCCCAATCAAACATATTCACATAAATTGGAACAAAAGAAATATTGTTTAGTGGACATTAACTTTATATAGCTACCATATACATAATTACTTCTTATATCTACTATTCAGTTGTTATTGTAGTGTATTCACTGTGTTCGCGCTAATTTATTCATGAATACAGCAGCAAAAAGCACCGAAAATCAGAGTAATCCAGTTGTACGCGCATGTATTCGCGCTGTATATTCATGAATGCAATAACAAAAAGCGCCTAAAATTAGGATAGTTCAGCTGTATTCGCATTGCTGTATTCATGAATATAATAGTAAAAAGTGCCTAAAATCAGGGCAGTCCAGGTGCACGCGCATGTATTCACATGTATAAACGTTGTTGTATTCATAAATACATCAGTAAAAAGCATCTAAAATTAGGGCAGTCCAGCTGCACACGCATGTATTCACATATTCGCGCCATGTTTTCATGAATACGATAACGCAATCACCTTAAAAATAGATATGTCCAACTGTCTAAGAGAGAGGAAAAACATAAATAGCATATTTCATGTCTTATTTCACACCTCAATAGTAGTATATACCATAAATATTTATTTTATTATAAAATATAAAAAGTAACAATAAAAAATAATATTTTAAAATAATTTTAGTTTATAATAAATATAGTGTGTATCTTTGTAATTTCCATATCTGATAGCAGTAGATTACATATTGGGGTGAACAAAAGTGTACCTATTAAAGCAAGGAGTTGTCACATAAGCACATATTTAAGCCCAGTGCAACGGATAGTTCGTAGAGTTTTTTTCGCTTTTAGTCCGTGTCAAAAATTATTTATATTTTTTAAATAAAAAAATATAAAATTTATATCTATTATATATATATAAAATATATAATATATAATTTTTAAATTATTATTGTAAGAGTGGCTATATAATGTCATATTTCTTAGTCTCAATAGGGAAGTCCTGGCCCAACAACTAAGATACATTTGGGTGCACAAGTCCAATAAAGGTTTTCGAAGGAAGCTTTAGTGTACTTCTAAAACATGGAAATGCCTTCTACTATAATTAGCACCTAAATAAGATCGTAAAATAGCACAGTCTAGCCAGTTTTTAAAATGATCATTTAAAAATAGTTAGCGGTTATCAAGTTAATAAAAAATAGTTATTATTTTGCTACAACAGAGACCGATCCAGTATAATATACCGAGTTCGGTGCACCTGTGTATGAACTTCCAGCATATTATGTTGGGCCGTATACTTTGCTGGCTCCAGTATAATATACTAGAGACTGGAGCACTGGTGCTTCAAACTCCAGCAGAATATATTGGAGACTGGAGCATCGGTGCTCCAAACTCCAATATATTATGCCGGACCGGTATATTATATTGGAACTTCAGTATATTATGCTGGAGTATTTTTCCGAATTTTGAACAGTATTTTTGCTCAATTTATCTTTACATGAAAAATGGCTAAATTTCGATTACTTTTAATACTGGCCTATTTTTAAACGACCACTAAATCTGACTATTTTTTAACTTCTCCCGATAAGATCACTAGTTGGGTCAGTTCTCATAAGATTCTAGCAGGTATCTCTACAAAAATGTCCCAACAAAGATTGACATTGTCTAGTGGTGGTAAAGTAGATAAAAAGAAACAGTTTATCCATTAAAAATAGGTCGGATAATGAACTTTTTAAAAACGGGTCAAATATAAATAATAATCATATTATCTACTTAGAGATTGAAAATCCGTTAGGTTTAACTTTTACATTGTAAAAATTCATTGAGGGTTTCTCAATTTTAGAAGACTATGAATTCTCTCAAAAGTATTTATATTCAAGAAGCCATGGATAATATGGATATCCATTTTAATCAATTGGATAACCCATTTTCTATTCATATTTAATATGAGTCGGATCGGATAATTTATTCGTTTTTGACACCGTCTATATTCGATTCGCCCTACCCGATTACCAACCCTAACATTGTCTATCATGAATGTCTTTATTTTCAAAACTGAAACATAAGACCTTTATAGTTATCATAATTATTAAGTTTTTAGAAGCTACACGCTAAAATCTGTAGCTAGTAATGGGCATGACTATGGGGATGGCAAACGGTATGGTGCTGGGAAAACCACATAAAACAGCAAAGATTTTAACCCGTTTCACCTTGTACCGCATAACATTTGCACCTGTATCCGCCCGCCTCATACTTACACTCGCGTCCCCCTGCACTGTCATGCATAAGTAATTTTTTCTCTCATTTGGCTAGTGATTTTTGTGTAAAGAACCTTCTTAGATGATTTTTAAGTGACAAATATTAATAATTTTACATAAAAATATTTGTGTAAACGATATTTTATATTTCCTTAAATGTCTAACTTCTTTTTCTTCTTTTTTAAATTTCTAACTTAATTAACATCTTACTAAAAAGAGTATTTGAAAAAAAATTATAAATAATTATTTTAGTTTTTATGAAGTATCAAATATGAACAAATATTCTGGTCTTTAAATTTTGCCGCTCAAGTCTTATTGGATAACTCGTAGAATATACAATTGGCCAAATCAAAAAAACTTGTGACTCGCGTAAACCCGCAATCCGCCCATCGTTGCATAAGTATTTTAGAATATAATTTTAACCCGTCCTACACCACATCACATAGCTTTAAACATGTCTCGTCCTGCCTAGCCTTAAACCTGCCCGTCCAATTTGCCATCCCCACATGACTGTAATAAAAGGTAATGCAACTATTAGGGTCGTGTAGTTATCGGGATGAGATAGACAAGTATATCCTATAGGATTAGTTATTCCATCTTTATACGAAAAATGACAAGAGGGGTTGCTTTGATGGTAAGCACCCCCACTTTCAACCGAGAGGTTATGAGTTCGAGTCTCCCTAAGAGTAAGGTGGGAAGTTTTTGGAGGGAAGGATGCCGGGGGTCTATTTGGAAACAGTTTCTCTACCCCAGGGTAGGGGTAAGGTCTGCGTACACACTATCCTCCCCAGACCCCACTAAGTGAGATTATACTGGGTTGTTGTTGTTGTTATACGAAAAATGATGTTGTATAACCGCTATAAAAATAATAGCCGAAAAATATATAAAATTTATATATATAAATATATATTCTGCATGTTACAAATTTTATACACTTTTTTAACTTTACCAAATATAAATACCCCACATTTATATGAAATAGTTAATTCCACTATTTTAGTACGAAATAATTTACAAGACTAATTAATATTTATAACCATGCGCGAGATAAAATCATCTCGTATTTCATCCTAAAATTATTATCTTTATCCCATCGACCAAACGACCCTGGATTTCAGCAACTTATTTACTGAAATACTATTTAGCATTATTCTTGGTCAGCGCCAACTTCAACAGAGTTGAAAGAGGATGTACAAACACTTATTAACATCTTGAAGTTCTTGGCTCCTAATCTTTGAATTTTAGTCCCTTTTGTCAGTGAGTAATAGACAAAAAATAAAAATAAAAACTGCATATATAAGAGAAATTATGTGGCACTCATCTCATCTACTGGTCTATCCAATAGACAGAAAGTACGCGGAATGAGAGGTTTGAATATATATTCTTGTAATTTTTGTTTGTCCCCCAAAAATCACAATTTTCAAATTCTTAATCTCTGACTCAATCAATACTTTTACAATCATAGTATTCAGACCAATTTGTATATACTTCGATTAATTCTATATAAATATCAGATAATTTTATCTATTTAAGTTTTTACAGATGAAAAGAAATCATCTACTTCATTCGTTTTAATTTAGATAATGTAATTTTACTTGGCACAAAATTTAAGGGAGACTTTTGAAACATGTAGTGCTAAACAGGGGCAAATGTAGCGTTGTATCTATGGATTCAATTCAACCCATAACTTTCGATGTTGAGCGTAAATTTGTATATAAAATTTACTTAAAATACAACAAATAGTAGATATGAACACATAACTTCAAGATATAATAAGCTCAATATTAAAAACCGTAAATATTGATCTCATATAATTTAAATCGTGGATCCGCCTTTGATGCTAAAAGGTTTAGGGACTTTGTGAATCCAAAAAATTTGTGTGATTACAAAAGCTTCTCGTAGATTGAAAAGTTTAAAGATAAACTTTTTTAAATATAAAAATATATTATTCTTTTTTAACAGACTAATAAGAAAAACATATTTTTTAAATTAAAATAGAGAAAATAATTTTTATATTTATTGATATTTAAACTCGAGACCTTATAATTACTAACCTACTTGATGAACTATTAGACCACACACTTGGATGCACAATTTTGTGATTATCCAAAACTCAATCATTAACGTCAAAATGGCCAAATCATCTAGAGATAGAAACGGACCCCATTTTTGTGGTTTGAATTGGTCAGACAATGAACCTTTTTATTTTTAATTTCTAGAATTACAGCGTCAAGCAAACAATGCCTCGTGCAATTGTGAAAAATAATATTTATCCTAATCACTCTGTCTTGCACTGTTATAGATTCAACTCATTTGGTGAACATTACTATAAGTAACATGGTCGTATTCCCCCCTCTCACATTATTAATAAAAATAATTATCTCATATTATTTATTATTTTAAAATTTCAAAACAATATTTTTTATATTTTTCCTTTTTTATTTACAAGAAACTACACATGATTTCACACTATAACAAAATGACACATGTTTTTAAGTTTTACACCACATAAACTATATTGTACATATTTTGAAAGCACTTGTAAATTCAAAATCTGTGTAACCATTATTCCAAAAATTATGGAGTTATTTCTTTGTTCTCACAACTATTGTTTTCACTCTCACTTCTTCTCTCATCTTCTACATATGCTTCAAAGGCCCGTGTATTTTTTGCTTCTCCTCTTGTGTCACCTACTTGCAATGAAAGAAAATTAAATAGTAGAAGTCCACGATTGAAGACCATTTAAAGCTTTGCTTTTAAAAATGGATTTTTCTGAATTTGTTAGTTGTTTGGATTGAGTATTGTTCAATTGATTGAAAATATCAAAAGAAGTTCAAAATTTAAATTTTGAAGTGATTTGAAGTAGATTTGAGTTAAATTCAGAAAAGACGCAAGGAAGAAGACGAAGTCAGTTTTTATATAATTATGTATAATCTTGTATAACATTGTACATGAGTGTAGAAACACACCTTATACACTATTATACACCTTTATACATGTGTCTGTAGACGAACTTCTTCCACGATTTTCAGTTGCAATTCTTGTTCAGAACCAGTCCAAATCTCCAAATGACTTCAAATATTATATACAATATCTTTATACTATTCCTAACAAGTATAAATAACACCCAATCCAAATTTCTCACAAAATCAAATTCGAAATTTAAACCCATATATTTAAGCTTGTTAAAAATTTAATTTTTACCACCCAAATGAATTTGGTTTGTTGGATTAATATTTGAGTCACACTTATTTATTCGAAAATAAATTTAAAAGCTTGAGGAATCTTTTTCAAAAATTAAATAGTAATTTTGAGAATATATTGCAGTTGGATGTTGAATCTTAGCCTATTATTTATAGGCTAGTTGAAATCTAAATTGAAATATATGCTATAAAATTGACAACTATGGAACTTAATTGTTCGAATATGAAATTTTCTCGGATAATTAAAGACTACAAACACCTAAACTTTAAAGATTAAATATTAAAATATAATAAGGGTAAAGTAATCAAAGTTTCATCTTAATTGATTTATTTTAAGGAACATATATAAGAGAATTATGATACATAATATAACAAATAATATGGGGCGGAGAGAATAATAAAAATAGAGTATTTTTGTTGGTAACTGATGGAATTAGAGTTGTTATTTGGTAATGATCGAGAATCCTCAACTATTCAATAGTACAGGGTGGCCTTTGAATAGTGTATTACAGGATTTTTGTTATCACTTAAAAGCATAAAACATCAACTTGAAACACAATACATAATATAATAATAAATAAATAAATAAATAAATAAGAATAAGTATTTACCTCGAAATTACGAGTAATAATTAAATTTAATTTGTAATTTTAAAGATATGTGATTTAGTTCAATACAACAACAATAACCCAGTATAATCCCACTTAGTGGGTCTGTAAAGGGTAGTGTGTACGCAGACATTACCCCTACCCTGGAGTAGAGATGTTGTTTTTAATACAAATTAATAATCAAGAAGTATGAAGTAGAAATGAAAGAGACAAGTAAATCAAACTAATGTTACTCAGCAACAGGGACCTCGAGCTCAGTGACCTCGAGGAAGACTTGGAATAATAAGAACAATTAAGTAATAAAAGTAAAGTAAGAATAATAGAGCTAAAGGGCAATGTTGATAAACAATAGGCGAAAAGGTAGAGAGTATATTCTTTGCTCAGTGATAAGATGATCTTACAAATAATTGGGGTCCTCTTTATATAATAGGGAAACCCCCAAATAAGGTATATTTCTATTTACAGTAAGGAATATTCTTGATACAACTGTCTAACCGCCCAGTATAGAATTGTACAATCCTATTCCGGAATTTACGCCATGACTTTAGGGACGTGGCAGGAATTTAGCTCGTTCTGGTACAAATCCATAACGATACTATTTCAGGGTCGAGCACACTTCGCCCCCGTATTCCTCGCACTCCTATCTTCAGGAATCACACCCTGTTTTCAAGCTCAAGTATGGTAAGCCGGTCTTAAATTCAACCTCGCTCGGACTCGGGCCTATACATCGTAGGCATACGATTTTGAACGTATACAGATAGTCCCTGCATTTCTTAGAGTAATATGATAAGAAACGATTTGATCCTCGTTCTCCCGAAGTCCTTAGTGATGATGTCCTTTCCGTGACACAAGGGTTCGAAGTGACTGAAACGTCCCGTCCGCCCATTTCCTCAAGACATTGAATGCATGCCAGTATTGGTCGGCCGCTAGCGCAGTCGAACCGTCATTGCTGAGACCTCCGATCAAAGAACCCATACATCTAAAAAAAAAAGCAGAGAAGATCAAAGAAATGGAACCTAGAGAGAGAAGAAAGGCTTAGCGAGGAGATCAGGAATGAGGCGGAGATCGACGGCATTCCAAAGGTAAGACGACGACGAGATTCCTCTGACAATCGGGTACAAGAACGTATTGTCGCCGCAGTTAATGGCCGAGGACGAAGAGAGCAGAGATTATAAAGAGCGCAAAGAGAGAGCTTTCGCAAAGGTTAGCGAATAAGAAAATTGCCTCCCATCCATCCTTCCGACGACGCATTCAATAGCATAAGGTTTTCTCTATAAATATGAGGCTATTCCTTTACGTAAAGAACTTTACTCTTTCTTTACATCGTTCATTTCCTCATCTCTTTCTCTAATCACTTGTTTCCACCGCCTCTTTAAAATGCCAAATTCTTGTAGAAACACCACATTTCGACGCAGTCTGTACCCTTTAGTTTGAAATCATGGCTAAAACTTTCAAAACTGCCCCCAAAAAAGATAAAGTGTCGACTTCTTCTACCTCTCATGTTGAAGAAATCGCCCCTGGGCTTTGCATGATTAAGAAGGGCTTTAGCATTGAAAATCCCCCGATGTCTAGGCCGATGCGAGCATGCATCTCGATATCTTAGTTTGGTATCGGAGAAGCATCTTAAAGATATGAAGAAGCATTGTGGTTGGGGAGATGAGGTCGTGGTTCAGATCCCAAGCCCCGGGGAAAGCATTACTTCCCACGTGGAGGGGTTTTTAAGTGTTTACACTTACCCATTCACTTTTTGTCCCCTCAATCTACTGGTGATCGACTTCTACAAAATATATGAAGTCACCCTTGGCCAGATTCACCCCTCTTTTTGGCATATCGTGATCATGTTGCACTATTTTTCTGAAAAGGCCGAGGGGTTGGAATTCACCCTCAGCCACCTGATCGATTGTATCGGCCCCAGCTATTTCGAGGGCTTATCAAGATGTAATGTCGAACTACGAAAGCCTTCTTTTTCAGTACTGATAAAACCAAAAGATCGAGGAGCTGTTTCGTCAGAGTAAGAACTTCGGATGTCATCCCCTGGGATAAAATATCATTCCCGGAGAGGAGGAACTTAAATCGTAAGAGGAGTTCTTTTCCCCGGTATCTATTCATATTTTGCTTTCACATTTCATAATGCATTTACCCTTCTTTTGGCAGCCACTGCCTAGGCACTCCACGTGGTGCCATACCCGAGGATTGGGTCTGAAAGTTAGCCGCCACCTCCTCCTATGATGAGCGCAAGTGGCGTGAATTATCGAGGAGCTAGTGGGAGGCCAAGAATCATGGTAAGTGTTTTTCCCAAGTTTTAAATAATTTTCATATATTAGTGGCGTCAACTTACTCGTGTTTACTTGTGCAGGCCTTGGAGATGCATCCGAGATGAGGCCGGCGTTACCTAGGGAAAAGGCCAAGCCTTAGATTCCGAAATCAAGGATGGACAACAAAAGTAAGAGGGTTTCAAAGCCTGAAGACCCTTAAGATAAGAAAACCCCTACTCGAAGGCTGAAGAAGAGATTTGCTCATGCGAACATAGATTCGGCCCATGATTCGCTGGATGGCGAAGGAAATGATGGTGAAAAGTTGGTGTTGGTGCTTCGAACCGGAAACCAATCAAGGCCGCCAAGCCCTCCAAACTAGAGATCCCCCTTTTTGGTAATGGAACCCCAGAGAACGGTGTGGGCAAGGCCCCCATGTCCCCGGAGGTTAAGATCATTCCTCCGCCTTCAACAAAGATGTCGGAAGGGGTAAATGCAGATATCCCTGAAGCTAATAAGAACGCTTTGAGTGACGAGCTCGGGGCCATGACAATAGGTCACTCCCTTTCTTTTCGAACTTATTCCAATGGGGACAATAGAAGAAGCTAACGCTCTGCGTCTGCCTGATCCGAACAACGTCCTCGAAGAAGATCTTTTTCAGAGTTGCTTTGCTAGGGTCGATAATACCGCCGACCTTAATGATGCATCCACCCTCTTCGATGAGTCCCATCATCTCCTTTCTCGGGTAAATACTTACTTTTATTTTTGTATTTTTCTCTTTCTTTCTTTTCCTTTGACTAATATATGTTCATTTCACGTATAGGCCATTGTAAAGTTTATAGCTGAGTAGAGTCAATGTGAGGCCAAGCAAAAGAAAGTTTCGAGCGAAGAGAAGGACCTGAGGATCCTCTGTAGCTAAAAAGATGAGGAGCTTAAGGATTTTCGGGCTGAGTTGGCCAAAGCCCAGAAAAATGAGGCCAAGCTAGATGAACAAGCAACTATGATATTAACAGGGTACGGTTTTCTTGACCATACTTCTGACGCTAACACCTCGATATCTCAGTTGTGACAAAAGTTGGAGATGATTGGGCAGCTCCGGAGCGAGGTTGATCAAGTTAAAGTTGATTGTCATAGGTGGAAGAAGAACATGGATCAACTCGCTACTAATAAGGAATTTGTTACAGCCCAAATAGCCTCGGTTGAAACTCAGCTCCAAGGCATTAAAGCGAATGGACTAGCTCAGGCCAAGAAGAATGAGGAGTTAGAGGCAGAGCTTACTAGAGCCCAGGCCGAAGTTGTACTGGCTAAGGCTAAAGCTGAGAAGACGAAGGTTGTGGCTGATAAATCCATTATCGTATGCTTAAAGGACGCCGCAGCTATTCAAGCCGAGCTGAGGAAGGCCTTTGACAGGGAAAAATGAAGCAATGATTTGGCCAAGTTCCAGGCTCGAAGGGAGACTCTCGAAGAAATCCATGCTCGAGGGTTCAACCTTGCCGAGGAGATAGCCGAGCCAAAGGCACGGGAAAACGATGTCATGTTTCTTGTCTCTTCCAATAATGAGGATGTAGCGAGTGGCTCTGGAGACGGGGAAGGTGAAGAATATGTTTCTGAGGGAAAGGAGGCTTCCAAAGATAGAGATTTTGAAGGTGCAGTTCCTGAGGATGGCGCTCCCGGGGATATGACCCCGAAAATAGATTAGGTTCTCTTTTTCTTTTCTATGCAAGGTCCCCTTTCGGGCGTTATAAATATGTTTTGTAAAACACCCCTCATGAATATAAAGTATCTTTTCGCTCTATCCTCAACTTGTGTTGAATTTTGTTTTGTTTTCATTTACAAAAGATTTTGATAATTCAAATAATTAGTCTGAGTATTAATTCAGACTCAAGAAATAATAAACCCTTAGGTTTTTATTGATCAATATAATACCCCTTAAGGTTTTGTTAATCCTCTAGCTAAGCATAAATTAGTTTGATATGAGCTTAGAATAATGAGACTCTTGAGTCTGAGCTGAGTGAGAGCGAGGTCTCGAACTCTATATATTTTGGCCCTTAAGCTCTTTCAAGTTGGCCCTTTGGCTATTATATATTGGCCCTTAGGCTCTTTAAGTTGGTCCGATTCGGACTTTAAAGTGGCTATACATTTTCCCTCTTTCCGGCTAAAATACTTAGTAAAAAAACTTGTATGCCTTAGCATGTGTTTTCTTTACCTGTTTGGTTTTTTTGAAGGTTTGATGTACCGGAACCTTATTAGTAATTTGTTTGTATAAACATCATTGAATACCTCTTGAGGTTTTTCCGAAGGTTGATGTTATTGAAGCCTTTGGATTTTTCAAAAGGGTTGAACTCATCGTAGCCCTTAGATTTTTCGTCGGCTGTATTTATCGAAGCCCTTTATATTACGATTTTGCCGAAGGTAGCCTGATTTAACTGGTTTTTCAATGTTTGAAGGCCTTTAATTTATAGCGAAAATCGGACGTCTATTAGTCGCGTTATTTTGGCAGTAGCCTTTTTATATGACTGTAGTCTTTAGCCTCCGGGTATGTCACTTGGACTTGTTTCCCGATAACCTTTCACACTTGTCTGAAAAGTTAGTCCCCGGGTATATTTGGCCTTGGACTTGGCCTTTGTTTTGAGGGGGTACCTCGTTAAGGTCTTATGAATCCGAGTTTTTGGTGACTCGAATGTATTGACTATCGATGGCAATCCCCGAGTATTCGGGGGTGTTTTTATATTTCGGCTCTTGAGCAATTTCCCGTAGGATTATAAGTGTAGAGCTCGTATAATAGTATAATTTTTTGAGACACAAAGTGTTTTTGATATAAAAAGAATGCTTCTTTAAGTAATTTGATACATGCGTACATGGTTTGCTGTCAGTGCTCAATTATTCTATATGGACACGGTTCATCTGTCCGTTTGGCCCGTTATAAAGTTTTTCTATCGAGGCCCTCTTAGCCGTGAAGTTTTCTTCTTGTAGATATAACCTCCAAAGGTGATGCCCCCAAATATTCGAGGTTGATTGAAAAGAAGCCTTGGATATTGTTAAGTTCTCCTTTAGATAGCATATAATTGTTGCCTCGTTAAAACCCTTGCCGGTAAAACCCATTTGGGACAAAATCCAATCTAAGGGGAAAAGAGTGCAACGCATGATTTAAAACCTAAGGCTTTCGTACATAAAAAGTGTCTTCGATATCCCGTGCCTTCAATACCTTCGATCGAAAATCTGTAACAAGTTAGTTTTAAACATAGGTACAAAAGGATAAAGTCATACTTTAGCAATAGTATCGTTTGAGCAATGATATGTTCCAATTGTTTGGTAGTTGTTCACCTTCTATCGTGCTAAGTTTATAAGATCCTTTACCAACAACTCTGAGGACTCGATACGGTCCTTTCCAATTTGGACCTAGTTTTCCTTCATTAGGATCTCAAGTATTAAGGGTGACCTTTCGTAGAACTAAGTCCCCGATTCCAAAGTGTCGAAGATTGGTCCTTTTATTATAGTATCTGTCGATCCTTTACTTCTGCGCATCGTAGAACTAAGTCTAAGATTCCAAAGTGTTGAAGGTTGGTCCTTTTATTATAGTATCTTTCGATCTTTTACTTCTGCGCGTCCATCCGAACAAACGCTACTTCTCGCTTTTCATCTAATAACTCGAGGATAACATTTATGGCCTCGTGATTTGACTCCTCTTATGCATGTCGAAACATGGAGCTGGGTTCTTCGACCTCGACGGGGATGATGGCCTCGGATCCATAAACTAAAGAGAATGGAGTATCCCTTGTGCTAGTCTTCGATGTTGTTTGATATGCCCAAAGGACCTCGAGTAGGGCTTCTCTCTATTTCCCTTTTGCATCGTCCAGTCTTTTCTTCAAGTTTTGAATGATAGTTTTATTTTTTGATTCAACCTGTCTATTTTCGGTTGGGTGGTACAGTGTCGATAATTCTTTTTATTTTATGTGCTTCAAGGAACTCCGTTACCTTGTTGCTGATGAATTGCTTTCCATTGTCAACACACAATCTTGGCAGGTATCCCGAACCGACAAATGATGTGGTCCCAAATTTAGTCAATAACTTCTTTTTCTCTAACCTTCTCGAAGACCTGTTCTTCTACCCACTTAGAAAAATAATCAGTCATAAATAGGATAAATTTAGATTTACCTAGGGTCGTTGGTACAACGCCGACTATATCCATTCCCCATCTCATGATAGGCCATTAGGATATGACCGAATGGAGTTGTTAACCTACTTTGATAACTTTGCAAATTAAAGACTTGATGGCGGAGTGATTCCTACAAGTGCCTTCATAGATTTCTCGAAGGACATAATCGGTGTCCCCTGGCCCCAAACATACCGCCAATGCACCATCGAACGTTCTCCTATACAATGTTCCATCTTTATCCAATGCAAACCTAGCAGCCTTGGCTCGTAGGGCCCTCGATTCTTTATGGTTCAATGAGAGTTTTTCATCCTTCAAATAGTCAATATACTTATTCCTCCAGTCCCAGACTTGTTGAATTTATCCCGGTATGAACCTCTTCAATCAGACCTTGATAATTGGACAACAGCCCTAGGGATGATGCATCTTCTTCAACCGAGGATCCTAGATTGGCAAGCGCATCAGCCTCACTATTTTGATCTCGACGCACATGATCTAGAGCCCACTCCTTGAAATGATGGAAAGTTACCTGTATTTTATTGGAGTATCGTTGCATTCTATTTCCTCGAACCTTGATGCTTTTGTTTACATTGTTTACAACCAATGGAGAATCGCACTTGGCCTTGATGATTTCTGCTCCCAAGCTTTTAGCTAGCTTAAGACCTATAATCATGGCCTCATGATCGGCCTCATTATTAGTTAATCTTGGAATTTTTATAGATTTCCTAATAATATCACATGTGGGTGGCTTCAAGACAATGCCAAGCCCAGACCATTTTACATTCCAGGCACCGTCCGTGAAGAGGGTCCATACACCCGATGTTGTACCCGAGTTTAACATCAGTTCTTTCTCCACTTCGAGTGTGAAGGTCGGCATAAAATTGGCCACAAAATCAGCTAGGATTTGAGACTTGATGCTCATTCGGGGTTGATATTTTATATCATACCCGCTAAGCTCGGCGGTCCATTTGGCCAATCGGGCCCGATAACTCAGGCTTATGCAAAACATTTCAAGGGGGTAAGTGGTTAATACTCATATAAGATGACATTGAAATATGGTTTTAAATTCGTGATGCGCTTATCAATACAAGTAATAATTTTTCTAAGTGAGGGTACCTAGCTTCAGCATCCCCTATAGTTCGGCTTACGTAACAAATAAAAAAGTGCGTACCTTGCTCTTTTCGAACTAGTACTCCATTTACCACTATCTCGGACTCTGCCAAGTATAGATAAAGCCTTTCATCTACATTCGATGTTTGAATCAATGGTGGGCTCTACAAATATCGCTTTAATTCTTCTAATAATTGCTAACAATCCGGGGTCCATGAAAAATCCTTTTTCTTTTTTAGCAAGGAAAAGAAACTATGACTCCAATCCGGCGACCTCGTAATGAATCGACCCAAGGTAGCTAATCGCCATGTTAGACTTTGCACGGCCTTCATACTATCCACGATCGTGATATCCTCGATGGACTTGATCTTATCAGGGTTGATTTTGATACCTCGATTTGGCACCATGTAGCCGAGGAACTTACCCGAGCCAACACCGAAGGAACATTTCTCCAGGTTAAGCTTCATGTTGTATTTTCTCAAAATTGCAAATGTTTCTTGCAAATAAACTAAATGGTCCTCTGCGCGCAGGGACTTAACCAACATATCATCAATATAAACTTCCATTGATTTACCTATTTGTCCTTCAAACATTTTGTTAGCTAGGCATTGGTATGTAGCTCCTAGGTTTTTTAGCCCGAAGGGCATTACGTTGTAACAATAAGTTCCAAACTTAGTAATAAACGAAGTCTTTTCCTGGTCCATCGGGTTCATCTGAATCTGATTGTACCCAAAGTAGGCATCGAGAAAGGTTAGGATCTCGTGGCCAGCCTTGGAATCAATCATACGATCGATATTTGGCAAGGGGGAAAATCTTTTGGACATGGCTTGTTCAAGTCCTTATAATATGCGCACATTCTAAGTTTGTTTCCGTTTTAGGAACTATAACTAGGTTGGCTAGCCACTCGAGGTACTTTACCTCCTGAATAGATCCTATTTTAAGAAGTTTGGTTACCTCATCCTTTATGAAAGCATGATTTGCCTCGGACTGAGGCCTCCTTTTTTGCTTTACCAGTTTGAACCTTGGATCGGTGCTTAGGCTATGTGTGATGAGTTCCTGTGGAATCCTGTCTTATCTAAGTGGGACCAAGCAAAACAATCCATATTATCAATAAGAAACTGGATGAGTTTTTTTCTGAGTTCGGGGGTTAATCCCGTTCCCAAGTATACCTTTATCTCAGGCATGTACTCGATCAAAATGATTTGCTCCAGTTCCTCGATAGTTGAATTGGTTGCATCACATTTTTCGGGAATGATAAAGGTTCGAGGAGTAAGGAAATCCCCATCTTCGTCTTCGATTACCTGTTACTCTGACCCCATCGAGGTTGGAGGCGGTGATTGCTATTTGGCCACCTGCTTATTTTTAGCGCTCGACTTCTCCGAGGTTGAAGGCTCTCGAGTCGGAACCACTTCCTCTATTGAAAACATATCCTTTGCAGCATGTTTCTCCCGTAGACTATTTTTACTTCTTCCTTTGTGGGAACTTCATCATATGGTGAAGAGTTGAAGGCAATGCCCTCATGTTGTGTATCCACGGTCTTCCGGGGAGTGCACTTACCTCATGTCGCCTTCGATGACATGGAACTTCGTATCTTGTATGGTCCCAGCTACGTTTACTAGCAAGATAATTTCTTCCTTTATTGTTTAGCTTGCCATGTTGAAGCCATTCAGGACCTGGGATCCGGGTACAATCTGATCTTGTAAGTTGAGTTGTTCAACGACCCTCGATCTGATTATGTTTGCTGAGCTACCCGAATCCACTAAAACACGTTTAACTTGAATTTTATTCAAATGGATAGACATTACTAGGGTGTCGTTGTAAGGCAGAGATATCCCTTCCACTTCCTTGTCACAGAATGAGAAGACGTCCTCGGGCACGTAGCTCCGAATCTATTTCTCTCTGGTGATTGATACTTTAGTGTTCATGAACACAATTTGTTGAGGGATATCAACTTACGCCAATGATCATGTGGATTAGATGTTGTGGTTCTTCTTATTCATTTTTCCTTGCATCTCTCTCCCTGAAGTAATTCTTAGACCAATAACTTAGGAATTCTCGAAGGTGGCCCTCGTTGAACAAAAGAGTCACTTCTTCCCTTAGTTGTTTGCAATCTTTTGTTCGATGACCATGTGTGCCATGATATTTGCACATTAAGTTCTGGTTCTTTGAGAAGGATCGGTTTGTATAGGCCTGGGCCAGGCCACTTGATGTCTTTGATTCTCCCAATAGCTAAGACAATCCCTGGCGCATCTATATTGAAGTTGTACTCTGATAATCGGGGAGCCACTGTGGGGTCTGTATGTTTATCGAACCAGCTCTTACTCATGAGTCCCCGAGAACTTTGACCTCGATCGTTTCTTCAATCACTCCGAGGAGTGTTACGGATCGGACCATGGTTCCTTCGATCAGCATATGGCTGATACCATTCTTTATTAAATCTTGATTCCCAGTCTGTGTCTCTCAGGGGCTTGGCCGTGAACCTATTAGGGTGAACTCAACCTGGGGGTGGGGGGACTCCTAACTGATTGTCCTCAACCCTGATTTTAGATTGGTAATGGTTGTGCACATCTGACCACGTTACGGCTGGATACTCGATCAAGTTCTGCTTTAATTGTTGAGAAGCAATCCAGCTCCGCTCGTTCAAACCCTTCATAAAGACCTGTACTGCCCAATCATCAGAGACCGGTGGTAGTTCCATTCTTTCCATCTGAAACCTGGACAAAAACTCCCTCAACATCTCGTTGTCCCCTTGTTTTATCTTGAAAATGTCTGATTTTCTCGTGGCCACCTTTATGGCCCCAGCATGTGCTTTCAGGAAGGCATCTGCTAACATAGCAAATGAGTCAATATAGTTAGGAGGTAAGTTGTGATGCCAAATCATGGCTCTTTTTGCCAATGTTTCTCCGAACTTTTTCAACAAGATTGATTCAATCTCGACGCCATTCAAATCATTTCCTTTGATCACGCAAGTGTATGAAGGAATATGCTCATTAGGGTCGGTTGTTCCGTTATATTTGGGTATGTCAGGCATGCAAAACTTTTTAGGAATAGGCATCGGAGCCGCACTTTTTTTTTTTGGTAATTAAAATTTTTATTAATCACCAAAAGGATGCCTTACAAAATCATAGGACAATTTAATCTCAACTGCCTATCAAAACTGGAACATGAAGTATCAATGCTACTCTAATCATTCAACATTTATAACATGAAATGCTGAATATACGAACTAAGCCTAGGAGGAGCTCGAACATTACAAATATAGGCTATACTACTTAGGAGTTTATCACAATTACAATAGGTGTTTTAAAAGATTCTCGCATTCCTTTCTAACCATAAACTATACAGCATTTCTGTAATTGCCATCTTGAATGTGTGAGCTCGGAGAGATTTCCCTTTGGACTGTATGATGATCCAGTGGCAGAATTGTGTCCAAACTTGTCCAGTGAAGTCTTCAATTCCCAACCATTGCATTGTTTGATATCTCAACTGGGAAGCATAGGTGCAATGCAGAAATAGATGATCTCTAGTTTCCAATTCTTGTTGACACATAACACAGATGCCTGATATGTTCAAATTCCATTGCAGCAGCCTGTTCTTGGTAGGAAGTCTATCCTGCAGTAACAACCACAAGCTGAAGATAGCTTTAGGTCTAGCAGCATTTTGCATTACCAGATTCTTCCATGAAACTCTAGTTGATTCTCCAAGCAGTTGCAAGTATACCTTCCTTATGGTGCAGTCAGTGTTGTCTAGCAATTGATGCTGATGAAGTAGCTTAGCTCCCTCCACAATTTTCCTTACCATCCAGCTAGCATTAGCTGGGATAGTAAGGTTCTCCAACTGGTGATGTTTGATATAAACAGAATGGATCCATTTCACCCACAACAAGTCTTTCTTATGTGCTAAATCCCAACTTAGTTTAGCTATGGCAGCTCTATTCCACAATGAGATATTTGTTAAGTTCAAACCTCCAACAGACTTAGGCATACAAACTTTCTCCCAAGCCACATTGGCTTTCTTTGTGATATTAACAGACCCTGACCAGATATAAGTTCTGCAGATAGTCTCCAGCAGTTTAACAACTTTTGATGGTATGATAAACAGTTGAGCCCAATAAGCTTGCACTCCAAATATGACTGACTAAACCAGCTGGCATCTGCCTGCATAAGACAGGTATCTTGCTGTCTAGGAAGTAATTCTTGCAGAAATTTTATCAACCAGAGGTTGCCATTGAGCAACTGACAGTTTTTTGGTAGTTAAAGGGACTCCCAAATATTTAAACGGGAGGTCCCCTTTAACATAACCAAGATGATCAAGAATTTGTTGTTGAATTTCAATTGACACCCCACCAAAATACACAGTACTTTTGTGTAAATTAGCCTTAAGACCAGTAGCAGCAAGGAATTAAGAAAATAATAAGAACATGGAGCTTACTGATTGAAGCTCCCCTTTGACAAATAATAGCAGGTCATCAGCAAAGCTCAAATGAGTAATTCCCAACTTCTTACAACCAGGATGATATATGAAGCTTTTAGTATGTTTCAACTCTGCCAAAGATCTACTAAGATATTCCATTATAATAGCAAACAGAAAGGGAGATATTGGATCTCCTTGCCTCAATCCTTTGACAGCTTGAAAAGGCTCTGTTGTTTCTCCATTAACCACAACAGTATAGCTAACAGTTTGGACACATTCCATGATCCATCTAATAAATCTGCTAGGAAAATCCAGTTCCTCCATAATCTGTTGCAAACTGCACCATTCCACTGAATCATAAGCTTTTTGAAGATCAATCTTGATCATACATCTGGGAGAGATATGTGATCTAGAATACTGTTTTATTAGCTCATGAGCTAATATAACATTATCTGCTACTCTTCTTCCTGGTATAAATCCAGCTTGAGAATTACATATAATGCTACTCATAACTTTCTGGAGTCTGTTAGCCAACAACTTGGAAATAATCTTATATAAGACTGAGCAACAAGCTATAGGCCTGAATTCTTTAACTGTCTGAGGATTGGATACCTTTGGCAGTAAAGTGAGTGTGGCACAATTAGTAGGTCTGTACATCTTGGAGGTCTGAAAGAAATTCCTGACAGCTAGTATAACCTGGTTACCAATGATGTGCCAAGATTGTTTGAAGAACATGGCATTAAATCCATCAATCCCTGGAGCTTTAGCATTTCCAATACCCTTCAAACTGTCAAGTATCTCTGTGTCAGTAATATCAGCAACTAGATCCATCCTTTGAAGGTGAGATAGTTTTGGTCCATTCCTCATGTGCATCTTGTTCACAGCTGGTAGTGAATTGGCTGTAGTTCCCATTAGAGCTTGATAAAAATCCCTAATCTCCTTCTTCAAATCTACATGATCAGTTATCTTCAGTCCTCCTTCTGTAGTGAGTTCAATAATCTTCTTATACTGGCTCCTCTCCTTCATGACTGCTGAAAAGTATTTATTATTGGAATCCCTTAGTTTGATCCATTTAGCTCTAGACTTTTGCTGCAAGACTGACTCTTCAATTAAAGACCATTTCTCTAGCTGTTGTACCAGAGATTTTGCTCTTTGCTGAAGTGTGTCTGAATAAGATATAGCCATTTGATGCTGCACATCTTCCAGTTCTTTCCTGCTGCTTTCAATCTTTTGAGAAATATTCTTAAAATCTCTAATATTAAGAGATTTTAAGGGAGGTTTGAGAGACTTAAGATTATTCCATACTCCTTGAAGAGTATTCTGCTCCTTGGTTTTCCAGTAAGTTGAAAGAGTAGCCTGAAATTCCTTATGCTGGATCCAAGCATTAAAGAATCTGAATGGTGTTTTCCTTGTAGATATATCTGTTGTCAAGGTTAGTAACATGGGATTATGATCAGATATGAGGGGATGGCCATATACAGTATGCACATGGTTCCACTTCATCTGCCATTCAAAATTACCAAACACTCTATCCAGTCTACTACATACTCTATCATTACCCCTTTGTTGATTAGACCAGGTAAAATAATTTCCCTTCCATGGCAGCTCAACTAGTCCTGATTGTTGAATGCAATTATTGAAATCAACAAGGTCCCTTTGCTTCACTTGTTGGCAGGATTGTCTTTCCTTGCTAGCCAGAATTGCATTGAAATCCCCTGCAATAATCCAAGGATCAGTAATACCAGCTGATAAATTTAGGATAGTTTTCCACAGCATCCTCCTTTGGTCACAGTCATTAAAACCATATACTACTGAAAGCCAGCAGATAATGTCACCAGTGGTATATTGAACTTGACAATGAATGATCTGAGCTTCCTCAAGATATCCAGTAACCACCACTTTTGTAGGATCCCACATAATCCAAATCCTCCCATTTATAGCATCACTATAGTTAGTTATCATGTTCCAGTTAGGCAATAAAAAACTAGCTATTCTACTAGCATTGTGTTGTTTAACCTTAGTCTCTACAAGTCCTACAAGGTCAAACTTATTATTTCTAAAGTAATTTTGAGCTTCTTTTTGTTTAAACCTTTTATTTACACCCCTAATATTCCAAAAGATCCACTTCATTGAGTTTTACTAGTTCCCCCTTCATCCAGGGGATGATCAGCCCACCTAACTGTCCCTACTTCAAATCTGTTAGACATCACAAGAGGAGATAAAGGAGGAAAGTTAGCAATGTTGAAGACTGGAGAGTCTTACAACCTGCTTCTGTCTGTTCCCAATATGAGCTGTAGGTGTATTGCTTGGCTCTTTAGTTACCTCTTGACACTGGATGTGAGGCATCTGGTTGTGTTGGACTGTTGTACCTGGTGCTTTCACTCTCCATTCTTGTATCACCTTATTTTCTGTGTAGGTTGAGCAGTTTTAGTTACACAGTTATGGCCAACCTCCAAGCATTTCTCACAATACATAGGTTTCCACTCATACATCACATCCTGTATGAAACTCTTTCCATTTGGATCTAGAATCTCTATTTCACTAGGTAACTTTTTTGACACATTTACCTCAATGAGCATACGAGCATAAGAGATTCTGGATTGTTTAGCAGTACACTCATCAGCAAATATAGGTTTACCAAGGACACTGGCAATTCTACTTAAAGACTTGCTGCCCCAACAAGACATAGGTAAGTTAGGAAACTTTATCCATAAAGGAATTTCTGAAGGGAAAGCTGCCTTGAAATCAAAATCCACAGACCATTGCTTCACAATCATAGGTCTGTTGGCAATAGTATAAGGCCCTCCACACAGAATTTCCTTAGCATCTTCAATGCAACTAAATTTAACAATATAATAACCCTCATCATGATAAAACAGTTCAGGCTCAGGAACGTGTGACCAGTGAAGATTAATAAATCTCTTCATTCCATTATACCCCGGGCTATTACCTAATACAAATACAACAAGAGTACATTTCCATTTCATTTCTTCCTCCTCCACTTCTTCCTTCACCAGTTGACCAACTGGTTTGCCATTAACAAGTGTAGGGGGAATGTATTCTAAGGACATACCATTTGCAGCAAGTCTGTTACTCTGGAAGAGACTAGTCCACTGTTTAGGTGGATCTAACTTTGGATCTTCCTTTGTAACAGATTTTGGATCATCAGCTGGTGTTGTTTGTTGCATGCAGATCTGGACTCCATTCTCAGGCTCCATCGGACCAGTTACAGGCTTGATTGGAGGCTCTGTACTCTTAACATTTGCTATTGGTATCACTGGAACTCCAGATTGTTGTGGATCTGGTGTTACTTGAGGCAATGGAACAGTACTCGCAGCAGGATTTAATGGAACAGTTGTACCTACCATCGGTACAGTGGTAACAGCTTTTGATATCACTGGAACTCCAGATGGTTGTGGATCTGTTGTTACTTGAGGCAATGGAATAGTAATCGCAGCAGGATTTGATGGAACAGTAGAAGCTACCATCGGTACAGTGGTAACAGTTTTGGGACTACATCACTCGCATAAATGGGTACTAATTCTTTTCTTGGGCGACCTCTCCTCCTTGCCATAACAATCTCTGCTTAAGGTTACTTACCTAAGCAGATGCAGTGGAGAAGAAGGTGATGAAACAGGGAAGAAGATGATGAGAAAGTTAGAGAGAAGGCAGAGCTTCTCTCTCTAGCATTATTTTCTTATCGGAGCCGCACTTTGGGGGAATGTTTTTGTATGAACTTTTTGGCATCTAATCCTTTCAGAACTGGAGGTTCCCCCGGTATCTGGTCTACAGGGGAGTTATAAGTTTCCACCTTCTTATCATTGGCTTCAATTTTCTTTTCTCCGGACTTGATCCTCTTAGTGAGCTCTTCGAGAATCTTCATAATCGTAGGATCAGTCCCTGAGCCATTTTCATTGACCTTTCTAGCATCGGCTCAGCACGTCGATTGTTTTCATGTTCAGCTACGCTCGGAGTTTTATTTTGAATTTGAATTTGAGTGATGGTTATTTGCTGAGCCTGCAGCATCTCGAATATCACTTGGAGGCTGACTCTTCCATCTCCTGCTCCTAGTGTTCCTTGGTCTCCTAGTCGGGCTTCTCTACGTGTATTCCCTAAGGGGTCTATATCTGAATCCACGTTTAGAGCATTATGTAAACCGATATCAACTAGCTTCATATTTGGAACTTCCTCAAGGTTTATTGGTGGTACATCGACCCCTATATTGTTATTTTCTCCAAGACCCTCATTGTCATAAACATATGTGTTTTGTGTGCTAGACAAGTTTCATCCTGAGAATCAAAAAATCTTGACAAGACAAAGTGTAAAGACAACGTGTGTAATGAGAATCAGTAAAGAAATAACCACTATTATCTTCAGCCCCACGGTGGGTGCCAAACTGTTTACCTCAAAAATACGAGTAACAATTAAATTTAATTTGTGATTTTAACGATATGTGATTTAGTTCAATACCAATTAATAATCAAGAAGTATGAAGTAGAAATGAAAGAGACAAGTAAATCAAACCAATGTTACTCAGCAGCAGCGACCTCGAGGTATGCTTGGAATAATAAAAACAATTAAGTAATAAAAGTAAAGTAAGAATGATAGAGCTAAAGGACAATGCTGATGAACAATAGGCGAAAAGGTAGAGAGTATATTTTTTGCTTAGTGATAGGATGATCCTTACAAATGATTAGGGTCTCCTTTATATAATAAGGGAACCCCCAAATAAGGTATATTTTCATTTACAGTGAGGAATATTCTTGGTACAACTGTCTAACCGGCTAGTACGAAATCGTACAATTCTATTTCGGGATTTGCACCATGACTTTGGGGATGTGGCAGAAGTCTAGCTCGTTCTGGTACAAATCCATAACAGTATTTTGGTGTCGAACACACTTGCCTCCATATTCCTTGCACTCCTATCTCCGGGAAACACACTTTGTGTTCGAGCTCAAATCTGGTCAGCCGATCTCGAATTCAACCTCGCTCAGACTCGGACCTATATATCAAAGGCATACGATTTTGACTGTATACAATTAATATGCCAGCAGAGATGTTCTCCAATTATTCATATCTGTAAAAATTCATTTTGTCGTTTATATTAAGCCAAAAATTTATTCAAGAAACTAAAAGTTAAAGTCAAGTACATGTTATTTAACAACGTATTAAATGTTACATATGTGAAAGGCATATATCCTTTATTCATCCATTAAGTGTAAATATCGAATATATATATATATATATATATATATATATATATATATACGATTTATCCTAACGTTATTTTCCTTTTTAGAGTTCTCTCGAATTATACGTCGTTGTTGCTATTCAATCTCCTTGCTAGTTCATATATCTCTATATAATCCTATGTAAATTAGATTGATTGATCGATATACCAACAAAAATAAGAATAATTTCAAGTAGTTACAGGTTTAGAAATTTTACTAATATGATCAATAACCATCGTGGTGAATTACTATCAGAGCATTATCAATTCAGAGTACAAGACGAGTAACATTATATATGTGAGGTAACATAATTCAACTCCTAATTCATTTTTTTTGTTTGGAAAATTCCCAAGAAAATCGACTGTTGCTATTCTTTGTATATGTATTGGATAATCTGTTCATTGTACAATAACTTACAATGTAAAATCTCACTAGGCAAAACCCATCGACGGCTCTAACCGAGAAGGCTAATGCTGAGGAGAAGACCTCAGGTAGGGTTGTGCATGGATCGGATTGGATTTAAAATTTCGGATTCTCGAAAATGCAATCCGAACTGCCGATTGATATCAGATCGGATCGAATTTTAAAGTTTGGATCGCATCGGATTTTCGGATGGATTATTATGCAAACTCGTATATATATTTTCTTTGTAAAAGAGGCAATAGAGTAAGAAAAAATTATTTTTCTGCAATTATGAGAGTACTATGCTGCCAATATAGCTAAATCCATTAATTGTAAAAGTAATAACTTGGGAAAAAAAATAAAGGAAGTACTAACTTCCGAAAAGTTTACTATTTATACATGTCCTAAAAATTTCTAATTTTGGATCGGACCGGATCGGACCACATTAAAATTATACCAATGCGAATCCAATCTGAAATCCAAAATTTTAATAATCCGAAATCCGAAATTGAACGAATCAGTTTGGATTTCGAATATTTGATCTAAATGAACAACCCTAATCTCATGAATCACTCAACCAACCAACTCAGCCGTCCCAAGTCTCCTAATTAATATTACTCTTAATAGTAATTCAACTTATAATATTGTACAGTCTCATATAACACTAACATGACACCATTTTCCCTACTTAAAAGTTGAAGATAATAACTCACCTATTTTATGTGGACGTGGATATTATGAAAAGGGAAAAAAAAAGAAATGAAAGATTGGAGAATGTTATGAAATAGAAGATTCTTACACTTCTATTTAAGGTGAATGTCTTTAATGTATCTAATTAGAGAGATTTTAGAGTTCTATTAGTGGTAGCTAAATCTTCCTCTCCCCTATAAATAGAGGTGCCCCCTACCATTGTAAATCATCCCTTGAGACCCCTCTCAACTCAATAAGAAGAACTCTCTCTACTCTTCTCTCTATTGCTATTGTTCTTGTTCTATTGTTCTTGTCTTTTGCTTTAGTTTATAACACGTTATCAGCACGAGACTCTACCGTCTCAAGTATCATTCTCGAAAATCCAAGGTATTTCCCTCTTCCTAATTTAATTTTCGATTGTCTTAACTTTTACTTGTGTAGGGTTTTTCTTCAAAGAAAGAATGAAGAAAGAAAAAGAAAAAAAAAAAGGAGGAGGCAGAAAGAAACGAAAAGTTGAAAAGAAAAAGGAAAGAAAGAAAGGAAAGAAAGAAAGGAAAGGAAGAAAGGAAGAAAATATTGAAAATATATTTGGTATACCTTAAAGGTAAGTAATTTACTTTTTCTTTTCAAATTCTTGGAATTCTATAAATTTTATATACAAAGTTTGATTATAACTCTAATGAAGTTTGTGAGAAATTATAACCACACGAAGTGGTAAAATCTCTATGTCCTGCCATGATTAAATTCATGTATGATTGTGGACGTGACAAAGAATTCCGCCCAATTGAATTTGCTCCATTCCCTTTAGAGAATGTGGTAGCAGCTTGTGTAAAGCACATGATTTTGATCCATTCCCTGAAGTGAATGTGATAATTGTAATAGAGCCCGTAAGTATGAACACGCTCTTGATGTAATTGTGTCATATGAAAAGAAAGTTCGTTGCCCTCGAAATTTCGGGCAAGAACTATGGTGTTGGATGTTGAAATCCACTTGGATGCTATGGGTCTCGGAGACGCCATTAAAGATAGAAATAGTGCATCCACCCAAAACTATACGAAGGCCTTGATTTACTTGCGCCATCACCTTAATGAAGGTTTGAAACTATACGAAGGCCTTGATTTACTTGCGCCATCACCTTGATGAAAGTTTGAAGATTGAATATCCCAACATCAAGGATTCACCCATCTTGTGGAAAGGCTTAAAGAAGAGAGATGACAACCTGAAGTTGGTCACTCTGCCACAAGCACGATACGATAAGAATCCAAAAGCAAATAGTTTATAAACTATATATTATCGTTGCGGTGAAAACGGGCACTGGTCTAAGTCTTGCCGTATACCATAAATTTGGTTGACCTTTATTAAGCATCTCGAAAGAGTAAACGCCCTGAAACGAATTTTGTCTCTGACGACAACTTTGACTTCACCCACCTGGATGTGGCAGACTTCTTTGAGCAACCCGAGGGGAAAATATACCACCTAATCGGCGATGGGACCATGATGAAAGAAGATGGAGTTATTTGATTTTATTCTACTTATTTGTATTAGTCAATGAATAAATCAATAGTCATTAGTATTAGCTCGTATTAGCTAGTTCATGATGCAATGTTAGCAGTAGTTCCTTAGAATATCTTCAATATGTTCAAATATCAATAAAACTTTTATTTTCCAGTGGGGGTAATCGACTAGCCTGAAAAACTAGTCGATTATCAACTATTTTCGCATTAAAGTTGAAAAATAATTGATCAACAATCGATTGTCGTTGACTAACAATCGATTGTCTTGAAACAGTGAGGTCTGGAAATTTTCAAAAATAGCCAACAATCGATTGTCTTTGTCTAACAATCGATTGTCTTGAAACAGTGAGGTCTGGAATTTTTCAAAAATCACCCACAATCGATTGTCTATATCTAACAATCGATTGTCGTTAGGCAGTGTAATCTGGAATTTTTCAAAAATCATCCACAATCGATTGTCTATGTATAACAATCGATTGTCTATGTTCCAACAATCGATTGTGCGGGTTTAATAATCGATTGTCTTATGAAAAACGCTGAAATTTTCAAACTGCAAAGTAATTGATTATGGACAACATATCTGATTTTGTTAGTCAACTGTTAGTAGCAGATTTTGAAAATATTATGTGACACAAAAGAATTGAACTTGTTTATTCTTATGTTCATGTATTCCTTTTGTATGTCATACCATGGAAAGTAAATTGATCGAAGGCTCCGGAAGAGCCATTGTAACTCTGCCCAAGGGCACGACGTTAATCATAGAGAATGTTATGTTCTCCTCCAAGTCTATGAGAAACTTGTTGAGTTTTAAAGATGTACGCCGGAATGGCTACAATATTGAGACAATGGATGAAGATAATCTTGAATATCTCGTCCTCACTTTAAAGAATGTCTCCGGCCAAAAGAGGGTTATTGAGAAATTCCCGTCTTTATCTTGTGGCCTGTATTGGACAAGAATTAGTGCAATTGAGGCACATTCAACAGTAAATCTAAAGAATACTGAGTCCAATACATTTGTACTTTGGCATGATCGACTGGGTCACCCAGGATCAACCATGATGAGACGGATTATAGAAAGCTCATATGGGCATCCGTTAAAGAATTTCAAAATTCTCTCAGGTAATGAATATCCTTGCACTTCGTGTTATCAAGGCAAGCTGATTATCAGACCATCCCCAACAAAGGTTGGGACTGAGTCACCCCAGTTTCTGGAACGTATACAAGGGGACATTTGTGGACCTATTCACCCACCTAGTGGGTAGTTTAGGTATTTCATGGTCTTGATAGACGCATCCTGTAGATGGTCTAATGTGTGCTTGTTGCCATCACGCAACCTTGCGTTTGCAAAGTTAATGGATAATAGATGAGAATAATCTTGAATTCTTCATGAAAACGTGGCTGCCCATTTCGGTTTGGGTTCACGCCATTTTGCATGCAACAATACTAGTTTGTCGGCTGCCCACTTCGGTTTGGGGTCACGCCATTTTGCATGAAGCAATACTAGTTCGTCGGCTGCCCACTTCGGTTTGGGGTCACGCCATGTTGCATGCAGCAATGCTAGTTCGTCTCTGACTGACGAATTGACACAAATATTCCCCATTGCAATTGGTTTTGGGTCATGAACCCAATATATCCCATTTAAGAAGCTTTGGATGCGCAGTATAGGTGCCTGTAGCACCGCCATCCCGCACCAAAAATGGGTTTGCAAAGAAGGTTAGGAATATATGTTGAGTATGAATCGTCCTCCATTATTCGCTACCTCGAAACATTGACAGGAGATTTGTTCACTGCACTATTTGCAGACTGTCAATTTGATGAGACACTTTTCCCAAAATTAGGGGGAGAAGTCGGTGAAACCAAATGGGAAATTTTGTGGAAAAATGTATCATTATCTCATCTTGATCCACATACCTCTATTTGAAAGAAGGAGGTACAAAAGATTATCCATTTGCAAAGAATAGCAAATCAAATGCCTGACGCATTTACGGACTTGAAGAGGATAACGAAATCCCACATTCACGCGGAAAATGTTCCGATCCGTATTGAAGTCCCTATTGGACGAATATCTAGTGTCATATCCAATGAGTCAAATGCACGCCAGAAGCGTGGCAGACCATTAGGTTCCAAAAGATCGAAATCCTAGAAAGAGGAAAAAGAACGATCTAAATGACACTATGAAAGAATCACATGAGGACGCTCATGATTTTATTAATTCCGAGATTCACGAAGAATCTATTGAGCCTGAGACTCTTGAAAATACGGAATGCAAGAATGTGAGGATCTCGAACCTCAGTCTGTGGTAGTACAAAATTAATTGAGAGCTCTCGAAGAGCCAATTATTACTATGTTGGAGAAACACAATTGAGTATTGTGCTGTAGTAAGTCTCAAAGAAACTTATTCAGTTTCCAAAAGTACACGCGAAGGCGATTGATGATATTGAGACTATAAATAAAGGAAGGCTTTGATTCTCCTATTACTACAACTTGTAGCGGGGTAATTTGTATATGAAAAGCTACCCGCTTTGTTCTCCAGTTTGTACTACACAAAAGAAAGAATGCCACAATAAAGTGGATATCTATTGGTATAAAACCCATGTCATAATAAACCCGAAGTTTATTGATAAGTGCACATGTCATGGTGTAAATTTGAAGTTTACCAATATTGATAATTTATTCAGTTGGCATTCATGTTAGCCATCTCATTTTAAGTATGATGTGCAAATTCACATAGGTGAATATCAAAGAACTAGAAGTTCTTGTTCTCAGTAATAAACTGACCAACTAAAGAGTTCGGGTTGAAGCCCCTTGATTCTGGAAATATCAAAGGTGAATATGGGCCTATTCACCTGCCATGTATACCACATATGATGCATCTATGATATGGTTACATGCGCCATTGTTATTAACCCGCAGCCTGGCAGTGCTTGCGAGGTAAATCGCTCAGTAATCTAACTTCGAGCATAGTTTCCAGATTCTCTACTCAAGACAGTTAATCTTGATAAGTTGGTTTATATCAAAGTTGGTTTAGCAAGATAATTATTGAGTGCTTCCACTTAATAGCTAAACTGTTCCTTATGAGAACGAAGTTGTATATATCAGTTTGATATAAGTTGTATACGAGAGTATATTCTCCCCTCAAAAGTGGTTCAGGGTTAGGAACCAAATAATTTCATCTTATATTAAGGTGCTGTGTATATTGACATAATGCACAAAGATGTTTTCCCAAAGTTGAGGAAACATGTTAGCTTTACTAACATGAGGGGGAGACATGATAAACACTTGAGAAAGTGTTACATGGGATGAATTTTCATTTGCATATGTATATCCCCGAATATCATGATATGAACCTGTAGTTCATAAAAGGGAAATGCAATTGCAACATATTGCAAAGCATGCTATACGCATTTGCTGACTCAAAGAAAGTAACTAAATGGAAGAGATACAATTCAAGAAGAATTGATTCCATATGAAAGACATGTACCTATAGTTCATATGCTTGAAAGTATAAACGCAAAGGTATGTATAGTCAATTTTCGATATCTTATTTGTTTAGCATGACATGAAACTTTGATATGCAGCTAAAGTCTATTATGTGACTTACATGACTTAACTTGAAAGATTTAAGTTGCTTGAAGCATATGCAATTCTTGGTCCTGAAGTACCACATTCTAAGTACAATTTGTGTACATATGTATCTTGCCATAACTATAAGCATGATGGCATTGAGAATGCATCTATGGAGATATTGAAGTGTTATTCCACGACATCATATGAAGATGTTCATATCTATCAAGAATGATGATTTCCAGGTGCGGAATATTTATTCAAGTCAATATGGTTGATTTATTCATCAAGCATCTACCAAAGATCGTTTTGAAGATGATGCACAAGATTGGAATGCAAATGCTCAAGGATATAAATCGATGTACTCATTAGGGGGAGTCAATGCGCGTTGCACTCTTTTTCCCTTACAAGGTTTTGTCCCACTGGGTTTTCCTTGCAAGGTTTTTAACGAGGCAACCAATAGGCGCATATTCAAACATGTGTACTCTTTTTCCTTTCTTTAATTTTTCCCAATGGGTTTTGGTTTTAAGGTTTTATGAGGCACATCATTGAATAGACATTCAAGGGGGAGTGTTATGAAATAGAAGATTCTTACACTTCTATTTAAGGTGAATGTCTTTAATGTATCTAATTAGAGAGATTTTAGAGTTCTATTAGTGGTAGCTAAATCTTCCTCTCCCCTATAAATAGAGGTGCCCCCTACCATTGTAAATCATCCCTTGAGACCCCTCTCAACTCAATAAGAAGAACTCTCTCTACTCTTCTCTCTATTGCTATTGTTCTTGTTCTATTGTTCTTGTCTTTTGCTTTAGTTTATAACAGAGAAAGTGATTTATTTGTTATTAGTGGTTCTTTTTTTAGGGGAGGGGGGGGGGGGGGGTGTGATATTGGAAGTTTGAATTGGTCAGCATTTGGACCTCTTTCACTAAATCTTTTTCACTTGAAAAAAGATTATGACCAAAGACTGGTCTACTAAGAAAAACTCGTTTTCCACAGTCAACTTTCAAACTATATTCCACTTCACCATTCCTTTTTTTAGTATATTTTTCCACATTGCCTTTTCTTTTCACCTTCCCTTTTAAATATAAGATTCTTCTACTCTCTACTTTCATCATCATTTTTCCAAAATTTCATGCACCAAACTTCACAAAATATTTTCAGAAACTTCTCTTTTCCTTCTTCAGAAACTTCTAATATTCACTACATTTATATCTCCCCTGCATTATTTCAAGAAAATGCATTGTGGTTTCAATTGGGAATACAATTCATTAATCAATGAATTAATACAAGGGATGGAACATGCTAAACAACTTAGAGCTTATTTCAGCTCTACAGCTTCTTCTGATAAAATTCAAGAATTGCATTTGCATATGCAAATTATTCTTTCTTCATTTGAGAATTCTCTGTCAATTCTCAAATGGACTGCAATAACACAAACCCCACAACTTGTAGTAGCTCCTCCACCTTCTATTTCTGTAGATGAAATTAGTCCTAAAACTGATGACTTGAATGGAAATTTCAAAGATAATGATCAGGACCTAAGATATGTTTCAAAGAAGAGGTTAGACTTAGATTATGTTCTGTATTAAAAAATTTAGTTAAAAAATGTGATGATTAGTTCATTTTCTTCAAGCTAAATTGACTTGGTTTTATTGTTTATTGTAGAAAACAGTTGCCAACATGGACCGAACAAGTCAGAGTTAGTGTAGAGAATGGATTTGAAGGGCCTACTGATGATGGATATAGTTGGAGAAAGTATGGACAAAAAGATATTCTTGGTGCTAAATATCCCAGGTGATAACTCGGTTTCTTTATGCAAAGTCAATGAAAAAAATTTACAAAAAGTGGCAACAACTTTTTTAACATTATAGATAAAAAAATGAAAAGTTTAACTCAAAAATTCATGTACCCTTTTAGTCATTCTATCGTTGACGAATAGGAGCCTTAGCGTATCTAGTAAAGTTGATCTCATGCGACCAATAGGTTACTGGTTCGAGCTGTGGAAACAGCCTCTTGCAGAAATGCAAGATAAGGCTTCCTATATACCCTTGCGATCCGGCCCTTCCCCGTACCCCTGCACATAACGAAAGTTTAGTACAACGGGCTATCCTTTTAATGTCCTTTGTACTAATGACAAGATTTCATGTTTGCAGGAGTTACTACAGATGCACATACCGTTTAATGCAAAACTGTTGGGCAACAAAGCAAGTACAGAGATCTGATGATGATCCTGCACTATTTGAGATCACATATAAAGGTTCACATACTTGTAACCAAGCCTTTAACTCTGCTGCACAACCAACATCACCAGAGAAACATGAATTCAAGAAACAAGCCAACTATCCAAAAATAGAACGATCGAACCAGATGCTCGCGAACTTACAAGCAAATTTGAGAGTGAATACTAATGACTTGAACAAGAAAGAAACAACATGTTCTTTCCCATTTTCACCTACATTCTCTGGTTTCGTAGACGAAAATCTGCATTTTCAAGTGTCACAAGTTGATGACAATTTGGTAGGAGGTTATTCACCATCATTTGTCTCCCCTACAACACCTGAATCAAGCTACTTCTCATTACCTAGCTGCGAAATGAATGGTTCTCGACTAATTCACAGCTTACATCATTCAGAATCAGATCTTCCTGATTTATTCTCTGCCAACACTTCATCAACAAGCTCTCCAATTGTTGGCTTGGAGTTTCCACTTGAACATGTGGAGTTAGATCCAAATTTTCCATTTGATAACTCAGAATTTTTCAGATAAACTCAAACTAGTACTCTCAAAAAGGAACAATAAAGAGGAAAAGTAGGGTTTTGGATCACTAAATTAGCTCATTAAGGTTGATGATTTCTTCCTTTTGGAAGTAGTAGTATAGAAGTTTTTGTATAAATTAACAAGAAAGCTGGCCAAGGGTAGTAACAAGCTATAGTATTTGTATAATATTGCTTAGTATTTTTAAACTTCCAGTCATCTAACATCAAGCTATTGAGTGAAACTCAAGCACATTATTGCAGAAGACACTTGAACATTCATCAATTTAATCAAGCTTGCAAAAGACACTTGGAAGTTTCCTATACTTGCAAATAGGAAACGACCCCTCTACCTTCACAAAGTAGGGGTAAGGTCTGCATATATACTAACCTCCCAGGACCCAGACCCCACAATTTGGTATGTTGTTGCATATATTTGCAAATAAGAATTGAGTTTGACACCAAGTAGAATAAAACTGTCTAACGAAAGATTTAACAAGGGTAAAGAAAGATTTAAAACAAAATGTTAGATATGAACCCAAAATTTTAACAGTACAATGAGTTTAGTGCAACATTAACCCTATTAAGTTTAAATTTTGAATCCGCCTCGACAGAAAATACATGGCATTTGAGATGGGCAACTATCCAATTGCCGAAGCCCACCAACAGGCAAATGACCACTCATTCGTATTCAAAGACAACAGTAAACAATCAAGACCTTTTGCTATGGTGTCAATTTTGATATTTTTCACACAATATAAGTAAATTTGTAATTATTCGTATAGAACAAAATGGATATAGAAACATATATACCAACTCCAATCTGTCTACGATTAAAGCCTTGTTGATCAATCACTTAATTAATTAAATGTATATACTTTCAATTAAGCATCTATCAAGGGAAAGTAGCAACAGTTGTGCATTTGCTCTTGCCTTTTGGTACTCTCTTCTTTCTTGCTTCTTTTTCTTTTCTTCTTTCTCTGTTTTCTGGTTGGTTTTCTTGAGTTCTGCTTTGTTTCACTGTTTTGTACCCTTTGGTCCACAATTTGTAACAAATTTGCTTTGAACACACCCATTAAGAAAATACTAAATTCTAAACAAAAATAGTTAGTGTGATTAAACTACCCTTCATTAAATATTGCACAATAATTATGATAATACTTAATTCTCTTCTCAAATGTGATGAGTAAATGACTTTTTAGGAATACGTACATAAGGATAATTTTGAATTTTTTCTTGATTATATAAATAAACACTTATTTTGGAGCAAAATAAAAAAATAAATTGGTCAATTATCGTGGACCACAAGGAGTAGTAATTTTCGGATATTTTCGCAAAAAGATGGAAATTAAGTATAAAGGTTGCACAGTGGCTAGTGCAGAGTAGCTTAATTTCTGGTTGGACATCAGTAAGATGCAACCACAAACAAGGCTTATGCTGGCTGCCCAAATTTGGATGTGAATAAGAATAGTGAATCTACCTGTATGTCCATTTTCCATGCTAAAACAAGTTGATGATGTCAGGTGAACATAAATGATATTAGAAATTTCCAATATTCCCACTTGCCACCATCTCTTTACGGAAAACCACTTTATAATGCAAGAGTTGAAGCCACTGAATGACATGCTTTACAAAATGATATGCCAGATAGCAAATTGGTAACGTGGATAAACCACCAGAGAAACTTGTGTTTTGCTGGGTTCTTGCCTATTTGATTGAATGTGAAAATCACAAAAGCAACCCAGCTAGTGGGCTCTAATACCGCTTGTTCATGCCAAACCCCATTCAAGTCGGACTGCCACAAGCGAACTACATCATCGCTCCCAGTAGTAGCAAGTGTCATCCCGCGCATGTCCCATTCTATCTGCCATACCTGCATGACAAAAAATCAAATATGGTATAATAAAATGTGTAAATTAGTCACTTGCTAGTCAAAGTTTACCCTCTCAAAAATCTCAGAATAGACAACTACAAGTGAGCCTACTAAATTGAGGTTAAAACATTAATTGATTTACAAGGGAACAGCTAAACTAAAAAGAGTGTAGCACTAGGTACCTCACTGTCATGAGTAGAGAGTGTGGCAACCTTCTCCACCGAGAGCCTTCCATCGGGGTCAGGATTTGATCCAACATGCCATATTGCAATTTCCTTGAAAGTAGAAACTGCTATTAACTCGTGCGGCCTGAAAAAAGAAGCTTCTAAGTTAGAAAGTGCATCCAACAAACTGAACAAATAACTTTTTCTTTGCTTTGCAGGACTTCAAAAACCGGCCGTGAATTCTAGCACTGAGCAATTTTAAGCCTCTTAATCGTTGAACGATTATAACTTCCTCTCAGCCAACTGTTTGCGTGAGTGTATAGCATCTGCATTTTTATAACAAAAAAAAAAAAGCAGTCACTGTACACTCAACTAAATAGTTCTGAGGAAGTCATAATTATTCAATTATTAAGATACAGTATCTGCATCATGTATGCCGTAAATGTGCGCAGACATCTGCCCATGGGTTAAGTACAGTATGTACAATGGAAATCCCTTATTCGTTCTGATTAATGGTGGATCTTTCAGGCTAGAAATCTCCTTGGCCAAAAAGGAAAGACTACAGAAACATCTTTTGTAAACTCCCTAGTACCACTGCTGAGGTTCATATATGCTCTATAAATGATTAATGAGGATGATTTCAAGAGAGAACCTTCCAATATTCGGTGCCCATGCAACAGTAGAGAATGGATCGCCTTTATCTGCAGGTAAAGCTAATTCCGCAACTGGAAGCCATCTCTGATGATCCTGATCGAATTCCCAAACCTGTAGAAATCTATGATATGATAACATTACATATGTCCCACCAGAGACCAAATATACTAGCAGCTTTTTAAGACCATACTGCATGATAGCAGCTTAAGATTTCAAGAATTGCCTCTTCCGGCTTTATGAATGCCCAATAAATACATATAAGTTGCATAACTAGCTTTACTCTTCATAAAAAGAAATAGCTTAACCTTTATTCATAATCAACAAGAATCAGAAAGCAATAAATGCACTGCCAAGTTTTAACTAATGAAGAAAAACTTTGTAAATAGAACCAATTAAGGATTTTAGAACGCAACCCTTAAAGTAACATAAAGAAAGGAACTCGCCATACCTTGGAGGAGTTCATTTGTGGCATATCCGAATTAAAACCCAAAACAAAGCTTGATTGCTGAATTTCTCCTTTTAAAGGATTCCAAGCAATAGACGCAGATCGGCATGAGACCTACAGAAAGAAGACTAAAAGTAGCCTCTGCAATTTTCAGTAACATACATAATGTGTCATCTACAAGATGACATCAAAAGAGCTTACAATGCTATCTATATAGGATAACCAGCTCAAGAAGGTAACAGAAATTAAGAATTAAGAAAGTACACCATGAAGAAAAAAGCAAAGACATGGGGAGCTTGCAGAGGATATTATTATAATACACATTATGGTAATGGTTGGTGACCAGCAAACCACACAACAATAGGGCACACCTAGCTTTGGTGCCAAAGAACCACCAGTAGAATTTGGAATTTGTACAATTGCCAAAAATAAGCAGAATAACACTATTCATTGGAGCTCTCAATCCAAAATTAAACAAAGATCATTTGTTTGAGAGCATGATCAAAACCATGACTAGGAAGAGAATGCTGATATGTGACCAAATAACAACGTGAAAGGTGGGTGCCATAATTTTTCAGAGTTTGGTTAGAACAAGTTCTTTTCTGGAAAGGAAAGCAGACATAGATGATAATATACCTGTAGCTGCCAGTTCTTCAATTCAAATGGATCTAGGAGCTCAAATACTTTTACTTGGCCATCTGAATATGCAGCAACCTATAGGAAATAAAATAATGATGTGTCACCAAAATGACTGTGTATTCATGCTCGCTAAAAGCTATTGACAGAAAACCAAGAGTCACTCGATCAAGCAGATTGATCTCAACATTGCCTATCCAGTGAAATAGAAGAAAAAATGAGAAACATAACATCAGATAAAGGCCCATATAAATGTTTTGCGAATAAAATAAAGCAAGACTACAATGTACATTTATTCATTGACCACTCTGCTTTATCACCTTCCTCAATGAGGATCCCCACCTAACACATTTAAGTGGCTTTTATAGCACTTCGGCATCTCATATTGTCAATTATAAAAAGCAAGCAAACCAAAGAAATTCACTTGTAGCTAAAACAAGAAACAGCAGTTGTACACCAATAGAGCTTTGGTGCACCAGCCAATTGTTTTTCGTCTCCTCTATCATGTATCCAAGCAATATAAGCTTCTTCTTCATCTTGTACTTTAGATCTGTGCAAAACCCTTTCTACCTAATACTGAAACTTCAATAAACAGTAGAGTGGGGATGATCCCTCCCTATAACTGACCTTCAGATTGCTTCTGAATTGTCAAAACTTGCTATTAGTCACTTTCCCTTCAGGTATACATGTCATTGAGGTGCATAACTCATAAAACCGTAAGATTACACATAAAACAATTATTAAGTCTAAAGTACCATAACAACAACTACCCAGTATAGTCCCACAAAGTGGGGTCTGGTAAGTCTAAAGTACTATGTTAGACAATTATCCAAAAACAAAAACCAAAAGAGCGAGAGAGGGGGAGAGGAAGTTACAGGCAACCCCCCCCCCCCCCCTCCCTCTCTTCTTAGACGGAGAAATGCAAAAGAATTTTAAGAGGAAGACAGATTTTCTGAAGAATGACATGGAAGACCAGACTCTTTCCTATTGCTCCAAAATAAGTACCTAAGAAGAGCGCAAGCCAAATTTGCAAATTAGACACAACTTACTTCTTGAAAAAACAAGTTTAGTGGAACATATAAAAAGGAAAATATTTGTAATGCTTGAATCTAAACATATGATGATTTTAATCCATGAATAATAGAGTAGAATCAAAACGCTGATAAATATTAAAACACCAAATGCTTCTCTTGCCGAGAAAGAGGAATGCTGGAGTAGTCTTAGAGATCTTCCCTCAGAACATCAAAAGGGAAAGAGAAAAAGACTTGGGAATACTTTTAACTTAGTACCAATGTAATCTTGTTCAAGAGAGCAATTTTTTCCCTTTTATTCTAGACAGTTCTTAGAGCCAAATAACAAAAACCAGTGATTAATAATTGTTAACCTATAGTTGCGTTATGTGCCTCCTACTCAATAGCTTGAAGAACTCTCTCAAGTACCTCAAGCAGATTATGACAGAGTTTTACCGTGGGAAGATTGTATCGGGCAACATCTTACCTCATAGATGCTCCCCTTCTTTCCTTCCAGATGAATTTATTAACAAACACAATCAACTTCAAAAGGACTTAGGCACGAAGTAAATTAAAAGACTAATTCACCCTCACACTACAAAAAAAGTTTTAGTTTTGCGACAAGTAATATAGATAACTGCAATAATTAACACAAATAAAGAAGCAACCTTGGCATTGTAAGTTGTGTTATATGATTAACAGATTAGTAGAGGTGATTTCATTTTAAACAACTTAACAAACAAAAATTAAGTACCAGTTCTGTTGAACAAATTATAGGTGCGATATAAGTTTTCTAAGCAATAAAAGAACAATATCATAGCAGATAGCCTAGGAAGTAACAAGAAATCAACCCCAAACGGAAACTATAAAACAGCAAAAATCCAGAAGAGAAAAAAAATAGAAGACAGAGGAAGTCATCTCAGTCGAGGGCAAGTAAAAAAGAACTTTTTACTGTTTTTGTAGAGACACATTAAAAAACAGATTGTTCATGACTATGGAATAATCTCATCATAAAGCCTCTAAAGCACTATAGACATGAAGGAGAAAGAAGGAAAAAGTCCATTAAGCAAGTCATTCACAACATAGATACCATTCCTTTGTTCTAATCCTTTGCCTCCCCCTCCACCCCACCCCAAGCCTTACCCCGCTATTCAAACAGCTACAATCACATTATAATGCCAAATCATAGACATTTACAACCAATCTAATTCAGACTCACCAATTTCAGACTTGTCTTGGAGACTCCAAACTGAACATCCAGAACTTGAGATGAGATTCTGTCAAAGCATTTGCACAGCTTCCACTGAAGCAGCTCTGAATCTTAAGAATAGATACTCATTGTAAGGTTCTGATTAAGTTTTAATAAAACAAAAGCAAGAGAAACTATTGTCAGAAGAAAATTTTGAGAAGTATATTACAGGTAAAACTAGAAAATAAAAGATTAAAAAAGGACACGAAAGCGAATCCAGGATAAGATCAAGATTATAGTTTTACTGATAGTAGGGGACAGAGATTATTAACAAGAATTTAAGGTAAAGATTTTTCTTCACATTTACTCTTGCAAAAAACAATAGAAAAGAAAGAATAAATACTACAAAGAACCAAAATGATCTGCAAATCCATATCAAGTTTTCTTATTCCCCCCATTGCTTTTGTGGGTGTATTTTGTTTTCTTGGACAGGTACCTATTCCACCGACGAGGATTTCCGACAACTATCGTTCAAACGCTCGTTCAGACTCGTGGCAGGACGTAATCGAGCCGCACAGTTTGCTAAGATTCAGGAAAACTCGGACACAGCAAAGCACCCTTCCAGGTTTTTCTTTCGGGAGTTGGTACCTCCCACTCTCTTGCACATTTTGTATACCTTTTCACGTATTTTAGCTAGCATTCAGAGTGTGTTCTATTCTGCTGTTATCTAGTTTGATACATTTGCGTTTTTCGCTATAGTGCGTGCGTGTGCTACTGTACCTCATATCGGTTGGTGGGATAGTGGCCGCGGTGGGAGATGATAGCGTAAGGTCATGTCCTCAGGGGGTGGGGGTGGTAGCGGGGGGAGTAGGGGAGCAGGGGGTGGCACTTCGGGCAGGGCGGGAGGAAAGGGTGGAAGAGGGCGGCGGACGTCCATAGACTAAGGATTGGGTCTTGGAACATAGGTACTCTAACGGGTAAGTCCATTGAGTTGGCGAAGGTTCTGCATCAGCGAAGGGTTAACATAGCGTGCGTCCAGGAGACTAGGTGGAAAGGGTCGAAGGCGCGGGACGCTGATGGGTTTAAGCTGTGGTACTCTGGGCTTGAGAGGGGTAAGAATGGAGTGGGCATCCTGGTTGATGGGGACCTAAGGGAGTCCGTGGTCGAGGTTAGGCGAGTGAATGATAGGTTAATGTCTATTAAGCTGGTTATTGGGGGTGGAGTCCTCAACGTCGTTAGCGCTTACGCGCCGCACGCAGGCTTAGACGAAGAAGCTAAAAGGCGTTTTTGGGAGGACTTGGATGATCTGGTGGGGAGGATTCCCCAGTCTGAGAAGTTAGTTATTGGAGGAGACTTTAACGGCCATATTGGGGCTGAGGCTGGTGGATATGATGAGGTGCACGGGGGCTTTGGCTTTGGTGCCAGGAACGGAGGGGGCACTTCGCTGCTTGATTTCGCCAGGGCTTCCGAGCTCCTGATTGCGAACTCGACATTCCGGAAGAGGGAGGAGCATTTGGTTACTTTCAAGAGTGCGGCGGCGCGGACTCAGATTGACTACATCCTCATCCGAAGGAGCGATCGGGGCTTGTGCAAGGACTGCAAGGTTATTCCGGGTGAGTCGCTTTCTACTCTTCATAGACTTCTAGTGCTGGATGTCGATCTTTGGGTTAAGAAGAAGCGGAGGGGCGCCCAGGGGCAACCGAGGATTAGATGGGGCGCTTTGTCTAAGGAGAAAGCACAGGAGTTGGAAAGGAGGTTAGTGGAGGGCGGAGCTTGGAGAAGTTACGGGGAAGCGGACGCTATGTGGACAGTGACGGCGAACTTGGTTAGGGGGGCCGCACGGGACGTGCTCGGGGTAGCTAAGGGATACTCAGGCAGACATCAGGGTGATTGGTGGTGGAACGAGGCAGTCAAGGGAAAAGTGGAGGTGAAGAAGGCGCGTTCGCAAGGTTGGCCGGGAGCTCAAGCGAGGAGGAGCGGAAAGCGAACAGGTTGGTATACAGGGAGGCGAGAAGAGAAGCTAAGATGGCTGTCACGGAAGCTAAAAACGAGGCGTTCAGACGCATGTATGAGGAACTAGGGGAGAGAGGTGGGGATAAGAAGTTATTCCGGTTGGCTAAAGTAAGGGAGAGGAAGGCACGTAATCTTGACCAAGTCAGGTGTATCAAGGACGAGGATGGTAGAGTTCTGATGGGGGACTCGCAAATCAAACAGAGGTGGCAGGCGTACTTTCGGGACCTTCTTAATGAGGAGGGGGATCGGAGCATAGAGCTAGGGGAGTTGGGGCAGTCAAAGCGCCATAGAGACCTTGGGTACTGCAGGCGCATTAGGGTAGAAGAGGTCTTAGGGGCGTTGCGTAGGATGAGTAGGGGTCGAGCGACCGGGCCTGACGAGATCCCGGTGGAATTTTGGAAGTGCATGGGTAAAGCTGGAGGGGAGTGGCTCACTAGGCTGTTCAATGCGATTTTCAGGACTAAAAAGATGCCGGATGAGTGGAGGTGGAGTACAGTGGTGCCCCTGTACAAGAACAAAGGGGACATCCAGTGTTGCAACAATTACAGGGGCATCAAATTAATAAGCCACATGATGAAGGTTTGGGACAGGGTGATTGAGGCGCGTGTGAGGGAGGCGACAACTATATCTGGGAACCAGTTCGGTTTCATGCCGGGACGCTCCACCACAGAGGCGATTCACTTAGTCAGGCGGATGGCGGAACAATTCAGGGATAAGAAGAAGGACCTTCATATGGTGTTTATCGACTTGGAGAAGGCGTATGACAAGGTCCCGAGGGAGGTGCTATGGAGGTGCTTGGAGGCGAAGAGTGTGCCAAAAGCCTATATCAGAGTAATCAAGGACATGTACAATGGAGCTAAGTCTAGGGTTAGGACGGTGGAGGGCGTATCAGACCATTTTCCTGTGGTAATGGGGCTCCATCAAGGATCGGCGCTGAGCCCCCTGTTGCTTGCCTTAGTGATGGATGCTCTGACCCGACATATCCAAGGGGATGTGCCTTGGTGTATGCTCTTTGCTGATGATATAATATTGATAGACGAGACGAGGGCCGGTGTTAGTGAAAGGTTAGAGATATGGAGACAGACCCTTGAGTCTAAGGGTTTCAAGATTAGCAGATCTAAGACAGAATATATGGAGTGCAAGTTTGGCGAGGAGCCGAGTGGGGTATGCGGGGAAGTGATGCTTGGTTCTCATGCCATCGCCAAGAGGGACAGTGTGAGATATCTTGGGTCTGTGATCCAGGGGGACGGAGAGATTGACGGGGACGTCACCCATCGGATAGGAGCGGGGTGGTCAAAGTAGAGGCTTGCTTCAGGGGTCCTGTGTGACAAGAAAATCCCGCACAAACTAAAGCGGAAATTCTACAGAGCCGTGGTTAGACCTGCAATGTTGTATGGGACGGAGTGCTGGCCCGTGAAGAACTCGCATGTTCAGAGAATGAAGGTTGCGGAGATGAGGATGCTTAGGTGGATGTGTGGGCACACCAGGCTGGATAAGATCAAGAATGAAGTTATTCGACAGAAGGTAGGGGTGGCCCCGGTGGACGAAAAGATGCGGGAAGCGAGGCTGAGGTGGTTCGGGCATGTTCGGAGGAGAAGCTCCGATGCCCCGGTGAGGAGCTGCGAGCGGTTGGAGATTGTTGGTGGTCGGCGAGGGAGAGGGAGGCCTAAGAAGCATTGGGGAGAGGTACTTAGGCAGGACATGGCCAGAATGCAGGTTACCGAGGACATGACTCTTGATAGGGGAGTCTGGCGGTCTAGAATCAAGATTGTAGGTTAGGGGCTCATAGGTGATTAGTGTTTTAGTATGGTAGTTCCTGCTTGATATTACTGCATGCGACTGTATTTATGTTGCTGATGTTTTCATAACTATTTACGTTACTTTTATGGGAGTACCTATGCTTTATTATTTGATTTTGTCTTGCTTGTGTTTCTAATTTTATCTCTGTTTCTTAATGCAGCTTTCCCATTTTTACTCTACTCGCCGAGGGTCGATTGGAAGCGGCCTCTCTGCCCTTTCGGGCAGGGGTAAGGCTCGTCTACATATTACCCTCCCCAGACCCCACCTGGTAGGAGTATACTGGGTAGTTGTTGTTGTTTGTTGTTGTAATCATGGAAGAAGAGAGAATAAGTTTTCCTTTGCTCTATTTTCCTGTCTCTGGAGATTCGCACAAATGAAACCAAAGATTTCACGTTGACTATCTACTTTCAGCAAAACATCCCCATGCAAAAAGAGGAGAGATACAAATAACATAATAGTGTTTGCAACTTAGCTTCATGATAACCATTTCATCAAGTATAAAGAAAAATGTGTTTACCTTCAACCACCTCCTCCCACAACAACAAACTTCCATCAGCACAAATGCATGCAACTGCATCTCCATATTCTGGTGGAGCCCAAATAATTTTTACAATGCTGGATTCATGCACCTAAATCAAGATGTGAAAGGTGGAAATGCAAAACCATAGACTTCAGTTCAAGAATTTAAGGCTACTTTATAATCACAATTATTTTTTTGATAGGTAAGCAAAAGAAATTTTTTCTAAGCTTACTGCTCGGCACTACGTCATTGCTAGAGTTGGACAAAACAAAAAGGACTAACAGCTTGTTTGGATGGTTGTTACTTGTTGTATTGTATTGTTACTTTAAATACAATGTTTGTTTTGATTATTACTTAAATTTTATTGTATCATATCGTTTAAATCCGTTGTTACGCAACAACGAAAAGTGTCACTTTATGGATTGACCGATTTGGTGTGTTCGCGTCGTTTCCTTATTTTTTTTCCTCACCTTGCCCTTTTTTATTATTATATAATCTTATTTTATCCTTTACCCTATCTTTTTATACAATAATATTACATCGTACCTTTCATTTTTTATTTATTTATATTATTGCAAGTTTATTTTTCATATTATTGGTGCGTGACATCGTGAAACCACAGCTAACAATACAATTTATCCAAACGTTGTACACATCAAAACGATACAGTACAATACAATACTATACGATACATTATGGAACGATACATAACAATCATCCAAACAAGCTGTAAGCCAGTTACAGTTCCTCTTCCTTCTGAAGATAGTTTATATAATTCATTACATTTTCAATTTCATACTCATTCTTTTAAATTACATTGGCGCGAAGGAGCTCTCAATAAAGCTGCCCAACTGAAAAAAGGAATTAACTTTTCACTGATCTGGAATAGTTATTTCTTCTTCCTCTACCTAGTTATCCTCGAAAATTCAACAATTTGCAAAACAGACCACTACATCCCAACTTGCCGCTTTCTGGCCATAGTTCGATAATACTACTTGTGCAGCTTTTTCTATGTAAACTTCTTAACAAGATTATGGCATTTGATGCCTCCACAAGAAGCACGAGGATGACATGAATCCTCTCTTATTACATTATGATTTCCCTTCAGAGCAGTGCTACTTAATATATCAGTTTTCAACAATCACTTGGTGATCTCCTATACAGTTGCAACGCTAGCAAGTTAGAGGCAGTCGCGGATGTACATGGACACTTATGGGTGCTTAAGCACCCATTACTTTTAACCAGATTTAGTAAATTTACATAGGCAATTACAAAAATAGTTAGTTAAATATAGAGTGAGCACCTACAAATAAACTTATTTTCCCTCTTATTTTGAATTTTTTATCGGCGAGTACCTTTTAAAATTCTGAATCTGCCACTGGTTAGAGGATTACCAAATTAGAGGCAAGGAAAAAAGAAGATTAGAATGTCTGCCCCTCACCCCCCACCCCACCCCCCACCCCTTCTTTGCATTTTATTGGCAGCTTAAGAAATAGGAGAAATTGAAACAAAGCCAAATCTCCTTTTTTGGCACTATGAAACCTTATTATCCCATATAGCCGATCCCAATTAGCTTGGATTGATGCATAGTTATAATTGATCTATTTTTTATGCAAAAGTGCAAATTCCTATATGAAGTTGTTGAATTTTTTGTTCAATGTGCCAATCCTACATGTATAAACAGTTGATTAGATTCTTAGGGAGGCTTGATGTACATTGCTACAACATTATCTGTAGAGTTACACTCTACGCAATTGCAAAGGACCTCCTGCTATCGCGAAGCTCATCAGAGACCAGAAATCAGCAATGCAAAACTCAACCGAAATGGTCCGAAACCACCTCGGATACACCATAATTTTTTTCTTTTCCCAAAAGGGGTTCAATCTATGTCCAAAGACTTTTCCTTTCCACTAAAAAAACTTCAAATATGTATTAAGAAAAATCGTCCAAAGAACACAAACATTACAACAAACACATATGACTGTAAAATGTGATTAAATGACAGATAAGCAAATTCCTACGAAAAAATGCAGAGGAAAAAACTAAGTATTTCGAACCTTAAATTTAGAAGAGCAACTAAAAACAGAAGAAGCAGGGTCAGTAGAATCAAATATGGACAAATTGCCGTCAGTAAAACCAGCTGCTAATCTCTGACCCGAATAATTCCAAGCAGTACATGTCGTGCCTTTTTCCAGATTTATAATAGGTTTATCCATTTTTGCTTCTACAAGAATCACAAGCTAATCTCAGAGTCTGCAGCTTTGCTACTTCAAAAACCCTTTTCTGTCTAGGGGTTTTGCTCCGAACTCTCTTCCTTCTTTTTGTTATTTGAGACAATTGTATAAATGTCCCCTATATTTTCAAATATTGTACGTAATTAAACTAAATCAAAGTGCACTCCTATGTCCTATTTTTTGTGCCATTGGCATACTTTACTTTTAGTTTACTCAAATAAAAAGGAATTTTTTTTTATATTTTTATGATGGGTCATCTTGTATTTTAGAACCCGAATCCGAATTCTGAGTCCTTGAAAACCCTATTTTCTTTCTTCTTGGCTTGCATCCACAGTCCGGGCACGTTTTCGGAAAAGCCTTTATGTGAAATTTAAGAAAAATATTGAATTTGGCCTTTAAAATTTATTAAAGTTGACTTCGATTAATATTTTTGGTAAACGGATCCAAGCCCGTGATTTGACGATCCTGTAGGGTCCGTAGTAAAATATGTGACTTGGGCGTATGCCCAGAATCGAATTCCGAGGTCCCTAACCCAAGAAAAGAACTTTTAAAGAATATTATTTGTCGGAAAATCTAAGGACTTTTCGAAATAAAATGGTGTGTGATCTTGATGGTATCAGGCTCGAATTTTGGTTTCGGAGCCCGGTATAGGTTTAAAATAATATTTAAGTTGAATCTGTGAAATTTGGTAAGAATCGAAATTGATTTGATATAAATCGGGTCCTAAGTTTAGGAAATAGAAATTTTGAACTATCTTATGAATTTCATGAGTTTTGGTGGTAAGTTCGTTTTCTAAGATGTTATTTTCGTGATTTGATCGCATGAGCAAGTCCGGATGATGTTTTTAGACTTTTGTATGTGTTTGGTTTGGAGCCCTGAGGGCTCGGGTGAGTTTTGGATTGGTCACGGAGTGTTTTCAGACTTAGAGAAAATTATTGTTAGATCTGGTCTTGTTACAGGCCATGGTCTCGCAATTGCGAGATCAGGCTTTGCAATTGCGAAGCAATTCCGAGGTCAGGCTTCGCAATTGCGAGCCTAACAGGATTGGCAATTGCAAGAACTCTATCGCAATTGCGAAGAAGCCCAGGTCTGCCTTATTCGTAGTTGCAAAACTACTTTTGCAATTGCGAAGTCATTAGGGAGAGGCCAATCATCACAATTGTGATCAAATGCTTGCAATTGCGAGAGGTGCAGACATGCAGCAGGTTAGGTTCTGCACCTGATCAAAACATCTTTTGGACGGGATTTTCACTTCATTCTTCAAAATTTCAAAATCTAAACTCCTAAGAGCAATTTTGCTAGAGCAAGTTCTTCCCCAAATCATAGGTAAATGAATCTTAACTCTTTTTCTTCAATCTATTTCATCTTTTAACATGATTCATCTCAAAAATCTACGGTTCTTCATGGGAAATTAGGTGTTCGTCGGTAGAAATTATAAATTTCAAAATTTGGGCATTTGGACCTCAAATGAGGTCGGATTTCAAAACCAATTTCATATTTGAGTTCGTGCATGAATGGGTAATCGGAGTTTGGTTCGAACTTCGAGTTTTGACCAAGCAGGCCCATGATCGATTTTTGAATTTTTAGGAAAAATATTGGGAAATCCATATTATGCATTAGAATCGATTTATTTATAATTTAATGATATTATTAAGTAAATTATGACTAGATACAAGCGGATTGGAAGTGGAACCGAGAGGTAAAGCGATAATTGAGACTTCATTTTCTCTGTGAAATTGAGGTAAATGTTTGGTCTAACCTTAGCTTGAGGGAATATGTGTTGTTGTCTTATTTGCTACGTGTTGGTGTTAAGTACGACATATAGGTATGGTGACGAGTATCTATACATTTGTGTCAAGCATGCCCGTGAGTCTTATACTGTGATTGTTGTGACTCGTATTATGTACTGTCCATTCTTAAATTGATGATTATCCATATTGAACAAAACTTTATGATGTTTTCTTGGTAATTGACCATTGTGGAGTATTGACTCAAGTTGAGATTTATTTGTGAAGATAACTGTTGAAACGATATTGGTTATGGTTGATTCCCTTGTCGGGATGTTATTGTTTTCGTTGTTGATTCCTTTGCCACGACGTATTGTTTCTATTGTTTGGGTGAGGAAGAGTGTAAAGCATGGAGGGTGATGTCATCATGATATTGTGAGTAAGTGTTAATGCACGAAGGTTGATGTCATGCTGATATTGTGAGTGTTAATGCACGAAGGATGTTGTCGTGCCGTTATTGTGAGAGTTAATGCACAAAGTGTGACGTCGTGCCATGATTAAGAGTGTTAATGCACGAAGGGTGATGCCGTGCCATTTCTGTTGTATCTTATGGTGAGAATGAGAGTAAAAACATGAAGGGTGATATCGTGCACATATTACTGTTTCATCATTCCGATTGTTACAAATACGGTGTTCATTATGCTTCTCTTTTTAATTATTATTAGAATTTGATATTTCCTGTAGCATGTTCCCATTCCCATTTTTATTTGTTATTTCCTGTTATTATTGTTCTATTTGTATATGATTTAATTACACAGGTTTATATGGTTGTCGTGTCCCAGCCTCGTCACTATTTCGTCGAGGTTAGGCTCAACACTTACCAGTATAAGGGTTGGTTGTACTGATACTGCATTCTGCACTTTTTGTGCAGATTTCAGTGCCAGACCTTGTGAGTAGCTTGAGATAACTGCCTTCAGTCCACGGAGACCAAGGTAGATATGCTGGCACTCGCAAAGCATGAAGTCCCCCTTTCTCCATTTTAGATTTTTTGTTGTCTCTTCTATTTCGAGAACAGTTGTACTTCTTTTAGAATTATATTTGTAGTAAATCTTAGTCGTTCATGGATAGTGATACCAGATCTATGGGATAGTTATGCACTTGAGTTGTGGCACTATTATATCATTTTCACATTTTTTTAATTATTTTGTTTAGCCAATATAAGTTCCTATTTGATTAATAAATATTGTGGTAAAACTGTAATTGTCGGCTTGCTTGGCTTTCATGAGTAGGCGTCATTATGATTCCCGAGGGTAACAAAATTTCGGTTTGTGACAAGTTGGTATCAAAGCTATAGGTTGCCTAGGTCTCACAATTCACGAACAAGGTAGGTGGAGTCTGGGGGATCGGTATAAAGATGTATGTGCTTATCTCCCAAACGCTACAGAGTTTAGGAAAAATTCACATCTATTCTCTTTTTTCATGCGACTTAATTTCTCAATGCTAATGGAACTTCCACTATGTTCTTTCACAAATAGTGAGAACACGTACCGCTTCATTAGCTGACCAGTAGCCCGAGCCCCCAGTGAAAGCTCCTACGAGGAGCAGAGGCCGAGGCCATGCTAGAGGCTGAGACAAAGACAGGGCTCAGCCCAGAGCTTGAGCACCAGCACCAGCGGGGGAGCCTTGTTTAGACTTTGAGGATGAGGTTCCAGCCTAGACCGCTCTAGCAGGGCTAGCTCAGGTTCCAGAGAGGTTCATCGCCACCCCGATACTCCAAGATGCTCTGGTTCGTCTAGTAGGTCTTATGGAGAGCGTCACTCAGGCAGGCATATTCCTTATAGAACCAGCTGTCTCTTAGGCTGGAGGAAGAGCTCAGACTCCTGCTACTTGCACACTAGAGCAGATGGCTCCCCAGTTTCAGACTCCAGCAACTCAGCTAGTTGGGGTAGTTTCCCGGGTATTGTGGCACAAACCTATGATGGGTCAGTTATGTCTGCTGATTCCTTATGGAGGCTAGACAGGCTTACCAAGATTTTTATTACCACTTATGGCAGTACGTTTTCGGAGGATCCCCGTGATTATTTTGACAATTTTCACGAGGGTCTGCGGATATGGGGGTAGTGGAGACCAATGTGGTCGACTTTGCTGCCTTTCATCTATCATGCTTCGCCAAGAAGTGGTAGAGAGATTATTGTTTAGCCAGACCATCCTGGTCACCGGCTTTGTTGTGGGATCTGTTCTCTTATCTATTTTTGGAGAAGTTTCTTCCTATCACCCGTAGAGAATATTATCGGAGGTAGTTTGAGCGCCTCCAATAGGGTACTATAACTGTCACCCAGTATGAGTCTAGCTTTGTTGATTTGGCTCGTCATGCTATCCTTATACTCCCAACCGATAAGGGGGGAGAGAGAGGTTTATTGAGGGACTTGCTCAGCCTATTCGGTTGCAGATGGCCAAGGAGACATGGAGCAAGATATCTTTTCAGAATGCGGCTAATGTGGCCATGCGGTAGATGGTTCTAACTCATGGGAGCAGTCAGGGGTCTGACAAGAGGCGTCGTCATTCTGGTAGGGTTCAATGGTGCCTCGTTTGGAGGCAGGGATTATATTGGTAGGGGCCATCCTCCTAAGCCGTTTCATTCAGCACTTCGGGCTTATCACTATGCTCTAGGTGGTCGTGGTTATCATATGTAGTATTCTGATCAGCTACCTTGCAGTGCATCACTAGCTACTATCAATGCACCTCCGCTCCAGAGTTTTAAGGGTGGTTACTCGGGCCTTTAAGGTCACCAGTCCCAACAGCCGGGGACTTGTTATACTTATGGCGATCCGAGGCACATTGCTAGATTTTGCCCACAAGCATTGAGCAGTTCTCAACATCAGGGTTCTCATGCTATGATTCAGGCACCGGGTGTTCCACCATTGGCTCAGCCAGCTAGGGGTAGGGGACAGACAGATAGAGGTGGAGGTAGAGGTGTTAGAAATGGTGGTTAGGCTGCTAGATGTGGAGTCCAGCTAGCAGGAGGCCGTCCCATGGATGTAGTTCATAGTGGTGGGGCCTAGGCCTGATGTTATGCTTTCCCAGCTAGGCCTGAGGCCGAGGCATCCGATGTCATTATCACGGGTACGGTTTCTATTTGCAGTAGATATGCATAAGTTCTATTTGGTCTCGGATCTACATACTCTTATGTGTCTTCTTATTTTGATTCATAGTTGGTTGTGCGTCGTGATTCATTTAGTGCCCCCTATATGTGTCCACGCCGGTGGGTGATTCTATTATTGTAGATCGTGTCTATCATTCGTGCATGGTTATTATTGGGAGTTTTGAGACTATTGTAGACCTTCTATTCCTCGATATGGTTGATTTCGATATTATTTTGGGGATGGGTTGGTTGTCACCTTATCACACAATTTTGGATTGTCATGCCAAGATCGTGACCATAGCCTTGTCGGGTTTGCCTCTATTAGAGTGGAGAAGGACTCTTAATCATTCTTTCAGCAATGTTATTTCTTATATGAAGGCTTGGCTCACGGTCGAGAAGGGGTGTTTGACTTACTTGGCATATGTTCGTGATTCTAGTGCTGAGGTTCCTTCTATGGTTCCGTGCCAGTTGTTCGGGAGTTTCTAGAGCTTTTTCCTACAGACCTGCCGGGGATGCCACCCGACAAGGATATCGACTTTGGCATTGATTTGGCTCCAGGCACTCAATCCATTTATATTATGCCATATCATATGGCCCCTTAGAATTGAAAGAATTAAAGGAGCATCTGCAAGACTTGATTGATAAAGGATTTATTAGACCTAGTATCTCGCCCTGGGTGCGCCAGTATTGTTTGTTAAGAAGAAGGATGGATCGATGAGGAAGTGTATTAATATCAACGGTTGAACAAGGTCACCATCAAGATTAAGTATCCATTGCTAAGGATTGATGACTTGTTTGATCAGCTTCAGGGTACCAATGTATTTTCGAAGAGAGCATCCGATGTCCCTAAGATAGCTTTCCACACTCGGTATGGGCATTATGAGTTCTTAGTAATGTTATTCGGGTTGACGAATGCCCCATCAGCTTTAATGAATTTAATGAACCGAGTGTTCAAGCCTTATCTAGATTCTTTTGTGAGTGTTTTCATTGATGATGTTTTACTCTCGCAGCCTAGAGGAGCACGAGCATAATCTTTGAGTCGTTCTTAATACTTTATCAGACAGTCAGTTATATGCTAAGTTTTTGAAATATGAGTTTTAGTTGAGTTCAATAGCATTCCTGGGTCACGTTGTATCAGCAGAGGGCACTCAGGTGGATCTAAAAAAGATAGAGGCAGTTAAGGACTGGCCTAGACCCATAACAGCTACAGAGATCCGTAGTTTTTTGGGCTTGGAAGGTTATTACCGTGGGTTTGTGGGATGGGTTTTCATCTATTGCGTCTCTGATGACCAGGTTGACCCAGAAGGGTGCCTAGTTCAAGTGGTCAGACGAGTGTGAGGCGAGCTTTCAGAAGCTCAAGACAACTTTGACTATGGCGTCGGTATTGGTTTTGCCCATAGGTTTAGGGCCATATATACAATATATTGTGTATCCTGTATTAGAATTGGACAATGTTGATGCAGAATGGTAAAGATATAGAATATTCTTCACGACAGTTGAAGATTCACGAGAAAAAATATCCAATTCATGATTTGGAGCTAGCAGCTATTGTTCACGCGATGACGATATGGAGGCATTATTTATATGGCTTGTCATGTGAAGCGTTAACAGATCACAAGAATCTACAGTATTTGTTCAACTAGAATGAGATAAATGTGAGACAGAGAAGATTGTTGGAGGTATTGAAAGACTATACCATCTTGGGACGGCCAATGTAGTAGCTAGTGCTTTAAGTAGGCAGTCAGCTAGTATGGGCAGCCTTGGGTATATTCCAGTCGGTGAGCCACTTACTTTGGATGTTCAGGCTTTAGCCAACCAGTTCGTAAGGTTGGATGTTTTTTAGCCCATCCGTATTTTAGCTTGTACAGTCGCTCGGTCTTTATTCTTCTAGCATATCAGGGATCGGCAGTATGATGATCCTTATTTGTTTGTCCTTAGAGACACAGTATGGCACAGAGGTTCCAAATAGGTTTCGGTTGGAGATGATAGAGTTTTGAGGATGCAGGGTCGAGTTTGTGTGCCTAATGTGGATGGAGTTCGAGAGTTGATTCTAGAGGAAACCCATAGTTTTCGGTATTTTATTCACCCGAGTGCCGCTAAGATGTATCAGGATTTGCGGCAACATTATTGGTAGATGAGGATGAAAAGGGATATTGTTGCATATATAGCTCGGTGCTTGAACTGTCACCAAGTAAAGTATGAGCATCAGAAACCTGGTGGTTTGCTTCAGAAGATTGAGATTTACGAGTGGAAGTGGAAGTGTATCACTATGAAGTTCATTGTTCGCTCCCACAGACTTAGAGGAAGTTCGATGCGGTATGGATTATTATTGATAGGCTGACTAAGTTAGCATATTTCAATCTTGTGGCAGTCTCATATTCTTCAGATATGTTAGCTAAGATCTATATATATGAGATTGTTCATCTTCATGGTGTGCCCATTTCTATTATTTGTGACAAAGGAACGTAGTTCACCTCGCATGTCTGGAGGGCAGTTAAGCGTGAGTTGGATACGCGAGTCAAGTTGAACACATCATTTCATAGTCAAATGGACGGACAGTCTGGACGAAGTATTCATATTTAGAGGATATGCTCAGCGCTTGTGTTATTGACTTTGGAGGTTTTTGGGATCAGTTCTTGCTATTACCGGAGTTCGCCTATAGTAACAACTATCAGTCGAACATTTAGATGGCTCCTTATGGTGTCGATTGCCAATAGGGTGGTTTGATCCGGGGGAGGCTCAGTTATTAGGAACAGATTTGGTATAGGATGCCTTGGACAAGGTTAAGATCATTCAAAATAGGCTTCGTATAACTCAGTTTAGGAAAAAGAGTTATGCCAATTGTAAGGTTCATGATATAGCATTCATGGACGGAGAGCAAGTGTTGCTTCCGGTTTCGCCCTTTGAAGGGGCGTGATGCAATTTGGAAAGAACGGCAAGCTAAGCCCTAGGTTCATCAGGCCTTTTGAGATCCTTTATCATATAGGAGAGGTAGCTTACAGACTGGCATTTCCGCCGAGTTTATTAGTTGTACATCTAGTGTTTTATGTGTCCATGCTTCGAAAGTATCACGGTGATCCATCCCACGTCTTAGGCTTCAACACTATCCAATTCGCCCCTTATTCCACTAATCTTAGAGCTAGAAAAAGGACTTAACCTATGAGGAGGAGCCAGTAGCTATTCTAGACCGGCAAGTTTGTCAGTTGAGATCAAATAATTTCCCTTCAGTTTGTGTGCAATTGAGAGATCATCATGTTGAGGCGGTAACTTGGGAGTCCAAGTCCAATATGCGGCGCCAATATTCCTATCTTTTCACCGACTCAAGTACTTTTCTATGTCCATTCGAGGAAGAACGGTTGTTTTAGAGGCGAAGAATGTGATGAACCAAGGTTTCATCTTGTATTTTAGAATACTATCATAGTTATGAGGCCTTGAAAACCCAATATTCTTTCTCCTCGATTTGCGTGTGATGTCCGAGCGCGTTTCTGGAAAAGCATTTATGTGAAATTTAAGAAAATTATTGAATTCGGCTTTAAAATTGATTAAAGTTGACTTCGGTCAACTTTTTTGGTAAACGGGACTAGACTTATTATTTGACAGTCGTGTAGGTTCTGTAGTAAAATATGGGACTTGGGCATATGCCCATTGCCCATAATCGAATCCCGAGGTCCCTAGCCCGAGAAAATAATTTTTAAAGAAAGATATTTGCTGAAAAATTTAAGGACTTTTGGAAATGAAGTGGCGTGTGAGATCTTGATAGTATTACGCCCGAATTTTGGTTCTAGAGCCCGGTACAGGTTTTAAAAAATATTTAAATAGAATCTATGAAATTTAATAAGAATCGGAGTTGATTTGATATAAATTGGACCCTAGCTTGAGGAAATAGAAAATTTGAACTATCTTATGAATTTAATGAGTTTTGGTGGTAAATTCGTTGTTTGAGATGTTATTTTGGTGATTTTGTCACACGAGCAAGTCCGTATGATGTTTTTAGACTTGTGTGCATGTTTGGTTTGGAACCCCGAGGGCTCAGATGAGTTTTGGATAGGCCACAGTGTGTTTTTGGTCTTAGAGAAAATTGGATATTGCATGTGGTATTGTTGTAGGCTTTGATCTCGTAATTGCGAGTTCAGGCTTCGCAATTGCAAGCCTAACAAGCTTGGTAATTGTGAGGGCTTTATTACAATTGTGAAGGAGCCTGGGCCTGTCTTGTTCGCATTTGCGAAACTCCCTTCGCAATTGCGAAATCATCAGGGAGAGGCCAGTCATTGCAGTTGCGACAAAATCCTCGCAATTGCCAGAGCAACAGACATGCAGCAGGTTAGCAATTGTGAAGCCTGTCTCGCATTTGCAAGCTTCGCAATAGCGAAGCTCCTGTCATAATTGCGACATTTACACCCGATCAGAACATCTTTTGGAAGGGATTTTGACTTCATTCTTCAAAATTTCAAAACCTAAGCTCCTAAGGGCGATTTTTCTAGAACAAGTTCTTCCCCAAATCATAGGTAAATGAATCTTCTCTTTTTATTCAATGTATTTCATCTTCTTACATGATTTCATCTCAAAATCTAGGGGTTTTCATGGGAAAATGGATGTTCTTGGATAGAAATTAGGAATTTTAAAAATTAGAAATTTGGACCTCAAATTAAGGTCGGATTTAAAAACCAATTACATATTTGGGTTCATGGGTGATTGGATAATCGGATTTTGGTTCAAACTTTGAGTTTTAACCAATCGGGTCCGCGGTCGATTTTATTACTTTTTGGAGAAAATATTGAAAATCCATATTCATATATTAGAATTGGTTTATTTAGCATTCATTGATATTATTAAGTATATTATGACTACATGCAAGCGTATTGGAAGTGAATCAAGAGGTAAAATGGTAATTGAGGTTTGATTTTTTTCGTAGAATTGAGGTAAGTATTTGGTCTAACCTTAGTTTGAGAAAATAGGTGTTGTTGCCTTATTTGCTATGTGTTGGTGTTGAGTACGACGTATAGGTGTGGTGACGAGTATCTATAAGTTAGTGTCAAGCATGCCCGTGAGTCTTATATATGATAGTTGTGACTTGTATTTTGTATTGTTCATACTTAAATTGATGATTATCCATGTTGAACAAGACTTATGATGTTTTCTTGGTAATTTGTCATTGTGTAATATTGACTCAAGTTGAGATTTATTTGTGAAGATAACTGTTAAAACGAGATTGGTTATAGCTAATTTCCTTTCCGGGACGTTATTATTTCCATTTTTGATTCCCGTGCCCGGGACGTATTATTTCATTGTGTGGGCGAGGAAGAGTGTTAATGCACGAAGGGTGATGTCGTGTCTATATTGTGAGAGTTAATGCACAAAGGGTGATGTTATGACATGATTATGAGTGTTAATTGACGAAGGGTAATACCGTGTCGTTTCTGTTGCATATTATGGTGAGAACGAAAGTAAAAGCACGAAGGGTGATGTCGTGCACATGTTATTGTTTCATCATCCTATTGATACAAATATGGTGTTCATTATGCTTCTCTTCTGAATTACTGTTTGAAGTTAATATTCGCAGCATGTTTTACTTTTCATCTTTATCTGTTATTTCATGTTATTGTTGTTATGTTCGTATATTGTTTAACTGCACATGTTTATATATTTATCATGTCCTAGCCTCGTCACTACTTTGCCGAGGTTAGGCTCGACATTTACCAGTACACGAGGTCGGTTGTACTGATACTGCACTCTGTACTTTTTGTGCAGATTTCGGTGTCCGACCTTGTGAGTAGTTTGAGGTAGTTGCCTTCAGTCCATGGAGACCAAGGTAGATCTGTTGGCGTTCGCATAGCCTGAAGTCCCCCTTTCTTCGCTTTAGTTCCGTTGTCTCTTATATTTCGAGAACAGTTGTAGTTCTTTTAGACTTATATTAGTCGTTCATAGATTGTGACACAAGATCTATGGGGTAGTTATGTACTTGAGTTGTGGCACTGTTATATCATTTCCGCATTTCTTATTATTTTATTTAGCTAATATTTGTTCCTGTTTGATTAATAAAGATGGTGATAAATTGTAATTGTCCGCTTGCCTAGTTTTTAAGTAGGAGGCGTCATCACGATTTTCGAGGGTGTAAAATCAGGTCGTGACAATTTTAAAATAATATAAAGTTAAACTTTTTGTTTTACTCTTAATAAAATGATGTATAGTCACACAAATGTGTATAATCTATGTTAGATCATAAGCAAGGGAGGATCCAGCCTATTACATATAGGTTTTCATGAATCTAATAGCTTTTGCATATACCCTATATATATATATATATATATATATATATAAAATTTACTAAATATCTATAAATATTTAATTATGAACCCAGTTAATATATTTACTTACAGACGGTATAGGTGTAAGATATATGGACTTATATCTACATACATATGAACAATATATGGATTAATTATATGTTATGTGCTATCTTTTGGTTTGGCCTAAATAAGTGGTCTTATGGACATTATGTTAAGGGGGCCAATGAATTGTCATATAAAGTGTAGGACTAATGTGTAGATACCCAAAAGGGTAGCCTTAGTTAATGATGGGCTAACTAAGGTTACATATATGTAACCATGGTTACATGCTTATGACTTTTGAGTTTCATAACTCATATGTTATAAGTGGGGGGTTATGGTTCCCACATTATAGCAAGACACTCTCTTCTTCCTCCCATTGAAACTAGAGAGCCACCATTATTGTCTTGCATATCTTTGTGGAAAATCATTCTTCAATATTTGTTTTTGGATATATGCTTGTGTAAACAAAACTTCAAGACAATCTTGAAGGAAGGATCAAGGAGCTTTCAAAGCCAAACACTTTGGACAATCTTCAAAGGAGGACTAAGGATTTCCACATATGGATTCAGGTACGCTTCCGCTTATGTTGTTCATTCCAAATAATTCGATATGAAGGCTATTATGTTTTATGTGGATATTATAATCCTAACAATTGGTATCAGAGCCTCCTTCATATTTGGATTATTTGGAAGTTCATGAAATGCATGTTATATAAAGTTCATGATTAAGTTATGATAGAATTTTGACTATGAAATTCTAGTACCATGATATAGCATGATTTCATGAATGTTATGTTGTTGATGAACTTTGGTGTTTCAATATTTCATTATATCTATTTGAAATTGAAATATTGAAATTTGCAAAAATTTTGGTTGATGATCAACATGTTTTCTTGCTTAAAATTCTTGTTGAAAATCATAATAAGTTGTTGGACAGAATAAGACAATAATCGATTATCCTGTCCAAATAATCGATTATCATGAATTGTTTATCAAAATTTTGCAAAACAGTGGCATAAAATAATCGACTATTTTTTTTAAAATAATCGATTATTCAATTTTGTTCTTGAAAATTTTTTGAAACAAAACAGCGGAATAATCGATTATTCATTTTGAATAATCGATTATCTGTTTTTTCAGCAAAATTTTGGAAATTCCAGTAAACTAGAATAATCGATTATCAAGGACCTGAGAACCGATTATCCTGGACCAGCAAGCCCAGATAATCGATTATCAAGGACCTGATAATCGATTATCAGGCAATTAATTGCTGAAACGTTATGTTTTGGCTGTTTAATGAGGACATAATGTAAGAAACGTTTTTCATAATTAATGAAACGTTTTAAGTATTAAGTTTTCAGATTTTTCAATTGAACATTAATAATATGTCAATTAATTTTCATTTTTTAAATTATTAATGTTTTATACATTAATATTCAGTTTTTGATATTAATTGTTTTAGTCCATCATGCTTCAGATTTGGGAATTGTCCAATTAAGTCTAAAACAATTAATATTCAGATGTTACATGTCAAAACATGTAATTTTTCAGTTAAGATTCATAATATGGCTTAAGGAACTAAAGTATTTAGCATCTAATATTTTAAATTAGTCAATTGAAGCATTATGTTGCCAAAGTAACCTCTATTGTGTAGATTGATTGATCCCGAAATAAGATGACTGTGGATGTTAGTCTTCCATGCGTTTAACACCGGCCCAAAGGAAGGTTGTTATTTGGCAGGAATTCGAACATGCTTGTGGTGATAAATATGTGACAATTATTTGGTTTTCCATGTGAATATTAAGTCGGCCCAAAGGAAGGCTTGATATTTGACAGGAGTTTATTGTCAATATTTGATTACTACACCAAGAGTACCACTTACAAGTTGATTTTCTGTCCAAAGACTAAAATCAATGTTGTGCTAGGTATCTTGTAATGGGATTTGCCTATTTTGAATCTGAAAACTAAAGTTCAAGTAATTGTAAGCATGTATTAAGTTATCCTTTGTCCTATTTCAGTGAATTCTTCAGCTGCTTCGATATCTGCTAATATAAACAGCATTCCTGTGCTTAACGGCACAAACTTTAAGGAATGGAAAGAGAATATTATGATCGTTCTCGGTTGCATGGATCTAGACCTTGCACTTCGGATTGAGCAACCTGCTTCTCTTGAGGATACATCTTCTTCTGATGAAAAGAAGGAGATGGAGAAGTGGGAACGCTCAAATTGCATGAGTCTAATGATCATGAAACGTGCAATTCCAGAATCATTCAGGGGCACTATGAATGATGAAGCTAATGCCAAAGTTTTCCTTGAAAACCTTGAAAAGCGTTTTGAGCAAAACGAAAAGGCGGAAACAAGTACTCTTTTGAGTAAACTTGTTTCCATGAGGTATAAAGGCAAGGGAAACATTAGGGAGTACATTTTGGAAATGTCTCATCTTGCTTCGAAACAAAAGTCACTCAAGCTAGTATTACCTGAGAAACTGCTTGTGTACTTAGTTTTGATATCTCTTCCTGCACAATTTAATCAGTTTAAGGTAAGTTACAACTGCCTGAAGGAGAAATGGACCCTTAATGAGCTCATTTCACATTGTGTGCAAGAGGAGGAAAGGATAAAGCAAGATAAGACTGAAAGTGCTCATTTGGCATCCTCTTCTAAGGATGTGAAGAAGAGGAAAGGTAAGGAAGTTGCGGTTGCAAGGCCCAAGAATAAGCAACACAAGGAACCTAAGGTTGAAATTACTGAATTAGGTTGCTTATTCTGTAAGGGGACTAATCATGTGAAGAAAGATTATACCAAGTACCACGCTTGGCGTGCGAAAAAAGGTACATTTCTTTCTCTTGTTGTTCTGAAGTTAATTTAATTTCGGTACCTAAGGATACTTGGTGGGTAGATTCTGCTGCTACTACTCATATAAGTATATCTATGCAGGGTTGCCTGAACTGTCGAAAACCAAATGATGGTGAAAGATACATCTATGTGGGTGACAGCAAGAAGGTGCAGTTGAGGCTATTGGAAAGTTTAGGCTGTTGTTTAAGACCGGTTTTTATTTAGATTTGGATGAGACTTTTGTTGTACCGTCTTTTAGACGGTATTTAATTTCTGTTCCCAAATTGGACATATCCGGTTATTCATGTTCATTTGGTGACAATAAAGTTAGTCTCTTTCAAAATTCAAATCTTATCGGTACTGGTCTTTTATCAACATTTGATAGCCTATATTTGGTTGACACAATAACCTCACATAATGAAATTTTGCATACAAGTTTAAGTGGTACCAAAAGAAAATTAACTAATGAGAATTCTATATCACTCTGGCACAAACGTTTGGGTCACATATCCATTCAAAGAATTCAGAAACTCGTGTCAGATGGAATTCTTGATTCTCTTGATTCCTCAATTCGGATATTTGTATTGAGTGTAGCAAGGGTAAACAAACAAACAAGATGAGATTAGGTGCAAAGAGAGCTTCGGACGTCTTAGAATTGACGCATACGGATATTTGTGGGCCATTCCCTACTCCTTGTAGGAATGGTCAACAATACTTTATCACATTCATAGACGATTACTCTCGTTATGGGCACCTATATCTTATTCATGAAAAGTCCCAATCCATAGACGTGTTCAAATCATATAAGGCTGAAGTTGAAAATCAACTAAGCAAAAGGATTAAATCCGTTAGATCTGACCTTGGTGGTGAATACTATGGTAGATATGATGGTTCAGGTGAACAACGTCCAGGGCCATTTGCTAAATTCCTAGATGAGTGTGGGATCGTCCCTCAGTATACTATGCCAGGAAGTCCTACGATAAATGGTGTAGCTACGAGACAAAATCGGACCCTTAAGGATATGGTAAGAAGTATGATTTGTCGTACTACTTTGCCAGACTCACTCTGGGGAGAAGCATTAAAAACCGCAGCTTATATTCTTAATAGAGTTCCAACTAAAGCTACAATCAAAACCCCATATGAACTTTGGACTGGGCATAAACCCAGTATTAAGCACTTACACATTTGGGGTTGTCCAGCTGAGGCAAGGCCTTATAGGCCGAATGAAAAGAAACTGGATGCTAAGACGGTTAGTAGCTATTTTGTTGGATACTCTGAAAGATCCAGGGGTTTTAAGTTTTATGATCCCACTTCTAGAACTATTTTTGAGACGGGTAATGCTAGGTTTTTTGAGGATATTGATTTTGGGGGGTGGGGAGATAAAGTTGTTAGAGATTTTGTCTTTGAGGAAGAACATGTGTCTTTCCCTCAAGTTGTTGATCTTGGTCAGGGTGTTCTCATTCCTGACACGGATCACACAACTCCAGTTCACGACAATCTCGAAATCTCCCCCATCCGGTTCCTGATATTACTAATGAAAATCAAACTCAACAACCTCAAGAAACTGAAGTGCCATTAAGGAGATCCACTAGAGAGAGGAGAAATGCAATTCCGGATGATTATGTTGTATTTCTCCAAGAACAAGAAAGTGATATTGGACTTGAGGAAGATGATCCAATCAACTTCCGTCAAATCATTAAGGGTTCTAACTCTTAAAAGTGGATTGATGCCATGAATGATGAGATGAAGTCTATGAGCGATAATGACGTTTGGGAGCTTGTTACATTGCCCGAAGGTATTAAACCTATTGGTTGTAAATGGATTTTAAAACCAAAAGGGATTCAGGGGGCAATGTTATTAAGTATAAAGCTCGTCTTGTCGCAAAAGGCTACACTCAAAAGGAAGGCATTGATTATAAAGAGACTTTCTCTCCAGTTTCATCGAAAGACTCTTTCAGGACTATAATGGCACTAGTAGCACATTTTGATCTTGAGCTTCATCATATGGATCTTAAGACAGCGTTTCTCAATGGTGACATTGAGGAAACAATTTATATTGTGCAACCTGAAAACTTTGTTTCGGATGAATCAGAGAAAAGGGTTTGCAAATTAAAGAAATCCATCTATGGGCTCAAGCAGGCTTCCCGTTAATGGTATTATAAGTTTCATGCAGTCATTACATCTTTTGATTTTGAACCGAATGTTGCTGATGACTGTATATACCATAAGTGTGGGAGTAAGTATATTTTTCTGGTTTTATATGTCGATGACATACTGCTTGCCTGTAACGATATAGCATTATTGCATGAAACTAAGAAATTTCTTTCAAAGAAATTTGAAATGAAAGATCTTAGTGAAGCTTCTTTTGTATTAGGAATTCAGATACATCGAGATCGCTCAAAAGGTGTTCTCGGTCTGTCACAAAAGGGCTATATCGATAAGGTTCATAAAAGATTTGGCATGCAGGATTGTAAACCAGGCAACACCCTTGTTGCTAAGGGAGACAAGTTTAGTCTCAAACAGTGCCCAAATAATAATTATGAAACTTCATAAATGCAGAAGACGCCTTATGCTTCGGCTGTAGGTAGTCTGATGTATGCTCAGGTCTGTACACGACCTGATATAGCATACATTGTTGGGATGTTAGGCAGATATCTAAGCAATCCGTGAATGGACCATTGGAAGGCAGCCAAAAGGGTCATGAGGTACTTACAGAGAACAAATGATTACATGCTTACATATCGGAGATCGGACCAGCTTGAGATCATCGGGTATACCGACTCCGATTTTGCTGGATGTCAGGATAGTCTGAAGTCTACATCAGGCTATATTTACATGCTTGCTGGCGGTGCTATCTCTTGGAGAAGCATCAAGCAAACTCTTACGGCCACTTCCACCATGGAAGCGGAATTCATGGCATATTATGAAGCATCCAATGAGGCATTATGGCTGCGGAATTTTGTTAGTGGACTGCGGATTGTTGATAGCATTAAAAGGCCACTTAGGCTATTATGCGACAACATGTCAGCAGTCCTTTATGCTAATAACAACAGTAGTTTGACGAAAGCAAAACATATGGACGTCAAATTTCGGGTTGTTAAAGAAAGAGTACAGAATGGACAGTTGTGCATTGAGCACATCAGTACAAACTCCATGCTTGCGGATCCGCTCACTAAGGGATTGACACCAAAAGTATTTCATGAGCATATTGCTTGTATGGGTGTCAAATCAATTAAGGATTATGTATTTTAGTGGGAGTTTGTATTATACAATTATGTATTGTCCATTGCATTCAGTAATTCAGTTATATTGCAGATATTCAGTTTTAAAGCTTTTGTACTCTTAAAGTTTATGATTGATCTCAATAAAGAGAACCAGTTGGAAATAGACATTCTATTGACCACACTTTATGTTATTTCCATGCTACACACCTACACTTGATCCATGTCGTTGGTTATACTGATATACGTGATCTATGTTGGTTCTGGTTACGCAAGAGTAACTAAGAGCTCTTAGTTCCTATGTTGGTATGATTGATGGACCGGATTGTTCATGACAATTTTATTATGATAGCAATTTTGAGCTCATAAGGTTATATTGTAACATATAATGCTAAGGTTTGTACATATGTATGTGTATCTCGTCCATGTGGGAGATTGTAAGATATATGGACTTATATCTACATACATATGAACAATATATGGATTAATTATATGTTATGTGTTATCTTTTGGTTTGGCCTAAATAAGTGGTCTTATGGACATTATGTTAAGGGGGCCAATGTATTGTCATATAAAGTGTAGGACTAATGTGTAGATACCCAAAAGGGTAACCTTAGTTAATGATGGGCTAACTAAGGTTACATATATGTAACCATGGTTACATGCTTATGACTTTTGAGTTTCATAACTCATATGTTATAAGTGGGGGGTTATGGTTCCCACATTATAGCAAGACACTCTCTTCTTCCTCCCATTGAAACTAGAGAGCCACCATTGTTGTCTTGCATATCTTTGTGGAAAACCATTCTCCAATATTTGTTTTTGGATATATTCTTGTGTAAACAAAACTTCATGACAATCTTGAAGGAAGGATCAAGGAGCTTTCAAAGCCAAACACTTTGGACAATCTTCAAAGGAGGACTAAGGATTTCCACATATGGATTCAGGTACGCTTCCGCTTATGTTGTTCATTCCAAAATCCAAATAATTCGATATGAAGGCTATTATGTTTTATGTGGATATTATAATCCTAACAATAGGAACTCATAAACTTTAAATTTTGGATTCACCTTTATTATAAATTAAAATATAATTATTTTTTAAACTTCGAGTCAATCAAACACCACCACGTTAAATTGGATCGAAGGATAATATACAAAGAAACAAATTTAAAATCCAAATTTACCCCTCTATTGTTGGAATTGTTTTAAAATTCTTAGTCGGTGCACTTTCAGTTTGTTTTATTGTCTCGTATTTATCATTCACTCTAATGGAGCTTTAGAACTGTAGCCTGGGAAACTTTGAATGCGATGGATGAATTCACATGTAAAAATACTTTGAAAAATATCCAAATATACTCTTTCACTTTGAATATGTTTTAAAATTATCGTACACTCACTCTTGATAAGGTACGCATACACGTCCAACAATAATAACTATTAAAATGTTTCTAAGTGTGTTTATTGATCGATACGATACAATATTTAGTTATTTCGATTCGATATTTTTTATATTCGTTTTTTAAAATACTATATCTAATTATATTCAATATGGTTCGACTTTTCTCCTTTCAATTTTGATTTATTCGGTCGAGTAATTTCGATTTATTCGGCTTGAATTGACTAATGCATAGTGCCATGCAATATTTTAATTAAAGTACCCAATAAAAATGTTCTAAGTTTATCTGACTATTAATAAAATCTTTATCCAAAAAGAAAAAAAAAGTACATAAAGGAATACATTTGATCATTGAAATTATTATGTTACTTGCTTAGAGTTAATTGTTGAAATTAGAGAATACAACAAGGACTAATCCAACATGTACACCAACAACACACGAGTAAGAGAATAATTAGAAGCACCCTAAAATTGATGAAACATTACGTTAAACTACTTAGCAACCTAGAGAATAAGAAACACTCTTCCTCACCCAATCAACAATCACATGCAAGTGCAAGGGAAGAAATAAATAATAATAGAAGCCCTGGCAAGGGAACACAAACAAGCAATTTAAAAGCCCGGCGAGGGTACAACATCAATAATCTCAACGTCCCGCAAGAAAAAATATTCAATAATCAACCACGCCCGGCAAGGGGAAATGTCACTAACTCTTCCTCTTACTTCCACTTTCATCTCATAGTTCACATTATTACTTGAGCCAATGCTCCACAAATTTTCTTATCTCATATACCTTCACAATTTGTATTTCAACCCGAGCCAACGCTCCACGAAGTTTAAAGATTACAATCCCTTTCACAAACTCTTTACAACATATAGAAGCCACCAATCAAGCATGGAAGGTATAACAAAAGTCAACTATTCGCATAATAAGGACCCACGGTCATGCTAGACACCAATCTATAAATACTCGTCACCATGCCTATACATCGTACTCGGCAATTAGCAAATAACATATAAGACTCACTCCTATTCCCTCAAGCTAGGGTTAAACCAAACATTTACCTCGATGCTCGAATTCAGCTCAAGCCTCAACTATGGCTTTACCCCTCGGTTCCACCACAAAATCGCTCGAATCTAGTCACAAATTACTTAAATACATCAACAATTTCTAAATGAATCAATTTAAAAGCACAAAAATGAATGTCTCAAAGCTTTACCCAAAAAGTCCAAAATGCCCCGGGCCTACGTGGTCAAAACCCAAGGTTCGAACCGACACCCGGTTGCCCATTCCCCCTTATAGCTATGATTTGTTTTGAAATCGGACCTCAAATTGAGGTCCAAATCCCCAATATTTGAAAAACTTAGGTTCTACCCAAAACCCCCAATTTTACCCATAAAATTTGTTGAATTTAAGTGGAAAACATGTTAAATGATTGAAGCAATTAAGTAAAAATCGACTTGAGATCGCATTTGCGATATGCCTAAAGTCACATTTGCGGACACAAGGATCGCATTTGCGATCGGTGCCAAAATTCCCTTGTTCGCATTGGCGAGAGAAGTGGATCGCATTTCCAGGTCAAGGCTTTGCATTTGCGAGCTCGCAAATGCGAGGCTTATCTTCGCAAACGCGAAGATCACAGAAGCAAAATACCAGATTTTTTTACAAGTTCAAAAATGCAATCCGACACCTATCCAAAACTCACCGGAGCCCTCGGGGCTCGAACCCAATTATGCACACAACCCCAAAAATATCCTATAAACTTACTCGCGCGATCAAATCCAAGATAACAAAAAAGACATCGAATTAAGCATCAAAATTCATGATTTCCTCCAAATTTTCATAAAACATCAAATTTCTATTTTAAGTCCAAAACACGTCAAACGATGTCCGTTTTTAACCAAACTTTACAGAAAGCGCTTAAACCACATATAAGACTTGTACTGGATACCGGATCCAAAATACGGGCCTGATACCATAATCTTTTAATCAAATTTCATTTCCAAGTTCCTTAATCATTTCCAAAAAATAATTTCACATAAAAATTCATTTCTCGGACTTGGGACCTTGAAATTTGATTCCGCGCATATGCCTAGTCCCATATTTTCCTGCGGACCCTCCGGGACCGTCAAATCACGGGTCCAGATCGGTTTACCCAAAATATTGACCAAAGTCAAATTTATTCAATTTAATATCAAAATTTAGTATTTTTCTCACATAATTCATATTTGAGCTTTTCGGCTACGCGCTCGGACTGCGCATGCAAATCGAGACAACCCCAAATTGAATTTTCAAGGCTTCAGAGGTACAAAATGGTAAGAAAATAAGTGATGACCCATGTGGGTCGTCACAATACACAACCCTACTTTAATGTCCATATTATCCATATCATTTATCTTTCTTAAAATTCTACTTAATTAACACTTATATGATTGAAGCGCTAAGAAAAGGTTAGAAGAAAAATAATAATAATTGGCCTTTTATTTTTCTAAAACGTCAAATATTTTATGATAAACTTAATTTGTCAAAATGACTACAAAAATTGTGTCTCAAGGGAGTAACATTCTTTTTGTTATTTCGATTTTCTTGATAAAAAAAAACACAAGGACCATTCAAATCAATAAACAGGAAATCAGCCATAAGTTACGGCATTCATGGAAAAATTCCATATTAAAAAGAATAGAAATAAAAAAAATCAATTGTTTATTGCCTTAATTTAAAGGTAATTTCTCATTTAGTACACAATAAAGAAGGAAAGTGTCATTAATTTGTATCCACTGAATTAAGGCAACTACCCGCCACATTTTCCCTCGCAAATGGGGTGTCTTAAAGATCAGTGGATAACCTATCTCTTTACGTCGCCAATCACAACCACAGCCACAAGTTTAATTTGTACGCGTTACATTATTAAATAGATAAAATCTTTCCACTTAATTATAGATTTTGAATTCGACTCTAAAAATAGAAAAATGTTATGAAATAATATAAGAACAAGAACAATAGAGAGAAAAGTAGAGAGAGGAGTATTCTTATTGATACTTAGGAATAATTTACAATGGGGTAAGACCCTCTATTTATATGCATAGAAAAGACTTAGCCTCAAAGTAAAACTCTAGAATCTCTCTAAATATAGACATTCACCTTAAATAGGATTCTATTTATAACACTCCCCCCTGAATGTCTATTCAATAATGTGCCTCGTTAAAACCTTAACTAAAACAAAACCCAATGGGAAAAAATTTAAAGAAAAGGAAAAAGAGTACACATGTTTGAATATGCGCCTATTGGTTGCCTCGTTAAAAACCTTGCAAGGAAAACCCAGTGGTACAAAACCTTGTAAGGAAAAAAGAGTGCAACGCGCATTAACTCCCCCTGAAAAGAGCATCAATTCATATCCTTGAGTTTTCGCATTCCGATCTTGTGAACCAGCTTCTTGAAGGTTGACGTTGGTAGAGATTTTGTGAACAGATCAGCCATATTATCGCTTGAACGAATCTGTTGCACATTGATATCACCATTCTTTTGAAGATCATGTGTGAAAAATAACTTTGGTGAAATATGCTTTGTTCTATCTCCTTTTATGAATCCTCCCTTCAATTGAGCTATACATGCTGCATTGTCTTCATACAAAGTCGTGGGTAGTTTGTTACAATTCAAACCACATTTGTCTTGAATATGATGTATGATAGACCTCAACCACACACACTCCCGACTTGCTTCATGAATAGCGATTATCTCGGCATGATTAGATGAAGTAGCCACAATTGATTGCTTAGTCGATCGCCAAGATATGGCGGTGCCTCCACAGGTAAACACATAACCTGTTTGAGATCGAGCCTTGTGTGGGTCGGATAAATATCCAGCATCAGCATAACCCACAAGATCAGGACTGCAATTATTGCCATAAAATAAGCCCATATCGGTAGTCCCTTTTAGGTACCTCAATATATGTTTGATCCCATTCCAATGTCTCCTTGTAGGAGCCGAGCTATACCTTGCCAAGACATTAACTGAAAAGGTTATGTCAGGCCTTGTAGTATTTGCAAGGTACATTAGTGCGCCAATTGCACTAAGATATGGTACTTCAGGACCAAGTAGCTCTTCATTCCTTTCTTGCGGTCGGAATGGATCTTTATTCACATCAAGTGATCGAACAACCACCGGAGTACTTAAAGGATGTGCTCCATCCATGTAAAACCGTTTCGGTACCTTTTCTATATAGGTAGATTGATGAACAAAAATTCCGTTTGCCAAATATTCAATTTGCAAACCAAGACATAATTTTATCTTTCCGAGATCTTTCATCTCGAATTCATTCTTTAGATAATCAATTGCCTTTTGGAGTTCTATGGGGTTTCTAATAAGGTTTATGTCATCGACATATATGGCAAGTACAACAAATTCCGATGTTGTTTTCTTTATAAAAACACACGGGAAAATGGCATCATTTATATAGCCTTCTTTTAACAAATACTCACTAAGACGATTATACCACATTCGTCCTGATTGCTTTAGATCATACAAAGATCTTTGCAATTTGATTGAAAACATTTCCCGGGACTTTGAATTATAAGCGTTTGGCATTTTGAGTCCCTCGGGAATTTTCATGTATATCTCATTATCAAGTGAGCCATAAAGATAGGCAGTAACCACATCCATTAAATGCATGTCAAGCTTTTCAAGGACAGCAAAACTAATGAGATAACGAAAAGTTATGGCATCCATTACAGGCGAATATGTCTCTTCATAATCGACACCAGGCCTTTGAGAAAATCTTTGTGCAACAAGGCGTGCCTTATATCTTTGTACCTCGTTTTTCTCATTTCTCTTGCGTACAAAGACCCATTTATAGCCAACAGGCTTAACACCATTAGGTGTTTCAACTATAGGGCCAAAAACTTCACGATTTGCCAGCGAATTCAATTCTGATTGAATTGCTTCTTGCCATTTTGGCCAATCATGTCTTTTTCGACATTCTCCAACTGATTGAGGTTCAAGATCCTCATTTTCTTGCATAATGCTAGATGCGACATTAAAAGCAAAGACATAATCCACCACTATATCCACTCGATTAAAATTTGCCTCAATATCGATTGGATTTATGGATAGTTCCTTATTTTCCTGAGTCTCGGGCTCAAAGGATTCTTCATGAATCTCAGAGTTTATTAAATCATGAATTTCCTCATGAGATTCTTTTGTAGTGTCATTTTGATCGTTTGCTTTCCTCTTTCTAGGATTTCGATCTTTGGAACCTAATGGCCTGCCACGCTTCAGGCGTGCATTCGACTCATTGGATATGACACTAGATGATTGTCCAACAGGGACATCAATACGAATTGGAACATTCTCTGCGGGGATGTGGGATTTTGTTATCCTTTTCAAGCCCGTAAATGCGTCAGGCATTTGATTTGCTATTCTTTGCAAATGAATAATCTTTTGCACCTCTTTTTCACAAATAGAGGTACGTGGATCAAGATGAGATAATGATGCATTTTTCCACAAAATTTCCCGTTTGGTTTCACCAACTTCTCCCCCTAATTTTGGGAAAAGTGTCTCATCAAATTGACAGTCTGCAAATCGTGCAGTGAACAAATCCCCTGTCAATGTTTCGAGGTAGCGAATAATGGAGGGCGATTCAAACCCAACATATATTCCTAACCTTCTTTGCGGACCCATTTTGGTGCGGTATGGCGGTGCTACAGGCACATATACTTCGCATCCAAAGATTCTTAAATGGGATATATTGGGTTCATGACCCAAAACCAATTGCAACGGGGAATATTTGTGATAATTCGTCGGTCTGAGACGAATTAGCATTGCTGCATGCAAAATGGCGTGACCCCATACCGAAGTGGGCAGCCTCGTTTTCATGAGTAATGGTCTTGCAATCAACTGCAGGCGTTTAATTAAAGATTCTGCAAGACCGTTTTTGAGTGTGAACATGAGCTACAGAATGTTCCACTTTTATCCCAATTGATAAGCAATAATCATTAAATGCTTGGGATGAAAACTCAGCAGCATTATCCAGTCTAATAGACTTGATTGGATTATCAGGAAAATGTGCTCGTAGTCGAATTATTTGTGCCATTAGTTTTGCAAACGTAAGGTTGCGTGATGACAACAGTCACACATGAGACCATCTACAGGATGCGTCTATTAGGACCATAAAATATCTAAAAGACCCACTAGGTGGGTGAATAGGTCCACAAATGTCCCCTTGTATATGTTCCAAAAACGTAGGTGACTCAGTCCCAACCTTTGTTGGTGATGGTCTTGTAATTAACTTGCCTTGATAACAAGAAGTGCAAGAAAATTCATTATTTGAAAGAATCTTGAAATTCTTTAACGGATGCCCATATGAGCTTTCTATAATCCATCTCATCATGATTGATCCAGGGTGTCCCAATCGATCATGCCAAAGTACAAAAGTATTGGAATCAGTAACCTTTTGGTTTACTGTTGAATGTGACTCAATTGCACTAATTTTTGTCCAATACAGGCCACAAGATAAAGACGGGAATTTCTCAATAACCCTCTTTTGGCCAGAGACATTCTTTGTAATGATGAGATATTCAAGATTATTCTCATCTATTGTCTCAACATGATAGCCATTCCGGCGTATATCTTTAAAACTCAACAAGTTTCTCTTAGACTTGGAGGAGAACATTGCATTCTCTATGATAAACATTGTTCCTCTAGGCAGAGTTATAGTTGCTCTTCCGGAGCCTTCAATCAATTTACTACTACCAGAGATTGTAGTAACATCTGCCTTACACATACTTAGTTGAGAGAAATATTTCTTTTCTTTGAGTATCGTATGTGTAGTACATGAATCAACTATACAAATATTTGATCCAAGATTGCTTTGTGAGATATCCATATTTGCTTTCCCATGGTTTGACATACAAAAGAAAAATACACGAACATGAGAGTAAACAAATTCAATCCGTTTGTCTCAATGTAATCGATTGTTAAACATACATAATCGATTATTTGCTATTTTGAAAAAATTCAGATCACACTGTCTTAATATAATCGATTGTTAAACATACATAATCGATTATGTCTTAATACAATCGATTGTTAAACATACATAATCGATTATTTGCTATTTTGAAAAACTTCAGATCATACTGTCTTAATATAATCGATTGTTAAACATACATAATAGATTATGTCTTAATATAATCGATTGTTAAACATACATAATCGATTATTTGCTATTTTGAAAAACTTCAGATGATACTGTCTTAATATAATCGATTTTTAAACATACATAATCGATTATGTCTTAATATAATCGATTGTTTTGCAGTTGTAATGCGAAATATTAGATAATCGACTAACTGTTAGGTTATTCGATTTACTCTACTGAAAAATAAAAATATCTTTGAAATTTAAGCATATTGAAACATTCTAAAGAACTAATACTAACATTATATCATAAACTAACTAATACGAGCTGATACTAATGACTATTAGTTTATTCACTAACTAATACAAATAAGTAAAATGAAATCAAACAATTTCATCTTCCTTCATCACAGATCCATCACCGATTAAGTGATCTATTTTCCCATCGGGTTGCTCAAAGAAGTCTGCCACATCCAGGTAGGTGATGTCAAAATTGTCGTCAGAGACAAAATTTGTTTCAGGGCCTTTATTCTTTAGAGATGCTTGATAAAGGTCAACCAAATATCTTGGTACACGGCAAGCTTTTGACCAGTGCCCTTTTCCACCGCAACGATAACATATAGTTTCTGAACTATTTGCCTTTGGATTCTCATAATCCCGTTTATGCTTTTGGTGGTTATTTCTCTTCGGGGGGTGACGGACATCAGGGAAATTTCTTCCTTGTCTACGTCCACGGCTATGACCCCGATTACGACCACGACCATGACTAGATCCATGGCCTTTTTCATGCTTGGCATAATGAGAATACACCTTATCTGCTTCAGGCAATGGTGTAGACCCAGTGGGTCGATTTTCATGATTTCTCATGAGCAGGTCATCGTTTCGCTCAGCCACAAGGAGAAGAGAAATCAGTTCAGAGTACTTTTTGAAACCTTTCTCTCTGTACTGTTGTTGCAGTACCATATTGGAGGCATGAAACGTTGTAAACGTTTTCTCAAGCATATCATAATCAGAGATATTATCTCCACAGAGTTTCAATTTAGAAGTAATTCTGAACATTGCAGAATTATATTCAGAAACAGACTTAAAGTCTTGGAGCCTCAGATGAGCCCAATCATATCTTGCTTGTGGCAGAGTGACCAACTTCAGGTTGTCATATCTCTCCTTTAAGCCGTTCCACAAGATGAGTGGATCTTTGACTGTGAGATATTCAATTTTCAAACCTTCATCAAGGTGATGGCGCAAGAAAATCAAGGCCTTAGCACAGTCTTGGGTGGATGCTTTATCTCTGTCTTTAATGGCGTCTCCAAGACCCATAGCATCTAAGTGGATTTCAGCATCCAACACCCATGTCATATAGTTCTTGCCCGAAATTTCAAGGGCAACGAACTTTCTTTTCATAATATCAAACATAATTAAAACCAAATTCGGAAAGAGGGAAATACCTTAATTTTCTCAAGAGGATTCTTGAGACGGTAGAGTCTCGTGCTGATAACGTGTTATGAAATAATATAAGAACAAGAACAATAGAGAGCAAAGTAGAGAGAGGAGTATTCTTATTGATACTTAGGGATAATTTACAATGGGGTAAGACCCCTCTATTTATAGGCATAGAAAAGACTTAGCCTCAAAGTAAAACTCTAGAATCTCTCTAAATATAGACATTCACCTTAAATAGGATTCTATTTATAAAAAAAAAATATTGAAAGAAAATGTTTTTTTTTTCTTTAATGGATTTCTTTTACTTTTTCAACTAGTATAATGTTAATTAAATGAGACGTTTTAGAATATATAATAGGTTATTTTACGGATACTCTTATTAGAAAAAATGTGCTAACTCGAAGACTTGAGATCTTAGCTTAGTAAGATGGAAGGAAACTCGAGTTATCTTTGCCAGCGACTTATGTATTAGTCACATTATAAAGCTCGTTAAGCTTCGCTTCCCTCTCCCTTTTATTTTATTAGCTGGAAAATATATAGTCGATTCAACAAAACATTATTTTTTTGGTAGTTAGCCCTTAATATCTTGTGAAAAGTGCTCTGGTTCCGATCTGGTAAAGTAAACCCCGCTTCATTTTCAAGGACTTTACTCTTCAGCTTTTTCTGCACTAATTCGTTCTTACACGCATACGAAACACATAATGAGCATATTTGGTAGAGGAATTATTGAACTTAAAAATTAATGAGATTATAATTTACCTAAGTATCAGTTATAACTACTACTATTTATTATTATCAGCTAAATCATTAAGAGTCGAACTCAAGACTTTTACCTACTAAGCAAGCGCTCTAACCAACTGAAATATAAGAGTTGTTATTTTCTTATTTCGGTTCAAATAATTGATATCATGTTTCAATACTACATGTGAATTTGTATAAAATTTAAATGTATAACTACAAATAATAATTTTGTAAAAGTATAACTATGAATAACATTGGTATGTGACGTAAATTATCTTATAACAAAAATGGTATGAACTCCCGCAGTTCACACAAAAAATTAATGTACAAACAGACTTAAAAACATTCACTTTTTATCCTTTAGCAGTTAGCCACATATTATGTATATGTGCTCTAAATGCTCCCACCAACCTCACGAGAACTATGCTCTCTTCTTCCTAATTAAACCGTTCATTAATTCACGCTCTATCCATGAATCTTTTTTTTAATTTTTATAGCTACTTTTGTGTAATTATATTATCTACTAATTAGGGGTGTACATAGACCGGGTTGGTTCGGATTTTACAATTACCAAACCAAACCAATTGTGTCGGGTTATTAAATCTAAAGACCAAACCAATAAATTCGGGTTTTTCAATATTGGTTTTTCTCGGGTTTTTTCGGGTTATTCGGGTTTTTTCGAATTTTTTTCCGGTAAAATCTTCGTAGAACAAAATATATAATGTATGCTCAAAATATTTCTTTAATCCTATTAAGATACAACTATATAAAGTATTTTTTAAGAAAATAATACAAAATATGAGATATGTCATGACTCATGAAATTATCCTAAAATATTCAACAATAAAAAATAATAAAATTATGTACTATAAATATTGCTAATTAAAATGTCATAATAAAAATAAACATATTCTAAAAGCACTAATTCATGCTAAACTAGATAGACTAATGAGGGAGTATTAATTATATGCCTAAAAGCTAAAGAAAAATAAAAATAGGTTATGTATTTTTATCTAAATTATTGCAAAAAAAAATAGACATTTAATACATTCCCGTTCGTAATATGAATTGAATGTCTTTTGTTAGCATTAGTATTGATTGCTAGCATTATTTAATTTACTAATATTAATGGCTATAAAACTTATTGGAGCATTCAAAAGTTCTAAATCAAACCTTGAAATAATACCTTAAAAGATAAAATTATGAAATTTTTTAAAAAATATTTATAAATTACATTACAATAAGTATATTTATATATTATATATATAAAATTGCTATATATCTAATGTCGGGTTGGTTTGGTTTCGGTTTGACTTTCTTTAGTTAAAACCAAACCAAACCAATTATGGTCGGGTTTTTTTTTCCAACACCAAACCAAACCATAGTCGGGTTTTTTTTCTCGGTTTGACTCGGATTATCGGGTTGGTGCGGTTTATCGGTTTTCTTTGTACACCCCTACTACTAATACCTGATTACTTATGTTACTTGAACTCTTTAAAAATATAGCTGTAAACATATTAGATCTTCTAAAAGTATAATATTTTAAAAAATTAGATGTGCTATAATGTCGATTGGAGACAGCCTCTCTGCCCTTTCGGGTAGGGATAAGACCCGTCTACATATTACCCTCCCTGAATCCTATTTTGTGGGACTATACTTGATAGTTATTATTGTTATTGTAGATGTGCTATAATATTTTTGAAGAGTTTGAAAAGCATAGCTGGTTACTAAGTTTGATCCGTAGCCACGATTTGAGATTAAGGACTAATTTTTTGGACTCGATCCGGAGTCAACTAATTATAAATAGTCGCTAAGTCATAAACTCAAAGAAAAAGAAGAGTAGAATTTCACACTTGGAATTCAGGCAAAGTGTAACAATAGCCATTTTAAGTCCGTTATTTAAAATATATTCATAATTTACAACGCATTTAAAATTCATCAATTCACCCATACTTCAAGATTAAGTAGTGTTATGAATTTTTGAGCTGATAACTTGAAATTCAAGACTAATAAGTGTCCTGAATTTCTGAACTGCTAATTTAAAATTCAAGATATAAGATTCGAACTTCTGGACACGATGTTTGATCTTTAGGACATAATGTCCCGAAATTTGAACTTTAAGATTTAAACTCTAAAATGTGGTATCCCAAAAGTTAAGTAAAACCGATTAATCTTTAAATACATTATAAATTATAAATATATTTTAAATAACTTGTTTAAAAATGATTACATTGTGTCATTTCCACTTGGGATTCGAATTAGTTTCTTTAAGAACAAGACAATATAGGTTAGGTACGCACCATTCTTAAGTTCTAAAACTAAAACAAAAATGGATGACAATTGAAGATTTCATTAATATTCTCTTTCGTAGTCTTTTAGCTGGCGCCAAAATTACAGACAATACCTTGAGGTTATTAAATGCTTCTTGTTTTCTTCTATTCCACCCACCACAAGATGCCAATAACTTCTTTACGGTAGTGGCTATAACATATTCTGCATTTGTTTGATGCTATATATCTATGGTATTGCAACCAGGGGGTGTAGAGTATGTACCTCTCGGGTTGATTAGAACCCAGTACTTTTATCGTAAAATATAAATTTATGAGTAAAAATTTATTAAAATTATAATAAATGATAGGTATGAACACATAGTTTTAAAAATATAAAGCCAAAATCTTAAAAGTTGAACCCACATAATTTAAGTCCTGAATCCATCTCTGATTACAACTAATCCCCAAATTAAACTATAGTTCTAAGGAAAATTATGATCTCATTTAATCTCGAATGATCGACGTGTTTGATATGATGGAAATTATCTTTTAGAAAAATATTTTTTCATGCGTTAGTCATTTTTTGGTATTTAATTATTAGGAAAACAATTCTTCCCTCACTTATAAGCGAAAGTTATTTTCCTTCTAAATTACTTCATTTTTACATGTAAATGGTAATAAAACTACCTCGTACAGTGCTATGTTAGTGTCAAATTTAGGTCACTAACAAATGTTGTATATTTGCTGTCAATTTTACTTAAATACTCCACGTCTCCAACTCTAACGTAGATATAAGTCTTAATAGTTGGAGTCAACTCTTAAGTACCGTCATCAATGATGTAAATAAATCAATCACGTTGAAGTTAAGCTAGAATTAAACACTTTTTCCCCAAATGAATCGCATCGACAAATTTACAAAAATTATCATCTATCAAATCGAGATTGCAATCCTCTTTGATTGATTTCATACTATTTATATTATAGAAGCATAATTTTTTATGTAGAGATATAAATTTTAAAAAATGTATTATCATCAAGGACGGAGGTACTATAGTAGCTACGCATTCGGACGAACCCAATAACTTTTGCTTAAAGCTTGTATCTATATTAGAAAATTTATTAAATATATATAAAAATATTTAATTGAGAATCCAGTAACTACAATAATCTAGGGTTGAATGATTAGATTAGAACCTATAACCCTCCCGATTTATCAAGAGAAGAGAAGAGAAAGCAACACGGTAAAGGAATTGGTCGAATTATCAAGCCCGTAGCCTGAAGACGGCATGTTCGAATCATATTCTTGCTCTTTACAGAACGTAAAATACTTCGTACATCGGAATGCCTTATCCAAACCTTACCTCCGACTCACAAAATAGATTGAGATCATGCATGATAAAAGAAACATGGCAATGGAAAATACCAATATCGTTTTGGTTAAGCTCTATACTTAGTCACTACGCGTACAGTGAAGGTGGAAGAAATAAAGTCTTACCAGCAGAGGCGGATGTACTACACTATCTATGGGTTCAACTGAACCCATAACTTTCGATGCAGAGTAAAAATTTGTATGTAAAAATTTATAAAAATTGCAAAAATAAGAGATTTGAACCCACACATTTAAAAATATAATGAGTTCGACGTTAAAAATATTAAAATTGCACCCATAAAATTTAAATTTAGGATCCGCCTCGAAACACTAACATATGTTTGATATGAAACCAAAAGAAATTACTAATATACAATCTTCAATTGAAAAAAAATGTGTTAATATGTAAGTCGTACCAAAATGATCAACCAATATTCTTGGAATCATGATGTCACGTAGAAGTACTACATTGTACGCCATTGAAACTTCAAGTTTGATTTATAAAAGTAGCAACAACAATATTCCAAAAGCAGAAACGTGTTATTGCACTGCTGAACTTAATTAACCACCCTATACATATAATTAGTCTCTAACTACTACAATTAATTAATACTAATATCTATATTAAGCACATGAAATACCAATAGAAGCCGCCGTAAATCGTTCAGAATCCGTTCTTCTAACCAACGACTTAATTTCCGGCGAAAGATTATCATATTCCGGACCTTCTGGAATCGTCGTAAGTGCACCCGATTTATCATAAACAACGTAAAATCCATCTCCAATTGACTGTTTATGTCCCGAAAAGAACGGACTATTGTTCTGCTTTTGTCTGAACAAGGATTTCAGAAGTTTCTGGAAAGATCTAGAAATTTTGAAACTCTTTTTGGAAATGGGTTGAGTTTGTTGTTGTTGTTGCGAGTTAGAAGATGGAATAAGAATACGATGATCGGGTAAATGAGGCATAGAGAGACTTCTAGAAGCTATGGCGGAGTCGAGTTGACGTTCGAATGATTTTAATTCGAAGGAGTCGTAGAGTGAACTTCCACAATCCCAACTGGGAGTTTTGTTTGATGCTGCCATTTTTTGGGGTGAGTTTTTTTCTGGAGTTTTTGCCATGACTGTTTATTATGGAAGATATAAGAGGAAGATTTTGAGATTTATATATATGGGAAATTGTGTTGAGGGACTAAGGAGGAAATTTCGTTTTTATGTTGTGGCGAGTAAGATTTTAACGTGTTGGCTTTGACTAAAACGAGTATGGGGAGGGGGGAACTTGGGGTGGGTGGTTTGGGGTAGGGGTGGGGAGAGAAGCTGAAGGGTTTCATATATAGTTGAAGGAGCATTAATTAAGATGACAAGAGGGGTTGCTCTGATGGTAAGCAACCCTCACTTCCATAAGTTCGAGTCTCCCCAATAGCAAGGTGGGAAGTTCTTGGAGGAAAGGATGCCGGTTTTTTATTTGAAAACAGCCTTTCTACCCAAGGGTAGGGATAATGTCTGCGTACACACTACCCTTCCCTAATCCCACTAAGTGAGATTATACTGGATTGTTGTTGTTGTTGAAAGATTTGGACATTTTTGAAAAAGATATCAATTTTCACAGGGTCGGATGAAGGATTTTAGAGGTTTTTATAGAATAGAATGGATTATAAAAGTGGCAATTTATTACTTTGTACTAATTTATGTTGGCATTTTTTTGCTTTTCGATAATTAACTTGACCAATATTGAATTTAGATTGAGTTAGATCAATCTAATATGATAAATTCTAGTCAAAGTTCATACAGTTTATGAAGATAATTCATACTAAATATAAATACAATTAGAAAAAGTAGTCAAAATTCCCTCTATTATACGAGATACTCTTATTTTATGCTTTGTTATACTTAAGAGTTTATCATATCTTTATCCCTAGCAAAATATCTTGTATTTGCTTGCCTTGATGTCCAAATTAGACCGTTAAATGAAAATATGAATGAACTCAAATAGTCTAAGATAGGATAAAATTAAGAAAGTATAGTTGAGAGGTAACTCTGATTTTTTCTTCTTTTTTACTATTAAAAAATTCACTATACATAAATAAAATAACAATTCACTGTAACGTTTAAGTTTTCTCGAAATCAATTTTTATGCTATATTCTGATATATATTTTCTTATAATAATATTTTTTTATAATAATTAAAAGAATATTCAAAACAAACAAAATTATTCCATAGAGGTTTAATCTAAATATACAATGAGTGCAAGATTTTCTCCTTACCATGGGTGCCAGGACTTTATTTCTTAGAAGAAAGTGGCACTCTCACATGCATGCCTTTTCTTTTTCCCTAGATTTTGAAATTGTTAGATTTTATGTAGCTTTTTATAAATTTAAAATTATTTAAGTGAAAGAAAATATATCATACTCTTTCTATTTATTTTTACTTGGCATGCTTTGATATTCCAAGTCCCTTAAGAAATAATAAATGAATTGCATAGTTTACCATGATACCCATATTAATTGATGCATATTATATTGGATTTGAGAAAATGATTTGAAATAAGTAATAAATAATGTGGATATAACAAGAAAAAATTTATTTTCTCTTGATATTTTTAAAATAAAAAGTAAAAATAAAAATTTATTTTAAATTTATATGTCAAGTAAAAATGAACGGATAAAGTAATATTTTGATACATTATATAGCACATTTATATGTATGCATCGTCTATCCAAGTATGGACATTTTGACTCGAACCTTTTACTTTGTCAAATATAGTTTCTAATATGACTAGCAATTGGTCTTTTTTATTTATTATATTTATATAATAATTTGACTAGTGCGTAAAGAAGTATTATTAATTCCTTTCCCCTATTTTTTTCCCCACGGTTTCGTAGATCTTAAGCTTATCTCACACGTCGAAGGAAACGAAGTTATAAAAAGAATAGGATTGAACTTTGATACAAAGGAAAATATTAATTTAATGCGAAGATAGCCTTATAATTTAATGATGATCGAGACTAAAAGGTAATTAACGTGGCACAAGTGCTTGATATTTAGAAAGACATCTCCGAGAGACTAATACTACTAAATCTTCATATAAGAATAAATTTATCATTTATGTTTATACCTTCCCCTTGAATTAGGAATTCCTTTTATTTTTTAATAAATAATAAATATATCATATGTAATGACTTATCCAATCCTTTTTACCTGTCATTTAATATTTTGACATACCTTTTAAGAAAATTACTTAATAATATTCATCATAAGAGGTATTTGACTCAATTGCTCTTAGCTATCATTATATTAGTAGTAATTAATCAACAGATGTCTTTTTGGAATACTACCAAGGTCGGAATTCGAAAGAAGAAAAATTAATTCAAATAATTGTTCATTTAACTGCTTAAATTAAAAATAACTGGTAAATAAATAATGTATGTATAATTTATATATTACATGTGTATAATTAGATATAATTAATGTATAATCGATATATATCGAAGATAAAGTAAATAGTAAATTTGACCGATTATTTGTGTAAAAATCTCATTTGGAAAACTTAAATAGACAATAATAGAAAACCATGCTTGGTTTTTATTGATTAAACTTGTGGCATCTTAGCACTTTTTTTTTTCTCCGAGTTAAATTAATTGAGTCGAACACTAATTATAGCATGCATTAGCATCATGTTTTTTTGATTTAATGGTAGTTACGTAAAAACGTTGTGTCACAGTTTTGTCTCTTTCTAAATTAATTATGTGGTCCAATAATGAATTCCCTTAGAAATCCAAATAAAAAGATATAGTCCATTGCATGCAAGTCACAAGTATTCTAATCATTATCCATTCAAATTTTATTAAACCAGCATATACCTAATTCAATGAATTTTTTTATCTCAACAATTCAATGAATTGATTAATTCCAAACTTTTCTTGTTCTGTTCTCTTTAATGAAATAAAATATTAAAGAGAAAGGATAAAATGATGATGACATGGAATTTGTCTAATATCTGCAAGGGTCAGTTAGGCATATAAAATCAAAAGTAAATCCAATATTTTGGGAAAAGCTGAGAAAAGTTGGTGTCTATCTATTAAATTTGGCAATTAAATTGTATTTCCTTCTAAAAAATAGGTTATATAATATGAGAATAAGAGAGGGAAAAAATGGTAGAGCTACAGCCGAGAGGTAAAATTTACCCGCACTAATATTTACGGTGATCCAAATTAAGTCAAATTTGTGAAGTCCAGGAAGATTATACTGTTTTTTCTCCTGTTGAATCTGTGTGCGCGCGTTCACAATTATAAATTCAGCTTGTGAATATTTTTATTTTCATGTGACATAAAAAACTATTTTCAGTATTACGTGTCACAACCTAAAATTCACTAAAGGTCCTCGTGGCCTCGAGCATTATTGTTAGGCAAACCAACCATAAGTACTTAATTAAATTCTTGTTTTAAATTTTTTTGAAAATTATAATTTTCCTTTACTTTTACTAGTAAAAGATAATTATTTCAAATTTAATATAACTGTCAAGAAGTCAATACAAAATAGCCCATAATCATCCCAGAATCCGGTGGCACAAGTGCATGAGCATTTACTAGGGAATGAAATAAAATATAATAACTGTCCGGAATACAATTGGATAGAAATAAAAATACAGTACAATAGTTTGAAGGAGACTGCTGACTGCTCGTCTCTCAAGATGCAGCTTACCTAAGTCCCCATATAAACCATGCCGCTACGCCACTAAGCCACTAGCCCAACATAAAAATGTGCAACAGAATGCACATCAAGTATAGTATGGATACGAAAATAACGTGTACCCAGTAAGTATACCGTCTAACCTCGAAGAAGTAGAGACAAGAGGTCAACTTTGGTGCTTATTAGTGGTCCAATAATAATATTTTAATAATACGAATAATCATAGATTTGTTAAAAACAGCAGTAAACTCAAGTAAATCAAGTAACAAGTAACATTCCGTTTTATATTAGAAGTCTCCAAATTCATATTTCATTATTTACCAATTTATCTCAGACCAGGGAGGCAATATCAATTTGTACATCTCAAGCAAGCATTTCAAGCATGCACAAATCATGCCGAGGTCCTACGATCCGATCCAACAAATATTTAAAATGTGCACTGCTAAAGGATCGAATGGCGCGAACCATAGACGCATCTATTTCTGCCAAGGCATTTGGCCCGGTCCAAAATTTAATGCACACAGACAGTCAATCAAAAAGTTATCGGGGAACAATTTTCCAAAGAAAAGCCAATTCCTTTTTAACAATTAAAAAAAAAAAAAGTTTAGTCTTTTTAGAAATTCATTTACTAATTCAATGTGATTTAAGCAATTCAAACTGTCAATAAGATTACAAATATTTCAAGTATAGCATGATTTAGGGTCCTAAATTACCTGAACTTAAACATAATAGTAGCTACGCACGGACTCTCGTCACCTCATGTGTACGTAGCCCCCACAAATAGAAGCACATAACCAATTATTTTACATATGAGGATAATTTCCTCTTACAAGATTAGAAAGGAGACTTCGTTCCGTAGTTCTAAAAATACGCTTCCAAGCCCTTCTGACGACTCAAATCGATGTCCCAATGTTGCAAAACTAACCAAATAACGGGAAAACCAATGAAAATATGCCCTACTACTCATAACAGTTCAATTTATATAAAATACCAACTCTGCTCAGAAAGTTAACAAAATTTCCCTCGGGCCATGTGCTTGGATTTCAAAATTTTTTGAAGATAAAGTTTACCAACCTCACGAACTCAAATATATGATTTTCTCTCAATTCCATGCCCAAAATCGTGGTAAAAATCCAAAATATACATTTCTTGGTCTCCTACCAAAACTCACAATTTCTACCAAATTTTCATGCTCAAATCCGTATATAATCCAAGTATTAACTCAAAACTAGAAGAAACCACTTACCTCATGTTTGGTGGTGAAAATGGAACTCCCAAGTTTCTCCAAAATCGACTCTCATAGAGGAAAGATGGTGAAAATGATCCAAATCCTCGCTTTAAAAAAAAACGCTGCCCAGCCTGCTTCTCGCACCTGCGGTCCACCTGCCGCTTTTACGGCTCCGCACATGCGAAAATCTCCATCGAAGGTGCGATCTCACCTAACTCGCCCACGACCGCTTCTGGGAGGCCAGGACCGCTTCTACGGTCTCGCTTCTGCGGAAGCTGTGTTGCACCTGCGCCCCAGCCAAGCCCGGCTATTTCCGCTTCTGCGATACCAGGGCCGCTTCTATGGCCAAAACCTCGCAGGTGCGGTTACAGCAGATACGAGCTGCTTCAATTCTTCTTCAAATTTTGATCTGCTAACTATCTGCAATTCACCCGAGGCCTCGGGGACCCCAACCTATCATACCAACCAATTCCAAAACATAATGCGGACTTGCTCGAGGTCTCAAATCATATCAAACAACGCTAAAACCATGAATCGTATTCCTGTTCAAGCTTAATGAACTTTTGAAAGTTGTATACCATGTCTTGAGATATATATATGGTGATCCAAGACTGTGAATTTTCTTTTCCAACAGCAAGGATTATGAAGTAAGAGCTTTTTGTGACTCAGATTAGGCAGCATGCCTTGAAACTAGAAAGTCAGTTAGTGGTTACATTGCATTGCTTGGCAACAACACCATTAGCTGGAAATCAAAAAAACAATCCACCATCTCTTATCTTCAGCTGAAGCAGAATATAGAGCAGCTAGACAGGTTGTGGGTGAGTTAGTTTGGTTGGTTACACTGCTTGAAGAGCTAACTGTACATGTGAATCTTTCCATTCCAATATTCTGTGATAGCCAAGCAGCTTTGCAAATAGCTAGGAATCCAGTGTTTCATGAGCGCACAAAAAACATAGAAGTTGATTGTCACTTTGTCAGAAATAAGCTGCAAGAGGGACTGATCTCTTTACACCATGTTTCCACCAATGAGCAACTTGCAGACATCTTCACCAAATACTTAACTGGTATCAAACATTCACATCTACTCAGCAAGTTGGCAGTGGATACCTCCCTTCCAACTTGGAGGGGGGGGGGGGGGGATATTGAGATTATTAGCTATTAGTTACATATTGTATTGTATTTATCTTTTTCCTTTTCTTTTTTCTCTTAGTTAGCTTAGTTGGCAGCCATTTAGTTGATTAGCTATTGTTAGTTAGTGTACACCTGTTGCCGGCTGTCAAGTGAGTGGGTCATGTGTACATATAGGCTATTTGGACATTCTCTATAGAATCAGTTTTATTTTCCCAAAACTATGTTTCTCGAAGTTTCTCAGCTATCTCTTCTCTCTTTGTTGAGCTACTGGTTCTTCTGCCATTAGAGCTCATCTGAGCTCGATTTTATTTTTTGTTCTTTGAGATTTTGTCACGCATAGGAGAAAAATTTCACAACCATTTAATTATTTGATACTTCATATTCATCATAAGATGTGCATTTATGGTAGAATTCAATAATTAAAGAAAAAAGGCTTCATGTTATACTGAGCAATAAACAGTGCATCAATGTCACATGAAGAGAGAATAACAGGAAAATCTCCAAGTTAATAGACACCTTTAAATTTGTCTAGCTGCCATGGTCACATGAGGTCACGACTTTGAGCCATGAAAACCCCCTCTTGAAGAAATGCAGTTATGATCCGGCTTTTCCCCAGACCCCGCTCATAGTGAGATCTTATTGCATCGGACTGCCTTTTTTAGAACAATTCTGGTTATGCAAAGACTACACAACTACTTCTTGAAATACAGATTCTCGAATTTCGATAGATATACAACTTCCATACATAGATGTAAGAAAATTAGTATACAGTTATCATCTAAACAAAGGTTAATCAACAATGTCACTACTAAAAAGCTTAAATTTATCGGCATCTAGAACCAACTTCCTTATTGAAGAAAAGGATCCTAGAAGTCCAGCACCAGAGAACACAACCATTATAGAAGTATTTATCCAATAGGTAACAGATGACTTCTTTGGTTTGAAAGTCATGTTGTAAAGTAGCATTGGGAGAATAAAATCAAGAGGAATAAAACCAATGGCACCTACCACGCCGTTAATGTCACCAAAGAATGGCAACATAGCTGCAAAGAATCCGCAAAGGGCCATGTACAGCGTTCTGAGGATTATCCTCGGGATTAGGTTTCGAGGAGAGAAGACAGCCTTGTTTGCATCAGCCGACTTCTTTTCCATGATTTCATAAGCAACTTGAGAATATACCTGTGATCATATCAAAAAGAAGTTACCATCACGTAGCTGACAACTTGCTGGCAAAACAATATTTATTTTGCGGGGATTTAAACCTATGTTACACTAATCCTTCATTTGCCTTGACATACTCGTGTTGAACAGCAGAGATGGAGCCAGGATTTTTAGCTTATGAGTTCTGAGTTACAATTCTTTTTGTTTATTGGATTCTGAATAGATTATTTGTACATATTAAATAAACGGATCCATGTACCATAGGTTTAATCCACTGTGTGATACAATTGTGATGCAGAAAATGCATGACTTACCAAACCAATGGCAAAGAGCTGAAGAAGAATAAAGACGACTGCAAGACCTAATACCCATGTCGGGGCCAAGGAAGGTCCTTCATCTGGCATTAAACTCTTGAGAATGTTTGAATTGGCTTTGTTTCCAAATACCCAATATCCGGAAACAGAAGCAGAGTAGAAAGTAACCAAAATCACAGAATAGCATAACATAAGGCCTTTCAACATCTTTCCTGTCGCTGGTGGAGCGAGAGTTGCCTGCACTAATTGGAGTACGAATTAACATGTCTCTAGCGATGACCATTGGACATCATAAGCGGTTTTCATCATTTTTGAACTAAAGGGACTTGCGGAAAAGAAATGAGGAAAAAATCTATATGAAAGAGCTATGTAGTTACCTGTATTTCGGGTAATATTCCATTCCCAAAAATAGCTGCAATAATGGAGATAGAAGTGAAAGCGCTAAATACCCGTGATAGTTGTGAGGCTTCTAAGGAGTAATCTCTCGGAGGTGCATTTTTTGATTTACCTGCATAATGCAGGAAATATTTGGATAAACTGGACGTACACATAGTAAAGTGACATGCTAATATCAATTAATATTGATTCCGCTTTCTCCAATAACTCTTCTGCTTTTGTTCAGGCCAGGTTTGCATATTTATATTATACAATAATATACACAAATTAATTTGTCAACTCTTGTGATTAGGGTGTCCAGATATATACAAAAACATTACCATTGCTTTTAAAAAGGAAATCAGTTCCACTCACCTATTAAAGGTTCACAAATCACAGCTAAAAAAAAAAGGAAATAGGGCATAATTTGTTCTCCATAAAAAAACTGCACGATTTTCTCTTCTAGTAACCAACTTTATGCAGGTTGAAGATAAATAGGTAACCTTGTGTGTACAGTTTTCCAAATTGTTCAAGAAGTATTCCAATGACATGAAAATGAACCTGAACCACAAAGAACATAAGAACTTACCAGCATTAATACACGCGCCAACAACTAGAAAAGTGTAGCCCAAGCTAAGAAACAATGACACCAAGTTGATGTGCCTTAGGGAGTGGAAGGATGGAAATTGGGAGAGAAATATCATTACTACTGTAACCATTGCGATGAAGTGATACAATTTCAGTGGCCCATGTGGTGAAAGTTCGGAGTACATGATCTTGTACAAGCAAAGAAGAAATAAAATGTCGTTCAATAACATGAAAAAATGTAAACACAGCAATAATCAATAATAACTTCACGATTGCGGTCTTGCCATATAATTTTTAGCACGAAGGACTGAGGACATGAAGGCATATGACAAACTGAATGGTGTTACATGAAATGGGATGAAGGTCTATTACCCCAAAGAAATTATCAGATTGTAGAAGTAAAATATTATGTAACAAACTGCAAGACCATTTGGTAGTTTGATTCCGTACATGCATCAGGAAAGGACAGCCTATATTAAGATTGATCGTAACGGATTTATAATGCAAAGAACACGAAATGTTGTGCATAACCTACATATTTTGATCCCGATGATAAAACTGATGCCTCATTTGTCATTAGCTAATTCTATTGGGGATACTATCTTCTTTTCTTTCAGAAGTTCAAGGAGAGGAAACGCTATCTTTCAATATCTTTTTCAGATATTTATTAAGATCACAGTTTTAACATTTAGAAACTAATGATCTATAAGGATGATCGCATGTACTAGGTCCAAGAAATCAGCTATTACATCTGATTGACCACAACAATTATGCAACCATGTTAGTAGATTTTCATGGAATTTATAAATTCTTGGTATTTATACTGGAAAACATATATATTAGTCAAGTCTGGAGGAAAAGATAAATGGATGATAACTGAAAGGAAAATTTTCTGAAGACAAATATATGTAAAATCTTGGAAAAGCAAAGTTGTTGAAGTAAGAAGTTTATTTTACATCAACGAAGAACTGGAAAATGAAAATGGGCTGTTGCTGAAGCAAGTACCTGAATGCATTCTCCGGCAAGCAGAACTGCTCCTATGCTAATGCCAGTGTTGACCGCTGTCTGAATGAGTATCACAAAATAAAACATCCACCCAGAGCCTACAATAATACAACACAAAATCCTCTAGTTTTAAAAAGAAGCTATTGTAAAGTGATCAAGTTTGAGTTAGAGCGGTTACATATAAGGCATCATTGATATATCGTACCATTCAATGACTAATAGATTATATGAGTAATCAATCAATGGGCAGAGTAAATGAAAATATTAGCAATAAGCGTGTGCAAAGCTCTTAAAGGGATCCTAAATAGGATAAGAAGATGTTGAGTAATAGTAAATTAATTAATTCTTTGTTCGTCTAACATTATAATTTTTTAACTTCTTCATACAAGGTTCAGAACTTTAAGCCATTTATTCCATCCATTATCTTTTTCAGCCTCCTCCAACAAACACCGATTATCTAAATTCACTATTCTCATTCAGTAAAAAAAACCATTGTCCGGTGCACTAAGCTCCCGCTATGCGCGGGGTTCGGGGAAGAGCAGGACACAATAGTATATTATATGTAGCCTTACCCTATATTTCAGACATTGTTTCCATAGCTCGAAGTTGGAATACAAAAACCACTAACTATAGATTTGTTCTTTTCTATCCAGGTGTGAATCTAACGAAAACCACTGGAGTCTGGTGGCTGTAGTCAAAATAATTAGGCTAAATGTCCTTTTCAAAAAACCACAACCACCTTGCATTCACATTGAAGGTCTTTTAGAAGCATCAAAGGCTACTTCCAACATTAAAGGAAATTTATACTTTTCATTAGCAGAATCAAATCTTCCTTTCACACATGACAGAATAACTTTTTTCCCAGTAAAATAGCATTTTTATTATTTTAAAATGCAAAAGGTTGTAACTTTATATGAAAGGCCAACTAATCATCTTTGGATCTCAGTCCAAATAATTAGTAAATACTCTTATCTATAACTCAGTGCAGCAACCCTTTAGAACAGCATCATATTCCAAAATAAAATGCAACGACGACCACAATAGACTTAAATAATTCTACTTTAATTAATTTAATAGTTTAGACTTTTTTTCTTTGAACACAAAACACTATTGACCTTTTCATTCTTTTCTTTATGCAAGTCCAACCACAGTTTCTCAAACTACAAATGAAAACATAGACAAATCGACAAACAACAATAACAAAACAATAACAATACAATAATATCAACACCTTAATTCCAAACTAGTCGGAGTCACAATATGAATCATCACTATCCATCTCACTGTATTGAGCTCGTCGCATTCCAATACTTACTAATCTATGGCTCTTTAATGCTACAAAAACTCTATGATTTTTACTGGAGTTTAAGTTCTACACACTGTTAGTGTAAATTTTTTTTACACAATCATGTAACATATTAGGTATTACACAATTATAAGTGAATCTCTCTACAAGCATCAATTCGTAATCTCGTAAATATCACAACTAACCGGCTATTACATGTTAAAATTCACTAATACCGTAAACAAATCTTTACCTAAAACGTCAGCAGCAAGTTCTCTGAATCGGATGTGGCGTCGACCGGACTTCTCACAGTGATCAAGAACCAATGACATGAGATAGTAAGAGTAAAAAGTGACCAATCCCATCACAGTTAAACACAAGAAACCCAATCCCCATCCTAGCCCTCTGAATGCATACGGCAATGTTAGTACCGTCGGACCTACTATCGCCGTCGTCAAATGAAATCCTGCATGCCACCATTCCCCTGTTCCCACAAAAAAAGGAGGAATCCATTATAGTATTATCAGTAAAAACTGTTAAATTCTGTTATAAAAGAGATAGCTTTATGTATTTATTTCAAATTTATAACATCTCCTTAATGAAGATTTTAACAACAGTTCATCTATAAACTGTTAAAGATTACATTTTTATTTACTACTACTTGGTAATTTCTTAAGTGTACACCAAAACTTAAATAAGAAAGACCCCATTATAGTATTAGCAGTAAAAACTGTAGTTAGACAGGAGATATTTATATTTATTTATCTTACATTTGCAACAAAACCCAGGTGTAGATTCTTTTTCTTTGATCATACAACATGCCAAATTCTGCAGATAGTTCATCTTAAAACTGATAAAGATTACGTTTTTACTAACTCTTAATCTAAAAAAAAGTTAGCCTAGTGCGCTAAGGTCCAGCTATGTGCGGGGTCCAGGAAACAGCCGGACTTTATTGTACACAACTTTACAGTTCGAACCCCTAACCTCCTGGTCATATAGGAGCAACTTTACCATTTACGCCAAGACTTACCTTATATCTTAATCTACAGAAAAAGGGCAACCGATGCACTACGCTCCTGCTCATATGAGCAGGTCTAGGAAAAGGCAGTACCAACTATTGTAGGCAGCCTACCCTATTTTCACAGTTTGAACCGTGACCTGGTTGCATGGAGGCAACTTTACCGGTTACCCAAGGCTCACTCCATCTTAGTCTACAACAACAACAAAAATGAAGACAAAAGATTTGTTGAGAAAATTTTACCTTTGGATTCTAAAACAAAAGCAGCACCAGCATCATCTGCACGGCGAATTTCAGGAAAAGGATCATTGTGGAGAGGCTCCGACGCCATTTTTAGGAGATTCTGTTATTACAAGCTCATATCATATTAATTATGTCTTTGTATATAGAATCTTCTTCTTCTTTTTTTCTCGAATTTGTGTATAAACGAATGATGATGGAAAGAAAGTGGGAATATAGTTGTTGTACAGAAAGACTCCAAAAAGAGAAATGGTTATTTTTTCGGAGAGGTCGAAGGAACAAATCAAAATGATGATACGGCAATAGGCAGAGATATCTGGTTTTAATAGGTTTTGCCATATTTGAGTCGACATTTGATATATTTAGTAAATCCCTACTGGTTACTATCCTAGATCCATCAAATCTAATATGGATATTAAACACCTATTGAAAATTTTAAAAATAAAATTCAATTCTAATAAGTCTATTGATTCACATTTCAGTCCTGGGAAATTTATAATGGCGGAATTATTTATGTTGGGAATAATAATGAAGAATATCACATAGTGAAAATAATATAACAATGTTACATAAAAATCATCTACATTTAAAAATATTTTAATTTCATTAATTTTTTATTGCTATATAAGTATTTTTATTCTACATTCAATTTCATTAGTTAGTGTAAGTGGTATTTAATTCAGATCATTTCTCCTAAGTCCTAACTCTCTCAAATTTCTCACCGTTTCAATTTAGATGATTTTATTCTGTTTTAGTCATAATAGAATGGTTTTTTATTATATTTAAAAATAATTTATCTTTGTGCAATAATTTATATCCACTCAAAATGTATGTGCCTCATTTTACATTATAGGTTTAAAAATCTTCTGTTATTTGTTAAACTCCGTACATGATCAAATAAGTACACATAAATTGAAACGAAGGGATAATTGTAAAGTGTTATTTCCAATTTCCATTTAAGGCAAAATACATTAATACCCTCTTAAACTTGACACGAATTATTAGTTGCAGTCTTAAACTATCTGTTTATTTGGTTAAAAATAATAAAATTTTAGTTGATCTTTTTTGAATTTGATGTGAAAATAAAGATTTATACAATTAAAATAAATAGTCGTGTGTTTTTTTATAACTTTTTAAATATCTTGACTGTTTAATTCAATTGACTATTTATAACATATACTCATAAAGTTATCTCATACTTTTTTATTATTATTTTATCTTCTTGTAATCTTTTTGTTATATTGAGGATTTACATTTGTACTTACAATTATCAAATTTTCAGATAAATATAATGGGAGTGAGGTAATTAGGAATTTTGACATAAATACTTTATTTAGAGGTCCATTATTTCTTGTAAGAAGATGTCCATAGGTTTAAACAGAAATTTTAAAATAACTAAACCAATTAATTTGAAATCTCTAAGAAAACAACTGAGATTATTTAGTTTGGTATTTCATAACCGAAAAATTGAACTGGAGTTTTCACAATCCAATTTGAAGTGCCTGATGTTAGAAGAAACGAAACGTCATGTGTATTTTTTAAAATAACTTTTCAGATATTTTGTTATGTATTTTTAATTGTATTAATTTTTATTTTGAGGTCAAACTTAAAAAAAGATTAACTAAAACTTTATTATTTTTAACCAAATAAAATTTTTTAGCCTAAATAATGTAGTTCTATCCAAGTTGTATTATGTATTTGAAAAAAAATTATCCAAAAAGGTAAGATACTTTTAAAAGGTAAAAATATATTTTACTTTTAAAAAAAAGTGTCACATATACAGAAAAATTCATGTGACAGGCGAGTGCACCTACACTTTTTGCCAAATCAGCATCCATGGAGGTAATGATTCTCAAAAAGCCGATTTGAGGGGATAATTAAGATCACGAATAATATAAAATTATAACTAATAATTCATGTCAAGTTTAGAGGATGTTAAAGTATTTTGCCTTCCATTTAACTCCTAAACACCAAACAAATCCCGTTTTAATTTTTTTAATATATATAAAAAGTACTTATATGATATTGGAAAAACAAAAATCTCATTACACATCAATAATGTTTAGGCAGAATAGTTTAACTCACACTTATATTTGTGCCATATTATCATCCCGGTTTTTATATTTAATGAAGTTTCATTCAGACACCTGAACTCAGTCAAATCACATAATTTAAATCCCTATCGCCGTTAACTGAGCTTATGTGTTCTTCATTTTGCCGGGTCAGAAAAATGACTGGTTATACGCTGTAAAAAGATGAATGGATATATTTATTTTGATTTAAAAATAATAAAGAATACCATAAAAAGAAAGAGTAAATTAATTTCGCAACTCAATTATCTCTATCCGTTTCCCAATCCTTCGGCCTTATTTCACCCCGTTTTCCCTGTCTTCCTTCCATCAAGCGAGTGGCCAACACGTAATGTCAAAAGAATTCAAAATTTATATTTTGACTAAATTTAGATATTTGGATGAAATTTCATCATATATAAAGATCCGGATAATAAAGTACCACAAATATACGTATCATTTTACTTCTTTCTCCACATCAAAAGTGAGGAGCACATGCTATTAAAATGTTGCACGCAGCGAAATGATCTAAAATGACGCAAAAGCCGACAAACAAATTTATTTCAGTTCTTCCTCTTTTTCTAATATTTTTGTTATTACTATATAACTACTACTCGAGAACCACCCCACTTAAACGAAGAAAAAAAAAAGGCCACTTGTGCAATTCAACGGTTTACTATAGATGAACATTAAAGAGGAACAATTCCCTAATACGTAATCCACAATTCTATCAAGAGTTGGAGTCTCCATCTTGAATAGTGTGAGGTTATCTATTATTGTCCCGATATATTTTTTTATAATATTATATAAAAATATTGTTATAGAGAATTTTAAGTGTATTTAATATTCGAAAAAGGATCAGAAATATGATTATTAATGATAAGGATAATACTGTATAAAATAATAAATCCTTATTAATTTGTTAAAGTGGACAAGATAAAAAAATATTCTTAATATATTGGACTAGTAAAAGGGATCAGAGAGCTTTATGTATTTATTTCAAATTTATAACATGCCCTATTTGTAGATTCTTCAAATATTTTGTTAATGAGGATTTTACCGACAGTTCATCTATGTAAACTGTTAAAGATTACTTTTTAATTGCTACCCTCTATTTCACTTTTTTTTTTGTCTCTCTTTCTTTTTAGGGTAGGGATAAGATTGCGTATATTTTCTTTTCCCTATATCGCTGTAATGATTCAAAAGGTCATCATTTATTCTAGAAATAAATTCTGTATTCCAAGGCCTTAAAAACCTCTTTTGTCTTAACTCGATTTGCGTACACAGTCCGGGTACGTAGCCGGAAAGCCATTATATGAAAATCTGTAAAAAAATAATAAATTTTGCCTTTAAAATGAATATAAGTTGACCGGTCAATATTTTGGGTAAACGGATCCGAACTTGTAATTTGACGGTCTCGGACGGTTCGTAGAAAAATATGTGATTTGGGCGTATGCCCAGAATCGAATTCCGAGGTCCCAAGCCCGAGAAATAAATTTTTAAAAAAAATTATTTTTTGAAAAATGTTTGGAAGTTGTTGGTACCGTATTTTAGTTCCGGAGCTGGGTACATGTCTTATATGTGGTTTAAGTTGGGTCTGTGAAATTTGATAAAAACGGACTTGAAATGACGTGAATCAGACCTTATTTGAGAAAATTTAAAAATTTGATGTTCTTAAGTGATATCATGATTTTGATGCTAAATTCATAGTTGTTGAGGTTATTTTAGTGATTTAAATGCACAAGCAAGTCGGTATGATATTTTTAGGTTGGTGTGCATGTTTGGTTTGAAACCCCGAGGCTCGGGTGAGTTTTGGTTAGGCCACAGAGTGTTTTGAACTTAGGAAGTTTTAGATTTTCAATTGGTGTGAGTTGCAGGTCTGCAGGCTTCGCAATTTGCGAAGCCTGGCTCGCAATTGCGAGAGACCCATCGCAATTGCGATGATGGGCTGGGGGAGGAACCCCTCGCATTTACGAGGCTTATGCCGCAAATGCGACTTCAACAGGGACCGCAAATGCAAACAATTGTTCACAATTGCGAAGACAACATGACTTGGCCTACCTTCGCATTTGCGAAGCCTAAGCCGCATTTGCGAGTTCGCATTTGTGAGCCTGACTTTGCAAATGTGATATCTCCATCTGTGCAAATTATAACTTAGCCGAAAATATATCATTTTTAAAACCCTTTCAAAATCAAAAATCTCTTGGGCGACTTTTCAAAGATAAGTATTCTTCCAAATCGATTATACGAGCGAATTGATGGTGGAATCAAGAGGAAAAGCGATAGCTGAGACTTGAATTGTGTTCGTGGCACCGAAGTAAGTGTTTGGTCTAACCTTAGCTTGAGGGATTAGGAGTCAAGTTCTATTTGCTATGTGTTATTTATTAAGTACGACGTATTGGCATGGTGACGACTATCTATAAGTTGGTGTCAACGTGAGTCTTAAATTGAAATTATTGTGTTCTTAAAAGTACTACGAATGCCTAAGTTGTTGATTCTCTGTGTTGACTACGAATTTTGATTATTCTCGTGGAAATTGCCTATGATTGAGTAATGGTGCTAGTTGAGGTTTTTTTTATGAAGTTAGATGTTGGAACAAGTTTGGTTAATTCATTCAGAACTCAGTTGACTGCTTCTATAGAGAAGGCGGAGCGTCCTTGGCTCAACATTATAGCACATAGGGCTTTGGCGCTACTACAGCGCTTCACTAACTCGAAGCGCCTCGCTATGAGAATAGCTTTGCTAACGCTCGGCTAAGTATACAGGTCCGCCAGGGGCGAATAAGAGCTCGCCGAACCGTCATTCTTTACTTCTGAGGTCAATCCGGTGGTTTGAGAAAGAAAGTCGAGACATTTAGAAAAGAGTTATGGCATTTCTAGCATTGAAAATCCCTATTCTTGTTGAATAGTTCAAATAACTTAGGCTTAGCTGATCAAACGGGTGCGCCAAAAGTGGGGGATGGTAAGTTTGAAGGAGCGTACCGGCAGTGGGTATCTCTGGAACTTAAACATGAGCTGAAGCGGTTGGGATTATCATGAGATGTGAAGCATGTGGAAAATATTGACATAAACTCTTCTATTTGAGATTACGGAGTCACAAATAACGGATTGTTAGAGCGTAACTATCAACCATATGCAATTAGGGATGGAGTGGAACTATTGAGGAGTTTATGTGAGACAACATCAGAATTCTCCGATTTAATAAAGTCAGCAAGATCTAGGTGACCAGAGTGATTAGCAGCTTGATCAACTTATGTAGATCCTGAACTAAGGTATGATCGCGAACATTATTGAGGTAAGTTGTTTTGGATTACGGGTGATAGGCGAATGCCAAAGTCCGAAAGGTATGAGCAGTTTCCATTCAAAACCCAAAATTGTAAAAATAGTACGGTATAGCCAGTTTTTGGACTGGTCAATCAAAAATAGCCAGTGTTTACCAAGTCAATGAAAATAGCCATTATTTTGCTGCAATAGAGACAATTTAATATATTGGAGGTCGGTGCACCTGTGTATGAACTCCAACATATTATGCTGGACCGATATACTTTGCTGGCTCCAATATAATATACTGGAGACTGGAGCACCGGTGCTCCAAACTCCAGTATATTATACTGGACAAATATACTTGCTGGAACTCCAGTATATTATGCTGGAGTTCTAGTATATTTATGTTGGAACTCCATCATATTCAACATACTTATCCTGGAACTCTAGTATAATATGATGGAGTTCAAGTATTATACTGGTGTATATTTCGGGTTTTGAACAGTATTTTCGCTCTGGTTTATCTTTACATAAAAGTAGCTAAATTTCAATTACTTTTGAAATTGGGCTATTTTTAAACATCCAGTAATAAATCTGGCTATTTTTGAATATCTCGTTGACAAAGTTTTGTCCAAAACCAGCAAATATCAACCTAGAGAAAGAAATTGTACATAAAAGAATAAATTTGATCATTAGAAATATCTTGTTGCTTGCTTAATATATTGATTAACTTATAAAATAAAGGAATTTTTTTTAAGTTTTTATATTTATGTTATAATTAATAATAAAAATATATATTTGGTATAATATCAATATTTTATTTTAAAATACCAAATATCTTCCCTACTACCAATATTTCTTTTTAACTTAACCTAAATATCATACCAAATTATGCACGTTCCTGCGCCGAGGAACAGTTCCCTAATACGTAATCCACAATTCTATCAAGAGGTGGAGTCACGATTTTGAATAGTGTAAGGTTATCTATTGTCTCTGTGTTCTCTTTTAATTACCTCTACTATTTGGTAATTAAATCTATCAACAAAGCATGAGTTGGGAAGTGTGATTACTAATGATAAGTAATAAATCATATATCGGACTATATGAATCTTGTCTCCGGCTATTGAGGATCACATTTGTTGTAATTGGACTCCATGTTAACAAGTGGAAATCATTGAGATAATTGTATAAAATCATAAAAACTATAAAAAATAAAAGAAATGAAATGATGTCACTAAATCAGATAGAACCTTTTTAAAAATAGAAAAAAGGTTTGTGGCTCTAACATCTAATATTTGCGATAGCAGCAAAGTTAGTTTCACTCAAATTTTAAATAAAGAAAGAGATTAATTATACAATTCCAACATTGCATTAAAATATGAAGTTGGATAAAATTTGAATAGGTTGGATGTGCGTGAACAAGTCATATGTGGAAAGTAAAAAATCGACAATATCACACCGATATTAAAAGTATTTTTGTATTAATTTTAATCCAACAAAATCACGTTGTGTTAAGAATATTTTGGGACCGCATTTAGCCCAAAACTGTAGTCTATGTATTGTGAATATTCAATGTCTTTTATGTAGTGCTGAGACACTTGAAAAAGTTGTGGGAATACTCAAATGTCTAAATGCAAAAAATCATCCATTAGAAGTCAAATGTGAAAAGAACACTAGCAAAGAGAACAACTAAACAAGAAGGAAAATTGGAATGATAGTAGCAATATGTTCAACATAATCAGTTGAACATATATTATGGTTATTTCTACTACTTCTAATTGTTGCTCTGCTTTTCTGCTACAGTTTTGTTGTACTCTTCCATTTCCTTTTTGTATAAATGCTTCCATTGCTTGAGCTGCTTTGTTGTTCCACGCTTGTTTTTCTTCTTCACTCAATTCCAACAAATCAAAACAATAGACATCATACACACACTAAAGAAAATATGTATACTTTTGACTAAAGTAATTATATATATGTCAGTTCATTCACTATTCCTTAAGCCGAGGTTCTATCGAAAACAGCCTCTCTACCTTCACAAGGTAGGGGTAAGGTCGGCGTACGCATACCCTCTTCAGACCCCACCCGTGGGATTACACTAGGTTTGTTATTGTTGTACACTGTCGCTTCAATTTAATTGGTTATAACAGGTTACTATTCTTCAGGTTACCATATCAGGCTTGGTATAAAACGTAAAGTAGTGTTAGGACTAATTGTCGTTGTTGTATTGCCACCATTTCCACGTTGTTATTGATCAAGTTAATCTAATAGCATAAAAAATCTATACACTGCATGGAACTTAAACTCTTTATTTACCTTCCATTTCAGTGAAATGAGAGCAGTAATGGTAGAATTATATTCCAGGTCGCTCTTCGACTAGTTTCTTCCTTTCCTCTTTGCTGAAAAGAAAGAATGATCCAGCAGACACTGTCTTCCTTTTGTTTCTTCTTTTGGCGATTTTCTTTCGTTTTCTGCTAATCAAATCAAATCAATAAGCTAATTCGAGTTTCATAGCCTAATCAGAAATTGGATCAAGAATGACTAGAACAACAATATATAATAGAACCTTGATTAAATTTTCTGATTTTTCTTTCTTTTTGAGCAATTGAAGTGCTTCTTGTTTCTTAAGTTTCATTAGTTCCTCCTCTTCCTTCAAATGTTCAGCATCTTCTTCATCTTTCTTCTTCTTATAAACTTCCATTTCTTGCAAATATTGCTCCTTTCTCTATTAGGATATAATTGTGTGTATCTTTTTATTATTGGTAGAATATTCTCTCATTATTGTAGAGTCCTATAGTTGGTAGGATTTGTTTTGCTTCATTATTGTACAGTCCTATAGTTGGTAGGATTTGATACCCCTGTACTCTATATATACTTTTGTGAGCAATACGAGAAAATTACTTTTCCCAAAACTCTCTTCATGGTATCATACGCCAGTGGCTTATCGCCAAAGAAACCCTAATTCTACCCTACCCGCGCCGCCGCCACCGACGCTGCTCTTATCGGCAGCCCATCGCCGGCGCCGGCGCCGCTGCACTAATTGGCAGCCCTCTCTCTCTCGACGTCGATCAGCGCCTGCTCTCCTTTGCCTCGCGCTTCATGGCCACTCCGACGTCAAACGAGCTTCTCCAGCCAATTGCCATCAATGCATCGGCTCAGATCCCACTCAAATTGGATTCCACTAATTACCTGGCTTGGAAATTCCAATTTCGAACCCTTCTTACGGGTTATGACCTCCTCGGCTTCTTGGACGGATCGAAGCCGTGCCCACCAGCAACTATCGTCGACAAGGAGGTGACTTTCCCCAATCCAGCATATCCTTACTGGATTCGCAGGACAATCTTATTTTCAGTGCCATCATCTCGTCGATCACACCGACGATCATCTCCTTTATTGCCGCTGCGGAAACCTCTAAAGAGGCCTGGGACATCCTTGCGCGCACAAACGGCACTGCTTCTCGTGTCGTATCATGGCTCTCAAACAACAGCTCCATAATCCGGTAAAATATTCTAAATCTGTTACTAATTTTATGCACGGTATTCGCGTGATTGTGGATGAATTATCTCTCCTGGGTGTTACTGTTAATTCTGAGGATCTTGTCATTAAGGTTCTAAATGGTCTTGATGATCCGTATATGGAACTCTCTCATGCCATCCAAGCCCGCGAATCTTCCATCTCTTTTGCTGAATTACATGACAAGCTGTTAAGCATGGAGACTCAGATTACTGCTCGTGTGCCGGCCACCTCCGCCGCATCTTATTTGGCTCCATCGGCTGCCTTCGTCGTCGAACAGCAGTCAGGCCGTCACCGCTTCGGTAGCCGCGGGCGCGACCGTAGCAGCCGCGGTTCAGCCTCCTGTCGCGGTGGTTACTCCAGCAATGGCCAATCTCACGGGTACAATGGGAAGTGCCAGCTCTGCACTGAATTTGGCCACTCCATGCGCCGCTGTCCGTCCTATCCCATCTTCGGCGCCAATTAGCCCCCGTACGGTGGACCACTACCGCGGCCAGCTTATTCTTCACCGCCTTATCCGGCTGCTCACACAGCCTATCACTCTCCGACGATTCCCTCTGCATCCGATTAGATCCTGGACTCTGGTGCCTCTCATCACATAATCTCTGATCTTGCCAACATGTCTCTTCACAGTCCTTACACTGGTTTCGACAATGTGGTTATTGGTAACGGTGAAGGTTTGACAATTACACATACTGGACAACTTAACAGTTATTCCTCTCTTTTATTACCTGGGGCTCTCTGTGTTCCACATATGCGTAAAAACTTGATCTTTGTTGCCCAATTATGTCGTCACAATAATGTTAATGTTATTCTTCCTGATACTGATTTTCAGGGGAAGGATCATCGCACGTGGGCAACGCTCGTTCGGGGCCCGCTTAGGGGCAACACCTACTACTGGCCGGCGGCTCCCAGTCTCCCGTCCGCCCTCACGGCACAAAAGCTCTCTGCGTCATTGTGGCATTCTCGGTTTGGTCACCCGTCAGCTAAAATCCTGCGTCATTTAGTGTCTTCTAGCAGTATAGCGTCCAGTAATGTGTCTGATCTTGCTTGTGTCTCTTGCAAACTTCATAAGTGTCACAAGTTACCTTTCTCTGAGTCAAGTTTATCTTCTACTGCTCCGCTGGAGCTAATTTTCTCCGATGTATGGACCTCTCCAATTATTTCTAATGAAGGTTTTAAATATTATGTCATCTTTGTTGATCATTTTTCTAAGTATATTTGGTTTTTTCCTTTACACCGTAAATCTGATGTCTTACAAATCTTCCCAACTTTTAAATCCATTGTCGAAAAATATTTCTCTGCTAAAATCATTACTCTGTATACTGACAATTGGGGTGAATTCCTCGCTTTAGGCTCTTTTCTTTCCTCCAATGGCATCTCACATCTCACCTCACCTCCTCATACACCTCAGCACAATGGCTATGCTGAACGCCATCACCGTCATATTGTTGATACTGGTCTCACTGTCCTTCATCATGCCTCTGTACCTCTAATTTACTGGCCTTATGCCTTTGCTACAGCAGTCTATCTCATTAATCGTCTTCCCAAGACAAATCTCTCGATGCTCTCCTCCTTTGAGTCTCTCTTCCATAAGCGCCCCAACCTTGCTAAACTACGTGTCTTCGGCTGTCAATGCTTCCCTTGGCTTCAGCTCTACACCTCACACAAAATGGAACCCAGATCTCGTGCCTGTGTCCTCTTCGGCTACTCTACTACTCAAAGCGCCTATCTATGCTTTGATCCCTCAACGTCTAAAATCTTCGTCTCGCATCATGTCACCTTCCATGAAGATGTCTTCCCGTTCTCCAAATTGTCTAACCCCGAGTCGCCCCCTGTACCCATTCCAGTCTCCCTAGAAGTCCTTCCGCTGCCACCACCAGTACCTGCCGCCGCTCCCACTAGCGATCCTTCACCGGACGAACTGACGGCGCCACCGCCCACACCACTAGTGCCACTTCCGGTACCGCCAGCGGCACCTGCCGCCGCTACACCCATTATGCCGCCACCTACATCCTCCCAGGGTGGTCATCATATGCAAACTCGCAGCAAAAATAACATCTTTACGCTCAACAAGAAGTTTGGTATGTCTGCTGGCACCTCTCCAGATGTTACTGAACCTCAGACTTTGTCTAGTGCTATGTCTGATGAGCGCTGGCGCGCTGCTATGTCATTGGAGTTTGATGCTCTGCTACGGAATGGCACCTGGGCTCTTGTTCCACCTGATTCTTCACAAAATGTTGTGGGCTGTAAGTGGGTTTATCGTATCAAACGAAATCCTGACGGTACTGTGGATAAGTTCAAAGCTCGACTTGTTGCGAAAGGCTTTCATCAACGACTAGGTGTCGACTTCCAGGAGACTTTTAGTCCGGTTATTAAGCCGGCAACTGTGCGTTTGATTCTCAGTCTAGCTGTATCCAAGGGCTGGCCACTTCGTCAAATAGATATGAACAATGCCTTTCTTCACGGGAGGCTTACCGAGGATGTCTATATGGCACAACCACCGGGTTTTGTTGACAAAGCCTATCCATCTTATGTTTGTAAGTTACAGAAAGCTATTTATGGTCTCAAACAGGCACCCCGGGCATGGTACAGTGAGCTCCGCCAATGCCTTTTGGCCATGGGTTTCATCAACACTACCTCTGACACTTCACTCTACGTCTTTCAGCATTCTGTTACTACAGCCTATTTTTTGGTATATGTTGATGATCTCATATTGACTGGTGACGACTCTGCCTTCTTGAACCGTGTGATTGACTCTTTTGGGACTAAATTTTCTCTTAAAGACATGGGTGATCTAAGCTATTTTCTTGGTGTTGAGGTTCTGCGCAGCTCCAAGGGGTGTTTTCTTTCTCAGCGTAAGTATGTTGTTGATCTTTTGACTCGTCATAATATGCTGGAATCCACTCCTGTTCAGACGCCAACATCGGCGTCCACCCGCCTTCATCTGGCCGACGGCTCGGCTCTTGCCGATGCATCCGCCTATCGACAGGCCCTTGAGGGCCTCCAGTATCTCTCATTCACTCGTCCTGATATCTCCTTTGCTGTGAATAAACTCTCATAGTTCATGCACGCTCCTGCTGTCACTCATTGGGGTGCAGTTAAGCGCCTATTTCGGTATCTGAATGGGACGCGTGACTTCGGAGTCTGGCTGCGTCCTTCATCTGCTATACCTCTGCATTGTTTCTCTGATGCTGATTGGGGTGGAAACTGTGATGACCGCTCCTCAACTGGTGCCTATGTTGTCTTTCTGGGGCCTAATCCTATTTCACGGAGCTCCAAAAAGCAGCGTTCCGTTGCACGATCTTCTACTGAGGCTGAATATCGTTCCATTGCTTCTGCTGCCGCTGAAGTTCGTTGGCTTCATTCCCTGCTGCGCGAGCTTCATGTCCCTCTTCCGGCTGCTCCTGTCATTTTCAGCGACAACATTGGCGCCACTTACCTCTGTGCCAACCCTGTGTTTCATTCGCGCATGAAACACATCTCCATTGATTATCACTTTGTTCGTCAATTGGTTCAGAATGGGTCTCTTCGTGTTGCTCACGTATCCTCTGCTAATCAGCTTGCTGATGCTCTCACAAAGCACTTATCTCGTCCTCGGCTTCTTCTGCTGATGTCCAAGATTGGCGTGTCCTTCGGCGCTCCATCTTGAGGGGGGGTATTAGGATATAATTGTGTGTATCTTTTTATTATTGGTAGAATATTCTCTCATTATATTGTACAGTCCTATAGTTGGTAGGATTTGATTTCCTTCATTATTATACAGTCCTATAGTTGGTATGATTTGATACCCCTATACTCTATATATACTTTTGTGAGCAATACGAGAAAATTAATTCTCCCAAAACTCCCTGCATTCTCTTCATTGCCATCTGCATATGTTAAAATAATAACATTAATTAGCTTCTAAAAATAGAAACATTGAGATAAAAGGTGTTTCAAATTTCTAAACAAAGTAAACAATACCTCTTTATAAGGTGCTTTTTGTTTCTCTGACATGTTCTTCCATTCTTCACCTGTAATTTTCGCCACCTATCAATTGTGAAAAACTAAGCTTAGAAATTTAATAATCCAAATAAACAATAACGACAACAACTATTCCCAAGCAAGTAGATCAATCGTGCAAACAACGAAACTCATCATCTACCTCCTTTACATTCTTGTTCTCAGCAAGTAGAGCAGTGCGACGCTCATTTGTAAACAGGAAAAAAGCTGACAATGGCTGTTTTGGTTTCAAGGGGTCTTTTTCTTTCCTATAAAGATCAATTAAGGCGAGTATAAGATTAAAGTTCGTAAGCACCAAATAGGATTCAAGAGAAAGGGGAGCTTTTACTTTTTGTGCTTGTTTTCATTTTCAATTGCTCCTTGTTGGAATTGAATGTATTGTTCAAGCAATTCCATAGCTGTTTTCTGTTTCTGCTCTTCATCTAACAGCCTCATTGCCTCTAATTCGCGCGTCTCCTTTCCGACAATTTTCAAGTAAGCTTCCTTCTCAGCTTGGTATTTTTCCTCATAAGGCTTCTTCTCTTCTGCACTTATTGTTTTCCATTTTGCCCCCAACAAATTTGATATCTCCTTAAACTCAGCATTTGGGTTAGCCTTTTTCACCTGAAATAACGAACTCCCACTATAAATAAAACCAGTATATTATAAAAGCACAAAATGCAATGAGCATTTGAACTAAGATTGTAGCAATACCTCATTCCATTGGTGTTTGCACCACAATAGGTACGGCGCGGCAGGCCTTTTCTTCGAAGGATCCGCCTTCTTCTTCTCTTTTTTCTCCTCTTTGTCCCTTAGAGATTGCACTATAGGGAAATTCTAATGAAAAATGAAAATAAAAATGTCAGCTTTGAAACAACTACTAGTTACAAACAAGAATATCTGAGATATAAATCAACTACGCCTTAATTCGAAACAATAAAAATGTCTGTGTTGGAACTTCTAGCTACTAACAAGAATTAATGAAAAATAAAATCAACTAGGCCTCAATCCCAAATAAAAAAAATGTCAACTTTGGGATTACTAGTTACAAACAAGAATTTAATGAAATAAACCAACTACGCCTCAATCCCAAACAATAAAAATGTCAGCTTTGATATTGCTAGTTATAAACAAGAATAAATGAAATATAAAATCAACTACGTCTCAATCCCTAACAATAAAAATGTCAGCTTTAGGATTACCAGACAAGAATTTTATGAAATATAAATCAACTGTGTCTCAATCCCAAGCGATAAAAATGTCTGTTGTGCTACAAGGAATGCTACAAAGAAGAGATTGATACAGATAAGATTCAAGAACCATACCAGGGTTGGTTTGAACTCTTTCATTTTCTGCAACTTTTTGAGTTCAATTTGAAGCTTCTCTTGCTCTTTCTCCTGAGCTTCGAGCTCTTCCTCCTTCTGCTTCAACATATCCTCTTTGGCTTTCAACATCTCCTCAGTCTGCTCCTTCTCAAGTGTCATCTTTTGAAGCTTTTCTTGCATGTTTAGCAACTCTTTCTCAAATGAATTTTCAGCTTCTGTTTGTTTCTTAGCCTTTGAGGTCCCTCTCTTGTTTGTTTTCTTTTCGGATCGTTGTTGCGTGAGACAAGGTTCTCTTTAACTGAGTCGTCCACTGGTATCGCCAGTGAAGGCGACTGAGTTACAAATGCAGCCAATATATTGGCTTCGTTTGAGTTACAATTGCAGCCAATATATTGGCTTCGTTCGATGATGGGTTTTTCTGTTTCAGCGCCTTCCTCGACCTCCCCTTCTTTGCTGCAGGAACAGGGTCGGTGACGAGGGCCATCTCAGCAGTGGTAGCCATGGCTAGGATTTGTTGGGTGTGTGTGTGTGGGGGGGGGGGGGTGTGGGGGGGAGGGGGAGTTTAGTTTGAAGCTAGAAAGAGTAAAAAGTTAAAGGATATAAGGACTGGACTATACTGTGGAGAAAATGGGGTTTTATACCGTGGAGAAAGTGGAGAGCCAACGGCTAGTTTTTCAAATTCAAAGTCCCCAAAAGAGCCTTTGAGTTCCACTCTTAAATTGGTAAAATTTTTAGGGTAACTTACATCAACAATAACAACAATAACACCCAGTCTATTCCCACCAGGTGGGGTCTGGGGAGGGTAATATGTAGACGAGCCTCCCCTACCCGAAAGGGCAGAGAGGCTGTTTCCGGTCGATCCTCGGCGCATAGGATAAAATGGAAAGCAGCATTAAAACAAAAACAAAAACAAAGACAAAATTAGAAACAAAAAACAAAACAAAACAAAATAATAAAGCATTAGTAAATCCCGCAGAAATAACGTAAATAATTATGTAAACATCAGAAACATAAATAAAATCGCATGCAATAATAACAAACAGTAACTACCATACTAACAACCATAAGGGGGACATAAGCTAAAACACAAATCATCTATGGATAACCCTGCTGTCCCACACCCAATTCCGGGAGAGGCGTACGAACCACTCTATGAGCCCCTAGCCTACAACACTGATTCTAGACCTCCAGACTCCCCTATCAAGGGTCATGTCCTCGGAAACCTGCAATCTAGTCATGTCCTGCCTAATCACCTCTCCCCAATGCTTCTTAGGCCTCCCTCTGCCTCGCCGACCGCCAACAATCTCCAGCCGCTCGCAGCTCCTCACCGAGGCATCGGGGCCCCTCCTCCGTACATGCCCGAACCACCTCAGCCTCGCTTCCCGCATCTTCTCATCCACCGGGGCCACCCCTACCTTCTGTCGAATAACTTCATTCTTAATCTTATCTAGCCTGGTGTGCGAACACATCCACCTAAGCATCCTTATCTCCGCAACCTTCATTCTCTGAACTTGGGAGTTCTTCACGGGCCAGCACTCCGCCCCATACAACATCGCAGGTCTAACCACGGCTCTGTAGAATTTCCCCTTGGGTTTGTGTGGAATTTTCTTGTCACACAGGACCCCTGAAGCAAACCTCCACTTTGACCACCCCGCTCCTATTCGATGGGTGACGCCCCCGTCAATCTCTCCGTCCCCCCTGAATCACAGACCCAAGATATCGGACACTGTCCCTCTTGGCGATGGCCTGAGAACCAATCATCACGTCCATGCCTACCTCGCTCGACTCGTCGCCAAACTTGCACTCCAGGCATCTATCAAATGTCCCAAATAAATCTTAACTTACCAACCTCTAGTCATTAGTTATAGACTTACCAAAACTAGCCAACAAAAATTGAAAAACTAAATAATAGGGTTCTTTCTATCAAAGAATCACATACAAAAATCACCTTCCATATTTTTAAGCGTGATTAGCAACATTAGATACAAGATGGAAAGGAAATTTCATAGACAGGGTAGCAAATAAGGTGATAAAATACAAAAATCTATACAATATTCCAAAAATCTAAACAAAAAGAAAATGGTTTCAATGGGTAGAGATGAAATTCATTGAAAATATATATATAAGTCAATATAGATGAAATTCATTGAAAATATATAGATAAGTCAATATACAAAATTTGAGGAAGATTGGAGATGATTTGGACTGGTTTTGTATCAAAATTTGTAATTAATTCGAGTTCGAAAAAGTCCTCTACGACACATATATCAAACATGTATCTCACACACAAGTATACATGGATATACATGTGATACACAATTGATACATGTGTGATACACAAATGATACATAGTGTGACACACATATCATTTTTTTCATGTTCAGCTTTTACTTCGAATTTTCAATTCAAACCACCTCAAAACTTTACCAAATCATCACAAAACTGATATTCAAGCTCCTTAAGTTGTGCTCAATCTATTCTAATAACACCAACTCAAAACAAAGCAAAAATTTGATATTTTTTTGCTACAAATAGCTAATTGGCTAATATTAATAATATTTTATCAATTGACCAATTTTTATAATGAGCTACTTATAAAAAGATATAGCTGATAATTTCCCAAAATCTTAAAGCTCATTCAATAGATAACTTAAACCCAAAAAGGAACCAATTTATTTTTCTTCTTCCTTTATTTTATTTATTTATTTAATAAAAAAAGGGATTTTGGTCGAACTAGATGAAAAATGTTATCTTTAAACTGCAACTCCAATCATGACAATATTTTTGAACTTACTATAAATCCATTTTTTAATGATGATGGTGTCCAGAGCAACTCAACTATTTTACCGAGCAGCTTACGCGTACTTGCTATCTTTCATCTGCATATCAAATAACTCTGTCTACTAAAGCTTAGGCAGATTTGCCCAAATACCTCGATTATTTCACCGAATACGTGCTTTCTTCCGCCAGCATAGGTATCGACACATATCGAATAACTATGTCCGCTAAAGCTTAAGCAGATCTGCCAGAATTTGCATTCTTAAGGCCTTTTTACTTAGAAAACGCTAACAGAGAGCATATATTGCTCTCACATTTCCAGGAGCAGCCTAAACAGCACTTTACATTTACAATATTTAAGATCAAGTGCCAAGAGGGCAGAAGTAGATATGATGAAGTTGGTTAAACTACTAAGAATCATTCAAAAGTTTGGAATATCAAATACTAAGTAATTAGTGGAAAAGTGCATCAATCTATCTTAGCTTGTGACTTGCTAATTTTATGAGTACAAGTGTACAACTCTCCCAAATCCCCTCAAAAATAAATCTCACTACAGATTCCTGAAAAATCATATATATGAGAATCAAGTAACAACATTATAATTAAGATGAACTTCCCCAATGAAAAAATTATATATAAGCAAACTGAAGCTTAACCCGAGGAACATGGTTGCGAGCAGCACCCATTGTGTGGCTTAAATCTCTAGTATTCACATCACAGAGTAGGATACACAGCGAGCGGTGTCTGTTCTCAGTAGATGCCATCCCAATGAACTGGTCTTCTTATTTGCTCAAGAAACAACTTCCACTTCACAAGTTTATGCGATTAACCATTTAACACCATCTCCATTAGCATATCATTCCAAGCATCTATTGGTCCAGGCAAACACCAATGCAAGCAGTCATTGATGATTTTTGCATTCTTATCTTTTGCAAACGGTTGAAAATACCTGTACGGACCTGGATGCCCATCGGGCCTCATTAACGAAAGGGCAGTTACATCGAAAAGCTTTAGATTCAAACCCTTCTCAGAAGCTTTAGCTGTAGCTTTCCCGATTTCTTCTATCTCGATTTCATGTAGAATCTTGTTAATCTCGGTCAAATTGAACTTACCTTCCTTCACTGGTTCGGTTCTTTTACAATTTCCACCACTAAACCACTCACCATTCTCGAAATGGTCTGGTGTCGCGGTCCTGAAAAACATCATGCCTTTGTGATTTGATGAGAGAAGATAGTTGAAAACATTTCCAAGAACTTTACGGTATGCAAAGTTGAAACCAAGCTCGGTCAAGTTCCTTTTGGGACAGTAGTGGCAGCCCACTACTGTATCCTTTTCATAGTAGATTGCAGTTTTGACATACCACTCACCGCTTGCAAATATCATATAATCAAAATTGTTAAACTGGTCAGTCCAATTCGCATCAAGTTTGTCGAGATGAAGTTCAATCTCAGATGTGGAAACTCCGTTGTAGTCTTCAAATATGGCTGCTTGTGCCAGAAAGGGGGACCAAATAACTGAAACGGTAAAGTTGTATGAGGGGAATAACCATCTCCTAGATCGGTACTCCTTGTCATGGTATACTTCAATGGCTTCCTCTACCTGAAATAGCACCGTCCAATAAGATTAAAAAGAATAAAAGAACAAAAAAAAGCACAAACCTATAGTTAGAAGAGTGACAAGTTCATGAAAGCAGAACCTTCAAATAGTGGCATCGCATCCTTCTGCGGATTATACAAGAAATTATAAGACAGATGAATAGCACCTCATAATCACTCAACAATTAGCAAAATTGCAAGCAATTAATCGGGCTACTGGATGGCCAGCATTAAAGAAACATCCATTACGGCCAAAAGCCACATCCAAGATAAAAAAACAGTCACTGTAATAGATACCTAGCTTAGTTATATAACACTGTAGTTTCTGAGACAAATGGACTTCTAAATTTATTAAAACGTCATATAAGCAGTCCCCAAGAGCAAGGTGGGAAGTTCTTGGAGGGAAGGATGTCGGGGGTCTATTTGGAAACAGCCTCTCTACCCAAGGGTAGGGGTAAGGTCTGCGTACATACTACCCTCCCCAGACCCCACTAAGTAGGATTATACTGGGTTGTTGTTGTTGTTGTTGTTGTTTGCCATATAAGCAGTCCGATTCTTCTGACAGATCTAACCTCTAACTTTACACAGGAAGCTCCTTGCTTCAACTACTCTAATACAAGGTCTTCATAACCGAAGTGTATGCTGAAACCTGCTACCATGCAACTGGTTGGCTTTTGGTACCCCAAGTATAACTAACCGAACTTGATAGCTCAATAATTAACCGGTTACAAGCATTTCCCGATAGAGATGAAAAATGGTGGGAAGCAACGACAAACATGAAGACCAGGGAGAAATTTTAAGGCTTTAACAAAAAAAATTAAATTGAAAGAAACCAGCAAAAATCTCTTTAAGAAGTACGATGCCCTGTTCATATACAGGGAAATACTCAGCCGACATTAGAATGGTGATTAAAAACATTCAAGCTATCTCCCAGTAACAGCTTCCATGCAATACAAAGTTAAACACTTGCACTTTAATGTTTGCGCACCTATATTTAATGAGATCCAAAATGAATACTACCTCCATTCCAAGTTGACTGGCTTTCTTATTGGGCTGCCCAAATGTTGTCCACTGTTTTTAAAGTAGAAAGTTCCAATGCATTTTATATTAGTACAGAAAGTTGTATCGGTCCAATTTTTACTTCAGCCAAATTTTCTCTAACCCATTCCTCAACAACAAAAGGGGGAGGGTACATTTTGGGTGGCACGGAGCGAACATAATTGAGGATACCAAATATGGGAATGGAGTGAAACATCATAGATAACAAAAACGTCCTAAGCAAAAAGTTAAGCACTAACTTATTCAAGGAAAGCGAGCAGAATGCTCTGCGCCTTAACGAAAAAAGATTTTCCAAGCAATGGGAAGAACAAAAAGATCAATAGTTACTTGATCAATGCCAATGCTAAATTATGGTGGAAACATGGCAAAAGAACAACCAAAACTTACAGAAGCAACGTAGAACAATTGGTAACGACTATGACTAGTTACCTTTGAGAGTACACAAAGAAATGACTGGACATGGTTCCTCGAAATTGAATCACCGATCAATGCCCATGTTTTATTGTTCATTAACTGAAGAAACTTATGTGGATCAAACCGAGGCAACTGGCAATTACGTGGATTCCATCTCCAGTAAAGATAACCAGTATCAGGCCGGCCATTCGTCATACAATTCTGATGGCTTTCAATAAATTTGCATGTTTCGTTCGTGTAAACAGGACCAGATGGATCAGGAATCCAATCTCCATTGAAAAGATTACACTTCCCTGCTTGCGCTATAGCACAAAGGAAACAAATCACACTATGTGACAACAGAGACAACAAACTTGATATTCCAAAACAAGACACATACTATAAAGGGGCAGCAGCTAAAGAATCAGCCAACAGATCTATAACCTAATCAAACAAAAATTCTATTTACTTTGTCAAGTTCAACACTTAGGTAATGATTCCAATTAAAACAAAACCCCCGCCCCCCACCCCCACCAAAAAAAACACTATACAGAGTCCCACACAGGATGAAAAGAAATGGGTATAACAAAGCATTTATTCTTTGCACATTTTGACTTACTACAACCACAACCATACAAATTATTGCTAATCAACTGAACATCTAAGAAGCAGAATCACTAAAGGGAAGGGGAAGAAGCAGATGCGCATTCATGATCATAACTAAGTAAATGTGAAATAACACTACACCCACTACAGTGTAAGTAATACTAACATATATTTAAGTTATATACACTGACAGCGTAATGAATGTTTTACACCAATATTCTAGGATAATGTTATAATTATTATTTAAACAGCATGATGGTGCAAATACTTTAACCATCCGTGCATAAAACTTAAACTTAACTTTTAAAGATTATAGCTATAATAGATCCAAAAGTACTTAAACTTCACATTGTCAATTACGCAACTCTTCTTCCTTATGATCATTAAGAAGTTACCTTCCTTATGACATTCTATTATCATATCATATCGTATATATATATATATATATATATATATATATAGACACACACACACACACACACACATTCAAATTGCATTCACATATATATAAAGCCAGGAGTGGGAAAAAGCTCAAATACCTTGAGGACCAATCTGATCTGCAGTTTCAGGCAAACTGAAATACACTGGGGGCGATAAAGATTGAGTCTTTTGAACAAAAGGGGTTTCTTGAACTTCAGAAATCACATCAGATCTTGAATATAAAAGCCTAAAAGCAAGACCCAATAACAAAATCGAAAATCCTAACTTCAAAACGAAGTGATTTTGCTTGTAAAATGACCTCCACCATGATTTCCAAGAAAACAACATTTTCTTCAGCATTAAACACTGTGTTTGAGCCTCTTCTATTTTCACTATTGAGCGAAGATCTCTAATGAAAATCCAGAAAGATGTAATCTTTAGCTCAAGATTTCAAAAAGGTATTGAACTTTAGTGTCAATAAGTGAAAATGATAGAGGATAATACAGTATTAAATGCAGAAGGAGCCGACAAAGGTGGACTGTGTGGAGTGTGTAGTAGATTGCAGAAGCACATGATGAAGAAATGTTAAACAATTGAGTTTTGGTTTGGAGTTTGGGCAGAAACAGAAGATACAGAACCAGGGAATATTTTAATTCCCATTATTTATAAGTAAATAAGTAAAAAAAGAAAAATTAACCAGTTAATCTTTTATAGATCATAGGATTTACATTATTTATTACTCCATTATGTAGAAAATATTGTTAAATATTTAAAATGGGGATTCAGAATTTGAATATTATGAGTTGGAATTTTACCATATCTCATCAAATTTACTGAGTTTGAAATTTATTACTACTTGAAGTTACTTATTGAATCTTTTAAGTTACGGATTTAGATTAAGGGGTATTATTACTTTTAACTTCCACCAAAAATTATTTATATTCGTTAGCGGAAAAAATATATCAAAATTATATAATTTTTATGTAAGTATGTGTGTGTGTATATATATATATAATCACATATATTTTCGACTATTATTTTGAGAGTGGATATACAGTGTCATTTTTTCTTGGATTAATATAGTTTATTCTATATAAGATCTATCCCTGATTAAAAATAAATAAATTAAATTATTCCTCTCAATAAAGAATTAAGTACTAATATTTGCACCCAATAAAGATGTGCCAAATGGGAGATTAGTTTTCTTCAATATAATAACAACATTTTCTTCAATATAAAGACTTCATAATTCAAAATGTGAAAGAATAATTTGGGACTACATTATGATTAAGAAATATACATTTTAGGTTTATGGTTTATGTCCCTGCCTAATGTGGTAGTACACATTATTTAGATGATTGAATTAGTTTACCAATTAAAGAAAATGATAATTATACGAGTGCTGGTTTTGAACATGACAAACTATCATTAAATTTTATTATTAACGTTCTGCTACATTTTATGTCGCACTCTTCTTATTTAGTATGTATAAAGAAGAATATCATCTCTTTTTTTAAGGAAGATTCGAACTCATAATTTTTTAATTGAAAATGAAAATGTAGCCAAAAGCAGTAGCCTCCCAAATTTCGCTAAAAAAGAGCACTTTGGGCACATTACGAGCTAAATAACTTCTTGTTCTCAATAAAATCTTGTTAAATTTTGATAAATTATTACCTCAAATACACTTAAGTCTGCTAAAAGAATAAAGAAAGAGATGGGGTGGAATTTGAGTGGGAGAAGCCGAAAAGGTGCTAGAATTTAATAAATTCAAATTTGTTATAAAATAAAAATAATTTAGTAAAACATGAACAAGAAATATAAGCAACTTAGAGAAACATGAACAAGAAATGTAGATAGAGAGAAGGAAGAGATTTTCTTCTTCAATTTATATTTTCCTATCTATTACAAGGCCTTTATATAGGCATAAAAAGTGAAGAAAATATGTCATGGAATATGTCATTCAACATACAAAATATGTCATTAAATATGTCATAAACCATTTGAGATGAAGATCATGGAAGAAGAGTAGACATCCACCATAAATTGCTATTTATCATAACACTCTCCCTTGAATGTCCATAGATAATGTGCCTCGTTAAAACCTTACTAGGAAAAAACCCTATGGGAAAAAAATTCTAGTGAAGGAAAAAGAGTACACATGTATAGAAATATGTCTTTATGTTGCCTCATTAAAAACCTTGCAAGGAAAACCCAGTGGGACAAAACCTTGTAAGGGAAAAAGAGTGCAACGCGCATTAACACCCCCTGATAAGAGCATCAATTCACATTCTTGGGCCTTCGCATCCCGATCTTGTACACTAGCTTCTTGAAGGTTGACGTTGGTAGAGATTTTGTAAACAAGTTAGCTGTATTATCACTTGAACAAATCTGTTGCACATTGATATCACCATCTTTTTGAAGATCATGTGTGAAAAATAACTTTGATGAAATATGCTTTGTCCTATCTCCTTTTATGAATCTCCCCTTCAATTGAGCTATGCATGCTGCATTATCTTCATATAAAATTGTGGGTAGTTTGTCACATTTCAAACCACATTTGTCTCGAATAAGATGTATTATAGATCTCAACCACACACACTCTCGACTTGCTTCATGAATAACAATTATCTCAGCATGATTAGATGAAGCATCCATGATTGATTGCTTAGTCGATTGTCAAGATATGACAATGCCCCCATATGTAACATATAGCATGTTTGAGATCAAGCCTTGTATGTGTTAGATAAATACCCTGCATCAGCATAACCAACAAGATCGGGATTGTAATCATTGCCATAAAATAATCTCATATCGGTAGTCCCTTTTAGATACCGCAATATGTGTATGATCCCATTCCAATGCCTCCTTGTAGGGGCAGATCTATATCTTGCTAAGACATTAACTGAAAAAGTTATGTAACGCCTTGTAGTATTAGCAAGATACATTACTGCATCAATTGCACTAAGATATGGTACTTCAGGATCAAGAAATTCTTCATTATTTTTATGAGATCGGAATGAATCTTTATTTATATCAAGTGATCACACAACCATCAGGGTACTCAATGGATGTACTTTATCCATATAGAATCGCTTTAAAATATTTTCAGTGTATGTTTATTGATGGACAAAAGTTTCATCTTTCATATTTCTAGACCAAGATAGATTTTTATCTTTCTAAGATCTTTCATTTCAAATTCTTTCATAAAACACTCTACTGCTTTATGATGCTCCTCGGGAGTTCTAATGATATTTGAATCATCAACATATACTGCAATTATAACAAATTCAAATTCAGGTCCTTTTATAAAGGCACAAGGACAAATTGAATTATTCTTGTACCCTTCTTTCAACAAGTATTTTCTCGGGCAATTATACCATATGCGCCCATATTGTGTCAATCCGCATAAGGATTATTGAAGCCTTATTTAATAAATTTCTTGAAAATCATAATATGCTTCAGAACAATTTAAATCCTTCAATGATTTCCATTATGCGCATATCAAGTTTTTTATGTATTGCAAGATTAAAACCTGAAATGACTACATCCACCACAAGAGAATATGTCTCTATATAATGAATGCCATGATATTTTCAATCTTCCTGTAACACAAGTTGTCTTTATGTATATCGACTTGATCTTTTTCACACAAGAATATATTTATGTCTCCAATGGCTTTATTCTTTCATGTGTTGGGACTATCCGTCCAACTTCACGTTTTTCAGGTGAAATCAATCTTGATTGCGTATTTTATTTTATTTTGGCCAATTATTTATCTGACCAAATTTCATGACAGATTTGAGCTCAAGATCCTCGTAATTATTAATAATATTGAGCGCTACATTATATTAACAATATCGTCGACGATCACTTTATGTCGGTTCCATTATTACCTAATAAAGATATAACTTATTGAGATCTCTTTATCTCATTATTTCAGGTACCTGAGCCTCTCCTATGGGCCTTATGAAGTTTTATGTCGTGGTGCTCTTCTAGAGCATTTGCCTCCTTATTATGACCATTTTGAATATTTGTCCCTCTCCTTTTTCAAGGAGTTTATCTTTGGAACCAATTGGTCTGTTATGCTTTATGCATGACATAGACTCTGTCCCCTATGAACTTTGTTCTATTTGGAGTATAAGCAACTGAAATATGACATTTAGCTTTGGGTCAGCAAATACGTATGTCAATAATTTGTAAATGAATTATCACTTGAACTTTAAGTTCGCATTTTTTTGTACGAGGATCTATATGTATTCATAATAATTCATTTCACATATTACTCTTTCAGCTGCCATTTTCTCCCCTTAATGTTGGGATCACCAACACATTTCACAACCTTCCGTGGGAATCAATCTTTGTGCATTGTGGTGGCATAATTAAGTCATATAGCACATACATATTTCTATATAGAAATTATTTGGTTCCTGACCGTGAACCAATTGTGATAGGGGGAATTTTCATAACTTGGCTAGATGCGAGCGAGTGCTGCTGTATATTAAATAATACATCTCATACAAAATTTCATTTTTGAGAGTTTTGTCTCATAACCAATGATTTAGCTGTAATTGGAGGCATATAATTTTTGCTAAACCAACTTGGATTTAAACCGGTATTACTAAGATAAATCATTATAATTTATATTCTGGAACTGTGCTTTAATAATTTGAGCAAGCAATCTTGCAAAAACTAAACTGCATGACCATATAGATGCATCTATTAAAATCATATAATAGTAAACGGTCTACATGGCAGGTGACTGGCCCATATATTTCACCTTTTATTCGTTTCAAAAATCAAGGGATTCAATCCCAACCTTAACTGGTATATCATGAGAATTAGTAGCACAAGACAATTCTTGAAGAATCTTTTATTCTTGAATATACGCCAATGGAATTCTCAATTAATTTTTCGCATCAAAATTGAACCAGGATGATCAACCGGTTATGCCAACTAATATTTATTTTAGTAAACCTCTAGTTTACTTGTGGCATATGTTTCAAGCATCATGCTTATATTTGTGTAGTACAAATAGAAAGAAAATCGGGTAACATCATATTTACCAGGTATGATTATAGAAATATGAAGATATTCAATATTCCTTTCATTTATAGTCTCAACTTATCAACCACTCTGACTTATACATTTGAAACTCAAAAAGTTTCTTTTGGGACTTTTCAATATTAATATCCTGAATAATTTTATTCATCGGGATAGTAACAAATTAGTTCTTTCGGATCTTTTAACAACTTTTGTACTACAAGATATTTTATCATATTATTCATATGGTAAATTTCTCCTTCAGGGAGAAATTTATATCATAATAAATGGTATAATATGCTAAACGATATTGAGATTCATTTTCAAGCCTTAATTTCAATCATATGCTAAGAAAGTTGTACACAAGTAATTTGCAACTTAGCAAATCAAATTTGATTTCTTAAATAAGTAAAACCTCAAATCATTGTAAAGCTTTATCAATAATTTGTAGCATTTATAAAAAATAACCGTTTGTATGTCTAGTTAGTGCATACATCATTAAATTATTCAAGTTAATTAGCACGAATAAAGTGTACTAAATACATGTAGGACAATACTGGCTAATATGAATACCTTTATTGCACTAAGGTCTTTGTCAAGCAATTTTAGTAATAATTTGGCTAAGTGATTTGACATGCTACATAACTAGTATTGTTACTTTTCTAGATTGACCATATAAAAGAATTATATGTGCACCTAAAGAATATAAAAAATTTAATATTGTAAAATCCATACCTACATAGTATCTTCATGTGTACTAATATTCTGTATTTAGGCTTGTCAAAATAAATAGTTAAATGTAACTAGTGTTACTGTTAGATAATACGCTTAACGCTAGAGGGGGGGTGAATAGCGTTATGATAAAAATTAGCGTAAACTTGCGGAATTTAAAATTTGCAGGAAATAAATAAGTGCGATAAATAAGAAGGAACACACCGAAGTATTCTGGTTCACCACAATCCGTGGCTAGTCCAGTCCCCGAGAGACTCTCTCGAGATTTCCACTAACTTGTCAAGCTTCCGGGTGCTTAACAAACCTTTACAACTTGAGGACACAAGCCTCAACACCTTTGCTCGGAGATACAACACTCCAAGACTTCAACCAAAGGAAACACAAGTTCCTTCACAACTTGAGGACACAAGCCTCAACTACCTTTGCTCGGAGATACAACACTCCAAAACTTCAACCAAGGAAACACAAGTTCCTTCACAACTTGAGGACACAAGCCTCAACTACCTTTGCTCGGAGATACAACACTCCAAGACTTCAACCAAGGAAACACAAGTTCCTTCTTACAACAAGAGAATAACAATTCTCTTCAAGTGTACAAAACACTAAGCACTCAAACAAGACACTCCTTAATGAGTAGAGATGAGTAAAAGAATACGCTCAAGATCACAACAACTTTGAACAATAATTTGGCTCTAAAAAACTTATGTATTGAATATAAAATAATAAGCAATAGAGTATGCAAGCTTTAGCAATTGAATGATCAGTTGTTGTGTGTTATTGTGTACTCAAAAGACTGAATTTAAGCTGTATTTATAGTTGAAAAACTTGGCATTACCGTTGCCTAATTGCCAATTAAGAACTGCTAATTTTACTCAGTGACAATCGATTGTCAAGAATCCACAATCGATTGTTTGCCAATCGTTCCAAAAATCCATCCCAGATTTTACGCTTAACAATCGATTATTCAAGATCAACAATCGATTATTGGCAACGTTCAAAAAATTATTTCCAGATTTTACGTAAAACAATCGATTATACAAAATCAATAATCGATTATTCAGCAACGTTCAAAAAATCCTTTTCAGATTTTAATTTCAACAATCGATTGTACAAAATCAACAATCGATTATTCAGCAACGTTCAAAAAATCTTTTCCAGATTTTAATTTCAACAATCGATTGTACAAAATCAACAATCGATTACCTGACGGTATTTGAAAATATTTTGGCAACGGTTAGTTATACAATCGATTATACTAAGTTAACAATCGATTATATATCAGTCTTGAAAAATCAATTTAGACACTGCCTCGTGACAATCGATTGTTATATACTCACAATCGATTATTTAATAACTTTGAAAAAGTCTGGAAGACACTGTCTCAACACAATCGATTGTCATATGTTCACAATCGATTATTTTGTGACTTTGAAAAATCTGATGGATACTGTCTCTTCACAATCGACTGTCATTAACTTCACAATCGATTATTTTGAGCGTTGAAAAACTTTGATGGACACTGCCTCATCACAATCGATTGTCATAAGGTTCACAATCGATTGTCATGCAGGTTTGAAAAACCTGATGCTCACTGCCTTAACACAATCGATTGTCATTAGTTCACAATCGATTGTCTTGCAGTCTTGTCTTAACATAATCGATTATCATAAGTACATAATCGATTATCTTAGTCCAGATTTTAGAGGCATGTTTAAAAATCATTTTGACTAAAGTAAATATGCATGATTTAAAATCATTTAGCATTAAATTAAATATGCGTGATTTTGTAAAAATAATTTTACGAGAGAAGCCATGTCATGAGTCAAGTTGTCGGATCAAGATCACAATTAAGAACGACTCATGTAAAACTATAAAACTTGGTCTTGTGCTTGAATCTCGTTTTATATCAATTGTGCGCTTGTACTTGAACTTCGTCATATATCAATTTGCGCATCGTTTGTCATTCATCAAAACCTACACATATGAACACTCGTTTTAGTATAATGCTTTGAGAACGTGTTTCCAACAGTTACTACACAATAGTATATAATCACGCATTTTGTTTGGTGTACCCAAGTGCTTAAGCATGTAACTAAATATTCTTGAATTCAATAAGAAAATAGACTTGAAACAAAAACAATTTCAAGTAACCTCATTATTACTAACATGTTTTATTTCTACGCAGAAGAAGATGAATAATCAATAAAAACTTCTTGGATTTAGTCAAAGTAGGATGTAATATTTTAATGATGCAAACACTATTTATATTCATATTTTGGATGCGTACTACTGTCAAGAAAATATTCTTGTTATCAAGGTCTATTGTTGATTACTTCTATTTATATTTAATAATGCAAATCAATTAAGAAGCAGTTTATTAAAATCATTACATCTTTATTTATAAATAAAGAGATCATAGTAAAGTATGAGTATCTTTCTCTTTCTATTTTTGTTTTTAAACATAATTGAGAAAAACTAAGTATCCAACAAAACATACCATTATTCTTACTAAAAAAGAGAAACATGTTGTACCCGATAATTTTAAATCAGAGTTGAGAACTTTAAAAGAAGATAACTTACCATGATGGTTAGAGACTCGTGCTGATAACATGTTATAAAATAAAAGCAATTTAGTAAAACATGAACAAGAAATATAAGCAACTTAGTGAAACATGAACAAGAAATGTAGATAGAGAGAAGGAAGAGATTTTCTTCTTCAATTGTATATTTTCCTATCTATTACAAGGCCTTTATATAGGCATAAAAAATGAAGAAAAAATGTCATGGAATATGTTATTCAACATACGAAATATGTCATTGAATATGTCATAAACCATTTGAGATGAAGATCATGGAAGAAGAGTAGACATCCACCATAAATTGATATTTATCGTAACAAAATTTCATTCTTAAGTAATAACAAATCCCCTTGATCTCCGACCTTACTAATAGTAGTAAGTGGGCGTTTGGACATCAGAATTATAAAATTTCAAAAAATAAAAAATAAAAAATATTTTTAAGTGAAAATGATATATTTAAAAATTAGAGTTGTTTTTGGTATATTTGAAAATTAGAGTTTTATTTAGAAATAGCCTCTTTACCCTATGAGACAAGAGGGGTTGCTCTGATGGTAGGCAACCCCCACTTCCAACCAAGATGTTGTGAGTTCGAATCTCCCCAAGAGCAAGGTGAAGTTCTTGGATGGAAGGATGCTCGGGGTTTATTTGGAAACAGCCTCTCTACCTAAGGGTAGGGGTAAGGTCTGCGTACACACTACCCTCCCTAGACCCCACTAAGTGGGATTATACTGGGTTGTTGTTGTTGTAGCCTCTTTACCCTATGGTAACGGTAAGGTGTGCGTATACACTACCCTTCTCAAACCCCACTAAGTGAGATTATACTGGGTTGTTATTGTTGTTTTGAACATGATTATAATTTTGGGTTTTTAAAGTTTTGTGAGTAATCTGAGTAAAAAAAATTAAAAAAAAATAGCTTTTGTGAGTTTTTCAAATTCTCAAAAAAATTCAAAATGCATCTTCAAATGAAGATAGGAAATTTTATAAACAACTGCTGTTTTTTCTTATTAAAAAAATGTGAAAATTTTTCGAAAAAAAGTAAAAAATTTCCTTGTGTCCAAACGGGTTGTTAAGTGTGTTCATCGTTGTGGGGGAAAAATCTATTTTAATAAATAAGCCCCGAAATATTCTAAAAGATATTGTAAAGAAGCTAAACAATTCAATCAACCCAGAAAAATTTGTAACAAAATCCAGCTAAGTTACATCTAGGGGTATACAAAAAAAACCGATAAACCGCACCAACCCGATAATCCGAGTCAAACCGTGAAAAAAAACCCGACTATGGTTTGGTGTTGGAAAAAAAAACCCGACCATAATTGGTTTGGTTTGGTTTTAACTAAAGAAAGTCAAACCGAAACCAAACCAACCGGACATTACATATATAGCAATTTTAGATATATTTAATTTATAAATATAGTTATTGTAATGTAATTTATAAATATTTCTTAAAAAATTTCATAATTTTATCTTTTAAGGTATTATTTCAAGGTTTGATTTAGAAATTTTGAATGCTCCAACAAATTTTATAGCCATTAATATTAGTAAATTAAATAATGCTAGCAATCAATACTAATGCCAACAAAAGACATTCAATTCAATATTACGAACGAGAATGTAAATGTTTGTTTTTTATTTTTCAATAATTTAGATAAAAATACATAACCTATTTTTATTTTTCTTTAGCTTTTAGGCATATAATTAATACTCCATCATTAGTCTATCTAGTTTAGCATGATTAGTACTTTTAGATTATGTTTATTTTTATTATGACTTTTTAATTAGCAATATTTATAGTACATAATGTTATTATTTTTTATTGTTGAATATTTTAGTATAATGTCATGTGTCATGACATATCTCATATTTTGTATTATTTTCTTGAAAAATACTTTATATAGTTGTATCTGACAAGGATTAAAGAAATATTTTGAGCATACGTTATATATTTTATTCTACGAAGATTTTACCGGAAAAAATTCGAAAAAACCCGAATAACCCGAGAAAAACCGATATTGAAAAACCCGAATTTATTGGTTTGGTTTGGTCTTTAGATTTAATTGATTTGATAATTGATTTAATTCTATGTACACCCCTAGTTACATCATTATGAAAATCAATGGGAATTCATTCCCAAGTTAAAGAAACAATAGAATTATTAAGATCTGACTCCTCAAAATTTAAGTTACTATCATACTCCAAAAACTTCACTGCCCCTGGAATAACTTGTCTGAATCGAAATGGCCTTGTCTCTGCTTCCTCAAACTCAACACAATAATAAGACCATAATTGAATCAATTTTCAAACAATTCCTCTGAATTCTACGTCCATCAGGAAGGCGAATCGCAACTCTGCAGATCAAATTCTTATCACCCTTTGGTTCTTCAGGTAGAGTTGGATAACAAATCTTCATTACTTCTTTGATTTCATCAGTCTGTTGTACGCCTTCATCTTCTTTAATTTCATCGCGAGGAATTTTCCCAGATCGTGTATGCAATAAATTAGCATGATATTCTGAGGGGCTAAGATCAATAAAAGATGTAATATAGTCTAGTAAATTTTCAGGCTGAACCATTTCATTCCAAGAATGCATTTTTTGACCTGTTATAGGATCAATTAAGCAACAACAACCCAGTATAATCCCACTTAGTGGGGTCTGGGGAGGGTAGTATGTACGCAGACCTTACCCCTACCCTTGGGTAGAGAGGCTGTTTCCAAATAAAAACCCGGCATCCTTCCTCCAAGAACTTCCCACCTTGCTCTTGGGGAGGCTCGAATTCACAACCTCTCGGTTGTTGCTTACCATCAGAGCAACCCCTCTTGTCTACTAATATAACAGGCAATGAATTTAATTTATAGTACGTGCAAACTTTTTGGCCTTCTTCAGTATCATCATTTACTTGCCAGAAAATAAAATTCTTTTTAATAATCCGCGCTACATAATCGTTAGCCCAAGTATCTCTGTTTAGCATATGTGACGTAAATTCTTGCATGGATTGCATGTCCACTAACAGCCATTTGTTCTGTGTTTTTGCAGCATCAATCGCGTTGTTAAAACGCCCGTTGTATATCAAAGCAAAGGGTGGACGATACATAGAAGCAAGATTATCGTCTCGTTCCTCTACCCCTCCAGACATCTCCAGGACGACTCAATATTTCGTCGTCAAAGTTATGTGACGAACCGTTACCATTATATTGTACTGTATTATTGTTAACATAAATAAGTTCCCTTTGTACGCATAAAGGCGGCCGTACATCATCATCGTCGTCATCGTCATCTCCATTCAAGCTAGGATTATCAACAAGTTCATTATTGTAGAAAAGTTGAATTGCTTCCTCAAGATTCCAGTTTGTTGTCTGAAGAAATTGTCGGGCAGTATCGGCGGTTTGATTTATGGCAATTTCAAGGAAGGAAGAAATTAACATCTGTTGGTAAGATTCCATGGTTTTCTTTTCGTCGTAAATGAATAGGTACCAACTCTTATATTTATAATAGTAGGAAATCTACTCGATCGGAAATGGGAAAACTTTATTTTGATTTTGACTAGGAAACCTATTTACACGTGAATTAAGAAACTAATGAAAACTATCTCCTACATTATTTAGGATTACTATAATTTGTAAACATATAAAATTTATTTTGGAATAAATTAAAGAAACTAGTAACAGCCAAATATTAGACTGTAAAGTATTTAACCGTAGAATACTACTCTCTGTATTTCAATTTGTGTCTACGTTACTATTTTGGGAGTCTATGGCGTAGGCAACGTGCCCTATGTATATCGCATGATACCGCTTCGTCATTTTCTTTATTAAATATATATGTTAGATAATAAGAAAAATAAAATATTGGGTAAGAATGTAAAAATGACACCGCTTATAGTTATAATGATTAATTAATTAATTTATTTATTTATTAAATGGTAACACCGCTTACAACATTTCTTGTGTATGCCACTATCTACGAGGTTCATTTTTGGCCACGGGTTTCTTAAATGTTTTATAAGTATTTTGAAATATTAATTATTATGACTTATAGTATTTTATATGTAGTTTCCAAATATATAAATGTTATATCATAAAACTTAAAAAATCTATGTCTAATTTCATTGTCACAATTAAGAACTTTAACTCTAGAAGACTTCCAGCAAAATCCAATGAATCCTCACAACTCAAAAACCCTAGCCGAAAGCTCATTCTTAATAATAATAATAATAATAATAATAATAATAATAATAATAATAATAATAATAATAATAATAATAATAATAATAATAATAATAATAATAATAATAAACATAAGAAGAGGACGACGGTAGGATGACTGGTAACATCGAAAACAAGAATGCCACAACTAATAGGTCAAATGCAACGAGTTCATAGGATGAATGGGAATGGGAAGGGCTCCAACTGTCATGCAAGCTTCGAAATGCAACAACAATGAGAAGCCAGTGGAGCTAGATCTTAACAATGCAGCAAGAAAGTTGAATTTCTCAGTAAATCGAGCAAATCCAACTCAAATGAAACCGACCTTAGCTGATGTGGTCAAAGGAAATAGAGATTTGCAGCAGGTAATGAAATTGGACTACTACACACCAGTAATGAAGGAAGGGACGAAGATCGTATGATTGAATAGAATGGAAGTTGTAGAGAGCAAACACAAAAATGGAAGGAGACGGTTATAGAGTATGTATTGAGCGAAAATCCTTCTTTCAAAGAAATGTTAAAGTTTGTTTATGGAGTGTGAAATTTTATCAAGACACCTCAAGTGTTTCTGCAGGATGATGGCTATTTCATATTTAGATTTAATTCTGAGGATAATAAGAATTGCCTCATTCAACAAGTGACTTATACATTCCATAATCGACCTTTGATTCTGAAGCAATGGGAGCCGGATTTTAATATGAATAAGGAATTGATTATAAAAATACATATTTGGTTGATTTTCTAAGGATTGCCTATACAATACTGGACTCGGGAAAAATTTGGGGAGAATAGCCTGCTATTTAGGGAAACATATATGCTCAGATAGACTGACAGCTGAAGGGGAGAGGATATCCTATGCACGCATGTTGGTGGAGATGGATGTCTCACAAAAACTTCCAGATAATATGCTAATTGAAGAAGAAGAAGGATGGTGTAGAGTGCAAACACGGAGTATGAATGTGTCATGATCCGAATTTTCCACCATCGGGAGTCTTGATGACACACACTTGTAGAAGTTAGGCAATCCACAAAATTTAGAAATTTAACTCTTTCATTTTTAATCCTTTTTTAACAATTGGTAATAACAAGTGATCAATATTTAATTAATAGTGGAAGATAAAATTTAGCGAAACACTTAGACTAATATGATACCAAAATAAATATGAAATACCAACATGTGTCTCTACCCAGAAACCAATATCATAATATTTACGGATTATCTAAGATTACTACATACAAGTGTCTGAAGGAAAGAAACATAGTATGTCTCGGATACAAGTGATAATAGAACATAATAATAGGTAGAATAGACGATGGGCCTGCGGACGCTTGCAAGACTACCTAGGAATCTCTGTGATCTGAAGGCTGGCTCCCAAACTACTATCCAAATGCTGCTCTGGTATCTACACAGAGTGCAGAATATAGCATCAGCACAACCAACCCCATGTGCTGGTAAGTTTCTGGCCTAACCCCAGCGAGGTAGTGATGAGGCTAAAACCGGACTCCAGATAAACTTGTGCAGTTACATAATATATGGCGAAAAATAAACAGGAATAAGCAGTTTAAATAGGAGGGGGTATATGTTTCGGGGAACATATAAAGTCCATCAAAAAATAAATAGAAATATGAAAGGACAGTACAAATCTATAAAAATACAGTAATACTACTGTTGCAAAGCGCAACCCGATCCATTCTCATTTAACACTGTTTCGGCGTGCAACACAATCCATCTATATAACTATTGCGGCATGCAAACCGATCCAATATAATATTTATCACAGTGTGCAACCCGATGCAACATAATATTGTTGCGGCATGCAACTCGATCCATATATAATAATAATGTTGCGACGCTCAATCTAATCCACATATAATAAGAATGTCGCGGCGCGCAACCCGATTCATATATAATAATAATGTTGCAGCGTGCAACTCGTTCAAAATATACAGTCAACAATAATCATAATAACCGTCCCGATAAGGGAATCAACAATAACTACACTATACCGGCAAGGGAATTCAACAGTACAAGTGCATACATCCTGGCCAGGGAAAATCAGCTATAACCAATCTTAACTCAACTCCTTCTTATCTCAGTTATCAGCATTACCCAATCATAAGTAGGTTCCACTAAAACAAACTAAATCTTTGCTCAATGTAAAGAATTTACCCACTAAAACATCCATAGTATCATTTAAGAATACAACATGTATTAATTTAAGAATCACGGTCTTGCTCGACACCAACGTATAAATACTCGTCACTATGCCTATACGTCATACTCAACGAGAAGCAAATAACAAATAGGACTCAACTCCTAATCTCTCAAGCTAAGGTTAGACCGAACACTTACCTCGATGCCTCGAACATAAAACGAGTTTCAATTATAGCTTTACCCCTTCATTCCACTGCCAATTCACTCATATCTAGTCACAAGTTACTTAATAATATTAATAAACGCTAAATGAATCAATTTGAATGCATGTAAATGAATTTTCCAAAGTTTTGCCCAAAAAGTCAAAAATCACCCACGGGCCCACATGGTCAAAACCCTATGTTCGAACCAACCCATTCCCCCATGAACTCAAATATATAATTTGTTTTGAAATCGGACATCACATCGAGGTCCAAATTCCTAATTTTTCAAAAAACCTAGGTTCTACCCAAAACACTCAATTTTCCCCATGAAAATCTTTGATTTTAAGTTGAAATCATATTAAAATATGTTAATAATTGAAGAAAACTAGTTTAAAATGACTTACAATTGATTTGGGAGAAGAAGAAATCTTTGGAAAAATCACCTAAGTATGTTTGTGTTTTAGAAAATATGAAAAATGGGTTTTAAAATTGGCTAAGTATAAAAGTTACAGGTCTCAGATGTGGAAATTGCAAACAAGGGTTCACAATTGCGAACCCCGACCTCTGCCGGCTTGGGAATTGCAAAGGAAGGCATCACATTTGCAATCCCGTTAGTAAAGCTAGATTTTCACATTTGCGATCAGAAATGTCTCATTTGCGACTTCAAGCATCTCCAGCCTACTTCGCATTTGCGAAAGAATCCTCGCATTTGCGAGGTTCAAAATTGCAGAACATAACTCGCATTTGCGAGATGAGGCAAGCCTGGGCTGGTTCGCATTTGCGACCAAGCCCTCGCGTTTGCGAGGTAGGCTTTGCAAATGCGAAGCCCGCATGCCTGATCACACCAATAAAAATCCTGCAATTTTGTAAGTACAAAATGCACTTTGTGGCCTATCCAAAACTCACCCGAGCCCTCGAACTCCAAACCAAATATACACACAATCTCAAAAACATCATACGGACTTATTCGTGTGATCAAATTGCCAAAATAACCTCAATACCAACGAATTAAACCTCAGAATCAAAGAATTTTCTCAAACTTCATAAAACATCAACTTTACAATTTAAGTCTGAATCACGTCAAATGACATCCGTTTTTACCAAATTTTACAAAATCATCTTAAATCATATATAAGACATGTACTTGGCGCCGAACCCAAAATACGGGCCTGATACCATCATGTTCTAATCAAATTTAATTTCAAAATATCTTAAACGATTTCAAAAAATAATTTTCCTTCAAAATTTATTTCTCGGGCTTGGGACTTCGGAATTTGATTCTGGGCATATGCCCAAGTCCCATATTTTCCTACAGACCCTCTGGGACCATCAAATTATGGGTCCGGGTTCATTTACCCAAAACGTTGACCAAAGTCAAATTAACTCATTTTATAGCCAAATTTACCATTTTCATAATTTTTCATATTTAAACCTTCCGGCTACGCACCTGGACTACTCATGCAAATCGAGGTGGCTTTATATGAGGTTTTCAAGGCCTCGAAATTATAGGATTTAATTTAAAAGCAAGTGATGACCTTATGGGTCATCACATCTTCCACCTCCAAAACAACCGTTCGTCCTCGAACGGGCAGAAGAAGGAAGTACCTAAATCGAGGAAAAGTTGGGGATAACGGATCCACATATCAAACTCGGACTCTCACGTCAATGCCTCAGGAGGCTGACCCCTCCACTAAATACGAAATAAGGAAAACTTCCCGACCTCAACTGATGAACCTGCGGGCCTAGACTAGCCGTCGGCTCCTCCTCATAAGACAAGTCATTATCCAACTAGACAATGCTGAAATATAACACGTGGGATATCCATGATACTTTCGAAGCATGTACACATGAAACACTAGATGCACGGCTGGTAAGCTCGGCGGCAATAGAAGTCTATAAGCCACCTCTCCCACTCAATCAAAAATCTCAAACGGACCAATGAACCTAGGGCTAAGCTTGCCCTTCTTCCCAAATCTCATCACGCCCTTTATAGGTGACACTCGGAGCAATACTCGCTAACCGGCCATAAAAAGCCACATCTCAAACCTTGCGGTATGCATAACTCTTTTGCTTGGACTGAGCTGTACGAAGCCTATCTTGAATAACCCTGACCTTGTCCAAGGCCTCTTAAACCAGATCTGTACCCAACAACCGAGCCTCTCCCGGCTCAAACCATACAACAGGAGACCGACATCGCTTACCATATAAAGCCTCATAAGGAGCCATCTAGATACTTGAATGTTAGCTGTTGTTGTAGGCAAACTTTGCTAAAGGAAAAAACTGATCCCATGAACCTCCGAAGTCAATGACACAAGCTCGGAGCATATCCTCCAATAATCTGAATAGTCCGCTCGAACTGTCCGTCCATCTGAGGATGAAATGTTGTGCTCAACTCAACCCGTGTGCCCAACTCTTGCTGAACTGCTCTCCATAAGCGCAAGGTAAACTGTGTACCCGGTCAAATGATAGACGGGGGCACACCATGAAGGCGAACAATCTCCCGGATATAGATCTCAGCTAACTTCTCAGAAGAGTAGGAGACTACCATAGGAATGAAATGCGCTGACTTGGTCAGCCTATCAATAATGACACATACTGCGTCACACTTCTTCCGAGTCTGCGGAAGTCCAATAACAAAATTCATAGTGATTCACTCCCACTTCCACTCGGGAAGCTCAATCATCTTAAATGAACCCCCGGACTTCTGATGCTCGTACTTAACCTGCTAACAATTCAAACAACAAGCCACATATGCAACGATATCCTTCTTCATTCTCCGCCACCAATAATGTTGCCGCAAATCCTGATACATCTTCGTGACGCCAGGATGAATAGAGTACCGAGAGTTATGGGCCTCCTCTAAAATCAACTCTCAAAGTCCATCCACATTATGCACACAAACTCGACCCTACAATCTCAAGACTCCATCATCACCTAAGGTAACCTACTTGGCACCTATGTGTTGCACCGTGTCTCTATGGACACACAAATGGGGATCATCATACTGCCTATCAAGGATATGATCAAATAAAGAAGAACGAGCAACCGCGCAAGCTAACACATGACTGGGCTAAAAAACATCTAGTATCACGAACTAATTGGCCAAGGCCTGAACATACAAGCAAGCAGCCCCTCACCGACCGAAATATAAGCGAGACTGCCCATACTGGCTGACTTCCTACTCAAAGCATCGGCCACCATGTTGGCCTTTCCCGAATGATATAAGATAGTGATATCATAGTCTTTCAACAACTCCAACCACCTCCCCTACCTCAAATTCAACTCCTTTTGCTTGAACAAATACTGAAGACTCTTGTGATCCCTAAACACCTCACATGCCACACCATATGGATAATGCCTCCAAATCTTCAATGCGTGAACAATGGCTGCCAGCTCTAAATCATGAACTGGATAGTTCTTCTCTTGAATCTTTAACCACCGTGAAGCCTAGGCTATGACCTTTCCATCCTACATCAACGCTGCACCAAGCCCAATACGAGATGCATCATAATAAACTGTATAAGGCCCTAAACCTGTGGGCAAAACCAACACCGGTGCCATGGTCAGAGCTGTTTTGAGCTGCTGAAAACTCATATCACACTCATTCGGCCATCTTAACTTGACACCCTTCTGGGTCAACCAGGTCATCCAGGCTGTAATAGATGAAAACCCCTCCACAAGCCGATGATAGTAGCCTGCCAATCCCAAGAAACTCTGAATCTCTGTAGTTGATGCTGATCTAGGTCAGTTCTTGACTGCCTCACTCTTCATTGCATCAATTTGAGTACCATATGTTGATACAACATGACCCAAGAATACAATTGAACTCAACCAGAACTCACACTTCGAGAACTTAGCATATAACTGACTATCCCTCAAAGTTTGAAGAACCACTCTGAGATGTTGCTCGTGCTTCTCTTGGCTGCGAGAATATATCAAAATATCATCAATGAAGACTATCCTGAATGAGTCCAAATAAGGCATGAACACTCGATTCATCAAATCAAATCCATAAAAACTACTGGGGCATTTGTCAACCCAAATGACATAACCAAGAACTCATAATGCCCGTACCGAGTGCGAAAAGTTGTCTTAGGGACATCGAATGCCCTAATACCCAACTAATCGTAGCCAGATCTCAAGTCAATATTTGAAAATACCTTAGCACCCTGAAGCTGATCGAACAAATCATTAATCCTCAGCAGCGAATACTTATTCTTGATTGTAACCTTGTTCAACTGTCGGTAATCAATACACATCCTCATTGACCCATCCTTCTTCTTAACAAACAACACTGGTGCACCCCAAGGTGAAACACTAGGTCTAATGAAACCCTTCTCAAGCAAGTCTTGCAACTCCTCCTTTAACTCTTTCAATTCAGGTGGGGCCATACAATACAGCAGGATAGAAATGGGCTGAGTGTCTGAAGCTAAATCAATGCAAAAGTAAATTTCCATGTAGGGTGGCATACCCGACAGGTCTGAAGTAAATACCACAGAGAACTCACGAACAACAGGCACATAATCAATAGAAGAGACTTACCGCTAGAATCACGAACATATGCCAAATAGGCCAAACATCCTTTCTCGACCATACGCCGAGCCTTCACATAAGAGATAACATTACGGGTAGAATGACCAGGAGTCCCTCTCCACTCTAAACAAGGAAAACTAGGTAAAGCTAAGGTCACAGTCTAAGATAGCGTGGTAAGATAATAACTAGTCCATCGCCAATATTACATCGAAGTCAACCATGTCCAGAAGCAACAAATCTACTCGGGGAGCAATGCAAAAGAATATTGAGTTATTGTCGAAACGATGTGAGTCGGCCGAAGCTTACATAGCTAGAATGGATAAATACATAAAAAAAATACATGCCCCACTTTTATGATGATGAAGAGACTAATTCTGATGTGTAGTAGTGATTTAAGGTTGATTACTGTTCTTGGATGTTTAAATTTTATATTTAGACTTTATGGTAGATTTGAATGATGTGGTATATGTATTTTTGAATTATTATATTAGTGTTGATATGTATTAGCTACTCAGACTAGATATTAAATATTTAGACGTTAAGTAATATTTTGGTTTGATATCATGGGATTTGAATGTTTGTTTGTTGATGTTGGAATTTGTTGGTTTACTTATTAGATTGTTTGGTTGGAATTGATTGTGTAGTTGAAATTGATTTGTTGAGTTTGTTGCTTTGTCAGAATTGGCTTGTTGAATTGGTTGTTTATAAGAGGTGCCAATAAAATGGAAGCATTCTGTCAAATTTCAACCAGTTTTCCGACTACCACAGTCGAAAAGTGTGCCCAACATAATGATTTTTCGACTATAATAGTCGGAAAATAATGCCAGAATAATACATATTCTGACTATTGTGGTCGGAAAATACAATAAAATAACTAATAAATAATTATTATTTGTATAATATCCACAATACAATAGTGGGAAATATTTTTAAAATAAATAATAGTTTTCCTTATTTTTCGACTACTTCAGTCGGAAAATAGCTGCATTTGCTGGAGGAGGATCCCAGACTTGCCTCCGGAGCAGGTAGCTCCCCAGATTCAAACTCTAGCAATTCAGCCAGTTGGAGCAATTCAGCCAGGTGTGGTAGCTCATACCGGTGATGGAGCAGCTATGTCCGCCGATGCTTTGTGGATATTTGATAGGTTCACCAAGCTCTTCACTACTACTTTCAGTGGCGCATATTCTGAGGATTCCCATGATTATCTAAATAGTTGTCATGAGGTTCTTCAGAACATGTGGATAGTTAAGACTAATGGGGTTGATTTTACCACTTTTCATTTGTCTGGATCCGCCAAGACTTGGTGGAGAGATTATTTCTTGGCTAGGCTAGCCAGATCGCCAACCTTGACCAGGGAGAAGTTCATATAGCTATTTCTGGAGAAGTTCCTCCCTATCACACAACGAGGGGCCTATCGGAGGCAGTTTGAGTGTCTCCAGCAGGGTTCTATAACTGTCATCCAGTTTGAGACCAGATTCAATGATTTGGCCCAACCATGCTCCTATCATACTTCCCACTAAGAGGGAGAGAGTGAAACGATTCATTGATGGACTCATTTAGCTGATTTGTCTCCAGATGGCTAGAGATACTGAGAGTGAGATATCCATCCAGGAGGCGGCCAATGTAGCCCAGAGAGTTGAGATGGTTCTATCACATGGACATGGTCATGGGTAGGATAAGAGACCCCGTCATTCAGTCATCTTCAGTGGTACCTTGTTTGGAGGTAGAGATTCATATGGTATAGGCCATCCTCCTAGGACCTTTCACTTAGCACTTCAGGTTTCTCATGGTGCTTCAGGTAGCCATGGTTCTCACATGCAGTATTCTGATCAGCAGCCCTACAGTGCACCACCAGCTCATATCAGTGCACCGCTGCTCCAGAGTTTTTAGGGTGGTCATTCAGGCCGCCAGGGTCAATATCAGTTTCCTCAATCGCAACACTCAGGTGGGTGCTATGAGTGTGGTGAGTATGGTCATATCAAGAGGTCTTGTCCCAGGTTCGTGGGTACTCAGTTGCACCAGCAGGGTTCCCGTGCTATGGTTCCGGCACCAGGTGTTCCACAGGTCGCCCAACCAGCTAGAGGTGGAGGTAGAGGTCCTAGAGGTGGAGCTCAGACCGCTAAAGGTGGAGGCCAGCTAGCAGCAGGCCGTCCCAGGGATGTAGTTCAGGGTGGTGGGGCCTAGCCCCGATGTTATGCTCTTCCAGTGAGGCTTCAGATGCAGTTGCTACAGGTATTGTTCTGGTTTGTGATAGAGATGCTTCAGTGTTATTTGATCCAGGGTCTACATACTCGTATGTGCTATCTTATTTTGTACTGTATCTGGCATGATTTTGCGCATTAGGAGCATCTGAAACTAATGGTGATGGACGAAAAGAGGAAGGCCGTTGTACTCCAAGCCCATAGACTCTTCCTTTGGATACACCACCTGCTACATCCGTCCATATTGAAGGCATAACATCGGGTGACGGTTGGATTAGGGTACCATCATCAGAAGTAGGTTGCATCTGACACTATTCATCCAAGCTTCTTTGATATCCATCCTGAAATAAAAGTAATAATGAATATATAAATAAATCAAATATCAAAGTAAAAATAGTCTAAAAGTTATGATCTTACATATTGTTCCGATGCACGTGTTTCAACCCATCCTTCCCTTGAACCGTCTTTCTTCTTTTTCTTATGTGTCTCCATAAAGACCTCAGCATCAGACACTGGTCCCCCTTTTAACTTTTCCCGCAATAAAAAAGTATAATTTTTCTAGTGATGTTCAAATAAATACCACATCGATAACATTGTGTCTCAAGTGAAAAGTACATAATGTGACAAGAGTTAAGAGAAAGTGATATATATAAGGATTAACTAGTAGTAACCATTAGGAGTATAACTTATCTGATAATTTAAGGAGTATAACTTACTAGAATCTTGGAAATATAAAAAAAGTCCAATTGAGAATTGATTGTAGTCCAATATATGAAAAAGTTAACACTTCTTATAAGCAGCCCAGAATTGATTAGTGATATCAACATAGGCCTCTTATTAACAATATAAAAAGGAAGCTTTGCATACTATAGGTAATTCACGAGCATGCTAAATTTCATTATTCATCTGGAAGATATTGCATTCTAGCTGAGATGGGCTTGCCCCTTATATGCTCTACGCATGCACATGTACAAATGCTGCTATCATCGAAGAACTTCTAGCATCCATTTGTCACAATCATTTCCTACACCTTCATGTATTTTCTAGGCTGAATAATGATGCGCATAGAAATAAACGGGAATGAATACATGTATTTTACAAATGCAGAAACCATTAGAAAATCATAATCTTCATGTTCCTATTAAGTCTTCAAAAAAAAAAAACAGATAAAATACAAGATAGAACAACCAAAGTTAAACCAGTGCAATGGTATTTTAATCGTTCTAACAAAAGTATACCAAACATATCAACTCCTTATTATCAAGGTCAAAACTTCTATTCGAGCAAATAACAACTTATGTATTTAATCAGTTTCAACACTTAAAAGTACTTTTCAGCACTTAATTTATAAATAAACCTACACGGGAAAAAGAACTAGGAGTAATTAACTTTCAGATATCCCAAAAAACTCACCTGAGAAAACTATTATGCAAGATAGAAGATTTCATCAGTCATGAGAAGAATATAGTTCAAAATCCTCAAAGGTGCATTCTTGAAGTCCAATTGGGGCAACCTCAATTCTCTAACTCTACAATTCCCATTTTCCTTTTCATATAACCATCTAAAATGAACTCTGTTCAAATCCAACTTCCTATATAGATACACAACTGAACCCTTACTACTCTTGTTAGTCTTAAATACTGTTCAGCCTACTCCAAGCACAGTCTTCGTAAACTCATCCATAGAATCAACTTGTTAGTCTTAAAGATTTGGATCAACTTGTTAATCTTAAAGATTTGGAGCTGAAATTGCAAACTCCAGAAGCTCAGGATCTCTTTCAAATATAGACATGTCTTGTTATCTTAACTGTAGAAAATTGTAGCTCATAATTCACTCTATTTTGTTTTGCAGATTTAGACAGTAGGATTTGCGGGAACAATATAATGTTTATATCCTGAAAATGATCTCATCTATAATATTGGGATTAGAAATAATTCAATGATTGGGTTTTTGCTCATCTTACCAGGTATCCATCGAGCTTCTTCTCACTCTTGTATTCGTCTTATATTACATACACACAGACATACATAAATGTGTGCATATGTGTATCTTCGTTCTTGTATATCTTTTTTTTCCTTTTCCGATAATACTATATATTAATATGTAAATTTGAATAACAATGAGACTTCTGAAAAACTGTTGTTCTGCAGGAATATAGGAAATACATATAATGCTACCACATGCCATAGTCCCTAGTGAAGCAGCAATAGGTAGTGATTCTCAGGAGTTGACAGGTGAGGTGCATGCTGCTAAAAACTCTAAGGTTGATTGAGGTGACAATTCAATATCTACAGGAGTTAGCCAAATTACTAGTGGTCAAGGACAATTTAATGAACAAGAGGTTACAAGTTTGAGGGAGAATGGAGTAGGGTACGTGAAACTGCTGCGCAGGTGATCAAGAATGCTGAGCAGACTACTTTAGCTGGTACTTCATTCACTAAAGGGGTTTATGCCTCAGCTGTTGGAAAATCTAAACCTCCAACTGATCCCAATTATTGTTATCGATGTTGGGCCCCCATTTATGTTGTCCACGCTCAGAGATCTGGGCGTGGGGGGGGGGGTGTTGAGTTGTCCCACATCGGAGGGATTTGAGGTACTTGGTCTCCTTATATGGCTTGGGCAATCCTCACCTCATAAGCTAGCTTTTGGGGTTGAGTTAGGCCCAAAGTCCATTCTTATCAAATACTAATGCGGATGGGATTAGTGATCAAGCTAATACACTTACCAAATCAGTCTGGAACTTCCAGAACCAATAGATCCTCTATAGCAAAACTAACTACAACTTCATATAGAAAGAAAAAACAAAGAACAGGATGACATAGGAAATGTGAGAAATTAAGCTTTCTAGTGAATATTACCAATCTCTATCGATGCGTAGCAAAACTCATAGATCCCCCGGTGTACAACGAGCCACCCTTTTGAGTGGCTCGGCCTGCCTTTGCACTTTCGCTCTTCTCCTTAAATTCAGGACTATCCCATAGTGCTAAAAATTTTATCCACACATCTTCTCTTATCCAACCAGGATTCTTTCTCTTTTCTCGAGCTTCATACATGAACCCATAATTAATTTTTTTATTTTCTTCTCGTAGACATTTTATTTCATTGTCATATCATTACCCACACACACACTTAATCTGGAAAATATTTAAATAAAATAGAGTGATATTGGATATTTGATATATAATTTAAAAATAAGGTTTATACGTACTCTAAGTTGATTCCACATCTTATCTCTGATATCATTGTGGAATGTCTTTCCATCTACCCCAAGCATCATCGTAAAGCGGCTTCATAAACTCTGTAACCATATGTGCGGCAGCAAATGAAGGGAAAAACCTGCATTAAAATTAACATATGTAAAATGTATATTCAACAGAATAAAAATAAATATAAGAATTACTTACCCATCTTTCTCATCCGGAACGATAACTCAGCCTATCATATGCATCATATTGTGGAGTCACTTTACCACTTCGACCCTGGGAAGATGTTGGTGTAGTACTACCAATGGATGGTGATGTTGGTGTGCCAGAGACTCCAATATTTAACCTAGATACGCTAGGTGTGCTTGATGCCGGAGATGCAGCTTGAGTCGATGAAGTAGGCAGTGTTGAGGAGCTACCTTGTTGACTAATATGAAAACCGGGAGAAGAAGTTACATTTGGTGTGGTAATAAAATTAAGATTAGAGCCGGAGTTCGGGCCAACTGAAGATATAAAAATGTGGACAGGCCCAGGTGGGGGCATAAAAAATGTAGGTGGCAACAAAGTTGACTGAGGAGGAAAAGTAGGAGGAGGCCCCATATGTGGAGGAGAGTGACCTGCACTTGGATATTGTAATTGAGTCCCCTTACCCTTACAGTGTCGACGATCGCTAAACCTAGATGCTATTTACGTAATATAACCATAGTAAAAAAACATAAAGCAAATCTTCAACATATTAGATGTATAAGAAATAATAAAAAAACATAAAGAATTAGATGATTAGGAAAAAAACATAAAAACATAAAGAGATAAAATCTTCAACGTATTAGAAGATTAAGAAAAAAACAAAAAATCCTAAAGAATAATAAAAATATAAAGTAATTCCTCAATAAATTAGGTGATTAAGAAAAAACATAAAAATTAAAGAAATAATAAACACATAAAGTGTTTTTCAACAAATAAAATGATTAAGAAAAATAACATAAAACCTAACAACATAATAAAAACATAAAATAATTCTTCAACATATTAGATAACTAAGGAAAAATATATAATTTAAAGAGATAATAAAAAATCAACAAGTCAATCATCTTCACTTGATTCATATTCATTATAGATTCTTCCTCATCATTGTTCCATTGTCATCAAGAAATTCTTCTCCATTGTTTGTTTTATTTCCATTAAAAAATTCTTCCTCATTGCTTGTTTCATATTCAATGGCTGGACCTGGAATAATGCAAGTTAGGAACAAACATGGGCTTATCATACCAAACTCTAGAGAAAGATTATACGGCGTAACAAATAGTGGCCAACATGAATATGGTGCGACAGAGACTGCAAATGGAGTGAATCCATCAGCACATAATCCTAACCTAATATTTCTTGGTTCACTAGCAAAGTCTGGAAACACCCTATCAAAATGCTTCCATGCTTCTCTGTCTGACGGGTGACATAGAACACAGGTTGGCCTTCTATGTTCATAGTGTCATCTCATATGAGGAGCGGAGCTCATTGATGCATACAACCTCTTTAACCTTGGTATAAGGGGTAAGTAATGCATAGCCTTCAAGAACCTTCTTCTTATTAGCATTTGTAACATCCTCATAAAGAGATTGGTTACAAAACTTACAATTTTCTAACGATGAGTCATCCTTGTAAAATAACATACATCCGTTCTTACAACAGTCAATCCTCTCTGATGAAAGTCCTAACTTGAACACCAATTTCCTTACAGTATAGAAATCTTTGTGTAAACCAATTTTATTTGGATTTAGTTTATTCATAAGCCCAATGATAGAATCAATGCCCGCTTGAGAAATAGAACTATTATATTTGATAGTTAGTAGTCTAACTGCAACAGACAACTTAGAATGCATTGAGCCTTCATACAATAGACGACTAGCTTCCTCTAGTTTTTCATAAAAGCGCTTAGCCTCATCATTTGGTTCGGAGTGAGCCCCTAGGAACATCTCAAATGCATATCTCATCATTTCATTGAATCAAGAATTTTCAAAATTATTCTCTATTCTGGGACTACCCTCACCACCAAAAGAATTATGAAAATCATGATTTTATCCATGAACAGTCCACACATAATAATTTTCTATAAATTCATTCTTGTAAAGATGAAGTTCAACTGCATCTGGTCTCAATAACTTGACACCGTTGTATTTAATACAAGGGCATCTAATTGTCCCTTCAATAAGAAAATCACTTAGCAATTTCGCCTTAGCAATAAACCCCACAACTCCTTCTATAAATTCCTTCTTCAATCCCGCACGATTAGGATGAGTCCTATTATACATCAATCTACGATGTTCACATTCCATCTACATCAAGATAAAAAACTATTGAGATATTCTTCTAAAGGTTCCTACTTTGAATAATTGCAATACCTTCAACATTTTAACTATGAATGACTCTATATATATATAATTTCACAATAAAAATTAGATTAATTACATTCAAAATTATATCTACTAGTTTATAGAGGAATCAAAATTCAACAAGAGAAGTCTCACATGTCCAATTGACTAGTTAAATTTGCAACAATAATAATACTAGGAGAAAGTGCACTTTGTACTATGCAAAATAATGTAATGATTAGTATTATTTCATTATTTCATTCAAACTTAATGTGAAATGAATAACATGTAAATATAAATTAATAGTTAACTCCTAGCATCAAAGTGAAACTAAAATTTCAAATTTACACGAATAAAATCTAACCATTTAATTATTGGCAAATAAGGTAACATAAAGATTGAGGCAAGTCCTATGACTTATATAAAGATATATTTTTCATAAACATATATTTTTTATATAAAAAAAGATATATAGATATACATGTTGCAGCAATGACGAAACTAAAAAATAAAAGTCGAAATGGATGATGAACGGGTAGTGCCAATCTTCCTTTAGTTATCAACCTTTGTACTCTTAAGGCTTCTACAAAGTCAAGATGACTTGTATGAGGTGAATGTAGATATGGGATGAGAACATAAGATCTTATTCTTTTCTATCTAAGTATTATTAGGACTAAATAAGATCAAATAGAAAAAGGGGCCTTTACATGAACTATATATAACATAACTGCATTCAGTAGACTACAAGCAATAATGATGCAACAGAAAAATAATTTCCATATTTCTAAATTCGCTAGGTATATGTGTCGTTATTAACCTAATGTATGTTTGCAGATACTAGTGGAGAGTTGTCATGCATGTATTATGTATCACATATCAATTGGTCCTTATCTTTAATTATACTAGGGCCAGGGCTTTTGCTTTGTTTTTTAAGTTGCGATGTTACACGGTAAATAAGTTATCTGCAAAGAAGGCTGAGTCTCAAGCGCTAGAAATTATGTAGGCCAAAAGTTACTCATTGTAGCTTTTGTCCAAATGTGAAATACCATATTTGAGAAACCAGATATGAATGTAATTTAGTTTGAGAAACAACCCAAGGAAATCACATTTAAATAACAAAAATGGTGAGATAATTTGCAAATACATTCCCAGACGGGGCCTTATACCTTACGCGTAGTATTTTTCTTTTTCCTACGACAAACGTATTGATTATACAACTTCTGATCTGAAACCGAAGGAAGAAAATCCACCAACAAGATAAGAAAATTACTTGTACATTTCTGGTACATCTGCTAACTAATACCATTATATTATTCTCATTTTTTATTGGGGAAAGTTATACCTTTCTTTCAAAATTATATTTTTAAAATCAAAAGATGTAGTCAAACACTGCAAGTAAAATCGATGAATGACGGAGACATATCTCTATCTCATGGTATAAAAAAGGACCCTAAAATAGACTAGAAAGTGGAGTCTTTCTGTATGGATAAATTAATCTGGTGGATGAAGTACCAATTAACTTTAAGACCTACAGGATTGCACGCAAAATGACATCTTAATTTTGTGTACCTTATTTTTCACCAACCCCCTATCACTACCAAAAAAGTTAGTCCTACTACTTCTAACTATTCGTTTCATGTCTTTGGCACTCTCATGCTATCCAAGCCCGTGAATTTCCAATCTCTTTTGCTGAATTATATGACAAGCTGTTAAGCATGGAGGGTCAGATTACTGCCCGTGCGCCGGCCACCTCCGCCGCATCTGATTTGGCTCCGTCGGTCGCCTTCGTTGCCGGACAGCAGTCCGGCCGTAACCGCTTCGGTGGCCGCGAGCGGGGCCATGGCAGCCGTGGTTTATCCTCCGGCCGCGGTGGTTACTCCACCAATGGCCAATCTCGCGGGTACAATGGGAAGTGTCAGCTCTGCGTGAATTTGGCCACTCCGTGCGCCGTTGTCCGTCCCTATCCTATTTCTGGCGCAAATCAGCCCCCTTACAGTGGACCACTGCCACGACCAGCATACGCTGCGTCATCTTATCCGGCTGCTCATACAGCCCATCACTCTCCATCTGATTGGATCCTGGATTCTGGTGCCACTCATCACATAACCAATGATCTTGCCAACATGTCTCTTCACAGTCCTTACACTGGTTTCGATGATGTGGTTATTGGTAACGGTGAAGGTTTAAAAATTACACATACTGGCCAACTTTTCAGTTATTCATCTCTTTTATTGCCTGGGGCACTCTGTGTTCCTCATATTCGTAAAAATTTGATATCTGTTGCTCAATTATGTCGTCACAATAATGTTAATGTTGTTTTTTCTGATACTGATTTTCAGGTGAAGGATCGTCGCACGTGGGAAACACTCGTCAGTGGCCCACGTAGGAACGACGCTTACTATTGCCGGCGGCTTCCCGTCCACCGTCCGCCCTCACGGCACAAAATCTCCCTGCGTCATTATGACATTCTCGGTTTGGTCATACATCAGCTAAAATCCTACGTCATTTAGTGTCTTCTAGCAGTATAGCGTCCAGTAGTGTGTCTGATTTTGCTTGTGTCTCTTGCAAGCTTCATAAGTGTCATAAGCTACCCTTCTCTGAGTCAAGTTTATCTTCTACTGCTCCGCTGGAGCTTATTTTTCTGATGTATGGACCTCTCCTATTATTTCTAATGAATGATTTAAAAATTATGTCATTTTTGTTGATCATTTTTCTAAGTACGTTTGGTTTTTCCCTATACGCCGTAAATCTGATGTCTTACAAACCTTCCTCACTTTTAGGTCCATTGTCGAAAAATACTTCTCTACTAAAATTATTACTCTGTATACTGATAATGGGGGTGAATTCCTAGCTTTACGCTCTTTTCTTGCCTCCCATGACATCTCACATCTCACTTCACCTCCTCATACACCTCAACACAATGGCTATGCTGAACGCCGTCACCGTCATATTGTCGATATTGGTCTCACTCTCCTTCATTATGCCTCTGTCCCTCTCATTTACAGGCCTTATGCCTTTGCCACAGGAGTCTATCTCATTAATCGTCTTCCCAAGGCAAATTTCTCGATGCTCTCCTCCTTTGAGTCTCTCTTCCATAGGTGCCCAACCTTGCCAAACTGCGTGTCTTCGGCTGTCAATGCTTCCCTTGGCTTAGGCCCTACACCTCACACAAAATGGAACCCAGATCTCGTGCATGTGTCCTCTTTGGCTACTCATCTACTCAAAGCGCATATCTATGCTTTGATCCCTCAACATCTAAAATCTTCGTCTCACGTCATGTCACCTTCCATGAAGATATCTTCCCGTTCTCCAAATTGTCTAACCCCGAGTCTCCACCAAAACCCATTCTGGTCATCCTAGAAGTCCTTCCGCTGCCTCCGCCAGTACCTGCCGCTGCTCCCACTAGCGATCCTTCACCGGACGCACTGCCGGCGCCAACGCCCGAGCCACCAGCGCCTCTTACGGCACCGCCAGCGGCCCCCGCCGCCGCTACACCCACTATGCCGCCACCTTCATCCTCTCAGGGTGGTCATCACATGCAAACTCGCAGCAAAAATAACATCTTTACGCCCAACAAGAAGTTTGGTATGTCTGCTGTATCCTCTCCACCTGTTACAGAACCTCAGACTTTGTCCAGTGCTATGTCTGATGAGCGCTGGCGCGCTGCTATGTCATTGAAGTTTGATGCTCTGCTACGGAATGGCACCTGAGATCTTGTTCCACCTGATTCTTCACAAAATGTTATGGGCTGCAAGTGGGTTTACCGTATCAAAAAAAGCCTGACGGTAATGTGGATAAGTTTAATGCCCGACTTGTGCGAAAGGCTTTCATCAGCGACCAGGTGTCGACTTCCAGGAGACTTTCAGTCCGGTTATTAAGCCGGCAACTGTGCATTTGGTTCTCAGTCTAGCTGTATCCAAGGGCTGGCCTCTTCGTCAAATGGATGTGAACAATGCCTTTCTCCATGGGAGGCTTACAGAGGATGTCTATGTGGCACAATCACCGGGTTTTGTTGACAAAGCCTATCCATCTTATGTCTGTAAGTTACAGAGAGCTATTTATGGTCTCAAACAGCACCCCGGGCATGGTATAGTGAGCTCCGCCAATGCCTTTTGGCCATGGGTTTCCTCAACACTACCTCTGACACTTCGCTCTTCGTCTTTCAGCATTCTGGTATTACAGCCTATTTTTTGGTATATGTTGATGATCTCATATTGACTGGTAATGACTCTGCCTTCTTGAACCGTGTGATTGACTCTCTTGGGACTAAATTTTCTCTTAAAGACATGGGTGATATAAGCTACTTTCTTGGTGTTGAGGTTCTACGCAGCTCCAAAGGGTGCTTTCTTTCTCAGCGTAAGTATGTTGTTGATCTTTTGACTCGTCATAATATGCTGGAATCCAACCCTGTTCAGACGCCAACAGTGGCGTCCACCCGCCTTCATCTGGCTGACGGCTAGGCTCCTGCCGACGCATCTGCCTATCGACAGGCCCTTTGGGGCCTCCAGTATCTCGCCTTCACTCGTCCTGATATCTCCTTTGCTGTGAATAAACTCTCACAGTTCATGCACGCTCCTACTGTCACTCATTGGGGTGCAGTTAAGTGCCTCTTCCGGTATCTGAATGGGACGCGTGACTTCGGAGTCTGGCTGCGTCCTTCATCTGCTATACCTCTCATTATTTCTTTAATGCTGATTGGGGTGGAAACTGTGATGACCGCTCCTCAATTGGTGCCTATGTTGTCTTTCTGGGGCCTAATCCTATTTCCTGCAGCTCCAAAAAGGAGCGTTCCGTTGCACGATCTTCTACTGAGGCTGAATATCGTGCCATCGCTTCTGCTGCCGCTGAAGTCCATTGGCTTCATTCACTGTTGCGCGAGCTTCATGTCCCTCTTCCGGCTGCTCCTGTCATTTACAGCGACAACATTGGCGCCACTTACCTCTGTGCCAACCCTGTATTTCATTCGCGCATGAAACACATCTCCATTGATTATCACTTTGTTCGTCAATTTGTTCAGAATGGGTCTCTTCGTGTTGCTCACGTATCCTCTGCTGATCAGCTTGCTGATGCTCTCACCAAGCACTTATCTCGTCCTCGGCTTCTTCTGCTGATGTCCTTGGCGTGTCCTCCGGCCCTCCATCTTGAGGGGGCGTATTAGAATATATTGTGTGTATCTTTTTATTATTGGTAGAATATTCTCTCATTATTGTACAGTCCTATAGTTGGTAGGATTTGATTTCTTTCATTATTGTACAGCCCTATAGTTGGTAGGATTTGATACCTCTTTGTACTTTATATATACTTTTGTGATCAATACAAGAATATTCATTCTCCCAAAACTCTCTACAGGGGTAAGATCTGCGTACACACTACCCTCCCCAAACCCCACTAAGTGGGATTATACTGGATTGTTGTTGTTGTTGTTGTTTCTATATTTGTCACGCATTCAACCAACTGTAATCACCAAATTTGATGGTATACCTAGTGAATAGTCGTGGAAAGACTAATTTCTTTAAAAACATATATCCATGTAAAGAAACCAGTAGTACTTAATTAAGAACTCAACAGATTTTGACAAAGAATTGTGAAGATTATGAAAAGCTCTAATTAAAAGAGTCACATCAGTCCTGAATTTGGGTGTTATTTTCCACAATATTTTTGGCAACATTTGATTATATTGTTGTATATGCTGAGCTTATGCTATCTGGATATGCTTGCGTTAAGCTGATGTTCCACTTGTAGATTTCAAAATCTGAGGTCCCTAAAAAAATAAAAGATTCATTCATATTTCATACATAGAACCCTAAAGCATACAGATCTTAAGATAAAGTATAGTAGAAATAAACAACCAAATATACAGAGTGGAATCTTTATTTATCAATATTATTATATATAAATAGAATGCTTCCAAATTTGGGTAGTTGATATTGAGATGAATTTTAGCATTTTCTTTTCTAGACTCCTACTGAACTCTATGGAACCTTTTTCTTCTGAGTCCGGAACCAAAGTATTAACAACTAATTGAACTTAAGCGACCAAAATAGCAACTTAATAGGGTAACTGACCCATAGCACATGAGCTATAGATAAAATTGTTCAATTTTTTTTACCCTCTATTTTGGTCGATTGAGTTCAATTGGTTCCTACTTTGGTTCTGGACTCCCTTTTTCTCATCATGATCCATGATTGTTGTACAAAGATTCGTGAGGTTTCCATCAAAGTACTCATATATGGGAGGGATAATGGTATAAAGAATTGTGAAAAAAATGTAAAACTCTTATTAAAATCGAAACCCTAGTGGGGCCGTTGATTTTGCACACTAAAATCGAAACCTTAGCCTTGGCTGAAGATTAGACGGGAAAGAGAGAGAGAGAGTACCTGATGAAGTCCCGTAGCCGATTTTGCCGGCGTCATTGAGAGAGAGGCGAGGAGATATAGAGAGAGAGACAGAGTAGGAGAGATTGTGAAAAAAAGAATTAGAAAATAAGGCTTAGCGGAAAATAACTTAAAGTTTCTGACGACTGTAGTCAGAAATTATATATTATTTAATTTTTTTAATTAAAAAAATTCCGGGTCCACTTGGTCAAAAGTTTATTTGACTTTCTGTCTCATATTTTGATTACGATAGTCGGAAACCTCTACTCGCGCAATTTCACACAAAATTTTATAATTATATTAGGCAAAAACGTATTCGGAATTATTCTTAATAATGAATTAAAAAATAAATATGACATTTCTGACTGCAGTAGTCGAAAAATTGCGACTGGCATTTTGTAGTCGGAATTTGTAGTCGAAAAAAAGGTATTTTCCGGTAGTGTCGGCCTCGCCCTCTAGCACGGCCTCGGCCTCACCCTCTGCCCCTCGTGGGAGCTGCTACTGGGGGCTCGGGCTGCTGATTAGCAGATGAGGAAGCGCGCGTTCTCGACATCTACGAGAGAACAGAATAAAAATTCAATCAGCATTGAGAAATCAACCGCAACAAGAAAGAATAAAAATGTGAAGTTTTCGTAGCTTTGTATCCTTTGGGAATAAACACAGACGTCCAACTACTGTAGTCAAAAATTATATATTATTTAATTTTTTAATTAAATAAATTTCGGGAACCACTTGGTCAAAAGTTTTTTTTGACTTTAGTATCTCATGTTTCGACTACGATAGTCGGAAACCTCTACGCGCGCAATTTTCCTCAAAAATTTATAATTATATTAGGCAAAAACGTATTCGGAATAATTCTTTAAAATGAATAAAAAAATAAATATGACATTTCCAACTACAGTAGTCGAAAAATTGCGACTGACATTTTGTAGTCGGAATTTGTAGTCGAAAAAAGGTATTCTCTGGTGGTGTCGGCCTCGCCCTCTGCCCTCGTGGGAGCTGCTACTGGGGGCTCGGGCTGCTGATTAGCAGATGAGGAAGCGTGCATTCTTGACATCTGTGAGAGAACACAATAAAAATTCAATCAGCATTAGGGGAGAGGATATCCTTTGCACGCATGTTAGTAGAGATGGATGTTTCACAAGAACTTCCAGATAATATGCTAATTGAAGAAGAAGAAGAAGAAGAAGAAGAAGAAGAAGAAGAAGAAGAAGAAGAAGAAGAAGAAGAAGAAGAAGAAGAAGAAGAAGAAGAAGAAGGAGAAGAAGAAAAAGGAGGAGGAGGAGGAGGACAGTGTAGAGTGCAAATACGGGAGTATGAATGTGTCACGATCCGAATTTTCCACCCTCGTGAGTCGTGATGACGCCTACTCGTAGAGTTAGGCAAGTCCGAAAATTTAGAAATTTAACTCTTTCATTTTTAATTCTTTTTTAACAACTGGTAATAACAAGTGATCAATATTTAATTAATAGCGGAAGATGAAATTTAGCGGAACACTTAGACTAATATAATACCAAAATAAATATGAAATACCAACATGTGTGTCTACCCATAAATCGGACTATCTAAGATTACTACATAAAAGTGTCTGAAGGAAAGAAACATAGTCTATCTCAGATACAAGTGATAACAGAACATAATAATAGATAGAAGAGACGACGTGCTTTCGGACGCCTGCATGACTACCTAGAGATCTCTGTGGCCTGAAGGCTGGTAAGTTTCTGGTATCTACAGAGAGTGCAGAGTATAGCATCAGCACAACTGATCCCATGTGTTGGTAAGTTTCTGGCCTAACCCCAATGAGGTAGTGACGAGGCTAGGACCAGACTCCAAATAAACTTGTGCATTTATATAATATATGGCGGAAAATAAACAGAAATAAGCAGTTTAAATAGGAGGGGGTATATGTTTTGGGGAACATATCAAATCCAGCAAAAACTAAATAGAAATCTGAAAGGACAACACAATATCTATAACAATACGATAATACTACTATTGCAGCGCGCAACCTGATCCCTTATCATTTAACATTGTTGCAGCGTGCAACCTGACCATCTATATAACTGTTGCAGCATACAACCCGATCCAATATAATATTTATTGCAGCATACAACCCGATCCAATATAATATTATTGCGGCGTGCAAGTTGATCTATATATAATAATAATGTTGCAACGCGCAACCCGATCCATATATAATAAAAATGTTGTGGCGCACAACCCGATCCATATATAATAATAATGGTGCGGTGCCCGCTATAAATATACAGTCAACAATAATCATAATAACCGTTCCGACAAGGGAATCAACAATAGCTACACTATCCCAGTAAGGGAATTCAACAGTACAAGTATATACGTCACGGCAAGAGAGAATCAGTTGTAATCAATCTTAACTCAACTTCTTCTCATCTCAGTTATCACCATTACTCAATCATAAGTAGGTTCCATAAAAATAAACCAAGTCTCTGCTCAATCTTAAAATTTACCCACTAAAACATCCATAGTATCATTTAAGAATAGCAATTAGCAAAATATGACTCAACTCCTAATCTCTCAAGATAAGGTTAGACCGAACACTTACCTCGATGCCTCAAACACAATTCGAGTTTCAATTATAGCTTTACCCCTTGATTCCAACGCCAATTCGCTTGTATCTAGTCACAAGTTAATTAATCACATCAATAAATGCTAAATGAATCAATTTGAATGCATGAAAATAAATTTTCTAAAGTTTTACCCAAAAAGTCAAAAATCGCCCCCAGACCCACATGGTCAAAACCGGAGGTTCAAACCAAAACCCCATTACCCATTCCCTCATGAACTCAAATATCAAAAGTGTTTTGAAATTGAACCTCAAATAGAGGTCCAAAACCCCAATTTTTTGAAAAACCTAGGTTCTACCCAAAACACCCAATTTCTCCATGAAAGTTTTTGATTTTAAGTTGAAATCATGTTAAAAGCTGCGAATCATTGACGAAAACTAGATTAAAATGACTTACAATTAATTTGGAGAAGAAGAAATCTTTGGAAAATCGCCCAAGTGTGTTTGTGTTTGAGAGAATATGAAAATGGATTTTAAAATCGGCTAAGTATAAAAGTTGCAGGTCTCAGATTTGAAAATTGCGAACAAGGGTTCGCAATCGCGAACCCCGACCTCTGCTGGCTTGGGAATTGCAAAGGCAAGCATCACATTTGCGAGCCCTTTAGTAAAGCTGGACTTCACATTTGCGATCAGAAATGTCACATTTACGACTTCAAGCATCTCTAGTCTACCTTGCATTTGCGAAAGAATCCTCGCATTTACGAGGTCCGGAATTGCATAACATAACTCGCATTTGCGAAATGAGGCAGGCTTGGGGTGGTTCGCATTTGCAACCAAGCCCTCATATTTGCAAGTGTCCCATTTGCGAGCCAGGCTTCGCAAATGCAAAGCCTGCAGGCCTGATCAAACCAGCAAAAATCCAGCAATTTTTTAAGTTCAAAATACACTTTGTGACCTATCCAAAACTCACCCGAGCCCGAGGGATCCAAACCAAATATAAACACAACCTTAAAAATATCCTAAGGACTTATCTGTGTGATCAAATCACCAAAATAATCTCAATAATAACGAATTAAACCTCAAATCAAAGAATTTTCTCAAACTTAATAAAACATCAAGTTTTACAATTTAGGTCTGAATCACGTCAAATGACATCCGTTTTCACCAAATTTCATAAAATTGTCATAAATCATATATAAGACATATGTCGGGCGCCGAAACCAAAATACGGGCCCGATACCATCATTTTCCAATCTAATTTTATTTCAAAATACCTTAAACAATTTTAGAAAATAATTTTCCTTAAAAATTTATTTCTCGAGATTGGGACCTCGAAATTCAATTCGGGCATACGTCCAAGTCTCATATTTTACTATGGGCCCTTGGGACCATCAAATCACAGGTCCGGGTCTGTTTACCCAAAAAGCTGACCGAAGTCAAATTAACTCATTTTGTAGCCAAATTTATTATTTTTCACAGTTTTCATATTTAAGCTTTCCGGCTACGCGCCCGAACTGCGCACCCAAATAGAGGTGCCTCTACATGAGGTTTTTAAGGCCTCAAAAATATAAGATTTAATTTAAAAGTAAGTGATGACCTTCAGGGTCATCACATCATGGAAGCCTGTATTATGTGAAAAAATGCTGCCAAATAGGTACCCATGAAGAGAATTGTGAGAAAGCAGTGTAGAAGAAGACCAGTGAGGTACAACAAGCAGAAAAATAGAAGCAACAATTAGGCAAAAACCAGATAAAAAATAGTGGAGGGCAAAAAATATTACTGAACAAGTAATAGAGAATAAAGGACAAAGTAATGTACAAGAGGAAACCAGCCGAGTGAGAAACAAGGAATGCAAAAAGAGCAGAATATGATAACAACACCAGGACAACGGGACAATGAGAACCTGAGCAGGAAATGGATATGCAGACATTTAAGGCAGCCAGAAGGGTACAGAAGATGAAGGACAAAACCAATTGTCAGTAAAGGGAAGCAATACTGGAGAAAAATATTATGAACATGTTGAACAAAAATAGGTATAGTCCATTGGTGATACAAGATGATAACAGTACTAAAAGAAGGACTGAAGGGATTAGCCTCAACGACGAAAATCCTCCATGATCCTTAGCTCAAGGAATATAAAAGGGCTTAACAAGCCCTTTAAGCAAAAAGAACTCAAGGCCTTTTTGTTCAACCAAAAAATTGTTTTACTAGGTTGCCTTGAGACAAGAATAAAACCTAGAAGTGGAATGAAAATTACAAAGATGTTTAATAAGGAATGGAAGATATACTCAAATGGAGCTGTGGAAAATAATGGAAGGATTTGAATATTCTAGAAAGACAGTTTGATACAGGTCCAAATAATTGCCAATTAGTGCATTGTAAGGTAAAAGACAAGGGATCGGGCTTCTCAAGCTATGTTATATTTGTATATAGGATGAACAAACTAAATGAAAGAAAGATTTTATGGGAGCAGCTAAGGCATATTAGTAAAAGTATGCAAGAGGCTTGGTTGGTTATTGGAGATTTCAATAATGTGTTGTCTGTTAATGATAAGCTCAACGGGAAACCGGTAAATCAGGGAAAAATAACAGATTTTCAAAAATGTATAGAAGATATTGGGCTGGGGAAATTAAACACGAAAGAGTGTGAATGGTCATGGTGCAATAAAAGAGATGATGAGGATAGAATCTAGGCATTTGGAAATGCTTCTTGGCTAACTCATTATAGTAGTCTAGAAGCAAATTTGGATTTTCCAGGTGTCTCGGACCACTCCCCCATTATTATAAATACTAAGGTAATGAGAAATCATTTACCTAAACCATTCAGGTTATATATTGTGCTTCTAAAGCAGAAGAAGTTTGAGAAAGTTGTTCAAGAGATATGGAGGCAAAAGGTTGAAGGTGTACTGTGTTCTTAGTATGGAAGAAGTTGCACAAGATAAAGGAGAGAACAAAGACAACGAATAAAGAACAGAACTCATTGGAGAAGACAATAGGAAATGCTAGAGACCAATTGAAAAGATTCCAAGGAGAAATGAATGAAGATCCATTCAATAGTTCTTTAATAGATACATAAAAGAAGATGCTGATATAAATTGAAAAGTGGGAAGATATAAATGAACAGGTACTAAGGCAAAGATCTAGAGCAATGTGGATTCTGGCAGGAGATCAAAATTCAAAGTTCTTTCATGCTTACTTGAAGGCCAGGCAATCAAGAAACATGATATCAGTAATATTTGATGAGTAAGGGAATAAGATGACAAATACTGCTAAGATAGAACACGAATTTAGAGGACTCTTTCAGTCTCTATTGGGTACATCAGCTAAAGAGCTGCCTTGCATTGATATAGAAGTTGCAAGAGATGTGACATGTCTTAGCAAAGAGAAACAACAACTGGTTAGTGTCAGAGTAACAGAGGATAAAATTGATGAAGCAGTGAGAGAATTACCATATGAAAAGACGCCAGGAATTGATGGATTCCCTGCTGAATTTTTCAAAACCTACTAGATTGTAATTGGAGATGAAATCAGGAAGGCAATTATAGAATTCTTCATGAGAGGTAAAATGTTGAAGAGTATAAACTGTACTACTGTGACCTTAGTGCCAAATGTTACAAGACCAAAATCTGTCAAAGAATTTAGACCAATAGCATGGTGTACGACCCTCTACAAGATAATAGCAAAGATCATCACAACTAGATTGAAGCTGGTAGTAGATTCTATTGTTGGGCGTGCTCAATCTGCATTCATAGAGGGAAGGAACATTTTGGATAATGTAATTATAGCACATGAATGAGTGAAAGGTTACAATCAAAAAGGGGTATTTCCTAGGTGTTTTATTAAAGTTGATATAAGGAAAGCGTGAAACTCAGTGGAATGGCCTTTTTCTAAAATGACTCTGGTGGAATTTAGACTGCCTGGGGGGTTAGTAAATATGATAATGGAGTGTGTGATGATAGTCAGCTACTCTTTGCTGTTAAATGGAGATTTAACAGAAAAGTTCCAAGCCAAAAAGTGACTAAGACAAGGAGACCCTATGTCTTCTTGTTTGTTTGTGCTAGTAATGGAATACCTAAACAGATCCTTGAAGAAGCTGAACCAAAATCCAGATTTCAACCATCACCCAAAATGTTCTAAAAATAATATAACACATATTTGTTTTGCATATGGTTTGATCATTTGTAGTTAAGCCAACAGGATTTGAATTCAGCTAATGCTAGGGAGGTTCAATCATTTCTCTGAGGTGTCAGGATTGAAGGCAAACATGGATAAAAGTGCTCTATATATAGCTGGAGTCTCAAAGGAATTTATAGACAAGATACTAAAGGAGATGCGGTTCACATTAGGAGAGCTTCCATTCAAGTATCTAGGTGTTCCACTATCTTATAGAAAATGGTTTACACAATAATGGATACCTCCGGTTGAGAAGATAATAGCAAGAACAAAAAATTGGACAGCTAAGTTTTTGTCATATATTGAAAGACTGCAACTGCGAAAGAGTGTGATTTTTAAGATGCAAACATATTGGGCACAGGTGTTTCTACTTCCTATGAAGATAATCAAGCTGATAGTTGTTGTTTGTAAAACTTTCTTATGGACAATAAGTACTGAGAATTCTAAGAGATCACTGGTTGCCTAGGACACTATATGCAGACCAAGATTAGCAGGAGGATTAAATATATTAGATCTCTATTACTGGAATAAGGTTGCCCTATGCAAGTTATTATGGGCCATAACTAAGAAGAAAAAGACCTTGTGGATTCAATGGGTTCACAGTTTCTACATTAAAGATGGGAATATTGGAAATATGGTACTACAAAGCAAGTAAGTTGGATAATCAAGAAGATTTTTTTATGCAAGAGAGTGGTTTATACAGCATTGTCCAAACGACACACTAAATTCTTATTGCAAGGGAGGTAAAGTTTTGTATCAAAAAGTTGTACAAGGCTTCATGACCTCAATACCAGAAGTGCAACTGGAAGAGATTAGTGACCACCTCAAAAGCAATTCCAAGACACCAATTCATTCTTTAGTTGGCATTACACAGAAGATTGGCTACTGTTGAAAGACTACAAAAATGGGGTATAGCAGTTAACAAAGATTGTATACTATGCAACAAAAGCACTAAGGAAACATTTGAACATTTACTGTTCGAGTGCACATACTCCAGAAATATGTGGAATGCAATGTTGAACTGGATAGAAATACAGCATCAGATAGGAAGCTGGGATGAGGAAATAGAATGGATAACAAAAGTGGTGGTCAATAGAACAAAGGGTGAAATGCTAGTGTTTCTACTTACAGCAATGCTATATCAGATATGGAAGGAAAGGAATAATAGAAAATTTCAAGGGGTTGAGACAACATATAACAAAAGGCTAAAAGAGATTGTCCTAATTCTGCATATATGAGGACAGCAAGTAGATAAATGGAGGAAAGAGTTAGAAAAACTGAATAGTTATTCTAGCTAGATAAAAATAATAGCTAGGTATTGATAACAGACATGTTAGTTTGATGTTTTTTTTCAATAGATTACAAATAGATGTATAGGAACTAGTTCAAGAGTCAAAAAAAGCTGGGGGATTGTAAATATTCTACTTGGTTAATACAGTATTTGATTCTAACCAAACAAAAATTAAAAAGAAATAATAATAATAATAATAATAATAATAATAATAAATATATGCTCGCTCTAGGTTTTACGTAGATGAATTATTAATGGACTTGTGAGCCATCTTATATGGGAGAAATTCAAAAATAGCCAAATTTACAAGTGGTCATTCAAAAATAGCTAGAATTTCAAAAAAGTAATCGAAATTAAATATATGCTCGCTCTAGGTTTTACACAGATGAATTAATAATGGACTTGTGAGCCATATTATATGGGAGAAATTCAAAACGACCATATTTGCAAGTGGTCATTCAAAAATAGCTAGAATTTCAAAAGTAATCGAAATTTAGCTACTTTTCATGTAAAGATATATAATAATAATAATAATAATAATAATAATAATAATAACATATGCTCGCTCTAGGGTTTTACATAGATGAATTATTAATGGACTTGTGAGCCATCTTATATTGGAGAAATTCAAAAATAGCCGGATTTACAAGTAGTTATTCAAAATAGCGAGAGTTTCAAAAGTAATCGAAACTTAGTCACTTTTCATGTAAAGATATATATGAAAGAAAACACTGTTCAAAATCTGAAAAATACATCAATCTAATATACTAGAGTTCCAGCATAAGTATGCTATAGTGTATGCTGGAACTTCAACATATTATAATGGTGTTCCAGCATAGGTATACTGGAACTCCAGCATAATATACTGGAGTTCCAGTATAATATACCGGTTCAACATAATATGTTGGAAGTTTATACACGGGTGCTCCAATCTCCAGTATATTATGCTGGAACTTTTCCCATGTTGGAGTTTCAGCATAATATGCTGGAAGTTCATACACGGGTGCACTGTTCTCCAATATATATTGTTGGATCGGTCTTTATTGTAGCAAAAGAGTGGTCATTATTCAATGACTTTGCAAATGCGGGTTATTTTTGAATGACCAGTCCGAAAACTGGCTAGCCCGTGCTATTTTACACCTCTTACATCCATTATGGGTAAACCCGACTCAATAACATTTTTCAGCAAACACAATTTAGGATTACCTTGCATGGTTTAATTTCAATAATTATTTATCTTTAATATGCCAAATACCATAATTTCGGCTTATATGCACTAACGAAAAGTCATACTGTGATACACAAAAATATATTTGAAAAACACAATCCACAGTTCTCTCTTTTTGTAGTTACACAAGAGTCTCCTTAATCAGAAAATAGATTACAAATGCAGGATAATATTCCATCTAAAGAAGTTTGTGACATTCGATCTAACAAGCCAGAAGTAAACAGTGAATGAAAATCAGTACAATTGATGAGAGGCTACATTAAAGAAGAAAAAATCAATAAATAACTTAATCATCTAAATTCTGTCACCAAATAAAATGACTTTTTCTACTACAAAAATCTGTGCATATTAGTTACACAGGCTTCAGGTTACATTTCATGTTTACGTAAAGAAGAAGAGAAGCTTTATCCTTGCCTTCAACTAACATAATTGTTCTGCAATTGCTTTGGAACTTTCATACCAAATCCATGCTTTACTCTTTCAACCCTGTAAGAAAATCACAAAAAACAGAGAAAAACCAGATATGGTTTTTAGAAAAACCATTTAAATTATATAACTTCCTCAAAGATTATATGCAAACAGATTACTGTCCAGCATATTTTCTGTTCAAGAATAGACAGAAGGTTTGAAACTTTTATTCAAATACATTATTAAATAGTCAGAAAGGCCGTGGAAACAGCCTCTTGCAAAAATGCAGGGTAACGCTGCATGCAATCAGTGGCGTACACAGGACTTTTCCCAAGCGGTGTCACATTTAAATAATGAGCACATAAACAAATCATTGAAATATTTTATAAATAAAAAGCAATTTAAATGCATTGATGTAATTATCATTTTAATGTTCAAAAAAGAAAGACAAAAAAATGAAAGAATATTTCAGAAAAAAGGCTAAAAAAAGCTATCTTTATCACAAATAAGTAAAGACAAACTTAGCAAGATATGTTTCTTTTCAAGCTAGGGTAGTATATTGTAGAGGGGTGACCAGTCCAGTCATTTTTAAATTGATTTGCTAAAAAAATAAATAGTTGAACATAAAGCATGAAGGATCGAACATGCAACCTTCCTGGATAAAGGTCACAGTCTTAACCAATGCCCTAGAGACTGCCTGTTTGTCCAGTGGTGTAACTAAATATTATTTGACCGTTCAAATGTTCAGATATCATTTTGACACATATATATTTAGTTAATTTCTCCGACGAAGCGGTGTCATGTGACACTCACCTAATGTAAATCCGCCCCTACGTATAATAGACCTTTGTGGTCCGGACCTTCCCTGAACCCCGTGCATAGCGGGAGCTTAGTGCAGCGGGCTGCCTTTTACATTATTAAATTTTCAGTCTGTTCATCTACAATTCTAAAGGTAACAGCCATGATTGAGATTTAAGAGAAGTCTGATATTCAATACAAAAGATAGAATAGATAACATTTTAGACTTAATCGACCAACAGCCACTATAAAAGAAATCTAATGATTATGCCAACTTATGACTTTACAACTTGAGGTTACTTTAATCCACCTAAACGAAACAGCATTCTCCTATGTTGCATGTGTACGTTCATACCCTCAGCTTCAGAAATTTCATCATAAGCTTACTGCACAAGCTACTTAGCCATTTAAATGCATAAGCTTCCGCATGGACTACACACTCTGATTAAAAAAGAATAGGTAGAGCATCTTTTTTTTATTAGTGATTAGGTTGCTTAAAATCTAAGCAAGAAGGCTAGGTTCTCAGGAAGATGGTCCGTTTTAGCTTTTAACTCCAATACAGCAACTGAAATCTGAAAACTATATCCAACAGCAGGCATACATTCACTCGATAAAGGGAGAGTTTCTCCCAAACAAGAATGGGGATACCAAAGTATCTGACAAATTGAACCCCACTAAGCCCTTTTTAACAGCTAAAACTTTATCTGACCTTTTGGCTAACTTTTTTGTTTTGGATAATAGGCCGTGATTAACTTCAATCTGATAGAAATTAGATGACCACAAGAATCATTAGCCGCTAACAGTGGAAAAATACAAGGCACACAACTAAATTGTTAGTATTACGGTCCTATTCTATGAAACACGGAGAGAAAAGTACTCTGTGATCTTTAAGTTAAAATATGGAAACTTACGTTGGGGCAAGTTTGCCAAGGCCATCAAGTTCTTCACCAGTGTGTTCATCAATTACTTTTCCTGAGATCTCAATGGAATAGAACTTATTTCTTGTCATAGGGAGACCTCTGCTCACCAGTAGATCCAAATCTTTCTGATGGAGCTCGCGTCCATTCACATAAATCCCTGTATTCCCAGCAGCACAATCTTTTGGGATTGGATAATTAAATTCTTCAATATTTGGCTGCAAGAAAAATTGTGATACTTCATCAATTTGGTAATCCACCAAAAAACTATCCAAGAGATATGTTCTACATCAGACATTATTGAATCCTACCAGAATGACGCCAAGGCAGGGACGGCCCATCACTCCCCAAAAGCCAGCTCGGTAGTCATACCTAGTTCACCATTTGAATAACAGAGTTTGAAGTCAATTTTCAGATAATCTAAGTTTATCATCATATATTAAAAGGCAATATAATATCCAAAAGAAAACAATCAAGAAAGTATCACCGTTGTAAATTTCACCGTAATTACTACCATCCAGAATTGTGAGAAAGCCAACAAGAAAAGGAGGAACTAATATGCATTTTTGAAACTAATATAGCATATAATATATTTTGTCCTTCTCAGTACAGATGCACTTACCAATAATCTCCTGGCTGAATGGGCCCCGCTAACTTCTCTGCCTTCTTAACAGCACGATCTGGTATCGGTCTTCCATTGACAAACACATTTGATCTTCCATTCTCTGAATTTTGACTAGACCTTGATAATTCTCCAAAGCTCCTTTTTATAAAACCCATAAAGGACTCATCTCCCTTGTTTTTTGCCAAATTTTCCTCTTTGCTTGATTGATTTGATTCCATAGATACACCTACATATTCATTCATTGAGACATCCATTTCCACTGCCGTAGATATATCTTTAATAGAATTCTGCCTAGAGGTACTTTTATCAAGTACGGTCCTCTCTTGATCAGTGTTCTCCTTCATGTTCTCCTTGATGTAGTTTTCTACCACGTCTTTGGGAGAGATACCATAAGTATGGTCCCTTCGAGATGAATCTAGGAGTGGCAAAGGATCATCTTCAAGGGGCATTTCAGCACGATGAGAAATGTCATGTCTAACAATCACGCTCTCTGGGCTTAGCTCATCTTCAGAAAGACTAGAAGATGAGGGATGAGCATTATGCCTCTTCTCAGGTTCAGTGGAATTTGATTTATGACTCCTTGAAGATGACTCGAGCTTAGCATCTGCCAAATGACAGTTATAGTTAAAGTTATCATAATCATCAGACCAAGGGATGGTCTCCTCATTCCTCAAATTCTCATTCGGCACATCAGCTGAATCAGGAGCAAACTCAGCAGACACTGGTTTAACTTGTGTAGGAATGGATACACCCGACTCATTGCTACCAAGTTCAAATAGAATTGTGGAGGAACAGGCTCCACATCTCATTCTCTTCTCGCTCTTTCCTGTCATCATTAGTTTCTTAGGCAGCTTCAGCACCTCAAAACAGCTACAACACGTAATGAAAGGGGCACCACCTGCTATAGCTTGATATACATGTCCAACTCTATGGGAAACAACCACTCTTCTAGGATAATGCCGATGACCAAGACCACCATTTTCCGGCTCCAGGTCATTCGGACTTCTTGTAAGTCGCCTTCCTTCATGATAATTCTTATTAAGGACATGAGAGCCTTCAGATGTATAACCCCCTGGACCATAACCCCCAGAGGTCATGTGGTGATGTAAAATGGGATAAGCAGGACCGTTTCGTGACCTTCGGCTGCCAAAACCAGAGGGTTGAATCACAGCAGGAACGTGATAGTTTTGGTTCAAGCAATGTGAACAAGAACATGCAGACTGGTGGAAAAGGGTTTCATGCAGATGTGGTACGAAGAAGTTATCCATGTGATGTCCAGGAAAATGTTCAGGGTACGTTTGGGGAAAAGGCTGATACAGCTTCTGATTGGGAGGCTTTCTGAGCATTTGTTGGTGATGTTCCTTTCTATATCCAAGAAATTCATGTGAAAAGTTGTTTGAAGGATATGCGTCTGCCATCATTGAACCATGTGGATCCTTATAAGGAATATTTACTTGTTGTCCATATGTGTATGGACGCTCTCGAACATTCTTAGCAGGACCTAGGGGATATCGGTTAGCACCGTAAGAATCCTGGCTATGCACATCGTGCCTGCTATATGGATCAATGGTTGTTGAAGCCATCCTTGCATCAACAGGAACCCTATCCTTAGGTTTCTCAGAAACATCACAAGTTCGGCTGAGTTGGTCCTTTAAGTCATTGATCTTCCTTAAGAGCTCAGCTCTATCGCTCTCCAAGTCCGCAACTCTAGCTACCCCATCCAAACCACCGTTGTACCTCCTATGGTTAACACAGTCATAGTAAGAACCCATGCCATTTTCTAATGGCCCGTCACTAGGATACGGAGGAGCACTGAACTTCCCTTGCCTTGTGGCAGCTGCACCATTTGCATAAGATCTTTTGATGTACCGACTGTCCATAGGTGGTCCTGAACCTAGTAACTCCGTCAAAGGCCTTACCCTTTTAAGCTCATTGCCAACACTGAGACCAACAGATTCAACAGTATTAATCTTTCCCCAATAATTATCCGCCCTAACACCATGATCCATCTTGCCTTTAGAAGTACTACATTCATTGTAACCATAATTGTTCTCTCTTCTAAACCTATCTAACCTCGAACCACTTAAAATTTGTTCATCCTCTCCAGCTTTATCAAAATCATACAAAACTTCCTTATCGTCAGATCCTGAAATCACTCTATTATGTGACACCATTCTTCCATTATGACTTTTCCCTTCTGTCCTCCTCGGTTGAATGTCACTGCTTTCCTCATCGAAATCAGAAACAGTATCTAAACTCATGGCAACCTCTCCTTTACCAGAAACTGCTCTACCCTTTTCACTATCTGATATCTCCGACAAACCATCATCCAAAATCCCCTTATTTTTCGCTGCATCACCATAATAACAAGCAAGAAGCAGAACTTTAGAATCTTAACAACAAGATACAGTGAAACTTAGCCTACAATAGTTATGCTAGAAGCATTACAAAAGTTCTGCTGCATTTGAATATGGGAACACTAAAGAAACAATGTACAAAGGGAAAATGTTGAATCTTGTGACAAATGTGAAAGTATTTAGAACAACAACTACTACTACTACGCCTAAGTCAGATAGTCACAAACAAGCTGAGGTCGGCTATATGAATCCTCATGCCACATTACTCCATTTAAAAGTACTTAATTCCACTTAAACTATTAGATGAGCAGTTTTACAAAATTCAAAATTAAGGTATAAACTATAAAAGTAAAAGAGAAAGGAATACCTCTAAGAACAGTACCACAACCACCACATTGGTAAACAGAAAAGTCATGAAGCTCAGGGAGAAGATTTCCACACTTTGGACAACGAACCAATCGAACATTTGCAGAAGCTTCTGCCATTTTCAAAATTTCTTGTAACTAACTCCCTTTGACACCAAAATTCATCCAAAAATGGATCAATAACAAGAACCCAAAATCACAAAACACAACGTGAAAAGGGGGAAATACCCAAATAAAAGCTCAATTCAAAGAGCAAAAATCAAGTCTTGAACTAGTCAAATTTAAGCAGAAATTGCAAAAGGGGATAAATTTTTCATACAAGGAATGCAAAGCTCAATAGAATCATACAAAGAGCAAAATCAAAACTCGAACTTGAAAATTTTAAGTAGAAATAGCAAAGAGAAAGTCTTTATAGAAAATTCCCAAATGAAAACTCAATGCAAAGAGCAAAGTGGGGTTATTGGACTAGACCAATTTTAAGTAAAATGAGAAAAGATGATGACTTTATCAGTTGAGGGTACAAAAGAAACACAAGAAAAATAAAGTGTAAAACTTAACAATTTCTTGTTGGTTAAAAAAAGGGCTGCAGAATTTGATGCTCCCAAGAAAGAGAAAAGGGAAGGTTTGGATTTGGAGGGAAGAGAAAAGAGAGAATATGTTTATGACCCGTTTCCCGACAATTTCTTGCTTTTCTCAGGCTACATTACAGTATTACATAAATAACAACTTTTAGGAAAGAGGGGACCAATATTCCTCTAGCCTAATACTTGTATAACTATAAGAATTTTGAAATTAATAATTTAAAATACGAAAAAGAGCCAAAAGTATTTTTATCATTTAATAAATAGTTTAAAATTACTTTTCGTCTATTTTTTAATTCAGAAATACACACAATGTTATTTTTCAAATTAAAAATACCCCTACAACTAGCGGAATAATTTGTCGGTCCTTTTAATAAAAGTGCAACGTTTTATAGCTTGTTTAGATGGTTGTTAAGTATCGTCTTTTAATATATCATATTATATATATTGCATTGTGTCGTATTAATTGATGAATATAATATATGGATAGATTGTATCGTTTGTCGTCATTTTATGATATCAAATACCAATAAGACAAAAAAATAGACTTACAATATTACTAAGAAAAAATATGATACGAAGTAGAAATATTATACAAAAGGCAGCATAAATAATAAAATATAATTATTTAATAGTAAGGAGTGCAAGACGAGAGAAAAAATAAAGGTAATGATACCCATACCAAATCGATCGTTACACAAAGTGACATTTTCATCGTACCCTAACGACGGATTTAACGATACCATAAAATAAAATTTAAGTAACAACAAAATAAACATTATATTTAAAACAACAACACAATTCAATATATAACAATCATCCAAATAAGTTGTTCACATGGCACCCCAAACAGGATTTTTGGTCCAAAAGTTAGATGGGAGTAAAACTTACAAGATTATACATATTATAATATTTATGCGATTATAAAAAAATTTTGCTAAGAAAATAAAGGTCTCATTATCACATTAATTAATGAAAAATAATGTAAAATAAAATTGAAATGGAGGAAGTATGGGGTAAATTTGTACTTCATTTTCTTTTGTCCTTGCTTATCTTATTTGGATTTGTTTAAAGGTGTGGATGATATTTCGTTTTCAATACTAAAGTAGCTTTGACAAAGCCAAAGAGAGAGCGATAGGGCTGTTAGCTGTTGTGCATCTTTAGTCAAAAGTAATTTCAAGTATGGCTTGTTCTTGAGCGACTTGGTCTTAACTCCTTACACTATTTGACATCATCTTCTTTTTTGTCCAATTTCTTTCTTTTTAGTTGCTTTCGTTTCAAAAGTTTACTCGAAGCAAATCTTTGTAGATATTAGGATAAGGAACAATGTTGTCTTTGAAGTACAAATTTCTTTTTACAATTTTAACTACTACACTGTCTAGTGTTTGAGATTCATCAATCCAACAACCATAATATAATTTTATAATGAGTGGAGTCTGGAAGAATAATATATACGCAAACATTACTCCTATCTTGATGATAGAGAGGACGGTTTCAATAGACTCTGCTAAAAAAAAAAGAAACAATAATAGCATCAAGATGATAAGAAACAAAAATAGAATATATAATAAGAGAACAAGCATTATCAACGGTAATATAATAAGAAAACATATACTTAATTAAGATTGTCAATAACCGAAAAACAAAGCTTGCTATTGAGACTCATCAATCCAGATAATTTAAATTCGCCTAAGATAGATTCACTAAGAGCTTGTTTGAAGGGTTGTTACGTATTGTATTATACCATGTGCCTTCTTTTTTTATATTTGTAGATAAATCAAGTATTGATTATGTTGTTCATACTGGTTTTATATTATTATTGTTAATTTTTCGTTTTCGGCTTGTTTTTTCAAATATTGTCTTGTGGGTATTTGAGTTTTCGATGTTTCTTTGTATTTTTTAGACACCCATATGGCGTTCTTGAATTTTTAGACAACTGTATCGATTCTATTTGTATTTTAATATTTCTATTATTGTTCTTGATTTATTTTGTGTCAATTGCCTTGTACAGATTTTTCTCTATTCATATCAGTTATTCAATTGCATTTGACATTTGGACGAAACTGTTTCAATTTTTGTCAAAAAAAATCTGTTTCTTTCCGTTTAAACAAAGTTTGAATCTTTTTTGGAATGTCAATGATTATTGATTTCCTTCTTGGTATTTTTCTATGCTTTTAAGGGATTTTTTTTCAAAAAGTATATTATTTTTTATTTTCGGATATTTTTTCTCTTCCTTTAAAAGTGATCTCAGAAAGATATAAAAGGGGTTTTTAACTTTTAAGGGTAATTTGAAGAAGATATTGGTTTTTATTTCTGGGTTTTTTTCTCCCCCTATTCTCTTGGTTCCGTGCTTGTGTGTTTTGCAGGTATCACTTTTGGGAGGTGCACGCGCATAAGCAGTAGAGTAGCAGCTATATGATGGTTTCCGCAACATTAGGAGTATACCAAGTAGGGGTGTTCATCGGGCGGATTGAACGGCTTTTTACTCTTAACGGTTTGGCTTAACGGTTATCGGCTTTTAAATGTATTAATCCGTTAGCCACCCGATAAGATATCAGGCGGATTGGTATCGGGTTAGCTCTTATAGGGCGGTTATTGGGCGGCTTATCGGCCTAACATACATATTTACTAGAATTTGATAGATCTCTTCAGGCAATTATAGATCAAACACCTATTCTGTCATGTTTAGCTTCCACATCCCAACACATTTTAGTGATAGCAGCTTTGTTCCACAATTGGATATTCATTAGATTTAAGCCTCCACTAGACTTAGGAGAACAAATTTTTTCCCATGAGATCAGGGCCTTCTTAGTAATGGTATTGGTAGCAAACCAGATATAGCTTCTACAATAGGCATCAATAAGCTTCAGCACCTTAACAAGCAATGGCAACAGTTGAGCCCAGTAGGTTTGGATGCCAAAAATCATACTTTGTACTAGCTGAACCCTTCCTACATATGACAGCTTCTTGCTGTCCATGAAGATATTCTTATCACTATTTTTTAGATAAGGGGTTGCCATTGGATCATTGAAATCTTTTTGGTTGATAGTAGTATGCCTAAGTATTTGAAAAACATTTCTCCTTGTCTATATCCCAGGTGTTGTAGGATTCTATTTCTTTCAGCTGGAGAGACCCCTCCAAAGTACACAGAGCTCATTCCCAAGTTGGCTTGTAGACCAAGGGGTGTTCATCGGGCGGATTGGGCGGCTTTTTACTCTTAGCGGTTTGGCTTAACGGTTATCGGCTTTTAAATGTATTAATCTGTTAGCCACCCGATAAGATATCGGGCGGATTGGTATCGGGTTAGCTCTTATAGGGCGGTTATTGGGCGGCTTATCGGCCTAACATACATGTTTATTAGAATTTGATAGATCTCCTCGGGCAATTATAGATCAAACACCTATTCCAGTATACCTTCATATGAGCTAGCTTGTTAATGTCTTTTCAGGGCATTCATTTTTGAGGTAGTATAGCTTTGCCCTCCTCACTTTTTTCTTGTCCAGCACCTTCATCTACTTTATGTTGCGCGAGTACCTGCAAATCATCTAGATCCCGAGATTAAAAATGCTTAGAAGTAGAAATAAACTTTTGTTAATCATTTTCAAGGGTTTTAGTTTTTTTTATATTTAATAAATATAAATAAAAATAAATTATATATATATATATATATATATATATATATATATATATATATATATATATATATATATATATATATATATATGTATGTATGTATATAAAATATATTTATATTCTTAACGGGTTAACGGATTAGCCGTTAAGAAATTGAATAATTCATCCCCAAACCGTAAACCGTTAATAAAAAATTCAATCCGTTCCCCGTCCGTTTAGCCGTTAAGCCGTTACCAGTAAGCCGTTAAGCTTCGGTTTGGATCGATTTTCGATTTCGGATCTGTTTTGAACACCCCTATGTAGACCTGATGCTTGTGAGAATTGACTGAAGCACCTATGCATAGCAGTTGCTGATACTAAATCACCTCTTGTAAACAAAAGTAAGTCATTAACAAAGCTTAGATGTGTGATGCCAAATCTGTCAGACTTTGGATGGTATTTGAAGTCTTTATTTTCTTTTAGACCATTTAGACTTCTACTTAGGTACTCCATGACAATAGCAAATAAGAAAGGGGACATAAGATCCCCTTGTCTAAGTCTCTTTATTTATCAGTATGGTATAATTGACGAATCCAGCTAGTAAATTATGTAGGGAAGCCTAAAGTATCCATTACCTATTCCAAAAAGACCCAATCACTGCGCCATAGGCCTTTGTAGATCAATCTTGATCATACACCTGTTAGAAGTATATTTTTTTGTATAAGATATAAAACTAGTTCTATATTTAATAATAAAGCACTAACTTTATTATTAAACAAACATATTTTAGGCTTTACTTTACTTGTTTATATAATAATTCTACTCCATATCCTATTTTTTCTTTAGTAATGTTGTAAGTTTATTTATCATATTTTCTGGTGTGTGACGTTATAAAACGACAGCAAACGATATAATCTATCCAAATATTATATTCATCAAATAATAAAATACGATACAGTACAATATAATACGATACATTGTGAAACAATATGTAACAACCATCCAAACAAGCTGTAAGATATGCAAAATACTTCGAATCAAAAAGTTTTTTTAAAAAAATCTGAACTCGAGACTAGGCTCAAAGCAGATATCAGACTCCAGGTGAAAGAAGAAAAGTTAGAAAATAAAAGAAGATACCTGCTCGCCTCACCTACTGCATAACTAAGAGGACATTAGAAAAAAGTGAAAATACTATACGTATATATATTATTCTTCACATATTTAAGGCGCGATGGCTTCGTGGCAACTTAAACTTGTACCGGATTTTAAAGCTGATATACAAATTTATATTATTCCCATTTGAACACTCGAGCTTGAAAAATGAGTACAAATAAATACATACAGTAGTGCGTGTATATTAATGCGATGACATGTACAACATATTATATACTAGGCTATTTATTACTTGACATATATTATTTGTGGGTCCTATTCTTAAATACTAAATAAGCAAAAAAGAAGTCACAAATTTAGAGAGAGAGAGAGAGAGAGAAGACATGACTCTTCCCTTTGTTCACTCACTTCTTCCTCTTCTCTGTTCACCCACCTTCATTCCTTTCCTGAATTTTTTTCTTCTTTTTTTTTTCGTCGGTATTATTTCTCTCTCTTATTTCTAAATCAAATTTTGTTCGTCTGCCAAGGATACAAGTAATTTCTTTTTCCTTCTCATATAATGCAATTAAGGCATATCGAACTGAGTTCATTTCATTTGCCAAATCCTCCAATTATATCTGTTGAAGAAGAGAAGTGTTTGATTTTCTCAAATCTATAGGCTATTTCTGGCTTGTCACTGCATTGTTGCATAAGAAGGTTATTTCAGGGATTCGGAATGTTAGAAAGTTAAGAGTCAGTGGAGGAAAAAGTTATCAATTTGTCCATCTACATCAACTTGAATCGTTGAGTCTTGAACTTAATTTTCGAGGGGTGTTACCTGAGATTTCTCCAGCGACCATTTCAATTTGTACACAATGCATTAGATTACCTATCAGAACTGAGATTTGTGGATAACGTTAAAATCTTTATATGCAAATGGTGAAATCAACGAATTTGATTTTATCCCCAGAATTTTTAATGTGCATCTGGTTGGAAATTCCATCCAATACAAGAGTTGGAAGGGGGTAGATTGGGGGGGGGGGGAGGGGGGGAGAAAGAAAAAAAGGGATGTAGGGGAGGACGATAATGGGGGAAAAGAATACAGGGGGTGAAGGAAATTTTACTGGGGGAGGGGGAAGAGGGTTGGTTTATTTTTTTTCTTTTTAATTTGTATTTTTTTTGGTTCTATATTTTTCTAAAATTAAAATTATTGTAGTCACACGCGTATTTTTTGTGACTTGCACACACTTTGTCTACATCATCTCTGTGACTGCCATATGTGCATGGTCAACGAACTAATAGGTTTATTAGTTATCAAATGAAAAAAATGTAAGTTTGTATATCAGCTTTAAAATTTGATACAAGTTTAAGTGGCTAGGAAGCCATTACACCCATAAATATCTAGTTTACTCCTTATTTATAATTTCTAGGTATATCTAGCTATTTTAGTTTATACTCAAGCTTAACTCTGAAATACTGTCTGCTTATCATCTTAAAATCATTAGAGGAAGAAATTGCAAAAGACAGGTTATAGTTACAATAACAATTCAGTATAATTTTACAAAATAAAGCATAAATATAAAATATACGCAAATCTTACCTTTATCTTATAAAAGTAGCTAAAGGTTTTTGATAGACCCGACACAATACAAATTAAATTAATTTGGCGTATTAAAGTAAAAGTTTAGGTGAAATAGTTGAATTTCTGCACCTGCAAATTATAGAGAGTTGAACTAGAATTTGCCATCCATGATTATTGCTGCGGATGATATAAGCGACTACGTCTTTAAGCTATTGGAAAATTAATTATATATAGTACTACCAAGACTAATAAATTTGAAACAAATTAGGTTTGACTTAATACAGTTTTAATTAAAAACAACAAAAAATAACTACCAACAACCATCGTGGTACCCATAATAATTTAAGAACGATCTCAGGTGTAAGAGAGAAGAATATATAGTTAGAAGTTCTGCAATCACACACACATATATATATATATATATATAATGTTTTCACTTTCTTTTGCTTTTAGCTTAGCTAAATTCTAGTTGTTTGTTTCAAAAAGTTTCATAGTTATAAGTATCTTTTGCAGCTACTTGACATAAAGACAAGTAAGTCTTAAACTTATCACAGTTCTACTCAGTAATTCAATTTATGAGATCTCCGCGTTCTTAATCAGAGATAACATGTTTAAACTTCGGAAATAAAAAATTCTTAGCAAAGAATAATTATCTCTTAATAGGCTTAACACAATGCGAATTTAAATTAGCCGAGACAATATATTCCAAATATGTAATAAATGATTTACCAATAAAAAGCAACTTAAATAAAGAGTGTATTATTCGAAAAGGTCACTATTAAAATTTCAAAAAGTCATATATCTCTCTAATCAAGCTTCTAAAATCAGCTTATTTTAAAAAGTGAATTTTAGAAACCGCTGTTAGGCTAAAGGTATTTTTGAGTAGCAACTAATGTTTGGTCAAACTTTTAAAAAATTATTATAAATACTTTTCAAAAAAATATTTTTGTGAAGAAGTTCTTTTTTTCTACTTTTCAGAAATTGATTTTGTTTTTACATAAAATTATTATTTTTTTCCTTCTAAAAGTTTAGCCAAACATTTTAACATTGGAACTTTTGGCCAAGCATGCTAATTGGAATAACAAAGCTACGATCTCATAACTAACAATTCCAAGAGAGAGAAAATTAAAGAGAGAGACCTGGCGACGGAAAGCAAGCAGCTAACCACCGCCAGCCACCGCAAGCCACCACCACCACCTCCGCAATTACTCACCCCTGTAAAAATGGCTAGAATCGTTACCCCAGAGAGTGGAATTCCTCAAACCCTAAACCCAATACCACTAGGGGTGTTCAAAACCGATCCGAAACCGAAAACCGATCCAAACCGAAGCTTAACGGCTTACTGGTAACGGCTTAACGGCTTAACGGATGGGGAACGGATCGAATTTTTTTTATTAACGGCTTATCGGTTTGGGGATGGATTATTCAATTTTCTTAACGGCTAATCTGTTAACCCGTTAAGAAAATAAATATTTATATATTTATATAAACTTTAGTGATAGAATTGAGTTGTCTAATACATATATGGTTCTATGTGTGTCATGGAGAAAGAAGAATTGAAAAGGTTGGTTATGACTAGAGGAACGACACCCCATGAAATAAATTTGTGCATTTTGGATGATTGTTTGTGGAAAATGGAGAACGATAGTTATTTATAGAAGAGGAGTGTAGAGAGTAGAATTTAACAGAGCACTTCAGTTTTTTAAAGTTCATTGTGGGAGCTGAATGGAAATTTGCGTGACAGATTTTTTTTGGTTATATCTGAAGTAGTGTGGCCTCTAACAGAAGATAAGTTCTGTTTCATTTTTCTCGATACTGAACTAGTAGTGAATTTATCTATTTTATAATCTACATGCTAATGGTGATTTTTTCATTAGCTGCATCATATTGCCTCTAAAATATTATTTTTATGGCAATTCATTATTTCTACGACGAGGAGAATAAGAGATATTTAGTGAACATGTATGATAGGCCGATAAACCGCCCATTAACCGCCCTATAAGAGCTAACCCGTTACCAATCCGCCCGATATCTTATCGGGTGGCTAACGGATTAATACATTTGAAACCCGATAACCGTTAAGCCAAAACGTTAAGAGTAAAAAGCCGCCCAATCCGCCCAATGAACACCCCTAAATATCACTGTTACAGTGGTTCTTGGGTATGGGAAGCGCTCCGACCGTCATGCAACCACTATCGGAGAAGGAGGAAGAAAGAAAGCAATCGAAGGAAGCAACAATGATCACAACAGCTAGAAAGCTCACATATTCAGTCGAATCTCAAAAACAATCTTTTGCTGAAGTGATTACAGGCAACAGAAACCAGAAGCAGGGCATGCAACTCAAGTTCTATTCTCCGGTGGTCAAAGATGGAATGAAAATCGCCAAATTGAACCCCAAGGAGATAGAAGTTCAGACACGAAAATGGAAGACTGCTTCTATCGGATATGTGCTCGGAGGTAATCCAAATTTCAAAGATGTGCTAAAATTTGTATATGGAGTTTGGAATACTATAACTGCACCGACTGTACTGTTACATGATGATGGATATTTCATCTTTAAGTTCGAATCGACGGAGGATAAGGACCTAATAATGCAACAGGGGCCTTACACCTTCAAAGGCAGACCTATGATATTGAAGGATTGGGATCCCAATTTCAAAATCCAAAATGAATCAATGCGAATTGTGCCAATATGGGTCAATTTCCCAGAATTACCAATCCAATGTTGGGCAGAAGAAAACCTAGGGAGAATAGCTAGCCTAATTGGCAAACCTATATGTACTGACAAGCTCACTTCTGAATGTGAAAGGATCTCTTTTGCGAGAGTTCTTGTGGAAATGGATATCAGCCAGCCATTACCTGATGAAGTACATATTGAAATCCCGGATGGAAGAAGCTGGGCTCAATCAGTGAAGTATGAATGGAAACCAGCTTTCTGCTTAGACTGCAATTCTTTTGGGCATAAAAATGGAGAATGTCAACAGAAAGAGAAGCAGGACCATATAACACAGAATCAGAGAAAGAGAAACAGAAAGAAACACACAATGAAATGACAGCAAAAACCTGTAATGGAAGAGGAGCATACCAAACAACATCAAGCAGAACAAACAGTTTCACCTGAGGTGGAAATATCACTTGATAGTCGAGGGAAACAGGTAGCAACTGTAGAAGGCCCTAAGGTCAAAGGGGAGATCAGTTATGAGGAATTGGCTATTAGGAATGCAGCTGCTGTTTTAACTATCCATGAACCTGCTGACCAACAACAGGAAAGCAGAAGAGAAACAACTATTAGGGATAAAGGGGGCAGTTCCACCATCCATCCATCATGATCCTTGTGTCATGGAATATTAGAGGACTGAATAAGTCCTATAAACAGAGAGAACTAATGAAATTCCTGAGATTAAATAAAGTTGAAATGATAGCTTGTCTTGAAACAAAGGTGAAACAGCAACACTCACAGACAATCTACAAGAAGTTTGGAGATGAATGGCATATAGAAAATAACTATACTGCTGCCCCAAATGGGAGGATTTGGTTAATGTGGAAAAGGCTGAACATCCAGGTTGTAATCCTAGAAACAACTGACCAGATGATACATTACCAAGTGACAGACAGAAATTCAACATTTGCAAGCTACATAACTTTTGTCTATGGATTACATTCAATCCAGCAAAGAATACCCCTGTGGAGAAGTTTGCGAACTGCCCAATACAGTGGTCCATGGCTGATATTTGGTGACTTTAACAGTGTACTGGAGATGGATGACAGGATCAATGTGCAACTTGTACACCAATCAGAGACAACTGACTTCCAAAGCTGCATTGAGGACATTAGATTAGGGCAGATAACCAAAAGAGGCAACATATTCTCTTGGAGTAACAAGAGAGATGCTGAGGACAAAATTTACAGCCATATTGACTGGGCATTTGGCAATGATGAATGGTTCAAATCCTATACTGATGTGGAAGCAATGTACATGTTTCCCGGATGCTCAGATCATTCACCCATACTGCTAGACACAGAAGTTGTAAAGACCAAGGTAAACAGGCCATACAGATTACTAAATTCAGTCATGAACCATCAAGAATACAGGACAGCAGTCCATACAATCTGGAACCAGCAGATTCAAGGATGTGCTATGTACTCTATATGGAGCAAACTGAAACAGGTCCAAAAAACCACCAGACACATTCACAAGGAACACTCATCTGCTAAAAAAAACTGCAACAATTCAGAGAGGAACTGGCTGAAACACAAGACAAATTGAATGAAGACCAGTTTAACAGACAGGAGATTCAAAAAGAAAAACAACTCTTACAGAACATTGAGAAGTGGGAAACAATTCAAGAACAGGTTCTGAGACAGAGATCAAAAGCAAACTGGATCCAACTGGGGGATAGTAATACCAAATACTTCCATGCCTACATGAAATCCAGACAAGCAAGGAATAAAGTAAGCTGTATCCTAACAGAGAACCAACAGAAACTTACTGATTCACAACAGATTCAACAAGAATTCATCCAATTCTTCCACAACCTACTGGGTACAGCAGCAGATCAAAGTCCAGGCATTGACATCAATGTGTCCAGAGATGGCCCCTGCCTAAGTCTGCACCAACAGCAGCAACTGATGAATCCAGTGACTGTAGAGGAAATCAAACAGACAGTACAGAATCTGCCTCAAGATAAAACTCCAGGTATTGACGGCTACCCTGCTGAATTTTTTAAAGAATTCTGGCCAATTGTCGGGGGGGGGGGGGGGGGGGGGGGGGTTACCAGGGCAGTGAAACAATTCTTCCAAAATGGAAAAATTCTAAAACAGATTAACTGCACCACTGTTGCTTTGATTCCAAAAGTTAAAAATCCTGGCTATGTCAAAGAGTTCTGTCCCATTGCCTGCTGCTCTACTCTGTACAAAATCATCTCAAAGCTCCTAACAAACAGACTGAAACTGGTTGTAGATCACTTAGTAGGGCATTCCCAGTCAGCATTCATAGAAGGGAGAAACATTCTGGATAATGTAATTATGGCCCATGAACTGAGCTATACTCACAAGACAATATCTCCTAGATGCATGATCAAAGCCGACATTAAAAAGGCCTATGACTCTGTTGAATGGGACTTTCTGAAAGCAGTACTTCTAGAATTTGGAATTCCATACAAACTAGTCGTGCTAATAATGAAATGTGTTACCACAGTCAGCTACTCCATTCTGATAAATGGAGGACTGACCATCACATTTGAAGCAAGGAAAGGACTAAGATAGCGAGATCCAATGTCCCTCTGCCTATTTGTCCTAGTTATGGAATATCTAACTAGATCTCTAAAGAAATTGAGCAGGAATCCAGATTTTAACTTCCATCCAAAATGCACCAACCTACAAATCACACACATATGCTTTGCAGATGACCTTCTGATGTGCTGTAGGGCTGATGAAACCTCCATGAAATTACTGATGAAGGAATTTGAACACTTCTCTAGTGTATCAGGACTTAAGGCCAATATGGATAAAAACTCTTTATATATAGCAGGTGTCTCAACTGAATTCAAACAGAAGATTTGTTCTGAACTAAACCTCACGGAGGGCACCTTCCCCTTCAAATACCTAGGAGTTCCCCTATCTACAAAAAAGCTCAATATATCACAGTGTATGCCCCTAGTGGAAAAGATAGTGGACAGAATCAGAAGCTGGACATCCAAGCTCTTATCTTATGCTGGTCGAATACAACTTATCAAGAGTGTCCTGTTTGAAATGCAAACTTACTGGGCCTAGATATTCCTCATACCAAAGAAAATCATAAAACTGGTCAATGGAATTTGTAGGAATTATCTGTGGACTGGTAGTCATGAAAATAGCCATAGGAACCCGATTTCCTGGGAAACAATGTGTAAACCAAAGGCAGCAGGAGGTTTGAACATTATTTCCTATGAAAGGTGGAATAAAGCAGCTCTGTCAAATCTCCTCTGGCATTAATGGCAAAGAAAGACAAACTCTAGATCAAATGGATCCGCTGTCACTACATAAAGAAGAAGGACCTTAATACAATGGAAATTCCAAAACAAGCTAGCTGGCTCGTTAGGAAACTGATTGGAGCAAGGGAATAATGGGCAAATAATGAAACAGGAATGCAAACATGTACTCAAATAGGCCATTTAGCATCAGAAAAGCATACATTCATACCATCCCGCAATACCCCAAGATCCGCTGGAAAAACTTAGTGATGGTGAATGGCATGCTCCCAAAACAGAAATACATTTTATGGATGGCGCTGCACAAGCGACTGGCAACAGTTGACAGATTGGTTAGATGTGGTCTTCAAACTAATACATCATGCGTCCTATGTGGAATAGATGTTGAAGAAACACATGATCATTTATATTTTGAATGCGTATATTCCAAAAACCTGTGGAAAGGTATGTTATATTGGATGAAGTATCAAAGAACAATTGGTGCATGGGAATCAGAAGTGCAATGGTTGCCGGGCAATGTCAATAGCAGGAATCCCAGAAAAGCCATCCTCGGAGTGGTGTTTGCAGCAGTAGTCTACACCATCTGGACGGAAAGAAACAACAGAAGGTTTCAACAACTGAACAGAACCAGCCAAGATCGAGCAAAGGAGATTACAATTCAAGTACACATTGCTGGAATGAAACACTCTAAATGGAATCCCATTCTGCAGACTGTGAATCACTATCCCTTATGTGATTCTTCATAACACTTTCTTTGTCTGTAATAGAAAATAGTTTAACAATCATAGTTGTAGAGTTTACTGTTTGATTTTAATTTTGAGATCTGTTCTAGAGTCCAAATGAACAGCTAATGTAAATTGCTAATGGTTGAAATAAAATTTCTTTTCACAAAAAAAAAACTAACAATTCCAGTGTTATCCAATTGAATCAATTTCTCTCTTCTCCGCATAGATTTTACGTAGTCCGTACGTTTTCTACTGCTCTTCCAGACATTAGTTTCTAAATATTTTAGGAGTTAAAGTTCTTGATTACTTAAAAGATAAGTATATTTATTAAATTCATATTTATTGATAACTTGATAGATAAGTATATATTTATTAAACTCGTAGTTAAGCAAACGCATTTTCCCAAAAAAAAGAATTTTTAGTTGTCAGAGACGCCATTTTTGTCCAATGTACGCTTTAGTAAAGGGCAGTTTCACGTACGCTCTATTGATTTTGTTCTTATTTTTCTGCAGAAATTCTTAATCATGTGACTGACTCTGTGACTCAGAGAATCTTAATCAAACTCATCATTTCCGTTTATGACTTTAGACTCATCATCTCATTTTCAACTATTTTTTGTCCACTAGACACTAATAAATTGTGCAGCCTAGATCAAGATTGATCAATAACAAACTCAGTTTGGAGGAGAAAGAATGAGGAAATGATTCAATTACTGTCTTACTGATATGAAGGTGAAAGTAGAGCGAAAACCGACCTTCATGGTTAGTAAATTGCTAAAATCGTCTAGAAATACCAACCGAAATTGACTAGAAAATTAGAAAATCAATCGATTTTCGATCTACTTTAATATGTCGAAATTAAGTTGGTCGCTAAAAAATAGCGACCAAAATCGGTCGCAATCTCCGACATATTTCAGTCGGTAAATTAATTTTCACAAACGACCAAAAAGAAAAAATTTGTCGAAAAAACCGACTGAAGTGGGTCAGTATTTTTTAACTATGCAATTAAAAAATACACCGTCTAAGACTCGAACCAAGGTCTATATCGTGGCAGGATACTATTCTAGTATTAGACTATTAGTACATTTTGGTTAAGACTTTATTTTAATTTATTTGTACTCTTTAATTGCATTTTCGCGCGAAAATAAACGATCAACTTCTGTCGGTTTTATTAAAAATATAAAATTATCGATCTAAGTCGGTCGATTTTTTTAAATGGCTGACTAATATCGATCCGTAATCGGTCGGTTTTTTGAATATTAATTTAAATTTACCTTATATGTTTCATAAAAAATAAATTTCACGGGATGCTAAAATAATTTTCTGCATTTTTTGCGCTAAAAACCCGAACGAAATTGGTCGGTTTTGTAAAAAAAATTTAAAAATAAATATTTTGAAAAATCGACCGACTCGGTCAATCGGTTGGCCGTAGTTAATTTTGGCTGGATTTTTAGTAGTGCTTAAGCAGGATTCAGAACTAGTTTCAATTTGAATGTAAAAGTCAAGTTCGAAAATGAGAATTTTTTTAAGTCCAGTTTTCTTTTCTTTATGTTCTCGAAGCGAATCCTATCAAATACTTTGCATTTTTATGATTATCTTTACTTTAGATATCTGGAAAATCCTCCTTAATAGACGAAATATTCTTAAATGATCTTTAGCTAGGTCAAGTGCACCAGCTTTAGTCTTCTACGTCTCATCTTTTATTTTACGTAATCAAGTTACATTTTCTTTATCCTTCTAGAATAAGAATAAGATTGTGTTTATTCTAACTTCCAAATTTTATCGATGGAATTATAATGAGTTATTATTGTTATTGTCGATATAGCAATTCAACTTTATTTAAAGGCCTATCATAATAAAGTGTAATGCTAGCACTTAACTATACACACCTTCTCATATGTTTAAATCAATCCATTGCTATTGAGACTCTTTTGAGTTCTAAAGCTATGTCAGTGATCAACACAAACGGACAGATATTATTTTATATAAAAAGAAAAGAAGAAAAAAAGAGAGAAAAACAAGCAAGCTCTTCCTTTCGAGTTAATTTAGATAGATTCATATGGAAAGAGATTGACATTTGACAATATTCTTATAAAATTAAATTGAAAAATATGAATGCGTTATTAATCAATACGTATAAAGCAAAAGATGGAACATCTATTCAAATTACACTTTCTCGCCTTTGTTAATTAAATTACCAATACTAGAACAAAAGCTATAAAATCCCCTCTTTTCTCACCTTATTTTCATTACTAGTCTTTTCTCCTTCCTTGTAGCTATAAAATCTTCTCAACTTCGATACGTCAGTCTCCGACCCCGATTCCGTCGCCGACGAAGATCTCTCCGGCTGTGGCAAGCTGATCATCATATTCCGTCCGATCAAATGAACAAGTGAAACTAACTCGAAAGAATCATACAATGGGCTCCCACAGTCCCATATAATAGAAGAATTAGAACCTTGATCATCATCTTCTCCTTTTTTCATTTTTTCTTGAACTTTTGATCTTATTGTTAGCTATATATATGTCCTAAGGTTATTATAGATATTGGAAATACAAAAAGGTCAAGTTTGACTCAAGTTGTTGTTTTTGTTGGGAAAAATTGATGTAATTTCTAAATAATTGGATTATCTAATGGCTAGCTAGCTGTCTCATGTTGTAGATTGAAGTTTAATTCTATTTATTAATTCTAGTATGGGATTTTCTTATTGTTTTATATTTCTTATATGACTGTTCCTTTCTATGTATAGGCAGTTATGTTGGTAATTTTGTCTGTGTGAGTTTGCTCATAGTCGATCCTAAGCTCGGATAAAGATGGAGGATTGTTGTAGGTAAATAGTCAACGAAAATTTACCCAATACATGATGAACTCTCACAATATAGAATACATTGTTGAGACGTGCTCAGCAAGGCACACATTACATCAGATGAGTTTCAATACCGCGACATGGTCCGTGATGATTCATATAAGTCAAATCTCTTTGTAACAATTTCGTTTGTCTCAATATTTTTTGGTTGTTATAGTAAAGTATTATTATAAAGGATATATATTATAACATAACATAAAAAATCAATCCTAAAGAAAATTTGAATTTTCTAGTGAATGGTTGTCGTATAAAGATGCTGTAATAGAAAGGATTAACTGTAATTGATTCCAATTTATTTGAGACTATAACGTAAATAATATTATTTTAGCATGTAAAGCTAGCCGGTGAGGTGCGGAATCATGTAAACTTTTTGTGGCTGACCTTGTATAGTTATACATTAATATATGTTCTTTGCAAGGTAGACTAGTTAAGTTGATATTTTTTTTCTCAATTCAGTATTAGAACTAGTTGTTTATAATTGTATAATAATAATATAATAGATGAGCACAGCACAGCCAATTATTAATATATACAGTATTCTATTGACTTACGTTTGGAAAACATCATTTGATGCTCTTACTTGGATACTTAATAGTCACTAAACTCCAGAATAATTCAATAAAAATAGAATGGTTTCCTTTTAAAACTTCCATTTGCTGCAGTTTTTCCCTTACTTGATGATCGAGAGACTTTTTTATGACATGACATGATCGACGCACTTTCCATCTATTTTGTTGTTCAAATCGTTGATAACGCTAAATAATCATTGTTCAACGTTTCTTATAGATCACCTAATCTTAAATAGGATTTGTAATTATGGTACTCATTCTCATTTTACTTTTTTTGTTGTACTAAATTTGATGAAAGTGACATGGTAGTAAAGATAAGAGGGGTTGCTCAGATGGTAAGCAACCTCACTTCCAACCGAGAGGTTGTGAGTTCGAGTCTCCCCAAGAGCAAGGTGGAAACAACCTCTCTATCTCAAGGTCTGGGTACATACTACCCTTCCCAGACCCCATTAAGTGGGATTATACTGGGTTGTTGTTGTTGACATGGTAGTAAAATCAAAAGATGTAAATATGAATACACTTGTGGTTCTCTCTCTATGCTCTCGACGTAAGGTAGTTAACCTACGCCCGTGTGTCCATGTGAGGGGTGAGCGGACGCATAATGGACGAGGAAGAGGGCGTGGTCACCCAAGGAAATTGCTGATCATCACGTTTGGGAATTCAGTTGGAAACCATAATGCGGAACCCGGAAATAATGATGGAGACTTACCGGCATCCCCTCATGCACAAAGAAGATTGAAGAGGGGAAACCAAGGAGAGACATCAATCGGAGCCATGAAGAAGCTCCAATTGAGTCCAGCAACACCAGAGAAAAGAGTAGATCTAGAAGCGGAAGAAACAAAGGAAAGCAACATTTTAGCTGAAGCACAAAGCAATGAAATAGTAATTTCAGCAGAGGAGATGAACAAGCAAGCAGAGAAAGATGACAATCGAACGTGGGTCAGCCTATCTGCTAAGAATAAGTCTACTGAAAATGGTATGGCCGTAACCTATATCCCATCACAAATTATTAACGGCCAAATAATTGTAATATTGGACAATGAGGAGGTTGATAGAGAAACTGAGAAATGGAAAGGAGCTTTAATTGCATATGTATTTGGGGATTTGCCGGAATATAATGCCATGAAGAGGTACATAGGGATGAATTGGAATGCTATTCCAGAGCCAGATCTGTATATGCATGAGGAAGGATACGACATAATCAAATTCAATACGAGAGAAGACATGCAGGAGTTTCTATAATCGGATCCATATACTATTAATAAGAGACATATTATTCTCACACAATGGACTAACGGATTTTGATTTTGAAAAGGAATTTCCTATATGGATTTTAGGTTCCCTAAACTACCACTGAATTGTTGGGGAAATAATTCACTTAGCAAGATTGCCAGCTCAATAGGACACATAAGTATGCAGATGAATATACTGTTAAGCAAATAAGAGTTTCTTATGCATGGATGCTACTTTAACTTGATGTGACTAAACCTCTATTAGAAGAGATAACTGTGGAGGATCCAGATGGATAAATGTCAACAGGAAGATAGAAGAGAGGAGCAGCAACATAAAAGGGGTGCTAAGAAATTAGTACAACAATGGGTCGTTAAAGACAAAGGTAAAGCAAAGCAGCATGAAGAAAAGAAAAATCTGCCAAAGCCAAGCCAAGATATCCATCAACTCGTGGAAACATATGCAGTTAAAGAAGAAGGGCAAGGTTCAGGGGTGGTGAAGAACAATATGCAAGTGCAACAAAAGGATAAAACACTAGAGGTTACAAACAGAAGTAAGGGTCTAGAAAGACCAAGTCCAGAGTTAAATGACATCAATTTTTCAGTACTTGGCTCAGTGCCTTTGAAGAATGCGTTTGCAATTTTGAATAGAGAAGTGAAAGGGGCTCAATCAAAAACCCCTGATATAAGGAGTAGAACAAAGTGGTCAATATGACTTGGCTTGTATGGAACATACGAGGATTGAATAAGAGGTATAAGCAAAAGGAAGTAAGAAATATTCTGAAAACAAAAAAAAAAGGAAATGTTGTTGTAGTAGAAACAAGGGTTAAGGAGAATAAGGCTGAGACTATTAGTAAGCATACAGCTCAAGGATGGGGATAGTTACGTAACTATGCAACTGCTAGTAATGGTCGAATATGGGTATTATGGGACACTAATAGATATCAAGTTACTAAGAAAGCAGAAGGAGCTCAAATGATTCATTGCGGGGTAAAAGGGCATATCACACAACTTAATTTTATAAATACTGTCATCTATGGATTCAATACTAATGAACAGAGAAGGCAGCTATGGGAAGACTTGAAAACAATAGCTCAAGGAATTACAAAACCTTGGCTATTGATAGGGGATTTTAATGCAGTTTGTGTTCAAAGGATAGGGTACATGGGAATCCAGTCCATCAAGCTGATATACAAGATTTTACTAATTGCATTCAAACAACCAACCTGAGTGAACTACCATGGAGAGGAGACTACTACACATGGACAAACAAGCAATGAATAGAGGACAAAATTTTAAGTCCAATTGACAGAGCTTTTGGGAATTATGAATGGATGATAAAATGGGGAAATATAATAGCGGAGTATGACCTACCAGAAATATCAGATCATGCTCCAATAATACTTACAATGGGAGCTGACTAGATGACCATCAAATGTCCATTTAGATTCTTCAATGTTTAACATAAAGAATTTGAACAGATGGTAGCAGGCACTTGGAAGCAAATAAGGGATCCTTGGCCGATAAGAGGAATATGGAGGAAACTGAAAGTACATAATCCAAGACTAAAGAAGTTGAATAATAATGATTTTAGAAATGTGACTCAGAAAATAGAGGATGCAAGAAATGATCTTAAGACAATTTAGACTCAGCTATAACAGACATGTAATGAGGCCATGCAGGAACAAGAAAGGATTACATTATAGAATTTGGAGAAGTGGACAATAGTTGAAGAAAGCATCTTAAAGCAGAAAGCAAGAGCTAAATGGTTACAGCTGGGAGATGCAAACACAAAGTATTTTTCAGGTGTAATGAAGGAAAGAGCTCACAGAAAGCAGATAAGAGAGTTTATAATTGTTGAAGGAAGAAAGATCAATCAGCCTAAAGAGAACAAGGAAGAAGCCATAAAGTTTTATAAGGGTCTAATGGGAACAACTGTAAGGAATCTACCAGTAGTAAGCAGAATTGTAATGGAAAAAGGACCAACACTGAATCAAGACCAAAGAATGATGCTATGTGCAGAAGTGACAAAGCAGGAAGTAGATGATGGAATGAAAGACATAGAGGATGATAAAGCTCCAGGAGTTGATGGGTATAATGCTCTCTATACAAAAAAAAAACATGAGATATTATTGGTGAGAGGTGATCCAGGCAGTGAGGGAATTCTTCTCAACAGGTAGACAGTATAGAGCCATTAATTGTACATTCATTACTCTAATCCCAAAGACTGATAATCCAGCAACAATCAAAGAATATAGGCCTATAGCATGTTGCACAGTGCTATACAAACTAATTTCCAAGATTCTGGCAGCAAGATTAGAAAGGATAATTGACAGTATCATATGTGAAGCTCAGGCTAGTTTTATTCCAGGGAGAAAAATTGGAGATAATATCATAATGGCCCATGAATTGATCAAAGGCTATACAAGGAAGCATGTGACACCAAGATGTATGATTAAAATAGACCTTCAGAAGGCATATGACTCAGTGGAATGGAATTACTTGGAACAGATTATGAACCTACTAGGATTCCCTGATAAATTCATAACTTGGGTGATGGAATATGTAAAGACTGTGAACTATACTATTATGGTGAATGGAAAACCAACAGACCCCTTCAATGCTGCAAAGGGACTCAGACAAGGAGACCCTATATCTCCCTTCCTATTTGCAATTGCAATGGAATATCCGAGTCGCACCCTAAAGGAGATGTCTAAGAAGAAAGAATTTCACTATCACCCAAGATGTGCAAAGCTGGAAATAACTCATCTATGTTTTGCTGATGATCTGCTGATATTCTCAAGAGGTGTATTTCATCAGTAACGGAAGTACAACACAGCTTCAACCAGTTCTCACAGGCTTCAGGTTTGCAAGCAAATTTAGGGAAGAGCTCTATTTATTTTGGAGGTTTATCACAAACCGATCAAGAACTGATACTCTGGAAATTGGGATTCATAAAAGGATTACTACCATTCAAGTATTTGGGAGTGCCTTTATCTACCAAGAAGCTGATAATAATGCAGTGGCAACCCCTCATTGAGAAGATAGTGGCAAGAATTACATCATGGACATCAAAAAAACTGTCGTATGCAGGTAGATCTCAACTGATAAGCAATGTGTTATTTGGAGTTCAATCTTATTGGGCACAGTTGTATATACTTCCAGCAAAGGTGATGAAAGCAGTAGAAGGATTCTGCAAGAGTTACTTATGGACGGGCAATAATGTAATAACAAAGAAAGCATTGATCAATTGGGATAGAGTATACTCACCAAAAAGTAGTGGGGGATAGAATTTGATAAATTTAAGACTATGGAACAAAGCTGCTATACAACAACAACAACAACCCAGTATAATCCCACTTAGTGGGGTCTGGGGAGGGTAGTATGTACGCAGACCTTACCCCTACCCTTGGGTAGAGAGGCTGTTTCGAAATAGAAACCCGACTGGGAAGACCCGAACTCACAACCTCTCGGTTGGAAGTGGGGGTGGGGGTTGCTTACCATCAGAGCAACCCCTCTTGTCTTAAATTATAATGGTATCTGGCAAGCAAAAAAGACAAGATGTGGATACGGTGGATTCACACATACTACATAAAAGGACATCATCTGGAGTATTTAGCAGTGTCAGAACAAGCAAGTTGGATTATGGAGGCAAAGAATATTCCAGAGCAGGAAAGAACAAATATCTACACAGGTAAAAGTGTCATTAAACAAATCTATCTTCATTTGCTGGGAGAACAATCTAGAATCCTATGGAAATATTTGATGTTTGAAAATGCTGGAAGATGAAAAGCTAGATCCATCTCTTTGGTTACAAATACAAAATAGACTTTTAACATCAGATAGGCTGAAAAAAGGGGATATGGAGATTGAGACCAAATGTAACCTATGTTACAAAGCAAAAGAGTATATAGGTCATTTATTTGTGGAATGTGTTTACATGAAGGCAGTTATGAACAAGATATTGCATTGGACATATAATCAAAATATAATAGCAGGGAATTGGGGACAACATGTACAGGAAGTGATCAGGAGAGCCAAAGGAAAATCAAGAGAAGCTCAACTTCTCAAGATGTTATATATAGAGACAATACACTACATATGGCTAGAGAAAAACAAAAGGATTTTTTAGAAGACAAGTGTAGGATGGGAAAGAATAGCATAGAAGATTGCATGTGTATGCTGTATGCGAGCTCCTCCCAAAATAGCTGAAATAGTCCATAGAGATAGATTCTAAATAGAAGTCTAGGAAGAGAATGAGATTACTGTAAATATGATAGTTAGTTGAGTTAGCTAACTACGGCTCGTTTTAAAGTTTATTACTGGTGATTAATAAAAAGTTAGTACAGTGGCAAAAGCAAAATTTTCATCGAGGGAGATTCAAAAATAAAAATAAGTATACACACAAAAAATTTAATCTTGTTATAAAACAATAAAAGAAGAAGAGCAATATTGCAGAGAAAGAGAGAGACAGAAAATTCTTGTTGAATTTTTGGGGTTATTTGCAATGTGGTAAGACCCCTCTATTTATAGGAGGAAAAATGACTTTGCCTCAAAGTAAAACTCTCTACAAAATAGACATTCACTCTAAATAGAATTCTATTCTTAACACTCCCCCTTGAATGTCTACTCAATAAATAATGTGTCTCGTTAAAACCTTAACTAAAATAAAACCCAGTGGAAAAAAAAATTCTAGAAAAGGAAAAAGAGTACACATATTTAGAAATGCGCCTATTGGTTGCCTCGTTAAAAACCTTGCAAGGAAAACCCAGTGGGACAAAACCTTGTAAGGGAAAAAGAGTGCAACGCGCATTAACTCCCCCTTAAGAGAGCATCAATTTACATCCTTGAGCCTTCGCATTCCAATTTTGTGCACCATCTTCAAGAGATCGTTGGTAGAGATTTGATAAATAAATCAGTCATATTAACTATAATAAATATTTGCAACTTGAAATCATAACTCGTGATAGATATATAATGTCTTCACAAATATCATGGAATGACTCTTCAATCCATAAAGGTATCCTCGCTATCACATTATCATGCTTATAGTTATAGCAAGATACATTTGTGCATAAATTGCACTGAGGAAGTGGTACCTCAAGATCAAGAATTGTAGATGCTTCAAGCAACTTAAATCCTTCATGGATTGTCATATAAGTTAAGTCATATAAGCCATATTATAGACTTTAAATGCATATCAAGTTTTCATGTCATGCTAGACAAATAATATATCGAAAACTGATTGCACATACTATTGACTTTATACTTTTAAGTATTTGAACTACATGTCCAAAACTACATGTCTTTAATATGGAATCAATTCTACTTGAATTGTATCTCTTCCATTTGTCTAATACGTTTGTGTCTATATTCGATAGACTTAAGATCATCATCTAAACTTAGCGCTATAATAGATGTCGTCGACAAACATGTTATATCAGTTCCAATAAATTTTCATAAAGACATAACATATAGATCTTTTCATTCATATATTCAGGTACCTGAATCTCTCATGAGATTTTATGAAGTGTTATGTCACGTGACCTTCTAGATCACTTGCCTCATTTATTATGATCACTTTGATCATTTGCTCATCTTCTTTATCAAGAAGTTCTATTTGAAACCGATTTGTCTATACGCTTTAAGCATACCATAGATTTTGTCCTTCTAGGACTTAATATGAGCATTTGCAATGAGAATATAGTTACTTTATTTGGGTCAGCAAATGCGTATGGCATGCTTTGCAATATGTTGCAACTGAATTATCTTAATATGAACTCCAAGTTCATATTATCCTATTCGAGGATCTAGATATACAAATGATAATTCATTCTACATAACATTTTCTCAACTGTTTATCATGTCTCCCCCTCATGTTAGAAAAACTAACTTGTTTCCTCAACTTTGAGAATCCATCTTTGTGCATTATGGTGTTAATGAAAATATACACCGCACATCAATAATAATAAGATGGAGTTATTTGGTTCCTGACCCTGAACCACTTGTGAGGGGAGAATGTAATATACTTTCGTATATAACATATATCAAACGGATATAGATAATTATGTTCTCATAAGAAATAGTTTAGCTATTAAGTGGAGACACTCAATAAATTATCTTGCTAAACTCGCTGTGATGTAATCTAACTTGTCAAGATAAACTATCTTGAATAGAAAATCTGGAAATTGTGCTCTAAATTGAATTATTGAGCAAGTTACCTCGCAAAATACCATGTTGCGGGTTAATAATAATCCCACATATAACTATCTCATAGATGCATCTTATATGGTATACATGGCAGATGAATGGGCCCATATTCACCTTTGATATTTCCAGCATTCATGTGATTCAATCCCAATTTTAATTGGTCTATCAATTAACGAGAACAAGCAACCTAAGATAATTCGTAAAGATCTTTCTAGTTCTTTAATATTTACCCATATAGATTCTCGTTTATTTTTGCACATCACACTTTAAATTGATATGGCTAAAAATTATCAATATTGATAAGTTCATGTTTACACCATGACATGTGCAATTCTCAATAAACTCCATGTTTATTATGATATGAGTTTTTATATCAATAAACATCCACTTTATTGTGGTATTCTTTTGTTTGTGTAGTACAAACTGGAGAATAAAGCGGGTAGCTTTTCACATACAGATTATCCCGATACAAGTTGTAGTAATAGAAGATATCAAATCTTTCCTTTATTTATAGTCTCAATATAATCAATCGCTTTCGCATATACTTTGGAAACTGAATAAGTTTCTTTGAGACTTACTACAACACAATACCTTATTGGTAATCAATTGTGTTTCTCCAAAATAATATAATTGGCTCTTGCAGAGTTCTCAATTAATTTCGTACTACCACATATCCATGAACATCCATATGGTGAATATCTCTTTTAATGAGAAAGTTATACCATTACGGTTACGGTCAAAATTATATGCAAGATATGTTTTCTTGCATTAATATAATTCTTTAATATCACATGTCCAAAATATTTTGGTGTACAATAGGTACGTGAGCAATGACCATTCATGCCATAATAATGATATTATTTTCTTATATCATCTCAAACCTCTTTCTAGAGGTGAGTGTGGTATATTCTTAACACTCCCCATTGAATGTCTACTCAATAAATAATGTGCCTCGTTAAAACCTTAACTAAAATAAAACCCAGTGGAAAAAAAAATTCTAGAAAAGGAAAAAGAGTACACATATTTAGAAATGCGCCTATTGGTTGTCTCGTTAAAAACCTTGCAAGGAAAACCCAGTGGGACAAAACCTTGTAAGGGAAAAAGAGTGCAACGCGCATTAACTCCCCCTGAAGAGAGCATCAATTCACATCCTTGAGCCTTCGCATTCCAATTTTGTGCACCATCTTCAAGAGATCGTTGGTAGAGATTTGATAAATAAATCAGCCATATTAACTATAATAAATATTTGCAACTTGAAATCATAACTCGTGATAGATATATAATGTCTTCACAAATATCGTGGAATGACTCTTCAATCCATAAAGGTATCCTCGCTATCACATTATCATGCTTATAGTTATAGCAAGATACATTTGTGCATAAATTGCACTGAGGAAGTGGTACCTCAAGATCAAGAATTGTAGATGCTTCAAACAACTTAAATCCTTCATGGATTGTCATATAAGTTAAGTCATATAAGCCATATTATAGACTTTAAATGCATATCAAGTTTTCATGTCATGCTAGACAAATAATATATCGAAAACTGATTGCACATACTATTGACTTTATACTTTTAAGTATTTGAACTACATGTCCAAAACTACATGTCTTTAATATGGAATCAATTCTACTTGAATTGTATCTCTTCCATTTGTCTAATACTTTTGTGTCTATATTCGATAGACTTAAGATCATCATCTAAACTTAGCGCTATGATAGATGTCGTCGACAAACATGTTATATCAGTTCCAATAAATTTTCATAAAGACATAACATATAGATCTTTTCATTCATATATTCAGGTACCTGAATCTCTCATGAGATTTTATGAAGTGTTATGTCACGTGACCTTCTAGATCACTTGCCTCATTTATTATGATCACTTTGATCATTTGCTCATCTTCTTTATCAAGAAGTTCTATTTGAAACCGATTTGTCTATACGCTTTAAGCATACCATAGATTTTGTCCTTCTAGGACTTAATATGAGCATTTGCAATGAGAATATAGTTACTTTATTTGGGTCAGCAAATGCGTATGGCATGCTTTGCAATATGTTGCAACTGAATTATCTTAATATGAACTCCAAGTTCATATTATCCTATTCGAGGATCTAGATATACAAATGATAATTCATTCTACATAACATTTTCTCAACTGTTTATCATGTCTCCCCCTCATGTTAGAAAAACTAACTTGTTTCCTCAACTTTGAGAATCCATCTTTGTGCATTATGGTGTTAATGAAAATATACACCGCACATCAATAATAATAAGATGGAGTTATTTGGTTCCTGACCCTGAACCACTTGTGAGGGGAGAATGTAATATACTTTCGTATATAACATATATCAAATGGATATAGATAACTATGTTCTCATAAGAAATAGTTTAGCTATTAAGTGGAGACACTCAATAAATTATCTTGCTAAACCCGCAGTGATGTAATCTAACTTGTCAAGATAAACTATCTTGAATAGAAAATCTGGAAATTGTGCTCTAAATTGAATTATTGAGCAAGTTACCTCGCAAAATACCATGTTGCGGGTTAATAATAATCCCACATATAACTATCTCATAGATGCATCTTATATGGTATACATGGCAGATGAATGGGCCCATATTCACCTTTGATATTTCCAGCATTCATGTGATTCAATCCCAATTTTAATTGGTCTATCAATTAACGAGAACAAGCAACCTAAGATAATTCGTAAAGATCTTTCTAGTTCTTTAATATTTACCCATATAGATTCTCTTTTATTTTTGCACATCACACTTTAAATTGATATGGCTAAAAATTATCAATATTGGTAAGTTCATGTTTACACCATGACATGTGCAATTCTCAATAAACTCCATGTTTATTATGATATGAGTTTTTATATCAATAAACATCCACTTTATTGTGGTATTCTTTTGTTTGTGTAGTACAAACTGGAGAATAAAGCGGGTAGCTTTTCACATACAGATTATCCCGCTACAAGTTATAGTAATAGAAGATATCAAATCTTTCCTTTATTTATAGTCTCAATATAATCAATTACTTTCGCATGTACTTTGGAAACTGAATAAGTTTCTTTGAGACTTACTACAACACAATACCTTATTGGTAATCAATTGTGTTTCTCCAAAATAATATAATTGGCTCTTGCAGAGTTCTCAATTAATTTCGTACTACCACATATCCATGAACATCCATATGGTGAATATCTCTTTTAAAGAGAAAGTTATACCATTATGGTTACGGTCAAAATTATATGCAAGATATGTTTTCTTGCATTAATATAATTCTTTAATATCACATGTTCAAAATATTTTGGTGTACAATAGGTACGTGAGCAATGACCATTCATGCCATAATAATGATATTATTTTCTTATATCATCTCAAACCTCTTTCTAGAGGTGAGTGTGGTATATTCACTACCACTAGCACGTTCATATTCTTCCAAGAATGAATATGTATTCATAAATTAGATGTTGTAACACTCACATCATGAATGGACCATAATCATCTATATGTGCTTTATAAAATCTCATATTGTCAAATTGATGACAAATATTACTTTTACAGAGTGAAGGATTATTTTGAGAATCCTTATTATCTCATTATCACAATGATGACGATCATAATTTCGTCTATTGCCACGTCCACATCCATTGATACCTTCACGGTAATAATATTTTCTTCTTTCAGACTTATCACATACTGTTATCACATTCTCTATGGGGGATGAGAATGGAGCAAATTCAATGGGACGGATTTTCAATTCTTTTCCTACAATCATACGTGATATTGATCATGGCAAGCCATAGAAATTTTACCACTTCATGTGGTTATAATTTCTTACAAACTCCATTAGAGTTGCAATCAAAATTTATCGTCTTTGCTTGTATTTAAAAACAAATTATAGAATATCAATAATTTGAAAGAGAAAAGTAAAATACTTACCTTAAATCCAGAATTAATCTTGAAGGAAGTTCATAGAACGATTAACAATCATTATGCTCAAGATTATGTAAAAATTGAGCATCGTGCATGTATCCAAAGCCATAGTTCTGAAGATTTGCGTGAGCCCATCATATGGAGATAAACGTAATATTATTCATGAACGTCCTCCTAAATTTAAGACGGACATTCCAAGCCGTAATCCCATGTGTGACATGGCATAAAGTAGACTAAGAACACCAGCACCAACCATGGCAGTAACATTGTGCATGGTTGAATACCACCATTTTGCATTCCGGTCCGACGTTATCAGTAGCCATTCATCTATTGCTTTCTCCTCCTCCCTCCTCTTATCTTCAGTATCTCCTCCTTGTTCCATATTAAATTAAACTAAATATATATATTTATATTCTTATGATGGAGGCAACAGAATAAGAAAGAAAAGTTTGTGAGACAAAGAGTAAGGCAAAAAACAAAGGAGATTTAACATTAATTTCGACTCTTTCAAAATTGACAAAGAGAGGCTCTTCTTGTTTTTCAGTAGTCACTGGCTGTCATCTCCGACATTAATTAGACAATTGTAGAGCATGTAAAACAAATAGACTTATATATGAATATTTTCTTCTCCTTTTTCAGTAGCTACCGGCTGTCATCTTCAACACAAATTAGACAATTGTATAGCATGCCAGAAAAATAGAGAAATTCCAAACGGAAAATAAAAGGTCGATAACAAGCAAACAAACAGAAGAAGATAAAAAAAAACTGAAAGCAGACGAGGAGGACGGAGAAAACGATACGGTAGAGTCTTGTGCTGATAACGTGTTATAAAACAATAAAAGAAGAAGAGCAATATTGCAGAGGAAGAGAGAGACAGAAAATTCTTATTGAATTTTTGGGGTTATTTACAATGGGGTAAGACCCCTCTATTTATAGGAGGAAAAATGACTTTGCCTCAAAGTAAAACTCTCTACAAAATAGACATCCACTCTAAATAGAATTCTATTATTAACAAATCTTATATATACAATGTAATTTTCGGCAAACCCTTCCGCTCACCTAGTTCTGCCACTGCTTGCGATCATGAAAAGTACCCTTATTAATAAGTTTCGTCATGCTTGTCATTGCTCATATTTTTCCAGTGATGATACAAACGAATAATTGTCTTCACTTGCCTGTTTAAAGCTCATTTTATTGTTATTAATAAGAAATTAAATAATTAATTTTGTCCTCTTTTTGGTCAAATAGTAGCGATATTTACATATTTATACTTCCAGCAGGCAGATATTAGTACCTTTTAAGTTTTTACCACACACTAACAGAGAACATTAATACTATAAAGTAGGACATAAACTCAAGCGGAATTTGAAGTTGAGACTGTGGAAAAATAAATATTACATCTGAAATTAATTATGTGGCTAACATGTCAAGACACGTAAATTATTAGAAGAGTGACAGCTGGCAAAGAGTACTTAAAAGACGCGCATTTAATAGGTATGAGCGAAGTGTCTAGAGGACAAGAAGGAACAGTCACTCGGGTCTCTTGATAATTTGAAGAGACACCGGTGGAATGAACCAAGACAGCAAAAAGTATAGATTCGTTAAATCTTTAATTAATGGGTATAAATGATAGGAAATATTATAGAATCTTCACGAAACAGTTACGATTGCCAACTATAACATTTTATTGATGTCATTAAATGCTCATAATGACTCTATTATGAGAGGGAAGAAACAGTATACTTAGAAATAGCTATAAATGGAGAGAAATAATATTTGTATGAACACACTGATTATTATTTGAATATACTTATTTACATTGCTTACTCGGCTACTTCTTAGTCTAATTTTTCCTTTCTCGTTACACATTATTTTTTTATTTGATTATCAGTAACTCGAGTTCTTCTAAAATAAGCTTTGGCCAAAATTCTTATTTTCTAGTTAAACAAGTTGGTTTCGTTGCCAGAAATCTGATAATATTTTACTTTCTAAATCAATTCTTCTGTCAAAATAATCTTGTCAAACGTCAACGACAACAACCAACAAAATCTACAGCACCAAACAAATCAACAACATCAATTGAATTAACAAGGTGATGGAACTCCAACAAAACTCTCCTTGACAATCTCGAGAGAGGACTCCTAACGGATCTGAATCAAATATAAATGAGCAACATGAGAATGATCAGGCTATTGATGGAATATTGAAATAGTTAATCGCTCAACAGGCTATTGCTCTTCAAACAACAACGTAACCATACAAAATTCTTGCTCAAGACTCGTTAACTCAGGCACCGGAGGAACTCCCCGCGAATCTCGTGATGGAGGGTCGGGTAACCCAGTTAATTCTGATTTACAAAGTTTGTTACTAACTTTACAAAAACAGTTCAAGGGAAAAAGCGATCTCATAGAGCAGATACATGGAGTACCGCCCGTAATCAAGGGGATAGATATGGAAAAATACTATCAACAACTTTGGAAGCCAAGTGTCGCTCCTTTACCAATTCCAAAGAAATTCAAGATGCCCGACATCCTGAAGTACGATGGAACAATTGATCCATGGGATCATGTAACTGCATTTACAATTGGTGTAAAGGGAAACGATTTGACCGAGCAAGAAATTGAATCACTGTGGGTCAAAAAATTTGGAAAAACACTCACGAACGGAGTACTAACATTGTATTCTCTTTTACCTGAATATTCTATTGTTTCTTTTGCTGAGCTTGCAGATTTATTTATCAAAGCACATTCGGAAGATCAAAAAGTTAAAAAAGTAATGGAGGACATTTTCAAAGTAAAATAAAGAGATACAGAGCTGCTCATGGAATTCATAGACAAATTCCAGCGTGAAAGGATGATATTGCCACGTGTACCTGATAACTGGGCGGCTATGGCCTTTGCTGGTAATCTGAATGAAAAAAGCTCGGTAGCCACGGGGAGAATCAAAGAAAGCTTACGATAATTTCCCCCAACAACTTGGAATAATATTTACAGTAGATACAACACAAAGTTGCAGATAAAAGAATATACCATCACTCAGCCTCAAAAAGACGAAAGAGTAAGTTCAAGGCGGACAGAAACTGAAAGAAGGGCCGATAAAAATAGGTATGAACCTTATATGGGACTAGCTGGAAGGGATTTGCGTTCAAAACAGTAAAATCCAAGGTATGATCCTAGATCAAGGGATAGAGAATCGAATTCGTCGTCAAGGTTCGGAAAGGAGCGAAACATGAGAGATACGCGAGATAACGATAGAGGTTCAAAAGCAAAAAAGGGTGCCTATAGTTTTAATGTAAGCACATCCGAGTTGGTGACTATTCTAAGAAGCATAGGAGATAAGGTACGGTGGCCAAAAGAAATGCAATCAAACTCAAACAGGAGGAATCCCGACTTTTGGTGTGAATTCCACAACGATCACGCACACAAAATGGCGGATTGCAGATTACTATAAGGTGAATTTTAACACCTATTAAAGCAAGGATACTTAACAGAATTGTTTAGTGAAAAGGGAAAGCAGACATATCTGACAAATAAACAAGAACCGTTGAAACCTCTATTACCAAAAAAACGGTTAACGTCATAAGTGAAGGGGAGGAGATCAATGGCGTAACATACACGGCAGCAAAGAGGGTGTCAAAAATCACAGTCACCTATGGGAAGTGAGTCCTCCTAGTTTTAGAAGAAGATAGTATAACATTTGATGATGCATATGCACATGGCGTGCTAACCCCCACACAATGATGCATTGGTAATATATTTAATTGTACATGACACTAATGTAAAATGAGTTTTAATTGATCCAGGTAGTTTTGTGAATATCATTCTATTGAGAGTGGTGAACGAGATGCAAGCCAATAACAAGTTGATACCCAAGGCAAGAATCTTGTCTAGTTTTGATAACTCGAATGTCATAGCAAAAGGGGGGATTATACTCACCACATTCGCATAAGGAGCAATCAAAGATGCCAAATTTCAAGTGATAGAAATGGATATGGCTTACAATATGATTCTCGGCAAACAATGGATTCACGAAAAGTTATCAAGTTTCCTTCACAATAGAGAATACAAAAAATCCGTGGTGACCAACCGGCTTCTCGAAGCATTAACTCAGTGGCAGACTCAAGCACAAGAAGAGTTGAATAATAGCAGCTACAGAATTCAATTCAGTATGCAGCAACACAAGCCTTAACTGTAGACAGGGAAACAAATGTAGACTCGAGGCCTGATACTATTCAAGAACCAGAAGAAAATGAAAATATCAACAAAAAAAAACAATCAAGGAACTAAAAGTTGTGGTATTGTTTGTACATTGGTCGTGCAGAAAAGTCTATATTGGAACCAACATCAGCCCGGAGATGAAAAGTAAGTTAATTGAATTTTTAATAGCTAACGCAAATTGTTTTGCTTGGTCGTATTCAGATATGACAGGTATACCACCGGGGATAGTGACCCATAAACTGAATGAAGATCCAACTTACCCACATCTCAAACAAAATAAAAGGAAGCAAGGTTCCTTCAAGAATCAGGTGATTCAGGATAAGGTACAAAAACTTTTAAATATCAGGTCTATGCGCGAGGTAAAGTATCAAGTTTGGTTGGTTAATACTGTAGTAGTGCCTAAAAAATGGTAAGTGGCGAGTTTGTATAGACTATATTGATCTGAATAAAGCTTGCCCTAAATATTATTTTTCATTACTGTACATAGATCAACTAATTGATGTTACTGCGGGAAATGAGTTATTAATTTTTTTAGATGCCTATTCATGATATAATTAGATTAAAATGGATCCTCCAGATGAGGAAAAAACTTACTTTATTATAAATAGGGGGACTTATTGCTATAAAGTTATACCATTCGGCTTAAACAATGTTGGGGCCACATAGCAAAGGCTAGTGAACCATATGTTTCAAAAACATCTAGGAAAAACCATGGAGGTTTATATAGATGATATTCTAGTCAAATCACAAGCAGCAAGGTATTATATTCTACACATGTCAGATACGTTTCAAATTCTCGCAAAATTTCACATGAAGTTAAATCCTGAGATATGTGCATTTGGTGTGTGTCGGGTAAGTTCTTGGGATTCCTTGTTTCTAATCGTGGCACTGAAGTAAATACTGCACAGATTAAGGTTGTTCAAGAAATATCGGATTAAATTACAAGCAAAAAAGAAGTACAGAGATTGACAGAAAGAATAGCAGCATTGGGAAGATTTATTTCCAAGTCATCAGAAAAGTGCTTTAAGTTCTTTTCAACCTTAAAAAGGCAAAATAAATTTGACTATTCTGAAGAATGTCAACAAGCACTCAAAAATTTAGAAGCATACTTGTCAAATCCACCATTTCTTGCCAAACCAAAGGACAGGAAAAAACTACTCATTTACCTTGTTGTTTCAGAAGTAGCGGTAAGTGACGTATTAGTTCGAGAGGACCAAGGTAAACAATATTCAATTTATTATTTTAGGAAGTCTTTATTGGATGCGGAAACTCGATATCCTCATTTAGAAAAACTTGCACTATCATTAATTATGACATCTAGGAAATTAAGGTCCTATTTTTAATTTCATCCTATCTCTGTAGTAACTGTCTACCCCTTATGTAACATATTGCATAAACAAGAGTTACCAGGTAAGTTAGCTTATGGGCTATAGAGCTAAGTGAATATGACATCATATATCAACCTAGAACTGCAATAAAGTCACAAGTTTTAGCAGATTTTAGCCTAAGGATACAGGCAGAGGCAAAAAATGAACTGCAGGTACTTGGACCTTATTTACCGATGGCTCATCAAATGTAAAGGGAGCAGGTTTAAGCATTATCTTGATCCCACATGCGGGAGAAACCATACGACAAGCCATAAAATGCCACACTATTACTAATAATGAAGCATAATATGAAGCTGTGATTACAGGTCTAGAATTGGTACGAGAGCTCGGAATAGAGCAGGTTATAATCAAAAGTGATTCGTAGCTCGTAGGTAACCAAATACAAGTAACTGATACAACTAGAGAGGCGAGGATGAAACAAATATCTGGAAAAGGCACGAGACTTAGTTAGATAAATCCAAACTTGGAAAATTATGTAGATACCAAGACAAAAGAATCTCGAGGCAAACGCATTGCTAATTTTGCATCCGTGCAGAAGTAACAAATAAAGAAAATACTTATTTAATACATTTGTTTAACTCAGTACTCAATCAAGATAATGAGGTAAATTTTAATAATTTAACTTGGGATTGGAGAAACAGTTTTTTGCAATACGGAATACTACCTGAAGATAAGAAAAATTCTTAGGCACTTCATCACAAGGCCGCTCATTATTGTTTGGATCGAGGCAATCCAAAAAAAAATGTTCAGTGGTCCTCTAAAAAGATGTCTCGGACCTTCTCAAACAGAATATGTGATAAGGGAAGTACACGAGGGACATTGTGAAAATCACGCCGAAGGAAGATCCTTGGCGAAATCTTTAATTAGAGTAGGGTATTACTGGCCAAAAATTGAAGAAGATGCAGAAACTTTTGTGGCTAAATGTGACAAGTGCCAAAGGTATGGTAACAACATGCATCGACCAACAAAATTATTACATTGGTTGTTACACCATGGCCTTTATAAAGTGGGGGATGGATATAATGGGTCCATTACCACAATCCAAAGGCAAGGTACAATTTCTATTAGTACTTGCTGACTATTTTACTAAGTGGGTAGAAGCAGGAGCCTTCAAAAAGGTATGAGAAAAAGAGGTCAGGGACTTCATCTGGCGAAACATCATATGTCGATTTGGAGTTCCAAAAGAGATTGTGTGCGATAATGGTCTGCAGTTTATATGTGCGCAAATCACAGAATTCTTTAAAAGTTAGCAGATTAAAAGGATTACCTCGACACCTTATCATCTAGTGTCCAATGGACAAGATGAATCAACAAATAATGTTATTACCAACAACTTGAATAAAAGAATAGAAGAATCAAAAGGCAAGTGGCCAGAGGTGTTACATGGACTCTTGTGGGCTTACCAAACAACAACAAAAACAAGTACGGGAGAGACACCATTCTCACTTATGTACGGTACTGAAGCCTTAATTCCAGTTGAAATAGGGGATCCAAGTACGAGATATGCTCAAGCTACTGAAGAGTCAAATGAAGAAGAGATGTGGGTAAACTTGGATTTACTTGAAGAGGGGAGAGAAACTGCCTTAATAAGAATGGCAGCACAAAAACAAGTTATTGAGCAATATTACAATCGGAAAGCTCGTCTTAAATACTTTAAGATTGGGGACTACGTACTCAAGAAAGTTTTTCAATCAACAACAGCATCTAATGTAGGAAAGTTGAGTCCAAATTGGTAAGGACCTTACAAGATTCGCGGTATTGTGGGAAAATAAGTATATGAACTTGAAACCATGGATGGAAAGATTCTACCTCGAGTTGGAATGTTGTTCATTTGAAGAAGTACTATTTCTAATGGAAGGAAATACCTACGGTCAGGTACTCTCACTTACGATTTTTATTTTTAAACTATTAAAGTTATGCTAACAATTTTAGATGACAACCAAAAAACTAGCCCATGCCAAATGATGAAATTAGACCTGAAAGACACACGGAAGAAACATAATTCCCGGTGTAGGGTTACAACTATTCTGATGGAAATGTAATGGGTTAAGCAGTCTACATCTAAATTATACCTCCAAGTCCCATATGTTTTTTCTTTTCAGGAAAAGGACCGCACATAATGAATAATCAAGTGCTCGAGATTTCATACCTCAAAGCTCAAACACTGGTGGGGGGACTACATAATATACATATAATAAATTATTCATAGAAGTTGATACTTAACTGAGACATCGGGTGCATAGCAGAGACGAGCAAAGCTCTCGCTGCATGATAGAAAGATCGCCATCGTGCCCGATCGATGGCTCGTCGCCGGCGCAATTTGGCTCCCACTACCACTCAAATTGTCACTCTTGCACTTGGTATTACTAAGGAATTGGAACCTCTGACCTTTGGAAATTTCCTTCCACAGAAATTCCAATCGACAGAGAGATTGCATGCAGATGGTGTTGCAACTATTAATCCATCTCCGATGGACAAAGTTGAAGTACCGGCTAGTCTCGCTGCTCGACGACTACAATTCTCAGAAACTAGTGGTTCTGCTAAATCACTTCCGACTGCTGCTGAAATTGTTCGAGGGAATCGAAATGCTCAAATGGGTAAGCCGCTCTCATTCGTACCTTCGACTGAAAGAGATGGTCAGAAGGTTGTTAAAATTAGTGAAGAGGATTTAAAATCTCAGGTGGATTACTAGAGTAATGCATTAATTGGATATGTAATTAGCAATAATCCTAATGAGAAAATGATGGAGAATTTTGTGCTGCATGTATGGAATTTTGTGTCCAAACCTCAGATTCTTATGCACTCTGAAGGTTATTGCATTTTTCGTTTCAATAGTGAAGAGGACAAAGATTTAGTTATTCAATATGGGCCTTACTCGTACAGAAACAAACCCATGGTGTTGAAACCATGGGAAATTGATTTCTCCTTTCAGAATGATGTACTCAGCACTGTACCTGTATGGATTCGATTTCCTGTACTTTCAGTGGGCTACTGGTCTATTGAAGTACTGAGCAAACTGGCTAGTGCACTGGGTAAGCCATTGTACACAGATAAATTCACAGCTCACTATGAGAAGATCTCTTTTGCGCGAGTTCTAGTAGAGGTTGATGCTACCCATCCCCTCCCTGATCAGATATAAATTGAAACTCCTTTTGACCCGAAAATCCAGCAAATTGAATATGAATGGAAGCCTAGTTTCTGCAACCATTGCCTGAAATTTGGCCATGACTCTGTTGACTGCTGGTATAATGCAGGCAATGCTGTAGAACAGGATATTGGTGAGCAGGGAAAGAAAAGAAGACAGAGAACCGGATTGAAAAAACAGGCCAAAGTTACTAAACAAGAATGGCTTCCTAAAACTAGTGCAGATACAATGGTAAGCATGCCAGTTCAACCAGAGCATACCAGTGAGAATATGCAGCTGGGGAATAATACTACTGGGAATATTATTCAACAGCATCCACTGATTGGCTCTGACAGAAATGTTACAGCTATAAATGAACCTATTGGTAACAATGAGGCTATGGTTGACAAATGTGATAAAGGGAAGACTGCTATTAATATCCTAGATGCTGGCAGATGGGGTCAACAGGTGGATCCGGGACCTTCTTGGAGCATATTTCCTAATGCTTCATGATTATTGTTACTTGGAACATTAGGGGGCTTAATCAAGCCCATAAGCAGAAAGAGTTGAAAAGCTTTCTGACTGTAAATAGAGTAGATGTCATGGGTTGTCTTGAAACTAGAGTGAAGGAGCACAAAGCTAAGAGGATTTTAGAAAAGGTTGCTAAGGGATGGTAGGTCCAATGCAACTACGCTAATGCTGTCAATGGAAGGATATGGCTACTCTGGAAACCTCACATTCAGGTCCATATTTCTTGTGTGACTGACCAGTTTATTTAATGTCTCTTAGAGGACCCTCAAAGTAAAATCAGAACTCATTTGAGTGTCATTTATGCTCATAATACTGCAAGTATTAGGGAACAGTTGTGGAGTGATTTAAGGGCATAAAGTGTTCCCAGTCAGGATTCTTGGGTGCTGAGTGGGGATTTTAATGCTGTATTATGTTCTGAAGATAGAATTGGCTCTCCTGTCACCGATGCTGAAGTCAGAGGGTTCAAAGAGGTCATTGCTGATCTCCAAATTACCCCCCTTAGAGCCAAAGGGTGGCATTATACTTGGACAAATAAGCAGGGTAGTACCACTAGAGTCAATAGTAAGATTGATTGGGCCTTGGGTAATTTTCAGTGGATTCAACAGTATGGGCACCTTGAAGCTGATTTCATGAACCCCTCAGTTTCTGATCATTCCCCTATTCTCATCAAATTTGGGAGTCAAAAACTTCTGCATCCTAAACCTTTCAGATTCTATATTGCAATTATGGAGGACCCCCAGTTTTTTTTCTATTCTACAGCAAGTTTGGGAACAGATTTGTGATGGATCACATATGCAGCAGGTATGGACCAAATTGAAGAACTTGAAACATCACTTAAAGGGGATAAACATCCAGATGGCTTCATACAAACAGAAGCTTATTCAGGCTAGGGAGACACTGGATATTGTACAAAGTTAGCTGCAGCACAGTCCACTTTCACAAAATTTGTTTACTGAGGAAAAGGCAGCACTAAATGAAATTGAGAAATGGAGCAAGGTGGAGGAAAAAATTATGAGACAGAAATCCAAGGCTTGCTGGATTGACTATGGAGATGCTAATACAAAGTATTTTCATGCTCAGTGGAAGATCAATATTACTTCTATATATACTGATTTAGGTATAACACTAACAGATCCCTTAGCTGTGGAGCAGGAATTTATCAAGGTGTTCAAATCATTGATGGGGGAATGTGCTGAAGAACTGCCTTGTGTCAATACTGCTGTTATTAAAGAAGGACAATGCCTAACTTTATCACAGCAAAGAATGCTCATTCAAGAGGTAACATTGGAAGAAATTACAGAAGCTTTAAAGGAGATGCCTAAAGACAAAGCACCAGGTGTGGATGGGTTTCCTGTGGAGTTCTTTATTAGTAACTGGGAGATAGTAAAAGAAGATGCACTTGCTGCTACAAAGGACTTCTTCTCTACTTGCAATCTGCCTCACATCATCAATACTACAGCTATTGCACTTGTGCCTAAGGTTAGACTCCTACGACTGTTAAAGATTATAGACCTATTGCCTGTTGTACCACTGTCTATAAAATCATTTCCAAAGTTATTACAAGGAGGATGAAAGCTGTTATTGGTGGTTTAGTTGGACAAGCTCAGTTAGCTTTTATTGAAGGGAGAAGCATTGTTGATAATATTTTGCTTAGTCATGAAATCTTCAAGGGTTATTCAAGAAAAGGAGTATCCCCCAGATGTGTCCTAAAGGTGGATTTGAAGAAGGCCTATGACACCCTTGAATGGGGCTTCCATAAACAGATTCTTATTGATCTTGGCTTCCCTGCAAAGTTTATTAACTGGATAATGGCTTGTGTTACTTCTGTTTCCTACTCCTTAGTGCTGAATGGTGGTTTAACTAAGCCTTTCATTGCTAAGAGAGGTATTAGACAGGGTGATCCTATGTCACCTTATTTGTTTGTCCTGGCCATGGAGTACCTGAACAGGATATTGGGCCAGTTACACAGAAATGGGGTTTTAAACTTTCATTCCAAATGCAGGAAACTAAACTGTGCCCATGTCTGTTTTGCTGATAATCTTCTGATGTTCTGTCGAGCTGATATTATGTCTATCCAGATCCTACAAGAGGCTTTCCTTAAGTTCTCTGAAGCTTCTGGTTTGCAAGCTAACATTAGCAAGAGTGTTGTTTATTTGGTTGGTGTACAACAGTCTACCAGAGAAGAAATAATAGAGAATCTGGGGTTCATTGAGGGTCAGCTTCCTTTCAAGTATTTAGGGATACCTCTTAACTCTAAAAAACTTGCTATCCATCATTACTTGCCACTGATTGAGAAGATTACTGATAAAATCACTTGCTGGTCAGCCAAATTGCTTTCTTATGCAGGAAGATGTCAATTGATTAAAGCTGTTATTTTTGGCATTCAGACTTACTGCGCACAAGTGTTCATACTGCCAAAGAAAGTATTGAAAACTATTGAAGCAATCTGCAGGTCTTTCCTGTGGACTGGAAGTGCTACTGTGTCTAAAAGGGCTTTGGTTGCATGGGAAAAGGTCTGCTAACCACTTTCTGCTGGGGGACTCAACATTATTGATATGACTGTGTGGAATAAGGCAGCTGCTACTAAACTCCTTTGGGACTTGGCAAGGAAAAAAGACTACCTTTGGATCAAATGGCTGCACTGTTATTACATCAAACAGTGTGACATTGTATCTATGCCTCTGCCTAAGACAGCTTCTTGGGTTGTTAGAAAGATTCTGGACTGCAGGACTGCTATAATGGAGAGTCAGCAGCTACAAGGGGATCTCTTTAACAGGTTGAAAGCGCTATGCAGGCTGGACAAATTCCAAATCCAAAAACTCTACCTTGCAATGCTTCCTAGTTATAATAAGGTAGAGTGGAAGAATCTGATGCTGACTACTAATGTTCAACCTCGACACAAGTTCACTGTATGGCTAGCTGCTCAACAAAGACTGCCTACTATTGACAGATGACAGAAGGTTGGAATACAAGTGCCTGCAAACTGTGTGTTCTGTAATCAGCATGTTGAAAACTTTGAGCATTTGTTCTTTGATTGCCCAATCACTAATCGACTATGGACCAGACTATGCTGTTGGCTGGGACACAATAGAACAGTTGGTAATTGGGAAGCTGAACTTCAATGGATTTGCAGCAAAGCTAGGAGCAAAATGTGGCACAAAGCAATCACTGCTTATGCCTTTGTAACTATTGTTGCCCTTATTTGGAGAGAAAGGAATTGCATTCTATTTGATGATAAAGCATTTGTGTAAGACCAGTTTTGTAGAGAAGTTGCATTGCTTGTTCATATACGCGGCAGAAACTGTAAAAGTTGGCAAGATGGTTTGCGGCAACTAAACTGTTTTCCTTAGCTATAGTTTAGCAATCGCTATACTAAGATAGCTTTTGTTTTAATAGTTGTATTAGATTAGTGATTGTTTGTAAATGAGTGGTAGCTAGTCCATGCTACTACTATAGAACTTTACATTGTAAATCCTTTTGATATCAATGAAAATTAACAGTTATACTAAAAAAAAAGAGACTAGAGCAATTAAATTTCAAGTCAAGTCTAAATTCTACTCAACAAATCTCAAGTTCAGAGCAAAGTCACGAGCCAAAAATACAAGCCTGATTCACAAACGTATGAAGGATACATATGTGGATATAAATATTGAAGTCTTAAGAATGTTTAGGTTAAAGGAAATATTTAGTTATGGGCCATAAAGAAACCCTTGGATTTTTTTTTTAACAAATATGTTGTAAAGAAAACAGTTACGGAAGAGTTATAGATGATACTTAAATACATGTAAGGTATTATTTAGATTGACAAGTTTATTTTCAAATGAAATAAAACTTTTCTCAAAGTTATTCCAAGAAACATGCGTGTTCATATTTCTTTTTTCGTATGTTTACACCATTATGAAGTTGAGACGTCTTCTTCATTAAGTGTCATATATAAAAGGGCGCTCTTTTATAATTCATGATTGATTCAAAAATCCATGAAATTAACAAAGCATTTTTAAATGAAAGTTAAAAGGGTAAAATAAAAACCCACATATTAAAATTGAAGTGGAAAACAAGGTCATAAACTTATAAAGGTAAAGGCAAGGCAAACCACTAAAGAGGGTAGAACATAAACTCAAATCATCATAAAAGTTGAGCAAAAACTTTATAATATCTTCTATAACTTAGTTAAAACTAAGTATGAAATTAGTTCCAACTTATTCGTCTTTATAGAAACCCCCAAAAAGGACTGGGTATGGTGTTACCAAAAACATTACCCCTAAATAGGACCAGGGATAAAACCACCAAATGTTTCACCAACAAAAAAAAAACAAAAAAAAAACTAGTTAACTTCACAATCAAACTTTCAATATGGGGCAGGTTCTAAACCAGTATTCAAGATGGAGTCATCAGCAACAAAAGGTTCAACTTGGTCAGAAGAGGCTTGAATAACCACTATATCAGGATGAGCTTCAACACCTTTGGGAGTATCGGCCATAGGCGAAGAAAAACTTTGGCTTTGCTGAGTCATTTCCCTAACCTTTGCTACCTCAACATCCAAGTTAAACCTTCCTGGCTTATCTCCATAAGAGTATCATAGCGCATGTTGAAATAGCCCAACTTACTTCAACAACAGCCTTGTCTTCAAAAGCTTCATAATCTCTCTCCCAATGATCAATTTCATTCTTAAGCACTTTCTTCTCGACTAAAGCAGCATTATAATAAACCTGTAAGGGGGCAAGCGAACTTCCAAAAACCTAACCTTATCGGAAGACACTCGGGGATCTTCTTGGGCCTGGTAAGTGTTTGAACAAGCTCACCAGGATAAACTTCTTTCTCATCCAACAGGCCTCTGATCTCTTATGTAGTCTTGGAAAGTTGTTCAGCAAAAGACGACTCAAGAAGGAGCTTGTCCTTGCCCGCTTGGTTGGAAAAGGCTTTCTCAACTGCTAGCTCTGCTGCCATGACTTTTATCTTTTGCCCCAAGGTATATTTCTTCTCCTCTAAAACTTCCATCTCAAGGTGGAGACTTTCATACTGCTCTTTCCAATTATCAGCCTCAATCTGGTAGTCATGCATCAACTACTCCGTATGGGAAACCCTTTTCATCATTTCCGTACCGATGAGATTGATCTACCTAAAGAGAAAAGGGTGAGAATCCAAGTAAAAGGAAAATTACATAAGATAGAAAGAGGAGTCTATACCTTCGAAGATGATTGCACAACGTCGTTCATCCAAGTCAAAGAACTATGACTTTCCAGTTTTGACTTTTCAACCTGACCAATCAAGGGTTTTAGCCACACGTCAGCTTGGCTTGCCTTCTTCAAAAGATTACCATCGGCAGGAACCTCAATGGTAATTTGCTGCATTGACTTGCTTCCACTTGAAGAACCAATTTCAGTACGAGAAATATTGGCATCAGGGACAATTGAAGAGGTCATAATAGCTTGGGCGGAGCAGAAACAACAGCGACAGGAACAAGAAAATGGGATTCTACTGAAACACACACAGGAAAAGAGACAATAGGCGCTTCCTCATAAACTAAGTCAAAGCTTTCATTATAAAACCCACGTGAAAAGAGGTGTTCGGCAGAGTCACGAGGTGCCACAGATGTCTCTTCATTAGAGCTCACTAAAGTGGATTCAGAAGGTTCGGTCACAAAAATAGAACGAGGAGGAGGAGTAGCTTCAACATCCGAAATGACACGTACTCTAGCCCACAACTTACGAACTAAAGAGCTTCCATCCCGCTCATCTTCATCTTCAGAGTCATGTGGTCTATCAGCTTTTCTTTTCGATGAAGAACTCAAGATTATCTCCTCAACTCTTCCTAAAGAAAGTCTAGAAGTTGTGATTGGCTCAGCAGTCAAACCTTGAATAGGAAACCCTGATAAAAAGAAGGGTTAATAAATTCTAAAGACAGAATGATCGAAGGAAAAAAGAAGAAAATAAAAATTTACCATGAGTCTTAACCTTTCAGCCAAATCTATTTGAAAGGTACTTCCAAGACCTTACTTCCGTCGGAGCAACTATTAATGATTTTTCCACCCAACCACGGAAATCAAAAATCTCCTTAACAGTTCCCATGGTTGCTGAAAAAGAAAATTAAAACAAACACGGGAAGTACAAACTCTTAAAAAAGAGAAAGTTGTAAAGAAAACTTACGTGCAAAGTTCCACTTCTCAGGAAAAGGCATATTCTCTTCACCTACTAACCCTATCATAGGAGCAACAACAAATCAGGCGTAGCAGCCACGATCTTTATCGTCCTCATGGCTGACTAAAACTCTCTTACTCCTCCCCACTAGAGTAAAAATCCCATGACGAAATAAATTAGGAGAGTAGAGATGGATTAGATGGTAGAAGGTGAAAGGCAACTGAGCTAGATTAATCAAATACGTTAAACATGCAACAACCATCCATAAAATAGGGCCAATTTATCCCAAACACACATTGAAGAAGCGGAAAATTTCAATAACAACTAGATTAATAGGAGGTCTAAAGTCCAATGTAAAGGGATACATATACACATAAGAAAAGCCCGCTTTAAAAGAAATGATCATTTGATTTACATTGGGGATCAGAATTGGGAAATCAAACTTCCAATGACAGTCTCTTCTCTACGAACAACAGAGATCAAAACTTCAATAATGTGTGAAGGATAAACATCGACACAATCATGACAGGACATAGAGGATACTTGGTTTCTAATCGACTCTCTATCAGTATAAAAAGAAAGTTCAACAGGGATAATCTCGCCTAGTGTAGGTTCACGATTTGGCTCGTTGGAATCCCTACTTCTAGCAGAATATCTATGTGAAAAGAGAAGCCATAGTTCTAGAAGATGATGGACGAGTAGGATTAGGTTGAGAAGAAGAACCTCGGAAGATAATTGACCATAAACTATGCTGCCTACCACCTCTTCTACTTCTAGTAGGAGCTAGGGGAAGTTCATCTATAATAAGAAACTTTTAAGGATCAGGGTTAGAAGAAGATAGAGCTTTACAGAGAAGTAGAAAGGATTGAATGGAAAAATAGGAAAAACTTTTTCGTGAAAGAAAAGACAAAGGATATATTTATGCTCAGAAGCAACCATCAAACAAAAAGGTAATAATGGAAACATCATTATGAAAATTTTCACTTTGTGATTGATGCAGCCGTAAAAAAGCCCTAAAAGGCGCTGAATTGCAGAACGAATCATAAAGCACCACGTGTCACGAACAAAGGAATGCCAAAAGCGAAGGCAACTCTCTAGGTTCCTACCGATGCTAAGGTGCGAAAGCATGGGGAGCAAACATGATTAGATACCCTGGTAGTCTATGTCGTGTGAAGTCTTCAATGAATACCAGGGTATTGGCCAAGTATTACCTCACTTCCTCTTAGTTCAAGCTATTCCTTGGTGATTGTTCATCTTCCACTGCCCGAGGCCTCCAGAAAGAAGGCGTTCTTTTGCATTGCACTTTTTCATGTCTTGGTTCACCATCGTTCTGAATAAGTCAGATAGTTGATCGAGAAAGCACCGCCCAAAGATGCTCATTGAGCCGGTCCCCGGTGGCTTGGCTCCCGAGCGAGAACGATAAATAGGCAGAAGTGACATACGATGTGACAATTCAGAAGAAGGTATAATGATATATGGGAAACAACGGGAAAAATTCCCTATTTAATGAGACCCACTTCCCAAATATTCAATTGCTAAATAATGGGCAAGTGATGGGACTATATGTATTGGGAAAAATCATAGTATTACATTTGGAATTAATTATGTGGCTAACATGTCAAGACACGTGGATTATTAGAAGAGTGACAGCTGGCAAAGAGTACTTAAAAAGACGTAAATCTTAATGGGTACGCTCGAAGTGTCTAGAGGACAAGACCGATGAAATGAACTAAGACATCAAAAAGTATAGATTCGTTCAATCTTCAATTAATGAGCATAAATGATAGGAAACGTTATAGAATCTTCACGAAACACTTACGATTGTCAATTATAACATTTTATTAATTTCATTAAATGCTCATAATAACTCTATTATGAGAGGAAAAATGTTGTACTTAGAAATAACTATAAAAAAGAGAGAAATAATATTAGTATGGACACACTGATTATTACTGGAATATACTTATTTACATTGCTTACTCGTTACTTCTCAGTCTAATTTTTCCTTTCTCGCTGCACAATTATTTCATTATTTGATTATCAGTAATCCGAGTTCTTCCAAAAATTAACTTTGATCGAAATTCTTATTTTCCGGTTAAACAGAGACCTCGATCTCAACAAATTATTAATACATTAGTTTATGGGAGAAATGTAAAAGTAGCCAGATTCACAAGTGGTCATCTAAAAATAGCCACAGTTTCAAAAATAATCGAAATTTAGCCATTTTTCATGTAAAGATAAATCTGAACGAAAACACTATTCAAAATGGGGAAAAATACTTCAGTATAATATACTGGAGTTCCAACATAAGTATACTGGAGTTCCAACATAAGTATACTGGAATTCTAATATATTATATTGGAGTTCTAGTACAATATACCCGTCTAGTATATCGAACTTTTCGCGTATTGGAGTTCTAGCATAATATGCTGGAAGTTCATACACAGGTGCACCGATCTCCAGTATATTATGCTGGAACTTTCCGTATTACAGTAAAATAGTAGCTATTTTTCAATGACTTTACAAACGATTGCTATTTTTGAATAGCCAATTCGAAAACTAGTTATCCCGTATTATTTTTACTTACTTTATCAGTTAGAAGAATAATTTTATCGAGTTACAATATGAGTTTCTTCGATTTGGAGCCTACTGTTGTGTTGGGTCAGAATTTGGCCCAAAACGGATATTTTCTTGAGTTGTGTGACTGTATGTGTTAATATAGCGAAATTGATATATTAGCTATGAACGGTAATTAGACAAGCTATAATTACTTACGGTAATTACAACAAGCTCTAAATTCTAGGGCTTTGTGAAAATTCCTCAAATAATTTTACACTAAATGAGGAAAATAACCTAATTGACATGTGTAACGGTGTAAGTAATTTCCTTTACAATATCTTCAGGTCTATTTGATTTAGCTTGTTTCAACCAACACATAAGTATTTATTTTAGCCTTAATACTCAAAATTATCACGGAACATGACAACGTGACCTTCTACTAATATACTACTATTAGTCTATTACCATAAATAAGAGATTTTAGGGAAATTACCAACTATATCTATGTATAAGTAGTTTATTATAAAAATTGGTCAATTGATAAAATATTATTAATATTAGCCAAATTAACCAATAACAAAAAAATATTAAATTTTTTGCTTTATTTTGAGTGGATGTTATTAGAATAGATTGGACACAACGTAAGGAGCTTGAATTAGTTTTAGGACGCTTTGGTGAAGTTTTGAGGTGGTTTGAATTGAAAATTCGAAGTAAAAGCTGACCATGAAAAAAAAAATATCTGTATCATTTGTGTATCACATATGTATCATATTTGTATCAATTGTGTATTACATGTATATCCATGTGTATATGTATGTGAGATACATGCATGATACATGTGTCTTAGAAGACTTTTTTGAACTCGATTTAATTACGAATTTTGATACAAAAGCAGTCCAAATCACCTTCAATCTTCCTCAAATTTTGTATATTGACTTATCTATATATTTTCAATGAGTTTCAGCTATACCCATTGAAAAAGTGTATTTTTTATTTAGATTTTTGAAATATTGTATAGATTTTTGTATTTTATCACCTTATTTGCTACCACGTCCATAAAATTTCCTTTCCGTCTTGTATCTAATGTTGCTAATCACACTTTAAAATATGAAAGGTGATTTTTGCATGTGATTCTTTGATAGAAAGAACTCTATTAGTTGGTTTTCAATTTTTGTTGGCTGGATTTGGTAAGTCTATATCTAATGGCTAGAGCTTGGTAAATTGAGATTTATTTGGGACTTTGTGTAAGTTTTCCAATATGTTATCCCTGGACAATATCTAAAAATGGTCCGAAGAGTTTCTAGATAAATAATTTTTATATCATCATGTAACCTTTAGACGTTATAGAAGGTAGGGGTGTACATAGGCCGGGTTGGTTCGGATTTTGCAATTACCAAATTAAATCAATTATGTTGGGTTATTAAATCTAAAGACCAAACTAAACCAATAAAATTAGGGGTTTTCAATCTCGATTTTCGGATTTTTTCGGGTTTTTTTTTGGATAAAATCTTCATAGCACAAAATATATAATTTGTGCTCAAAATATCTTTAATCCTAGTACGATGCAACTATATAAGGTATTCTCCAAGAAAATAATACAATATATGATATGTGTCATAGCATTACCTAAAATATTCAACTAAAGTTAAAATTTTGTAATATAAATATTGCTAATTAAAAAGTCATAATAAAAAATAAACATAATCTGAAAGCACCAAGTCATGCTAAAATAAGTAGACTAATAAGGGAATATTAATTACATGACTAAGCGCTAAAGAAAAAATAAAAAGAGATTATGCATTTTTATCCAAATTATTATTTCAAACAAAAAATAAATATTCAATATATTATTGTTCGTAGTATTGAATTGAATGTCTTTTGTTAGCATTAGTATTGGTTTGATTTTGGTTTGGACTTTGTTAGCATTATTTAAGTTACTAAATTAATGACTATAAAACTTATTATTTATTGGAACATTCAAAAGTTCTAAGTCCAACCTTGAAATAATACCTCAAAATATAAAATTATGAAATTTTTTAAGAATTATGTATAAAATTATATGACAATAAGTATATTTATATATTAAATACATCTAAAAAATTTATATTTATATATTAAATATATCTAAATTTTTTATATATGTAATGTCAGGTTGGTTTGGTTTCGGTTTGACTTTTCTTAATAAAACCAAACCAAACCAAACCAAATCAATTATGGTCGGGTTTTTTTCTCCAACACCAAACTAAATCAAACCAAATCATAGTTGGGTTTTTTTCTCGGTTTGACTCGAATTATCGTGTTGGTACAGGTTGTCGGTTTCCTTTGTACATCCCTAATAGCAGGTAATATACCTTATTTTTAAGAATACAAATGTCCCATGTACAAGAGACTTACCTGTAGATGATCTGATAGTATAAAAATTATTGCAATAAAAATAGATGCGAAGTCAGAGTTTGATGCTTATGGGTTCGGTATTTTAATCATTTTAAGTAATTAGATTTTAAATTAATAATTTGCACATATTCAATAAATTTCTTAAAACACACTTACAATTTGAACATAAGTTACTGAGTTTAGCTAAACACGTAACTTATACATTGGCTCCGCCCCAGAGTGAAAATATATATAACTTAAACTCTTTTGATTAAGTATTTTACTTCATATTAGACGCATTTAAGGTGCACAAGATGCGGACATAGGGAAAGATATGACTTTGATAGCTAAATATATATATATATATATATATATATATACCAACAAAAAAAACTTATGATATTTTTAAAAATTGACATTATTTTTTTCCCAACACTTTCGAAAATTTATCATCATAAAACGATAGTTTTGGTGAAGCCTCAACTACATAATGAATAAAGTGACCAATCTTATAATTCCAACTGAATTTTCAAAATTAGCAAAAGTATAGACAGCTATTGATTTAATGGACACAATTGATCTAAAATAATGCATGTCCTACTTTCAAAGAAACACTTATTGAGTCAAATCACAAATTATTCTTTTATACTAACTTTTATAAGTAACACAATAAATAGAAAGTGAGAAAGTGGCGAGATTAATAAGTTGTGGACCTAAAAGCATTAGAAACCAGTAAAGTTCGTTGAGGACCATCATTTTCAGCATTAGCTTAAGCAATACACATGTCCATTGATATTTAATTTTAACTTATATAATTAGATAGTGGAAACGACTATTTGCACTATCAAGATATTTTAACCAACTGTTATAAACTACTACATTATATTTTTTATTTTTATCACCAAGAGATTTAGTGCAATAGATGAGATTATTCCTCTCATAACTAGAGATCTCGTGCTTCCCCGGAAAGATATCTTACTCGATATAAATCCGGATATAATCAGGGTACAATATAAATAATGTACATCGAATGGGAAACCAAAAAAAAGTATTTTTTATTTTTTTTTTTCTAATCTTATTATCGTACTAATAATGCAAAATTCTTTTCTAATATCTGCATATATAAGTTAAATCCCTAAATATGATGTTGTTATAATTCGGAACTTAATTTATTGGCATATTTTATATTTTCTAACGGAGAAAGAGGAAAGACACAATTTAGCTGGCAATAACAAAAGAAGAATTAACTCAAATAGTTGTTTATTTAATCTCTTAAACTAAAAATAGCGTACATATACATAATATGCGCGCGCGTACACACACACACCCACACACACACACACACACACACACACACACACACACACACACATATATATATATATATATATATATATATATATATAGTGTAATTGCAATTTTATTATTAAAATAAATTCCTATAACTCCCACTACTATATGATGTAGAAAATGGCCATAACTCCTACTACTCCATAAAGTAGAAAATGGCCATAACTCTTTGTTACTCTTCTCCCATGTTCTACCACTAATTATCACATGTTCTCCCTGATATCATAACTTATTACCCACTTTCTTCCAATTTAATTCAAGGAACAATTCTTACAACTATAAATAGGAGTCTTTTTTCTATCTTGTGGCATGAAAAAATGATTGTAGAGTTGTTTCTATAAAGTGAGGTTAAAGTTATGAAAAAAAGAAGAAGAGATTTTTTTTTAATACTTTTGTTGAAGGAATGTGTTCATCTTGGTGGAGCTTTGGACTCAACAACTAGTCCAGAGTTTGTTCGAGCCATACGACGTGATCAGGCTGTTGTATCCTGGGGAAGACAGGTCAAGAGGAATACTCCTGGACCAGTGAAAAACTTTGCTGCAGTGGGCTTGAATCTCCTTAAAGAGAGCGAGATATCCGCGCCTTAGCCTGAAGATATTTTATTCATTTTATTTTATTTTTAATTGTAGTTGTATTTTCTCCAATAATTTTAAGTAGATTCAAATGGCTACAGTTGAAAAATCTGAAGATATCAAGGTGAGAGATCTCAATAAGCCATTCCATTTTCAACTGTATTCATTTCAAGAGATGAAAGGGTAAGATATTTTTTTATTTGAGTCTTTTCAATGTTTCTTATGTTTTAACTGAGAAGAATCCTAGCAAAGTAGACAACTCCTCCATGAATGATGATGAGCTAATTATCCTTCAAGAAAAAAAAAATACAATAATGACTCATGCAAGTGTCGATATTATCTTCTTAATTATCTATCTGATAATTTTTATGATTATTATGATAGAACTTACTTTATTGCCAAGAAAATTTGGAAATATTGCAAGGTAAGTGTGATACCGAAGAGGCAGGCGCGAAAAAATATGTTGCTAGCAGATTTTTTTTTTTCAAATGGTGAACAACAAATCTGTAGTAGACCAAGTTCAAGACTTCATAATGATCGTTGGAGAGCTCGCATTCGAGGATATTAAAATTGGAGACAACCTCATTATTTGTGGCATAATAGATAAACTATCACCTTCATGGTGGAAATTTAAAAAAAAAACTATGCGGCACAAACAAAAACAAATTTCACTTGAGATGTTGATATCGCATGGAAAAAGAGGCAAGAGGCCAAGATGCACTTATGCAATCAGAAGAGAGCACTCTACAACCCGTCACCACAAAGGTAAATTTAATTACTTCAAATAATATTACTCCTGAAACTCACAAAAATACTTCTTTAAAATCGAAGAAGAAAACTTTTAAGAAAAATTATGGTAGACATCTCAAAAAGAATAATGGTGCAAACAACCAAGCACAGAATCAACAAGTTCAAATTGCGAAACCAGGCTTTGTCTGTGGCAAGAGTGGGCATCTTACTCAATTTTACAAATTTCAGAAACGTGGCCATACACCATAGGCAAACGTTACCGACGAGCAACTTGTGGCAGTGATAACAGATTTTAACATGGTAGAAAATGTTGATGGGTGGTGGGCTGATTCTCGAGCAAACCGTCATGTTTGCTATGATAGAGAGTGGTTTAAAGTATATGCTCCATTTGAGGAGCCCAAAGCCATCATGCTTGGTGATTCTCACACAACCCAGGTGCTTGGAAAGGGAGAAGTCGAGTTGAAGTTTACTTCAGGAAGAGTATTAATGTTGAAAGACGTACTTTATACTCCTTCAATGAGAAAAAATTTGATGTCTAATTTTTTTTCTCAACAAGGCAGGCTTCAAACAAATTATTGAAAGTGACCAATATGTAATAGTGAAAGGGGATATTTTTGTGGGTAAAGGGTATGTATGTGATGGGATGTTCAATTGAATGCTGAGAAGAATAAAACTACTTCAAGTTCTGTTTATATGCTGTCTTCTAATAATTTTTGGCATGCTCATTTGTGTCATATTAATAATCGTTATATGAGAATCATGAGTAGTTTAGTATTTATCCCAATGATTAAAAAGAACTTTAAAAAATGTGAGGCTTGCTAAAATAACTAAACGGCCTCATTTTCAAGTTAAAAGAAAACTTGAATTGTTAGAATTAGTTCACACTGATATCTGTGAACTTGGAGGAATTTTAACCCGTGGAGAAAATAAATATTTTATCACATGATTTCTCTAAATTTACATATGTTTATATGATGAAAAATAAAAATGATGCGTTTGAAAATTATAAAAATTTATCTCCATGAGGTTGAAAATCAATTTGATAAAAGAATAAAAAGAATTAGAAGTGATAGAGGCCGTGAATATGAGTCTAATGAATTTAATTCTTTTGTGAGATCATTGGGAATAATTCATGAAACTACTCCACCTTATTCTCTAACATCAAATAGTGTGGCTGAAAGAAAAAATAGAACATTGGTAGAATTAATTAATGCCATGCTCACCTTTAAATTTGTGGGGTGAAGCTATTTTGACTGCATGTTATGTGTTGAATATGATGCCTCATATGAAAACAAAATTAACACCATTTGAGTTGTGGAAAAATTACAAGCCAAATTTGGGTTATCTGAAAGTTTGTGGTTCTTTAGCCTGTGTTAGGCTAACGGATCCTAAAATTTCAAAATTGGATATGAAAGTTGTCACTTGTGCTTTCCTTTGTTACGCTTCTATTAGTACAACCTATAAATTTTTAAATCTATAAGAGAATATAATTATAGAATCAAGTGATGCTATTTTTCATGAAATAAATTTTCATTTGAGTTTAGAAATAGTGATCGTCAAAGAGATAAAAATAATTTTTTGTCCATGCATAATTCTTCTATTTCTATTTTGCAAAATAAAAAAATGAGGCTTTGAGTTAAGAAGAAGTAAAAGAGCTAGAATAGAAAAAGATTTTGGTCCTGATTTTTATGTTTTAAATATTGAAAATGACCCTCTTACTTTAAAAGAAGCTTTATTATCGTCGATTCTATTTTCTGGAAAAAGGCTGTAAATGATGAAATGGAGTCACTAACTTCTAATAAACTTGGAAGTTGGTTGATTTATCACCATGTTGTGAAACAATTGGGTGCAAATGAGTCCTAAGAAAAAAGTTAAAATCAAATAGATCGGTTGTTAAGTATAAAGCTAGGTTAGTTGCTAAAGGTTTTAAGCAACTAGAAGGCCTAGAATTTTTTGATACTTTTTCTCCAGTAACTAGAATTACATCCATTAGACTTTTAGTTACTATTACTGTAATTTATGATTTGCATGTTCATCAAATGAATGTAAAAATCGTTTTTTTAAACGGGGACATAATGAAGAAATTTATATGGATCAACCTGAGGGCTTTATAGAAGCTGGCCAAGAAAGTGAAGTGTGTGAACTTACTAATATGGCTTGAAACAGGCACCTAAGCAATAACATGAAAAATTTGATTCCTGCATGATAGAAAATGATTTTAAATCGAATGAATGCGATAAGTGCATCTATCATAAGTCTTGGAATAATTCACATGCAATTGTTTGCATCTATGTTGATGATTTATTAATATTTGGCTCTAACATGAATATTATTGGAGACTAAAAATCATGCTTAGTAGCCATTTTGACATGAAAGATTTAGGAGAGGCAAATTTCATTCTTGGAATGAAGATTACTAGAACAAGTGATAGAATTTTCCTTGACCAGTCACATTATGTTGAGAAAATTTTGAAAAAATATAATTTTATTGATTGCAAGCATGTTGTAACCCCTTTTGATTCAAGTGTTTACTTATTTCCTATACAAAGTGACAATGATGTGATAAATCAAAAGGAATATGCTAGCTTTATTGGAAGCTTGAGATATGTGACTGATTGTGCTCAGTCTAATATTACATACACAGTAGGAGTACTTAGCAGGTTTACAAGCATGCCAGGTAAAGAACATTGTCATGTCATAACAAGAGTTATGAGGTATTTACTTGGTGCAAAAACCTATGCTTATTTTATAAAAAAATATCCTACTGTACTCGAAGGTTTTTCTGATGCAAATTTGAACACTTTATCTGGCGATTTCTGTTATACTACAGGTTATATCTTTACTTTGGGAGGTGGTGCTATTTGTTGAAAATCAAAAAAAGCAAACAATAATTGTTAACTCTATCATTGAGGTTGAGCTAACTGCTTTAGCTTCAGTTAGTGAGGAAGCAAATTGGTTGAGAGATTTACTATTTCTAATTCTTTATTTTGAAAAACTAGTTCCTCTTATTTTAATTCATTGTGACATCGCTGCAATTGGTAGAGTACAAAATCATTATTACAACGGTAAATCCAGACCTATAAGGAGAAATTACAGTACTATGAGATCATATTTGACAAGCGATACCATTAATGTTGATTATGTTAAATCTTGTGATAATCTTGCAGATCCACTGACTAAGGCCTTAGCAAGAGAAAAGGTCTGGAGCACATCGAGGGGGATGGGATTGAAGCTCATAAGTCATATTTGAAGAAACCCAATCTGGGACTAGAGATCCTATAACCAGGTTCAATGGGAAGAACAAATCATATGATAACTTGGTTTAAAATGCACTATTTTTATTATTATTCCATCCCTATAGTGTGAGTGCATTTATCCTGTAATGATTTTCGAGGTTGAGTTTTATTAACTCTTAATGTAAAAATCTGTAGCTCGTATGAGTGGGGGGTTAGAGTTACATGAGCACTCTTGACAGATTTCACCTATGTGAGTGTGGAAATATGCTGCTTCCTATGAGAATTGGGCTTGTTCTCAAAAATACTCATGAAAATCGGGATAACACAAGGCCGTAATATGCTGGCTAATAAAGCTCATGTCAACATCTTGATTATTATGTGTAAGCAGTGATATTTAATTCCCCTAAAGCAGTCATAGTTCAAGTCTGAGATCAATACTGACTTTGGAGTAAAGATCGCTATTTTGCTAAGTGGAAGTTCAATTCAGAGCACACCTTCATTACGCATGATAGTCTCCCTTCAACTCGTAAACTCTCTTATATATTTTAATATTAAAATGAGTGGAAAATGTTAGTGTAATTGCATTTTATTATTAAAATAAATTCCTATAACTCCCACTACTCCATGATGTAGAAAATGGCCGTAACTCCTATAACTCTCACTACTCCATGAAGTAGAAAATGGTCATAACTCTTTTGTAACTCTTCTCCCATGTTCTACCACTAATTATCTCATGTTCTCTATGATATCATAACTTATTATCCCGCTTTCTTCAATTTAATTCAAGAAAGATTACACCTATAAATAGGAGTCTTTCTTCCATATTATGGCTGGAAAAAATAATTGTAGAGTGTTTATATAAAGTGAGATTAAAGTTGTAAAGAAAAGAAGAAGGGAGTTTTTTTTTTTTTACTTTTGTTGAAGGAAGGTGTTCATCTTGGTGGAGCTTTGGACTCAACAACTTGTCTAAAGTTTGTTCGAGTCATACGACGTGATCGTGCTGTTGTATTCTGGGGGAGACAGATCAAGAGGATTACTGTTGAATCAGTGAAAGACTTTGCTGCAGTGGGCTTGAATATCCTTAAAGAGAGTGAAATATTCGCGCATCAGGCTGAAGATATTTTATTCATTTTATTTTATTTTCAACTGTAATTGTATTTTTCACCAATATATATATATATATATATATATATATAAAATTAACGTATAACCTATATATTATCGAGTAGAATAAATAAATATTAAATTTGATCGGCTACTTGTGTATCAATCTTCGCTATAAACTAGCGATACTACGATCCAGAGGGTGCTTTGTGATGACCTGATAGGTTATCTAGTGTTCTAAAATCTAATTATATGTTTCGAAGCCTCAATACCTCATTTTAGCCTTCCTTAATTTGCGTGCGCAGTCCGAGCATTTTTTTTTGAAAAAATTTCATGTTAAAAACTGACAAAATATGAAATTTTAATCTTAAAATTCATTTGAATTGGGTTCGGTCAATGTTTTGAGGTAGCGGATCCGGACCTTATTTTGACTGTCCCGGCGGGTCCGTATCGTAATTTGAGACTTGAGTGTATGTCCAGAATCGAATTCGAAGGTCCTTTGCTCGAGTTATCGCTTTTTGTTGAAATTTGAATGTGCAAAAGGCTTAATAACTTTGAAAGTTTGACCAATGTTTGACTTTATTGATATCGAGACTATATTTTGATTATGGAACCCGATATAGGTCCATTATTATATTTATGACTTGTCTGTCAAATTTGATGAGAAACGAAGTTGGTTTGACCCAATTCAGACTAGCGATTGTCAAAATAGAATTTCATGAGTTCTCTTGAAATTTTTATTTGGCTTGGTGTTCAATCCGTAGTTCTACGTATTATTTTGGTGATTTGATCATGCAAGAAAGTTCGTATGATATTTGTGAATTCGTATGCATATACGGTTTGGAGCCCCGAGGGCTCGGGTGAGTTTCAGATAGGCTACGAAGTGAGTTTTGAACTTAGGAAAGTGCTGGTGTGCTTTAGTTTTGGTGCAGACCGCATACCTTGCAATTGCGAGGTTAGGCTTCACATTTGCAACGTCTATCAAGTTCTCATTTGCGAGCTACTCCATCACATATGCGAAGAGTAGCTAGGGCACCTCAAGTTCGCATATGCAAACAAGACTTTGTTTTTGCGAAGTTAGACTAGGGAGGCTTGGTCGCATTTGCAATCTGGATGATCACTGTTCTTGCGAACAAATCATCGCAAATGCGATGATAGCAGAGATGCTCAGCCATTGCAATTAAGGTTTTCTCGCATTTGAAGGGTTTGCAATTGCGAACCCCAAGTTGCAATTGCAACATTTGCAACTTATCAAATAACTGGAATACGGGATTTTCTCTTATTGTTCAAAATTTTAAAACAAGAAAACCCTAGAGGTGATTTCCCCAAGAACCCTTCTTCCCCAAATTATTGGTAAATGATTCTAATCTATTTTCTTTCAATCTTTTATTACATTTCATAAGATTTCGACTAAAACTCTAGAACTTTCATGGTGGAAATTGGGGTTTAGAGTAGAATTAGGGATTTTTATAAAATTAAATTTTGGACCTCAAATTGAGGTCGAATTTCAAAACCAATCATATAACCGGGCTCGCAGGTGAATGAGTAATCGAATTTTTACCCGAATCTCGGATTTGGACCAAGTGGGCCCGGTAGTTGATTTTTTCAATAATGACCTAAGTTGAATCTTTTGCAATGATGGGTAGTTTCTAAGGCTTAATGTGAATCATTTGGTTGGTAATTTGCTAGAGTATAATGGTTCAAAAGTTTGTTTGAAAGGTATGGTTGTGGTTGAGCTTTGGGTCGATCTTTGGAGCGAGGTAAGTGTCGTGATTAACTTTGACTCGAGGGATTATGACTTGTTTGCCTATTTGCCATATGTTTAGATGTTGGGTACGACGTATATGTGAAATGACTAGTACTTATACGTTGTTGGATTAAAGGATGCGGGTGTGACTTGTTTCGTGTAATGTATTGCTTTCTTTTATCATGATATCTATGCTTAGACTAGTTTAATTACTAAATTGAAAGTTTTTTCCGTATTTATGGACTGTCTATGATAATTGAATATTGTTTCTAAAGTTGCGGTTGGTTTTGTGGAACTATTATTGATGTAAAGTTTGTCCCTGTTTATTTCATCTCTCTATTATTATATGGTAAGGGGGAGTGTCAATGATGAAGGGTGATATCGTGCCATATTTGAGAGTTAATGCACGACGGGTAATGTCGTGCCATATTTTGAGAGTTAATACACGAAGGGTGATGCCGTACCGTATTTATTGATTTATGATGAATATGAGAGTAAAAGCAAGAAAGCGTTATGTCATGCAATATTATTGTTCCAGTGAGAGGTTGAGAGTAAAAACACTAAGGGTGATGACGTGCAATTTTATTCATTGTCTTTATTCGTTTTACTGGTTAAAGGCATATCACCGTTCTAATTACCATTTCTGCCGGAATTACCGTATCTTGTATCCCTTTCGCATGTCCCTCCCAATAGTACATGTTTAGCCTTTATTTGTTGTTATCTTGTACATATGTTGTTGTCTGCACATGTTTATTACGTGGGTGTCTTGCCATTGCCTCATCACTACCTCGTCGAGGTTAGGCTCGACACTTATATAATAGGTCGGTTGTACTCATAAGTCATAAGTCCCCTTCTATTTCTCCTATTTTACTTTCTTTTCGTTCAAGGCAGTTATATTTATTACAGACCCTGTTTGTAGAGATTCTAAAAGTTGGTGAATTGTGACTTTAGAATTCCGGTTCGTGACACGGTTATAAATAATAGGTTTCAAACTAAACGTAAACCCCAAACTTTTTTTTTTGTGTGTGTGATTGAAACAGAAACCAAATTATTATTTTTTGGTCTTCTGATTTCCCATCCGTTACTAAATCCACATCAAGTCCTACATTGAGGGGTAAAACACTCCCTAACAAAGACGGACTTCATATCCCGGGACTCAAAATCAAAACCTCTAATTAAAGATAAAGAGTGTTTATCGCTTCACCACAATCATTATTATAAACTAAATTGTTTTAAATGAATATGTGAGCCATTAAAAGGATTTTTTTAATGTGAACATCACGAAAGAATTTATGTGATCTAAATAATTCGTGATAAAATGAAAGTCAATGGCCAATATGCTATGAGCCGTTGCTGACCAAATTTAAACCGATAACGACTTCGGACTTTCTACAGTAGACTGTACCTGAATTCATTGAAAAGTGTAAATTTTAACGGTTTAAAAATAATAGTTAATATATATATGTCCATTCTATACAAAATAAATATATAAATTTCTTGGCTAAAAATATATTGCTCCACTTAGCTCGGGGGAATATGGCTCAGTTGATAGAGCTCCGCTCTTGCAGTTGGGTAAATAAGGATCAATTTTGTATTTTGCCCTAATTCATTTTCAATATTGACCCGGCCCACCATATCTTAACCCTAACTTCCACACTTAATCGTTATCCATATTCCAAACCTACAACATACTGATTGGCCGCATTAGTAAGATAATCCCACATAAAAATCTCCATAGAATAAAATAAATTTGGTTTACTACATAAAAAGAATTTAGTCTTTACAGTAATGCAAAATTATGATGATGGTATTAATTAAGTTTACTACGAACTTATGCGAAAATTCATCAATATTATATTATAATTTTTATAACTTGATGACAATGACTATTTAATCAGTAAGATAAAAGATAAATTCGCTCGTATTCTATTTTAAATTATTTAATTTTGCTACCTTTACCTTCGCTATTAGTAAATTGTCTTTACCTTTGCCATTAACAAAAAAACTCCATCATGGAAATGTGTGGACTCATGTATCTATAATTTTTATACAAAAATCCAAGTTATAAATTAAGTGTTGACTATAATTTAAATTATCATTAGTTTGGAGGTCTAGGGACAAGACACCAGCAATAGTTTTGGTAGAGTGATAAATACTACTTTATAAAATTTCGAGCTATAGGTATGAAGTTGACTTTGCTGGAAGAGCTTTACCTTCAATATGAGAATTTTCGGCGCGAATTCGGATTAATCTGATCCCAATATCTTGAAAAATTCATTGAAATAAGTTTGTTAATTTAGAACTTAATAACATAAATATCATATAATTTTAAACTCACAATCTTCAAATACTATACGGACTTCCCGGATAAACTCTATCTAAAACTTCTCTATATTAGGTATATTACCATAATCTTTTCGTATCACAATTCACGACAAAATAATACAGCTAAGATTTTACCCAAACGATCCTAATACTGATTATCACGCAGCATTTAAATCCATCCCTTGGTTAAAAAAGAAAGAAAATAAAGCAAATTCCAATTTTGTCATTGCCCATTTCTCAAGGAAGCCAAACCAAAACCCAGTGCCCACTGCCTTCCCCTTCCCGCCCCTTCTTTCTCTTCTCTCTCGATCGCCGGCGAACACTAACGAGCACACCGTGAATATTTCTCCAGCTAGGGTTCCGGCGAGTTAAAAATGGCGTCGGAAGACGTGGTAGGGAAGAGAAGCGAGAGTGCTGTTACTACAATCGTTAATCTGGCTGAAGAAGCTAAGATTGCGAGCGAAGGAGTTAAAGCTCCGAGTCATGCTGCTATCTTCAGTATCGTCAAGTCTCTCGCTGCTGGTGGCATAGCCGGTGGGGTGTGAGTACTTTTTCTGAGTCCTATTTTTACTGTCGAGGTTAGGAATCCAATAAACAGAAATGAGAATTTCATTTTCTGTTCTATGTTTGATTTTAATTGTTACGAATAGTTCAGAAAAACAATCCACAATCTAGTTTATGCTAGTTTCTAATTTATACACTTTTCTACTGCATAGTCGTTTATTTTTATTCATTAACTGCTATGGTTAGGAATTTACTGAACAGTAATGGAAAACTTCATTTGCTGTTACTTGTACTTGATTTTAATTGTTAACGACTTGTTCAAAAAAGAAAAAATCGTTGTTTCCAGTTTATACTCCTTTATCATTAGCTTCTCCCCCCCCCCCCCCCCCCCCCCCCCGCTTTTTTTTCTTTCCTTCTTTTTCTTTCAAAAGCTGTTAAAGTTACGATTTCAATACACTGAAATGGAAACTTCATTTGCTGTTAAACGAATAGTTCAAAAGAGAAAAACTATTTAATATAAAATTGCTCTTTATTGTACTAATTTCAATTAGCTTTTTCTAGTTTATATTCGCTATTATTACCCCTTTTTGTTTCTTTTTGGCTGTTAAGGTTACAAATTAGATAAATGGAAATGAAAATCTCATTTGCTGTTACTTAGGCTTGATTTTAATTGTTATGAATAGTTTTTTAAAATAGTTCTAATTTCAATTCACTCTTTCTAGTTTATGCTTGTTTATTTAAAGGATTTTGTTGTTCTCCTATGATTCCGAAGCTGGTGAACACTATCGATAATTTAATTTTTCTGTTACCTAGGAGTGATCTTAATTCTTACTAATAACTAAAAAAAGGAGGTAGTTTCGATTCGCTTTTTCCCATGTGTTACTCATTCTTTTACCTTTTGTTTTTTCTCTGATATGGTTCAGAAGCCCATACACAGTAGTAGAATTTCATTTTGATCTCACCTAGTTTGATTTAATTCTAACAAGTAATTCCAAAAAAAGAGGTAATCTTCGTTCGCGGTTCTAGTTTATACTAGTTTACTATCAGTTGTTTATTTCTTTTGTCCTTCTTTGTTTTTGGTCTGATGTGGTGATGAAAGGAATAAGCAGTAACACAAATTTCAGTTGCTGTTAGGTATGCTCAACTTTACCTATTAAAATGTGTTTGTCAAGTCCATAGCATATGTAGAGAACATTAGTGATGGTTAGGAGGAGTGCCTGTTCAATGCCAGCATGGCATGGTATCATCGTGGAAGTTAAGAAGCAAGCATGCACTTATAATTAGGAAAACATGTTAGTACCTATGTACTGTATGTAGATAATTATTGTTGATTGGCTAGAAGGTTAAAAATAATCAACTAACAAGATGTGCTTTATTCCATTATCTAGCAAATTCTGTTGAAGGAAACTCCTGCACGGATGGAGGATAGGAGATAGGAGTGTTAGAATATGTAAATAGTAGTAAAATAATCCTAATCCAATGTGTATTAGGAGTAGGATATGTTATGTGTATATATATATGGCTCATTGTATCATGTTTAATAACAATTATATTTTTCTCCCGTGTTTTCTCACATGGTATCAGAGCTACAGTGAGAATTTTATAGCTGTGCGTCGTTCCAGCAACTTTCGGGAAGAAAAACCTCGTCGCGGTGCAATTTTCCGGCGACTTAAGAGGGTGTCCGTAACTAAATCACCTTTTTGTTGGTGTTGTGCAACAACCAACACCAATACAGGGTTCCCACGGCTCCGGCGACCAAACCCCAGTAAACCCCACCGGAATATCCTCCTCACGCGCCCTCACGTGCCAGCAGACTCTCGGCAGTATCGACTCACGCGCCCCACGCGCCGGCGCGTGAGCATTGTTCCAGCCATTTTTTGAAAAATTTCTTGAGGACAGTTGGATCGCCTCACTTTTTCGAGCCTACCCATATTTTTACTTTTCAATTCCGATCACTTTGAATTTTTTCCGGCATCTACAGTGCTTTTTCCGGCAACTACAGTATATTTTCCGGTAAACACAGTTCTTTCAACGAATTGTCAGCTGATTTTTTTATTATTTGGTAATAATCCAAACATGTCTTTGGGAGTCGATGCTTTCGGGCCTAAAAACTCGGCTTCTGGCAATTTCGGTGTTATGATTACCTCTGAACCTTTAATGGGAGGTTCCAACTACTTAGCTTGGGCTTCCTCTGTCGAGTTGTGGTGTAAAGGTCAAGGTGTTCAAGATCATCTAATCAAGGCGTCTAGTGAAGGAGATGAAAAAGCCAAAGCACATTGGGAGAAGATCGATGCTCAATTATGCAGTATTTTGTGGCGATCTATTGATTCCAAGTTGATGCCCTTGTTTCGTCCATTCCAGACATGTTATTTGGTTTGGGAAAAGGCTCGTACTTTATACACTAATGACATATCTCGTTTCTATGATGTGATATCGCGGATGACAAATTTAAAGATACAGGAATTAGATACGTCTACTTACTTGGGACAAGTACATGCAGCTATGGAGGAATTTGAGACGTTGATGCTAGTTTCTGCTAGCGTTGCAAAGCACCTAGAGCAACGACAAAAGCTGTTTCTAGTTCTTAATCTTGCTGGGCTTCCTAATGATCTCGACTCAGTACGCGATCAGATTTTGGCTAGTCCGACTGTCCCCACAGTTGATGAATTATTCTCTCGATTGCTTCGCCTTGCTGCAGCACCAAGTCACCCAGTGAGCTCATCACAGACACCTGATTCATCTATCCTCGTATCACAATCAGTCGACAATCGGGCATCTTATACTATGGAGAATAGACGAGGAGGAGGTCGTTTTGGAAGATCTAGACCCAAGTGTTCTTATTGTCATAAACTTGGTCACACTCGTGACATGTGCTATTCTTTACATGGTCGACCACCCAAAAATGCTTATGTTGCTCAGACCGAGACTACAGGTAACCAGGGATTTTCTGTATCTGAAAGGGAGTATAATGAGTTCCTTAAATATCGAGCAAGTAAGCAGACATCTCCACAAGTAGCCTCTGTTGCTCAGACTGATACTTCTGTTGCTGGTAATTCTTTTGCTTGTGTTTCCCAGTCTAGTCCTCTTGAACAATGGGTTGTGGACTCAGCTGCTTCTGATCATATCTCTGGTAATAAATCCCTTTTGTCAAATATTGCATATTCACAGTTTCTTCCCAACGTTACTTTAGCTAATGAGTCTCAAACTAAAGCAAAAGCAGTTGGACAAGCGAATTCCCTACCCTCTGTCACTCTAGATTCCGTTCTTTATGTTCCAGACTGTCCTTTTAATCTTGCATCTGTTAGTCGTTTGACTCGTGCCCTCCATTGCGGTATATATTTTATTGACGATTCTTTTATTATGCAGGACCGCAGTACGGGACAGACGATTGGAACAGGACTTGAATCAGAAGGACTCTACGACCTTAACTCACTAACATCCTCCAAGGCCTGTCTAGTTGCAGATCCTCCAGACCTACTTCACAGTCGTTTAGGACATCCTAGCTTGTCCAAGCTTCAGAAGATGGTGCCTAGTTTGTCTAGTTTATCCACATTAGAGTGTGAGTCATGTCAGCTGGGGAAACATACCCGCGCCTCCTTTCCTCGTAGTATTGAGAGTCGTGCAGAATCTGTTTTTTCTTTAGTTCATTCGGATATATGAGGTCCTAGTCAAGTCAGTTCAACCTTGGGATTTCATTATTTTGTTAGTTTCATTGATGATCATTCAAGATGTACTTGGATTTTCTTAATGAAAGATCTCCTTTCCTGCGTTTTTGGGGCGATGCAGTTCTCACATCTTGTTATTTGGTTAATCGGATGCCTTTATCTCCCATCCAGAATCAGATTCAGTATGAGGTATTGTTTCCCCAGTCACCCTTATACTTTGTTCCCCCTCGTGTTTTTGGGAGCACTTGTTTCGTTCATAACTTAGCTCCTGGGAAAGATAAGTTAGCTCCTCATGCTCTCAAGTGTGTCTTTCTTGGTTATTCTCGTGCCCAGAAGGGCTATCGTTGTTATTCACCTGATCTTCGTGGGTACCTTATGTCAGCCGATGTCATATTTTTTGAGTCTAAACCTTTCTTTACCTCTTCTGACCATTCTGACCATCTTGATATATCTGAGGTTTTACCTATACCGGCCTTTAGGGAGTCTACTATATCTCCTCCTTCACCTTCCACTACAGAAGTCTTACCCATTCCAACCGTTGGAGATCTAGTGTAGCTCCTCCTAGACTTCCTGCAACAGACACTCCACTCTTGACATATCATCGTCGTCCTCGCCCAGTATCCGGCCCGGTTAATTCACGTCCTGCACCTGACCCTGCTCCTACTGCGGACTTGTCTCTTCTGATTGCACTTCGGAAAGGTATACGGAACACCCTTAATCCTAATCCCCATTATATCGGTTTAAGTTATCATTGTTTGTCATTAGCCTATTATGCTTTTCTATCTTCTTTGTCCTCTGTTTCCATCCCTAAGTCTACAGGTGAAGCATTGTCTCATCCAGGGTGACAACAGGCTATGACTGACGAGATGTCTGCTTTACATACGAGTGGTACTTGGGAGCTCGTCCATCTTCCTTCAGGTAAATCTACTGTTGGTTGTCGTTGGGTGTATACAGTCAAGGTTGGTCCAGATGGTAGGTTGATCGTCTTAAGACTCGTCTTGTTGCCGAGGGATATACTCAGATATTTGGGCTTGATTACAGTGATACCTTCTCTCCCGTGGCTAAGATAGCATCAGTCCGCCTTTTTCTATCCATGGCTGTTGTTCGCCATTGGCCCCTGTATCAGCTGGACATTAAAAATGCATTTTTACACGGTGACCTTGAGGATGAAGTTTATATGGAGCAACCACCTGGGTTTGTTGCTCAGGGGGAGTCTCGTGGCCTTGTATGTCGCTTGCGCCGGCCACTTTATGGTCTAAAGCAGTCTCCTCGAGCCTGGTTTGGTAAGTTTAGCACTGTTATCCAGGACTTTGGCATGACTCGGAGTGAAGCTGATCACTCTGTATTCTATCGGTACTCTTATTCGAGTCTCTGTATTTATCTGGTGGTCTATGTTGACGACATTGTTATTACCGGCAATGACCAGGATGGTATTACTAAATTGAAGCAACATCTCTTTCAACACTTTCAGACTAAGGATCTGGGCACACTAAAGTATTTTCTGGGTATTGAGGTCGCACAGTCTAGCTAGGTATTGTGATCTCACAATGGAAGTATGCCTTAGATATTCTTGAGGAGACAGGAATGACAAGATGTAAACCTCTTGACACTCCGATGGATCCGAATTCTAAACTTTTTCCAGGACAGGGGGAGCCTCTTAACGATCCTGCAAGATATAGGCGGTTAGTTGGTAAATTAAATTATCTTACAGTGACAAGACCTGACATTTCCTTTCATGTGAGTGTTGTGAGCCAGTTTATGGGTTCTCCGTGTGATAGTCATTGGGATGCAGTTGTTCGCATTCTTCGGTATATAAAATCAACTCCAGGTAAAGGTTTATTGTTTGAGGTTCGAGGCCATGAGCAGATCGTTGGATACTCCGATGCTGATTGGGCAGGATCGCCTTCCAGACGTTCTACTTCTGGATATTGTGTCTTAGTAGGAGGAAATTTGGTATCTTGGAAAAGCAAGAAACAGAATGTGGTTGCTCGGTCTAGTGCAGAAGTAGAATATCGAGTAATGGCTATGGCGACATGTAAGCTAGCTTGGATCAAACAGTTGCTCAAAGAGCTGAAATTTGGTGATGTTAGTCAAATGGGACTTGTGTGTGATAATCAAGCTGCTCTTCATATTGCGTCAAATCCAGTGTTCCATGAGAGAACTAAGCACATTGAGATTGACTGTCACTTTGTCAGAGAAAAGATACTCTCGGGAGATATTGCTACAAAGTTTGTAAAATCAAATGATCAGCTTGCAGACATTTTCACCAAGTCCCTCACTGGTTCTCGTATTAACTACATATGTAACAAGCTCGGTACATATGATTTATATGCACCAGCTTGAGGGGGAGTGTTAGAATATGTAAATACTAGTAAAATAACTCTAATCCAATGTGCGTTAGGAGCAGGACAGGTTATGTGTATATATATAGGGCTCATTGTCCCCACCTGGTGGGAATACACTGGGTAGTTGTTGTTGTTGTTGTTGTATATAGGGCTCATTGTATCATGTTTAATATCAATTATATTTTTCTCCCGTGTTTTCTCACAAGGAGAAAAAGGAAAGAGGAAGAAACTGTCAACATAGGAGACAGGGATTGAACTGCATAAACAGAACAATTAGAGCCTCGTTTAGGGAGTGGATTTAGGGAAGAAAATGAGATGAGTAGAGGGCTGTGTGCTGTGTGGTTTTGCATGTCTACATATGCTTTTGTGTTTTCATGGAAATTGAAATGATAAAGGGTTTTTCTATCTTCTCCTTTTGCCATTGCCTGAAAGGAGAAGAGTGGAAGGAAGTGGGAACTCTGACTTGTTGCATTTCTGACCATCTCATTAACATCCTGAAATCTTCTTAAAAGTAACCGTCTGAGGTGTTTCTTTCACATTGTGTATCATTTGCTTTAAAAAGATATGTTGCATGGTGTAGTTCTCATTACCTGTGCATTTCTTGATTTTATGGATCATGACATACTTATCGCAATAGGTTAAATGCATTTTTTTCCCTTCTTTCCCTATTTTCAAAAATTTAAAACTAAACACTATTCTTGTGTTACAGGTCACGCACTGCAGTTGCTCCATTGGAAAGGCTTAAAATTCTGCTCCAGGTAAATATTCCAAGTGATTCTTTTAAGCTTCATGATGTGAGATGTTTCTTCTGTATATCCTTGCAAATTTTCTAATGAAATGAAGCGATTGGAGGTCTGCATGAAAAATTGTGCCTGCAAAGTTTATGAATGAAATTAATTGAGATTTATACCCAAAAATAGGCATCTTTTAGCATCTTTAGATTGTTGTTTGAGAACCCAATTGAGTAATTAAAACCAAATGCATCAGTTAGACTTCAGTTGCACCTGAAGTGTTGAACAAATTTTTCTATGAACTCTATCAGTTAAACTAAAGGTGGCGAATATCAATTGATATATATTTATTGAAAAGTGATGGCATTAGATATTAAATACGAATTTTCACTTAACTATAATTTCGTATTAAGGTATCAGAGCAACCTTAGAAAAAAAATAAGGAGTCAGAGCATTTAACTTATTTGTGTACTTATTAAAAAAGTATTTAGTTTTATTGCCATAGCATATTTGTATTTACATAAGAGTGACTATATATGGTGATATATATTACAATTTATGTAGCTGCATTAACCTGCAAATAGTTTTAGACATACAACATAATTTACAAGGATCTCGCATTTACCTTTGTTCGCTGAAGTGCAGGTTCAGAATCCTCACAGTATAAAATATAATGGTACAGTTCAGGGGTTGAAATATATATGGAGAACTGAGGGTCTCCGGGGATTGTTCAAAGGAAATGGTACTAATTGTGCCCGCATTGTTCCAAACTCTGCCGTCAAGTTCTTCAGCTACGAGGAGGCGTCCAGGTCTGCCATGACACTTCTTTCTTTCAGAGTGCTAGATGTTCACTCCCTAAACCACTAATTGCACTAATAAAATTCTCTTTCGAGTTGCCATTACCCTTGTCCATTTTAGTTTGTTGATTCTAAGATAATTATTTTTAAAGAGCTTTATTGTAACTTGTTGAAATATGAGATGCTCTACGGTTCTAATATTTGGACCAGCAAGAAAATTTTTGCTCTCCTTGATTTCTAAATTGGTTCTTAACATAGTATATGTTTTATCAATGTGGGGAGTGATTCGGGAATTCAGGAATTTGAGCCTCGACAAAATAAAAGGTCGAATAACTAGGAACAACAATGGTTTCCGCACAGATGTCTGACTAATTGAAGAGTACTTTCACTGACTTGGTGAGATGCAATGATCCTTTAGGTGTTATTTATTCCAAACTTTCTGGTTGAAAAAGAAGGTCAATATGAATGCTGAAGATGCAAGTTCACCGCTTACAAAGAAAAAATATGTTTTCTTCAGGATTTCTTTTGGCTAAAAATTTCCTGTATTCGATGGTCTACGCATTTGGCACAAGGGTCAAATTCTTCATCATTGCAAGCCCGTAAGGTGTTTGTCTTAATTCATTTGTAAAAATTTATGATCAGGGGACTTAATCATTCTACCTTAATTGTGTCGTCAATTAATCCAGAATTCCGGATGCAGAAAACAAAATTGCATTTTGATCATTCAGCAGAAAACAACGACAACAACAACAACAAACGCAGTGTAATCTCACAAGTGGGTTATGGGGAGGGTATTGTGTACGCAAGCTTTATCCCTAACTTGTGAAGATAGAGAGGCTGATTCCGATAGACCCTCGGCTTAAAAATCATTAAACAGGAAGCGACCAACAATAATAATACAAGAAAAAAAAAAGACACTATATGTAATAACAACAACAACAACAACCCAGTATATCCCACAAGTGGGGTCTGGGGAGGGTAATATGTACGCAGACCTTACCCCTACCCAGAGAGGTTGTTTCCAGTAGACCCTCGGCTCAGGACTATATGTAATAACAAAGATCTAAAATTAAGAAATACAAGAATACTACTAACAATACTAGTATGAGTGACACAATATGGAATAACAAAGATCTAGGAATACGAAAATGTAAAAATAATACTAATGCTACTAGTACGATTAGGAGAAACTCTCGTGCTCCACACCTTCATGTCCTCGATAAGCTGAAGCAATGCTATGTCCTGCCTAATCACCTCTCCAATACTTCTTTGCCCTACCTCTACTATTCCTCATACCCGCCGTGGTCAACTTCTACACCTCCTAACCAGGGTAGAAAACAACTTGTTTTTTCCTCTATGGAATGTAAAAAGGCAAGAGGATAATTGATCAGGATGTGGATTACTTATTTTTCTTTTTAATGACGGTGGTGTCTAGTCCGGCTTCTGCACAACTCAATTAATCCTCTGGGCAGACTCCTGTAACCCACAAATGCAGAACCCGTACCCTGAAGTTGGAGTAGATGGGCTCACATCCAAAAAAATTGATTTGGAGGATTGTGGTGGGGAACTCTTCAATCTTTGATGTGGGGGAAAATTAGAAGGAAGGAGTCAGAATTTTGTAGAACTATGCCCTCTGACCCGTTATGGATCTTAGTACAATTCGTCCAATATTTTCGTTTATCTTTCACAATGGATGGAAGCTTTTAACAGACAACTGATCATTGGTTTTCTTTCCTTCTACTTCTTTGATATTCAGCTATAACAAGAACATTGTAAGTAGAGAATTATTGACTTATTGATAATAAACGGAAGTAGAAATGTTAAAGTCATAAAAGGATACTGTTACCAACCAAAAAAGTAAAAGTAAAGGGCCTGCTTGGATGGAGATATTTGTAAAGGATTTCAAAATTAAAAAGTTTCAAATGACATGTTTTCAGAATTGCCATTTGAAATGAAACCAAAATAAGGTTGAAATAAACTCTAACTTAACTTGGTAGTTCAAATCCAAATTCTCTTAGATATACTCAAACTTGTCCTAAAGATATATGTTTGTGATATAGACATATAGTATGGGTACTATATTTCTCGTTGGAGAGCATTTAGTAGTTACTCCTGACTCTTGAGTGGATTTCCAAGTCGTCTTGTAGTTGGACCTTTATTTAGATTTCTTTCTGATTGTCTTTGTATTTTTGGATGCTTATTTTGTGATTATCTGACAGTTAACATGTTTGAGAATGAAAATGATTTCATTAAAAAAAAAAAGAATGAAAATGATTGTGGAAGGGATATGATGTCCCAAATATTTTTAGTACAAGAGTTTATTGTGATACCCTGACTGAGAGAATTCTAATTTGAATTGATTTCTACTTCAACTTATAAACTAAAATTAATAGATAATTTTTCTTATACTATGTCTACCGCAGATTTTTATGGCTTATGAACTCTAACATCTTCTCTCTTTACTATTTAATAATGTTGCAGGGGAATCTTATGGCTTTACCGGCAGCGAACTGGAAATGGTACAATTAATTGACGACCCAATTATTTTTCTTCATTCTATCTCTGTTACTCGGCCCACCATTTACTCTTAAGACTTAAAATATTTCAGTGTTGGAAACAGATTATATGCCGCAAAACTCTGTCAAGAAATATATGTCCTCCTTGTCTGCCAAGAAATTTGTTTCGTTCCATCTTCTCCTTTGTAAAAGTAGCAAATTTGCAACATTCTGTTATGGCTGGACCTAGTTTTAGAGATTTATGAGTCTATGCTTGTTTACAGACTTACTTCGCGGTATTAACTGTATTTATCTTACCTCATTGCAGAGGATGCTGAACTTACTCCTCTTCTACGCCTTGGTGCTGGAGCATGTGCAGGCATCATTGCCATGTCAGCAACTTATCCAATGGACTTGGTACGAGGCCGGATTACTGTCCAGGTATTGCATCTGTGAACTTTGCAATTTTGACCACACACACTGTACGGAAATGGGCTATCATTTTTTCTCAGGATTTTGTTAATTTGTAATGCTTTTGCTTCTCTTTGCAGACAGATAAATCTCCTTCCCAGTACAGAGGGATATTTCACGCTCTTAGAACAGTTTTTGTTGAAGAAGGCCCCCGTGCTCTGTACAAAGGATGGCTTCCTTCTGTGATAGGTGTGGTAAGTGATGGTTTTGATTTTGACTTGCTTAGTATCACATTTAGAAGCACATGTTTTCTGTTTGGACCTAAAATTATACTCCTCTTGATCATTTGTTGCTTATCTATTTTACTTTGTGTGCTAAGTTTTATCTGGTTACGCCGTGACGCATAGATTATTCTCTATGGAATTTACGTCATGCAAATGCTCTTTCCCCCGTCATTCACTAAACCAAACAAGATACCCTCTCTCTATGGATTATATACCTATGGGACCATTAGATTTTCATCATGTTTGAGTAATAATAATAGTGGTTCTGTAACCAGTCATTGACTTAAGCATGTGAAGTTTTGGATTATTGGTAATGCTTGCATGAAATTAAACAAGTGGGGTTGCTCTGATGGTAAGCAACCCCCACTTCCAACCGAGAGGTTGTGAGTTCGAGTCTCCCCAAGAGCAAGGTGGGAAGTTCTTGTAGGGAAGGATGCCGGGGGTCTATTTGGAAACAACCTCTCTACCCAAGGGTAGGGTTAAGGTCTGCGTACATACTACCCTCCCCAGATCCCACTAAGTGGGATTATACTGGGTTGTTGTTGTTGTTGTTGCATGAAATTAAACTTTCATTGAGATTGGGCAGAATCCTAAAGGGTGACTATGAGTTGTAATTGTTATACCTAACCAGACATATTTATGGACATGATTACTCTATCTCATTTAATGCTAATACATTGCTCATTAGTTTTATTTGGATCCATGAATTTGTATAGGCTGATGCTGGTATATGCATGAACACCATAATCTGCATTTAACAACAACAAGAGACCTAGTGTAATCCCACGAGTGAGTTCTGAGGAGGGTAGTATGTACACAGACCTTACGCTTACCTTCAAGAAGGCAGAGAGGCTGTTTCCGAAAGACCCCTTGCATTTAACGATACTCATAAAACAAAGTTTACGTTTACTGTCATGCCTTTTATGTCTGAGGGTTTCTTTCACATTACCCTAAATCTCCGGAGCTACCAATCTGCATAGTTGAATATCAACAGTCTTGTAAGCTCGGAAAGGTGTTGCTATCAAGGAAAGAATGACACAATTCCTCCATATGATGTATCAACAAAGAATAGTACAAATCCTTTATTGTGACTAAGTTATCAGCACGCGGCAAGAAATTAGAGAAATTAGGGATTTAACGGCTGGTAGCACTTTTATATCATTAAGTTTTAACAAGAGAATTTTGCTGTAGAGGACATTTCTTTTCTTCCAAAAGCGGGAGTGATTGAAAATGCTAATTGTTAGGAGAGAATTTGTACATTAAGCTACATACTGCTGGAGATGCTATGTTATACAAGTAGAGAATTATTTTTCCCATTGTTCTTATTCTCCAAATTACTAAACCTTGGTATTCTGAAATTTTAAAATCGATCTTACTCACCTTTCCATGTCATTGCAAAATTAAACATCTTATGTTTAACCCCCCCCCCCCCCCCAAAGCCCTCTCTCTTCCCTTCATTTGCCTAGTTTTCTCCGAAAATTGCATTAAGGTGCTGTTAATCAAGAGTGAACTGGTTTTTCAAGGTAGGAAGAGGAAACCAATTGAGTTAAAAGATATTGCGATATACTTTTTAAAGAAAAAATGATATGGCCAATGTGTTAAGCACATGTCCGGCTTGCTGCCTTTTCCTCGTTTTTGGTGCCCCATGATTAACAAAATGTTTCCATTGCTGATACTAAGTTCAAATGCAGATTCCTTATGTAGGTTTAAACTTTGCTGTTTATGAATCATTAAAAGATTGGTTGGTCAAAACCCGACCATTTGGACTAGCTCAAGACATTGAATTGAGTGTTACGACAAAGCTCGGCTGTGGTGCTGTTGCTGGAACTATTGGGCAGACAGTTGCTTACCCTCTTGATGTCATCCGTCGAAGAATGCAGATGGGTGGATGGAAAAATGCTGCTTCAGTTGTCACTGGCGAGAGCAAGGCACCTCTAGAGTATAGTGGCATGGTCGATGCATTCAGGAAAACAGTTCGTCATGAGGGAGTTGGAGCTTTGTATAAGGGTTTAGTCCCAAATTCAGTCAAGGTTAGTCTAACCCATTACGTGTTCTTTAAAAGTAGTTTTCTCCCCCTACTCCCATGTCCAGGTGAACAGAGTGCTAAAGCAACCAATTTCTTTCTACAATTCCCTTCAATTGATATCAAGATCTTCTCCTTGTATTTCAATAAGGCTAATTAGTGCCTATCCTTGGAAATTGTTGTCCTCTGTTATACTTATAAAGAGTGTGATTTGGTTTGAGTTGGTTTGGTCGTACTTATATTGTTCTCTATTGTACTTATATGACATTGTGCCTCTCTTTTCAGGTGGTACCGTCTATAGCAATTGCATTCGTGACATATGAGGTGGTAAAGGACATTCTTGGTGTGGAAATGAGGATATCAGATTGAATTACTCGAAGAAGTTCAGGTTATATTCTGAACCGACATGTTAATTTGCCTGGAGAAGCAAGGAAGGTGTTTATGGGAAAATGTTATTTCGTCGACTTGGAAAAGGCGAGATCCTGAGCACCCGAACAGATTCACCCATACCCACCAGCCACCAGTTGTCTTTGCATCCTCTAGGTTTTTAGTACATTGAAGATATTTGCAATAAAGAATGGTCCATCAGTAGGTGCACTTCATCTTATAGGAATCAAAATACTCATTTTGCGAATATTTTTATACAACGCTTATTGAATAGATATCCGGGTCTTTGGTTTCATATTTGCTCTGATGCTATTGCAATTTATGTTTGATCACGTGATCAGTACTTATGTTTGCTGCCATACTTTATGGACATTGGCACAGTCAAGAGTAGCTGCTTGCTGATTTAAGTATTTTGTGCCTGCAAATAATGCATTAGGATTATAACATTCTGCAGTTTTCTACAGGAGGTTGAAATTCATTGTTGATTTGATTGTGAGAATATTGTTTAATTACATGAAACCTATGGCGAATCAAACTAACCCGCAATTTCTGTCATTAGCAATTTAGCATATTGGATAATGAGTGATGCTGGTGGGCCGTGGATTTAAGCCGTTGGGTGCAGAGTTGTTTATTTCATTCATTATTCTTTTGTGACAATGCTCGAGTATAAATATATAATTGTAAAGAATTCAACAATATGTTTAGATCAAGCTTACGCAGTAAATGCACCTCATTCGCTGCGGGAATGCAACATCCGCCTTGACTGGGCATTGTGGTTGATGACTAAAAAGGAACTGGAAACATCGATCTCAATTTTCTGGAAAATAATTGATCCCGCCTTGCTTCTGAAATTAGCTAAGATAAAGTATCCATCAGATACAAAATATTGGGCAGAGATGATCAGGCATGACATGGTACTAATACAGTTTTCGAAGACATGGCCTTTGATAGGGAGGCTTGGAGGTCAAACATTAAGGTAGTAGAATAGGGATAGTAGTTCCTTCATACCGGGGGTGAGGCGGGGTTGAATTAGGGTTGACCTTAGATGGCTTGCAGTTTATGTTGAACTCACACTATTCTTGCTATTTATCTTAGCCTCGGACCTTAGACTCTGGTTACTGTTATTGCATGTCATCCATCTTTTGGTTTTTATGCTTCTGTTACTATTACGGTTTCTACTGGAGTTACTAATGAATTCTCTTTTTTTTATTTCTTTATTTCCGTCTTTTTGAGCCGAGGGTCTATCGGAAACAGTCTCTCTGTCCTATCGAGGCAGGGGTAAGGTCTATGTACACATTACTCTCCCCAGACCCTCTCTCCAGACCCTACTATGTGAGATTTTATTGGGTAGTTGTTGTTGTTGTTGTAAAGTATCCTCAGATCTTCGTGGCAAGGAATCCAGAATCAATTTTAGGTAGAAACTGCAAAAGTATTCCCGAAGGAAAAGATTATAAAAAGGTAGAGCTACATCCCCAAAGACAATCTTCGGAATGTGTATGTAATACTCATAATGTTGCTTCGGCTGATTGATATATCCAATGAATGAAAGTCTAGAAAGGGAAATATTTATTCAAATGAATACTCACAAGATTATGATTATGCTAATTGATATATCCAATGAATGAAGTTCAACTGAAAAAATAGTAGCATTACTTGCCTATACACCCTAAAAAGGTCATATTAAAGAAACTAAGATGCTTACAGACGACAGCATCCAAAAACTAACGACCAGAAATAGTATCATTTACCTTATGAAAGAAACGGCCAATCACTCCAAAAACCAAAAGAACAAAACTAATGTAACTAGGAAAGCATAACAAAAATGATGTACCATTTGCGAAGGAATTTCAAGCAGTTACTTGCCTTCTTCCCCTAGTCTTTGAGATCATCTCTATAAGACCATCATATCGACTCTGGTGGTAATCAATCCATATACACAACTGTCGTATCGCCTCCCTTTTTTCCTCACTCAAGTCTAAGATTCCCTTATCTTTGTCATTCATCTTCTTTTCATACTCTGCTATCTTTTCATCCTTATCTGCTGTCAGTTTCTGCAGTGTAGCTATCTTTTCTTCAAGTTGGTGAACAGTTTCTGTCAAACTCCCCCTTTGATTCACCTCGCTTTGCTCTGCTTTTGCTAATTCTTCAACCTTCTCTTTTAATACTGATGTACATTTTTTCTCGTCTTTCAGTTGCTGCACTAGAGTATCGATTTCCTTCTTCAGCTGTTTCTTTTCTTTACCTGCTTCTTTGATCCAGTTCAAAGCAACCTTAAGCTCATTCAATATTTCATAAATGCGGGACTCCAGGTGACCAGTGTCTTCCTCATACTTCATATTGAATGTATCAATTCCAGTCAATGTATCATTCACCTTATCTGAAACATCTGCTATTATTTTCACTTGAGTTTCCTTGTAAGAAACAATAACTCCAGATAATGTTGCAATCCTCTCTTCAAGTAACCTTTGATGTTGCAGTAACTTCTCTTCTTTCTTCATGTGGTCCTCTTCTTTCTCAGACAGCAACTGCTCAGTCACCCGAAGCTTCTGGTTGGTTAATCGTAGCTTAACTTCAGCGTTCCGGACATTCTCCACTAGCGTGCTCATTTCATCTCCTTTCATTTCTAGATCCCTCTTCAGATCTTCGATCTTGTCATCCAGTTCGTCTATTTTCTGATCTTTACTTTCAAGATTCTTCTGGTATTCTTCTGTTATCTCTTCAATCTTCCTTTCTGCAAGTTTAAGATTTTCCTTGTATTCCTTCAGTAAACCTTCAAGCTGTTTTTGCTCCTCGCCCAGCTTTCCAAAAGCTTCCTCATGCTCTTTCAGCTTCATTTCCCGATCCACTATCTTTTGTGATAATTCAGTGTGCTGATTCTCTGCTTGTGCCAAAGTTTGAGTGGACTCGTGTTTACCTCTTTCCATTACCGATTCCAGCTGGTCTTTCTCTGTCTGCAGTAATTGTATCTGCTGCCTTGACTTGTTCGCTTCTTCTGTCAAGACAACAATTTGAGCTGAAGTATCATTTTGCACATCTTCTAGTCTCTTTCGCAGTGCTTGATGCTCCTCCACTTTCTCGGCTAATACATTCTCCAGTTCAGATGTTTTAAGGAGGAGACTTTCCTTTTCCTCCTTGAGCAGATTGTTCTCATTGCTTGTATTGCTTATGTTTTCTTCAAATGTGCTCTTCTGCTCACAAAGAAATTTCACTTCAGCCTGGAGATCATTGACCTGTACCACTAGTCCGTCCTTCTCTTCCACCAACTTCCCGCACGCTTCTTCCTTCTCTTTCAGCTTTGTTTCCAGATCCACAATCTTTTGTGATAATTCTGTGTTCTGGTTCTCTGCTTGTGCCAAACTTTCAGTGGATTCTAGTTTACCTCTTTCAGTTACCAACTCCAGCTGGCTTTTCTCTGTCTGCAGTAATTCTATCTGCTGCCTTAACTCATTAACTTCTTCTGTCAAGGCAAGAATCTGAGTAGAAGATTCATTTTGCACATCCTCCAGCTTCTTTTGCAAGGCTTCATGCTCATCAACTTTCTCAACTAATGTATTCTCCAGTTCAGATAGTTTGCTCAGGAAAATTCCCTTTTCTTCTGTCAGCAGATTGTTCTCATTGTTTGCACTGCTTATGTTTTCTTCCAATGTATTCTTCTGTTCACAAAGAGACTTCACTTCAGCCTGGAGATCATTGACCTGTACCACTAAACCGTCCTTCTCTTCCACCAACTTCACAAATGCTTCCTCCTGTTCTTTCAGCTTTATTTCCTGATCCACAATCTTTTGTGATAATTCTGTGTTTTGATTCTCTGCTTGCGCCAAACTTTCAGTGGATTCTTGTTTACCTCTTTCAGCTGCCAATTCCAGCTGGCTTCTCTCTTTCTGCAGTATTTCTATCTGCTGACTTAACTCATTAACTTCTTCGGTCAAGGCATTAATCTGTGTAGAAGCTTCATTCTGCACATCCTCTAGCTTCTTTTGCAAGGTTCCATGTTCGTCCACTTTCTCAACTAATGCATTCTCCAGTTCAGATATTTTGCTTAGGAGACTTCCGTTTTCCTCCATAACCTGTACGACTAGGCCTTCCTTCTCTTCCAGCATTCTCTGTCCATCTGATGTTTTCCCTGCTAACTCCTCCTTCAAATTTTCCAACTGGATGAGGTATTCTGATGTTTCTCCAGTTTTTGCCTCAAGTTGAGACTCTATTTCGGACTTGTGAACTTGCAAATTCTCCAACTGCTCGTGCAGATTGCTCACCTGTAACGTTAAGGCAGCAATCTGAGCGGATGATTCAGTTTCTCCATCCTCAGATTTCTTCTTCAGAATTGCTAATTCACTTTCTCTCTCGGCTAATGCCCTCTCAATTTCAGAAATTTTATCTTGTATCGTCTCCTTGTCGCTTTTCATCTGAGCAACCACCTCATCTTTGCTTGTCAGCTGCTCTTCCAACTCACATTTAAGATGTTGAAGTGATTTTAGCTCCACTTCTAGGTCCTTCACTTGTGAAAGAGAACTTTCTTTCTCTTCCAGAATTTTCAGTAAATCTGCAGATTTGTTTGCTATATCCTGCTTGAGACTCTCTATCTCACTTGAGAATTCTGCATTTTCTTGTGCTTTCTTCTCCAATTCTGCTTCAAATTCAAGTTTCTGGCTGCAAAGGGACTTCAATTCTTGGTCCTTCTCATTCACCTTGTTTGTTAAGTCCTCAAGTTCAGCTGACGTCTTGTTTCTTTGTTGCTCTATTTGCTCCTCCAGCTTGCCTTTCAGTTCATGTAAGGAATCAATTTCAAGTTGCATATCGTTTATCTTTGTTGTCAGAGCTTCCATCTGGGATGCAAATTCCTCCTCCTTTTCCTCAAGTTTCTTCAGCAATGAGGAAAGCTCATCTTCCTTCTGTTTCTCTATTTCTGATCTCTGAGACTGCAACGCATCAATCTCCACCTCCATACCTCTTAATCGAGTTGATGATTCATTTTTGTGAGCCTCGTGTATCTCCTTGTGAGTAGAGAGCTCTTTTTCTTTCTCATCTAGCATCCCCTTTAGCTGGTCAGCTTCAGTCGCAAGGTCTTGGCTCTTTTGTTGAGCTTGTCCTATCTCCTCCGCGAGCTGTAAAATCCTTGACGACAGTGAAGAATTGTCCTCCTCTGTGGCCTTTTGTGTTTGACTTAGCTGAGCTATTTCTTTTTCAGCAGAATCTAGTTGTTCCCTCACTGAGGGAAGTTCTGTTTTTAGGGCATCCAATTCTGCCTGTAGGGTTTCTTTCTCTTCCTTCAACTGCCCCAAACTGGTTCTTAATTCTTCAATAGTACTATTGCCTTCTGATATGCTGTTTCCCATGGCTTCTTTCTCCGAAAGTAAGCTTTCTTTTTCTCTAGCTATCTCGTCCAGCTTCTGCATTAATTCAGCTTCTAATTTTGCAGATTTGTCCAAACTCTCTTTGAGTTCCGCATTATCAAAAAGAAGCTTTAGATTTTCCTCCTTCAACCTTTCTGCTTCACTATTCAAACTGCTGATTGTTGTTTCTGCTTCTTGCAATTTGCTCAAAGAGCTCTGGTGCTCCAAGTGCAAGGACTCCTTTTCTTCTTTCACAGCCATTAACTGAGCCTTCAATTCAGCTATTTCCAGATTTGCGCTTGCCAGTTCTTCCTTGGCGCCATCTGTTACATCCGTGAATTCCATTTTACCATTTTTCTTGCCTTTTTTTCTAGTACTATAATCTGAATCTGAGTCGGAGCTGGAGGAAGAACTATCTTTCTCATGTTTTCCATGTGCATTTTCCCTCAGTTTTCCAGTGAGATGATCGTAACGAGCATACAGTGATTGATAATGATTGTGAAAATCTTCAACTAGCTCCACCAGTGGTTCTTTCTCATCTCCCCCATCTTCTCCTCTAAGACGAGCCAAGATCTTCTGAATTTTGCGTTCAATTTCTGCAATATGAAAGGACCAAGTATTAACTTTGCTTGAAGATTCCAGTTGGGCACCAAGAAACCATTTTAATCTGTCCTTTTTCTTTGTTTTAGAAGAAGAGCCTTGGCATAACTGGTAAAGTTGCTGCCATGTGACCACGAGGTCACAAATTTGAGCTTTGGAAACAGCCTCTTACAGAAATGTAGGGTAGGGCTGCGTACAATCGACCCTTATGGTCCAGTCCTTCCTCGACTCAGCACATAGCGGGAGCTTAGTGCATAAGGCTACCCTTTTTCTTTGTTTTCTTTTTCTTTTCAGAAATGGCGGGGACCGGGAATTGGTGCCTATAGAAGTTAAGTAAATGATGCAAAGAGCATTCGCTGAACATATTCACTATAGCGACTGAAGTTCTATTACTTTAAGCTTAAAGTTGCAGTTGGTAATATCTGTGTATTGACTAAAGAGTTTGGAAGTTAGATTCAGCAGCATTAATGCCATAACGCATGTACCTGTTTTTGTTCGTTTCAGCTGCTCATCTTTCTCTTGATCAACATGACTTCCAAAAAAGGATTTAATTCTTTCCCTGATGTGGTGCTTTGTCTTTGGCATCTCTTCAAATTTTTAGTCACTAGTCAGTTTTTTTTTTCTCTTTTCAGCAATAGAGGGCTGTGTCCATCTCAATTAGTGTAAATTCCAGCACTGGAAAAGAAATTGGCGTGTCAGGATTTGAGACAGTAAATTCAATATCAACCAAGCAAGTCAAGGACGCAAATTTAGGTAGAAAAGGGAGAAAAGTACACCAGGATGGTATTAACAAGCAATTTATTTCCACTAAAACAAGCAAACATGACTAGCAAGATTATCTTCCAATACTAAGTGGAGAGAAAGAAGGGAGGCTTTGATTAACTAGTAGTGTTGTTGCCATGTGATAAGGAGGTTACGGGTTCGAGCCGTGGAAATAGTCTCTTGTAAAAATATAGGGTAAGACCGCGTATAATAGACTCTTATAGTCCGATACTTTACTGGACCTTGCATATAGAAAAAGTTTAGTGCATTACGCTGCCATTTTACTGGATAGAGGGGAAAAAAACAAAGAAAACGACTAGATATTAAACATTGTTCCAAAGATGAAAAAAACCATGACTTGTGAAAGGAGATAGTGGCAATTGGGAAAAGAGGCAAAAAAGATGGTAAGTATACTATTAAACGAGTTTTAGGCCTACTTGGATTTCTCTTTACAGAAAGATGTTGATAAAAGATTCTTCAATATCAATACCAATTACTTCTTTTCAATACCAATTACTTACTTTAAACAACATGTCGGAAAGAGCAAAAAGCAAATCAAACATAATTGGGATAAAGAGAAAAGATCTCTCTGCCTCTTTTGCAAGATTCCAAAATTTAAGATAATCAGCCCTATGAATCTGGAAGTTAAACAAATAAAATACTAGACCATTTTTCATATGTTTTTCAGCACGTTTTTTTCAGCAAATGTATAGCTGTTTTAGTTTAAGGCATGTCACGTGTCCAAATTCTGCACACTCAATACCATTTCCACTAGGTCCTACTTTCATTCTTCTACTTGGTTCTTATTTTCTTCTTTTTCGTGTACTAATTACCTAGTGCATTAATTTGATGTCCTATAATGTAGGCTAGTCCACTTTAAAGCAGCCTCTTCACTAACCAAAAGTAATTAATTAGTAGGACTTGTAGCTCAATAAATACCCAACATATCATAATATGTGGATGAGAACTGGGATCATCAGCTCAATATTCTTCTGTTAGTCATTAGCCAAAATGCCCTTTGCTTCTCATATATGGCAGTATGAGAGGTAAAAAGCAAAATGAATATACTGGGACAGCCTGAGCTGTTGGAATTATTAAGATACTGTTTATACCAACATCTAGACAAGAAAACTGCATTTTATGTTAGTTGATGACTAAGTAGTAAATGCCTTCCATCCTACAAAAGAATTACATTACTAGTACTATTTAGAGAATTAGAACAACTTTTTTTTCTCTAATCACATTTTTTTCTGTTTTAGATTCTTTTGCTATAAAAAGTTATGACTTTATAGCACTTTCATAGTAATTTTAACATATGAGTTTTATTTTATAAAATAGTAAGAAATTAGTGCATAAATTCATATCCAAAAAATTAAATGTCTTGATCATTGTACAGAGATCAGGCATTCTTTCTGAATTGGACAGAATACTATAACTGGACGACCGAGTACTGTGGATTAAAATAAAACTTTAAATCTAGACTAATATATAATAATAGAATGTACTTTAAAAAATTCACAGTTTTTCTAAAATCCTTTAGCAAATGTGCATGCGTTATTATTAATTGTTCAATCCAGATTTTCGCCGACGCAAAGAAATTGGGACGTCTAAGGCTAAAAATGGAAAAGCGTTAAATTCTACTGTTACTTTCAGACAATAGGTCCTATAAAATTGGCCCCACAGAAAGAAAATAGCATATCCCCATCTACTAACCAAACTTTTTGTCAATCATTTAGGTAAAAATGGAGGGAAACAGCTAATTGCCGTTTGAACATGAATTAGTTGATATTAGAAAATAATTAGTACTTTAAATTAAATGGAAAGTGTATTTGGAGGTCGGAGTGTGTTTGAATATGAAAATGCATTCGAAGTTTTGGGAGTGAATATTTAAAAAATTCCTAAAATCTTATTTCATACTTCAAATTTCATATTTTAAGTTTGTAGTTGAAATAATATGCCAATTTGATAAACAAATACTCCGTAAGATAAAATTATCAGTGTTAAAATAAAATTTACATACTTAAAAGACCGAAGAAGTACTCTCTGTCATGTGAAAACATATTTAAAATATTTTTAGAACAAAATTAATTTCATGCCTCAAATAATACTAGTGTCATGTGAAATAGGACGGACAAAATATCTTTTATTTTATTTTTTTCGCAAGAAAGAATTGGGCAATGACAGATTTTTTTTGGTTGGGCAATGACAGATTTATATTTTGGCTGTTTGTGACAGGGTCCAGGTAATTCAAATACAGCACAACTTTGAAAACTGAAAATGCCAGCTAGATTATAAAAGACGTGACATGTTCTTCTTTACGTTCCAAGTATTTTTCGGTTCTCTTTTTTTCCCCCATTTTTTCCCTTTTTTATTACCATGTAGCCAGCTAAATGTCAATATTTTTTTCTAAATGTAACAATATTCCAGAAAAGAAAAAAGGAAAAAATAAAGAGTAAAGCAAAGTGTAGTGATTACTCTGTTCAGTTCTCCGCTGAATACAAAAAATAGAACCTTGTGGATTCCAAAAGCTGAAATTGAAGAAATTGCCTTTAATTTTCTGAACAGATTTGGAACTTTCCTTGCTTATCTACATCTAATTAATCTGAATATAGTTCACATGAACGAAGAAACAAATCGTTCAGTACAATTTTCGATCTGCTGAACTCATAATCATCAGAAAAATTAACAGAATAGAGATAAAAAAAGAAAGTTAATCACAGAATTAACAGAAGAACAGAGAGAAAGTTCATAAAAAATATTTAGCAGAAAATAGTAAGAAGTTTCATACAGTGAATTCAATCAGAAAGCAGAGCAAAATCTCGAATAAACTAAACTCATCGGCTCGAGCAAAAAACATCGAAACCGAAGCTTCGAGAAGCTTCTAAATCAACAACTTAATCAAGTCAAAGCGTAACCAATAAACTGATCAAACATTAACTTCATAAACTCAACAAAATTAATCCAAAACAGATTAATACAATCACAATATCTACATGAAGAGCAATCAATTTCAGTAGATTAACAATCAAGCTACTAAAACATCAAAAAATCAGCAAAAATGAAAATTAATTTCAAAGGTTGAAGCTCTTATAATCTACATATGAAGAACAATCAAAATTAAGCAGATTAACGATCAAAACACTAACAAACAAAACTTACCTGAAAATTCCAGGTCGAAGCAAAACTGGAAAAAAATATAGAGAGAATGATGAAATCAAAAAGCAGTTTTTCAAATTTGAGGAGTGAAAAAAATTATAGAGAGAGAAAATGAGAAGAGAGCGGAGGTCTTTATAGTACAGACTGTAATGATAAAAATGAAATATGAAAAATGAGACAGAGAAAGCGGGTGACTTTTGAAAGGAGGAAAAAGTTGAGGGGAAAAAGTGAATTTGTCTGTTATATGGAGCCCTTAAAAGGCTAAAAGCGACTGGTACAGCATTTCTAGCTTCAAATTTTCGTGAAGGGAAGGAGATGGAATATTTGGAGTTTTATTGAATTTAAATTACCTTTTACGGAAACACCATTATTTTGTTTTTATCTATTGGTTATTATTTTAAAAATTGTTTTGAGTGGTGGACTGGCGGGCTTATTCGGCTTGAACAGGTCATTCTGCACATTAACAGTTTTTTCTGTACTTACTATATGTATTTGCCTTGGTTTTATTATACATATTTTAAGTTACAAATTTAATTTAATCAATTCTAGTGGAGTATATTACTTATCATTTTTAGATTTAGATAATATATGTTGATAAAGTTAATTCCATTCTTCATATGTGTATTTCGTTTACATTACCGATTTCACGTCTAGATAAAGGATGTGGATTTCAGTAAGTTGACAACTAACTTAAAACTAATCAATTTATAATATTCTTAGACTACATATAGGTTAAGGACTATATATAGGCGTTCTAACTTGCGTAAGATTGAAATATTATTGTTATTATTTTGTATTTACACGGTAAAGAATGTAACTTATATGAACATTAAACTTTAATCAAATTGAATCAAGTTATTACCATTTATAGATTACCAATCCATCCTTCTATCATTTAATTATTAAATTATTAAATGGTTTCTAAGTTCAACATCCAAGTTTAATGCAGAATCCACCTGAATACTCAAAAATCCATTTCTTTAGTCCTGGTTTGCTAAAAAGTGGAATACACTAAAAACAATATTCCAGCTTTAAGTGTAATTCCTCAAATACTTGACGACATGGATCATGTTAACATGTGGTCTCTGCAATATGATTTTAATCAGTCTTAAGTTGCTTTATAGGAAATAAATCAAACCCAAATATCATATTAACTTGTTTTAATCACTAGAATTTATGAAAGAAGAGCGACTGGTCATTGAATGGTAAAATTTATATTGTTGCGAGATTTATAACAACAATATAATCTCACAAATTAAGATTAGAGGAAAATAATATGTACGCAGATTTTACACTATTTTTAATAGATCCTCAACTTTATAGTTGCAAATTTTGATTGGTCCTAAACCCCATCTAAACAATACATAAATAAATAAATACACAAATCTATGAAATTGTTAATACATACTACATTGCGACGTAGAATCTAATTCGTGTACCATGTTGTTAGTTAAAAAATCCTACTATCCTCGCTTTAATACATTGGTTCCTTTCTCCGACTGTAAATATTTCTTTAAAAAAAATGGTTCCGGTTCATAAGAAATACTTACTAATTGGGCAGGTAAATATTTTTTTTCTTCGATCTCAATTAATTTTTAAATACATTTAATTATAAAAATTAAAATGTATAGTACTTTTAATTTAATCGTTAATTACGTAAATTTCAAAAATCAATACGTTTGACTATCCAACTGCAATTTCTTTAATTTTTTCAAAAAAAGGAAAGACGAAGAAATAATAAACCCCGACGTCAATACGCAGAAATCATAATAGAATCTTATTGGCCAAAATAAATTGGTTTAAGTACACCTGCACATGCATAAGAGACAATCATGACATCTGGCAATGATTATAAAATTCAAAAGCTTAGGCTGGCCAACGAGGATAACCAAGTTGTCTCTATACTGATGCAATTGTCCTAACTATAAACTTTGACAAATGCCTAATTACTGTTTAGTGAAAATGCCATCTTGTTTGGAACAAATGCAAACATCCACACACTAACACACAACCAATGGCATAGTTTAGAACTACCCACGCCTTACGAGAAGGGTTGCAGAAGAAGAGTATTATTTGAAGATTTTCTGCTGGCCCAAAATCTTTAACTAAAATATGAAGATTTAATTGAAGAAGAGGAAATTTTCAAAAGAGAAAAAAAGTTTTAAAAAGGAGAACTTTATTTATGTAAGAAGATTTTCTTGATTTTTTTTGCTTGCTTACATATAAACAAGGTACTCCCTATTTATATTAGTCTATGGATGACTCTAGATATGATTCTAGATAATGTACGAAGAAGATTCTAGCAACCTTATCTTCTAACAACACTCTAGAATATCTGGATATGTCTTATCTTCCCACGACATTCTAGAACATCTAGATATGTCTACTAGATAAATATCAAGAATACTACACTCGGACATTCTAAATAATTCTATATTTTTCCAAAAAAACAGCTTTATTTTTTCCAAACTCCCCCTTAAAGTGAATTTTTTGAAACTACTCCAAGCTTATCACGGAAGAACACGAACGAAGATTTAGCAAGTGACTTAGTGAAGATATTAGTGATATTCTCCTGACTTCGCACTTTCAAAGTATTGATAGTTCTATCAAGAACCTTTTCCTGAATAAAGTAATGTTCTGTCTCAATGTGTTTAGTTCTTGCATGGAATACTGGATTGTTTGCAAGCTTGATGGCACTTTGATTATCTTCATAGATCACAATTGGCTTTGATATAGGTACATGCAAGTCTTTGTAGCCATACACATTCTTGAGCAGCGAGAGCAGCTACTTTATACTCCGCCTCCGTGGTTGACAAGGAAACTGAGTCTTGTTTTTTACTACACCAAGAAACACATGTTCCACTACAGAGGAAAATATAGCCCCATGTTGATCTTCGATCTCCAAATCAACACCAAAATCAGCATCCCATAACCAACTAACACCAATTCATTCTTCTTCCGGAAGAACAAACCCATGATCGATATTGAGTTGATATACTTTAGAATGCTCTTTGCAGCTTCTAAGTGAGACTTTCTTAGCCTTTGCATAAATCTGCTTACGTATCCCACCGAGAAGGCAATGTTCGGCCTTGTAATAGTCAAATACAAGAGACTTCTAACAAGAGCTCGAAAAGGCTTGGGATCTGCAAGAAGTGAGCCTTCATCTCGCCTTAACATTGTGCTTATCTCAAGAGGAGTAGAACATGTTTTGTTTTGCTTCAATCCAACCTATTAACAAGTTTCTTAGCATATCCTTCTTGAGTGATAAAGATCCATTTGTTCATGTTTGTCACCTCTAAGCCAAGAAAATATGTAGCTCTTCCAACTTTTTGATGTCAAATCTTATGAAAAGCTCATCTTGAAGCCTGGCAACTTTATCTTCATTGTTTCCTGTTATTATCATATCATCCACATATAAAAGAGAAACCATATGCAAGTCTCCTTGTTTTTTAACAAATAAGATAGGATATGATTGTGATGCAACATAGACACAGAAATGTAAATCCTGAGCAATTTTTCCATACCATGCTCGTGAAGCTTGCTTGAGGCCGTAAAAGGCATTCTTAAGTTTGTAGACATAATAAGGATGTAAGTTAGAGACATACTCGAGTAGTTGCTCCATATAAATATCTTTGTCAAGCTCTTCATATAGGAACACATTCTTCACATCAAGTTGTCATAACTTCAATTATGTGAGGCTGCCAAGGCTAGCACAACTCCGACAGAGACCATCTTAGCCACCAGACTGAAGGTTTCTTCATAATCTTCACCATACTTTTGAGAAAATCCCTGAGCTACTAGCCTTGCTATGCTGCTATTTGCTCTTCTTTTGTTTTTGTAAACATATTTACAAGAAATGGGTTGTGCATCCTTTGATTTCGGTACGAGGCTCCAAGTTTGATTTTTCATCAGAGCCTCCATTTCATAATCCATAGCAAGCTCCCATTCTTTGACTCCTTTAGCTTCTTCGAATGGGGAAGGTTCTTCATCATCAATTGGTCCTGCAAAGAAACAGGAATACGTACTGAAAAAAATTTCATCTCTAAAGCGATCTGGCTTGATACTAGTTCTTTTTGGCCTTCCGGAACCACTTGAATCATCTTCTGGTTAAGTTTCATGTTATTGAGTTCCAGGACTCCCCCCTTTCTCTTAACTCCTCGGCAAGTATATCATCTAGAGAAGCATCTACAATGGGCAAGCTTGAATCTCCATTATTTAAGGTTTTTGAACTTGTTCCATCCAATGCAGCTCCATAATACAAAGACACTTCGTCGAATATGACATCCCTTGAGACAACAAAGAGATGAGTTTTAGGATCCATGCACTTCTATCCTTTTTTCCTTTCATCATATCTGACAAAGCTTGCTTTGGAATCTAACTTACTACGTTGAGAATCCGAAATGTGAACATAATAAATAGAGCCAAAACCCCTAAGGTGTTTCATGCTATGATTTTCTCCAAACATTAATTTATAGGGAGACTTCATATTGTATGGAGAAAGCGGCATCCTGTTACTCACATATGCTACACATTTCATACCTTCAGCCCGCAAGGCTCTAGGTAAATTCTTGGCATGAAGCCAACTCTTACATGTCTCGGTTAAATGTTGGATCTTCCTTTCAGTCACTCCATTTTTTTGTGAAATATCAGTGCATGTCAACTCTCTTTTAATGATATGTTGACGACAAAAGGAAAGAAACTCATCAGATGTGAACTCACTGCCATTATCAGTTCGCAACCGCCTTATTCTAAAATCGAGTTCACCTTCAACTGTTTCTTTGAACTCCACAAACTTACTGAAAACTTCTGACTTGTGCTTCACAAAATAAACCCCAGTGTATCTAGTAAAATCATTAACGAAAATTAGCATTAAGATAGCATGAGGATGAAGGAGTTCTCTTTGGCCCCATCAAGTCACTGTGAATAAGTTCTAGTGGGGATCGCACCTTGACAAGGATTTGTCAAATCGAAGATGATGTGATTTTCCATATTGACATTCTTTACAAACCTCTCCTCCATCAAAATTTCTTAAGTTAGGCAATCATTTTACTAGATTCAACTATACCATGGCTTTTAATTTATCCATGCTTAGATGTCCAAGTCTAGCATGCCAAAGATGTATATTATCGTTGCTACTCATCTTCTCAATATATGAATTAGAGGCAGATAAAACATATAAATGGTTAACTCTCTTACCTGAGTGAACGATATTTGCCTTGAGTACCTTGATATTTCGGAGGAACTTCACATCACATAGGCCAAATAGCAAATAGTTTCCAGCATCTACAACATTTACAACTGAAAATAGATTTTTCTTCATTTCTGGAACATGAAAGACATTGTTGAGGGTGATGTGTCTTTTTGCTTCTCATTGATCACAACAATGCCTTCCTTCTCCACATTATGGACTGTATTATCTGTTGTAACAATGACATCATGTCAGTTGTATTCATGAAAGGCGAAGAATTTGGATTGATCTCCAATGAAATGGTGCCCACATCCTAAATCCACGATCCAGTCTTTTTCAAAATTTATGGAAGCCATGGCATTTATTGCTCGAGTCTCCATTGCGAAGCACTTTTCCCAATCTTCTTCTTTTTCTTCTTCTTCAGCAACTTTCTTGGTTTGAGCCATATTGCTCTCTTTAGCTTGACAATGTCTTTTTATATGCCTGACTTTGCCACAATGGTAACATTTTAAAAGTTTTTTTACCGTTACTGGAAGACTCCCCTTTCTCTCCTGGCGAGCTTGAACCACTTGAGGACTGAAAGTGCATGCTATCTCTTGATTTCCCTTTATAGTTTCTCTTATCGGCAACAAGAGAATTTTCTTCCCCTTGTTTGATAGATACACCAGCCATCTGCTTGGCTAGTAGCTCTTGTGACGACAACAAATTTTCAAATTCTTCCAAAGATAGTTGTTGAACCATCATTGAATCGATGTAACAAATGGAATATATTCTAGTTTTAAACCACGAATAATGATTTTTCTTATTCGTGCTTCAGAGATAGCCTCGTCTGAATTCAATAGAGAAATTTCGGAACAAAAATTTTTAATCTTCAAGAAATAATCAGCGATAGAGAGATTACCTTGAGTGGTGATAGCTAACTCATTCTCCAAAATCAATAGCCAAGCTTCATCTTTATTGTTGAATAGTCGCTCGAAGGTCCTCCATATTTCATGAGCTGAATTATACCTTATAATATGATCAAATAAATTAAGAGGGATAGACCTTTTTAGGATAAACTCCACCTTAGCATTAATCCACTTCCACTTCTTACGCGCATTGCTATTTTCTGGTGCATCAGCAGGATGGCTTGTTACTCCCATTGACACTTTTCCACAAATCCTCACCAACAAGGTATGATTCCATACAAATCTTCCATACCTTGTAGTTGGACTGGTTTAATAACTCCATCGCTAATCCATTAACACGACCACCTAAATCCATTTAGAGAAACCAGTTGAATCATACACTAACCCGACCTTGAAATCCATAAGCCGCCTTATGGCTCTGATACCATGTAAAGAATAGCAGAAGAAGAGTATTATTTGGAGAGCTTCTCTAACCCAAGATCGTTAACTAATATATGAATATTTAGCTGAGAATAGGAAGCTTTCAAAAGAGAAGAAAAGTTTTGCAAAGGAGAACTTTGTTTATGAAAGAAGCTTTTCTTGATTTTTTGGCTTGATTACAAATGAACAAGTCACCCCTATTTATACTAACCTATGGATGATTCTAGATAATTTACAAAGAAAATTCTAGCAACCTTATCTTCTAACAATACTCTAGGATATATGGATATGTCTTATCTTCCCACAACATTCTAGAACATCTAGATATGTCTACTAGATAAATATGAAGGATACTACACTAGGACATTCTAGAAAATTCTATATTTTTCCAAAAAGTCAACTTTTTTTTTTCACAGGGTAGAGGGCAGCGTAGGAAGTGGGAGAAGTAATCAGACATAACATGGTATGATTGTAAATTTCCAAGGACATGGACCTTGATAGAAAGATGTGGAGGTCAAGTATTAGCGTTATAGGTTAGGATGTAGTCGAGTCCGGAGGTGAGGCTAGTTTGACAAGGTTGGTCTTAGACTACTGTATAGGTCGAAATTCGAAAAAAAGGATCTCACTTAAGGAGGACGACCAAGAGCTAATCGAGCCGAAGCCACGAATAGAAGCGATACACTAACGAGTGACTCGATTACGGTCGAGGTCGAGCACTCCATACAGCTTGAACGGCCGGTTCAACGCTTAGACGTTCCTAGAGGAATATTCCACAGGATATTCCAAGAACTTAAGTATTTCAATTAAGTACTGTTGGGTACAGAAAAGTATTTTTGTATAAATATCATGGTGAAAATAACTGAAGAGGGGTCTGGTAAAAAAACTCAGATACACAAGTAAACGTATCTTAAGAGAGAAGGAGAGTTAATTCATCTCGGGCTCCTTTTCAAAGAGAAAGGAGAGAGGAAGCTTAGATCCTCATTATCCATCCTTAGAAGCATTGTATCAAATGTATGGAGGTTCAACCTTGTTCAAGAACGTGACCCCTTTTATCTATGTATTCCTCATTATTATTTAATATTATCAAAATCATCATCCTTTTCTTAAGCGACAAGATTTAATCATTGTTATAATTAAATTCTATGTTAGGCATACTTGCTTCTTCTTATCTCCTATCTTAGATCTAAGATAGATTATCTTTGGCTATGGTTTACCCATCATCGTTTACTTAACTAGTTTAACAGAAAAGGTTCAAGACTTTTTGGTCAAACAATTTGGCGCTATCTATGGGGAATGCCGTAGCCAAAGTTTTAGTCTCCTCTAAATATAAAGTCAGCAAGATTCCCACTTCTCGGTTGACGTAGTCTCACCCTCTTAGTACGAACACCAACTTGAAATATTTGTAGGCAATCGATTGAAATATCTGAGCAAACTAAGTCAGATCGTTGCATGAAAACAATATTACATTTCCATATCTACGTGAAAGCCACATCTTGTTGAAGAGGTGAGTCTGGTATGTCGTAAGCGTGAGTCATCAAAATAGGATTATGGTCACTACGCACTATGCACGTCCACAATCTTATTGCTAAATTAATGTCAGATATCAATCTACACTTTTGCATACTGCTCTCTCTTAGGAAGGAATGATAGTCTATTTTATGCACACTGTCCTCTCTCTCTTAGAAGGAATGATAGCCTATTACATAATTCTTTGAAATGGTAATCTTACCCTGCATGTGTGTTGCGGTATCACTTATGTTCCCCTTATTTTTGTGCACCTGGGACTGGATCGGACCGGGACTCGAACTCGAGATCCCAGTGGGTAAATAAGTTGTCATACCACAAGACGCCGATATCCAACTAACGGCGAATCCAAGCATGGGGTCGGGATCAAATCTGAAGCCAACATTCAATAATGGTTTAAAACGAGTCGCATTACAGTGCCACTCTCCACTCATCGACCAACCAGTTCGAGGTAACAAACGATTTAGTATGTGTTTAACTATTTTTTTTTAGTGGGATAGGAACAAGAACACTCTCCCATTTACGCAAACATGACGATAAACGCCATCGAAACAACACTCTCCACGACATATGCAAACGGATGTGTGAAGCCACATCTCTAACAAATTGGTGGTTAATGCCATAAAGGGAAAAGTCCGAATAGAATGGGACCAAATCACTAGCTCGGAGAACATATGAATATCTCCAGTACTCAGAAAGAACACAAGTACGTGAAACCCACCCACACACTCGCCATAGCAACTATGTGACGATACAACTAGCTAAAATCTGATCTCGTCCATATGCGATCACGGCTTGAGTGTGAAGTTCACCATACAGTTTCTCAATTACCTCTCCAGGTGGGGCGATGAAGGAACTAGATAGAGTGGGACTCCTCGAACGTATTTACGGGTCGTGTAGAAACATGTAACCTTATCAAATAAATGAATAAGCAAAACAACATAGGGAATTCTTGTGTAACTCGACCAAGTTCACACATCACGCCAACACAGGAAAAATAGTCGACTTCACTTAAACTGGCAAATCGAAACTGGACTTTGCTCAAATTCGCAAGTCAAAACTCAACCTAGCTTGAATTTACAAGTCAAACTCGACTTCGCTCAAACTAGCTAGTCAAAAATCGATCTCGCTCGAATTTACAAGTCAAAACTCGATTTCGCTCAAACTGGCAAGTCAAAACTCGACCTCCCTTGAATTTACAAGTCAAAACTCGACTTCGCTCAAACTTGCAATTAAACACTCAATTTCATTCAAATTGGCAAGTCAAAACTCTACCTTGCTCGAACTAGCAAGCCAAAACTTGACCTCGCTCGAATTTGCAAGTTAAACTCGATCTTTCTCGAACTAGGGAGTCAAAAATCGACTTCGCTCGAATGGATGAGTCAAAATTTGTCTCCATTCTAATTAATATGCCAAATACGATCTCGATCAAGTTAATAAGTCAAGTTCGACCTCGTCTGAATTTTCAGGTTGAAATTTGATACCGCTCGAATCAATTACCAAGAGACAGGGGCTTATTGCGAGTAAATCCAAGAAACCCGAAAAGAAAAGGAAGAGCCAAAGGATGCAATCAAAGACGAACCGACTATATATATATATATATATATATATATATATATATATATATATATATATATATACCTCGTCTGAATTGTCAGGTTGAAATTTGATGCTGCTCGAATCAATTACCAAGAGACAGGGACTTATTGCGAGTAAATCCAAGAAACCCGAAAAGAAAAAGGAAGAGCCAAAGGCATGCAATAAAAGATGAACCGACTATATATATATATATATATATATAGTGCCTTAGAAAGGGACAAATGGGGACCCCTACCCAACCAACCAAGTATAAAAGGACAAGTTTGGAGTTGATAACGCATGAGTCCACCAAACTTTAGAGTACCAGGTCCTTTATGAGTTTCCACTGAGAATACTAATAAAACAGTAAGTAAATAAGACAGGGAGTTTTACATGGAAAAATACCTGCTCAAGGGGATAAAAAACCACAAACTACACTTGTAGGATTTCAACTTCACTATGAACAACTTTTAGATTACAACCCATGCAATCTAGGAATTAAAATCTTAATTCCTCACTAACTCATAATACACCTATTACAAGCCACTTTGCAATACACATATTACAAAGACTTCAACTCATGACTAACTCTAGTCACGGCATAAACACAAATAATTTATGGTTTTACAAAGGGGTTCCTAAGAAATGCTTCTAGATAAGCAAATTAGGAATTAAATTGAAGAAAAATTATAAAGTTACAACTTAACTAAGGACAACAAAATACTAGATTTAGGAACTGGTCTGTAGTAGCGTTAAACTTTGTTCTTGAGGCACTTGAGAAGTGAATGCACTTTCTCAGAAGGCTTGAATGCTTGAAATGAATTCTCAAGTGTTCAAGTGGTATTTTGTTGTAATACTCTTGTTAATACACCTTTGATTACATCACTTGAATGATTTAAGCACTTGGTTGGTCAAAAGATTACTGACTGCAGAACTATGCTGCACTGTGTGCACTGTTTATGTGTTTCCAGCTGTACACAGTTGACTTTCGTACTGTTGTTAGGAAAACACAAGGGATAGGGTCCTTGTGTTAGTTCTCGGGATCAGGTACCTATGTTGGTTCTCTATGTTCTTAGGTTGCAGTAGTTTTCATTAGCTGGAGTCCATTGATTAGCAATGTATACCAAGTGTCTCGGGTTCCATATCTGGTTCTTGACAGTAAGTTTGTTGGATCACCAAAACATAAAGCTAAGAGATTAAAAACCCATCAATTTTTCTCTTTTTGATGGTGACAAACTTAGAAATTAATAGCATATGTTTAGAACAGAAATAACCAGATGAAGCAACATGAACTCCATAAGTTCCCCCTGACTTTATGCGTCCCCCTTAATCAGATCCTTGTTTCAAAATACACAAGTTCCCCCTGACATTATACTTCCCCTTTTTGGCATCATTAAAAATACACAAGTATGAAATCAACATAAAGAAGTTTAGCCTAGCTAACTCATGTCATAAATGTGCGCATAATATGATAGAAAAGAGAAATAGAGAACATTATCATTTATATTGCAAAAGAGAATAATTTTTATAGATAAAACATGTGCTTTTGCTATACAACAAAGGCAAAGATTGAATTGTTGTCATCGAGAGCAGTATTGATACACCCCATCCACATCAAAACAAAAAAAAAACAAAAAAATGGCCACATCATTAAAACAAGAACAGAAAATCCAGAAACTGGTCACTAATGGGGTTGCTTAGGGGAAACTAGGAGTAGAGGGCTTTGAAGTTGCAGCAAGGGTTTGAAAAACTAGGTCAATTCGGGCATTCGCCAACTTTTTATCGGTGGATAGTTCTGCTTTCAGGTTCTCCACTTGTGCCCTGAGATCATCATTTTCTTTTGTCAATCGACCTATCTCCTTATTTGACTCTAGGGACCTTTAAGCATGCTGACCTTCCAGGATAAACGTTCCTCGCCTTTAATCTTCAAATCTCCTCAGTTGCGATATTTTGAGCATTGATGAGCTGAGTGATTGTCGATGTATTGCCTTCCCTTCCACCCCCCTCCCCATTCTTCTCGATGCACTCACATTCCTCCAAAGTTGTTTAGGAAAAGTCTGCTTCTGGTCCCTACTTTGCACTGTCCCAGTGGCACTTTGAAGAACATAAACACATGCGTAAGAAGGAACCCATACGGAAGACTATGATTTCCTTCCTTGGAAGTTGCTACCTTCGGCATGTGTTCAATCATGATAGCAGGCATATTTACAACTAAAAATCCATCTAGTGTCACCATTAGATACAAATCTAATTTGAAGCCATAGACCTCTTCTCAACACGAGGTAAAAGATTTTTATTTACTAGCTCAAACAATAACTGGTAAACATGTAATAAGGCTTTCTTGTGGACCCCTTCCCCCTGCTCGTTTGCTCCTTCCTTTATAATTTCATTTATGAAGTTTGAACCATACACATCCTTTACTGAAATCCGAAAACTGGCTATACCGTATTATTTTTACTCCAAGATGCCATAGATATAGTTATTAGCGACTATTTTTTTGCATGCAAAATAGAGTAAAAGACGAAAGAAATTGAAATGAGGAGAACATCTCCTCTTGGATAAAAGGTTTTCACCTAATACAAGAATTCCTTTTTCACTACTCTTTTTTAACAAAGGTAGAATTCCGGATTAGTTTACACCAGTATTTCATCTGATACTCGCTACGTTTGCCTTTTTTTAAAAGAGTCACTTAATATTTATTTATTTATTTATTTTTAATCTCAATCCCTCACATTTTCTTTTTTCTATCTACCCAATTTCTCTTTAACCAAGCGAACGAAAAAAGTTTCTCTACCATTTTATCCTATTTTGTTATCTTCCTAATTTCCAGACAATTCTAAAGTTTCATCTCATGTGTACTTAATTACTTATCCTTGGTGGCCAAGTAACAATGTATTATTGGATAACAAAACAAAACGTTTTATTTATTTATGAAATAAATTTTGTTTTAATATCCCAAGGGACAGCTAAGCCTATTTCCCGCTTCATCTTCCTCGCGTGACCCGTACACTCTCCACCGCGACTTTTCTCCTGAAACGGAAGGACTCCAAAAATCCACCGAGCTCACCGCTACCCGGCCGTCGTCTTCGCCGGAGACGGCGGCGTAAGAACTCTTCGCTCTTCCAAACATTCTAAGTTTTCACTTGTTCTCATCAGTTTTTAGCTTTCAAATAGTTTTACGATGAGTGCTGAGACAAGACCAGTTATCACCCCGCGTGCGAGAACTACATGGAACTCAGAACCGGTATACGAATCGAAACCAGAAGTTATTTCGCAAGCTTCAACTATACCGGAACTATTTTCTTATATAAAAGCGGCTTTTCGTGAGAGGGATTTCTCTCTGGTTGAAAAAATTCTAATGGGGCGAGAAAAACAGCTGAGGACAGAAACTCAAAATCTTAAGAGGGATTTTGATTTAGCAGAGAAGGCCCATGTTTTAGTTGAACTGAGGATAAGTTAAATATGGAGGATCAATTGAATAATTTTCAGAGGAAATATGAGGTACTGAAAAAAGAAAAAAGCTGAAGCTGAGGAAAAATTTAAAGAGTTAGCTGATAGAATTTCAATCCTGGAAGAGGAGATTGCGAAAAAACGTGATGAGGATGTCTCGGTGATCCAAAAAATGGCAGAAGATTGGGAAGCGGCGTAGGAGGAAGTTGTAGAGGAAGGTATTATGCTTCATTTTTTCTTGTTTTTCTTTTTAATTTGTTTTACAGTTTAATTATGTTATGTGTTGCCTTTTCAACATTTTAGTTACAGTTATTGAGTGGCAATACTTATCTACATTTATGCATGACTGCTGTAATTTTTACTTGTTTGTGGACCTAAGTATTTGTGTGGCACCTAAGGGTGTGACCTAGTGGTCAATAAGGTCTTTGTAAAAAAATAGTAAGTTATCTCTTCCCATTTGCCTAAGTTTTGGTGAGTAGAGTTAGTATGTGTGCTGGTGGGAGCTAGCATTTACCTAGTGGAATAGTCGAGGTGTATGCAAGTTGGTTTGGACACCACTGTATCAAGAAAAGTATTTGTGTGGAACTGTAATGTGGTAGACTCTGATTTGGTGATTGTGTGCAGTTGTTGTGGTTTATATTCTTATTTACTTTCAATGTCTAGCTGCCTAGGAATGACATGGTCACATGGGTGTCGCTGCAGGTAGTGGTAATACGGACTTTGTTTCAGCAAAAACAAATATGGATAATTGTCCTGATGCCCAGGCATTGCATCCCATGCCTTCTGCTTGCGGTTCTGCCTGGGTAAATAGCAATATTTCCAACTTAGCAAAGAAAAGATGTCGTTCAGAAGAAGCAGGTACTTATTCAAACATGTCTTCTTGTTATTTGTGGCGTTTAACCGATCTCTCAACTAGTTTTGGTTTGAGAAGTGAAGATGTCAGTCCTTTTCATTCTATGATCAAGAATATTTGCAGTCTTTTATCTTGCATTGATGTAAATTGACCAAGATATTTGCAGCTATATGTTGTATGGTGTGTGAGAGAAAAGTGAAATCATCATTTTCCTTGGAATTTATTCTTGTTTGTTTGAGAACTTTAACAAGCATACTTCGTTGCAGCTTGTGCTTAGCTGAAGAATAGCAAGGTCTTTACCTTGTGTCATATAACATAAATTGAAAAGAAATGCTACCCAGCCTTTTTGCATTGCTCTCCCATATGTAGCGAATGAACTCATCTAGAAAGTGGAGTAGAAGTCAATTTAGCTCCATGTTGAATGACTATTGGATAGTGTCAATCATTATATAAATATCTCATGTAGCCGTTTGACTAGGAGCTACAGGCTACAGCCAGCAGTTTTGAAGAACATTGGATATATTAGTTATCAAAGACGTTCTATCTTACTAATAAGTGATAGTTGAACTATATTATTCCTTGCACTAAGTAAGAATAAGTGTGACGTTTTAAGTCCTCTATCTAATAGTTTAATATACTTTCGCTGAATGCCCCAGTCTCAGTGGTTTCAATATTTATAATTATCAAAACCCTGAAACAATATATTGTTACACTAGTAATAGTCTAATAAACGTGCTTGGTTATATCTCTAGATAATGAGGTAATAGTGGCTCCTATTGTTAGTTTCTGATGCTCCTAATTTGAGAATTACTTGCTAAAATTAAAAGTTGAGAATTTTGTGGTCACTTTTACACTTTTGGCATAACTCAAAGACCATTAGATGGCCTCGGTTTTCTTTCCTTTCAATTCTTGTGTAGTATAACCATGACTTTGATTAGAGGTTCTGCACATGATGATTGATTCTAGGAACAATCTGTATACATTTTAGAGGTAATGTGCATATACACATATAAACAAACACAGGTGCATTCATGTGCACTCTATTGATGGCTCTCATACTTTGGTGAAGACAAGTGTTTCTCGCACCGACATGCTCGCGCAAATTGACTAAATTCTTGGTGCTTTCTTTCAGACCCTCTCCCTGCCATCTTGGCTTGTGAGAATAAAGCACCTATTGTAGATCTATCGGCATGTGATGCAGGAGACTCCATCAAGAATAACTTGGATACAGTACCTATCGGAGCTGGGTCATCAATTGTTCTCATTAGTGACAGTGATGATGAGAAGGCAATGGCATGCGTTTCAAACAGTGATAGTGTCGGTAGGAATTTAACATTTCCTAAGCATATAAAAGAAGATGGTGTAGAGGAATTTTCCACTTTATTGTTCAAGAAGAAAAGAAGTTTAATTGAGAGTGCCAAGAGTGATGATAATGGAATGCTGTCCTTTGCTCATGGCAGTTCCGATAAAACGGGGTTCATAAGACTCTGTGATAATAAAGACGAAAGAAAGTTCTATTCTCAATTTTCTTCCAAGTCTGATATGTACAAGCTTAGTGAGATTATTGATAGTTCGTCGGATTCAGACAATGATTTAAGTGACAAAAGTATGGAAATGCTAATAAAAAGAATTAAAGGAAAAACGTTTTTCTCGGAAGATGGTTTAAGATCATCCTTTGAGAGGGATGATGAACTCTGCATGAATGCGATATGCGCACTTTATAGGCATCAGATTTCTCCAAACATCTCTTCCAAGGGCCTCTCTTTTACCAAGAGTCGGGGTTTGAGTCAATCTGATAAAATCAGGTACGCGCAATTACTACCTGATCCTTTGACAGGTTTATCTTTCTAGTGGTAACATTATTAGCTTGATATTAAACTGCTATTTTACTTTACCAGCATAACCACTAAGCAAGTATTGCTGTAAGTGGTTAATAGCAAGAAAGATGTTTCTTCCAATGCCATTATTCTTGTCAATGTGCTGTTCATTTTCTAGATATATTCACTAATAGGTGAACAAATTAATGCATCCTTGTTTTTCTGCAGAAAAGGACTCGCAACCCACAGTTGATAGAGGAAATCAGAATAGAAATTTATTGTAAATGTGAAACTTGTTTTGCAAAGTAAAATTGAATGAACAATGAGATTGAATACCTACTTGCAACGTAAAGACCTTAATCGCATGCGACATAAAATAATTCATTCTAATTTGATTTAATGGTACTACAAGTTTCTCCAAAATAAGTTCATAGTATGAAATTTGGGACTGACAATCCACTGTCAAAAGTTATATAAAGTACTAATACTTTTTCATGCTAATTGCTAAGTGTACTGTTTCTCAAATGCACCATGATTCTAATTGCCTAAAAAAATCACTAATTGGGTTTGTTTATGTAAAAGAATGTCTACGAACCCTCTCAAAGTCCTAATGGTATGTCTTCTTGGGTTGTATAAGGTGCAATGCCTACTTTTGATTTTACAATATGATAGCGTATTGGATTCAATAGTACTTTTTAAATAACTACGTTTTCCTTGCCTCTATCCTTGAGCATGGGCTCTTATTTTGCTTCAGTTACATCTTTCAACTTTCATTTCCTTAAAGGTCTCTAGTTAACTTATCAAAGATAAAAATGATGTCTAGTCAATCCAGATGTTTAATTTACGATAATCAAATCAAAAAGAGGAGAACAACTAATCTTAAGTTAACTGAACTCATGTATTTTGAGGAAAAAGGTAACCAAACCTTTCATTTTTGGCTGATTTACCTATGTTTTGTTTCTAGCAGATGACATGGGCGCTTGTGTGGATTTTTCAAAATGTTGAGAATACATGTTGAAAATTTAGTCCTGGTTCATGAAAAGTTATAGATGAGTTATTTTGTTTCTAAAAGGTTACTGAACCTCCTCTTCATTGGATTGCACTGATCGATTCTCATTACTGACTGTTACAGTATTATCTGTCTCTGCATGGTTTTGCCTGTTAAGGTCTTCGTAACATGAGATTATCCTTGAAGCACACTTCATGTCTTTGGGCTTTATGTATTAGTAAATTTGTCCTTGTATTCTTCGTGCACTGCTTTTAAGCTTCAGCTTTTCTTTGGTGCTAACGAGGCTGAACTTGAAAGGAACATTTACAGCTGCCTTCATTTGACGAATTAACTCACGTATGGCTTCTGCAAAACTTAAAACTTTCCTCTTTTCTTGGCAGAAATGCTCAAGTAACTGTGTGTTTGAACGAGTTATGTAGAGGTTGGTGTCCAAAAATTCCAGAAGAACATCATTTTTTTGGGTGTCTACATTAGGTTCAAGGTGGTTAGTGCCAAAATTGAGAAGTTGAAGGTTAGAAGGTGGGAGTAGTGAAAATATAGGAAGCAAAGATACTTATAACACCAAAACACAAGGGCAACATGCAAATTAAGTAGAAACATTTAAGAGGGGATTGTCTACTGTAATGATAGTGTAAAAATACAGACCCAAGACATATATTTGTGATAAGCTCATTGTGGGGGTTAAGTGATTGGATCCAGTTCAGACTACTTGATCAGATTGTTGGATTTGTTTCATCCAATTGTTGAAATGGAACATGCAATATCCAGTTTCTCTTTATAATCAATGTGATTGTTTTTCTCGTGGCTTTGTATCTAAGTTTCTTTAAACTGGCACTATATACTTTATACTTTCTATAAGATTTTTCATGTGTTTTTTTGCAGCATAACTACTTTGGGGGAATATCTGATCGATGGGGATCCACAACATAAACTCAGAAAAGCCGTGGTGGAAGTACGTCCAAAGGATCATGCAGAATGTAAAAGATTAGCAACTAAGTACTGCCACCAAGTATATCAGATATACCTTAGCAAGGAGGATCATCTGTTTCGCCCTTAAGCTATATTCTAGTTTACCAGAAAAGCTCTCTCCCTTTTTTGCTACACAAATGCTGTTTCTGACAAAACTTTGCATATTATCCTTCCCAGACCCCACTTTGTGAGACTATACTGGGTAGTTGTTGTTGTTGTTGTTGTTGGACTTGCATATTTTGGTCATTCCTAGTCCCAACTATTGCTGCACAGGATGGGAGCTTTTGCTGTTTGTGGCAGTTTTTTCTAGCAGGTAGAAACCAAGATATGTCAATAGATTCATTCTTTTTGTGACTTTTGGTGTGCATAGCTGATTATGGATAGTTAACAACTGGTTTAGATATACTATAGGTTTCATGGTCATAGATGATTCTAGAGATGTAAAAAGTTAGGGGGTGGTGGTTCTGCCAGTTTGTGTATTTTGTATATATATCCATGATGAAAATTCGTTATCTTTTGTATGCATAAAATTCATATATTGCGCTTTTGGCTTTGACACCTCTTGATACAATGTCGAAGGAGCTGGCTTTGATTTAGCTTTAAAAGACCTTAAACTATAAGTATTACTTTTAAATATTCATTTTTAGAGTATATCTTTTTAACTAATGTAACTAAATTTATATGTTTGTAATTGCTATAATGAATCAGAATGACACTACCCCCACTACTCCAAGGGTGTAGGTGGATGGTAATTGGATGTCTTTGCTCATAACAAAATGTTTTGGGTTCAACATTGAAAATAGAGAACCTTTTGATAAAGAGTGACTCAGATAGGTAAAATGAATCAGAATGAAATTACCAAGAGATGACGTGACGTGATGAGATGATTGAAATCTCTTTATAGATTTGAGGATCGACTAGTGTTGATACTTGATACATAGTACTCTAACGTTTACTCAAAAGCAGAAAAAGTAATTGAACCATGCGCGGATATATGTAGGTAACTAAGGGTAGCATGCCATCCGGTCGTTCGGATAGAATTTTAAGTATTTTGCACAAAAACACGCACCTAAAAAATATATGATTCCTCTTGCATGTGTTTTAGTTTATTCCTCTTTTTCCTTTTCGTTTTCCTTTTTTTTACGCTCCTTTTGTATATTTTGTTATGAAATAATATAAGAACAAGAACAATAATACAAGAACAAGAACAAGAACAATAGAGAGAAAAGTAGAGAGAGGAGTATTCTTATTGATACTTTGGGATGATTTACAATGGAATAGAAACCATATATTTATAGGGAGGTGGTGACTTAGCCACCAAGTAGTAAACCCTAGAATCTCTCTAAATATAGACATTCACCTTAAATAGAGTTCTATTTATAACACTCCCCCTTGAATGTCTATTTAATAATGTGCCTCGTTAAAACCTTAACTAAATAAAACCCAATGGGAAAAATTTAAAGAAAAGGAAAAAGAGTACACATGTTTGAATATACGCCTATTGGTTGCCTCGTTAATAACCTTGCAAGGAAAACCCATTGGGACAAAACCTTGTAAGGGAAAAAGAGTGCAACGCGCATTAACTCCCCCTGATAAGAACATCAATTTATATCCTTGAGCATTTGCATTCCAATCTTGTGCACCATCTTCAAAACAATCTTTGGTAGATGTTTGATAAATAAATCAACCATATTAACTTGAATAAATATTCCGCACCTTGAAATAATCATTCTTGATAGATATGAACATCTTCATATAATGTCGTGGAATAACTCTTTAATATCTCCATAGATGTATTCTCAATGCCATCATGCTTATAGTTATAGCAAGATACATATGTACACAAATTGTACTTAGGATGTGGTACTTCAGGACCAAGAATTGTGTATGCTTTAAGCAACTTAAATCTTTCAAGTTAAGTCATATAAATCACATAATAGACTTTAGATGCATATCAAGTTTTCATGTCATGCTAAACAAATAAGATATCGAAAACTGATTATACATACCTTTGACTTTATACTTTCAAGTATTTGAACTATATGTCCAAATCTACATGTCTTTCATATGGAATCAAGTATTTGTCTATACGCTTTAAGCGTATCAAAGACTTTGTCCTTCTGGGACTTAATATGAGTATTTGTAGTGAGAATATAGTTACTTTCTTTGGGTCAGCAAATGCGTATAGCATGCATTGCAATATGTTGCAATTGAATTATCCATTTTATGAACTTCAGGTTCATGATATTCGGGGATTTACATATACAAATGATAATTCATCCCATGTAACCTTTTCTCAAGTGTTTATCATGTCTCCCCCTCATGTTAGAAAAGCTAACTTGTTTCCTCAACTTTGGGAAATCATCTTTGTGCATTATCATGTCAATATACACAGCATATTAACAATAAGATGAAATTATTTGGTTCCTGACCCTGAACCACTTGTGAGGGGAGAATATACTCTCGTATACAACATATATCAAACTGATATATATAACTTTGTTCTCATAAGAAACAGTTTAGCTATTAAGTGGAGGCACTCAATAATTATCTTGCTAAACCAACTTTGATATAAACCAACTTATCAAGATGAACTATCTTGAGTAGAAAATCTGGAAATTATGCTCGAAGTTATATTACTGAGCAATTTACCTCGCAAGCACCGGCCAGGCTGCGGGTCAATAACAATCGCACATGTAACCATATCATAGATGCATCATATGTGGTATACATGGCAGGTGAATGGGCCCATATTCACCTTTGATATTTCCAGAATTTATGGGCTTCAACCCGAATTCTTTAGTTGGTCAGTTCATTAATGAGAACAAGTGATACAAGAGAATTCGTAAAGAACTTTCTAGTTCTTTAATATTCACCCATGTGAATTCTCTATTATTGCACATCATACTTAAAATGAGATGGCTAACCCGAATGCCACCTGAATAAATTATCAATATTGGTAAACTTCAAATTTACACCATAACATGTGCACTTATCAATAAACTTCAGGTTTATTATGACATGGGTTTTTATACCAATAGATATCCACTTTATTGTGGCATTCTTTTGTTTGTGTAGTACAAACTGGAGAATGAAGCGGGTAGCTTTTCATATACAAATTACCCCGCTACAAGTTGTAGTAATAGGAGATATCAAATCCTTCCTTTATTTATAGTCTCAATATAATCAATTGCTTTCGCGTGTACTTTGGAAACTAAATAAGTTTCTTTGAGACTTACTACAGCACAATACTCAATTGTGTTTCTCCAACATAGTAATAATTGGCTCTTCTAGAGCTCTCAATTAATTTTGTACTACCACAGATTCATCAACATACATGTGGTAAATATCTTTCTTAAAGAGAAATACCATTATGGTCATGTTAAACTTATATGCAAGATATGTTTCTTGCATTATCGTTGTCCTTTAATAGTCATATTTCCAAAATACTTTGGCGTACAATAGGTACGTGACCAACGATCATTCATGCCATATATATAGCCAACAGGCTTAACACCATTAGGTGTTTCAACTATAGGGCCAAAAACTTCACGTTTTGCCAGCGAATTCAATTCTGATTGAATTGCTTCTTGCCACTTTGGCCAATCATGTCTTTTTCGACATTCTTCAACAGACTGAGGTTCGAGATCCTCACATTCTTGCATAATGCTAGATGCGACATTATAAGCAAAGACATTATCCACCACTATATCCACTCGATTAATATTTTCCTCAATATTAATTGGATTTATGGATAGTTCCGTATTTTCCAGAGTCTCGGGCTCAATGGATTCTTCATGAATCTCAGAATTTGTTAAATCATGAATTTCCTCATGAGATTCTTTCGTAGTGTCATTTTTATCATTTGCTTTCCTCTTTCTAGGATTTCGATCTTTAGAACCTAATGGCCTGCCACGCTTCAGGCGTGCATTTGACTCATTGGATATGACACTAGATGATTGTCCAACAGGGACATCAATACGGATTGGAACATTTTCCGCGGGGATGTGGGATTTCGTTATCCTTTTCAAGTCCGTAAATGCGTCAGGCATTTGATTTGCTATTCTTTGCAAATGGATAATCTTTTGTACCTTTCTTTCACAAATAGAGGTATGTGGATCAAGATGAGATAATGATGCATTTTTCCACAAAATTTTCCGTTTGGTTTCACCAACTTCTCCCCCTAATTTTGGGAAAAGTGTCTCATCAAATTGACAGTATGCAAATCGTGCAGTGTACAAATCCCCTGTCAATGTTTTGAGGTAGCGAATAATGGAGGACGATTCAAACTCAACATATATTCCTAACCTTCTTTGCGGACCCATTTTGGTGCGGGATGGCGGTGCTATAGGCACATATACTGCGCATCCGAAGATTCTTAAATGGGATATATTAGGTTCATGACCCAAAACCAATTGCAACGGGGAATATTTGTGTCAATTCGTCAGTCAGAGACGAACTAGCATTGCTGCATGCAAAATGGCGTGACCCCAAGCCGAAGTGGGCAGCCTCGTTTTCATGAGTAAATGAGGTATTCAAGATTATACTCATGTATTGTCTCAATCTGATATCCATTTTGAATGATATCTTTAAAACTCAACAAGTTCCTTTTAGACTTGGAGGAGAACATTTTGACTGATATAAAACTCAACAAGTTCTTCTTAGACTTGGAGGAGAACATTGCATTCTCTAAAATATCGTTCCTTTAGGCAGAGTTATAGTTGCTCTTCAGGAGCCTTCAATCAATTTAATTCCCATAGTTTGCCATACAAAAGAAAATATACGAACATGAGAATAAACAAGTTCAATTCGTTTGTTTCACATTTAAACAATATTTTCAAAATCTGTTGAGGTCAGTTGACTAACTAAATCAGATAGTCGATTATATGTTTTCCATAATCGATTACTATGCAGTTTGAAAATTTTAGTTTAAGCATTTTCTTAAAACAATCGATTGTTAAACACTGACAATCGATTGTTAAACACACACAATCGATTATTTGCTATTATGAAAAACTTCAGATCACACTGTCTTAAGACAATCGATTGTTAAACATAGACAATCGATTGTTGACTATTTTGAAAAACTTCAGATCACACTGTCTTACGACAATCGATTGTTAAACATAGACAATCGATTGTTGACTATTTTGAAAAACTTCAGATCACAGTCTTACGACAATCGATTGTTAAACATAGACAATTGATTGTTGACTATTTTAAAAAACTTCAGATCACACTGTCTTACGACAATCGATTGTTAAACATAGACAATCGATTGTTGAACATTGACAATCGATTGTTGAACATTGACAATCGATTGTTTTGCAGTTTTAATGCGAAATATTAGATAAGCGACTAACTGTTAGGTTAGTCGATTACCTCTACTGGAAAATAAAAATATTATTGAAATCTGAGCATATTGAAACATTCTAAAGAACTAATACTAACATTATATCATAAACTAACTAATACGAGCTGATACTAATGACTATTAGTTTATTCACTAACTATTACAAATAAGTGAAATAAAATCAAACAACTCTATCTTCTTTCATCAAGGTGATGGTGCAAGAGAATCAAGGCCATTGGCACAGCTTCAAACCTTCATTAAGGTGATGGCGCAAGAAAAACGAGGCCTTAGCATAGTCTTGGGTGGATGCATTATTTCTGTCTTTAATGGCGTCTTCGGGACCCATTGCATCCAAATGGATTCCAGCATTCAACACCCATGTCATATAGTTCTTGCCCGAAATTTCAAGGGCAACGAACTTTCTTTTCATAATGTCAGACATAAAACAAAATTACATCAAGAGCGTGTTCATACTTACGGGCTCTATTACAATTATCACATTCACTTCAGGGAATGGATCATAATCATGTGCTTTACACAATCTCATGTTAAATATTACTTTCATAAAGTGAAAGATTATTTTGAGAATCTTTATTATTCTCATTATCACAATAATGACGATTATAATTTCGTCTATTGCCACGTCCACATCCATTGATACTTTTACGGTAATAATTTTGTCTTCTTTCAGACTTATCACATACTGCTACCACATTCTCTATAGGGAATGGAGCAAATTCAATTGGACGGAATTCTTTGCCACGTCCACATTCATTGATACCTTCATGGTAATAATTTTGTCTTCTTTCAGACTTATCATATACTGCTTCCACATTCTCTAAAGGGAATGGAGCAAATTCAATGGGACGGATTTTTAATTCTTTGCCCACAATCATACATGAATTTAATCATGGCAGGACATAGAGATTTTACCACTTCACGTGGTTATAATTTCTTACAAACTCCATTAGAGTTATAATCAAACTTTGTTGTCTTTGTTTGTATATAAAATCAAATCGTAGAATTTCAAGAATTTGAAAGGGAAAAGTAAATTACTTACCTTTAAGGTATACCAATTATATTTTCAATGTTTTCTCTTCTTGTTTTCTCAACGTTTTTCCCTCTTTGTTTCCGTCTCTTCTTTGTTTTCAATGTTTTTCTTCTTTCGTACCTTCTGTTTTCTTTTCAACGTTTTTCTTCTATTTTCCGTATAGAAAATTTTGGGATTTGGTTGCGGCAGAACCTCATGTGAAACCCTACACAAACAAAAGTTAAGGCAATCGAAAATTTCAATTGGTTAGAGACTCGTGCTGATAACGTGTTATGAAATAATATAAGAACAAGAACAATAATACAATAACAAGAACAATAGAGAGAAAAGTAGAGAGATGAGTATTCTTATTGATACTTTGGGATGGTTTACAATGGAATAGAACCCCTATATTTATAGGGAGGTGGTGACTTAGCCACCAAGTAGTAAACCCTAGAATCTCTCTAAATATAGACATTCACCTTAAATAGAGTTCTATTTATAACAATTTCCCTTATTATCTCATCTTTGTTTATCACTTTTTCGTACACTTACAATTTTATTATTTATTTACATTGCATATTTGCTTCCTTTAATATTATTTTCTGGATCTTCAAATTTTATTTATATGTAATTTAATAATTTTTTCTTTTTATCCGTCTAAACAGCAATAATAATAACATACTCAGTAATATTTTACTAGTGGGCCTAGAGGGGAGTAGAGTGTATTTAGACTTTACCCATACAGCAAAAAAGGGCAAAGAGGCTATTTCCAAAAGACTTTCGGCTCAATAGGAGAGGCAATAATATCACAAAAGAAATAAGAGAAAAGTCATGTAACAACAAAAGATACCAGAAATAAAATAACCATAACAAATAAGTGAAAGAACAATAACACAAAACTATGCAAAACAACAACGTGAATACAATAAAGATCGCTAACCTAAATGAAACTCTATCAGACTACGCGGTACAAAGAGGGAAGAACTCCCGACTATCCCCTAGCCTATCACCCTAATATTCAACTTCCACATGTTCCTATCAAGAGCCATGTCCTCGAAAATCTGAAGTCGCGCCATGTCCTGCCTGATCACCTCGCCCCAATACTTCTTAAGCCGCCCTACGCCTCTTCTCGTACTTGCCAAAGTCAACCACTCACACCTTCTAACCGGTGCATCTAGGGTTCTCCTTCGCACGTGACAAAATCATTTAAGCCGCGCTTCTCGCATCTTGTCGTCCACGGGAGGCCATGCCCACCCTCTCCCGAATATTTTCATTCCAAATCTTATCCAGCCTAGTATGCCCGCACATCCATCTCAACATCCTCATTTCTGCTACTTTCATTTTCTGGATATGTGAATTCTTGACTGGCCAACATTCAACTCCATACGACATGGCTGGTCTACCACTGTTTTATAAAACTTACCTTTGAGTTTCAAACATAATATAATATTAATCAGTTGCATCTAGTTGAAAAGACATACCACATATCCGTTTATGCATAAAATTCTTTTAAATTGGATTGAATAAATTCAAAACGGATCGAATCGAACCGAATATATACAATAATTCAATTTTCTTCACTAGTGGTCGGTTTGTGTTAAAATAGCGGCACCCGCAGTCATCAAATCCTGGATCCTCCTCTGGAACCAAGTATAGGTAACCCAACAACAATAATAACAACCCACATGTTCGGGAAAGGTAAAGTACACATAGATCTAGTCCCAATCCCGAGGGAATAGAGAGGTTATTTCGGGTAAAGTGTACGCAACCCTTATCCCAATCCTGAGGAAATAAAGAGGTTATTTCGGGTAGACTCTCCGCTATATAGGTAACCAGTAGGGGTGTACATAGGCCAGGTTGGTTCGAATTTCACAATTACCAAACCAAATCAATTGTATCGGTTAATAAATCTAAAGACCAAACCAAACCAATAAAACTCGAGTTTTTCAATCTCGATTTTTCTCGAGTTTTTCGGTTATTGGGGTTTTTTGAATTTTTTTCCGGTAAAATATTTGTAGAACAAAACATATAACGTATCTTAAAATATTTTTTGATTCTAGTAAGATACACCTATACAAAGTACATTCCAAGAACATAATATAAAATATGAGATGTGCCATGGCATTATCCTAAATATTGAACAATAAAGATAATAAATTATGTGATATAAATATTATTAATTAAACATCCATAATAAAAATAACATAATCAAAAAGTACTAAGCCATGCTAAAATAAATAGACTAATAATGGAGTATTAATTATATGACTAAACGCTAAAGAACAATAAAAACATGTTATGTATTTTTATCTAAATTATTGCAAAATAAAAAATACATATTCAATACATTCCCCTTCGTAATATTGAGTTTAATGTCTTTTGTTAGCATTAATATTGACTTAATTTTGGTTTGGGCTTTTGTTAGCATTATTTAATTTACTAATATTAATGGCTATAAAACTTATTAAAGCATTCAAATGTTCTAAGTCCAACTTTGAAATAATACCTTAAAAGATAAAATTATAAATTTTTTTTTAGAAATATTTATAAATTATATCACAATAAGTATATTTATATATTAAATATATCTAAATTTCTATATATATAATATCGAGTTGATTTAGTTTCAATTTGATTTTTTAAGTTAAAACTAACCTAATTCAATTATGATCAGATTTTTTTCTTCAACATCAAACCAAATTAAATAAAATTATATTCAAAATTTTTTATTCTTAAATTATTAAATTAATGCGATTTATCATTTTTCTTAGGCCTTAGGTAACCCAATGAGCTGGAAATGTCTTTGGAGGAAAATAACCAATGTGTGAATGAGGTTAAGTTTGGTCCCATTGGGATTCCACGTGATACAGAGAAAAGACACCTTCATTAGCCATTTTGCAGCTGTAGATGGTGACAACTGTTATTTCATGACCATTGGCTGCAATTTGCATCAAAGCCACGCCCAACAGACGTGGATAATTCATTGCCACTGCATATATACTTTCTTCAAAATAGAGAGAGAGAGATTCATTTTGAACCAAACCAAGCGCCTACCACAATACAATATTACAATGCATATTTTCTTTTCTACTTTCATATTGTTGATAAAAAAATTTAGTACTCTTTATTGAATTAATTAAAGTAAAAGGTGAATTTTAGTCTAAGTATAATAATTTTAGATTTAGCTTAGAATTTAAATGATACTGTTTATCTAATGCTTAGAATCATGCATTCAATTATTAAATACGTATTTTAGAAAATAAATAAAAAATGAGTTATGAGCAATAAATATGAAAACTAAAAATAAATATAAATAAAAAAACAATTCACTCAAATATCAAATAATTTGAAAGATTCTTCCTTCTAACAATGAAATATGGCGGTAAACAAAAGTATGGGCAGTACTTCCTTAGATTATATAAGTGAAATGGAAGAATAATCGATAAAATCAATCACTATGGAAATGTAAACTTTATATTTTCTCTCAAGGGTCAACTTCTTACAATAGTTCTATCAGAATTAATCTCACACGTCCCCTTCTCTCTTTTTAAATTTATTTATATGTGATGTTCTCCGAAAACTCTAAAAACGTACAACAATAAATATTCTTTTGAATATTTCCATCTCTGGTTCCAAAACTATATTAGTCGTTATTCGTACTCCTCGCTATTCGACCTCGGCTTCAACGGCTTGCTCATCGACTGTTCGTTGTTAGGCTTCAGTCGATCTCGACTTTGATGCCCAAATCAAACACTGTCTTCTCACTTAACGATTTTTTTTAAGTACGATTTTGAACGATAGACATATAACTATAACTTGTTTTTTATTGTTTTAACTTGTTGAAATTTAACTCAAACTTCTTTTCTGTGGTATTATATCCTTTTCATTTCATTCTAGATGGTTGCCTTTAACAATTGTACGAAAATAAAGATCATAATTTTAAAGATCTGTACTTTTCATATGCCAGTTGCTAGGTGATGTTGTAAAAAATGTTTATGCATACAATCGAGTCACTATAACATAAATACAGATAAATTTAATAAAAAATAACAAATAATCTCCCTCATATATCATGACCAGGATGCTAGGATGCTGGCAGATAGGGATAGAGGCGCTAGGGATAGAGGCGCTAGTAGACAGTGACGGATATAGGAATTCAAATTTGTGGGTGTGAATTTTTTTTGTACATAAAATTAATGGGTGCTTTTGTAAATTTTTATACGTTTTCTCAAATTTTTTATATAACTATGCATACTCTGCGTCGAGGTTAATGGATGCTCGAGCACCCAAATTTCATGTGTAGATCCGCCACTACTAGTCGGAAACTAGTGCTCAGAAGCACATGTAGAACGCTAGCATTTTTTGGTAATTTAAATGCTATAGATAGCATTAGTGCTTTGTGTAATGATCCAGTGGATTAATGTACTAATGCTCCTTAACTTGTTTTAATAAAAATTCTCCTTTGTTCAAAATAAAAAAAAAGAAAGAAATTGTTGGAATGGACACATAAGTCATTAGCTTAACATATTAGGACTTACAATTTTTCCATTGATGCATAAAAAGTAGTATATGTTTACAATCAAATATCATATTATGCTACATCTTGCATTTATATATGGTCTAGAAAGAACCACTTTTGAAGAAAAGTGATGTCTCTGCCAGTATTATTAGCCGATTTTATAATTTAATTAATTTACCGTTGCTCCAACTTTACTCATACATCAGATCTATATTATATATTTTAAGTAATCTAACCATATTATATATTTTACTCTTGAATAGATAAAACTCAATCTCAAACAAATAAAACATTTAATTAGTGGTTAGTAATTATCGAGAGTAAAAAATTGAAAGCAACCAATAAGATGCAAGAGATATTTATGCCATTTCAGGTAAGTCCGATAAGTCTTTCCCACAATCTTTATAAAAACAAAACGAACTCTTTTTAAAGCCCTTTTTTTCCATGGCTCACAAAATTCACCACTTCTCTTTAATCTTAGCTACGTACTCTCTCTGCTCGCTGCCGATTCTCCGTTTTGCCGTCACAAATTCGTAAGTATTTATGCAAATTTATTTCAATTAATTATTCGTTTTATTACTTCAATTGAGTATCGTAAAGTGAATGCATGTGTTGTGAATTGAATTGTTCGTACTTTATTGTTTTTGTGGCAGTGGAAAAGAAAATTTGAGAAAAAATTGGATTTTGCTCTTAGTTGTTAACTAGCTAACCTAAATTTGCCTTAAATGGGAAGTTTTTTTAAGTTTCGGAATGAATGAATTGTTTCGCCGTCACAAATTCGTACGTTTTAATGCTAATTATTTCAATTGATTTATTCGTTTTATCACTTCAATTTCAGTTTTATAGCTTTTTTTGTGTTGAGTACCCGTAAAGTGAATGCATTTGTTGTCAATTGAACTGTTCGTCGTTTATTTTTTTGTGCGGTGGAAAAGAAAATTAGAAAAGAAAAACTGTATTTTGCTCTTTGTTGTTAAGTAGCTAGCCTTTCTGCCCTATCAGGGTATGAGTAAGGTCTGCGTACATATTACCCTCTCAGACCCCACTTTATGGGATTTTACTGGGTAGTTATTATTGTTGTTGTTGTTAATTAACTAACCTAATTTGCCTTGGAAGGAAACTCCATTTAGTAGTATTAGAGTGGATGACATGTTTGTGTGTGGTGGAATGGACATAGAGGGTTTATCGGGTAAAATCCTACTGATTTTGGATAAGGATTAGTTGATTGATAATTTGATAAGTGTTAAAGTTAATAAGCTACTAGGCTATTTTGGGTTTTGAGGTATTGGGTAAGCTTGCTAATGTGACAATAGTTTTGCTGATATAAAATGTGTATCCAATTTTCTCTAGTGTTGATGTGGAGTGTGTGCTTAATAGAATTAGGGTGTTCATCAATTCCCATCTTAAATTGTGGGTTAGGTGCACGTCATGGGTTTGAACCCTGTCATAGACCAAAGCCTGGTATTTAAGTGGGGAAGGGTAGAGGGATGAGCCATTGTTCACTGAGTTTCAAACTGTGTGCCACAGGCTTTCGAAGATTTCTTGGTTATCAAAAAAATCTGCTTAGATGTGCTTGTTGCTTGTTATTCTTGATCAGCATGATGAAATTGATTTAGTAATTTCTTTTTTGGGTTGGAATTGTTGTTGGGAGTGAATATGTTGCCTTAATGGAAAGGTGTCGGGCTTAGTTTCCCACTCAACTTTTGACAAAGAAATATAGAAGTGTAACTTGCTAATGGAAATCTTGAACTAGCTCTTAGAAGAATTGGAAAAGACACTAAAGTTTGAATAGGTAATGGGTTGTGTTGTTATCATGGAGAAAAATGTCCAATTAGTAACTAAAGAAACATGAATAAACAAATAATAATAAACTAGATACCCTGATTTAACAGTGCCCTCAAAGTTCATTCCAATTCTACTAGCAACACCCTAAAAACATACCGCTACTCTATCAGTTGTAGAAGCAAGGAAGCGTATTCTCTGACACGGAACTATTTGGGGCCCACTAGTAGCTTTCTTTGCCGCTGCAATTCTACGAGTCTCCTTTTTGCGTATGGTAACAATCTTGCCTACCTCTTTATATGAGTTTTTGATTCTAGAAGAAAAAAGTCAGGAAAAGGTTTCTTTTGGGTTGCCACTTTAAAAGTCACCCTTCGAATTTCACATCATATGTGTGCTCTTTTGATTGCACGACTCTCAATACATGCTTCAGTTTTTGATAAAATGGCAGTGATGCATCATTTTAAGGTGGTCTATTTGGTGGATAGGTGATGTTTCTTGGTGGAAGCAATCTGATGATGCACATGTAATCTCAAGATCAATAATTTGACCAAAACTTGATCTGGTGTAGCGCCACAATGCCACTGGTCCGGCGATTGTTTTAATGCTCTGCAGTTTAGTGGGGCAGTGGGGGGATGGGTTCTGGCAAGGGGTGTAGGTCTTCTGGTAGCGGTTTCTGTTAGTGGTTTCCTTCTGTCGTTTCGTCTAAAAGGAGCTTCTCTGAAAAATCTGATCCATATTGAACCAAGTATAACAGCATACATGTAATCACCTTTTGACAAACAAAAGAAAAAGGAAAATATTTTTGCAGTCTTATTCTAATTTTACATTTTGTCTTGAGTTATCATTAATTCACTATTTTATTATACGATGTAAGTATTTTCTGTTCCTTGACAAGGTCTGATTTGCAGTGTTATTTAGATTAAACTAGAACATATTGTCATTATGGAAGAAACTGTTGATGAAGCTATTGGTGATGAGGCGAATGGACTGGATGCCTTTGATGGTAGACAACTTCGAAGTAAGGAGAATGACTACACTTTGAGGTCCGGAAACTCCAATATGCTGCAATCACATGAAGTGGTCACACTTAGTGAAGCTGATCATTACCAGAATACTCGCAATTTGTTTACAGATATCCTCGATAGTAAGAATCTGGACAGAATTGGATCTTCTGAACATGCAAGTGCTAGTCCTCGTTGTATAAATGATGCTGGGGTCATGGTTGAAGAATTGACACTGAGAAACTACTATGGGAAAAACTTGGCTATAGTTGATACCTTGGGCAATAAAGAAATAATGCAGGTTAGGCCAAACCAGTGGTTTTATCAGCTAGCAGGTGGATCTGCATGCGGAAGCTCACATGGGGAAGATGGAGACACATTATTTACCGGACTTGTAAATCAGAATCAGAAAAAATTAAATGAAAATCGTAATCTAGACGGAGAAAATTTGCAGAATAATGGTGATAAAGCTGTGTCGAACAATTTATTACCCTCTTCTGATGGTATCCGGACGAAGATTTTTTCCAAGTCGGGGTTTTCTGAGTATATTGTGAAAAGCACATTAAAAGGCAAAGGAATCATATGCAAAAAACAGTTACCCCGTGTATCTGCTAGTGAGTCTCAAGGCCAGATGTATCTGCAGTGTCCTAATGCTTCTTCCACCACCGTTTCACCTTTTCAAGGCATCCCCAAAACGGGCTGCAGTGTTAATCCCAGTGTCTATCAAGATGGGATCGGTTTAAGAGAACGACTGAAAGCTGGGGGGAATAAATTGAACAAAGCTGAAGGCTTGTATATTTTCAAACAAGTTCTGGATTTGGTGGATTTTGCTCACTCACAAGGAATTGTCTTACAAGACTTGCGCCCATCTTGCTTTAGATTGTTGCGCTCAAACCAAGTTGTATATATTGGAGCATCTTTACGCACTCAGTCCACTGAAAATGTGATTGATCGAGGTGTTCCTCAGGTGGAGCATAGTCAGAAAGAGAGAAGTTCATCTGGAAAAAGCATTTCTTCCTCGATCAATCCTTGTGTGAAGAAGCAAAGACTTAGCGAAGACACACACCTTAATAGGAGGCGGTCTCAATATCCCTTCATGTCAGGCCTTAAGTCTGCTTGCACAAACACTAAATTAAATGCTGCACAAGGCTATGGAGATGAGTCTAATGAAGAGGATTGCCTCAAGACAGAACTTAACAACTCGAACAATTTTATATTGCCTCAACTGTCGATTATGTCAAAACCATTGCTGACTTCCATGGGCTTTAACTTGGAGAAGAAGTGGTATACCAGTCCTGAGCAGTTCAGTGAGGGTGGCTGCACATTTTCATCAAACATCTACTGCCTGGGGGTTCTTCTCTTTGAGGTTTGAGAATAAACTTCTAGTCAAAAAAAATATATATTCTTTTTGTCTCATTTCTGCAGGAAGTTCAATCACTTAGGCATGAGTCATAGCACTCTAACCGCAATGATATTCATTCTTGATTCATCATAATTTCTGGAGTTGCGGGTTTTCCTTATTCTGTTGTCATTTGTTAGAAATCCAAGTAGTGCATTAAATGCTCGAGAAGTTAAGTAGGAGTACGATGTGGGTCATGTGATGTCAAATCTTGAGCGAGGTATTTAGCTCATTTATAGCTAAGTAGTAGATAAGGTAGATCATTTATAAGTTTCACTGGCTAGGATGTGTAAGAATCTAGAATATTTCTTGTAATTTCTCTAATAAGGTCTAGGGTATATCTCGTTTTCTCTAAGATAAGTTTACAATGATCCTTAATCTTTGTATATCTAGCAGAATATGCATCTATAACATCCATATGTGCCCTTAGTTCTGTGTAGGCTCTCTACTTTTGCTCAGTGAAGCAAGCAAAACTACTGTTCTCCATCTTTTAAGTGGTATCTTAGAGCACTAAGTTGATACTGTATTTTAGTGACTAATATAGGTTTTTTCTTTCAGTTGCTTAGCTCATTTGACTGTGAAAGGTCTCATGCAGCTGCAATGCTGGATCTTCGCCATAGGATTCTTCCCTCTTGTTTCTTGTCAGAGCATCCCAAAGAAGCTGGATTTTGTCTTTGGCTGCTTCATCCAGAACCTTCAGCACGTCCAATAACAAGGTGGTCAAAATTTCTGGATCTGTTTGTTTCCTCGTGGCTCCTTAACTGAGATTATGTGTGAATGCCTATGGAGAAATGAGCTCAAGCTAATGATTGCTGGCTTCTCTTGCCCTGTGTTTGTTTACATTCTTTCGACCCTAATTTAAGGAGCTTTAATGAAGTGCCGCTATGTATCGGAACTTCCTTGCTCACTTAAAATTTGTGTACTGAAACCTCCTGGTCTCTTTCGGTCTTCTTTTTTAATTAGTATTTTCACAGTACTTCAGTTATCTCATTATTGCTTTGGAACAGGGAAATTTTACAGTCTGAAGTTATTGGTGGTATTAAAGAAGTACGTGGAGATTTATCACTGTCGTCTATTCACGAAGAGGAATCTGAGTCAGAACTGTTGTTGTACTTCCTCATGTCACTGCAAGATCAAAAGCAGAAGGATGCCTCAAAGCTAGTGGAAGAACTCAAATGTATAGAAGCAGATGTCCAAGAGGTTCAGAGGCACCAAAGCAGCAATGGCTGTTGTTCATCCTCACACCGGGAATCTCTTGTTTTGTGGGAGAACAGGTTTATTCAGAAAGGAGTATCAAGTTCAGATGCGTATCCGAAGCTTCCACCTGTAGGTGAGAGTGAAACTAGATTGACCAAGAATATCAGGCAGCTTGAGAGTGCTTACTTCTATACGCGATCCAATATTCAGCCTTCTGATGATGTTGCCATGGTCCGTAGAACTGAAGAAATCTTTAATAATCAGGAGAACTTTGTCTCGACAGGAAATGATAATGAGAAGTATAGACCAACAGATCATGTTGGGGCTTTTTTTGATGGCTTATGCAAGTATGCTCGGTATAGCAAGTTCAGAGTAAGGGGAATATTAAGAAATGCAGATCTGAATAATTCTGCAAATGTCATTTGTTCTCTAAGCTTTGACAGGGATGAGGAATATTTAGCTGCTGGTGGGGTGTCGAAGAAAATTAAAGTTTTTGAGTATCATGCCCTCTTTAATGATTCTGTTGACATTCATTACCCAGTTATTGAGATGTCAAACAAATCTAAGCTCAGCTGCATTTGCTGGAACAGTTATATCAGGAACTATCTGGCTACCACTGACTATGATGGTGCAGTCAAGGTTTGTATTTTATTTTAGTTTTCTTCCAGTTGCTTTGGTAGAGCATTGCTTTGTGAGTATGTTGAACCCCCGTGCTCATTTATTGCTTATGATGTCTATTTGTCTGATTTATATTCAAACTGGAACGCCAAGCTCAAAGTCTTATGTTCATCGTACATCTTTCACTTTACGTGATTTGCGCTGTAGCATTAGAGAGCTTGGACTTATCTGCTGTGCTCTATGTCAAGGAATTATTTTTTTTCTTTTATCCTAGCAATCTAGAAGCTTGTAAACATGTACTTGGGGCCTGTGAATGATGTACCTTGTTGCAGAGGATAAATTGACCCGTCCACTAGAAATACATATGGATTCGGAGCACTTTCAAGTTTCAACTGAGAGAGGGTTAGCTATGATCCTTACTCTGATGTGCAAAGAGATAATTGTTCAGAAGTGTACAATTGATGATGGTAGATGGGAGTTACTTCTCATGAGCAAGATTTACTAACATTTATCCCTCTTATCAGGTAGAAAATAACATCGAGTATTGATCCCTTGTTATCTGAACTTGGGGTTTAGGTTCAAATGGTGGAGGACATGAAATTTGACAGAAACGGAGAGCATGTAGAGACCCTTGGAAGATGAGAGAAGTCACTTTGGAAGTGTTGGATTAATGTAGTCGATTTAGGTGAAGCTAGGACCTTTGGCAGGTCTCACGAGGCCTCTAAATGATGAGTCTGTAACTGCCCATGTACTCTAGGTTAAGTTACTAATTCTGTTTGGATGCAACCTGGGTAGACTTTGCATTCTTTCAGGTATAGGAATGTTACCTAAAATTTGGGATTAACCTAGTTAAACATGTATAGAGTGAAGAGGAGGCAGAAACAATCAATCATCTCTTTTTGCACCGTAGAATGACTTTACAATTATGGAGGATGTTCAGCAATTTGAGGGGAATATGGTGGGTTATGCCAAGAAGAATACATGAAGTTTTAACATGTTGGAACAGAGAAGGCAACCTATCCAGTATCAAAGAGAGAGGGAAGATTGTCCCAGCTAGCTTGCATCTGGTGGACAATCCAGGAAGAAAGAAATCAAAGATGCTTTGAAGATAGATACAGTAACATTCAAAAGATGAAAATGAAATGTTTAGTTCTTTTTACTTTTGGTGTAAAGGAGAATATTTTGAAGATCATGATTTTTTTTGTTGATGTTTTAGCATCCTTGTGAGTAGACAAAGGATTAGGAGTGTCTTTTCGTATTAGGCCTCCTTGTAATTATGGGTGACTTCACAGCTTTTGTGTAGTCTTTTATTTATATTATTATATATGATACATTACCTTTTAAAAAAAAAAACATGTATAGACAAGTGTAAGATCTAAATATCTCCTAACTGATACAGGATTGACGGAGGTTGATTAATCATTGAGAATTTCTAGTCTTTCACTGTGTCTTCTGTTTCCCACATTTTCATTTTTTCTGGTCTCTCTGATATTAACCATGAGCATGCACAGTATCATGATTCTTGTTCACCTCTTGAATGACATAATTACCTCATCTTCTTTTTGCATATCTCCTAAAATGCCTTTTCATATACTTTTTAAACAACTTAAATAAATTGTGCAAGTCTTCTAGACTTTCTGTCTCTTCTAGTTTGTTCTCTTTCTCTCACAATTTGATTTTGCTGGTCTTTGTCTGGTATTTACTTCACCCTTATATGTCTATTATGTATTACACATACTGCTTAATTTCTCTCGTCTTTTGCCGCTCATTAACTCTGACCTGTATATGCTGGTGTTAAGTTCACTAGTTTTGTCTGAAATTCTTGACATTGTCAATGATTTCAGTTATGGGATGCGTCTACTGGTCAAGCTTTTTCGCAGTTGACTGAGCATAATGAAAGGGCATGGTCTGTAGACTTTTCTCGTGTGGATCCTACAAAGTTTGCTAGTGGAAGTGACGATCATTTGGTAAAACTTTGGAGCGTCAACGAGGCATGCTTCCCTGTTCTCCATTGTTCCTCCATGTTATAACTGAGAAGTGCTAAACCCCCCCCCCCCCCCCCCCCCTCCCTTTTTCCCCCCTCTATCTTATTGCTGGAAAGTTGAAAGTTGATTCTCTCATCCAGGTGCCCTTGAATCTGCAAAGAAGCTTGATATAGATGTCTTGGTCTAATTTAACAATGCAAACCACCTTTCTTTGACTTCTTTACCTCCTCTTTCACTTCTACCTTGTATTCCACTTAAAATTAGAAAAGATGAATATGTCTAGGAATGTGAATGTTCGACTTGCCCATGACCCCCCCTCCCCCCCAACTTATTGCTGGAAAGTTGAAAGTTGATTCTCTCATCCAGGTGCCCTTGAATCTGCAAAGAAGCTTGATATAGATGTTTTGGTCTAATTTAACAATGCAAACCACCTTTCTTTGACTTCTCTACCTCCTGTTTCACTTCTACTTTGTATTCCACTTAAAATTAGAAAAGATGAATATGTCAGGGAATGTGAATGTTTGACTTGCCCATGAAATGAAAATTAGACATGGCTTGCCGGTCTCTTATGGGTGCATTGGCGCCATAAGGAAATAGAGATATATAAATTATCTCTGTTTGTAAAAGTCACCTACATAATTCACTTAATTATATATTAGTGAACAACTGAATCCAAGAAAATTGAAAAATGAAGGAATAAAAAAAGTTTTTTGATGAAGTAATTTGTTTCGTTATAAGAAAAGGCATCAAGAAGATGCCGTATTTAAAGGAGCTTAATTACAGGACTCAGAAATACAACCCTATAAAATGTCTCAGTCCAGGACAAGAGTGCTAATAAACTCCAAAAAGTGTCCAGTACTAATTACTATTTACCGGGGACAGTTGCCCAGCAACAAGAAGTGGTAAAACATTTGGCTTTAAGTGAGTGGTTTGGAGTTGAGATTCCATCAAAACATCTTCAGTTTCTCTCATTCCATAGACACCAACAAATAACTGTAGGGATCATAAGCCAGATATTTTTGATGGATTTATCAACTTTCCAAAGACTCAAAACTGCCTCTCTCAGATTCTGTGGCATGACCCAACTTACCCCAAAAATGTAGTAGAACATGCTCCATATGTGATATTATCTCATTTTCTTTTGTTTCATAGTGCTTATTGTATCAAATTCTCCTTTTGCAGAAGAACAGCGTGTGCACAATCAGAAACAAAGCAAATGTTTGCTGTGTTCAGTTTTCACCTGACTCCAGTCATTTTCTGGCTTATAGCTCTGCCGATTACAAGACTTATTGCTATGATCTTCGAAATACCTCAGTCCCTTGGTGTGTATTGGCTGGCCATGAGAAAGCTGTTAGTTATGCAAAATTTTTGGATGCTGAAACGCTCATTTCTGCATCCACTGACAACAGCCTGAAGATATGGGATCTCAATAAAACCAACTCAAGTGGCTATTCAGCCGATGCTTGTGTCTTAACCCTTAAAGGGCACACCAACGAGAAGGTTGGCTATTAATAGAACATCAGTCTTTTTTGCTTGTATATCTGTGAAGTCCAAAATTCTGAATTGCCACTTCAACGTAATGGTACTATTACTGCTTTTCGCTGTCAGTGTACGAGTTGACATCTTCTCTTTTATTCTCAGAACTTTGTGGGGATGTCTGTGAACGACGGATACATAACTTGCGGGTCTGAAACAAATGAGGTATGTTCCTGCTCCCCGTTTTAATGAGGAATGTATCAGTGTGAATCTCTTCTATTCCTATGACTGAAGATGGGACCTAATAGGAACGGAGGGTTGAGGTGTTAAGTTTTACTCGTACTGGGATATATGCGGTCACGGATCATTGAAATTGATAATTTTGATTTGATTGATCAAATTATTGGATGTCCTACATTTTAGGTTCCTTAAACTGAGGTCAGAGTATTCTTCTGTACTAGACTTAGGGTATGCGGGTACACGCGATACATGTGAATCCTGTCTCAATGAATATAAATTTATGTATTAAATTATAAAATAAAAATGTAAGTTCCTAAAAATGATCATGAATATTGATTGTGTATAACAACACAATAATTAAAGAAACTCTCTTAGAAGTCCTCAACATCGATAATTCAACTTAAAATTTGTTCCAAATTTATAATTCAGAATTTCAGTTTCACAGGCAAGAAACTTGGTTATCTTGAAGGATACAACTTACAACATATAAGCAGGTAGCTAATAATCTACGAACATTAAATAAACACAAAATCAAAATGCGATAATTAACAAAAAAGACATTAAAAAAGAAGAAATAAAGCAAGCTACCAAGAGAACTACAAGTGAAAGCTAGCTAATAAAACCACTCATATTTAGCTAGATATTGTGGATTAAAAATTAAAGAATCTCATAAATTATCTTGTTAATTTTGTGCCTTTTATTGGTTTTTGCTCAATATTGCTCATAATTACTATAATGCATTTAAAATTTTTGTAAGTTAAAAGTATAATATCAAATAATATATTGTTAGTGTTAGTCTTGTATATTTTTAAAAAGTGAACTATCTACGCTATTATCCAAGACCTCTTCTTTCTTAAATCTTTTTTATTTTTCCTTTATTTATTTTCTATCATTTATATATGGTTTACGTGTAAGACTTATACAAAGTTCGAAATGACTTTCTCCATGGTTCAAACAAGAAACAAATCACTTTCTCCATGGTTCAAATAAGAAACAAATCAATAAGTAAATTTTAATTAATTTTAAGCTCTTAAATATTAAAAAAATAATTAAATAGCTATTAAATGAAGTATTTCTAATAATATTTAACATAAAATTTTGGGCCCCCCCCCCCCCCCCCCCCCCACTCTCTCTCTCTCTTTCTCTCTCTCTATATATATATATTCAAGTATGAAATGAAAAGAAAAAGCATGTGCTATAAATTTTAGTCCTTTATTGTATGTAAATATTATTAAAGAACTCACGTACAACAACAACAACAACAACTACCCAGTATAGTCCCACAAAGTGGGGTCTGGGGAGGGTCATATGTAGACGAGCCTTACCCCTACCCGAAAGGGCAGAGAGGCTCAGTGAAGGAAATGAAAGACAAAAACAAGAGAGCATTAGTAATTCCAACAGAAATAGCGTAAATAATTATCTAAACATAAGAAACATAAATAAAATAGCATGCAATAATATAATACAGTAACTACCATAAATAACTACCATAAGGGAGACACAAGCCAAAACACAAATCATCTATGGATACTAAATAGTATTCTATTGGGTGTAAAAAACTCATGTTTTCTTATAAATTAATATATGTTGTGATGGCCAAAGGGTAAAAATTAGGACTTCCTACTTAGTTCAATAAGGAAATATTTAATAACCAAAATTTTAGGTGATTTAAATACCCTAAATATTAGGAAATTACAATTATGGCCAATGTGAAATTTATTTTTAGAGGGTAAAAAAGGTGAATTTAATGTAGTATAGATGTTGCAGAAGAAACACATCTGCTAGTCATTTGCGACACCATTCCCTCAGAAAAAAGAAAAAAGAACCACTGTTGTTGATTACAATTTCCTCATTTGAAATCATGTTTTTCTTTAGAAAGGACAAATTGTTTAACCCACTTTCTGTATTTAATAGGAGCATCTCTAAAAGAGATTATAACCTTCATGCTGAGAATACAGAAAATGCGAATAGACTACTGCTTGTGTATTTATTGCACCATTTTGTTATACTAAGACACATTGTTATGGTAGACTATATTTCCTCGACTGCTTTCTTTGACCCAAAGCTACCTTTTGGCTGCTAAGCAAGGAAAAACACAACTGTTGGAAATTAATTTTCTTGCCTTTTTACCCATCTGTTCTGGAAAGTACAGAAAAGCAGCTGAAACTTTAAAAATTTCCTGTGTGATTTCTTGCAAAATGTGTACGAAAACTTGAAGATTGGTTTGTTCTTGTATTACAATTTCCTTTTTCTTTCAAACGAATGCATTCAGAAAATGATATTTTTCCTTTACTTTTTCTTTGCTGTAAATTTCTCAAGAAATTAAATTTTCTGCCAACTTTCTTGACATCCAAATGAGGTGAAATGGATAAACATACAGAAAAAAGAGAAGACTTCTCTTATTACTGGCTTTATCTCTTTCCTGCAGGTCTTCTCTTATTACAAATCTCTGCCTATGCCTATTACTTCTCACAAGTTTGGCTCTATTGATCCAATTTCTGGTAAAGAGACTGATGACGACAATGGGCAGTTTGTTTCAAGTGTTTGTTGGAGACGGAAGTCAAACACGGTTCTTGCTGCCAATTCCAGTGGGTGCATAAAACTACTAGAGATGGTTTAGATGTGAGCCAGGTGAAAAATTGCAGCCTTCAATTGCTCTTTCCTCCTCAAATGTCCTGGGAATCTTTGTGTGGATCATGCTGAAATGCAGCTGTATGATTCCTTGAGAAATTCTGGGATATCTTCTCTAGCGTATAAGGTGGGAAGGCCCAAGTCTGCTCAATCTGTCTTGACAACTGTGGGGTTGTAAGATCCAAAAAGTTTAGGAAGCTGAACAGAAACCAGTAGTATGGTGGAAGGAGTCTGCTGTAAAGGCAGTGAATGCTGAGATTACTCGCTTAAGCGCAACATAATGTAGCGTTTCCAAAGATTCAATCAAGTGTCTGATAGGCGGAGAAGAGCCATTTCTGCCACCTGATTGACTGAATGTCACTTGATAGGTGGAGAAGAGCCATTTGTGCCACCTGATTGACTGAATGTTGAGATATCCCCTCAGAATCGGTGCAAGCACAGTAGTCTTGTCCTCCATATTTTAGAAGGCTCAGGGTCTAGCTGAGTGTTCTGTCCATCATATGAAATTGCAGTCAAGATAAATTTTGTTGGTGTGTGTGATGTTCCTTTGTACATCCAGATAGATATGGCCACTGTAAAAGCATGTCTTACAGGAGCAGTTTAGTTGATGATGAGTTGGTTGTACATGTCATAATTTCCTTCTTACATAAGCATTATATAGGAAATTTGTACATCGAACTGTCAAATGGGTTTAAATACTTGGGCATTTCTTTGTGCCATATTGGGGTACAGATGACAAAAGATTGTTTTTTTATCTCCATTGATCTAGTGACATAAAATAGATAAATCAGCAATAACATATTTATTAAAATATGCAGGCCAAAACTGCTTCTAGTGAAAACCAATTTCATGTGAATGGCTGAACAGCAGTCAAAACCTGTTTAATCCAGACAGTACAGCCCTCCAAAAGTTAAAAAATTTATGTCCGACAAGTAAAAACCTAATGGATAAGCATAACACACAAAGTTAATCCATCCTTTGCATCAAAATTTTGAGCTGCGATGTTGCCTAGTCAAATTTAAATTGAAAACCATATGTAACATTGTCAACTCTTGTGCATTCATTGGCTGTTGCTATGAGGTTTCCTTGGTCTGTGCTCATTGCAGAGGGCAACTCTCGGTTTACTCTGGCACAGCGCGGACATGGATTTAATGGTGCTGCACTTGGGGACTGATATCCATATCCATTTCCATTTGAGGTGATTGCTGGTGATCTTGGAAATGAAGAAGTTTTTGGTGTTTGTGTTGGAGAAGACATTGTTGATGATTGTATTCTCTTAACTCTAGCTGGTGAAGATCTTGGCGATGATTCCATCGGTTTCTCTGCAAAAATCCATTCAATTTATGTTTATGTTGAAGAGTCCAAACTGAATAGTCCCCTAACAAACACAACAAGCAAGTTGAAGTCTTATAAGCCAATGGATAGAAGAGCTAGCCTGGTGCAGTACTACTCTCTTTGTCCTGTAGTTTTTTGTGCAGTGTAGCTTTCTTTACTGATACCTTTGAATTGCTTGGTTTGGATGCAGTTGTCTCAGAATTCTCAGATGACATTGAGCTTTGATTGGCTTCTGGACTTGTTAACACTTTCTTCTCTGGATTCTTGGGTTTCGTTCTTCTCGACAGAGTTTTCCTTTGATCATCAGATGAATTTTTCTCCTCCAGAATTGCAGAAATCATTAATTTCTGATCAACTGAATGTGTTCCTTTTCTTGAATCTCAGAACTAGTACTTATCTGATCGCTTGATGAATTTTTCTTCTCTGAAATCTTAGGAGATGCTAATTTCTGCTCGGCTGCTACACTCGATAAAAGTTTTCTGTCACCTGTCTTAGGAGACATAGCATTCTCCTGGTTTTCTAAAAATTTCAGCTTTTGGTTCTTTCTCATTGATATAATAGTCCTCTCGGATGTATTAGTCCACGGTGAGCACTGATCGCCTGATGGTGTTAGTATTGCTTTCCTTTCGGGAATATCAGCAAAAATTGTCTTTTCATTAGCTACTGCCATTTGAAATTTCTCTCCTGGACTCTCAGAGCAAATTGATATTTGATCGAACGAGAAAACTTTTCTAAGTGGTGTCTCAGAGATGACTGACCTCTGATCTAAGAATCTTGAATCTTTCCTCTCTATTATCTCTGAGCAAGCTGACCTTCGATCAATTGGAGCGAAAAAAAGATCATCTATTGCTGCCATATGCTCGTCATCACTCTGCATTGACGCTGTCCTATGGCCCGAAAAACCATAATGTGATGAATCCCAGTGCTTCTCTTTAGAGTTATCAGAAATTTTCTCTTTCTCAACAAGTCTATAAGCAAACATCTGGAAAGGAATTTGTGATACCGGGGCCAAACTAATACTATCCTCTCCCGGGAATTTCTTTGAGTAGCTAGCCTCGATTTCACAATAGTCTATGAGTGGAGGAGGACATTCAGGCTGGCCATGTTCTGGATTTATGACATGGACTTTCTTGATATAATGCAAAATTCTGCATAGAGAAGAGAAACTAGGACGGAGAATTGGATTTGTTTGCCAGCATTTTCTGGTCAAATTTGCGAGATATTCAGGTGAAGGATATGGAAAGAGAGGTCTCTCTCCTGTTCTAATATTTCGCGCCATTTTCTCCCCTTGGAGATGTTCATTGAATGGAGCTTTCCCCATTAAAAGCTGAAAGCATACCATCCCATAGCTATAGACATCAGCTTTCTCTGTGTACTTGTAAGTGCATTTGCTTTCCGACTTTTCTTGTTCAGCCAAAACTTCTGGTGCATACCATATGAAATAATCAGCAGCATTGGAATTGGCCGCTTTGTAATTACTCTTAATAGAGGCTAACCCGAAGCCTTTTACTTTTGCATGAAAATAACTCTTCGCAGAAGAATTTCTTGGTTTGAGGAGCACGTTAGATGGATTCAACTCTCCGTGATAGATCTTTCTCGAGTGCAGATACTCCATTCCTCTCACAATCTGAAGCATAATATCAACTGCAACCGGGATAGGAAATGGTCCTCTTTTCCTCTGGCCACAATGCTTTTTTAGTAGGTGGCTAAACTTTTGTTCATGAGCTCCACAACAAGGTACCCTTCTTTCCTTTCTCATCATAAAAACCACAATGATATTGCAGAATGTTGGGGTGAGAAAGCGATAACACCAGAGAAATTTCATCGACTAGTGATTCAATTAGCTCTCCAAAAAAGTTCCTCAAAGCAAAAGTTTCTCCTAACCAGTTAATCTCCTTAACATGTCCACCCCACGATCCTAGACGTCTCTTCACATGATTATCGCTTGCTCCAATCAAGATTGAACTCGGCAAGAGCCTTATTTTGTTGAGTTTTAGTTTCTTGAGCATCAAATCAGCTAGCCTTTGCTTGTTCATCGCCAAATTTTCTGTTTTCTTTTGCCTTATCATTTCAAGAAGATACCATCTATCTTCTTTCCAAGAACTATCCAATTCACTGCATCTCTCTCTAGTGACTAAGTATTGTTTCCCAAACATCCACTGAAAAAACCTCGGATCACACATTTCACCCTCGTACTTCTTGGCGAGTGCTGTTCTCCTTTTCTGCATATCTTCCTCGTCGAATCCTGAGATTTCTGCAGCTGTCTCAATAGCCTCAATCACAACAGGGAAACAACACAGCAAGTTATGAATATGAAACTCAACACAATCTCTATTGAGATGTAAACTTATTGCTTTTCCCCTCCAATCTTTCACATCCAAACAACTTTTTATGTACATTTCATCTTCCTTAAAGATCCTGTGAAGTTCTCTCATTGGATGCTCAAGTTCTTTCCACTTTGTATTCCTCTCATTTAACCTTAAATTATGCTTAATCCCCTCAGATATTGTATCGAAAGCTTGTACATACATGTCAAACAGAAGACAGCATTGCTTCTGATTTATTTGAATATCATGTTTTAATACCATTAGAGCCTTTAGGCTCCCAACTACCTCACCAATCTGCCTGAATTGATCCATCCTGCAGTTTTACATGTACAAAGTTCAAGAGAACATCTCCTGAAATAGAAATTTAGGTATACTTAAAAATACCAACACTAGTAGAGAATGCATTGCAGCCCGGTGACTAAGCTACCGCTATGCACAGGGTCGGGGAAGAGCCAAACGACAATGGTCTATTGTATACATGCTTACCCTGCATTTCTTGCAAGATGCTGTTTCTGACCTTCTGGTCACATGGCAGCCAGTTACGCCAAGGTTGAGAGAACGCATTTCATGAGAAAGAGGTATCCATCGTGTGCGAATCTTGATGAAATTAACCATGGATTAAAACTTATAATTCAACATTAAAGCAGACAAAGACTAGCAATAAGATTGCCATATGAAGCTTCACATAAAAAAAGACAGTTTGGTGCACTAAGCTCCTGCTATGCGTCGTCCGAAAGGGTCGGACCACAAGGGTCTATTGTACGCAACCATACCCTACATTTATGTAAGAGGTTATTTCCACAGCTCAAACCCGTAACCTCATATCAAGATTAATCTGAAAAATGTGAGACAACCAAAAAAAATGGTGATAACACATACCTAACAAAAAATGCCCTTCAAAATTTGGCAAAATTGTTGTGTCATGTCATAAATGGGATTCGCACCTTGGACAAAGGAAAATGCTGAATTCTACTAGATTGAATGAATCAAATAGAAATTCAGCACCAACCCATTTTTTTGTCTGATCAAGAAACCACTTCTGTTGGAAATATATATCAAAATTTCTATGTTGGAAATCTGGATATGATCAAACTATTAACAAGAATTGGCCAAAATGTTAATGAAATTTAAGGCCAGCCAATCCAGAAGCTGATCAAACTATGGTAACATTTAAATTACCGAGACTGATAAAATTTAGGTTGATCTAAAAATGATAAAAGAAACAGTGTATTTTAAGGTTAAATTTTCTGCTAGCTTTTTGATATATTATTAGAAGATTGTTGGTTTTCTTTAGCATTTTTCTTGCCAACCTGAAGAAAATGGAAAGGCTGCTTCCTTTGGAATTCAGAGTTGAAATGGCCGTTGACGCAATTCCGTTTCTTTTGGGACTGATTTAAATATGTTCCCGGAATTTTAGCTGTCTTTCTCATTTTTTGCTATTAAAAACAATACATAGGGAGCTTTTAGCTAAAACTAAGTCAAAGTTATCCATAAACTAGTTTTTCTAAGGAAGATAGTTCAAACACACACACTATTATCTTGTTTGGCAAGAAGAGAACTTCGGAATGACTTATAAGTTTTCGAGTTGTTAAAGTAGCTACTAATACTTGTATTAGGTTAAGCTGTCTACATTACATTCCTTAGATGCAACTTTTTCCCAAACTTTACGTGAACACAGAATGCCTTGTACATCGGACTGCCCCTCAAAAAAGTAATTAATGAGTCGTCGCCTCTCTATGCTTTATGTTCTTAATTGAGATCATCTAGAGCTTTACTAGATAAATGAGACGATGATTGAAGCCAGACTTGACATCTTTTTTTTCGAACTGATGACCGATCAATAAGCATGCTACTTGATCCTATTCTCTTATTTGCTCTGAATTTTCTTAAAATTGAAAACAAAAATAAAATAAATTCTCGTGGCATATGATGTTTTATTTCACAAGATAAAGTATCTCTATAGTACAACAAGACTAATCACATGATTTACATAGTAAATATTAGGATTGTACATGGATTGGATTGGTTCGGATTTTATCAAAATCAAACCAAACTAAGCTATTAAGAAGCACTTCTCCTTAAATAAGCTATATAAACTTCACTTTTATAATAAATGTAGTTGATATATAGCGATGTTATTCTGACTGTGCAGTTCGAATCTGAGTTGATGAAAGAAAAGGCTAATTGGAATAAAACAAAATGGAAAAGCTCTACCGCATTAATGAAGTAGTGGATAGATCATTCATTTAATACTCAAAGTCTCCAACTGTATTAATTCAAGAATGGCTATAAAAAGAACATTACATATGTTTGAGAAATTGAAGAAAGAAAAAAAACCAAAACGCAGAATTATATAAGAATGAGTACTGGAAATACTGCTTGCCCTACCCCATCATTTACTACCATGTTTGCTTTTAAGCAAAGTGGTAGTAATAATCACATTCAACTACTACACCGTAAAACCAAAAACCAGAATCATAAAACATGTTACAGTAGTAGTAGTACTAGTAATTTTCAGATGCCACTGCATTATCCGAGGTACAAGAAATCCGACTACGAGAACATGCCGGAATGGAAACTTGATTGCCTTCTTAAACAGCACGGATTGCCGGTGATCGGAGATGTCCATAACAAGAGGAAGTTTGCCATGGGAGTTTTCCATTGGCCTGATAAACAACTTGAGTGATTCAGGTTCATTGGCGTCATAGAGGCGAATCTAGGACGAGTTCTGTGGGTTTTATCCTTGTCATCTAATTTAGTATTGTTTAAATAATTTGATATGTCATGACTCATGTATGTATACAGGTAATTTTATGTGAGCTAATTAATCAGTTGTTATATAGAAATCTCAACGTAGCTATACTCTATATATATAGTTGCTGTTTTGGTTCCTTTTTGTTTGCTATGCTCGAAAACCAACTCTATTCATGCTCATCTCTTACGCTAATTATGTTCATCACACTTGAAATCTGGCCATAAATTTGCAAGGGGATTTCTTAATATTCTGTGGGAACCCGAACTCACTGTGATGCTACATGTGTGTATATAGAGAGATGAAGGACCTTGGTAAAAATTCTGATTTCACCAGTGTGTCCGATTCGGCCTATCTACTTCTCTGCTAATCAACGCTTAGGTGAGTACGAAGAAATTACTAAGGGCTCGTTTGCTAGGGTATATAAGAATAGTGTGGATTAAAGTGTATTAGTAATGCAAACATTAGTTAAGCAGATATTATTTCTTATATACGGTTTGTTGTGGTGTATTAAAATTATAATGAATTGCATAATTTTTAAGAAAAATATTTGTTTACAAAATTGCCCTCCATATTCTTTAATTTTAAGGAACTTTAAGGATAATTTTATCTTTAACCATACCTAATGCATGAATTAATAGCTTGATATTATTAATGCTATAATTTTCTTCGCATTACTTATATATAGGATAATACCAAATATGCTGTATAATAATTAATACAGATATTAGTTATGCAAAGTGTAACGATGTGGCCTTGTATTGGCCTTGTTCTAAGAGGCCTTGATGGCCAATTTGAAACCATAAGAATTGAGATTTGTTGGACAAGTTATGACCAAGCAAGTCCAATTCCTTTGGATATAAATTGAGCCGATTCTGACTCATTTGAATTACACCAACAAGATTTGGATTATTCAATTCTTGTTTCTTTTCCTCCTTCTTTAGTAATTAAAATTATTTTGTAAGAGAGTTGAGTGTCGGGAAACATTTGTATGAATCCTTCTTGGAGTGATTTTGTATGTTTATTCTCTCGGGATATTTGAGATTAATTAGATTTTTACTCTAATTTTGTACTCTTATTGTTATAGTGAAATTGCTCTTCTCTGCTTGTGGACGTAGCTCACACTAACCGAACCACGTTAAATTGGTGTCTTCTTTATCTCCTTTAATGACCATTATAATCAACTGGCATTGTCTTTATTATTGTTATTATAACATTGTTCGGCTAAACTCAGCACTACTCGGGTTCCCTATCCTAACGAATTGATATCAGAGCCAAATATAATTGGGTTAGTTACAATAGCCAAAAATGACTCTAACAAATACCCATGTTGAAAAATTTGACCAAAATACAAACTTCGAAATGTGATAATTAAAGATGGAAGCTAACTTAATTCATGATGGCTTAGATTTGGCACTGCAAGGTAAGGAGAAGAAGCAGAAAAAAAAAGGTGGACGAGGAGTTTGTCGTCATAGACAAAAAGGCAAAAGCATGTATTATTTTAAATCTCTCAAATGAGGTTTTGCATGAAGTTGCAACAGAAAACTCAGCCAAAGGCATATGGGAAAAAACTAAATAAAAAAACTAAATACTTTGTCTATGAAAAGAATAGTAGAAAATAGGATTTACCTAAAGCAAAAGCTCTACATTTTTAGTATGGCTGAAGGTACCCCTATACTTACACATCTTGATACTTTTGATTCTCTTCTTATGGATTTAAGTAACATAGATGCTGAAATCAAAGATGAGGATCAAGCCGTATTATTGCTTGTTTCCATACCCAGTCGTTTAAGCATGTAAGAGTTACTATACTTTATGGAAAGGATAATATCTCTTATAACAACAACAAAAAATCCAATATGATCCCAACAGGTGGAGTCTGGAGAGGGTAGTCTGTACGTAGACCTTACCCCTATGTAATGCAGATAGAGAGATTGTTTCCAATAGACCCTCTGCTCAGGAAGCGCAAGAAGAAGAAAAAGAAAGTAAGAAAGGGAGAAAGAAGGAAGAGACAAGAAAAAAAATGAGAGATAAATGATAAGTAATACAAATAAAAAAGGATAATATCTCTTATAAAGATATCAAATCTATTTTGAAATCAAAAGAATAAATAGATAGAGATATTACTGGAAAAACAAGTGGGAACCAAGGGAAAGTCTTATTTGTAAGAGGTAGACCCAATAAGAAAAGTTCAAGTAGTGAAATACCTAAATGAAGGTCAAAATCTAGATACAAAAATGTCATGAGCAAATAGTGCCATAAGAAAGGTCACATTATTTATGAATGCTTTGAATTGAAAAACAAAGAAAAGCATACAGAAAATAAAAATGAGCGTAAAAATATTGACACTACCATAGAAGGTGTAGTTGCTGATGAGACTAAAAGAATTATTTTTTTAGCAACTAATAATAGTTTTAATCTAATAGTGAGTGGATTTTAGATTCGGGTTGTTCTTATCATATGTGTCCAAATCGGGATTTATTTACCACATATGAATCTGTTGAATGTGGAGTTGTTTTGATGGGTAACAATGCTGCCTGCAATGTAATTGGTAATGGTACAGTCCGAGTCAAAATGCACGATGGTGTGGTGATAACTCTCACCGATATTAGACATGTTCCTGACTTGAAGGAAAAATCTCATCTCTTTGGGCACTCTAGAATCTCTTGGGTGCAAGTAAGCAGGTGAAGGTGGAGTTCTGGAAGTTTCTCATAGTCTTGTGATCATGAAAGTACGCATATATGGTATGGTGTATACTTTAATGGGATCTACTATTATAGGTGTTGCTGCAGTTTCAACATCTGATAAATCAAATTACAACATCACCAAATTGTGGCATATGAGATTGTGGCATATGAGTGAAAAAGGTCTTTCAATCCTCAGAAAAAAACATTTATTGTATGGCCAAAGTACCTGAAATATGAAGTTCTGTGAGAACTATGTATTCGGGAAGCATAAAAGGGTCAGCTTCAAATCTCTAGGATTTCATAGAACAAAAGGTACTTTAGATTATATTCATTCAGATCTTTGGGGTACTTGAAGTACCCCGTCAAAAGGTGGTGCCAGGTATATGTTAACTTTCATTGATATTTATTCAAGGAAAGATCAGGTTTATTTTCTAAAAAATAAAAGTGATGCTTTCTTAACTTTCAAACAATGGAAAGTTTTGATTAGGAAGCAAATATGAAAACAAGTTAAGCGGCTTAGAAGAGATAATGATTTAGAATTTTGTAATGATGAATTCAACGCATTTTGTAAGAATGATAGAATTGTTCGACACCACACTGTGAGAATGATGCTTTAGCAAAATGGTATGGCAGAAAGGATGAATAGAAATCATTTGGAAAAGGCTCGTTGCATGATTTCAAATGTTGGGTCGACAAACACCTGTTAGGCAGAAGCTATCTCTACAACTTGTTATATTGTCAACTGTGCTCCTTCTGCACCCATGAACTTAAGACGCAAGAGGAAACATGGCGAGGTACTCCTGCTAATTATTATGATTCATAGATATTTGGCTACCCTGTATACAAGAAAGTAAATGATGAAAAATTAGAGCCGAGGGCTAAAGAGTGCATTTTCCTTGGGTATGCATCTGGGGTGAAAGGATACCGACTATGGTATCCTGATCCCATGACACTAAAATTCATAATTAGTAGGGATGTAACCTTTGATGAATCCTCTATGTTACATTCCAGAAAGGGGTCTTCTAGTTCTTGTAATACAGATAAAGGGAAGAGTACAAAGAAGAAGGTGGAGGTTGAGATTGGCATTCCTTCTGAGCCAAGTTCATCAACTTTGGAGCCGTCACAACCCAAATTCCATTATAGGTCATGATGGATCCCAACACCATTGTTCGGCACTCCAACCCTAATCAACTAGTGAGTGCTCATTTATTTTACCAAAACAATCTCTACATTTTTAAATCTTAAACTTTTAAATAGTCTATAATTAACAAGTTTATAATAATAGTAATACATCCCAAAAATAATACTCTACAATATGTGTACTAGGCAGTAGTGTCACAAGTCCTAGGACAACTAGTAGAATGTACAAATGAATGTAACTATCCTACTGTCTGAAATAAAATAGGCAATAATAATAAAAGAAGAGACTCCAACATACTACTGAACGACTTAGAAGGGGCAATTCACTGTGGAACCTCAGTCAAGTTTAAGGAACGCATGCCAAACTGGTAGCTAGATGCGTCTGCCTCAGATCCTGTACATTTAAGTACAGAACCATAGATGCATCCATTACCCGGCTCGTGAATCATACATCCGACATGATCATAAACAGACAAACATATCAAGCAGTCAATCAAGAATTTATCAGGTAAGTAATTATCCAAGGTAATGTTAAATTTCTCTTTAATGGTCAAGAAAATGATGTTTAACTTTTTAGAAATTCATTTGCCAAGTTTAATATGATACACGCAATTTAAATTACCAATAAAGTTACAAATATGGCAAGTAAGGCATGCTTTTGGGTCCTAAACTACATGACTTAAGCATAATAGTAGCTACATATAGACTCTCGTCACCTCGTGCGTACGTAGACCCTACAATTAGTGGAAAATATTCAATTATTTCTCATATGGAGACAATTCCCTCTTAAAAGGTTAGAAATTAGACTTATCCCGTCTCAAAGCTCACTTCAAATTTCAAGAAGGCGCTCAAACCCTCAAATCGGAGCAGAACGATAAAAAAGCTACCCAAATGGGGTAAGAACTAGTCAATACATGTTCAAGAGTTATGACGACCCCACCCGTCTTCACGTGAGTTACCGCCCCGTTTCCCCCATTTTCTGCTTCTTTATGTTTTCTTATGAGTGTCTTGTGCGAACAAGTTGATTTGGATTGGTTTTAGTAGGAAATAAGACACTTAGTCTCTTTAAGGAAGCTTAGTTTGGAAAAGCTAGCCAGATGTTGCCTTATGAGTTAGAGGGTTTGAATATATATTTCAATTATTCGGTTAGCTTCGGGAGATTATTTGTGACCTAGGAGTGTGATCGGAAGTGATTTTGGAGGTTCGGAGTAAAATTAGGCTTGAATTGGCGAAGTTAGTATTTTGGCAAATTCTGGTTGATAGGTGAGATTTTGTTCCGAGGGTAGGAATGGAATTCCGAGAGTCGTTGTAGCTTCAGTAGGTGATTTGGGGTGTGTTTATAAAATTTCAGGTCATTCAGAGGTGTTTTGGTTGGTTTTTTATCAAATGCGTGTTTCGGAAGTTTTAGAAAAATTTAGGCGTGAATCTGATGTAATTTGATGGTTTAGAGTTGTTTGATGTGTTTTGATGATTGGAACAAGTTTGAATGATGTTTTAGGATGCGTTGGTACTCTTGGTTGAGCTCCCGGGGGCCTCAGGATGATTTCGGATGGCTAACGGAAGGTTTTTGGAACTTAGGATGTTGCAGAAATTGTAGGTCAGTGTTGCAGACTTTTGTTCTCTGTGATCGCAGGAGGTGCTCTGTGATCACATAGGAGAATTTTTGAGGGGTTGTTTTGTTTTTCAATGCGATCGCGTAGCAAAGGTTGCGATCGCATAGTGTTCAGTGGACCTGGGCTTGAATGGAAAATTGTTTAATGCGATCGCAGGTGTAGGTGTGCGATTGCATAGTCTAAGGATTTTGTGTATAGCAATCGCAAGCCTGGGGCTGCGATCACATAGAGGAAAAAGGGGCCTGGACATAAGGGCTTTTAATAATATTTCATCCGCGAACTAAGCATTATCTTCACCATTTTTGGTCATCCTTGAGAGCTTTTGGACGAGAATTGAAGAGAGTTTTGACTGGGAGTGATTGGAGGTAAGTCCTATGAACTAAAAACACGATTTTATTGTGAAATTAACCTTGAAATCTATGGAAACTTAGCAAAAAGGGGAAGAACTAGGGCTTGAGTTTTAATATTTCAAATTAGGATTTGAGAGGTCATTTGGACTCCGATTTTGGTATTCTTTGTATGTATAGACTCGTAGCAATATAAGGACCCCGTTGGTATAAGAATTTTCGAGTTTTTAGTAGTGGTTCGGGGCTCATGTTTTTGCCAATTTCGGGATTGTCGATGTTTTCAATTATTTTCGATTGAGTATTGTTCCTTTAGCCTATTGTGACGTATTCATTGTGGTTTTTGTTAGATTTGATGCACGAGGAGGTCGATTTTAAAGGCAAGAGCATAGCGAGCAAGGATTTTGGCCGACTTGAGGTGAGTAATAGATGTAAATGATGTACTGAGGGTTTGAAACCTCGAATTTGCACATCGTAGTGCTATAGTGAGGTGACTTGCACGTCGGATAGAGAGCGTGTGGTAGAGCACCATTGGGGATTATGGCTTGGTCTGTCTCGGTAGATGATTAAACAGCGCATTTAAATGAAATTCATTTATTATTATTATAGTTTGAGCTGATTGCTATATTTGGACTTCGTGCCAATTGATTGAATCTTTCGAGAATTGCTATTACTGGTTTCTTTCTATTTTTACGTATTATTGAACTCAGTCCTGGTACTTAATATTACTTTTCAAACTCAGCCACCTTTTTCTCAAACTTGAAACTTAATTAACATATTTTAATGAAGTTTGGGCTGAATATTTATATATTAGTGTGCCTGAGGGGCTTATGTGATTTTGGACTGAGTATGGGATCGGGCTGCGCGCCGCAACGTTATTGTATTAATATTGATATGAGGTCGAGGGCCTAGTTGATGCTACAAGATGGTTTATATTGAGCTTGGGATGTAAGGGGCCCCTCCCAGAGTTTGCACACCCCTAGTGAGCGCCGTCGACGATAAATAAAGGGAGCGGGCTGCATGCCGCAGCGTGTACTAGAGAGTTCCGTACTATGTGTTGCATTTCACGTTTGCATGTCGTTTACTTACTTATCTGTTGTAGCATTTTCATTATTGTTGTTATTGGTTTACTGATTGAATACTATCCCGCGGGTTGCATTATTTATAGAATTACTTTGTGCCTATTTAGGATTTCTTATTCTCAGCCTTTATTTATGTTTATTACTCGCTGGGTCGGAGTACTCACATTACTCCCTGCACCATGCGTGCCGATCTAGGTACATTTGAGGTTGAGTGAGGATTTCTCTACCGAGCAACTTGTTCAGGAGCATCAAGGTAGCTGCATGACGTCCGCAGTCCTTATCTTCAACTTGTTCTACCTTATTTGCTTTATTTCCATGTTTCTTTAGAACGATATGTAGTAGATTGATACTCAGGTATTAGAGGCTCAGACTTGTGACACCGGATTCTTCGACCTGTGTAGTCGTATTGGTGTTTGGTTTTTTTGCACGTTTTAGCTCTATTTCAGGATTTCAGTATTATGACTTAGTAATTTATTTGTATTAATTAATTTATGAGCTGTATAAAATGGTTAAGGTTATTAAATTGGTCGGGCTTGCCTAGCAGTATTTTGGGCGCCATCACGACCCGGGTTGGCGTCGTTACAAGTTGGTATCAGAGCCTAGGTTACTTGGTCTCGCAAGTTATGAGCCGGTTTAGTAGAGTCTCGTGGATCGGTACGGAGTCGTCTGTATTTATCCTCGGGAGACTGCAAAACCTTTAGGAAAACTTCACATTTTTGTAATTCTTGTCGTGCGGCATTGTTGAACTGAGAACTAAACTTCTATTATTCTATTCTCTCAAGATGGTGAGGACACGAGCTACCGAACGTTACGGACGGCCACCAGTATCACTTATTGAGGCCATCAGAGGCCGTGGACGCGGTCGTGGTTGTGGCAGAGGCGGAGCAGCCAGAGCAGCGCTTGCTGATCCACCAGTTGCCCCAGCTCAGAATCAGGTTTCAGCTGCAAACGCACCAGCAGCACCAGTTCAGGCACCGGTTGTGCGCATCGTGATTCTGAGTCTTTAGGAGACCTTGGCGTAGATATTATCAGTATGTACTGGCCTGGCTCAGGCACTCTCAGTTACCACCGTAGCAGCAACTACTTCAAAGGTTGGGGGAGGTAATTAAATCCATGTTGCTCGCTTACCTGAGCAGGTGGTGCAGGGACTACAGACACCAGAGGCTCCTCCAGCTCAGCAGGTTGCACCAGTTCAGGGCTTCATGGTTCCAGCTATGCCAGACGATGAGCAGCGTCATTTGGAGAGGTTCAGTAGTCTCCAGCCTCCGACATACAATGGTGATGAGGGCAAGGATTCCCAGGGTTTTCTTGACAGGTGTCAGCGTATGATCCGGACGGTAGGGATCCTTGAGTTGAGTTGTGTGGCATTTACTACCTTTCAGTTTACCGGGGATGCTCTTACTTGGTGGGAGGAATTTGAGAGGCGTAGGCCTGTTGGTGCAGCACCCATTTGTTGGAAGCAGTTCTATACTCTTTTCCTAGAAAAATATGTACCTTAGTCCCCCAGAGAGGAGCTGCGTAGGTAGTTTGAGTGGTTGGGGTATGACAGTGACTCAGTACGACATGAGGTTTTCATAGTTGGACCCTCATGCTATATGGATGGTTGCATCAGATCGTGAGAGGATTAGGAGATTTCTGGATGGCCTTAACTACCATCTCCGTATTTTGATGACTAGAGAGAGAGTATTGGGTTCTACATTTGAGGAGGTGGTGGATATCGCTCGTGAGATCGAGTCAGTTAGCCGTATGGAGCGAGAGGAGAGGGAGGCCAAGAGGCCTTGTGGATTGGGTAGTTATGGTGGTTCTCTTTTGAGGGGCCGGTTCCAGCATGGTAGAGGTTGTTTTTTTAGGCCTGCTTAGTCGGCTCGTCCATAGTATCGTGGGGGATTTTTAGGTCGTGGTTATCAGGGGTCCAGCAGGTCCAGACTTCACTCAGCGCCCTCCCAGCTTGGAGTTCATCTCATGCCCTATCAACTCAGGGTTCTTCTGTGCCGAGTGCATCTGCTAGTCACTCCGGTGCGAGGGATTCCCTTTAAACCCCATCTCTAGCACCGGGCAACTGCTTTGAGTGTAGAGAGTTTGGTCACTTGAGGAGCAGTACCCTCGACTTCTTGGCAGGTAGCATCAGTAGAGGGGTCAGCCCTTGACTTCTACTCCAGCTACTTCATCACCCGCCCAGCCCGCTAAGGGTGGAGATCAGGCAGCCAGGGGTCGCCCCAGAGGTGGAGACCGATCGGGCGGTTGCCAGGCTCATTTCTATGCTATGTGGGTATGACATATGCCATTGCTTCATACGTTTTCATTACATGTATTATTTTAGTCTGCCATAGAGATGCCTCAATATTATTTTATCCCGGTTCCATCTATTTGTATGTGTCATCATATTTTGCTCGTTATTTGGGTATGCCTCGAGAGTCTCTATGTTTACCTGTTCATGTGTCTACCCCGGTGGGAGATACTGTTGTTGTGGACCATGTGTACCAGTCATGTGTTGTGATTATTAGGGGTTTGGAGACCCGAGCTGATCTACTGCTATTGCGCATGGTGGACTTCAACGTTATCTTGGTCATGGATTGATTATCTTCGTGTCATGCTATTCTAGACTGTCATGCTAAGACAGTCACTTTAGTTATTCCGGGTGTACCGCGGATCGAATGGCGTGGTATGACTGATTATGTTCCTAGTTGAGGGATTTATTTCTTGAAAGCCCAGCGTATGGTTGGGAAGGGCTGTCAGTATATCTAGCTTTTGTACGAGATGCTAGAGTTGAGACTCCTGGTATTGATTCTGTCCTAGTTGTGAGGGATTTTCCTGATGTGTTTTCTGTAGACCTGCCGAGTATGCCACCAGACAGGGACATTGATTTTGGTATTGACCTGGTGCCGGGCACTCAGTCCATCTCTATTATGCCATATTGTATGGCACCAACTGAGTTGAACGAATTGAAAGAGCAACTTTAGGAGCTCCTAGATAAGGGGTTCATTCGGCCTGGTGTGTCACCATGGAGTTTGCCAGTTCTGTTTGTGAAAAGAAGGATGGCACAATGATAATGTGTATCGATTATAGGCAATTGAACAAAGCGACAGTGAATAACATGTATCCCCTTCCTCGCATTGATGATTTGTTTGATCAGATTTAGGGAGCGAGGCCATTTTACCAAGATTTATCTTCGTTCGGGTTATGACCAGTTGAAGAACAGGGATTCAAATATTCATAAATCTGCTTTCAAAACTCGATATGGTCACTATGAGTTTCTTGTCATGTCTTTCGGACTGACCAATGCCCCAGCAGCGTTCATGCATCTGATGATCAGTGTATTTCGGCCTTATCTGGATTCATTTGTCGTCGTGTTCATTGATGATATCTTGGTATACTCGCGTAGTCAGGAGAAGCACGCGCATCATTTGCGAGTTATATTACAAAGATCGAGGGATGAGAAACATTTTGTTAAGTTCTCCAAGTGAGAGTTTCTACTCAGCTCATTGGCTTTCTTGGGACACGTGGTGTCCAGCGAGGTGATTTAGGTTGACCAGAAGAAGATAGAGGCCGTGCAGAGTTGGCCTAGACCGTCCTCATCCACAAAGATTCGTAGTTTCCTTGGGTTGGCAGGCTATTATCGCCGGTTTGTTCAAGGTCTTTCCTCTATTGCATCGTCCTTGACCAAGATGATTCAGAAGGGTGTTTCATTTGTATGGTCAGACGAGTGTGAGGGGAGCTTCCAGAAGCTCTAGACAGCTTTGACCTCAACTCCAATATTGATTTTGCCGTTAGCTTCAGGTTATTATACGGTATATTGAGATGCTTTGCGAGTTGGTATTGGTTGTGTATTGATGCACGAGGGTAGAGTTATCGCTTATGCTTCCCGTCAATTGAAGCCCCATGAGCAAAAATACCATGTTCATGATTTGGAGCTAGCTACTATAGTTCATTCATTGAAGATTTGGAGGCATTACTTGTATGGCATATCTTGTGAGGTATTCACTGATCATCGTAGTCTTCAGCATTTGTTCAAGCAAAAGGATCTTAATTTGAGGCAGCAGAGGTGGCTAGAGTTACTTAATGATTATGATATCACCATTCTGTCTCATCCGGGGAAGGCCAATGTAGTAGTCGATGCTTTGAGCCGAAAGATGGTAAGTATGGAGAGCTTTGCGTACATTCCAGTTGAGAAGATGCCATTTGCAGTTGATGTTCAGGCCTTGGCCAATCGATTTGTGAGACTAAATATGTCAAAGCCAGTCGGGTGTTGCCTTGTGCGGTTTCTCGATCTTCCTTGTATGACCGCATCAGAGAGTGTTAGTATGAGGATCCACATCTACTTTTCCTTAAGGACAGGGTTCATCATGATGATGCCAGGGATGTGACCATTGGAGATGATGGTGTGTTGAGGATGCAGGGCCAAATTTGCGTACCCAATGTGGATGGGTTTCGGGAGTTGATATTGGAGGAGGCCTATAACTCGCTGTATTCCATCCATCCGGGTGCCAGGAAGATGTATCAGGATCTTAGACAACACTATTGGTGGCGAAGGATGAAGAGAGATATTGTGAAGTATGTAGCCCGGTGCCTTTAATTATCAGCATGTGAAATATGAGCATCAGAGACTAGGTGGGTTGCACGAGTAGATGGTTATTCCCGATTGTAAGTGGGAGAGGATCACTATGGATTTTGTTACCGGACTCCCACGGACTTTGAAGAAATTCAATGCTATTCGGGTGATTGTAGATAGGCTGACCAAGTCCGCGTATTTCATTCCGGTTTATACTACTTATTCTTCAGAGCGACTGGTAGAGATTTATATTTTGGAGATTATTCGGTTTCTACCACTTGCGGAGTTTGTCTACAATAGCTATTAGTCCAGCATTTAGATGGCATCGTATGAGGCCTTGTATGGGAACGATGTAGATCTCCAGTTGGTTGGTTCAAGCCCAGTGAGGCTAGATTGTCGGAGACAGATTTGGTTCAGGATGCATTGGAGAAGGTGAAGCTGATTCAGGAGAGACTCCATACAACGCAGTCGAGGCAGAAGAGTTAGGACAGGAAGTTCCGAGATGTATCCTATATGATTGGTGAGAAGGTCTTGCTTATGGTTTCACCCACAAAAGGTGCTATGAGATTCGTATAGAAAGGGAAATTAAGTTTGCGGTTCATTGGGCCTTTTGAGGTTCTAGGAGGATTGGGGAGGTGGCTTATGAGCTTGGTTGCCACCCAGCTTGTCGAGCGTGCATCCAGTCTTTCATGTCTCTATGCTCCGGAAGTATATTGGAGACCCGTCCCATGTTCTAGATCAGCACAGTTCATCTGGAGGGTGACTTGACTTATGAGGTGGAGCCAGCAACTATTTTGGGTCATCAGGTTCGGAAGTTGAAGTCAAAGGATGTTGCTTCGGTGAAAGTGCACTGGAGAGGTTGGCCCGTGGAAGAGGCTACATGGGAGACTGAGCGGGAGATGTGGAGCATATACCCTCACCTATTTGAGGCTTCAGGTATGTCTCTTGACTCGCTCGAGGATGAGTGTTTATTTTTTTTTTGGGAGGATGTGACGACCCGACCCCTCGTCACGTGAGTTACCGCCCTGTTTCCCCTATTTTCTGTTTCTTTATGTTTCCTTATTAGTGTCTTGTGCGAATGAGTTGATTTGGATTGGTTTTAGTAGGAATGAGATACTTAGTCTCTTTAAGGAAGCTTAGTTTGGAAAAGTCAACATGATGAGGACTTATGAGGTAGATGGCTCGGATATGGATTCCGATGATTCAGTTAGTTCGGGGGGTGATTTGTGACCTAGGAGTGTGATCAGAAGTGATTTTGGAGGTGTGGAGTAGAACTAGGCTTGAATTGGCGAAGTTAGTATTTTGGCAAATTCTGGTTGATAGGTGAGATTTTGATCCAAGGGTTGGGATGGAACTCTGAGAGTTGCTGTAGCTTTGTTAGGTGATTTGGGATGTGTGTGTAAAATTTCAGGTCATTCGGAGGTGTTTTGGTTGGGTTTTTGATCAAATGCGTGTTTCGGAAGTTTTAGAAGAGCTTAGGCTTGAATCCGATGTAATTTGATGGTTTTAGCGTTGTTTGATGCATTTTGATTATTGGAACAAGTTTGAATGTTGTTTTAGGATTCGTTGGTACTCTTGGTTGAGGACCCGGGGGCCTCAGGATGATTTCGGATGGCTAACAGAAGGTTTTTGGGACTTAGGATGTTGCAGAAATTGCAGGTTAGTGTTGCGGACTTTTGTTCTCTGCAATCGCAAGAGGTGCTCTGCGATCGCATAGGAGAATAGGGTTGTTTGGTTGTTCAATGCGATCACATAGAGGTTGCGATCGCATAGTGTTACGTGGACCTGGGCTTGAATGGAAAATTGATTAATGCGGTCACAGGTGTAGGTGTGCGGTCGCATAGTCTAATGATTTTGTGTATTGCGATCGCAAGCCTGGGGCTGCGATCGCATAAAGGAAAAAGGGGCCTGGACAGAAGGGCTTTTAATAATATTTCATCCACGAACAAGTATTATTTTCACCATTTTTGATATCCTTGAGAGCTTTTGGACGAGAATTGAAGAGAGTTTCGACTGAGAGTGATTAGAGGTAAGTCCTATGAACTATAAACACGATTCTATTGTGAAATTAACCTTGAAATCTATGGTAACTTAGAAAAAAAGGAAGAACTAGGGCTTGAGTTTTAATATTTCAAATTAGGATTTGAGGGGTCATTTGGACTCCGATTTTGGTATTCTTTATATGTATAGACTCGTAGCGAGATAAGGACCCCGTTAGTATAAGAGTTTTTGAGTTTCGAGAAGTGGGGTTGGGGCTCGGGTTTTTGCCAATTTCGGGATTTTCAATGTTTTTTGTTTATTTTCGATTGAGTATTGTTCCTTTAGCCTATTGTGACGTATTCGTTGTGGTTTTTGTTAGATTCGACGCACGAAAAGGTCGATTTGAAATGCAATGGCATATCGATCTAGGATTTTGGCAGCTTGAGGTGCGTAATAGATGTAAATGATGTCCTGTGAGTTAGAAAACCCAGATTTGCACATCGTAGTGCTATAGTGAGGTGACTTGCACGCCGGATAGCGAGCGTGTGGTAGATCACCGTTGGGGATTGTGACTTGGTCCATCCCATTAGATGATTATACTGCGTATTTAACTGAAATTCATTTATTATTATTATTATTATTTTAATTTTTATTATTATTATTATTATTATTATTATTATTATTATTATTTGAGCTGATTGCTGTCCATTGACTTCGTGCCAATTGATTGAATCTTTCAGGGATTGCTATTACTGGTTTCTTACCATTTTTACGTATTATTGAACTCAGTTTGTACTTAATATTACTTTTCAAACTCAACCATCTTTTCTCAAACTTGAAACTTAATTAACATATTTTAATGAAGTTTGGCTGAATATTTATATATTAGTGTGCCTGAGGGGCTTACGTGATTTTGGACTGAGTATGGGATCGGGCTGCGCGCCACAACGTTATTGTATTAATATTGATATGAGGCTGAGGGCCTAGTTGATGCTACAAGATGGCTTATATTGAGCTTGGGCCATAAGGGGCCCCTCCCGGAGTCTGCACACCCCTAGTGAGCAACGTCGACGATAAATAAAGGGAGTGGACTGCATGCCGCAGCGTGTACTAGAGAGTTTCGGACTATGTGGTTCATTTCATGTTTGCATGTCGTTTACTTACTTATCTGTTGTAGCATTTTCATAATTGCTGTTATTGGTTTACTGATTGAATATTATCCCGGGGGTTGCTGTATTTATATAATTACTTTATGCCTATTCATGATTTCTTATTCTCAGCCTTTATTTATGTTTATTACTCACTGGGTCGGAGTACTCACATTACTCCCTACACCATGCGTGCAGATCCAGGTACATCTGAGGTTGAGTGAGGATTTCTCTACCGAGCAACTTGTTCGGGAGCATCAAGGTAGCTGCATGACGTCCACAGTCCTTATCTTCAACTTGTTCTACCTTATTTGCTTTATTTCCACGTTTCTTTAGAACGATATGTAGTAGATTGATACTCAGGTATTAGAGGCTCAGACTTGTGACACCAGATTCTTCGAGCTGTGTAGTAGTGTTGGTATTTGGTTTTTTTGCACGGTTTAGCTCTATTTCAGGCTTCCAGTATTATGACTTAAGTAATTTATCTGTGTTAATTAATTCATGAGCTGTATAAAATGGTTAAGGTTATTAAATTGTTCGGTCTTCCCTAGCAGTGTGTTGGGCGCCATCACGACCGGGGTTGGGGTCTTGACAAGAGTAGATACTAAATAAATTCCACAACCATAAATTCATGTTTCCTAAAATTCATCCCCGTGCCCACGTGCCCGGATTCTGGAAATTTTTAAATAAAATTGTTACCCATAACCAAGGATTAACCAAGGATCAAGAATATATGATCTTTACTTCGTTCCATGATAAATTTTGTGGTTAAATCATGTTTTTATCAAAACCCTAGGTTTTACTCTAATCCGATAATTTTCACTAATATTTATGTGTTAATCTACCCAAATCAAGTATTAAACTCACATTAAGTAGAAATAACTTACCTCAAAGTGCTAGGTGAAAGCCCCCCTTCCAAAAGCTCTGAAAATCAATTAAGTGTAGAAGTGAAATAAAGTAAATGCCTTAAGTCTCGTTTTTAAGCATTGTGCACATGCCTCAGATCGTATTTGAGACCTCTGGTTCGCAAATGCGACAAAAGCATTGCAAATGCAAACCTGGGCTCTCTCTGCAAGGGCTGCAAATGCGATAGTTGGGTCGCAATTGCGGTCCATACTGTGTTCGCAAATGCGATGAATTCCCAGCTCAGGGTTCTTCGCAATTGCGAAGCCTTCCTCGCAAATGCGAACAAATCCTCGCATTTGCGAGACCTGCAACAACTGCCCAGAAATACCAAAAACTGGAGTGTTTTCACTCCCAACACTCGTTCGAAACTCACCCGAGCCCTCGGAGCTCCACACCAAATTACTCACACAAGTCTAAAAATATCATACAAACTTGTTTGCGCGATCAGAACACCAAAATAACATCAAAACCTAAGATTCACCACCCAAAACCAATGGATAAAACTTAAGGACTTCAAGCTCTTCAATTTACTTTCAACGAGCCATGACATACTTATACTACTCGGATTTACACCAAATTTTGCGGGCAAGTCTTAAACGACGTTACAGAACTATTACCAGTCTCGAAATTTTGTTTGGACCTCGATATCACCAAAATGCATTCCAAACCAAATTAATAGAACTTCAAAACCTTCAAAATCCAACTTTTACTATTATGCGCTAAAATGCTCTCAGGTTATCCAAACCCGATCTGGACATATTCCCAAGTCCAAAATCATCAAATGAACCTATTGGAACCATCATATCCCGATTCCAAGGTCGTTTACTCAAAATATTGATCGAAGTCAAACTTGGCCTTTTAAGCTAACCTTAAGGAACCAAGTGTTCTGATTTCAACCCTAACTCTTCCAAATCCCAAACCAACCATTCTCGAAAGTCATAATTCAGTTAACGAAAGTACAAGATGTCTTATTTAGGGGAAAGAGGTTGTAGAAAGCAAAACAACCAGTTGGCTTGTTACATTCTCCACCTCTTAAATAAAAGTTCTTCCTCGAACGGGCTCAGATTCATACCTGAAGTGCTAAACAAGTCTGGGTATCTGCTCTGCATGTCCTCCTTAGACTCCCAGGTCGTCTCCTCGACTGGTTGTCCCCTCCACTGGACCTTTACCACATAAATCCTCTTGGGTATTAGTTGGCGATCCTCTCTATTAACAATGACAACTAGATCCTTCCATAGCCTAAGCACTCATCAAACTGAATAGTACTGAAGTACATCACCTGAGAAAAGTCGGTGTGATACCTCTGAAGCATAGACACGTGAAACACTGGGTGAAGTCCCGATAAGCTGGGAGGTAAAGCAAGTTCATAGGCAACCTCCCTAACTCGCCTCAATGCCTTAAATGGGCCTATAAACCTGGGGCTCAATTTTCCTTTCTTCCCGAATCTCATAATACTGTTCATCAGCGAGACTTTCAGGAGAACCTTCTCACTGACTTCTGATCCGCATAATTCTTCTATCTGGACTGAGCTGTGCGAAGTATTTCCTAAATCAATTTTACCTTTTCCAAGGCATCTTTTACCAAACATGTACCATACAATTTAGGCTCACCGGGCTCAAACCACCCGATAGGAGAACAACATTACCGATCATATAAAGCCTCAAATGGAGCCATCTCGATGTTGTACTGTTGTAAGTAAACTCGGCCAAAGGCAAGAGTTGATCCCACTGCCTTCCGAAGTCAATCACACATGCTCTAATCATGTCCTACAGAATCTGAACTGTCTGTTCTGACTGCCTATCAGTCTGTAGGTGAAATGCTTTGCTGAGCTCTATACAGGTCCCCCAACTCACTCTGTAAGGCTTTCAGAAATAGAAAGTGAACTGAGGGCCTCTATCTAATATGATGGTAACAAGCACACCGTGAAATCAAACTATCTCCCGGATATAGATCTGAGCCAACCTCAGTGAAGTATAAGTAGAACTACCGGAATGAAGTGTGCCAACTTGTTCAACCTATCGACAATGGCCCAAACTACATCAAATTTCCACAATGTTCGCAACAACCCAACTACGAAGTCCATAGTAATGCACACACACTTACATTCAAGTATAGGCATCTGCTAAAGTAGGCCACCCGGCCTCTGGTGCTCATACTTAACCTGCTGGCAATTCAAACACCTAGTCATATACTCAACTATGTCTTTCTTCATTCGCCGCCACCAATAATGCTGCCTTAGGTCACGACACATCTTCGTAGCACAAGGATGAATGGAATAACATGAACTATGTGCCTAATATAAAATCCTTTCGCTCAAACTATCGATATTAGGAACACATAGGCGACCCTCAGTCGCAGAACACCATCCTCGCCAATAGAAACCTCCTTGGCACCAACTTATAGCACCGTCTCTCTGAGAACTGCCAAATGTGGATCATGAGCTGCCGAGCCATGATCTGCCCTAATAATGAAGACTGAGCAACAAAACACGCAAAAACTCGGTTGGGCTCTGTAATGTCCAACCTCACAAGTTTGTTAGCCAAGGACTGAATTTCCAAAGCTAGTGTCCCCTCCTTCACTAAAATGAATGCCAAGCTATATATACTCTCTACTTTCCTACTCAAGGCATCCGCAACCATATTTGCCTTGACCAGATGATAAAGAATGGTGATGTCATATTTTAGTAACTCAAACCATCTACGCTGCCTCAAATTGAGATCCCTCTGCTTAAACAAATGTTGTAAGCAGCGATGCTCAGTATAAACCTCACATGATACCTCATATAGATAATGCCTCCATATCTTAAGAGCATGAGCAATCGATGCTAACTCTAGGTCATGCACATGATAATCTTCTCATGAATCTTCAGCTGACATGAAGCATATGCAATAACTCTCCCCTCTTTCATTAATGCACATCCTAATCCAATGCGTGAAATGTTGCAATATATTGTGTACATCCCTAAATCGGAAGGCAACACTAGAACTAGTGTTGTTGTCAAAATTGTCTTAAGCTTCTGAAAGCTCGTCTCACAATCATTGAACCAATGGAAAGGGGCACCCTTCTGGGTCAATCTAGTCATAGGTGATGTGATGGATGAAAAGTGCTGTACAAATTGACAGTAATAACCTTCTAACCCTAGGAAACTCCTGATCTCAGTCACTGAAGTAGGACGTGGCCAACTTTCAAATGCCTTAATATTTTTAGGATTAACCTTAACACCTTCTCCCGATACAATATGCCCCACGAATGCTACTCACTCTAACCAAAACTCACACTTGGAGAACTTAGCGTATAGCTTCTGCTATCGCAAGGTCTGAAACACTACTTTCAAATGTTCCTCTTGCTCCCCAGGCTACGTAAGTATATCAAGATGTTTTCAATGAAGATAATAAAAAAGGAATCAATATAAGGCATGGAAATCCTATTTATCAAGTCCATAAACGCTGCTGGGGCATTAGTCAAGCCAAAAGACATTACCAGAAACTCATAATGGCCATATCTAGTACGAAAAGCAGTCTTCGGAACATCTGAGTCCCGAATCTTCATCTGATGATACCCTGACCTCAAATAGATCTTAGAGAAGACCCTAGCACCCTGAAACTGGTTGAACAAATCATCAATGCATAGAAACAGATACTTGTTATTGATGGCAGCCTTGTTCAGATGGCGGTAATCAATGCATATTCGCATAGTCTCATCATTTTTCTTCATAAACAATACTGGTTCACCCCAAGGTGACACACTTATCCTAACAAACCCCTTTTCTAATAACTCCTCAAGCTACTCCTTGAAGTCTTTCAACTCTTTTGGAGCCATACGACATGGTAGAATAGATATAATGGCATAACAAATTTCGTGGTTAAATCTTATTTTTATCAAAACCCTTGGTTTTACTCTAATCCCATGATTTTCACTAATATTTATATATTAATCTACCAAAAAATGAAGTATTAAACTCACGTTACATCACAGTGCTAGGTGAAAGCCCCCTTCCAAAACCTCTGAAAATCACTTAAGTGTAGAAGTGAAATAAAGTAAAATGTCCTAAGTCTCGTTTTAGACATTGTGCACATGCCTCAGATGTCGCATTTGAGACCTCTGGTTTACAAATGCGACAAAAACATCACAAATGCAAACCTGGGCTCCCTCTGCAAGGGTTGCAAATGCGATAGTTGGGTTGCAATTGTGGTCCCTACTGTGTTCGCAAATGCGAACGAAATGTTGCAAATGCGATGAATTCCCAGCTCAGGCTTCTTCGCAATTGCGAAGCCTTCCTCGCAAATGCTATTGTTGCAAATGCGAACAAATCCTCGCATTTGCGAGACCTGCAACAACTGCCCAGAAATATCAAAAAACTGGAGTGGTTTCACTCCCAACACACGTTCGAAACTCACCTGAGCCCTTAGAGCTCCACACCAAAATACTCACACAAGTCTAACAATATCATACAAACTTGCTTGCGCGATCAGAACACCGAAATAACATCAAAAACTAAGAATCACCACCCAAAACCAATGAATCAAACATAAGGACTTCAAGTTCTTCAATTTACTTTCAACGAGCCGAAACATACCTATGCTACTCGAATTGACATCAAATTTTGCGTGCAAGTCTTAAATGATATTACAGAACTATTTCTGATCTTGAAATTCCATTTGGACCTTTATATCTCCAAAATGCATTCCAAAGCAAATTTATAGAACTTCTAAAACCTTCAAAAACCAACTTTTACTATTATGCGCTAAAACACTTTTGGGTTATCCAAAACCCGATCCGGATATATTCCCAAGTCCGAAATTGTCATACAAACTTATTAGAACCGTCAAATATCAATTTTGAGGTTGTTTACTCAAAATATTGACCAAAGTCAAATTTGGCCTTTTAAGCCAACCTTAAGGAACCAAGTGCTCCGATTTCAACCCAAACTCTTCCAAATCCCGAACCAACCACCCCTACAAGTCATAAATCAGTTAAAGTAAGTATATGAAGTCTTATTTAGGGGAATGAGGTTCTATAAAATAAAATGACTAGTCAGGTTGTTACAGGAGCAAAATAAGTTTAAACTCCTGAAGTTGAGCCAGAAGCTGAAATTCCTGAAGTTGAGACTCCTAAAGTTGAACCGGAAGAAGAGGATTATTCTATTGCCAAACATAAATGAAGAAGAGAAAGTAAACAACCATTAAGGTTTGAAGATTATGTAACATTTTCCTTTTTAGGTGCACATGAAATTGAAGAAATTGGAGAACCATCAAAATATTCAGAAGAATTTTCTGGTGCTAACTCAGTCAAGTGGTCCCTTGTGAAGCCGCCATCAGCAAAAAGAATTGTTGGTTGCAAATGTGTCTTCAAGAAAAAAGATGGCATTCAAGGGGTTGAAGATGCGAGGTATAAGGCACGATTAGTTGCAAAGAGCTATAGTTAGGTACAAGAAGTTGATTTTAATGGTATTTTCTCATATGTTGTTAAGCATAGCTCTATTCGTGTTTTTTTGGCCTTAATTGCCATGTATGATTTGGAATTAGAACATCTTGATGTTAAGACAAATTTCTTACATGGTAAACTTGAGGAACAAATATACATGCATCAACCCGAAGGATTTAAAATTGAAGGAAAAGAAGATTACGTTTGCTTGTTAAAAAAAGCCTTGTACGGTTTAAAGCAGTCTCCAAGATAATGATATAAAATGTTTGATTCCTTTACGTTGGGTCATGGTTATTCGAAGAGCATGTATGAAAGTTGTGTTTACTTCCGGAAGTTAAATGATGGTTCATTTGTGTACCTATTATAATATGTTGATGACATGCTCATTGCTGCTAAGGATTTGATAGAAATTCACAATTTCAAAAGTCAATTGAAAAGTGAATTTGAGATGAAAGATTTGGAAGCAGATAAGAAAATCCTTGACATGGAGATCAAAAGAGACCGAGGAGCCAACAAGTTATTCGTGACCCAAAAAAGTACTTGGAGAAAGTCTTGGAGAGGTTTCGCATGAAAGATGCTAAACCAGTGAGTACCCATCTTGCTATTCAGTCCTCGCAGTTAGAGGAATAAGAGAGGTATATGGCACAAGTACCTTATTCCAGCACAGTCGGTAGTATTATATATACAATGGTTTGTAAACGTCCAGATATTTCACAAGCAGTGAGCGTGGTAAGACGATATATAGCTTGGCCTGTAAAGCACATTAACATGTTGTCAAATGGATTCTCAGATACTTGCAAGGTGCTTCAAACATATATTTGGAGTTTGGAAGAAATACTAACACTTTGTAGTTTTGTAGACTCAGATTATATAGATGATCTTGACAAAAGAAGATCACTGACAGGCTATGTATTTTGCATTGGTGGTTACGCTATCAGTTGGAATACAACATGTAGTATCTTTATCACTACCGAAGTAGAACATATGGCAGTGAACGAGGAGATCAAAGACGCCTTACGGTTAAAGGGTCTATTTGCTGAACTCAGTTCACACCAATGTGGTATTACCATTTTTTGTGATAGTCAAAGTGTCATTCACTTGACTAAAGAATAGATGTATCATGAGAAGACAAAGTACATTGATATCAAATATCATTTCATCTAAGAAACCAGTGCTGAAGGAAAAGTCTTTGTTCAGAAGATCAACACTAGAGACAATCCTACTTACATTTTACGAAGCCTCTTTCAGTTGTCAAGTTCAAGCTTTGTTTGAACTATGTTGGCATCTATTAAGAATAATTTTGCCTACTCATGCTTTTGCAAAGAAGGTAGATCAAATTTACTATATTAGCCAAAAGTAAGCCAATGTGGAGATTTGTAATGATGGGGCCTTGTTCTAAGAGGCCTTGGTGGCCAATTTGAAACCATAACTGGCCAAGTTATAACCAAGCAAATCTAATTCCTTTGGCTATAAATTGAGCTGATTCTAGCTTATTTAGATTACACCAACAAGATTTAAATTATTATTCTTGTTTCTTCTTTTCCTCCTTTTAAGATTATTTTGTAAGAGAGTTGAGAGTTGGGAAATACTTGTATAAACCCTTCTTTGGAGAGATCTCGTGAGGTTATTCTTTTGGGATATTTGGGATTAATAAGAGTTCTTACTTTTATTTGGTTCTCATTTTTGTACTCTTATTGTTATATTGAAATTGCTCATCTCCGTTGTGGATGTAGGTCACACTGACTGAACCAAGTTATATTGGCATCTTCTTTATCTACTTTAATTACCACTATTATCAACTGTCATTATCTTTGTTATTTTTATTATAATATTGTTTGGCTAAACTTCGCACTACCCGGGTTCCCGATTCTAACACACAAGTTAAAAATATGTATCAAATAAGGTATTTGTAATGCATAAAGCTAATGCTTGTATTATTTTTTCTAATATCTTCTACCAAGCGACCCTTTAGCTTGACAACGACTTTTGCAAGTAATCAGAGCCAAATTCAGGATTTGAAATTTATGAATCCCTACAAGACCTCAACTTAATGTATAATAATAACTGAGTTTATATTGAAATATTTATAAATATTTAATTAATTTTTAATACAAATATAAAATCTAGACAAATGCTACCCGTTTCTATGAATCCATTGCATGTTATGGATCCGCCACTACTCGCAACCACAATATACGTAATTGACTGCTTCATCTTAATCCGTTAGGTAGCTCGTTCATTTATTGCAAGTATTATAGAAATTAATTAGGCGAGTCCTCGAGGCAATCTTGAATGATCAAAAATGGTATTGCATTTGTAGCTTAATACTCAACCTGGGAAAGATAATTCATATAATAGACTACGACTCATAACCCCAAACAATATGGGACTCCAAGAGTTGTCTAGTTGGAAATATTCTAAGGAAAAGTGACAGCTCTGTATTTTGTATTTATGTAAGATTTGGGAAAGGTTCGTATTTTAAGGTACGTGATATAGACAACTTACCTTAATACAAATATTAATAATTATTTTCATGCATGACCTCTAGGTCAAATGAAGACAACTTTACTATTGCTCCAAGGCTCTTCTTCCTCGTATTTGTTTACTTCGAAAAAAATGAGTAACAATTAAATTTAATTTATGATTTTAAAGATATGTGATTTAATTCAATACTAATTAATAATCAAGAAGTGTGAAGTAGAAATGAAAGAGACAGGTGAATCAAACTAATGTTACTAAGCAACAGTGACCTCGAGCTTAGTGACCTTGAGGTAGGCTTAGAACAATAAGAACAATTAAGTAATAAAAGCAAAGTAAGAACAATAGGGCTAAAGGACAATGTTGATGAACAATAGGCAAAAACGTAAAGTGTACATTCTTTGTTCAATGATTAGATGATGTTACAAATAATTGCGGTCTCCTTTATATAATAGGGAAATCCTTAAATAAAGTATATTGTATTTCTATTTACAGTAAGGAATATTTTTGGTATGGTTGTCTAACTGTCTAGTACGAAATCATACAATCTTGTTTCGAGATTTGTGCTATGATCTTGGGAACGTGGCAGGAATCTAGATAATTTTGTTACAAACCCATAACAGTACTATTCCAGGATCGATCACACTTGGCCTTGATATTCCTTAAACTCCTATCTTCGGGCATTGCACTCTGTTTTCAAACTTGAGTCTGGTCCACTAATCTCGAACTAAACTCGACCTCGCCTGGATTCAAGCGTATGACGAAACCTCGATGCTATAAATTGGAGGCATATAATTTTAACGGTACACAGTGTCCTAACGAAAGTATAATTATCAGACTATTTTTATATTAGCCGTCAACATATAACCCTCTACTTTATTCGAAATTTGAGCCTGTTTGGGTGGCCCACAAAGGGTTGAAATAAATATTTGAAATATCAATTTTCAGCCATGCATGAACTTATTATAGTAAATGCGCATGTCTTAAATTAAATTTCTTCTCCAGTTCTGCGCTTTTGTCGTTTGTTTATTTCTGTATATAACAGCAAAATTGGTCACCTTTCGAATTTATTTTACAAGCAAATTGCTTGACTTTTTGCATATATTATAAGAGAGTGATCACGATTGATGAGTGGCTATGTACTTTGGATATTAATTACATCCTAGCGACTTATCCAGATGAAGAAGCTCACCTTGATACGGGGACTGATGTAGCTACCAGAGTACGGGTTCAATTTAACTAAGTAGTTTTAATCGCAACTTTTATATATATAAAATCATCAAATTTCGATAAAAACGTACTAGTATGTTTTGAACCCATGATGTTAGTCGTATGAATGAATTGAATGGTAAAAATATAACAAAGATTAAATCATCAAATTAAAATTCTAGATTCGCTTGATAGAGACGTAGAATTGCATGCATGTTTGAGTCCAAAACGATGCTAAGAAAGAGTCTTTCTCTAAGATATGATTTGGATATCTTTCATGAAATGGTTTAATTTGAGTGTGAAAAACAAATTTATGTTTGAATAGTTGATAATCTTTATAACCTAATAGTGTCATGTACTGTTGCAAAGGTATATTTGTACCCGGAAAACTTTGTAATAGATTTTCTGCAAATGTATCTGTTTTGGCTTAAATATTTTAAAAGAAAAATTATTCAGACATGTTTTTGTTTTCCAAAATAATATTTTAAACATAGTCCAACTGAATACCTCTAATTTGTCATTTTTACTAGTATATTTATTAGCATATAAATATTTAAGTGTGTCACTTCCTGGTCAAAATTAAAATATGTGTGTAAACATTTTTTTGTATATAAATATTGTTTCTTAATTATAACAGGTTCATGCATGCACCAAATTAATTGTACTTGTATGCCTAACAAGCACGGCACTTGCTACTATCAACTGCCAAATCAAAGCCTCCATTGGACCTCAAGGATCTAAGTATGTCGAACTAGCAATGAGGTACATATGTGAAATAACTTTTCCTTTTTCTTTCTATTATTTTATTTTTACTGGATCGAGTCAATTTTTTAATAGAAAAAATGATAGTATATAGTCACTATAAAAATAATAGTCGAAAAAATATAAAATTTATATATATATATATATATATATATATATATATATATATTCTATAGGTTATATACATATTATATAAATTTTGTATACTTTTTCGACTACCAAATATGAATGATTTTTTGTGCAGGCTAAAAGTGATAATATTTCAATTTTAATTATAGTAAGTTAATATTGTAGAGAGTTTTGGGAGAAGTGATTTTCTCATATTGCTTACAAAGGTATATATAGAGTACAGAGAGAAACCAAATCCTACCAACTATAGGACTGTACAATAATAAAGGAAATCAAATCCTACTAACTATAGGACTGTACAATATATTCTCATATGCCCCCTCAAGATGGAGGGCCGCAGGACATGCCAATCTTGGACATCAACAGAAGAAGCCGAGGACGAGATAAGTGCTTGGTGAGAGCATCAGCAAGCTGATCATCAGAGGATAGATGAGCAACACGAAGAGACCAATTCTGAACCAATTGACGAACAAAGTGATAATCAATAGAGATGTGTTTCATGCGTGAATGAAACACAGGGTTAGCACAGAGGTAAGTGGCGCCAATATTGTCGCTGTAAATGACAGGAGCAGCCGGAAGAGGAACATGAAGCTCGCGCAGCAGGGAATGAGGCCAACGAACTTCAGTGGCAGCAGAAGCAATGGCACGATACTCAGCCTCAGTAGAAGACCGTGCAACGGAACGCTGCTTTTTGGAGCTCCAGGAAATAGGATTAGGCCCTAGAAAGACAACATAGGCACCAGTTGAGGAGCAGTCATCACAGTTTCCACCCCAATCAGCATCAGAGAAACAATGCAGAGGTATAGCAGATGAAGGACGCAGCCAGACTCCAAAGTCACGCGTCCCATTCAGATACCGGAAGAGGCGCTTAACTGCACCCCAATGAGTGACAGTAGGAGCGTGCATGAACTGTGAGAGCTTATTCACAGCAAAGGAGATATCGGGACGAGTGAAGGAGAGATACTGGAGGCACCCAAGGGCCTGTCGATAGGCGGATGCGTCGGCAGGGGCCGAGCCGTCGGCCAGCTGAAGGCGGGTTGACGCCGCTGTTGGCGTCTGAACAGGGTTGGATTCCAGCATATTATGACGAGTCAAAAGATCAACAACATATTTACGCTGAGAAAGAAAACACCCCTTAGAGCTGCGCAGAACTTCAACACCAAGAAAGTAGCTTAGATCACCCATGTCTTTAAGAGAAAACTGAGTCCCAAGAGAGTCAATCACACGGGTCAAGAAAGCAGAATCATTACCAGTCAATATGAGATCATCAACATATACCAAAAAATAGGCCGTAATACCAGAATGCTGAAAGACGAAGAGCGAAGTGTCAGAGGTAGTGTTGACGAAACCCATGGTCAGAAGGCATTGGCGGAGCGCACTGTACCATGCCCGGGGTGCCTGTTTGAGACCATAAATAGCTTTCTGTAACTTACAGACATAAGATGGATAGGCTTTGTCAACAAAACCCGGTGGTTGTGCCATATAAACATCCTCTGTAAGCCTCCTGTGGAGAAAGGCATTGTTCACATCCATTTGACGAAGAGGCCAGCCCTTGGAAACAGCTAGACTGAGAACCAAATGCACAGTTGCCGGTTTAACAACCGGACTGAAAGTCTCCTGGAATTCTACACCTGGACGCTGATGAAAACCCTTCGCAACAAGCCGGGCTTTGAACTTATCCACAGTACCGTCAGGCTTTCGTTTGATACGATAAACCCACTTACAACCCACAACATTATGTGAAGAATCAGGCGGAACAAGATCCCAGGTGCCATTCCGTAGCAGGGCATCAAACTCTGATGACATAGCAGCGCGCCAGTGCTCATCAGGCATAGCAGTGCGTCCGGTGAAGGATCGCTAGTGGGAGCGACGGCAGGTACTGGTGGCGGCAGCGGAAGGACTTCTAGGGAGACCAGAATGGGCATAGGGGGAGACGCGGGGTTAGACAATTTGGAGAACGGGAAGACATCTTCATGGAAGGTGACATGACGCGAGACGAAGATTCTATACGTTGAGGGATCAAAGCATAGATAGGCGCTTTGAGTAGTAGAGTAGCCGAATAAGACACAGGCATGAGATCTGGGTTCCATTTTGTGTGAGGTGTAGGGCCGAAGCCAAGGGAAGCATTGACAGCCGAAGACACGTAGTTTGGCAAGGTTGGGGCGCTTATGGAAGAGAGACTCAAAGGAGGAGAGCATCGAGAGATTTGTCTTGGGAAGACGATTAATGAGATAGACTGCAGCAGCAAAGGCATAAGGCCAGTAAATGAAAGGTACAGAGGCATGATGAAGGAGAGTGAGACCAGTATCGACAATATGACGGTAACGGCGTTCAGCATAGCCATTGTGCTGAGGTGTATGAGGAGGTGAAGTGAGATGTGAGATGCCATTAGAGGCAAGAAAAGAGCGTAAAGTGAGGAATTCACCCCATTGTCAGTATACAGAGTAATGATTTTAGCAGAGAAATATTTTTCTACAAGGGATTTATAAATGGGGAAGGTTTGTAAGACATCAGATTTACGGCGTAAAGGAAAAAACCAAACATACTTAGAAAAGTGATAAACAAAGATGACATAATATTTAAATCCTTCATTAGAAGATAAACTGGACTCAGAAAAAGGTAACTTATGACACTTATGAAGCTTGCAAGAGACACAAGCAAGATTAGACACATTACTGGACGCTATACTGCTAGAAGACACTAAATGACGCAAGATTTTAGCTTACGGGTGACCAAACCGAGAATGCCACAAAGACGCAGAGAGCTTTTGTGCCGTGAGGGCGGACGAGGGACTGGAAGCCGTCGGCCAGTAGTAGGTGTTGCCCCTAAGTGGGCCGCGAACAGTGTTGCCCACGTGCGACGATCCTTCACCTGAAAATCAGTATCAGAAAGAACAACATTAACATTATTGTGACGACATAATTGGGCAACATAGATCAAATTTTTACGCATATATGGGACACAGAGAGCCCCAGGTAATAAAAGGGAGGAATAACTGTTAAGTTGTCCAGTATGTGTAATTGTCAAACCTTCACCGTTACCAATAACCACATTGTCGAAACCAGTGTAAGGACTGTGAAGAGACATGTTGGCAAGATCAGAGGTTATGTGATGGGAGGCACCAGAGTCCAGGATCCAATCGGATGTAGAGGGAATCGTCGGAGAATGATGGGTTGTGTAGCAGCCGGATAAGGCGGGAAGCATAAGCTGGCCGCGGCAGCGGTCCACTGTAAGGGGGCTGATTGACGCCGGAGATGGGATAGGACGGACAACGGCCGCGGAGTGGCCAAATTCACTGCAGAGCTGGCACTTCCCATTGTACCCGCGAGATTGGCCATTGCTGGAGTAACCACCGCGACTGGAGGCTGAACTGCGGCTGCTACAGTCGTGCCCGCGGCTACCGAAGCGGTTACGGCTGGACTGCTATCCGGCGACGAAGGCAGCCGACGGAGCCAAATCAGATGCGGCGGAGGAGGCCGGCGTACGAGCAGTAATGTGAGCCTCCATGCTTAACAGCTTGTCATGTAATTCAGCAAAAGAGATTGGAGATTCGCGGGCTTGGATGGCATGAGAGAGTTCCATATACGGATCATCAAGACCATTGAGAACCTTAATGACAAGATCCTCAAAATCAACAGTAACACCCAGGAGAGATAATTCATCCACAATAACGCGAATACCGTGCATAAATTCTGTAACAGATTTGGAACCTTTTACCGGATTATGGAGCTGTTGTTTGAGAGCCATGATACGACCACGAGAAGCAGTGCCGTATGTGCGCGCGAGGATGTCCCAGGCCTCTTTAGAGGTTTCCGCAGCGGCAATAAACGAGATGATCGTCGGTGTGATCGACGAGATGATGGCACTGAGAATAAGATTGTCCTGCCGAATCCAGTAAGAATATGCTGGATTGGGGGAAGTTACCTCCTTGTCGATGATAACGGCTGGTGGGCACGGCTTCGAGCCGTCCAAGAAGCCGAGGAGGTCGTAACCCGTAAGAAGGTTTCGGAATTGGAATTTCCACGCCAGGTAATTAGTGAAATCCAATTTGAGTGGGATCTGAGCCGATACATTGATGGCAATCGGCTGGAGAAGATCGTTTGAAGTCGTAGCGGCCATGAAGCGCGAGGCAAAAGAGAGGAGACGTTGAACGACGTTGAGAGGGAGAGGGTTGCCGGTTAGTGCAGTTGTGGGAATGTCAAAGCTGTGCACCTGGGGGATAAACCATTCTCATGTGGCATTGCTGTTTGTGGTATGAAATTTGCCTTCAAGCATGTGAGAGATAGACATGAAAAATCAGGCTGCCACGTTTATACTCCAGTAAGTAGAATGCATTTGTTGCTTGAAAGCACAACGCTGTCACTCTGGTCAGTTTGCTTCTAATATTCACGAAAGTGACTTTAGGCGTTATGATTGTCTTGTGTAGGGTGATTTCGTAGAGGCTGACGAGCAATTCCGTTCTAGACCAAGAGGAAGCTTCCTGTTTTCAAGGCAAAAGAGAGGAGGCTACCAAACCGGAGAGAGGCTCTGGACCGAGAAGGTCGGTGGCGACGGGTAGGGAATAATTAGGGTTTCTTTGGCGATAAGCCACTGGCGTATGATACCATGTAGAGAGTTTTGGGAGAAGTGATTTTCTCGTATTGCTTGCAAAGGTATATATAGAGTACATAGAGAAACCAAATCCTACCAACTATATGACTGTACAATAATAAATGAAATCAAATCCTACTAACTATAGGACTGTACAATATAAATCCTACTGGACAGTACAATATATTCTAAGAAATATGATTTTATAAAACAACTATGCATATAAATTTAATATAGTTAACCTTCAAATTATTGCATTATTAGTTTCTCGCTAATGCTTATAACAAAAAAATAAAAACGTTCAATCACAACTAATATTTGAAGAAGATAATGAATACGTAAACCTCATCTGTACCTTATAAAAGTAAACATACTATTTTCTATTGACCCTCGGCTTAGTAACTTACATAATAATACACAACATCAAATCGTAACTAATTTAAATTATGATCTCAATCAATTAGTATCACGTTAAAAGGATTCTTTTTGGTTTAGACAATTATACGAGTCGATGGTCCAAAATATTAATATTGACCAGTCACTCAAACTATAGGGCCTTAAATAACACGATTAGGGGGAGATATTAAAAAATAGTCAAATTTATAAATGATCATTTAAAATAGTCACAGTTTCAAAAGTAATAAAAATTTATCCATTTTTTATATAAAGATAAATTTGAATGAAAATATTATTCATCCAAAAGAACACTCCAGCATAATATATTAAAGTTATAGTATAATATACTGATCCCGGTATAATATACTGGAGACTGAAGCACCGTGCTCCAATCTCTATTTATATTATATTAGAACTTTCCACGTATTAGCGTTTTAGTATAATATACTGAAAGTTTATATATAAATATATTAATCTCTAATATATTACGGTGAATATTCTATTTTGCAGCAAAATAATAACTCTTTTTAATAAATTTCCGCTGAATGTTTTTAAAAGAAATCTTAAAACTGGCTAGTCTGGCTATTTTTACACAATTGGGCACACAGAAAAGCCCATGACTACCAGAAAGCTCACCTAAAGCACCAGGCCCAACAACAACAATCAGTTAAAAAGACCATCAGATTATGACACGTGGAAAGATTCAGACCAGAGAATATGGCGCCAAACTAAGGGGAGGGAACAGACAGACTAACTGACGGCGAATGGTCACATGGGATTCGGATTCTCTGTCATAAGCCGCAAAATTCGATGGTCCCCTACCCGACAGATAACCTGCTACCGATCTTCCCGGTCGTCCATCCACCTTAATTTTGTAGAAAAAAATTATAAAAACAAAATACTTTCCATTTCACAAATCTTTCATTAATTAGACTTTTCCAAAATTACCCAAAATTGCTGTGAGATTAAAGTGACAAAACTCTCTTGGTTTTGGCACATTTTGTTCTTTCGCTCTCTCTGTGAATAAGGCTCTTTTTAAAAAGCTCTAAATAGAGAAGGGCTGTTCGCAGAGAGAGTTAAAAAATTACATATTTATTATTATTATTAACAATGGCGATAAATGGTTCTAATAAAGTTCTGTTTGGTTTTTTTGCTGCATTTGCCCTAATTTTCTCCATCTTTTTACCTACTGTTCAAGGTCAAGAATCTTTTGCTCCGGCCCCTGCTCCGGCAAGTGATGGTTAGTTTTTTCTTTTCTAAAACTTTTTTTTCATTTCCTTTTGTTTGGTCTACGACAAAAGTCTGTTAAATGTAGCAAATCTAATAAGTAAATGAATTCTCTCTTTTTGTTTAACTATTCTCATTATTTCCCTATGGTTAATTTATGTATTAGAGGATAATCTTACGCATTAATATGTATACTCTGATTTATAATATTTGATACATGTTGAATGCTTACAATATTATTCATATGAATTAAACCGGAAATAATCAGAATGATTAGCCTGTTTAAGGTATAAAGATTGAAATCCGATCAAGTATAGGGACAAATTACGTCCTCCAGCCTCAATTATTAGTCGTCTTACTAAATTAAATTTCTTTAAAACATTAAAAGTGCAATTATTTTTGACTACCTCCGATCTAATTTAAGTGACTTTTTGACCCTTTTTTGTGCCCCATAATATTTAATTTTTATATATTATTCCAAAGTTACCGTTGGAGTAAAGTGTCTGCGAGTACTTTGATATATTTTTATTAAATAAATTAAGGTTAATGTGATCAATTTTATTTTTAATTAATATTAATGAGGAATTCCTTAATATGTTTGAAAAAAGTCGACCGGAAGAAATACCTTTTTGTTTTCAAATTCCTATTCCCTACTTCAGTTAGTGTATTGCTAATCAAATGATATATTTAAGAGAGAGAAATAAATATTAATTTTGATAAATAATCTCATATTAAAACCTATTAAATGTCTTTTATCGTACAAAAATATTAAGAGACAAATAATTGAACCGGTATAAATAAAACATTAATGTTTACACCTTGTAGTTCCTTTTTTTGTTTCGTATTTCTTATTTTATTCTTGTAAATTGATTTTTACTATTGTGTTCAGGAACAACAATTGACCAAGGGATTGCCTACGTATTAATGTTGTTGGCACTGGCAGTAACATACTTAATTCATGTCGCTGATGTTCCTTTTGGTGTCTAAAAATGTTTGATTAAGTAAAGATAATTAATTGCTCTTTTGAGTGCCTATGATTTTGGGACATATATGAGGTTGTTGTGGTGTGTCTAGGCATGTAATTTGTCATTTTTATTCAAAGATTCTAACTTTTGACAAGCTATTTGTTCTGAGATTTTTCAACAGAATTTATATAATTCCACATTTTTAAAACCTTCTTCTTACCTTTATTTTCGAGTACCCTCTTATTGTTGTGTGTATTATCTTTAGTTCTTTGTTTCATTTTCACAACAACACTACAATTATTTTCTTTTAATGTTCAAGTGTTTGGAAACAACCTTTCTATCTTTAGAAGGTAAGAATAATGTCTGCGTCCACAATAAGCTTTCATGGCTTCACTTACTGAATCGCATTTGATATATTGTTGTTGTAACGTTCACATGTTCGTTCTGAAAACATGCACAATATCGAAGAAACTTAGAGAGAGAAAGTAGAGAGAAGGGAGAGCATCGAAGAGTCTCGAAGAAGACTCAGATATTATTTCTGAGAAAATGACGCCTCGGTTATTACAAACGACCCCTGACCCCTTATATCAAAATAACCCCTTTTACAGATATAGCCTATTTACATGACTGACCTAATTGCAAGTATAGCCTATTTCCACAACTAGTCTAATTACAGACATAGACAAACAAATTACAAAAATAGCCTAATTGTAGAAGTAGCCTATTAGGCTCAGATATGACTCTTTCCTTCAATGACCAAAATGGTCTACATGTGAGTAGTATCGTCATTGCCTATTTACATATCTCAACACCCCCCTCAAGTTGAAGGGGGGAAACCACCTTTAACTTGGACAATATAGGAAAAAGAGCAGTCCCAGATAATGCTTTGGTCAACGGATCAGCCAGCTGCTGAGAAGTGGAAACATGGGAAAGCTTTAGGAAACCATTGTGTAGCAAAGTGCGAACATAATGACAATCCACCTCAATATGCTTAGTACGTTCATGGAAAACTGGACTATTAGCAATGTGGACAGCAGCCTGACTATCACAAAATACAGAAATAGGAGAAGGAACAGATACCCCAAGATCAGCAAGTAAACGAGAGAGCCAAGTTAGTTCAGTAGTAACCTTGCTCAAAGCCCTGTACTCAGCTTCAGCAGAAGAAAGAGAGACAACTGGTTGCTTTTTCGATTTCCAACTTATAAGACTGCCACCCAACAATACACAAAAACCAGTAACAGATCTTCTAGTGTCAGGACATGCTACCCAGTCACTATCAGAGTATCCAGTCACAGAGTAATCAGCAACATCAGAGTAAAAGAGACCCAAAGAAGAAGTGCCTTTAAGATACCTTAAAACATGCATAGCAGCAGACATATGGGGAACCCTTGGGCATTTAAGATATTGACTCAGATGTTGCACGGCAAAGCATATATCAGGGCGAGTATGGGTTAAGAACAACAATTTGCCAACAAGACTCCTGAACTGGTCAGGAGCGGGCAAAAGGTCACCAGAATCAGCATTCAGTTTAAAAGAAATGTCCAGAGGGGAAACAACAGGAGAAACAGATACACAGTCAAAAGCATGCAACAAGTCATTAACATACTTATGCTGATTCAGATGTATCCCACCAGGGACATGTTTAACCTCAAGACCCAGAAAATAATGCAATGACCCCAAATCCTTGATTTTGAAAGTATCATCCAAGAAGGCTTTTAAGCCAGTAATCTCATCACAGCCATGCCCAGTTACTATAATATCATCAACATACACAGCCACCACAACAAGGGAATCAGGGGTACCTTTTAAGAACAAGGAATAATCATTCAAAGAGTGCCTGTAACCTCTTGAATGAAGAGCAGATGACAGCTTAGCATACCACTGCCTGGAGGCCTTCCTGAGCCCATATAAAGATTTCTTTAGTTTACAGACCAAAGGAAGAGAAGAAGAAGAAGAGGTAGAAGAAGAAGAAGGAGAAGCAGAATCAGATACCACCAAACCTGGAGGAAGTTTCATATACACTTCCTCATCCAAATCACCATGGAGGAAGGCATTGTTAACATCAAGCTGAAACAATGGCCAGTGGTTTTTAACAGCCACTGCAATAATGCATTTCACTGAAGTCATCTTAACAACAGGAGAAAATGTGTCTGTAAAGTCCACACCCTCAACCTGTGTATCACCTCTAATAACCAACCTTGCCTTATGTCTTTCAATAGAGCCATCAGATTTATATTTGATCTTGTAAACCCACTTACAACCAATAGGTTTCTTGCCTGGAGGAAGATGCACAATGTCCCAAGTATGGTTAGCATCCAATGCATCAAATTCCTTCCTCATGGCATCCTGCCAAGCTGGTACAGAGGCAGCTTGAGAGTAAAACATAGGTTCAGATTCCAAGTTGGAGGAAGAGGAACCAGAGAAGGCTGGATGTTGGCAAACATAGTCTTTGAGGTAAGGAGGGGGAATATGTTGTCTGGTGGATTTTCTGGGCAAGGAAACAGGCTGAGAGATAGGTAAAGCAGGAGGAGAAGTATCATGATTGAAAAGGGGAGAAGGAATGGATACAGGAGAGGCAGGAGAAGAACTAAGAGGAGAAGAAGGGGAAGAATCACTGGAAGTTGGTAACAGTAAAGAATGGTCAAGAATGTCATCAGAAAAGGGAACAGGAGGAGGAGGAGAGGAAGATGGAGGTGCAGTTTTAAAGGGAAAGTGAGTTTCATGAAAGACAATATCTCTAGAAACAAAACATTTCTTAGAATTCAAATCATACAATTTGTAGCCTTTCTTACCAAAAGGGTAACCAATAAAAACACAAGAATGAGCTCTGGACTTCAGTTTATCCCTTTGAGGGATAGGGACAGCAGCATAAGCCAAACAACCAAAAGTTCTTAGGTGAGAGTAGGAAGGGGGAGAACCATGCAATAATTCATGAGGTGATTTGTAATGAAGTACTCTGGATGGCAATCTATTAATGATGTATGTTGCAGTTAACAAACAATCACCCCAAAATGATATAGGCAAACCAAACTGAAAAAGAAGAGCCCTACAAGTTTCAAGTAAGGATCTGTGTTTTCTCTCAACAACCCCATTCTGTTGAGGAGAACGAGGGCAAGTTGTTTGATGCACAATCCCAAGTTCACTGAAAAAGGAAATCCCTTATGTACTGGAACCCAGTTCCAGGGCATTATCACTCCTGACAACCTGGACCATGGAATTGAACTGAGTCTGCACATAGGAAATGAAAGATTTTAATAGAGGGAAGGCATTACTTTTAGAACCCATCAAATGTGTCCAGGTGGCCCTAGAAAAGTCATCAACTATGGTGAGAAAGTATTTACTGCTAAAGGAAGTAGGGGTATGGTAAGGGCCCCAAGTATCTACATGTATAAGTTTGAATGGTTTAGTAGTGCTAATGCTACTATCAGGGAAAGGCAGTCTGGTTTGTTTAGCCATAGGACAAATAGAGCAAGGAAAAGGTTGTTTAGCAGCAAAAGAAAAAGGTAAGCCAGAAACATGTTTCATATTAGCAAAGGAAGTGTGTGCTAATCTCAAATGCCAAATATAGTTCATATCAGCAGTAGCAGCATTATTACAACTGGGAGATTGTACAATTGAGCTAAAATGTTTGCCATCAGAAACAACATCATCATTACAAACATGTGAAACACTATGCTCAGGAGTAGAAGAAGACTTGGAAGAGGCAAAAGAGGAAGGAGGTGACCAAGAGTACTTGTACAGACCAGCCTCCTCTTTACCAAGATCCAGAAGCCTCTTCAGAGAAAGGTCCTGTAACAGGTAAAGAAGACATGAGGTTGGTGTAAACAAAACTAAACAATTCAATTGTTTCATCAATTTATGAACAGAAATCAAATTATGTTTGAAAGAAGGAACCAAGAGTACATTGTGAAGAGTAAGAGAAGGAGTCAATGCAAATGATCCTGTACAAGTGACCTTTACTTTATAACCATTAGGAAGGGAAACAAGGTAAGGGATAGTTAAGGGTATAATATCAAAAAGTAGATTTTTATCATAAGTCATGTGATTGGAAGCCCCTGAATCAATGATCCAGGTAGCAGAATTTATGTTTGTAAGCATGCACAACTTGGAATCAGAAACAAGACTCTCAGACATCAAAGTACCAGCAAAATTAGCAGAACTCATGGGAGAAGGAGCTTGATCACTAGTAGAAAGAGTCTGTCGAATTAAGCTCACAATCTGATCACATTGCTGTCTGCTCAACCCTGGTATCACAGGTTGACTGGCAATAGGATCCCCTAGAGGAACTGACAGACCTGAATTTCCTGTATCAGCAGACACACAATCAGTACTAGTGGAAAGATGAGCAGCAGATTTCCTTCCCTTGGTGTAAGAATTGCTTTGAGGAAAACCATGCAGCTTGAAACACTTATCAATTAAGTGTCCAGACTTCTTGCAATATCTGCAAAACAAGTTTCCTCTATTTTGTTCAAAATTGACTTTAGGTCTGAAGTTAGAACCAGACAATTTACCCTGGTTGAACCCAGCAGAGGGCCTGTCAGTGTGAACACTAAAAGACATAGAGTCTGGGCTCATATGGGAGACAGACTTGACTTCTCTTTGTTTTTCATCATTGAGTACAATATTATAAACACTGTCAAGGGAAGGAAATTGCTGCATCATTAACAAATTACTCCTTACACCCAAATATGTCTCATTCAGTCCCATAAGGAACTGATAAATCTTGTTTTCATCAGCTTCCTCGATAATACCATTCTTAGCAGCACAAGTGCACTTCTGTCCATGGTTTGGGACCATTGTCCCCAATTCATCCCATAAACTCTTGAGTTTATTAAAGTATGAGGCTACATCAAGGGAACCTTGGGATGTCTGAGAGAGTTCCCATTTAAGCTCAAAGATTTTTGTTTTATTGGGGGTACCATATCTCTTCTCAAGTTGAGACCACATGCTTTGAGCAGTGTCAGAATATTGTACACTATCAGCTATTTGAGATGACACAGAAGAAGTTAACCATGACATAACGAGCATGTTACATCTATCCCACAACCTCTGTAAGCTCACATTATTACTAGGTCGGGAAAAAGAACCATCAATGAAACAAATTTTATTTTTAGCAGATAAAGCCATTGTCATCTTACGTTTCCACCCTCCATAACCACTACCTGAAAAAGGAGTGGGAACAAGGCATGCACCAGGCACATCAGAAGAATGTACAAACAAAGGATTGGAAGGATCGATAGGACCAGAGTTACCACCAGAACCATTACCACTCGTGTTACCAGCCATGTTCAAATGAATGAAATCTTTTACAAATATCACCAAAAATCAATATTCACAATCTAAACAACCAGTACTCACAACTCAAATAGGTTATTCACAGATAGAATCAAATAATCGCACAAGCAGTCAAAGAATCACAACCAAAGAATAGGAACGAGGTTACCGTCCTTCTTCGCAACCGGAGAAGATCGGCCTTTAACAACAAATGAAACCCTAGGTATGAACCCTAGAAGTAACCGTCAAAACTTTACCGCAAATACCGTCAATGATGTCGCAACAGTAGTGACAACAACCAAAACCTCAGCAAAATGAGTATCAAACCACCGGATGGCAATCAAACAACCGTTTTGACCACCAGAAAACCCTAGAGGTTGAAAACTCACCGGAAAATCTCCGAAAATTTCACAATAAACGATTGAACCGTTCAATAGAGAAGGAATGGTCACATATCGTGAAGATAGAGGCTCGAAAGAACCCTAACAGAACCAAAAAAATCATCGATCTTTCGATCTCAGAAAAACCTCGAATTTTTATCAGAGAATGGTTCAAATGAATCGTTGATTCACACAAGAGCATCATCGGATCACTATACAAGGCTCTGATACCATGAAAACATGCACAATATCGAAGAAACTTAGAGAGAGAAAGTAGAGAGAAGGGAGAGCATCGAAGAGTCTCGAAGAAGACTCAGATATTATTTCTGAAAAAATGACGCCTCGGTTATTACAAACGACCCCTGACCCCTTATATCAAAATAACCCCTTTTACAGATATAGCCTATTTACATGACTGGCCTAATTGCAAGTATAGCCTATTTACACAACTAGTCTAATTACAGACATAGACAAACAAATTACAAAAATAGCCTAATTTTAGAAGTAGCCTATTAGGCTCAGATATGACTCTTTCCTTCAATGACCAAAATGGTCTACATGTGAGTAGTATCGTCATTGCCTATTTACATATCTCAACACGTTCATACCTTGTTCGTCAATCGTATTATGTTTGTCTTGCCATTAACAAAGTTCCAGCGTGAAATACGTGGACTTCATGCATCGAACTATTTCAAGGAAAAAGGTCCAAATATCTGTAATAAATACTGGTAGATATCTAAATCCATGCTGAGCACGGGAAGATATCGAATATATGTGCTGAACACGGATAGGTACCATGTACTCATGCTAAGTTACAGGCAATGACATATGCTCAATTTTTTGTAAGCGATGTCATATTTAAAAAATAAAAAATAATATTTTTGACAGCACTTCAAACTTAGTGCATCCCGCTCAGGTGTATATCTTATACTTGAGATTACATTTCTTTCTTCTTGATTAAAGCATTCATCTTTAATCAAGTAATTATTGAAGCAAAAGTCACATATTTTGTTACACTATATCGAAACCATTATACTTAACAAACTACGGAAGATCAACCCGATAAATTTATCATAAATTTTACTTTGAAAAAAATTATAATTTCGATGGTGGGAAAACCTTTTTTAAAAATATGCTCTTCTTATTATATCATGGTTATTCAAAAATATTTTCAAGTTGTCAATCTTTAAGGAATTGAAATTAACTCATTCACTTTGTCGATGTTGCTCCGATCATTGACCATTTCTTCCAAGATAGATGAGTTTTGAGATTCTGAAATTGATTTTGAAAGAGTTATTAGGATAATCTAGTGAAATTTAAGTTGAATTATAAAATAAAATATCCATTTGAGAAAACCCAAATAATTGTATAGAGTGCACTCATAAAATAAAACTATTTTAAGAAATTCTAACAAAACATCTATAAGATTAAAGAATAAAAAGGTAATAAAATAACTTAATTGACCTAAAAAAATACAACGAAGCAGGATTGTTTAAAGCCGTTGAATGAAACACTCTTTCTTTTCAGAGTAGTGGATCAAATCCATCTCCTTTTATTTTTAGCCAAAATCTTTAGAAAGAAAAAGAGGATAAAAACACCATAAGCACAGTGTTGCTCGTGACATTGGATCATTGCAGAATTGGCCCATGTCTATTCTTGAAAAATCCTATGCTAGAAAGGAAAAAAGAAAAATAAACACAGTATAGTCTGTAAAAATAATTACCGAAAAGCTATATAAAAGTTGTATATTTTCTTATATATACATATATATTGTTTGTTATATACAAAAATTATACAAGTTTTATATACTTTTTGGCTACTAGATATAAATAATTTCTAGGGTAGGCTAAAAGTGAATACCCCAAAGGGAAGCCTGGCTTAAGATGTTTGTTAGAAGGCCCAAAAACGCGGAGTCCAGCAGTTATCCGTGGGCTTTCATCCGAATATTGAGCACTTTTGGCCCAAAATAATTGAGTGTAACATTCCCCTATTCTCTCTCCCAGTTACAATTTGTTTCTAATTTTTATATGATAATAGTTAATATTGATTAAGTTTTAGTTATGTAAATACGTTTGCTTTGTTCATTGTTTTTGATGAGCCTTTTTTGTCCAGTAAGAGTTATATGTCAGCAAAAATATAGCGAAATTCTAAAGCTAGAAACCTAATTTTTGTCAATAATATTGGACTGACAATTTATATGAAGGGACACAAATAGTAGAAATTAATTTAATGTGCTTAACTTAATTTGAATTGAAACGTAATTGTTATTGTTTAATGAGATACTAACCAAGTAACCAAAATTATTACTTTTTCTAGCCGTATATATATATATATATATATAGAGAGAGAGAGAAACAAATTGTACATATATTATGTCTTCACGTCTATTTTTAGTTTAAGCGATTAGTAATTCGTTTCAAAAGATGGACTCATATAACAAGTTGATTATTGGCTACTGATTTGCCTCATATTGACTATGAAGTTGACCAGAACAGTTGACTTTTTGGTTAGCAAAACAATATGTACCATTAGTAGTTTATTGAGACCCCATATAAAGCATGATATTTGAAAATCTTGCTACAATGTATTTGTACATAGAGGCCGACAAGAAATGTACCAAATTTGGCATGCCAAGCGTGAATATAATAAATTTAGCCATTTGTACTTGTCATGTAAAATATCATTGCCTCTTTATGTGTCTACAGGCTTCAATTTTACAAACAGTTTTTAAAAAATATTAAAACAAAATTATTAAAATATTAAAGAAAGAAAAGGAAATGAGCCTTTCATTCTGGGTCTGGGCCCAAAGATTTCTTACATTCCGCCCCATCAATTTCCTATCGGTAGTTGAGAGTGACATTTTGGACCCTACTTGCCTAGATTTTGGGTTTCCAAAACAACCTTTTTCTGGCGAAAAAAATCACATCATATAGTTATCGTAAGAATAATAGTCGAAATATATATATTTATATATATATATATATATATACATATATATATAAATATTATATATATTTTTAAATTGTGAAATAAAAAAAACTTTTGACACAGGCTAAAAGTAAAAATACCATTTTAGCAGCCTAATTGCAAGAAGGGACACAGAACTATGGCCTTACATATTTCACCCATACATCACCATCAAAATGCAATCACCCTGTTTTGCCACGTGTAATACTATTCAGAGAACAAATAATAACAAAAGAAATAGAATCTTCCATACCAATATAAATATATAATAGTACCTCCATACATATTTCACATGACTGCCTTCCTCCATTGTTGCTAAATATTTAAAAAGGAGATTTACCAGCAGCTCATATGCATTACATTAGTGGACCACTTTTTTGGCTCTTTCTTGGTTCATTAATTAAATTATTTTTCTTCCTCAAAAGAGACATCAAGTGGACAAGATATTCCACTTACAACCATAGTATCATAAGTTCGCCTTTGTAATTTTCGACAAATGAAATTCGAATGAACCCCTTCTATCCCTTTAGCTTCACCTCTGCAAATAACTCAATAACTTCATAATGAATTACAGAAATATAATAAAATAAAATTGCAGTCTATAAATTTTTCTTCACTTCATGAGATCATTCAACGAGAAAAAAAGTACTCCTACAAGATATTCGCTTTTCACTATCCTGATGTAAGCTGATCTTTAATTTTAAAATGAAGGGATATGTTCTTAAGGTAACAGATTAGAGGGAGAGAATATCCATGCAATCACAGTGTCAAGAATTTTGAATTCGTCCGACCTCAAATACAATTCAATTTGCCACCTCTGTCTCGTATACATTTCTAAAATAAGTTTTAAGAGCGAAAAATAATAGGGAGTTTTATTGTAACGATAAAATTATCGTCATGCGACTAATAAATTACGATTTTAAATCGTAAAAATAACTAGTAATACTTTCGTTATGATAAATTATCTACATTATAATTGTTGGCAAGATACAATCCTTATTCAAACCCAATATAAATACAAGATACTTTTTACATTGTATTGTTCTTCCTTGAGAGCAAAAAAACATCACAAAGCGCGGGACCATAGCATGCAGACAGGGCAGAGGGGTTGCCCTTACAAAGGAGGGAAAGGGCAAATGGGCAAAATGGGGAGTGCGTATATTTCCCATTACCATTTCGTGACTTCCGTCCTTTTAAAAGTACGTGCCTAAAAATTAAAGATACATCCTTAGGTATATGAAAAAACTTTACAGTTATTAGGTTATTAAAATTATCTTACATATTATATTAGTTGATTGGAAGAAGTCAGGGCAAAGCTAGAGTGTCGAGAAGGGTTCGGCCATATATCTTGTACTATACGGTGTTACAAGATACCGTTTCGTCGAAATTTTTTATTAATTATGTATAAAAAGGTTAAAATATTAAGGATAAATATAGAAGATGACACTGTTTACCATTACAATAAGTTATTTATTTGTTCATTTCTTCAAATGGTAACACCGTCTATAAAAAATCTTGCGTAGAATGCTAGTAACCCAATAATTTTTATTTGAATCTTATATTTATCTTAAAATTTTTATTAAATATGTATAAATTTTATAAATATAAATTTATATCTAATGAACAAGTGAGACTATACAATATTCATGTTCTCTTAAATCATTTCAACACTTACCAAAATGAAAAAAGAGATATATTAGCTGATACAGGAAAATAATACTCCATCCATTTCATTTACATAATGCTATTTAACTTAGTACAAAATTTAATTTTAAAAATTATGTTAGAAATATACAAAAATATTTTAAGATTTAGTGCTGATTTTAAACATGTCATGTTATTTCTTAACTAAAAAAGACAATATTAAGAGTAAATAAAAAAAATTGCAGTTAAAAAGGTGTTATTCCTTTTAATACAGACTAAGAAAGAGATAGTCATATAAGAATTTAGAGCCATTGCGTGCGAGAATTTAAAGTTTATGAGTTTGAGATAAATATGTTTAAATTATTATGCTTAATTATTTATATATACTTATATATAAAACTTTTCAAACTAATAATTTATATATACTTAATCATTCTCTTAAATTCATACAACATAATTTGAATTAAAACTATAAGATTCAGTGTAAGCTATTATAAAATGAAATAAAGAGAGTAATAAATACATGAATGGTTATTTTTTGTAGTCATGCACCCAACGCATATTAGCTACGTGGCCGCAATGGACTGTATTGATTTTGCAATGGTGGCTAAGGCAGGACAAGTGGCCAGTGGGGAGCCTGATTTTGAGGGACCAGCTGACTTGAGCTGAGGCAGCTGCTACAATTTACAATTTACTTTCTGTATTCAGTGGGGGTGGGAGGGTAGGGTACCGAGCCAGTGACTCACCAATGTCGTAGAGCTACAGTACTGAGTGCTACTGGTTAGTATATTTATTTTATCTCTTTTTGCAATCTTTGGAAAGTTTCAGAATCTTTCTTTGACTCTTACTCCTAACTCATTCCCTTTGAACAAGAGGTGAAAGACAGCTAATTTTAAAGTTTATGAATTTTAAATTAACCGTTAAATTTATAATTCATTTTAGTTATATGATTAATAATATTATATATATATATATATATATATATATATATATATATATATATATATATATAATAAGAATTATTCATTTCTTGTTTCTTCTCCTTTAGTAATTAAGATTGTTTTGTAAGAGAGTTGAGTGTCGGAAAACACTTGTAAGAATCCTTTTTTGGAGTGATCTTGTGAAGTTACTCTCTTGGGATATTTGAGATTGATTAGAAGCTTTATTCTAATATTGTACTCTCTTTTGTACTTTTATTGTTATAGTGAAATTGCTCATTCCGCTTGTGGACGTAAGTCACACTAACCGAACCACGTTAAATTGGTGACCTCTCTATTTACTTTAATTACCATTATTATCAACCGACATTATCTTTGTTATTGACATTATAATATTATTTGGCTAAATTTTGCACTATTCAGATTTTCGATCCTAACATTTTTTCATTGTTGAAGAAGAGAAGTAATAAAAATTGTTTCGAAAATATAACTTGTTGCCAAAAAGTTCGAACATATAACTTGTTGCCAAAAAGTAAGAAAAAGGAAGCCATATTTTGGAAGCGTGGAGGAATGCTAAGCAGCGAAAGTATAACTTTAACGTAAATGTAGCTCATGCTTACTTTTTAAGCAGTATCTTACATATGCGCAAATGAGACTTTGAAAGTGATAGAGAAAAAGCACGAGAAAGAGTCACAAAATGCGCAAATGGCACACTATTCAAACCCCTCTTCACATCTTGAGAAACATTCCTCAGAATTTATAAAGCAAAAGAACTGTTCATTCCATTTTCTGGAAGCATGCGTTGGACCTAAAACACACACACACACACTTTAGCTAATCTAGCTAGGACTCTTTGCTAATTCTTCTAGAGAAGAGAAAAAGAATAGTCTTGTTATATTCATAAAAATTGACTTATAAGGCAGTGGACTTAATTATGGATTGAAGGCATGGATTGTGTCAGTTTAATTACTTTCTTATTTGCCCATATTTTTTAAATTTATGTACATATATAGCATGTATGATTTGGTGGTAGAAATACTCGTATGATAAGAGATTAATCAAGAATTTAAACTTTATTTATTGAACACATCATATTTTTAAATTTATGGATTTATACATATCATTTGTCTCAGGTCTCCGAGTTAGCTCGATGCTTTTTCGAAGAATCCTGCACCCAAAGGCATACGACCTGCCAGGCCTTCCCATTTCGCCATAGCTTTATAGGTGTTGCCCCATTCCCTAATCAGATGTTTGATGTGAGCTATACTCAGCGAGGAGCCAAACGGGCGTATGATCTTGCCATGCCATTTGACCTCTTTTCCTATGTGACTAGGAATGCTCAGTAACAATCTCTCACTTGTCACCACCTAGTCTTTCTTGCTACCACGGTCAATGATGATAAGCTATAATTACGTATTTTAGTCGATTATTACACTCACATTTACTGCACTTACTTGAGTTAATGTTTTAATCGTTAGTGTTTTGCACTAACGGTGTGTTTTATGCCTTGTAGGAGTGATTCCGAGCTATAAGATGTTTGGAATGAATTCAAGTGATTTGGAGCTTTGAAGTCTGAGTATAAGCCCAAGAAATTAAGCTGGGATCGTATACGGGGATCAACAGATGATAGAGCAACAAAACAAAGAATCGAGTAGGCATTTTGCGCACTGTCTAGTAAACTGCGCATAACTTTTCGCTCAGAACTCCATTTAGGCTCCACAATATATGGTTGGAAAGCTAACTTAAAGGATTATAACTTTCATATTTTACGTTTTTCTAAATTCTAAACGGAACAGGTTGAAACCGCAACCGCAGACCTGAGACGGGCTGAGGCAGTACACTTGCAATGTACTGCGCCCGTATCACGCCTTGACCGCGGCCGCGTCCAGACCTGAAGAAATTGTCCTTTTTTGCGTAGGAGAAGGTATAATTATTTGGGTCCAACCCTACTTGGTATATATACATGAAAAAACGGTATTTTAAGGGGTTGGACGTACTTTTGACATAATTTAGACCTAAGGAGGCTGAAAAGACCAATTTTTGACATAGATTCGATCTAAGGAGGTAGAGACATAATAGGAGCAATGTGAAAAATTCTTTTACGAGTTTTTTCCTTTGTTTTCCAATTTTTCATTGTTGGTTATGACTTTTAGTATTGCAGTTGAATTTGATGATGACTATGAGGAAGTTCGTTGGGAGATTGTCGGACGTATAAACAAATTAAAATTTGATATAAGCAATAGAAAATATAATGTATAGAATACTATTAATTAATAACGTGAAGCCAAGGTAATTCTCAGCACACCATAAATCACTCCCTGTTACACGTAGAGAAGACTCTTATCGACACATATAATGTTAAGAAAGTGAAGCTCACGGAAATTTGCGAGAGAATACAAGAGTTGCAAGTAGTATTATTTGGAGGGAAAATGCACTTGTTATTCTACAAGATTTTCTGGGACCCAAAACAAAGATACTAGAATTTCAAAAGAGAATGACTTTTGCCAGCCAATTGTTGTCTTTACGAGGCAAATTGGAGCTAAGGCTAGAAAGCTCAGAAGATCCTACTTGTTGTAGGCCACTTCCTATCCTTTTTGCTTCTTTTCAAATATAAACATTATAGACCAACCAAAATTTATATTCCCCTTTACTAGAAAAAATCTCAGAATTCCCCTTTTATTGGAAAAGAAATATCAGAATGCTCTTATACTATTTTTCTCTATTAGGTGATCTAGTCTAATAGAAATCAACTGACTCATATTTATAATACGAAGTTAGTTTTCGTCGAATCCATGTCCAATTAATATTTGGATAAAAATCAATTTGCAGTATCATCTCATTCCAAGAACTCACACACTCCGGGTATCGCTACAATAATGTTGTATCTTCGTATATCAATATTCACAACTCCTTACAATCGTCATAGCAAGAGATAATATGTTTTGTCAAAAATTATTTCTATTTACTCCCAACTTGAATTGGACCCCTATCAAGTAGGTTGAAGGTGATCGAGATGCTCATCACTAAGCTATCCTCACTGATGGAGTTCCCCTTTTTGAGAAAAAAAAATAAGTTCAAGTTAAAGTTGCTGCTTGATCGATGAAGTTACTTGTTTACCTCAAAAATACGAGTAACAATTAAATTTGATTTATGATTTTAAAGATACGTGATTCAGTTCAATATTAATTAATAGCTAAGAAAACTAACGTATAAATGAAGGAAATAAGTAAAATCAAACTACTATGCAAGACAGTTTCGACCTCGAGCTAAGGTGTCCTCGAGGCTGGTTAAGAACAATAATGCAAGAACAATCAAGTAAAGAGACGATTCAGATGAAATATAAGCTAAAAAGTAATAGAGTATATTCTTTGCCAATGATTTATGATCTTACAAATGATTGAGGTCCCCTTTATATAATGGAGGAACCCTAAATAAGGTAATTTACAGTAAAGAATATTATTGGGACAACTGTATAACCGCCTAGTATGGAATCGTACTAACTCGTACAAATCTATTTCGAAATTTATGCCATGATCTTGGGGACGTGGCGAGAATCTTGCTATTTCTGTTACAAACTCACAATGGCATCATCTCGTGGTTGGTCGTACTCGGCTTCGGTGCTTATTGCGTACTTCGATCTTCAAGCCCTATATTATGTTGTTGGGCTCGAGCTTGGTCTACCTGCCTCGAATTCGACCAATCTTGAACTCAGACTTGAAGCGACTCCTCGAGCCTATGAAATGGGGAATACCTGATTTCGACTGTATACAGACAGTCCCCGCGTTCTTGGAATGTAATGACAAGAAATGACTTGAGTCTTCGAGCTTCATTGCTTGTTCTTCCCGAAATACCAAATATCGCAATCTCTATTTTTCCTTGCTCATAAAAACAAAAAGGCCAAAACATCTAAAAATGTTTCACAAAAGGAAACTCCTCAAGTTCGGGCTAAGGAGCGCACCAAATGTCGATCTCAGAGGGAGACCTTTGAAGAAATCTATACTCGGGGCTTTGTTCGTTTGACCGAGATCGATGGACCATGAATGGCCATTTGAAGTATAGTTTGAGTAGCTTAGCTTAATAGTCGAGTGAGGATTTGCTTGAACTATAAGCAAAGTTAACCCTTAGGCTTTTATGATTGAGTGAGGATTTGCTCGAACTCGAAATAAAATTAGACTTTAGGCTTTATAGATAATTCCCGAGTGAGAGTTTATTCGAACTTCGGTTAAGGTAGCCCTTGGGCTATTATGATCAAATGAGGATTTGCTCGAACTCGAAGTAAAGTTAGCCCTTAGGCTTTATAGATAGTCCCCGAGTGAGAATTTGCTCGAACTCGGGTTAAGATAGCACTTGGACTTTTATGATTGAGTGAGGATTTGCTCGAACTCGCAGTAAAGTTAGCCCTTAGAATTTTTATATTGGTCCTTAAGCTCTTTTAGGTCGGTCCTTAGGCTCTTTAAGTCGGGCCAATTCGGCCTCTAAAAACGGCAATAATTTTCCCTCTTTTCGGCTGAAATACTTGGTGAAGATCTCTTTATGCCTTAGCAAGTATTTTTTGTACCTGTTGGGTTTTTCGAGGGTTCAATGATCGGAACCCAATTTTTCCTTACTTATTTGTGTTAAGATATTTTAAAACCTAATGAGGCTTTTTTTAAGGTTGATATTATCGAAGTCTTTAAATTATTCGAGGGATAATTTTATCGAAGCCCTTTTTGTTTGCTTTGCGAGGGTAGCCTTATTTAACCGATTTTTCGAAGTGTTTGAATGCCTTTATTTTATGGCAGAAGTAGGATGTCTTCGAGCCTTATTATTTTTGCCATAACCCTTTTATATGGTTGTAGCCTTTGGATATGTCTCTTGGACTTGTTTCCCGATGACATTTTGAACTTGTTCGAAATGTTTGTCCCCGAGTGTGATGGCCTTGGCCTATATATCAGGGGGTTCCTCTTTAAGGTATTATTATTTCGTCTTAGATAGCTCGAGTAGGTAGTCCCCGAGTGTTTGAGGTGCGGTTGCACTTAGTCAAGATAGTCCTTTGGCTTTTATCGAGTGAGGATTTGCTCGAACTCGATGTAAAGTTGGCCCTTAGGTTTCATAGATAGTCCCCGAGTGAGGTGGACCTGGCTCGTAAAGTCGAGGATTTGTTTAAGGTCTATAGTCTCGAAATGTTAGTAATTTGATTCCGTTTGCTTTTGGGACAGCAGTCCTCAATCATGGGCCAGTTGTTCGAATTTTTACCGTGGTCGGCCTTTAAGCCTCTTTACGCAATATATCAAGAGTATAAAATATGAATATTTTCTAAAGGCAAGGGTTATCGGCAAGGAAAAATTCTTCTCTTAATATATGATTAAACATGCGTGTATGTTTGATGTTAGGGTATAAGTAAGCTATATGGGCATGGTTCATCTAACCGTTTGACCCTTAGAACATTTTTCTATCGAGCTCCTGCTGTCACGAGGTGATTTCTTTGCAACAAAGTAGACATTCGAGGGTAATGCCCCCAATACTCGAGGCTTATTGTAGTAAACCCCGGATACTGTTGAATTACTCTAAGTTAGCACGAACAATAGTTGCCTCATTAAAAACCTCACCGAAAAATCCATTTGGGAAGAAAATCGGTCTAAGGAAAAAAGAGTGCAACACGTGCTTTAAAATCCAACGCTTCATACAGATCCTTGTCGATAGCCTACAAGTGTTAATCTAAAAAATAGAAAGGATTAGATTGGGATCGTACTTTTATTCGGATTTGGGATGCTTAACATGATCTTCCTCGGCATCAAGCCCCTGTGAACTTCGACCTCTATGGTCTCCTCTCATTTCGTATGAAGCTTTACCCGGATCCGTTGCCTTTATTGTCTCCGTTGTACAGTTGATATCGATTTTATTCGACCTTGGCCTTTGATCGATATCCCTTTTGATCCTATACATAGACCTACTAGGATTAGCAGACCCCGAAGGAGCCCCCAGTTGATCATCCTTGACCCTAATCTTTTATTGATACCGATTATGTATGTCGGCCCAAGTGGTCGCCAGGTACTTGATTAAACTTTGCTTCAACCACTGTGAAGCTATGGAACTCTGAGTGTTGAGACCTTGAGTGAAAGCTTGAATGGCCGAGTCAATGGTGACTGGTGGCAAATCTATTCTCTCCTCTTGAAATCGAGAAACGAATTTCCTGAGCATCTCGTTATTTTTCTGCCTTACCTTGAAAAGGTCCAACTTCTTTGTTGCAATTTTAATGGCTCTGGCGTGTGACTTTACTAAAGAATCTGCAAGCATAGAAATCGAATCAATAGAATTAATAGGTAAGTTATGATACCTTATTAAGGCTCCCTTAGATAGAGTCTACCCAAATTTCTTCACCAGTACAGACTCGATGTCATCGTCTTCCAAATCATTTCCTTTTATGGCACACATATAAGAGGTAACGTGCTCGTTGGGGTCCAAGGTCCCGTTGTATTTAGGTATATCGGGCATCCTGAGCTTCTTTAGGATGGGCTTCAGAGCCGATTCTGAGGGAACGGGTTTTGCTCGAACATTTCGGAATCCATTCCTTTTAAGATTGGTGTTGCCCCCGGTATTTGATTGACACGGGAGTTATAATTCTCAACTTTTTTGTCATTATACTCAATCTTCTTCTCCCCGAACTTGATTCGCTTGGTAAGTTTCTCAAACATCCTCATAATTATGTGATCAGTCCCCGAGCCATTATCGTTTGATCTTTCCGATATTGGCTCAATACATCGAGTGTTTTTTGGTTCGACTACACTTGGAGTTTTGTGGTGACTTTAAAGTTGAGTGATAGCAACCTGTTGAGCTTGTAACATCTCGAATATTACTTGGAGGCTGGCTCTCCCTTCTCTTATACTCTGTGTTCCTTGGCCACCAGATCGGGCTTCCCTACGTACACTTCCTCCGAGGTCTGCACCTAAATCTGCATCCAAAATCAATGTGCGAACTAACATCGACTGGTTTCCCATTTGACACTTCCACATGGTTAATCGGTGGTAGACTGATCACTACATTGTTGCTTTCCTCCATGAAATCTGAGACCCTCATCACCGTGTACAGATGCGTTTTGCGAGTTTGACATGTTATAACCTGAGAAAAAAATTCTTGAACAAGACAAATGTGAAAATAACGTGTGTTATCAAAATCAATACTGAAATAATCACTATTATTTTTAGCCACACGGTGGGTGCCAAACTGTTTACCTCGAAAATACAAATAACAATTAAATTTGATTTATGATTTTAAGTATACGTGATTCAGTTTAGTACTAATTAATAACCAAAAAAACTAACGTATAAATGAATGAAATAACTAAAATCAAACCAGTGTGCAAGACAATCTCGGCCTCAAGGCTGGTTTAGAACAATAAAGCAAGAACAATCAAGTAAAGAGACGATTATGATGAAATATAAGCGAAAAAATAATAGAGTATATATTCTTCACCAATGATCATGATCTTACAAATGATTGGGGTCCCCTTTATATAATGGGGGAACCCTAAATAAGATGCAATTCTATTTACAGTAAAGAACATTTCTGGGATAGTTGTCTAACCATCTAGTATGCATTCGTACTAACTCGTACAATTTATTTCGGAATTTACACCATGATCATGGGACATGGCCGAAATCTTTCTATTTCTGTGATAAACTCACAATAGTATCATCTCGGGGTTGGTCGTACTCGGCTTTGGTGCTTATTGAGTACTTTGATCTTCGAGCCCTATATTCTTTCGTTGGGCTCGAGCTTGGTCTACCGGCCTAGAACTCGACCCATCCTCAACTCGGACTTGAAGCGACCCCTCGAGCCTGTGAAATCAGGCGTACATATTTTCGACCGTATACAATATTGTCATGTGACCAGGAGGTCACAGATTCGAACAGTGAAAATAGCCTCTTAGAATTAGACTGCGTAAAATAGATTTTTGTAGTCCGATTCTTCCCCGGACCCCACACATAGCGAAATCCTACTGCGTTGAGCTGCCTTTATTTTTATTTTTTTGAGAAAGATAATGATCTGAAAAGGCTGAAAACTGTAGCTTACTGCATGCAGTAAATCAGGCAGAAATCAGGAGAAAATGATAGGGATAATTTTGTTCTGTTAGGTTCTTTTAAGGGGTCAAAAATAGAGAGTTGGATTTGCTGTCAATTTGTTGGTCATGAGAAGATTACATTGGCACTGAGAAAAACAAAGCCAAAAGATGTAATTAATGAAATTCTTGGATTTTGTCTGAAATATGTGGGCAGTATGTTAATTCTTGTGTAAAATAAAGCTAAGATTTTGTGATGCAGAAAGTGTTGCAGTGCTACATACTAACAGGGAGAGGGGCTAGTTGCCTTTTCCAAATTTTTTGTCATCTCTGATCAATCACAGCTCATTATAGGACCACTTACCATATGTTGAGTTTGATATTGATTTTACGAGCACAAGAGGGGTTGTTCCGATGGTAAGCAACCCCCACTTCCAATTAAGAGTTTGTGAGTTCGAGTCTCCCCAAGAGCAAGGTGGGAAGTTCTTGGAGGGAAGGATGCTGGGGTTTCTATTTGGAAACAGCTTCTCTACCTAAGGGTATGGGTAAGATTTGCGTATACACTACCCTCCCCTGACCCCACTAAATAAAATTATACTGGATTGTTGTTGTTGTTGATATTGATTTTACAAAACATCTTAACTGTCTTTGAAATTCTTGTAAAGTCTCTTTTTATCACTATTTTTATCCCAGCCCACTAGCCAACAGGGAAAAGAAAACAAGTAGAAAGGGAATCGCGAAAAGGAGTATGACCAGGGTCATGGACCTCTATTTTATGAAAGTAGAGAAAATATTTGCGAAAAATTTTCAACTCAAAAGAAAGTATTTTTAAGCGGGATTGAAAAAGAAATTATATATTAAAATGTAGTAGTGAAGAAGCCATGAGAATCGTGAAAGAAGTAGACAGAATAATCATCTTATATCTCTCTTCTTCATTGATATTTTGACAAAGGAATAGTTTATGAAAACAAAGGAGAAGAAGGCATAATCATGTTGCATCTCTCTTCTATGTCTAAATGGCATGTTGGCACAAAAAGGAGATGCCTTACCAAACTACATACAGACGTATAATAACGCTCGTGGGTGGTACTTCATATTTCTAATTTATTGCAATTAAGATTATATTGTTCGTATTCTTAAAAATATTATTGTGAGCATATTTAATCTTTCAAAAGTAATGCATTGTGGGGGAACTCTATCATATGTCCATCAATATTTTTAGAAAGTTCGGACAAGATAGGCTCAAGAAAGAAAGGAGCTTGCACGTTATATTTAAATCATTTTTAGGAAATTATTTTTTCACTTCTTGAACATTTGGTCAATTTAAGGTATGACTATTGGTGCAATTAATCAACGATTTAAGTGCATTAAGCTACCAAGATGATTCAACAGCTTATATTATAATTTTCGACAAAGAAAATTCAATTAAACTCTAATCTTCAATGCGCTTCTATATTATATCTCTAAGCTTAAGTTGAAGAGAGTGATCAATCTCTCCCTTGAACTAATTAAGGTTCGCATGGCATATTACTATGATCCACGGGTCACTTTTCGAGCTTCATTATATGCCTCCCACATCATTGCAGTATTTGCAGTGACCAAAGTCCACAAATTAGCTTCTTCAATTGTATGCGCGTCTCTACGCTCGTAGGGTAGCAAACAGAGCCCCCATCATTACTCCGTTATCGCCGTACTCGTCCTATCAAATCTGGGCTCTGATGTCTGTTGTTGAGCTTAACCAACATGAAGATATTTTTAATATGATATGGTATTGTACGCTTTGGATTAAGCTCGCACGATTTTTTCCTAAAAAATTTCTTTTCATTTAGAAATTTTTATACCTTTTATATAAACGTTTAATTTTTTCAACTATCAATATAAAATTTTATACGCACACATACCACACTATTTATCGAGTGTGATTCTAGTAATCTGATTCACCACTTAAAATTGTTTCCGGTGACACAAAACAAATAACCGAAAAATACAAGTATATCCTTTTGGCCTTCTGTTGTTGAATTGAATTGTTACGGTTGGCAAATTTTGTTAGTTTGACTTGAAAAAAATCATCATAACAAGGTCAAGTTGAAACAGAAAACCAGAAGAGAGCTGCCACGGGTTCTTGGGTGAATCAACCGTTTGTAAATAACTAAATATTGCTAATTTGGGGAAAAGGACATTGGCACGAGAAAAGGGTCCCAATAAATCATCACCTGAAGAAAAATAAATAATAAAAAAACCACGCCACCTTATTTTCGATGATTTAAATGGAGATCTCTCTGTCCCAAACAAACATGTCGTCAACCCCCACAATTATTGCCTCATTTTCCTATATTTCAGAATAATTTTTTTCGTAACTAAAATTTCTGCCTTACTATAATACTTCTTTCGATCCAAAATAAGTGATATTTTAAATATTTTTACACAAATTAAAAAATTTATTTTTATTATTAATTAGCAATAGAATTGATCATATTAACCTTTACTATTTTAAACGCTTCTAACACATATTCCAAGGACATTGTAAAAAAATAATTAATTCATTCTTGAAATCTGAGAAAATCACTTATTTTGGACTATAAAAAAATCAAAAATTTACTTATTTTGGACCGGAGAGAGTTTTTCATATCAGAATCACAGTCACTTTTTCCTCTAAATTATTTTTAATAATGAATTTAAAGCAGAGGAAGCACTCAAATGAAAACACTGTAAATTTACTAAATTTGGATTTAGAGAATACGTTTACTAGGTTTGGAGTCACATATTGAGTTCAAACGTAAATTTTATTTGTAAAAATGCTTAATTTTTCACATTAATTAAAACTGCACTATTATATGGCGTTAAAATGAAGGCGCACACTAATAAAATTAAATTGCTGCACTATTATTATATGGTATTCAATTAGCTATATTAATGTAAGTCCTTTTGCAGCTCAAACGAGTAATTTTAATTATAAAGGATGCTCTGGAGTATATATCTGTAAGCTTAGTGGTAAAGCTCATTAATTCTAGATGCTAAAAAGCTATGTTACAATTAATACTTTGTCCGTTCACTTGTACTTGATATATTTTAATTTTTTACACCCTTTAAATAATAAATAAATTGTATCATTTATCATAATATTCATATTAATTGATGCATATTTTGAAATGAGTAACAAATATTTTGGGTATAACATAAATTTTTTTGTCTTCTCTGAATATGCGTAAAGTGATAAACGAAAATAAAAATTTATTTTTAGTATACATGTCAAGTAAAACTAAACGAAAGGAATAATTTATTGTAGATGTAACCTTTTTGTCACGCTTTCTTGCAATTTGCTTAAGACAATTAAGTAATTAAATTCTGGATGCATGTCTTAATTGCACTAAAAGATAAAAACGATCAAATAATACCTTAAAAATCTAAGCAACTACCTAGAATGTGAAGAAAGAAACTTATAATAACAAATGTATCTGCAAACCCTCCTTAAAATATTAGGTACAGTGTTTTAAAAAGGGTAGTGCGGCATATCAAGTATTCCACATTCAAGTGCCGCTTGAAGTGTAAGGTAGATAATTTACCGTGATGTAAGTAATATTGATTAATTTTACGATTCGAACTCGTAATCTAAAAATTGCCGTTGCTCGAATGTTACCCCTTAAAGCACAAAAATTACCAGTGTTTTCATCTTTTTTCCCTTCGCATTATTCACGAGCTTATTTCAGTGGGCGGATGTATAGCACCGATTGCTGACACACTTATTACCATCAACTTGAGCTATATATATATATATATATATTTTTTTTGTTTAAAAGAAATCAACCATATTTTCAGAAATGAATACGAGTTGAATGCCCATTTAAAACAAGTGGTAAATAAAATCCAAGAGCAGTCTTTGACCATCTTTCCCCTCCAATATTCCAAAGAAGAAGTGAGAAATAAAAAACACTTCTAATATAGAAAAAGGAATGAAAATTAGTTGGTTAACGAGAAAGAGAAAGTGTCAAGTACAAATGCTTTGTGAATCTTGGATTCAGATGAGCAAAGTAATTAAACGTGGAAAAACCAAAACCAATGCCCTCTTATCGTCCTCACCATATTGTGGTGGTACCAAAATTATTATCCTACTCAACTCACTCACTATACACCTTTTTTCATTCGTGTTGGAGCCATAGTTAGGTAAAATGTTTGTACATTTATTTTGTGTCACACGTGAATTATAACGTGGAAATAGTAATTAATATTTGTATTAGAATAAAATGTATATATATACGATATTTTTTGGGTTCGACCTTTCTTGAACTTTACGTGAACACAAGATACTGTGTAGTAGACTACTTTTTTTAGTACATGAAAAGAGCATTGCTTAATTGCTCTCTTTTTTACTGATTTTTCATACTCATATTCCACAAATAGTACAACTGGTGTTATAATGGAGAACCCGTTAAAAAGAATCGTGTAGAAAAAGAAATTTTGCACGACAGTTGGTATAACTCCATATTTTCTAGAAAAAATGGATTTAATTTTCATTTTTTTTAAATTTAAATATCTTTGGATAAATTTTTAGCTTCATCAGTGACACAGTATTATACTATCAAGTGTTGAAAGATATTAAAATGATATCACAAGTTAAAATGCACCGATAATATTTATAAAAATAAAATCCCAGTGATACTCAACTAAAAATGAAGCATTGAGAATGTGTTCAGGTTAAGCATGTGTAAATGCAGGCTAAAGCATTCATGCCCTTTCATTCTTTCACCTAATTCCTATAGCTTCTCAAGTCACGTGTTCGTACACGTGCCTTTATCAGCCCCCCCCCCCCCCCCCCCCCGCGGTTTCACCCAACCCCAACTACGCTTCAACTCCTGCTCACCAGACAGAATTCTTCAATGTTGCACTAACTTATTGGTCATTTATTGAAAATAGTTAAATTTAAATCAAACAATAAATTAGCATTTAAATATCTTATTAATAATTTGTCAAGTGGTGTTTATTATGAACGTAAACAAAATAAAACGTAAGGTGGTAGAGCACGAAGCACAAAAACAACACTACCGCAAAATCTCGTCCATCACCGTTAATGTGACGGAGTTGTTACATACTTAGTACTAAATTACTCGCTAATCACTCACATAAAACAAACATTAATTAACAAATTTAAACAAAACATATAAGCTAGAAAGAAAAAAAAATTAAAAACGAGATTTAATTTAACTGCCGATGGAAATAGCGAACCCAACGCCGAGAATTAGAAGGCTCTGCAACTGTTTGTTTGAACTTCATAGAGCAACAAGCGGGTCAGACCCGAATATATCTCCTATATCTTGAAAGTAATCATCTTCGGGCCAGGATGATGATCCGAATCCAAAATCATTACTTGACCCGATAAACATGTCATTGCAAATTTCTCCGAAAACGTTGTCGGGTAAAGCTGCCGGTTCAAAAAAGCCGGGTATGAGAACCGGGTTCTCAAACGGGAACAAATCATCGGGAAACGAACTCTCAAATGGAAGAAACTCGCAGAAGTACGAAATGTCATTTTCGTCCCTGAAATCCGAGATCTTCTGAGCGGACTCAGAGGGCACACTCGGTATTGACTCAGCTTCAGCTTCTTCGTTATTCTGAGACTCTTCAAAAGAAGTGGAAGCACAACGGAGAACGGACTTTGGTGACCGTTGATCGTTGTGTGACTCCTCGCCGGAGTTATAGCCGGAGGAGCAGCTCGCAGTCTTCGCCGGAGGAGGAATGGCGAAGTTAGTGAGCGCGTCAGGTCCACGTAGTTGAATAGCCGCGTGGTCATAAACCATAGCAGCTTCTTCAGCAGTATCATAAGTACCTAACCAAAGCCGTACACGTCGCAATGGATCTCTGATCTCTGCCGCCCATTTGCCCCATGGCCGTTGCCGTACGCCGCGAAACTTTTTAACATTGTTTGCTTTTAAACCTCTCGCAGCCGTGGCCTCCGCCTTTGTAGCTCCGGCGTTCTTCTTCCGCCTCTTTGGTGCGATACCACTTTCCGACGACCCATTTCTTAAAACGCCACTAACACTTCCGTTATCGCTACCGTTACTTTTAACGGTTTCTCCCATACAAGGCTCTATCCTCACTTCGTTAACAAATTTTTTCACTCTGTGACGGCCGTAGAGACCCTCCCCTTCATCACTGGAAGAGTCGGTAGCGTCAGCATCAGTGACAGTTATACGTACAACTCTAGGTCCAACGTTGGCAGCATTCATCTCTGGACACTTTCGCCGGCCGGTAACAGTCGCCGGAACTGAAGGTTTAACCATAGTGGTTTGCTTTCTGTGTTCAGTATACTTAACTCTACTAGACAACATGGTTTGTTGGTCCATTTTTATGAGTGATTTTTCTCAGATTCGCATTTGAAAAAAGGGAAAAAGATTCTTGGAATAAAGACTTAAAGAAGAGAAGGGGGAGACTCTTTTAAAAGCACAAGCTTTGTATTAGTAACAGTTTTGGGGTATGAAAAGTTTAACAACAAAAATCTTCAAAAATCGATTGTGTTGGAAACCTCCCGTTTTAAGCACAGAAAGTTCAAGAAAAAGTAGCAGAAAAAAAAGTCAGAATTTATACTCTCTAAGAGCAAAAGAGTAGACGGTACAGTGAACAAAAAAATGGGCTACGTCAGTGCTGCATAACACAGAAGGTGTACTGAGGAGAAAAAAGAGGAAATACACAGAAAAGTTTCAGAAGAAACAGAGACAGAATCAATCACTTGCTATATCGAGTAAATGTTCTGAGGAAACTAGGATTCTGTAGCAATTTTCAGGTCGATTTTCTAGTGAAAATCTCGGGGAAAGTTGAAAGAGAGAGTATGATTTTGAACTGTGTTTAGCTTTTTAGAGAAAGTAGAGGAAGTGTGAAGTAGGAAGTCTAGTTTCAATGGACACCGAAACAACTGGAAATCCAGTTATATAGGATCCGTTAGTCGAAATAGTAAAACTCTTTTTTTATTTTTCAAGTGAGGTTAAATCTAAAATGTTTAAACATGATTAATTATAACTAATCCAGAGTTAAAAAAATTAACGTTTGGGTTCTAATAGTAATATGGAGATATTTTACGACCCGCCGCATTTTTGGAAGCAGTTGATAGTGACACGTGGATGAGGGTCCTACAAACGGTGTGAATTAACGGTATCGGAGCGAAAAGGGTGTTGTGTACAGGCTGACTCAGCAATGGGCGGGACTTTTGTGTCTTGAAAACTGTGATTCAGGTCACGTGATACCGGACCGGACGGTTCCGGTAATTTAGTCAGTCAAACAGCTTAAGTACTACCACGTCAGTCTATCTTTGACTAAAAGAAATTTTAACCTCTCATTAATTACGTTGAGATACACACTAATTTCTACCGGGTAAAAGCTCCTAGAACTATTTGTTTACACCAAATAAATAAATGTGTAACATTTATATAAATATTGATCACTTAGGAAGTTAAATACACAAAGTATTAGATATTCACGTTCACCTATGTACCCAAAAAATATAAATAATCTACTCTAATATAAGTATAAATGATGCTTTCAAAGCTCGACACCGTAATATATATTTCTTCCATTTTATATTAAATAAGCTTTTTTTAGTCTGTTTCAAAATAAAAAGCACATTTCTAAATTTAAAAATAATTCAACTTTAAATTTTTTATTTTATTCTTTTTGCCATTTATAAGAAACTTTTATTGCTACAAAAACGGTATGATCCCACAGACTTTTTACCCTTAAACTTTTAAGATCACAAATTTCAAAAGTTCTTTTTTTTAAATTAGTGTCTAGACAAACTAGTTCAAATAATATGAAAACGAGAAAGTACAGATAACCTTTATGTTGCTCTAAAACTCTACATCACAATTTTTGATCACTTCTTTGACAAATAGTTTCACATTAATTTATAACTTTCAAGGTCAAATTGTTTTTTTTTTTTGGTAATTAAATTTTATTAATCACCAAAAGGATGCCTTACAATCATAGGACAGTTTTAATCTCAACTGCCTATCAAAACTGGAACATGAAATATCAATGCTACTCTAATCATTCAGCATTTATAACATGAAATGCTGAATATACGAACTAAGCCTAGGAGGAGCTCGAACATTACAAATATAGGCTATACTACTTAGGAGTTTATCACAATTACAATAAGAGTTTTCAAAGATTCTCGCATTTCTTTCTAACTATAAACTATACAGCATTTCTGTAATTATCATCTTGAATGTGTGAGCTCGGAGAGATTTCTCTTTGGACTGTATAATGATCCAGTGGCAGAATTGTGTCCAAACTTGTCCAGTGAAGTCTTCAATTCCCAGCCATTGCATTGTTTGATATCTCAACTGGGAAGCATAGGTGCAATGTAGAAATAGATGGTCTCTAGTTTCCAGTTCTTGTTGGCACATAACACAGATGCCTGATATGTTCAAATTCCATTGCAGCAGTCTGTTCTTGGTAGGAAGTCTATCCTGCAGTAACAACCACAAGCTGAAGATAGCTTTAGGTCTAGCAGCATTTTGCATTACCAGGTTCTTCCATGATACTCTAGTTGATTCTCCAAGTAGTTGCAGGTATACCTTCCTTATGGTGCAGTCAGTGTTATCTAGCAATTGATGTTGATGTAGTAACTTAGCTCCCTCCACAATTTTCCTTACCATCCAGCTAGTATTAGCTGGGATAGTAAGGTTCTCCAACTGGTGATGTTTGATATAAACAGTATGGATCCATTTCACCCACAACAAGTCTTTCTTATGAGCTAAATCCCAACTTAGTTTAGCTATGGCAGCTCTATTCCACAACGATATATTTGTTAAGTTCAAACCTCCAACAGGCTTAGGTAGACAAACTTTCTCCCAAGCCACATAGGCTTTCTTTGTGACATTAACAGACCCTGACCAGATATAAGTTCTGCATATAGTCTCCAGCAGTTTAACAACTTTCGATAGTATGATAAACAATTGAGCCCAATAAGCTTGAACTCCAAATATGACTGATTGAACCAACTAGCATCTGCCTGCATAAGATAGATATCTTGCTGTCCAGGAAGTAACTCTTGCAGAAATTTTATCAACCAGAGGTTGCCATTGAGCAACTGACAGCTTTTTGCTAGTTAAGGGGACTCCCAAATATTTGAAAGGAAGGTCCCCTTTAACATAACCAAGATGATCAAGAATTTGTTGTTGAATCTCACTTGACACCCCACCAAAATACACAGCACTTTTATGTAAATTAGCCTTAAGACCAGTAGCAGCAAGGAATTGGGAAAAGAATAAGAACATGGAACTTACTGATTGAAGCTCCCCTTTGACAAATAATAGCAGGTCATCAGCAACGCTCAAATGAGTGATTCCCAACTTCTTACAACCAGGATAATATATGAAGCTTTTAGTATGTTTCAACTCTGCCAAAGATCTACTAAGATATTCCATTATAATAGCAAACAGAAAGGGAGATATAGGATCTCCTTGTCTCAATCCTTTGGCAGCTTGAAAAGGCTCTGTTGTTTCTCCATTGACCATAACAGTATAGCTAACAGTTTGGACACATTCCATGATCCATCTAATAAATCTGCTAGGAAAATCCAGTTCTTCCATAATCTGTTGCAAACTGCACCATTCCACTGAATCATAAGCTTTTTGAAGATCAATCTTGATCATACATCTGGGGGAGATATGTGATCTGGAATACTGTTTTATTAGCTCATGAGCTAATATAACATTATCTGCTACTCTTCTTCCTGGTATAAATCCAGCTTGAGAATTACATATAATGCTATTCATAACTTTCTGGAGTCTGTTAGCCAACAACTTGGAAATAATCTTATACAAGACTGAGCAACAAGCTATAGACCTGAATTCTTTAACTGTCTGAGGATTAGATACCTTAGGCAGCAAAGTGAGTGTGGCACAATTAGTAGGTCTGTACATCTTGGAGGTCTGAAAGAAATTCCTGACAGCTAGTATAACCTGGTTACCAATGATATGCCAAGATTGTTTGAAGAACATGGCATTAAATCCATCAATTCCTGGAGCTTTATCATTTCCAATACCCTTCAAACTGTCAAGTATCTCTGTGTCAGTAATATCAGCAACTAGATCCATCCTTTGGAGTTGAGATAGCTTTGGTCCATTCCTCATGTGCATCTTGTTCACAGCTGGTAGTGAATTGGCTGTAATTCCCATTAGAGCTTGATAGAAATCCCTAATCTCCTTCTTCAATTCTGCATGATCAGTTATCTTCAGTCCTCCTTCTGTAGAGAGTTCAATAATCTTCTTATACTGACTCCTCTCCTTCATGACTGCTGAAAAGTATTTATTATTGGAGTCCCCTAGTTTGATCCATTTAGCTCTTGCCTTTTGCTGCAAAGCTGACTCTTCAATTAATGACCATTTCTCTAGCTGTTGTACCAGAGATTTTGCTCTTTGCTGAAGTGTGTCTGAATAAGAGATAGTCATTTGATGCTGCACATCTTCCAGTTCTTTCCTGCTGCTTTCAATCTTTTGAGAAATATTCTTAAAATCTCTAATATTAAGAGATTTTAAGGGAGGTTTGAGAGACTTAAGATTATTCCATACTCCTTGAAGAGTATTCTGCTCCTTGGATTTCCAATAAGTTGAAAGAATAGCCTGAAATTCCTTATGCTGGATCCAAGCATTAAAGAATCTGAATGGTGTTTTCCTTGTAGATGTATCTGTTGTCAGAGTTAGTAACATGGGATTATGATCAGAGATGAGGGGATGGCCATATACAGTATGCACATGGTTCCACTTCATCTGCCATTCAAAATTACCAAACACTCTATCCAGTCTACTACATACTCTATCATTACCACTTTGTTGATTAGACCAGGTAAAATAATTTCCCTCCCATGGCAGCTCAACTAGTCCTGATTGCTGAATGCAATTATTGAAATCAACAAGGTCCCTTTGCTTCACTTGTTGGCAGGATTGTCTTTCCTTGCTGGACAGAGTTGCATTGAAATCCCCTGCAATGATCCAAGGATCAGTAATACCAGCTGATAAATTTAAGATAGAATTCCACAGCATCCTCCTTTGGTCACAGTCATTAAATCCATAAACTACTGAAAGCCAGCAGATAGTATCGCCAGTGGTATATTGAACTTGACAATGAATGATCTGAGCTTCCTCAAGGTATCCAGTAACCACCACTTTTGTAGGATCCCATAGAATCCAAATCCTCCCATTTACAGCATCACTATAGTTAGTTATCATGTTCCAGTTAGGCAACAAAAAACTAGCTATTCTACTAGCATTGTGTTGTTTAACCTTAGTCTCTATAAGTCCTACAAGGTCAAACTTATTATTTCTAAAGTAATTTTGAGCTTCTTTTTGTTTAAACCTTTTATTTACACCCCTAATATTACAAAAGATCCACTTCATTGAGTTTTACTAGTTCCCCCTTCATCCAGGGGATGATCAGCCCACCTAACTGTACCTACTTCAAATCTGTTAGACATCACAAGAGGAGATAAAGGAGGAAAATTAGTAATGTTGAAGACTGGAGAGTCTTGAACAACCTGCTTCTGTCTGTTTCCAATATCAACTGTAGTTGTAATGCTTGGCTCTTTAATTACCTCTTGACACTGGATGTGAGGCATCTGGTTGTTTTGGACTGCTGTACCTGGTGCTTTCACTCTCCATTCTTGTGTCACCTTACTTTTCTGTGTAGGTTGAGAAGTTTTAGTGAAACAGTTGTGCCCAACCTCCAAACATTTCTCACAATACATAGGTTTCCACTCATACATCACATCCTGTATGAAACTCTTTCCATTTGGATCTAGAATCTCTATTTCACTAGGTAACTTTTTTGACACATTTACCTCAATGAGCATACGAGCATAAGAGATTCTGGATTGTTTAGCAGTACACTCATCAGCAAATATAGGTTTACCAAGGACACTGGCAATTCTACTTAAAGACTTGCTGCCCCAACAGGACATAGGTAAGTTAGGAAACTTTATCCATAAAGGAATTTCTGAAGGGAAAGCTGCCTTGAAATCAAAATCCACAGACCATTGCTTCACAATCATAGGTCTGTTGGCAATAGTATAAGGCCCTCCACACAGAATTTCCTTAGCATCTTCAATGGAACTAAATTTAACAATATAATAACCCTCATCATGATAAAACAGTTCAGGCTCAGGGACATGTGACCAGTGAAGATTAATAAATCTCTTCATTCCATTATACCCAGGGCTATTACCTAACACAAATACAACAAGAGCACATTTCCATTTCACCTCTTCCTCCTCCACTTCTTCCTTTACCAGTTGACCGACTGGTTTGCCATTAACAAGCGTAGGGGGAATATATTCTAAGGACATACCATTTGCAGCAAGTCTGTTACTCTGGAAGAGACTAGTCCACTGTTTAGGTGGATCTAATTTTGGACCTTCCTTTGTAACAGATTTTGGATCATCAGCTGGTGTTGCTTGTTGCATGCAGGTCTGGACTCCATTCTTAGGCTCCATCGGACCAGTTACAGGCTTGATTGGAGGCTCTGTACTCTTAACATTTGCTATTGGTATCACTGAAACTCCAGATGGTTGTGGATCTGTTGGTACTTGAGGCAATGGAACAGTAATCGCAGCAGGATTTAATGGAACAGTAGTATCTACCATCGGTACAGTGGTAACAGCTTTTGGTATCATTGGAACTCCAGATGGTTGCGATCCGTTGTTGCATGAGGCAATGGAACAGTAATCGCAGCAGGATTTAATGGAACAGTAGTACCTACCATCGGAACAGTGGTAACAACTTTGGGACTATATCACTCGCATAAATTGGTACTAATTCTTTTCTTGGGCGACCTCTCCTCCTTGCCATAACAACCTCTACTTAGATTTACTTACCTAAGCAGATGCAGGGGGGAAGAAGACGATAAGGTCAAATTGTTAGTTTGATGCAAGTACACCTACAAATGTTTTATCAATTATTCGTTTCGTTTATTTTTATTTATCTATTATATTATAAATATATTTTATTTCTATTTGTTTATTTTAGCAAATCATGAGAAAGTAATAAAAAAAGCTTTTTTACGCCTATAATTAATTACTCATAAATCATTTCACAGTGCATTTTGAATATATCACTATCATAGGTAAATATAAAATAAATACTTAATTTTTACTTTAATTAAGTGTAAAGTCAAAAGTAAACAACTAAAATTGAACAAAGGGAATAACATGTGTCCATCATAGAGTATATTATTTATCATTCTTTTCAGGTTATTAATTCATACTACTTGTTAAAAATAATTATCTGTAACTAACTTTATCCTTTTAACCGACATTTTATAAAAATGAAACTCGCTATTAAAATGCCTTTCTATTTTCTTAACAGATTTAATAGTCTTTCTGCTACCCCAAAGAACTTTGAGTTGTCAGATTAATAAATAGAAAATTAACGGGCCAAAAACAATTACAGTAAATAATAAGTAGTAATTTAGCAAAATATAAAGCAACTATCAATGAATAGCAGATTAAATAACTGTAGCATAAAAAATTACTTATAGTATTTAATATTTGTAACATGAATATTTACTTTAATTACGGGATTAAACAATTTCTTTTTAGTATATTTGTTAATTCCCTTGTTCAGTGTTTGGCTCCTAATATCTCGAGGGCTTTATAACATAAAAGTTTATGTAATATACATGTTCATTAGGAACACCTTAAGTTTAGATATCTAAATAAAAATTTTTGCTAACTTTAAATATTTTCGTATATATTCAGCCTTTAAATAAAATTATAAAGTTTTGCCTCCTTACTTACAATCCGGAATAATGTGAGAAGGCAACTTGAGTTTATGGCCAAAATTTATACAAAGTTGTGGTTTTGTCATGTATTTCCTTTTTCCTTTTTGGTGGACTTGCTCATTTCCACTTTTCCAAAATTTCAATAAATTGTTTTCCCGATCATCATCCGCTTCTCCGAGAATAAACTCTTTAGACACTGCTTCACATATTTATTATACATATTTAACTTTTGAAATTAAAAGTTGTATTAATTTTTTAGGATATTTTATCATTTAGGATAAAATTAAGTACAGGTACTCATATAGTCGAAATAGTAAAACTATTTTTGTTCTACTCTAATATCAAAGAAAGTGTTATGAAATAATATAAGAACAAGAACAATATAGAGAGAAGTAGAGAGAGGAGTATTCTTATTGATACTTTTGGGATGATTTACAGTGGGGTAAGACCCCTCTATTTATAGGCATAGAAAAGACTTAGCCTTAAAGTAAAACTCTTCTATAAGATAGACATTCACTCTAATTAGAGTTCTATTTATAACACTCCCCCTTGAATGTCTATTCAATAATGTGCCTCGTTAAAACCTTAACTAAAACAAAACCCAATGGGAAAAAATTTAAAGAAAAGGAAAAGAGTACACATGTTTGAATATGCGCCTATTGGTTGCCTCGTTAAAAACCTTGCAAGGAAAACCCAATGGGACAAAACCTTGTAAGGGAAAAAGAGTACAACGCGCATTAACTCCCCATGAATAGAGCATCAATTCACATCCTTGAGCATTTGCATTCCAATCTTGTGCACCATCTTCAAAACGATCTTTGGTAGAGATTTGATAAATAAATCAACCATATTGACTTGAATAAATATTCCGCACCTTGAAATTATCATTCTTGATAGATATGAACATCTTCATATAATGTCGTGGAATGACTCTTCAATATCTCCATAGGGGTATTCTCGATGCCATCCATTGACTTTATACTTTCAAGTATTCGAACTACATGTCCAAAACTACATGTCTTTCATATGGAATCAATTCTACTTGAATTGTATCTCTTCCATTTGGCCAATATTTTGTTTGTATTCGATAAACATAAAATCCTCATCGATATTTAGCGCTATCATAGATGTCGTCGACGACCATTTTATATCGGTTCCAATAAAATTTTCATAAGGACATAACATGGAGATCCCTTCATTCATATATCAGGTACCTGAATCTCTCATGAGATTTTATGAAGTGTTATGTCATGTGATCTTCTGGATCACTTGCCTCCTCATTATGATCACTTCAATCATTTGCTCATCTTCTTTATTAAGAAGTTCCTTTTGAAACCGATTTGTCTATACGCTTCAAGCGTATCCAAGACTTTATCCTTCTAGGACTTAATATGAGCATTTGCGGTGAGAATATAGTTACTTTCTTTGGGTCAGCAAATGCGTATAGCATGCTTTGCAATATGTTGCAATTGAATTATCCTTTTATGAACTTCAAGTTCATATTATGATATTCGAGGATCTATATATACAAATGATAATTCATCCCATGTAACCTTTTCTCAAGTGTTTATCATGTCTCCCCCTCATATTAGAAAATTTAACTTGTTTCCTCAACTTTGAGAGTCCATCTTTGTGCATTATGGTGTTAATGAAAATATACACCGCACATCAATAATAATAAGATGAAATTATTTGGTTCCTGACCCTGAACCACTTGTGAGGGGAGAATATAATATACTCTCGTATACAACGTATATCAAACTGATATATATAACTTTGTTCTCATAAGAAACATTTTAGCTATAAAGTGGAGGCACCCAATAATTATCTTGCTAAACCAACTATGATATAAACCAACTTATCAAGATGAACTATCTTGAATAGAAAATCTGGAAATTATGCTCGAAGTTAGATTACTGAGCAATTTACCTCGCAAGCACCGGCCAGGCTGCGGGTTAATAACAATCGCACATGTAACCATATCATAGATGCATCATATGTGGTATACATGGCAGGTGAATGGGCTCATATTCACCTTTGATATTTCCAGAATTTATGGGATTCAACCCGAACTCTTTAGTTGGTCTATTAATTAATGAGAACAAGTAATACAAAAGAATTCGTAAAGAACTTTCTAGTTCTTTAATATTTACCCATGTGAATTCTCTATTACTGCACATCATACTTAAAATGATATGGCTAACCCGAATGCCAACTGAATAAATTATCAATATTGACAAACTTCAAATTTACACCATGACATGTGCAATTATCAATAAACTTCAAGTTTATTATGATATGGGTTTTTATATCAATAAACGTCCACTTTACTGTGGTATTCTTGTGTAGTACAAACTGGAGAATAAAGCGGGTAGTTTTTCACATACAGATTATCCCGCTACAAGTTGTAGTAATAGAAGATATCAAATCTTTCCTTTATTTGTAGTCTCAATATAATCAATCGCTTTCGCATATACTTTGGAAACTGAATAAGTTTCTTTGAGACTTACTACAACACAATACCTTATTGGTAATCAATTGTGTTTCTCCAACATAATAATAATTGGCTCTTCTAAAGCTCTCAATTAATTTTGTACTACCACAAATTCATCAACATCCATGTGGTGAATATCTCTTTTAAAGAGAAAGTTATACCATTATGGTCATGTCAAAATTATATGCAAGATATGTTTCTTGCATTATTATTGTCCTTTGATAATCACATTGACAAATTATTTTGGCGTACAATAGGTACGTGACCAATGACTATTCATGCCATAACAATGACATTATTTTCATATATCATCTCAAACCTCCTTCTAGGGGTGAGTGTGGTATATTCAATACCAATTTCATGTTCATATTCTTCCAATAATGAATATGTATTCGTGAATCAGATGTTGTCACATTCACTTCGGGGATATGTGATTTTGTTATCCTTTTCAAGTCCGTAAATGCGTCAGGCATTTGATTTGCTATTCTTTGCAAATGGATAATATTTTGCGCCTCTTTTTCACAAATAGAGGTATGTGGATTAAGATGAGATAATGATGCATCTTTCCACAAAATTCACCAACCTCTCCCCCTAATTTTGGGAAAAGTGTCCCATCGAATTGACAGTCTGCAAATCGTGCAGTGTACAAATCCCCTGTCAATATTTCAAGGTAGCGAATAATGGAGGGCAATTCAAACTCAACATATATTCCTAACCTTCTTTGCAGACCCATTTTGGTGCGATTATGGCGGTGCTACAGGCACATATACTGCGCATCCAAAAATTCTTAAATGGGATATATTAGGTTCATGACCCAAAACTAATTGCAACGGGGAATATTTGTGACAATTCGTCAGTCAGAGACGAACTAGCATTGCTGCATGCAAAATGGCGTGACCCCAAACCGAAGTGGGCAGGCGACGAACTAGCATTGCTGCATGCAAAATGGCGTGACCCCAAACCGAAGTGGGCAGCCTCGTTTTCATGAGTAAATGAGGTATTCAAGATTATACTCATGTATTGTCTCAATCTGATATCCATTTTGAATGATATCTCTAAAACTCAACAAGTTCCTTTTAGACTTGGAGGAGAACATTGCTTTCTCTAAAATATTGTTCCTTTAGGCAGAGTTATAGTTGCTCTTCAGGAGCCTTCAATCAATTTAATTCCCATGGTTTGACATACAAAAAAAATATACGAACATGAGAATAAACAAATTCAATCCGTTTGTTTCATATTTAAACAATATTTTCGAAATCTGCTGAGGTTATTCAACTAACTTAGTTGATAGTCGACTATCTTGGGAAGCAGTTATTAGGATAGTCGACTAACTAAATTGGATAGTCGACTATCTTGCCTTGCGGAAAAATCCAGTTTTAATGCGAAATATTAGATAGTCGAATAACTAAGTGGATAGTCGACTATCTTAGTAAACAGTCATCAGATAGTCGACTATCTTAGCTTGCGGAAAAATCCAGTTTTATTGCGAAATATTAGATAATCGACTAACTGTTAGGTTAGTGGATTAACTCTACTGGAAGATAAAAATATCATTGAAATTTGAGCATATTGAAACATTCTAAAGAACTAATACTAACATTATATCATAAAATAACTAATACGAGTTGATACTAATGATTATTAGTTTATTCACTAACTAATACGAATAAGTAAAATAAAATCAAACAACTCCATCTTCTTTCATCACAGATCCATCACCGATTAGGTGGTCTATTTTCCCCTCAGGGTGCTCAAAGAAGTCTGCCACATCCAAGTGGGTGATGTCAAAGTTGTCGTTAGAGACAATATTTGTTTCAGGGCCTTTACTCTTTCGAGATGCTTGATAAAGGTCAACCAAATGTCTTGGTATACGGCAAGCTTTTGACCAGTGCCCTTTTCCACCGCAACGATAACATATAGTTTCTGAACTATTTGCCTTAGGATTCTTATCGTATCGTGCTTGTGGCAGAGTGACCAACTTCAGGTTGTCATATCTCTCCTTTAAGCCATTCCACAAGATAGGTGGATCTTTGACTATGATATATTCAATTTTCAAACCTTCATCAAGGTGATGGCGCAAGTAAATCAAGGCCTTAGCACAGTTTCAAACCTTCATCAAGGTGATGGCGCAAGAAAATCAAGGCCTTAGCATAGTCTTGGGTGGATGCATTATTTCTGTCTTTAATGGCGTCTCGAAGACCCATAGCATCTAAGTGGATTTCAGCATCCAACACCCATGTCATATAGTTATTGCCCGAAATTTCAAGGGCAATGAACTTTCTTTTCATAATGTTAGACATAAATAAAATTACATCAAGAGCGTGTTCATACTTACGGGCTTTATTACAATTATCACATTCACTTCAGGGAATGGATCATAATCATCTGTATGTGCTATACACAATCTCATGTCAAATATTACTTTCATAAAGTGAAAGATTATTTTGAGAATCCTTATTGTTCTCATTACCACAATAATGACGATTATAATTTCGTCTAATGCCACGTCCACATTTATTGATACCTTCATGGTAATAATTTTGTCTTCTTTCAGACTTATCATATACTGCTACCACATTCTCTAAAGGGAATGGAGCAAATTCAATGGGCCGGATTTTCAATTCTTTGCCCACAATCATTCATGAATTTGATCATGGCAAGGCATAGAAATTTTACCACTTCATGTGAGTGTAATTTCTTACAAACTCCATTAGAGTTATAATCAAACTTTGTTGTCTTTGTTTGTATATAAAATCAAATCGTAGAATTTCAAGAATTTGAAAGGGAAAAGTAAATTACTTACCTTTAAGGTATACCAATCAATGTTGTGATATCAAATATACCTCTTGAGTTTTCATCCCATGGCAATAAATTCTGGCAACTTTGGTCGACTCCCGCGGCCAATTTGATGCCGAAGAACGCGACATATTTTCCGTATAGAAATTCAAGATTGCCATTGGACCTCCAAACTATCAGGAAACTTTAAAAATCCAAAAACCCATTGTTTGCATAATTGAACAGAAACGTTCCACTATACAACTAAATTAAACCAGTCATCAATTCAATTGTAACAAAGAAAGGAATAGCGGAAGTAAATAGCTAGGATCACTTGTATGTAATATAGACAACACATAATTATAGATTTTAATCGAACATAAAATCGATACTTATCTCTTGAAGCGTGACCCGGATAATGCCCGAAATTAGCGAAATTCGTGTGGGCGAATTACTCCTTAATCTTCTCAAAGTGCTTCTTGAGACGGTAGAGTTTCGTGCTGATAACGTGTTATGAAATAATATAAGAACAAGAACAATATAGAGAGAAGTAGAGAGAGGAGTATTCTTATTGATACTTTTGGGATGATTTACAATGGGGTAAGACCCCTCTATTTATAGGCATAGAAAAGACTTAGCCTCAAAGTAAAACTCTTCTATAAGATAGACATTCGCTCTAATTAGAGTTCTATTTATAACAGAAATATAGTTATATAGGATTAGTTGTAATTGATTAAAGAGCTGAGTGAGATTAACAATGAGGTGTAATGGGTAATTTAATCCCCTAAAGCCGAATTTTAATAAGTGTATTAAACTTTCTTACACTTCATATCTAGATATTCACACACGTGCAAAAAAATTAATTTTCTTTCTTTTTCCGCTCTCCTTTTTTATAATAAAGTATTTTTACAAGACATAAAATCGTTAATTTTACATATTATTATTATTATTATTATTATTATTATTATTATTATTATTATTATTATTATTATTACTATTATATTTGATAAGAATAATTTAAATTAGTAAAATGTTAGACATATCCTTGAAATACATTACTTTGGATCTTCTTGTAAAAGTATACTAACATGATGTTTGAGTAGTTTAATTCAAAGTTTTAAATTAATTTTTACTATTGAAAAGTAAGCACGTGCTTTCTCTCTTTCTTTCTTTCTTTAAAAAGATATTATATTTTATTTTTATTTTTTCAACAAATTTTATTATTATATAAGGAAAACTAAAATCATAAAATTCACGATTAAAAAAATTTATGATCTAAATCAAATAATTACTGGCCTCCCTCTTTAACCCTTATTCACATTTAAAGATTTATTTTTTCCAAAAACATATTAGAATGTTAATGAATGTTGAAGAATTAATTCAAATAATTATTCATCCAATAACTTAAACTAAAGATGGTGGGCGAATATATATATATATATATATATATATATATATATATATATATATATATATATATATATATATATATATATATATATATATATATATATATATATATATATATATATATATTTATATATATATAATCTGTTTATTGGCTAATAAAAATAAATAATGAATTTAGTTGACTATTATTGTAAAAAAAAAACCGATGAATTTTTCCTTTTGTCATTAGCGAGATAATCCGACAACAAAAATCTTTACATGATTTTCTCAACAAACATTAGTTTCACACCAAAGTGCTATAAAGTTTCAAGAATTCTTTAAGGAAAAAAGATAAGTATGATTACGAGGAACAAAAGAATAGGTAAGCTTATCCAGTTATATCTTTGATTTCTTGATCATTAAAACACTGTTTCAATCCAAACAAGACGACTAGGGGGGTCTTGCTTAAGTCAAAATGTTGAGAGTAACAGGAATGAAGTAGGATAGTATTGTGTAGTTAACTTAAAAGTGATGGGTATATATATAACATGTAAAAGTTAGTTAGTAACTCAGTAGCTAGTCGTTTGAGTAGCTTTATAACGGTAGTTGACTATACTCTGTAATTCATTTCTCTTTTCAGTAAGAAGAAGAAGCTCTTAGCTCAATCCTCTATGATCGATCCTTTTCACTAAATTCGACATGGAATCAAAGCCATCGGATGGGACTCAATGAGTCATATGAACAAGCTTGTAGCCAAATATTTATGATGATCCCTGTACCTATAATGAATAAGTCATACTCAATGCTAATGGAACGTGAGAGTCAAAGAGCTATGTATAATCCTCATGACTCAGCTGAAGGAAGTGAATTTATTGCATTAATATCTACTAAGATTGTTGGTGGTCAGTTTCGACCTAAGAAGAATTACAATCTCCAAGATCATAGGATGTCCAACTAACTTCAAATCTAAAAGGAGGGGAGGATATGGTTGAGCTAATTCTGCAGTGTTTGGAGAAACTAACTCACAGATTCAGTGGAACATGAATGCACCAAACACACTCAATCACACTGAGAAAGGCAACTCCTCAGTCTATGGAATGGGGCTTATGTTCACAGAGGAGCAATTCAATCAGATCCCGAAGCTTCTCAACAAAGAAGAGGTGTATATCTCATTCTACTGTCTGCTTAGTAGACAAGACAGGTTGCACTCATAAATGGATCGTAGATGCATGTGCGACCAATCACATAACCTCAAATCTTAGTTCACTTTCTAAATTATACAACGTAACATCTAAAAATGGAAAGAAGTGTAATTACCTAATGGAAATAAGGCAACAGTTTCACATATTGGTAAATGTAAGATAGGAGCCGGGCAAGAGATTAAGAATATTCTGTACATTTTAGATTTCAAGTATAGTCTATTGTCTGTGTCCAAACTAACTAGAGAATTGAGATTTATGTCTGCATTCATTCCTGGTTTTTGTATACTGCAGGACCTCTTCACCAGGAAGCTGAAGGGGATTGGTAGAGAAACTAATGGACTTTATCTACTAATCACTACAATTCCAAATAAAGGATAAGAGTTAACTCCAAAGTTCATAAATGTGCAATTGGATCAAAACACCTTGCAGCTTTGGCATAGAAGAATAGGTCACCCATCATCAAAGGTCATGAAACATATGTTGAATGTCAGTAAAGAACTATGTAGAAATGCAATAAGCAGTTGTGAATTTTTCCCCTTGGCTAAGCAAGCAAAACTACCTTTTCATATTAGTAGAGATGGATTAAAGAATGTGTTTGAATTGTTACATATGGATGTATAGGGACCATTTTGAATTGCAACACATGATGGAAATAAATACTTCTTGACAATAGTGGATGATCATTCTAGAATAACATGGATTTATCAGTTAAATCTAAAGTCTGATGCAATTATTGTCATTAAAAATTTTCTTTTGATGGTCCAAACACAATTTAACATTATGATTAAAGTGATTAGAACAAACAATGGAACATAATTCATTAACTTTGAATATGAAAAGATGCTCAATAACTTTGGCATAGTCCATCAAAGGTCTTGCCCCTACACACCCCAACAGAATGGGGTGGAAAAAAAACACAGACATATAGCTAGGAAAGTCAGATTTCAAGGGTATATCCCATAAATGTTTTGGGATAAATGTGTATTGTTCGTAGTCTACTTGATAAAGAAAATGGCTACACCAGTACTTGTAGGGAAGTCTCTTTATGAATTGTTTCATTTGAAAAGCCCATCTATAAAACATATGAGAGTTCAATGATGTCTTTTCTATGCTACACCATCGGTCATTGGAGACAAATTCCAACCAAAAGCTGTAGGTAGTGTCATGATAAGGTATCCAACTGTGCAAAAGGGATATTTGTTGTTTGATTTGACTCACAGAAAATTTTTTATTAGAAGGAATGTGACTTTCAAGGAGACAATTTTTCCTTTCAAGGACATGAAGACCAAAGGATCTGCAATGTTCCAACCTGATCCTTACTTGATCACTCAGGTTGTGACTACTGCAAATATCACGGATCCTGCATCTACAACTACGATTGATCCTCAGCTTGAAGATCGCAATGAAGAACAAAGGGCTAGTATAGAAGATCTTCACTCTGGAGAAGCAGCTAAAAGTGAACCTAAAGATATGCATCCTACAATAGCAACTGAAGATGCTGGCATACCTGAAGACTCAAGTATGGACCAAGATATTGTAACCACTGAATACAATCATGAAGAATTTCCTCTGAGAAAGTCAACTGGAGATAAAGGGCCTTCAGTATGGATGCATGACTATGTGACTGCTCAAGCTAGTAGCTCTTGTCCTTACCCCTTGAGTAACTACCTGGATTACAACAATTTGTCACATAGCTATCAAGCCCATCTAACAACATTTTTTACAACAGTTGAAACTAAATATTTTGATGAAGCTTGCAAAGATCCTAAATGGGTAAATGCCATGAAGGTTGAACTCACTGCTCTTGCAAACAACAACCTGGGAGATAGTATCATTACCACCAAACAAGAGAGACATTGGTTGCAAATGAGTATATAATATCAGGTACAAGGCAAATGGTGAAGTTGAGAGGTACAAAGCAACGCTAGTGGCAAAGGGGTAAAACCAAAGGGAAGGTCTTGATTATCAAGACACTTTTTCACCAGTTGCTAAGATGGTAACAGTGAGGGTAGTATTATCAATTGTTGTAGCTCAAGACTGACATATCCATCAAATGGATGTCTATAATGCCTTCTTGCAAGGAGACTTCTCTAATGAAGTTTACATGCAACTTCCTCAAGGATTTCACAACAAGGGGGAGCCAGGCGTAGTATGTAATCTTTTCAAGTCATTATATGGTCTTAAGAAGCATCTCGACAATGGAATGTGATGTTGGTAGATACATTGGTGAAGTCTAGTTTTCCACAAAGCCAACTGGATCATTCCTTATTAATCAAGATGGGAGTGTCCGAGGTTGCAGTTGTCTTAGTATATGTTGATGATTTAGTTATCACTGGTAATGATACTGAACTAGCATGTGACACTAAGAATACACTACAACTAGCCTTCAAATAAAGGATCTGGAAAAGTTGAAGTTGTTCTTGGGAATAGAATTTGCAAGGTCCAGACATGGCATATTTATGAACCTGAGGAAATATACTCTGCAACTGATTTTAGATTCAGGCATAGGGGGAGCAAAACCTGCCTGGACTCCATTGGAAAGCAATCAAAAATTGATCAGTGCAGAATATAATGATCATGTTGGACAAAAAATTAATACACCACTGAATGATATATGAGCTTATCAAAGATTAATAGGAAAATTATAGTATCTTACAATGACTAGTCCATATATACGCTTTATTATTCAAACCTGAGCTAATTTCTGCAGCATCCAAAGAGGTCTTTGATGGAAGCATCCATGAGAATTGCTAGATACATTAAGAGAGAGCCTGGATTAGGAGTGCTACTATCAAGTAAACCAGCAAAAAAAATCAAGGCATATTGTGATGCAGATTGGGCTTTTTGTCCAAACACTAGGAGATCAATGACAAGATACTTAGTGAAGTATGGGGAATCTTTAGTATCATGGAAGTCCAAGAAGCAAACTGCAGTGTCTAAGAGCTCAACTGAAACTGAGTACAGGAGTGTGGTATCAGTTATGTCAGAGATAATATGGTTGATCAGATTAAATGAAGAACCATGGATAAAGTTGAAGCTCCCAGTTGAGTTGCTATGTGATAATAAAGCAGCAATCCAAATTGTTAAGAATCTAGTTTATCATGAACGAAACAAACATATTGAGATAGACTGTCATTTCATAAGGGAGAAAGTACAGAAAGGAGATGTAATGCCACAATACATACAATCTAAAGAACAACAAGCAGACATTTTGTCTAAAGGGCTTGGAAGGCAGCAACATGAATATCTAATGTCCAAGCTGGGAGTATTGAATGTGTTCACACCTTCAAGCTTGAGGGGGAGTGTTCAGAGTAACAAGAATGAAGCAGGGCAATATTGTGTTGTTAACTTAAAAGTGATGGGTGCATATATAATATGTAGAAGTTAGTAACTAAGTCAGTAATTAATCGATTGATTAGCTTTATAACAGTAGTTTAGGTAGTTGATTATACTTTGTAATTCATTTCTCTTTTCAGTAAGAAGAAGAAGAAGCTCTTAGCTCAATCCTCCATGATCGATTCTTGCCACTAAGTTCGACAAAAAGGGTGCAACATTGTAATAAACTTGCTTACTTTCTGTAACAATATATCATTTTAGAATTTTATATACAAAAGTTAAAGTGTAGAGTTTAAAATTAGACGCTATGATTGTGAATTGCAAAATAGAGTTAGGTAATATATATATATAAAATACTTTATCAACACCAAATGACCGAGTTCAATCGAACAAGAAACTATTGGAAGAGTCAATAGTCGTGAGATTTTTTGTGTATTGATGTCCTGAGGAAGACGTACTTAAGTTTATGAGATCAAGATTTTAAAAAAGATTAATTATTTATATATTAAAAAAATTTCTAAATATAAATACGAGGTTTTGACCGAAAATATTGAATTTTGCCTAACTCATAGCTAGAACTCTACTTTGCCGGTCCAAGGTTATAGGGTTTGCTTGATTACTAACAAATCCAAACATTCCTTAACAACACATCAAACAAACACAGCCGTCTCCTCTTTGTTTCATTTGATCATTTTGGTTTTAAAATCAAATTGTCGAATTAAAATTTCTTAAGAGCGGCTAATCATTTATTATCATGGCCACCATATCATGTGTTTTTCGTCTTAGTGCCGGATAAGTAATTACTCGGTAATAGCAGTAAGATAACTAACTAAACTTTCCACTTTCATAGTAAAAATCGAAGGTTTTGTAGTGTTGGATTTGTCTTTTGACATTAATTTGAAGTTTTTAACAGCTTCCTATTGCATTGACTAGCAACTGTCAAATCAACTTTAGATAACCAAGCTCAGTACACTAACTTTTTTTTGGAAAATTTACAGCCAAACTCACAGCCGCTATTTTTGAGTGCGCACTGAATAATTTGCTCGGTATAAGATAGCTTGCAAATTATACATAAAATATAAATCATACTAGACAAACCCGACACGATGAACTTTGACTGAGGAAGTTTTCGATCCCAAGGTTTCCCACATCCAACCAGCTCTGCAAGCTAAGTTATAATATCATGCAATTATTACGCTATCATCAGTAATTTTATACAAGGTAATTGTGTAAAAATCGTCTGCACTGATAAGTTACTACTCCCTCCTACCCATGATAAGTGAATTTTTGGCTTTTTTTTTTTTGGTTTAAAATATCCTTTTTTCCTCCCAGATTTCAAGAATGAATTAATTACTTTTTCCCTACATTGTCATTGAAGTAAATAGTGTTGAAGTATGTATTAGGAATATTTATGTGAAGAGTTAGCAAAGCTTAATATGGTGAATTTTATTGCTAATTAATATTTAAGGATAGATATTTTAATTTGTTTAAAAACAATCAAAAATTATTTACTGTTGACGGGAAGGTGTAACAACTTGTTAGTACAAAAATCAATTAATTAAGATGTACAGTAACTTGTTAGTGCAAAAGATTTGCATGGGGAGTAACAACTCATTACAAATTTAAAGTTCTAATTATATTGCTCTTTTATTAATGTTTTGATGAAATAATTTTTTATGGGTGCGTCTCAGTTACTACCGTTATAAACCATAACTAGTTTGTAGGCAACAAAAAAATCTCTTTAAAAGGTTTGTGATTAGTTAAGTGCTTTATCAATTTTGACAAGAGAAAATAATTACTTCTTTGAAGACTTACTTTAATTTGTATTTGACTTTAGATAAAAGACATTGGATTAGTAAAACGAGGCTACAAATTGAAAATATTTAAGAAATATTTTTGAGCGGCCATTTGAAACAAAACAAATGACAGGTTATAGAGAATAATTGTCATGTAATATTAATGTCGCAATTATAAGAATAATGATGTTCCAAATTCCACTTGATATAATTCATATCCAAACAAAAAAATCATAATCAAGCCAAAATTAGTAACCAGATATTAGAATTAGATGCAAACAAAATTCTCCTAACGTATATGAAATAGTTGATTCAAGTCTTTTCTTCTTTAGCACTTAGTTTATGTAGGATAGAAGTTATAGATTCATCTTTTATTTCTTTTATCAACTAGGGTTTTTTTTTTGTCTTAGCCCGCGTTAAAACTACTTATATTCAATAGCCAAAAAATTATATAAAATTTGTAAATAATATATAAAATATAAAAATTAACTATTAATTTTTAGAACGTCTATACAACGTCATTTTTCTTTTACATAATATAAGGATTATTTATATACTTACTTTAAAAGGGGCATTTATCTAGCATGATTTTTGCAAAGTTTAAGGATGTTTTTTTACGCAATCAAGTAAGTATTTTATGCGAAATAATAATTTTGGTGGGATTAATTTACTTCAATACAATCAACATAAGGGCCCCTTTTTGTTTGCCTGACATTACCCCATTAAGCTGTGAACTTATAGATGATGTGTTTTCTGGTACCTTTGAATCATTATTTGTTTGGTCTAACCAAAATACACAAAATAACTCATAATTATTTGCCGTTTAATTTGTCCTTTATATAGCTTTTGGATCATTTATCATCACTTTGTGCTTAGTATTTATTACTTGTTTTTATATCTCAAATGGGGCCAAAAAATACTTAAATTACAGAATTAAAAAAACGTGATTAACAGATGGGACCTAGTAAAAGAATTAACGGGTACTTAACAATTGATGTAAACCTTTGAATTTTACATAAGTTTGACCACGTTATCGTTAAGCAAAGAGTAAGGATTGATTAATTCTCATTAAGGTAATAGCCTAAACTAGCTATAGTAACACTTCACTACTTGATTCAAGAAAAGACTGCAGTGGAATTTGATCCTATTAATATTGATTCCTCTTGTTTCATTAGAGCTTAATTATGCAATTTCAAACTCGTTGAATAAAAGAATCTACCCAAAGGGAAGAGAACAAAGTGTATAGTATACAATGCTATAAATTTGCTAAAACTTTATTGCTAAATTGTCCTCTCATATTCATCTTTTTCTTTTTCTTCTGGTTTTCCATTTGTGTATAGTATTCGTGTTTGGACCGGATTAAATTTGGATTCGTATAGAATAATCTCGCATTGAAATTAAAGCGTACCCCTAACAAAAGTAACTTTGTATATAGAGCTCGAACCCGAGACTTTTGGTAAGAATAAAGGAATACTTATCACTCCACCACAACCCTAGTTAATTTGTCCTCTCATATTCATAAGAACAATAAAGGTTGTTGGAGTATATTATTGTCCTCAACTCTAGTTACAGCTTGTTTGAATTGTTTACATGTTGCTAAATTCATAATATATCGTATTATATTATATTGTATTATAGTATTTAACGAATATAATATTTAGATAGATTGTATCATTTGCCGTCATTTCATGATGTCATGCACCAACAATATGAAGAATAAACTTGTAACATTATTAAGAAAAAAGGATATGGAATACAATTTTATGTATAAAAATAGGGCAAAGGATAAAATATAACTTTTAGAACAATAAGATGAGAGAAAAAATAAGGTAACAATGCCAATACACTAAACTTTCCGTTTCATAAAGTGATATTTTTCGTTGTTATATAATAATGAGTTTAATAATACAATATAATAAAATTTAAGTAACAATCAAAATAAATAATTTAATTAAAATAACAATACGTTAGAACAGGTATCAACTATGTGTATTAGCAACTAAACCATGTTTTAAAGGAATTTCATTTTTTTTGTTTCATTGGGGTTGGAGTACTGGGGATGGGTCGGTGGCTATTGGCTGGAGACAACCAACAATTAAGGACGTATATGGGAAACACTAGTATTTAATCACGACTTATGAGGATTAGTAAATGAATATGTACTACAAGGACACTCGCATCATTAATATCTTGGGGTTAGAAAAAAAAAAATGTACTACAAGGACACTCGCATCATTAATATCTTGGGGTTAGAAAAAAAAATATTAAGCACAATTACTAAGTAATGAGTTAAAAATATGAATACTTTAGTATTTCGTTGGCAAATATGTGGACTTAACATTAAAAATTACAACAACAAAATATATAAAGGACAAAGTTGTATAGAAGAAAAGTAAAAATGAATAACATAAATTTTACGTATATAACATATATTAAAGCTTTTTATTTAAAGAAGTCTACAATATTTTGGGAAAACTCAAACGAGAAATAATTGGCATAAATGGCCTTAACTTTTTTTTTTTTTGGTGTATGTTTATGAGATCCAAGGGTGAAAGTGAAGAAGAGTTAATTATATGGATTAGCAAAGACAAAATAAGAGCTAGTTTTGTGGTTTTCATTTTCTTGGACTCAACAATATATTCAACGTGCATGAGACCAGAGGCAAAAGACGACAAGCAATTATGAAACATTAGAATCGACAAAGTACTCTCTTGAGAAGGTTTCTCGTTAAAATTGACATTAATTGATGTTTGTTTGGATTTCTCAAATCTTGAAAGACTTTGACGTTGTTAATGTTTCCATTGATTGTTTTTTTGATTCTCAAAAATACGACGAAATTTCTAATTATTTGTTTATTTGCAAGTGGGGGTGGTGGATGTTTAAGAAGAAGTTTCATAGAATACAAAACAACAAACAAAAAGCATCAACCCCAAGATAGCAAGTGGAGCAGCAAAATTGACTACTTTGAGCCACGAAAATGGAGAAAATAATTCCATCTTTTTTAAATTGGAGACAGAATTATAGTAGTTTCTAATTGGGTTCTATGTCAAAAATATGCATCGACTTCCGGATTTATACCTTGATTTATGATGTGTGCTTAATAGAATTATGAACCCATTATATTATAGGGATGAAGTCGGTAAAGGGCAGAAAAAAGTGAAAACAAATCGTACTAGTGAGAATTGAACCAACAATCTTATAAAAAATTTCGAATTTATTTAGCTACTAAATTATGTTTTTAGAAATAGAGGTAAAAAATAGATTTTGTCTTATATACACAATATAATTTTTTGGAAAAGAAGGGGTTTGGCTGAACCCTTTTCTACCCCTCTAAGTTCGCCTCCGTCTAAAATGATAATAACATATTTAATGCAATTGTATAAGCGACTGTGAGAAGAATAAGGTATACATAGACCTTTCTCCTATCTTGTGAGATAAAAAAATTATTTTTAGTAAAATAACTCGTCTAAAATAATGAAAATAAAATAAAAAACATTCAAGTTAACCTTAATTTTTCTTCAATCATTTAGTGTTTTAGCACTCCGTAGTTTCTACCAAATAGGACTTCATCCTCAAAACTCAAATTGGATAAATTAAATAGGCGTTTGGCCATAGGTTTTGGAACTTTTCTTTTAAAAAAATCATATATGTGTTTGTTTATATAAATATGTTTTAAATTAATTGACTTTATTTACCAAGTAAAAGATGTACATGCAAACAACAGAACAAACACTAACCCTACTGAACATGCAGCCCGAGTTTGGGTCCTTCTACATTTTTACTTTCCCACTTTCCAGTCCTCTGTCACTATTCCATTGGATCGGTGCACTAGTTTACATTGGTCATAGTCCTTTTCTAACATAGGAAATATGTTGTGATGACCCAAAAGATTATCACTTACTTTTAAATTAAATTTTATATTTTGAGGCCTTAAAAACTTCTTTTAGAATTATCTCGATTTACGTACACAATCCGAGCACATAGCCGAAAAGTTTAAATGAGAAAATCAGTGAAAAATGATAAATACTGACTATAAAATAAATTAATTTGACTTCGGTCAACGTTTTGGGTAAACGGACTTAGGCCCATGTATGACGGTCCTGGATGGTTCGTAGGAAAATATGGGACTTAGGCGTATTCCCGAAATTGAATTTCAAGGTCCAAAGCCCGAGAAATAAATTTTTTAAAGAAAATTAATTTCTGAAATTGTTTAAAGGATTTTGAAAAGAATTTTGATCAGAACATGTTGGTATCGGGCCTATATTTTGGTTCTGACGACCGATACATGTCTTATATATGGTTTAAGATAATACTGTGAAGTTTGGTAAGAAATGGAGTCCCTTTGACGTAATTTGGACCTTAATTGCAAATTTGATGTTACAAGAAGTTTGAAATAATTTATTGGTTTTGAGGTTTAGGTTGATGTTAATGATGTTAGTTTGGCGATTTAATCATACGGATAAGTTTATATGGTGTTATTGAGTTAGTACGTATGTTTGGTTTTGAGCCCCGAGGTCTCGAGTGTATTTCGGAAGGTTTTTGGAACTCAAAAAGTTGCAGGTTTTTGTTGTTCAGTGCCTAGGGATTTTACCCTTCGCGTTCACGTGGTTCCTCTCGCGAACGTGTAAAGAAAATCTCCGAGGTGGCAGATTTCTTCTTCGCGAACGCGAAGCATGAGAGGAGAATGCAAGGCTGGGGCTGGGGCCCTTCGTGAACGCGTCCATGCACTCGCAAATGCGTAAGGTAAAGGCATGGGGAGGGCTCACCACTTTGTTCATCGCGAACGCATAGGCTTGAGGAGCCAGAGCTCTGCGAACGCGAGCCATCTTACACGAATACGAAGATTTATCAGATCTAACTTACCGCGAACGCAATGACCAAATTCCGCCCAGTCATTTTAAGTTTAAAAACAATAGCCATTATGGGATTTTTCACCAAAATTCATAACTTCTTTATCTTAACTTCAAATTGGGTGATTTTTGAAAGGGGATTTCACCATCAATTCATAGGTATGTAATTCTAGACTCATTTTCTTCGATTTTTATGAACATTCATTAGATTATTAGGTTTAAATCATGGGATTAAGGGTAGAAAATTAGGGACTTGGATAGAGTTAGGGCTTTTTTATTATTTGGGAATTCAACCTCATTTGGAGGTCGAATTTCAAAATAAATTATATATTCAGGCTTGTAGGTGAATGTGTGATTGGGTTTTGGTTCGAACCTCGTGTTTTGACCAAGCGGGCTTGGAGTTTATATTTGACTTTTTGGGAAGAATTATTAGAAATCTATAATAAAGTGTTGGAATTGGATTTTTTTAGCATTTATTCATGTTATTAAGTCGATTATGTATAGATACAATTGAGTTAGAGCCAAATTCAAAAGGGAAATCGATGTTTGAGGCTTGAGTTAGTCGTGGAAGTTCAAGGTAAGTGTTCAGTCTAACCTTAGCTTAAGGGATTATAAGCTGAGTCCTATTTTCAATTTTCTTATTGTTGAGTATGACGTATAAGTATGATGACGAGTATCTATACTTTGATGTCGAGCATGACCGAGAGTCTTAAATTGAAATTTGTTGTGTACTTACATGATATAAGGATGCTTTAATTGATGATTCTCGATATTGGTAAAGAATTAAGTTTGTTTCTGTGGAAATACTTATGGTTGAGTATTGGTGTTAGCTGAGATGAGTAGAATTTGAGTTAAGATTGGTTATAGTTGATTCTCCCTTACCGGGACGTATTTACTTTTACTATTGAATCCATTGCCGGGATAGTGTAGTGTATTGTTAATCCCTTGTTGGAATACTTGGTATAGTTGTTACTAAAGGTATATTGAATATGGATCAGGTTGCACATCGCAAAAATGTTATATTGGATCGGATTGCACGCATCAATAATATTAAATATGGATCGGGTTACATGCCACAATAAATGTTAGATCAGACCGTATTGCACACCGCAACCGTATTAAATGATAAGGGATCGGGTTACGCACCACAACCGTATTTTTATTGCCTTGTTACAGCTTTTGAGTTGTTCTCTCATATCTAACTTAGGTTCTTGTTGGATATGGCATTTTTCCTGCGGCACGTGCCCCCTCCCATTTAAATTGTGTACTCCTGTTATTTTTCGTTGTTTATTATATAACTGTACAGGTTTATCTGGAGTCTGGTCCTAGACTCGTCACCATCTCGCGTGATTAGGCCTGATACTTACCAGCATACAGGGTAGGTTGTTTTGATACTACACTCTGCACTATGTGTAGATACGGAGTAGCATTTGGTCAGTAGCTCTCGGGAAGCCAGCCTTCAGTCCTTCTAGAGATCCCAAGGTATTCCGGCAGGCGTCCAGAGGCCCGATGTTCTCTTCTATTTCATTATGTATTCTATTTTCAACATATTTTCGAGATAGATTGTATTTCTTTCTGACTTTTGTTGTAATACTCTTAGTTGGTCCGTGAATATTGTGACACCAGATTCCAGGTAGAGGAGTATATTGGCACTGTAGTATTGGTTTGGTTATTTTTAGTTGTTTAAGTCTTCCGCTTATTTCTGTTTGTAATAAATTTAAAATGTTGATTATCTGTTAATTCAAGTTGTTAAAAGGGATTGAAATGAAAGATTAGGATTTCTATATTTCGTGGCTTGCCTAGCTTCTACGAGTAGGCACCATCACAAATCCCCAGGGTTGAAAATCAGGGTTGTGACTGTTGGAAACACGTTCTCAATGCAATATACTAAAACGTGTGTTCTTTTGTATAGGTTTTGATGAATGACAAACGAAGCAAAACTTGATATATGACGAAGTTCAAGAAACAAGCGCACAATTGATATACAACGAGATTCAAGCTCAAGACAAAGTTTTATAGTTTAAATTGAGTCATTCTTAATTGTGAATCTTGATCCTACAACTTGACTCGTAACATGGCTTCTCTCATAAAACTATTTTCCAAAATCATGCATAATTAATTTAATGTCAAATGATTTTAAATCATGCATATTTACAGTAGTCAAAATAATTTTTAGACATGCCTTAAAAATCTGGACTAAGATAATCGATTATGTACTAATGATAATCGATTGTTTTAAGCCAAGAATGCATGACAATCGATTGTGAACTAATGACAATCGATTGTGAGTAAGACAGTGAGCATCAGGTTTTTCAAACCTGTATGACAATCGATTGTGAACTAATGACAATCGATTGTGACTGAGGCAGTGTCCATCAAAGTTTTTCAAAACTCAGAATAATCGATTCTGAACTAATGGTAATCGATTATGTTGAGACAGTGTCTTCCAGTGATTTTCAAATTTATTAAATAATCGATTGTTACATTGGACAATCGATTGTCAAAGAGACAGTGTCTAAAATATTTTTTAAAAACTGATAAGTAATCGATTGTTGACTTTGTGCAATCGATTGTGAAGCTGACCGTTGTCGTAAAGTTTTCAAATACCGTCAGGTAATCGATTATTGATTCTGTATAATCGATTGTTTTGATTGAAATCTGGAAAAGATTTTTTGAACGTTATTGGGTAATCGATTATTGATTTTTTATAATCGATTGTTTTGATTAAAATCCGGAAAAGATTTTTTGAACGTTGCTAAGTAATCGATTGTTGATTCTGGACAATCGATTGTTTGTGGTAAAATCTGGAAAGAATTTTTTGAACGTTGCCAGTAATCGATTATGGATTGTAAGTAATCGATTATCAAGCGTAAAATCTGGGATTGAATTTTGATCTGACTGGCAGACAATCGATTGTTGGGGTTTGACAATCGATTGTCAGTGAGTAAAATCAGCAACTCTTAATTGGCAATTAGGCAACGGTAATGCCAAGTTTTTCAACTATAAATACAGCTTCATTTCAGTGTTTTAAATACAACAACATACTACAACTGATCATTACATTGCTATAAGCTTGCATCATTTTATATTCAATTTCATGAAGCTTTTGAGAGCCATATTCTTGTCCAAAGTTGTTGTGATCTAGAGCTTACTTCTTTTACTCATATCTACTCATTAAGGAGTATTTTGTTTGAGTGTTTAGTGTTTTATACACTTGTAAGAGAATTGTGATTCTCTTGTTGTAAGGAACTTGTGTTTCCTTGGTTGAAGTCTTGGAGTGTTGTATCTCCGAGCAAAGGTGTTAATGCTTGTGTCTTTAAGTTGTGAAGGTTTGTTGAGCACCCGTAAGCTTAACAAGTTAGTGGAAAATCTCGAGAGAGTCTCTCGGGGACTGGACTAGCCACGTGTTGTGGTGAACCAGAATATATCGGTGCGTTCTTTCCTTTTTGTTTATTTAACGCACTTATTTATTTCCTGCAAATTTTAATTTCCGCAAGTTTACGCTAAATTTTATTATAACGCTATTCACCCCCCCTCTAGCGTTAAGCGTATTTTCTAACAGTGACAATTCACGGACAAGCTTAGTAGAGTCTGAGGGATTGGTACGGAGACGTATTTATCCCCCAGAGGCTAGAGAGTTAGGAAAAACTTCACATTTGTTCTTTCTTGTCATGCGGGTTGGTTCCTCAAAGCTAATGGAATTTCTACTATGTTCTTTCGCAAATGGCGAGAACATGCGCTTCTTCATCCACTGATCAGCAGCCTGAGCCCCCAGCAGCAGCTCCCACGAGGAGCAGAGGGTGAGGCTGAGGCCGTTCTAGAGGTCGAGGCAGGGGCAGAGCTTAACCCAGGGGCAGCATCACCCATAGCAGAGCCTCATGCTGACTTTGATGATGAGGTTCCAGCCAGAACAGTTCGGGTGGGCCCAGCTCAGGTCCTAGAGTGGTTTATTGCTACCCTAGTCTTTCAGGATGCTCTGGTTCGATTAGTGGGTCTCATGGAGAGTGTCACCCAGACAGGTTTACTTCCTGTAGCACCAGCCATCACTTAGGTTGGAGGAAGAGCCCAGACTCCTGCTACTTGCACTCCGGAGCAGGTAGCTCTCCAATTTCAGACTCAGCGGCACAACCGGTTGGAGCAGTTCAGCCAGGTGTGGTGATAAGTTAGGACTTTAACGTGTTTATGCCCCTACTTGCCTATGCTCTGAGTATAAATTGCTACAAAATAGTCTCAAAATTCTCACAAGTTGTGCTTGATTGCAGGTTTGATCGAAAAAGTGACAAAATGTCAAATACCGTCTAAAAAGGAGTAAAACCTTCTCAAGTGTCAAAGATTAGGTGAAGTGAAGAAACGAGGACTTAGTGTGGACCGCGTGAAAGAAACCACGGCTACACTAGGAGATTCAGAGGCATGGCATATTAAGACTAATGGTTATGCAATCGCTATTGGATTCGCGTGGTCCGTGTTCAGGCATCACGGCCGCTTCACTCATTTATGCGGTCCGCGTGAACGAGATACATAGAGATTGTCAAAGGGCAAAGTCAAGCCACGCGGCCCGAGCCTGTCACAGTGCGGTTAGTGCCGGACCCCCTTTCGCGGCCGCATTACTCATTTGTGTGGTTCGCGTGCTCCAGTTCAGAAAGTCAAAACTTTCTAAGTGAAAGAGTCGGTGCGGCCGCGATTGCTTTTGTGCGGCCCGCACTGACCCCGTAGGGGTATTTTGTCCAGTTTTTCCAGCCTAGTATAAATAGAATATTTCACCATTTTAGGTCAAGATTTGTATTTAGAAACGCAGCTGAGCACCTGGGAACGATATTATAGCCATTTTTGTCATTGTGGCTCAACCCTAGTGTAGTAATTGATGGGTGTTACCATTTAGGGTTAGATTGGTATTGGTTGTTTGCTATTTGGGTTGATTTTATATTTTTATCTGAGAATTGGTGGTTGTACATTGATTCATGCTTAGTGGGTTTAACTCTTCTTGAGAAAGAGAGTCTATGACCCCAAAATTGACCCAACAAGGAATTGGGACGGATCCATGAGAAATGGTAGTCCCAATTAACGGGTTAAATCTCGAGAGAGTAATCACCCTACTTGAACCCTATTTGTTTGGTCTAATAGGCCTATAGAATTGGTCTCGAGAGAGTCAATTGGGCAAAATCACTCTCTCTACCGAGAGGTATGAGAGTAGATAACGGTTATAGCATAATCCCCAAGCATGTCAATCTATCCTTAGTAGTTTCTTCCCGTTAATTAACCTCCTAGGATATGCCACAACCATAGTGCCTTTCTCCTTATTAGATACAAATTTGCAATATTCTCTTAGCATAATGTAGCGTTAATCCTTAGTTTTATAATAGTAGTTATTAAATAAAAAACCTAAGAATATTTGAAGTGACATTAGAAGTACAAAAACATCTCTATGCTAGACGAAAAATACAACTCCACTACTAGCTTCCTGTGGAAATTCGATCTCGACCACTATTCGGGTAAAAGTTATTGCGGCCCGCTCTTCCTACCTTTGCATAGTGTTAGGTTGGTAGCGATAATGTGGTAGCGAAGACCAGTGATTGAGCAGCTATGTCTGCTAATGCTTTGTGGAGATTGGATAGGTTTACCAAGCTCTTCGCTACTACTTTTAGTGGTGCATCTACTGAGGATCCTCAAGATTATCAAGAAAGTTGTCATAAGGTTCTTAGGAACACGAGGATAATTAAGACCAATGGAGTTGATTTTGCCAATTTTCGTTTGCCTGGATCCACCAAGACTTGGTGGAGAGATTATTGCTTGGATAGACCAGCCAGATCACCAGCCTTGACCTGGGAGCAATTCACACAGCTATTTCTGGAGAAGTTTCTCCCTATCACACAGCGAGAGGCCTATCGGAGGCAGTTTGAGCGTCTCCAGCAGGGTTCTATGGTTGTCACCTAGTACGAGACCAGATTAATTGATTTGGCTCACCATGCTCTTATTATACTTCCCACCGAGAGAGAGAGAGGGGGTGAAGAGGTTCAATGATGGATTCATTCAACCGATTCGTCTTTAGATTGCTAGAGAGACAGGGAGTGAGATATCTTTCCAGGAGGCGGCTAATATAGCCCGAAGAGTTGAGATGGTTCTATCACAGGGAGGTGGTCATGGGTTGGACAAGAGACCCCATCACTTAGGCAGATTCAATGGTACCTTATCTGGAGGTGGGATTCGTTTGGTAGAGGCCATCCTCCTTGGCCCTTTCAGCCAGCACTTCAGGTTTCTCATGGAGCTTCAGGTGGTCGTGATTCTCACATGCAGTATTCTGATCAGCATCCCTACAGTGCACTACCATCTCCTATTAGCGTACCGCCGCTCCGGAGTTTTTGGGGTGGTCATTTAGGTTGCTAGGGTCAATCTCAGTTTCCTCATCCGCATCACTCGAGTGTGTGCTATGAATATGGTGAGTATTGTCATATCGGGAGGGCTTGTCCCAAGTTGGTGAGTACTCAGTCGCAGCAGCAAGGTTCCCGTGCTTTGGTTCAGGCACAGTGTGTTCAATAGTCCCCTAGCTAGCTAGAGGTGGAGGTAGATGTGCTAGAAGTGGAGGTAGAGGTACTAGAGGTGAAGCTCAGGCAGCTCGAGGTAGAGGCCAGCCATCGACAGGTCGTCCTAGGGATGTAGTCCAGGGTGGTGGGCCAAACCTCGATGTTTTGCTCTTCCATCCAGGCCTGAGGCTGAGGCTTCCGATGTTGTTATCACAGGTACCGTTCTAGTTTGTGGCAGAGATGCTTCAGTTTTATTTTATCTAGGTTCTACCTACTCCTATGTGTCGTCTTATTTTTTACCGTATCTGGTCATGTCTAGTGATTCCTTCAGTGCTCTTATTTATGTGTTTACACCGGTGGGTGATTCTATTGTGGTAGATCGAGTCTATCGTTTGGGTGATTGGAGGTCTTGAGACTCGTTTAGATTTGGTGCTTCTGGACATAGTTGATTTCAATGTTATATTGGGGATGGACTAGTTATCACCTTCCCACGCTATCTTGTGTTGTCCTACCAAGACTGTGTGACCTAAGCCTTATCGCATCTACCTCGTTTAAAGTGGAGAGGGACTCATGGTCATTCTACCCATAGTGTTATCTCTTATGTAAAGGCTCAACGTATGGTCGAGAAGGGGTGTTTTGCCTATTTGGCTTATGTTCGCGATTGTAGTGTGTTCGAGAGTTTTCTAAGGTATTACTTTAGACTTGGCGGGTATTCCACCCGATAGGAATATTGACTTTTGCATTGATTTGGTTTCGGGCACGAAACACATTTCTATCCCGCCGTATCATATGGCCCCGCCTGAATTGAAAGAGTTGAAGGAGCAATTGCAAGACTTGCTTGAAAAGGGTTTTATTTGACCTAGTGTTTTCCTTGGGGTGCACCGGTGTTGTTCGTTAAAAAAAAGGTCAATGAGAATATGTATTGATTATCGACAATTGAACAAGGTTACAGTCAAGAACAAGTATCCGCTGTCGAGGATTGATGATTTTTTTGATCACCTTCAGGGTGCCAAGGTATTTTCAAAGATTGACTTGATATCTCGCTACTATCAGTTGATGATTAGGGCATCTGATGTCCTTAAGAAAGCTTTCCTCACTCGATACAGGAATTATGAGTTCTTAGTAATGTCATTTGGTTGACAAATGCCCCAGCAGCTTTTATGGATTTGATGAACCAAATGTTCTGGCCTTATTTGGATTTGTTCGTGATAATCTTCATTGATGATATTTTGATATATTCCCGCAGCCGGGAAGAGCACGACCAATAACTTAGAGTGGTTCTTCAGACTCTGAGGGATAGTAAGTTATATGCTAAGTTCTTTTAGTGAGAGTTCTGGTTGAGCTCAGTTGCATTTATGAGTCATGTTGTATCAACTTGATCCGAAGAAGATCAAGGAAATCAAGAATTGTCCTAGACCAACATCAGCTACAGAGATTTGGAGTATCTGGAGATTAGCAGGCTACTATAATCGATTTGTGGAGGAGTTTTCATCTATTGCAACCCCGATGACCAAGTTGATCCAGAAGGGTACCCAATTCAGATGGTCAGATGAGTGTGAGTCGAGCTTTTAGTAGCTCAAAATAGCTCTGACTATGGCACCTGTGTTGGTTTTGCCACAATTTCAGGGCCTTATACAATATATTGTAATGCGTCTCGTATTGGGTTCGGTGTAGTGTTGATGCAACATAGATAGGTCATTCCCTATGTTTTGCGGCGCTTGAAGATTCATGAGAAGAACTATCGGGTTCATGATTTGGAGTTGACAACCATTTTTCACGGATTGAAGATTTGTAGGTACTTTCTGTATTGCGTGGCATGTGAGGTGTTCACGGATCACAAGAGTCTTCAATATTATTTCAAGCAAAATGAGTTGAATTTGAGGCAGAGGGGGTGGTTGGAATTATTTAAAGACTATGATATAACCATCTTATATCATTTCGGAAAGGCCAATGGGGTGGACGATGCTTTGAGTAGGAAGTCAGCCAGTATGGGCAGTCTCGCTTATATTCCGATCGGTGAGAGACGATTTGTTTTGGATGTTCAGGCTTTGGCCAATCAGTTTGTGAGGCTAGATATTTATGAGCCCAGTCGCGTGTTACCTTGCACGTTCGCTCTTTCTTCCTTGTTGGAGCATATTCTTGATCGGAAGTATGATGATCCCCATTTTTGTGTCCTTAGAGACACGGTGCAGCAAGGAGGTGCCAAGCAGGTTACCTTAGATGATGATTGAGTTTTGACATTGCAGGGTAGAGTTTGTGTGACTAATATGGATGGACTCCGAGAGTTGATTTTATAGAAGGCCCATAGCTCCAGGTACTTTATTCATCCGGGCGCCGTGAATATGTAACAAGATTTGCGGCAGCATTATTGGTGGCGGAGAATCAAGAAGGATATTGTTGCATATGTGGCCCGGTGTCTGAATTGTCACCATTTTAAGTATGAGCATTAGAGGCTCGTTGGTTCATTTTAGAGGATTGAGCTTCCGAGTGGAAGTGGGATTGGATCACCATGGATTTCGTTGTTAGACTCTCGCAGACTCGGAAGAAGTTCGATGCAGTACGAGTCATTGTTGATTGGCTGACCAAGTCAGCGCATTTCATTCCTGTGGGAGTCTTCTATTCTGCTAAAAGGTTGGCTAAGATCTATATCCAGGAGATTGTTTTCCTTCATGGTGTGCCTGTGTCTATCATTTCGTATCGAGGTATGCAGTTTACCTCGCATTTCTAGAGAGCGGTTCAGCGAGAGTTAGGCACACGGGTTGAGTTGAGCACGTCATTTCATCCCCAGACGTACGGGCAGTCCGAGCAGACTATTTATATTTTAGAGGAAATGCTCCGAGCTTGTGTCATTAACTTTGGAGGCTCGTGGGATCAATTTTACCTTTAGCGGAGTTTGCCTACTACAACAACTACCAATCCAGTATCCTGATAGCTCCTTATGAGGCTTTATATGGTAAGCAGTATTGGTCTCTGGTTGGATGGTTTGAGCCGGAAGAGTCTCAATTGTTGGGTATTTATCTGATTCAGGATGCTTGGATAAGGTTAGGATCATTCGGGATAGGCTTCGTACAGCTCAATCCAGGCAAAGAGTTATGCCGGACGCAAGGTTCGAGATTTATCTTTCATGGTCGGTGAGCGGGTATTTCTTCGAGTGTCGCCTATGAAGGGTGTGATGAGATTTGGGAAGAATGGAAAGCTTAGCCCTAGGTTCATTGGTCCGTTTGAGATTCTTGATCGAGTGGGAGAAGTGGCTTATAGACTTGCATTGCCGCCGAAATTATCAGCCGTGCATCCAATGTTTCATGTTTCCATGCTTCAGACGTATCATGGCAATCCATCCCTCGTGTTAGATTTAAGCACTGTCCAGTTGGATAAGGACTTGTCCTATGAGGAGGAGCCGGTAGCAATCCAAGACCGGCAGGTTTTTCAGTTGAGATCGAAAAGTTTTCCTTCGGTTCGTGTTCAGTGGAGAGGTTAGCCTTTTGAGGTATCGACCTTGGAGTCCGAGTCCGATATGCGGAGCCGTTATCCCCATATTTTCCCTGACTCAGGTACCTCCTTCTTATGTCTGTTCGAGGATAAACGGTTGTTTTAGTGGGTCATCACTTGCTTTTAAATTGAATTATGTGTTCGAAAGCTTTAAAACCTCTTTTAGCATCGCCTCGATTTGCGTACATAATCCGGGCGCATAGCCGAAAAGCATAAATAAGAAAATCTATGAAAAATGATAAATTTTGACTATAAAATAAGTTAGTTTGACTTCAGTCAATATTTTGGGTAAACGGACCCGAGCCCGTTATGTCACGGTCCTAGATGGTCCGTATGCAAAAATAGGAATTGGGTCTATGCCCCAAATCGAATTTTGAAGTCCCAAGCCTGAGAAATAAATCTTTTTAAAGAAAATTATTTTTTGAAATTTTTTAAAGGATTTGGAAATGAATTTTGATAAGAACATATTGGTATCGGGACAGTATTTTGGTTCCAATGCCCGGTACAGGTCTTATTAAATAGTACTATGAAGTTTGGTAAGAAACGGAATCCATTTGACGTTGTTCGAGTTGATATTAATGATGTTAAGTTGGTGATTTGATCGCATGGATAAGTTTATATTGTGTTATTAAGTTAGTACGCTTGTTTGGTTTTGAGCCTCGAGGGCTCGGGTGTGTTTCGGATGTGTTTCGGAAGGTTTTTGGAACTCAAAAAGCTGCAAGTTTTTGATGTTCAGTGCCTAGGGATTTTACTCTTTGCGTTCGCGTGGTTCCTCTCGCGAACACATAAGGAAAATCTCCAAGGTGCCATATTTATTCTTCGTGAACACGAAGCATGACACGCGAATGAGAGGATGGGGGTGGGGGAGACCCTTCATGAACGCGTCCATGCACTCACGAACGCGTAAGGTAAAGGCCTGGGGAGGGGTCACCACATTTTGCATTGCGAACGCGACCATTGGCCCACTAATGCGTAGGCTTGAGGATCCAGAGCTTCGCGAACGCTATCCTCTTATGGGAACGTGAAGGTCTGTCATTCATAACTTATCGCGAACACGATGACCAAATTCCGCCCAGTCATTTTAAGTTTAAAAACGGTAGCCACTACGGGATTTTCACCAAAATTCATAACTTGTTCATCTTAACTCCAAATTGAGCAATTAGTGAAAGGGGATTTCACCACCAATTCATAGGTATGTAATCTTAGACTCATTTTCTTCAATTTCCATTAACACCCATTGGTTTTCTATGCTTAAATCATTGGATTAAGTGTAGAAAATTAGATATTTGAGTAGAGTTAGGGATTTTTGATTATTTGGGAATTTAATACGTTTTAAGGCCGGATTTCAATACAAATTATATATTTGGGCTCGTGGGTGAACGGGTGATTGGGTTTTGGTCCAAACTTTGTATTTTGACGAGGCGGGCCCGGGGTCGATATTTGGCTTTTTGGGAAGAATGATTAGAAATCTATAATTAAGTATTGGAATTGGATTGTTTAGCATTTATTGATGTTATTAAGTCGATTATGAATAGATACGATTGATTTTGAGCCAAATTCGAAAGGAAAAACGGTGTTTTAGGCTTGAGTTGGCCGTGGAAGTTCGAGGTAAGTTTTCGGTCTAACCTTAGCTTGAGGGATTAGGAGTTGAGTCCTATTTGCTATTTGCTTCTTGTTGAGTACGACGTATAGGCATAGTGATGGGTATCTATATGTTGTTTTCGAGCTTGACCATGAGTCTTAAATTGAAATTTATTGTGTACTGACATGATACTACGGATGCTTTAATTAATGATTCTCGATATTGGGCAAGAATTAGGTTTGTTTTCGTGGAAATATTTATGGTTGAGCATTCGTGTTAGCTGAGATGAGTAGAAGTTGAGTTAAGATTGGTCATAGATGATTCTCCCTTGCCGGGACGTATTTACTTTTACTGTTGAATCCCTTGCTGAGATAGTGTAGTGTATTATAAATCCCTTGCTGGGATACTTGGTATGGTTGTTGCTAAAGGTATATTAAATATGGACCGGGTTGCACACTGCAACAATATTAAATATGGATCGGGTAGCACGCTGCAACACTATTGAATACGGATTAGATTACACGTCGCAACAATGTTATATTGGATGGAGTTGCATGCTGCAACAATGTTATATTGGATTGGGTTGCACGCTTTCATAGTACTAAATATGGATCGGGTTGCACGCTACAACAAATGTTAGATTGGACCGAGTTGCACGCTGCAATAGTGTTAAATGACAAGGGATCGGGTTGCGTGCCGCAACAGTATTTTTATTTCCTTGATGTACATTCTGAGTTGTTCTCTCATTAAGTTGTCATCGGATTTGACCTTTTCCCCGCAACATGTGACCCCTCCCATTTAAATTGTTTACTCTTGTTATTTTTTGTTGTATATTATATAACTGCACAAGTTTTTCTAGAGTCTGGTCCTAGCCTCGTCACTACCTCGTCGGGTTTAGGCCAGGCACTTACATGCACATGGGGTCGGTTGTGCTGATCCTACATTATGTACTATGTGCACATACCGGAGCAGAATTTGGCCAGTAGCTCTTGGAGAGCCACCCTTCAGCCCATCAAGAGATCCCAAGGTAGTCCGGCAGGCGTCCATAGGCCCGACGTTCTCTTCTATTTCATTATTTATTCTAATTTCATCAGGTTCCGAGACATATTGTATTTATTTCAGTCGTTTGTTGTAGTACTCTTAGTCCGTCCATGAATATTGTGACATCAGATTCCGAGTAGAGGGGTATATTGGTTTTTTAGTACTGGTTTGGTTATTTTTAGCTGTTTAAGTCTTCTGCTTATTTCTGTTCATTGTAAATTTTAAAATGTTGATTACCTACTAATTCAAGTTGTTCAAAAGGATTAAAATGAAAGAGTTATAATTTATATACTTTGTGGCTAGTCTAACTTCTACGAGTATATGCCATCACGACTCCTGAAGGTGAAAATCTGGATCGCGACAGATGGTGGATTAATGTGAATTTCCTTATTGATCTTTCTAACTATAATGTTGTTTGTTGTTGTTGTTGCTGATCATTCTGACTATGCTTGCTGCTATTTTTATTTTTTGTTTAAAGAAGATACTGTTTCTTTCTTGCCATATATAGTAAACTGCAACAAACTAAAGTCATTCTACATAAGCTGCTCCTCCACTTCTTCCTTTTGCTACTCTTTCTATCCATGCCAGTTCTTCTTGACATTTCAGCTTATTTGTCTGTATTCCTCTCCAATGTAGCAGTTGCTGCCATATTGTTCTTGTCATTGCGCAATCAAAAAACAAATATTGAACTGTTTGAGTCTCTTGTTGACATAGTGAACATGTGGTCTCTATATTTATTCCCCATCTTGTTAATCGTTCCTTTGTTGCCCTCCTTTCCATAATTACAATTCTCAATATGAAAATCCATTTTGGAAGTCTAGAATTTTTACATATTAATTTCCTCGAAGTTATATTCTGAAACTCCCACTGCATGGTTTTATACATTTGTTTGATTGAGAAATTATTCATCCTCTGCACCTCTTCTCCAGTGTAACCAACATTTTCAAAGTAATTCTTTCCCCTGAAAATATGTTGAATGACCCAAGATATAGTCTCAAGTGTTGTACTCCATACGTATTCTGTTTATATAATAAGCATTAATCCATTATATTGTAGTTTCTCCTTCTGCTTGCATATGTTCAATATTCACTTGCAAATATAATTAATTTAGTTTTTGAAAGATTTCCAAAACAAAAATTTCTAATCCCGAATATAGTTTAAAACTTCTATTTGGGCCAAATCATGACTATTTTGGGACTTTTTAGCCGTAAAAAGAAGAATAAAAAGTGCTTTTTAATATGTCAAAACTTGTCCCATAATTCATATCCAAACACATATTCAATTTCAAATCAAACTTCACTCAATACAGCTTTTTAAAAAATAATAATAATTGGGAATCTATGTCCAAACAAGTCCTAAGAAAATTGTTCATTCCACCACATTCTTAAATAGTTCATCTAAGTTAAATTTGTATATATTTGTACATTGATTTCTTAATTTTTTTAGAGTTATACACATACAAAAGGATTATTATAGCGCACTTTTTATATTAAAAATCAATTAAAAAAATTTTTAACAGCATAGTAAAGAAAAAATAATTTGACTCCAAAAATATAGTGTCATATGAAAGTAGACAAAGGAAAGTATTCTTTAATATGTTTTCTCCAAATGGAAAAATTTGAAGCTTCATTTGTCTTAACACATTAGAAGAAAATCGACATGGAAAATGTTTGACTCAAATGAAATAAGAATCTCTCTGAACAAATCAATCGAAAAGGAAGGGGTAAATCTTAGCTAAGTATAATAAGTACCACATTAAGTAATGAAGATGTGATTGACAATAGAATTTCTCCTGCTCTCAGATAATATTTTTTTACAAAGTCCCCCCCCCCCCCCCCCCCCTCCCCATGAAGCCCTTCATCTCCCTTATATACTAAGAGAGACTCTCCTAGTTTGTTAAAGACAACTCCTAGGTATATTTGATAAAATATTTCCAATGTCCCCTAATAGGCTTACAATGTTACAAGGGTCGTACATTATTCTTTTTTGTAATAAGGTCGTTTCTTTTGGTATGTTGGCTTGAAAAGGTCTGATATTTTGTCATGTTTGCCGTTGGTCATGGTGGTCCAAATTCGGACCCATAGAGTTAGTCCCTCTGTTTGTCGGAGTTGCGAATGGATGCGTCCTCGATGAGAGGACTTCATACACTCTCTTGAAGGAATTTGACCCATCTGAATGTTATGATACGGTCAATGAGGGATGGTCATCACATTCAATAAAGCAACAGGCGGTACTTTCCATCGGGAAGTGATGACAGCTCCATGCGCGTCATCATTATGCGGATATTCAAGACAAGGATTTGACGGCTTGATGCTTTAATTTGATGCATCTTTAAGACCTGCCACCTCGATTCTGGCACCACCCAACCCGATAAATAGGTGGGTATTTGTATTCCTGAAGAACTTTAGCCATTTCTTGCTCGAAGGACCTCTTTCACTCTTCCTCGTTTGCTCTCATATTCTCCTGTTTCTTCTTTCATTCTTTGCTTGCGGCTTCCACCTTCTTATTCCTTGTTGGTGATCCTTTGATCAATACTATGTCAAAATCTCGTCGTTCTCATGAAAAGGTTTCTGAGGCTGCTTCACCATCCACAGTGCCCCCCTCTGATAGTGGGGATGTGGTGGTAGAAGAGGGTGACTACCCTCTTACAGTGGGGGATTTATTACCGAGACATCCACTTGGAGTGACTTCCTCAAGGACCCTCCTCCCACTCTGAACCCCGTTCTTTCTGAGACTGATCAAGTCTATATCAACATCCTTTATATAAAGTATGACATTCCCGCCCATGTAGAAATGGTTTTGGCGGGAGGGGATTACGTGGATGTCCGTAGATCGGGATACTGTGCTTTCTACAATTATTCCTTTACGATTAGCTACACTCTTCTTCTCTTTCGTCTAGTAGAGGAATTCTGTAGATTCTATCAGGTTTGTCCAGCACAACTGTCTCCGTATACGCTCAAGGTGCTTCTGCTACTGACCAAGTATGCGGAATTGGCAGAACGCGACGTCTCTATCCACCACCTTCTACACCTATTCACGCCTAGCTTTTTCAGGGGTACCATGGTGCATTTGAGACTTCATGGTGCGAAAAGGGCTCATGGTTGGTACGGATGACCGAGTGAGCTGTAAGTTTTGGCACAAGTACTTCATTTTCAAGACTAAGCACATCGTCTATGATCCTGCCAGATTCCCAGAGTGGTGGAATGAGAGACATAGGTGTCATTGCTAATTTTGTTCTCTTTTCTCTTGTATTTCCTATAAAGCTAATTTTCTTGCCATTTCTAGCTATAGGCCATTTTCCTCGCCCTATTGCGGGCCTCGGGTATTGGGTAGCCTGTCTGTTACCCCATACAGCAGAAAACTCAAACTTGGCCCGCCTTCGTGAAGCAATACGGCCCTAACGTTTTTATAGATAAATTTCGTACTTTACTGCTTTATTGGTTGCTTGACTGTATTTTAATGTTATGATCCTTTGTGATGACAGGTCGAGGAGCTTCATGGTTGATGCCATTTTGTCGGGGAGAACTCCCCAAGTGGAAGGAGTTGACCTAGGGGCCGGCTCAAAGTGCTCTGTTTAGGGCATAACGTCGTCTAACATTGGGGGACAATGTGTTGGGGGTGGACACTCAGGTTCTGATATCGACCTAGAGTAGATTTACGAATTTGCGGGTCGTCATACCCACATGGAGGTGAGGACGGACTGATATGGCCATCATGTGGTCGTTCTGGAGAGCTACAACTTATTGTTGAATAGTGAGCAGGTGGCATTGCCTCTGGCTTCCCTGTGTGTTGTTCTTGAAAGTGAGATGCTAAGGGCGATGACCGAAGTGGAGTTATCTCAGAAGGTTGCTGGTATGGCCCTGCAGGTAGGTGCCTTTCCTTCGTTTCCCCCCTTCTTTTTCATGCCATTGGATTGGTATGTTAATTGTCGCTTTATATTTTGCTTCTAACTTCTGCCCTTTTCTTTCGTCAGACCTTCATCCTCGAGGCGAAGAGGGATCGTCCAGAGAGAAGAAGGACGGGTCTTTATAAGAAGATGTTGCCCAAGTATCTGCAGCATTGATCGAGCGATGTCCAATATTTATCGTCAGGACCCTAAGTTTCATGTGTTCCATGAAGAGCTTAAACATCAAGAGGTCCAATTTGAGCACCAGATAGAGTACCTGAGGGAGAGGGACGAAGAGCTTTTGAGGGTCATCACCGGTAACAGTTAATTGGAGGCCTCTCTCAAGGCGAAGGAGGATGAGCTCGAATTGAGCAAGGGGGTAACAGTTGAGAACATTGACTTGCAGGCAAAGGTTTACGGCTTGACCGCTAAGTTGAATGTCAGGGTAGGTTAGGTAGAGAGGCCTAGAGGCGAGTTAAACATTAGCGTCTTGGAGGCAACCATTTCTCAATCGGCATCTTTGGAAAATACCCTCCTTATATTCAGGTCGAAATTGTCTGGGGAGACGGAATCCTCTAGTCATCGGGTTGCAGGATTCAAAGGGAATATTAGAGAATTGGAGGCTGATCTGGCTACACTAAATGATCAAATGGCCTCGTTGAGGGCAAATGTGGTGAATCGATGCTTTCAGCCTTCCATGTCTCATTGTATAGCTGACCCGGCCGTGCCTCGTCATTTATATGAGTTATGGGTTCACGTTAAGGCCCGACTGGATGTTTATAGGGCTTTTTTTGTCGAGTGAAGAGTGTCCAAGGTGGAGCTTGAGATCGTTTGTATTGCAGCTTGTGCGGCTCGTGAGGAATACAGGTGTGACCCTCATACTCCGGACGGGGGCGATATTAAGTCTGATGATGCGAGTCATCTTGCTTCGGATTCATGATACATGGATGCTTATCCTACTGGGGACGATATGTAGACACTGTTTGTACTTACTTTGTTTAGGGATTTTTGTACGGGTCGTACTTGGTCCTGTTTGTAGGAGCAAACATAAATGATGTTTTGCTGTAATATAAGATTTTCTTTTGTTGGCTCGTTTCTTCTTGAACTTATCGGGCACGTGATATTTTTTTGACACCTTTGGCTATTGGGATGTTACTTCAAACTGTCATCGAAATAAAGTCCCGTCGTGGTTCGAACGAGGTCTAGGCCATGTCATCATTGATCGTCTTGGCCATTGGGATGTTCCTTTAAACTATCGTCGAAGTAGAATCTTTTCATGGTTCGAATGAGATTGAGCTTATGTAGTACTCGATGGCCTTGGACATTGGGATGTTGCTTCGAACTATCGTCAAAGTAGAATCTCGTTGTGGTTCGAACGAGGTCGAACTTATGTTGTTGTTAATGGTCTTGACAATTAGGATGTTGCTTTAACTATCATCGAAGCAGAATCATGTCGTGGTGTGAACGAGGTCGAACTTATGTTATCATCGATGGTCTTGGCCATTGGGATGTTGCTTTAAACAATCGTCGAAGTAGAATCCCGTCGTGGTTCGAACGAGATCAAAATTATGTTATCGTCGATGGCCTTTGCCATTGGGTTGTTGCTTCAAACTATCATTAAAGTAGGATCCCGTCGTGGTTTGAACGAGGTCAAACTCATGTTGTCATCGATGGCCTTGGCCATTGGGATGTTTCTTCGAACTATCGTCGAAGTAGAATCCCATTGTGGTTTGAGCGAGGTCAAACTTATGTTGTCATCGATGGCCTTGGCCATTGGGATGCTGCTTCAAACTATCATCAAATTAGAATCCTGTAATGGTTTGAACGAGGCCGAACTTGCGTTGTCGTCCATCCCCTTGGCCATTAGGATATTGCTTCAAACTATCATCGAAGTACAATCCCATCGTGGTACAAACGAGGTTGAACTTATGTTGTTCTTGATGACCTTGGCCATTGGGATATTTCTTCGAACTATCATCGAAGTAGAATCCCATTGTCGTTCGAACGAGGTCAAACTTATGTTGTCGTCAATGTCCTTTTCCATTGGGATGTTTCTTCGACCTATCGTCGACGTAGAATCTCGCCGTGGTTCAAACAAGGTCGAACTTAGATTGTCGTTGATGGCCTTGTCCATTATTTGTTTGGAGATTCGGTCATACTCCCGTAAGAATATATGATTTTGCTTATGTAATGGAGACAAGAATCACATGTTTGCTCTGCATATATAACAAAGATTTGACTAAGTTCTTGTGAGAATCACATGTCGATTCTGCATGTATAATGGAGATCCATTTATATATATAATGGAGATTTGGTTAAGTTCTTGTGAGAATCACATGTCGATTCCGCACGTATGATTGAGATCCACTTATACATACCCAGTCTCTTCATTACTTTGATATGGAGAACCTGTTAACAGGTCGAGGTAATGAACAACACTTCGATCCTTGATGTATCTCCTCTGCCGCCTCGTTAAAAACCTCTCCGGGAAAACGTGATTGGGAAAAAACCCGGATGAGGGAAAAAGAGTACGACTTAGGCGACGCCTCAGAAATGGAAGAACTTGAGATGGGCAACGTTCTAGTTATGTTGGAGTATCTTTACCTCCATTATTTCTAACTGGAATGCTCCTTTGTTTGCTGTAGCTGTAATTTTGTACGGTCCATCCCAGTTTGTTCCCAGTTTTCCTTCGTTAGGGTCTTTTGAAGCTTGTGTATTAGCCTTGAGGACGTAGTCTTCGACTTTGAGTGGTTGTACCTTGGCTCTCTTATTGTAGTATCTTTCTACTTGATGCTTTTGAGCCACCATTTTTATGTGGGCCATGTCTCTTCGTTCTTCAGCTTCATCTAGGTCCTGTAACCTATTTTCGTCGTTACCTATTCCTCTCTCGTTGGAGTATCTCAAACTAAGCTCCCCGACCTCGACGGGTATAACTGCATCGGTTCCGTAGACTAGCAAATGTGGTGTTTCTCATGTGCTAGTTTTTGGCGTAGTATGGTATGCCCATAATATTTCTACTAGCAGTTCAGGCCATAACTCTTTAGCTTCCTCAAGCTTGTTTTTCAACATATTCAGTATCGTTTTTTTGGAGGACACGGCTTGACCATTGGTGGCAGAGTGGTATGGCGTGGAGTGTATTCGTTTGATGTGCCATTTTTCAAAGAACTCGGTCGTCCTTTTTCTGATGAACTGAGGACCGTTGTTGCATCTGATTTTTTTGGGGATTCCAAAATGGCATATGATGTTTTTCCATATGAAGGCGATGACCTCTTGCTCATGTACCTGGGTGTATACACCTGCTTCCACCATTTAGAAAAGTAGTCAGTTAAAACTAAGAGGAAGCATACTTTACCTTGCCCTGCTGGGAGGGGGTCGACTACGTCCATTCCCCACTTTATGAACATCCATAGCAAAGTGACATAGTGAAGGAGTTCCCCTGGTTTATGTATCATAGGGGTGTACTTTTGATATTGTTCACACTTCTTGACGTAGTCAGCTGATTCTTTTTCATGGTGGGCTAGAAGTACCCGGCCGCGGATAAGGCATCGGATGAGGGCGCGATTTCCTATATGGGAGCCGCACTGCCCTTCATGTAATTCATCTAGTACCTGCCTCGTTTGGTGCGGTCCAAGGAATTTGTCTAAGGGACAACAGAACATTCTTTTGTAGAGATCGACGTTCACTAGGCTGTACCGGGCGGCCTGTACCCGGAGTTTTTTTGCCTACATTTTATCTTACAGGAGTATTCAATCCTACAAATAGAAAACGAAGCGGATACGCCAGTCCCAATTTAAGTTTATATAATGTACCTCGATGTGGTCTATCACGGAATGAAGTAGGGTGACCACGTTTTCCTTGTTGATATTTTTAGCACCGCAGCTAGTTTAACTAGGCCGTCCACTTTGATATTTTGTGCCCTGGGTATTTGGTCGAGGTGGCATTCATCAAACTTTGGCAATAATTTGTGGATTTCTAACTGGTTCTGTTGTAGCCTCCGTTCTCTAATTAGGAAAGTCCTGGTGACCTGATTCACTACGAGTTGGGAGTCGCAGTAGAGGACGAGTCGTCGAGCACCATATTTGAGGGCTAACTTCAAACCTGCAACCACAACCTCATACTCGGCTTCGTTGTTAGTCACCTCGGGCCATCGTATGGACTGGAGAATTACTTCGCCTGTTGGGACCTCGAGGACGAGTCCCAATTTTGATCCCGAGGTGTTAGATGCACTATCGGTGCATAGGATCTAGAGTTCTATACGTGTAGAAGAACGTACCTACGAGTCTACGAGTTGAAGAATTTATGGCATCTATCCGAGGATCCTGAAATGGACCTTGATAAGGTAGCTATTCGTCCCGTTAGTCTCTGCACTTTCTTCTTACTGGTCAGTTTCTCTGATATAGTATCGATCTTGATTTGATCTGGGCTGACCTTGATTCCCCTTTGTGATACTATGAATCTGAGGAATTTTCCAAAAGCTATGCCGAAGAAGCATTTTTTGGGATTCAATTTCATGTCGTACTGCCTTAGTATTTCGAATGCTTCTGTCAGATGGCCAATATGGTCCTCTTTATTTGTCGACTTTACCATCATATCGCTGATGTAGACCTCCATGGTCTTACCGAGTTGTCCTTTGAACATTTTGGTGACTAACCTCTGATATGTGGCCCCTGCATTCTTAAGCCCAACGGGCATCACCTTATAGCAGTATGTCCCTTGATGGGTGATGAAGGTGATCTTTTCTTGATCTTCCTCAACTGTTAGAATCTGGTTATACCGGAGTAGGCATCTAAGAAGCTTAGTAATTCATGCCCTACTGTTGCATCGATAAGTTGGTTGATGTGAGTTAATCGAAAGGAGTACTTGGGAGTTGGGACATGCTTTGTTAAGGTCGGTGAAGTCCACGTACATCATCCATTTCCCGTTCTTATAATTTACCATGACCACATTGGCGACTCATTGGGGGTATTTAAATTCCCTGATGGAACCGTTGGCGAGTAATTTATCAACCTCCTCGCTTACTACGTCATTTATTGCAACATTGAATTTTCTCCTTAATTGCCGAACCGGCGGATAAAGTGGGTCGACATTCAGCCTATGTATGGCGATGTCCCTTGGGATTCCTTGCATATCTGAGTGGGAGAAAGCAAACAAATCAGAATTGTTAGTTAAAAACTCGTGATACTTGCCTAGCTCTGAAAGGTTTTGTCCAATGTAAGCCTTTTTTGTGTTATCGTTGTTGTCCAATTGGACGACGTCGAGCTTTTCTACGGTGGCATTGCAAGGCTTATACAATATCGGGATCCCTGATGGCTTCGGCCTGTATGTCAGGTTTGGTACCTGGAACGGCTGATTGCTATGCTTCTAGACTTTCCCCTTTTAGTTGTTTGGTGTGTGTATAGTCCTAAGCGATTCGGTAGCACTCTTGGGCGGCGTGTGGTTCACCTGAGATACTATATATCCCCCATGGGGTGGGAAATTTGATTACTTGGTAGAAGAGTAAGGGGATGGCTCACATGGCATGTATCCATGATCATCCTATGATGGAGATGTAAGTCGTCTCCTAGTTCATAACATGAAATGTTGTTTCCAGGGAGACGCCTCCGGCCAAAACAGGTAGCACTATTTCTCCGGACATCCACTCCACTGCATTGCTAAAACCTGTTAGTGTTATGCAACGTGGTATTATCCTATCCTCGAGCGTCATTTGCATGAGAACTTGAAGGTGGATGATACACGAGCTGTTTCTGTCGTCTACAATGATTCTTTTAACATTAGTGTCAGCAATACGTAAAATTATAACCAGGGCATCATAGTAAGGAAAAGACAAACTGTCGGTATTTGACTTATCGAAGATGATACTATCTTCAAGGTCGTTATACCGTTTATGGGCGACTGTCTGTTTGAGTTTGTGTGTGGTGGTGAACTTATCATGGTTGATTACCATGTCATTGCCACTATCGATGATTATTTGTATGGTACGCGCTGGCGAGGGTGGCTTTGGAGGTCTTTTGGATGGGTTGTGTCCTCGAGCGAAATTGGATCTTCCCTTATCGCTTAGCAGTTCTTTCAGGTACCCCTGGTTCAACATCCTGACTACTTCTTACTGCAAACCTATGCAATCTTTGTTCTTGTGTCTCTTTCTTGGTGGAATTCACATAGGACATTGGATCTTTTGGCGCTTGGGTCTAATTTTATTTTCTGCGGCTACTGTACCTTGGTGCCCAACTTTTCCAATGCATACACTATCTCTGAAGGGGAAACACATAAATTATGAGCAGATAGTAATGGAGGCATACCTCTTTCACTCCGAAAGAGACAATGTGTCGTGGCACAGCGTCCGCATGTCATGGAGGGGGCGGGTTGGATATACGGATATAGGGTTGAGGCCTTTCTCGATTAAAATGTGGTGGTTGATCTCTTCACCTTCATTACGTCAGTGTCTCCTTATCTCGATCTGTACTGACGTTAATCGCTGGACGCGACCCGTTTAAGTCTTCCTCATCTGCCCTTACCTCGGTGCACATGCATTGTGAATTTTTTCCCATTTGGTTGGGGTATCTTATGAGTCTACTGAGCAGTTTTTTGGTTGCCTTTGATCCGTTCCTGTTTAACCCATTTTGAAATTCTTCTACCGCCATCCCTTCTGACACGTTCAGTAAACTCATCCTTACTCCATTGAATCGGGCCAGGAAATCCCAAAGTCCCACACCATCATTTATCGGACGGTGAAGATGTCGTTGACCCTAGTTTTGGCCTTTTTTTCTCATGCGTAAGTGGTGATGAATTTATCTGCCATCTCTTCAAACGTCGATATCGATCGCGAGGGTAACTGGGAGTACCATGTTAATGTTCCCCTTGTCAAAGTCTCGCCGAACCTTTTAAGCAGCTGCGACAGTACTTGTTCTTTCGATAGATTATTACTTTTTACTACAGTAACATAGTGGATTAGGTGATCCTTCGGATTCGTGGTCCCGTCGTATGTTTTCAAGTAGGGTGGCATCTTGAAGGTCTTTGGAATGGGGTGAGGAGCAGCCCTTTCATTGTATGGTTGTTCGAAAAATCGACCCACGTCGCGTTTTATCAATAGCTTCAGAGCACCTGATATTTTTATCAACCCTCTCTTGATGTTCCTTCATTTGGTCGTGGAGCGTTTTGTTCTCATTTTCCATGTCTTCCATTTTCTTCAAGATACCGTTGAGTGCATCGCCACTTGCATTAGTAATAGTACGGGTGTTGCATGTTCGTATAGCGCCTGGCTCATTGGCGGCAACCATGATTTTTATAGGTGTGACGTCTTTGACATCTCTTTGAGTGGGTTTCTCGAGCATGTCGCTAAGAGCACTCGTTAACCATTCTTCTAGCTGCTTCTTGACGACTGGTGGTGCTTCCGTCACCGTGGATGTTGACACTTTCCTTTCACGCAAGATCGTTAGATATCCGTGCAAAAGGGGTGGTTTCGCCCTTCGGTGTGGCGTTTGGCGTTGTATTTTCATTGTTTTCTCTACCGGCCAAGTTGAGGAAATTCAGGAGGCTGTTCGCGACATCCGCTGCTGCTTTTAGCCTAGCTTCTCCTTTTTCAGCCATTGTTGGTTCTTATGAAGTATTAAGAGAAATAGTTATCGTTTTCAGAATCTAGATAAACAACTATGGTTTCAGCTATAGCGATCCCCACAAATGGCGCCAAATCGTTTGACTCAAAAGATATAAGAATCTCTCTGAACAAATCATTCAAAAAGGAATGGGTAAATCTTAGCCGAGTATAATAAGTAACAGATTAAGTAAAATGAAGATGTGATCGACAATAGAATTTCTCTTGCTCTCAGATAATATGTTTTTACCAAGTCCCCCCCCCCCCTCCCCCCCCCCCCCCACGAAGCCCTTCATCTCCCTCATATACTAAGATAGACTTTCCTAGTTTATCAGACACAAACTCCCATGAATATTCGACAGAATATTCCCAATATCCCCTAACGGGTTTATAGTGTTACAAGGGTCGTATATTTTTCATTTTTATAATAAGGTCGTTTCTTTTGGGACGTTGGTTCGAAGATGTCTGATCGTTTGTTGTGTTCGCCGTAAGTCGGGGTGTGTCAAATTCGGACCCATACAGAAAATTCATCCGATTTTCTTTATAAACTAAGGGAGAGGAAAAAGAAGATATTTGTCTGCATGTGTTATATTAGATTTCGTATATGTCAAATCAGTATATTAGTGTACCTCTACGTATTCATAGGACAACAAATAGGACAGGTTTAGTGGAGTCGACTAAATTAATTCCAAATACAGCAAATTAAAAGTCATTTTTATACATTAATTATTATTCGACAGCCAAAGAGTCCAAAATTACAATAATTATTCAAAGAAGAATATTGTTCCAGGCAGGAACCTAACTTATTAGCAGACAAAACTAGGATCTTCTGTATGGTTTAGTACTTCAACTTGTTTAGATACCTAATTTTTATTCATTTTTCTAGTAATTACAAGCTACAACTTCCATCACCTTGACATCTAATTAAATTGTTCAACTTTCCCCTTTTACTGAGCAGCATTTATAATCATCACTTATATTTCTTCTTAATTTTACTTCTCCAGATTAATCAACCATATTTTTTCTTGATAAAATCAATGTTCAATGTTCTTAGTACTTATTCTAGGATTTACTTCTCTAGACTCTTGGATTTAATCTTTATAAAATTATGTTTAAGGTTCTTAGTACTTATTTCTATTTTTGAAGTTATGGACTTCAAATTTAATATTATTTAAGCTTTAGTAATTTTCCCATATGTAATTAAACTATATTTTATATCGAAAATATTGAGTTCAATTGAACTCATTACATTGAATATATATTCCATATACACAATGTTCTTTGTATCATGTAAATTAAATATAGAAGAATCGATCTAAATAGCTAGTCGTTCACTTAACCATTTAAAACTAAATAGCTGGCAGATGTATGTAGTACATGTATAATTCATGTATAGTAGGTGTATAATAACAATGTGTGATCAATGTATTATATATACCAATTAATGGGTGGAGTTAGAATATGGGGTACGGAATTCGGTCGAACCTAATAGCTTTAATTCTGTCCAAACCCTATATTTGTCTTTAAAAATATTATTTAATGTATAAAAATTATTAATTTAGAATGTAGTAACTTAAAAAGAGTAGAAGCTCAAACCCATAAAATTTAAATCTCAACTCCATTTCAACTGACTAAGAAAAAATTAAACAAATTTGACTCGACTATTTATATAAAAATACCTTAAATTTATTGAATCAAGATTGGGATGGGGCAAAGTTACAAGTAGAAGTTTCCAAATATGATGGTGTTATATAAATAAGGTCTGGACAGGTCAATGGTTTTTAAGAATGGTCTAAAATTCCTAGTGATTTCTCAATTCTTTTCTCCTGCTTTTCCTGCACCAGCAAAACAGCATGTTAATATAGTATTATTATATATAGAATTTGTGAAAGTATGGGCTAAGAGCCCGAAATCACGTGATGCCCCTCGATTTTCATGAATATATTCATTATTTAGCCCTCTCATATGTTTCTTTCTTCACTTATCCAATTTGTTTTCTTTTTTTCCTTGGTGCGAGTTACTTCACAAGCACTACTTACATTAATTTTACTCCAATTTCATATTCATAAATGATGATGTTAGCTATCTACCGTCATATTTCTCTATAATAGTCAATTTTTTATAAATTTTTTTATTATAGTGACTAAATATTCTTTAAAATTATATTATTATATATTTTGTCTATAACAATATTTTATTACAATAATAAAAAAAATCAGAATGAACGAAATTATTATAAAAAAGTTTGACGGAAGATGAGAACTTGAGCCTTGGTACGAAAAAGCATATGACAGTGATGATGCTCGACTTTGTTATGTAAGAATGTTTTTCTTCTTCTCTTTTTTGGTAAATTTGTTACATTTATAGGTCATGAAAAGAGAAATATTATTTGTTTAGAAGTAATATCTTCTCCATTCATTTTATGTGATACTCTTTATAGTGATCGTATTTCTATGGAAAGCTGTTTCATCTGATATTGCACATGTTACCCAGCCTTAATGACATTATGACGTATTAGATTATATGAAAATATAATCTGAAAGAAATGTGAAACTCTTCATTTGTTTCTTAAATTTTGTGATCAAAACATGACTAAATAAACTAGAGCGGAGAAATTACCTTTTTCTAGCGTGTCTTATGTGAAAAATCTCATTGGCTTTATCTGGTATGCTGTAATTTTATTCAAGAAAAGAGCATTTATCATGCAAAATGGCAAAAATACGCCGTGTAGCATCTTTGGATACCTATTCGGAAGTAAAAGCTTGTGACGTGTGTTAGTATTTGAAGCGTATTATCAATTATATTGTTAAAAATAAGGGTATTGTCTTATGATGGGTTAAAAAGACAGCTCAGCGCATTAAATTGCTTTCGTTATTCCTGGAGTCAAAGGAAAAATTGAATCTCAATGATCTATTGTATGAGCCTAACCCTATATTTCTGTAAGAATCTATTTTCATATCTCAAACCCGTAACATTTTGCTCATATAGCAACAACTTTACCGTTGATGCAAGAGGCTGATGATGGTTGTAACTGAACAGTCAACTATGTCCGGTGAAAACAAATGCTATGGACTCTTAAATTAGAAATACTCGCATAGTATAGAATTTTTAATGGAATAAATACTTGTTATAGGTCACAAATTTAAGGCATAGAGTCGTTGTACTCGATCCAAACATAGGTATGTGAAGCAGACTCAGGCTAAGATTCTGCTCGAGAAGATAACTGTACACATCTATTTGATGTAAAATCAATTGATTAAATAGAAACGAAAGACGATCGTATGAACCAGGAATTCCAGGTGGAAGAACTCTCGCTAGCGGATCTAATCTCATATCATTTTTATTGTTAGTATATTATATTTGTAAAATAATTCTAAAAATATAAATAAACATAAACATAAATGAGCATAAATAGAAATAAACATAAACAGAAATGAACAACGAAATAACAGAAAACCAATTTGACCCCACTGCATTCACATTGTTTCCTTAAGGAATTTAATCCACTTCTGCTACCAAAGGTTATGAATTATTTCCTCCCAGGATAGGACGAATTACACACTGGTGTAGTGGTACTTCAAACCCCAGTGTTTCAGCGAACACAAAGTTCGGTAGCAAATCACACTTACTGTTGCTTTACTTGATGCAAAAAGTATGCAAAAGAAAATGGAGAAACACAGTTGGACTGAAATATGAAGAGTTGCAAAACGCCCACACATAAATGTCATTACATAAATGGCTATTTACTCAACAATTAAGATGAAAATTGAAGAGGGTAGTTAATGTTTTATTATCAAAACAGAAAAACGGATTTTGGGAAGGGAGAAGATAATTGTACACATCTATTTGATGTAAAATCGATTGATTAAATAGAAATGAAAGACGATCATATGAACCAGGAATTCCAGGTGGAAGAACTCTCGCTTAGCGGATCTAATCTCATATCAATTTTATTGTTAGTACACTATATTTGTAAAATAATTCTAAAAATATAAATGAACATAAACAGAAATGAGCATAAATAGAAATAAACATAAATAGAAATGAACAACGAAATAACAGAAAACCAATTTGAGCCTACTGAATTCACAGTGTTTCCTTAAGGAATTTAATCAACTTCTGCTACCCAAGGTTATGAATTATTTCCTCCCATGATATGACGAATTACACACTGGTGTAGTGGTACTTTAAACCCCATTGTTTCAGCGAACACAAAGTCTGGTAGCAAATCACACTTACTGTTGCTTTATTTGATGCTAAAAGTATGCAAAAGAAAATGGAAAAATACAGTTGGGCTGAAATATGAAGAGTTGCAAAACACCCACACATAAATGTCATTACATAAATGGCTATTTACTCAACAATAAAGAGGAAAATCGAAGAGGGTAGATAATTTTTTATTATCAAAACAGAAAAACGTATTTGGGGAAGGGAGAAGATAATTGTACACATCTATTTGATGTAAAATCGATTGATTAAATGGAAACGAAAGACGATCGTATGAACCAGGAATTCCAGGTGGAAGACTCTCGCTTAGTGGATCTAATATAATATCATTTTTATTGTTAGTACACTATATTTGTAAAATAATTCTAATAATATAAATGATTATAAACAGAAATGATCATAAATAGAAATAAACATAAATATAAATGAGCCCACTGAATTCACAGTGTTTCCTTAAGGAATTTAATCCTCTTCTGCTACCCAAGTTTATGAATTATTTCCTCCAAGGATATGACGAATTACACACCGGTGTAGTGGTACTTCAAACCCCAGTATTTCAGCGAACACAAAGTTCGGTAGCAAATCACACTTACTGTTGCTTTATTTGATGCTAAAAGTATACAAAAGAAAATGGAAAACTTAGTTGGGGTGAAATCTGAAGAGTTACAAAACGCCCACACATAAATGTCATTACATAAATGGCTATTTACTCAACAATAAAGAGGAAAATTGAAAAGGGTAGTTAATTTTTTGTTATCAAAACAGAAAAACGGATTGGAGGATTTAATATTAATATTTATTTTAATATTAATATTTTATTATTAAAACAAATATTTAATAATATTTTCGTTAATATTTGACTATTAACAAATAAATTTGGTCCAAAAATCAATCAATCAATCGATCATTTGACCAAATCCAAAACCGAAGTCGAAGCCAAGCAGAGCGAGCGACGACGACGATGTTGCGAGGCTTGCCTACTTCTCAACTCGTTAAGAGCTAGAAGAAGAGCAATTTCTTATATACCCATAAAAACCTCTTCCTCTTCCAATATGGGACAATGTCTTTTTGTCGGGGAGAGGGGGGGGGGGGAGCTTAAAATTTCACTCAAAAATTTTATTTTTCTCCATTTCTCATTCACCTTCTTTAAGTATTTAATATAATTAAGTACATAAACCAACAATCCCCTACATGAATGGAAAATGGCTATATTACGGAAAAATGCATGAAAAACTGTGTGATTCGCAGGCAAAGATTAATTACATCTGGATAAGTAGGTTTGCCTTTGAACTTTTCATAGTGAACTTATGTCAGATATACTCGATCTCACATAACCAACCGCTAACCGCCTTTGATTCTCATTGTTATTTTCGTTTCAGCCATGAACACCGCCTGATTTCATACGTGTGCAGAGAACTAGCCTTACAAATTTCTCCTTGAAGCGGCTAACACTTCACATTTACAAAGATGATTCCTAAACGTGTCATCCCATAGATACACTATTTGATATATCCCGTATCAAATTTAAAAATCATTAAAATGCCTCAATGTTTTATCTTTGGTGCTGAATATTGTCTTATCATGAGAATGTACCAAAAGTTTAGTTGACAGTGTTGAACCGTCATTAATGACATTCTTTGATCTCCTCAAACCTAGATCTTGCGATCTCCAGTCTTCTAGGTGGAGTTACTGCCACTATCCCATTCCCCTTGATGATTTGTCAACTACTTCTCTAGTTAGGCCTTTTGTAAGTGGATATGACATATTATCACTTGACTTTACATAATCAATCATGATAATTTCTCTAGAGAGTAATTGCCTAATATTTTTATGTCTTTGTCGTATATGACGAGATGTATCGTTATACATAACACTCCCAATCCTTGCGATTGCCGCTTGACTATCGCAATGTATGTATATTGGTACTAACTGTTTGGGCCAAAATGGAATATCTTCCAAGAAATTTCGGATCCATTCAACTTCGTCAAAGCTTTATCCAAGGCTATGAACTCAACCTCCATTGTAGAGAATACAAGTTTGTTTGGATAACTTCCAAGCTACCGCTCATCCACCAATAGTGAATACATATCCAATTGTGCACTTAGAATCAGTTGAACCGGGTGATCCTATTTGCTTCACAGTATCCCTCTATCACTGCAGGATATTTACTATAGTGCAAAGCAAAGCCCTGGGTATGTTGTAAATATCCTAAAACTCGTTTCATTGTCATCCAATAAGATTGACCTGAATTGCTCATGTATTGACTTAATTTACTTATAGCACAAGCAATATCTGGTTGTATAAATATATGATGTACATTAAGCAACCCAACACACGAGCATAACCCAATTGTGATATTCTTTAGCCTTTGTTCTTTGCTAATGCAAGATTCACCTCAATTGGAGTCTTTGCAACTTTAAAGCCCAAGTGCTTGAATTTTTCAAGCACTGTCTTAATATAATGTGATTGTGAAAATGCCGGACCTTGAGATATCTTATGGATCTTAATTCCCAAAATTAAATCAGTAACTCCCAAGTCTTTCATATCAAACTTGCTAGTTAACATACGGTTAGTAGTATTTATGTTGGAAATGTCATTACTCATTATGAGCATATCATTCACATATAAGCAAACAATGACTATGTGATTTGGAACATTTTTAATGTACCCACATTTATCACATTCATTTATGTTAAATTCATTTGACTATATTGTTTGGTCAAATTTCGCATGCATTGTTTGGGTGCTTGTTTTGATCCGTAAAGGGATTTAACAAGTTTACAGACCTTCTTTTCTTTACTTGGAACCACAAACCCTTCAGGTTGTCCATGTAGATTTCTTCCTCCAACTCTCCATTTAAGAAGGCCACCTTAACATCCATTTGATAAATTTCAAGATCATAAGCTGCAGCTAACACTACTAACGTTCGCATGGACGTAATTCTTGTAAATGAAGAGTTTGTATCAAAATAGTCAAGACATTCTCGTTGTATATATCCTTTGACCACAAGTCTTGCCTAATATTTATCAATAGTGCCATCATTTTCTCTTTTCCTCATAAAGATCCATTTAAAACCCAACAATTTATTTCCAGGAGGATGTCAATCAATTTTTATGTATGGTTGTTCAATATGTATTCTGTTTCACTATTGACTGCCTTTTTCCATAGCAATGATTTCGGAAAAGATATAGCTTCTTTAAATGTTTGAGGCTCATTTTCCAAGAAACTCACAAAATTTGGTCCAAATGAAGTAGATGTTCTTTGATGTTTACTATGTCTTGGATCCTCCTGGTTAAGTGTATTTTCTTTTGTTTCTTTCCAATCCTTTACCAATCGACACATATTCCTTTTTATACTGATATATATTTTCAAAGAACTTATCATTATCTGATTCTATAACCTATCAGTGTGAATGTCGAGATTTTTTTATCTATGAACCAGAAATTGATATGGTATACTATTAGTCGCATATCCAATGAAAATACAATCAACAGTTTTTGGTCCTATTTTTTCCCTTTTGGGTTTAGGAACTTACATTTTCCACACTTTAAATCGATTGACCTGGAATAATACCTACAGCTTCCCCCAATTCAACCAGGTCGCTATGAGTAGGACTCCGGCCATAACATAATCGACAAATTCAAGATGTAAATAATTCAAGTTGGGCTTCCTTCCTTTCTATTTTTCATGTATAATTGATTGTGTTTTGCAATGGGGTACTTGATTTAGTATTTGGCTAGCCGTACGAACGGATTCCCCCCACAGGTTCTATAGCAAACTAGAACTTACCAATAGTGCGTTCATCATCTCCTTTAATGAACGATTTTTTCTTTCTGCAATCCCATTGGATTGGGGCGTGTAAGGGCCTCTGTTTGATGAATAATTCCATATTCTAAATATATTTTTTCAAAAGAAGATTCATATTCACCACCCTTATCACTTTCTATCATTTTGATTTTCTTGTTAAGTGCGCCTATTGCTTCATCTTTACTATTAAGTAAGTAAACATAGCAATATCGAGTACTATCATCAATAAAAATTATAAAATACTTCTTTCCACCGCGAAATAGTATTGACTTCATGTCACAAATATCTGTGTAAATTAAGTCTAAAGGATTTGAATTCCTTCCAACTAACTTATATAGATGTTTAACAGACTTAGATCCCATACATACTTGACATTTTTCACATTCAAACTAAGGCAATACTTTCAACATGGCCCAAACGTATATGCCATAATTCATTTAACTAAGTAAGACAAAGCTTAAATTTATTATTATTTTCAATAACCATTAAATTCAGCTTGAAAAGGCCCTCAGTGACTCAGTGAGGTAACTTTTTCCTATAAACATCTCGTTCTTACTTATTAAAACCTTATCGGATACAAATACACATTTAAAACCATTATTAACAAGAAGTCTAGTGGAGACTAAGTTCTTGCTAATCTCAGGAATATGAAGGACGTTGTTCAAAGTCACCACTTTGTCGGAAGTCATTTTGAGAAATATGTTCCCACATCCTTCAATCTTAGTCTTGGCAGAATTTCCCATAGAAATTGTCTCATCGGGTCCAATAGGAGCATAGGTAAAGAAAGCTTCTCTAACAGCACAAACATGCAATCCACCACTCTTTAGGATTGCCTACCAAGTTGCACTCAGAAAGCATGGCACACATGTTATCAACATCATCATGTTTTTCAATCATGTTTGCTTGACCCTTCTTCTTGTCATTCTTTGGAACACGACACTCCGTAGATTTGTGTTTGATTTTCCACAATTGTAGCAGTTTCTACTGAACCGCTTCTTGCTTGGGTTGTATTTCGGTCCAGAATCCTTCTTCCTCCTTTTGTTCTCTTCAACAATATTTGCTCCCATTATTGTTGAGTTTCCATGGCCTCTCTTTTCTGCAGCTTTGTTGTCCTCTTCGATTCTCAATCGAACAATGAGATCTTCAAGGGACATCTCTTTGCGGTTGTGTTTCAAGTAGTTTTTAAAGTCGCTCCACAAAGGAGGAAACTTCTCAATTATCACTGCTACTTGGAATGCTTCATTGATGACAAGACCTTTAATGAAATTTATGTTAGTGAAAATACTAAGATTACTACTTTTAACATCAATATTAATTTTATTTATACCTTCAGCAAGGAGATCGTGAATAATCACTTGCAATTTCTGGACTTGGGTAATAATAGACTTGCTATCTACCATTTTGCAATCCAAAAATTTTGCAGCAACGAACTTCTTCAACCCGGAATCTTCGGTTTTGTATTTCTTTTCAAGCTCAGACCATAGTTCTTTTGATGTTTCCACGCTACTGTATATGTTATACCAAGTATCCTCCATCCCGTTTAGAATATAATTCTTGCACAAAAAATCTGAATGCTTCCACGCCTCAGTCACGAGAAAGAATTCAGTTTCTGGAGTTTCATCTGACAGCACAGGAACATCTTCCTTGATGAACTTCTGGAGACTTAGAGTAGTCAAATAGAAGAACATCTTTTACTGCCAGCGCTTGAAATTAATCCCGATTTTTTTTGGGTTTCTCCATCGGTGCCAATTCTATCGGTGTTGTTCGGTTTGTTGAGGCATTGGTAGTCACCATTGGAATAGCTCGGTTCACATTATCATTAGTCATTTCTGAAATTGACACAAACGTTAAAATCACGTGAATTTTAATAGAGTACAAAACCACAAAGGTTTTACTCTCCAAAAATAGTGAATACATTTACAGAGAATATATTAAATTCCTTAAGCTTGTTAGTAAACTGTATTTCTAAAATAATTCTGGATATATAAATGAACATAAACATAAATGAACAACGAAATAGCATAATACCAATTCGAGCCCAATGAATTCAGAGTGTTTTCTTAAGGAATTTAATCCCCCTAGTAACCAAGGTTATGAATTATTTCCTCCCAGGATAGAACGAATTATACACTGGTGTAGTGGTACTTCAAACCCTAATTTTTCATCGAACACAAAGTTCGGTAGCAAATCACACTTACTGTTGCTTTGTTTGATGCTAAACGTATGCCGAAGAAGAAGGAGAAACTCAGAAAATCGTATAGAAATTCTGAGCAGAATAGTATTGTATTTATAGCCAAAGTTGGGTTGAAATCTGAAGAGTTGCAACTCTTCAGAACAGTTATTTATGCAAAATAGCCACAGCATAAATGCCATTACATAAAAGGCTATTTACTCAACAATAAAGAGGGAAAATAAATAGGAAAAATTGAAGAGGATAGTTAATTTTCTGTTACCAAAACAGAAAAACGGATTAATAAATTTAATATTAATATTTATTTTAATATTAATATTTTTTTATTAAAATAAATATTTAATAATATTTCTCTTAAAATTTTAAGATTAACAGATAAATTTTGTCTAATAAATTAATTAATCAATAGATTATTTGATCAAATCTAAACCCAAAGTCGAAGTCGAGCCGAGCGAGCGAGCGACGCGAGGCTTACCTTTTTATCAACTCTTTAAAAGATAGAAGAAGATCAATTGCTTATATACCCATAAAAACCTCTTCCTCTTCCAACATGGGAGAATATCCCTTTGCCCGGGGAGGAGGGAGGAGAGGGGGGGGACTTTTTTTTTTGGTAATTAAATTTGTATTAATCACCAAAATGGTTGCCTTACAAAATCATAGGATAGTTTAACTCAGCTGCCTATCAAACAGGACAAAAGATACCTATACTACTCGAGCCAAAATCAGCAGTTATAACATGAACTGCTGAATACATGGGCTAAGCCTAGGAGGAGCTCGAACATTACATGTATAGGCTATACTACTGAGGAGCTTATCACAGTTACAGTATGTGTTTTCAAAGATTCTCGCATTTCTTTCTAACCATAAACCATAGAGCATTTCTGTTACTGTCATCTTGATTATGCGAGCTCGGAGAGATTTCCCTTTAGATTGCTCAATGAACCATTGGCAAAAGTGTGACCACTCCTGCCCAGTGAAGTCTTCAACTCCAATCCATTGAAGGGATTGGTATCTCAGCTGGGATGCAAAGGTACATTGCAAGAATAGGTGATCTCTAGTTTCCATATCATGTTGGCACATAACACAGTTGCCTGATACATTCAGATCCCATTGCAGCAGCCTATTCTTGGTAGGAAGTCTATCTTGAAGTAACAGCCACAAACAGAATATAGCTTTAGGTCGAGCATCATTTTTTATTACCAAATTCTTCCAAGGGACTCTAGTTGTGTCTCCAATCTGTTGCAAGTATAATCTCCTTATGGTACAGTCAGAATTATACAGCAGTTGATGTTGTTGTAGCTGCTTAATACCCTCCACAATCTTCCTGACTTACCAGCTAGCATTTTTTGGGCAGTTAGGTTCTCCAAATGTTGTTGCTTGATATAGATTGTATGAATCCATTTCACCCACAAAAGATCTTTCTTATGTGCTAAATCCCAGCTAAGTTTGGCTATAGCAGCCTTATTCCACAGCAAGATATTGGTTATATTCAGTCCTCCAGCAGATTTTGGCATGCATACCTTTTCCCAGGCCACATAAGCTTTCTTTGAGATATTAACTGAACCTGACCAAATATAGGATCTACATATTGACTCCAGCATTTTAATAACCTTTGAAGGTATAATAAATAATTGAGCCCAGTAAGCTTGAACTCCAAATATAACTGATTGAATCAATTGGCTTCTGCCTGCATAGGATAGGTATCTAGCAGTCCAGGAAGTAATTCTAGCAGAAATCCTGTCAACCAGAGGCTGCCATTGTGCAACTGACAATTTTTTGGTAGTCTAAGGCACTCCCAAGTATTTGAAAGGGAGGTCCCCTCGAACATAACCAAGATGGTCAAGAATTTGTTGCTGAATCCCAGGAGTAACCCCTCCAAAATACATAGCACTTTTGTGTAAGTTTGCTTTCAGTCCAGTAGCTGCAAGGAACTGAGAGAAAAATAAGAACATGGTACTTACTGACTGAAGCTCTCCTTTGACAAACAGCAGTAAGTCATCAGCAAAGCTTAAATGAGTAATACCCAATTTTTTACAACCAGGATGATATATGAAGCTTTTGGTATGACTCAACTCTGCCAAGGATCTGCTACGATATTCCATCACAATAGCAAATAGAAAGGGAGATATGAGTTCTCCTTGTCTCAATCCTTTGGCAGCTTGAAAAGGCACAGTTGTTTCCCCATTAACCACAACAGTATAGCTAACAGTTTGGACACACTCCATGATCCACCTGATAAATCTTCTAGGAAAATCCAGTTCTTCCATAATCTGTTGTAAACTGCACCATTCAACTGAGTCGTAAGCTTTCTGAAGATCAATTTTGATCATACATCTGGGAGATATATGTGATCTAGAGTACTGTTTGATTAACTCATGAGCTAATATGACATTATCTGCTACTCTTCTTCCTGGTATAAAGTCAGCATGTGCATCACAAATGATACTACTCATAACCTTCTGGAGTCTGTTGGCCAATAACTTGGAAATAATTTTATATAAGACTGAACAACAAGCTATAGGTATGAACTCTTTAACTGTTTGAGGATTGGATACCTTGGGAAGCAAAGTGAGTGTGGCACAATTAGTAGGTCTGTACATCTTGGAGGTTTGAAAGAAGTTCTTGATTGCTTGCATAACCTGCTTGCCAATGACATGCCAAGATTGTTTGAAGAACATAGCATTAAATCCATCAATACCCGGGGCTTTATCATTTCCAATAGCCTTCAAACTGTCTAGAATCTCTGTGTCACTAATATCAGCAGCTAGCTCCTTCCTTTGATGATGAGAAAGTTTTGGGCCATTCCTCATATACAATTTATTCACAGCTGGTAGGGAATTGGCTGTAGTTCCCATTAGTGATATATAGAAGTCCCTGATCTCCTTCTTCAAATCTGCTGGATCAGTTATCTTCAGTCCTCCTTCTGTGGTGAGTTCAATAATCTTCTTACACTGATTTCTCTCCTTCATGACTGCTGAGAAATATTTGTTATTGGAGTCACCAAGTTTGATCCATTTAGCTCTTGACTTTTGTTGCAAAGCTGACTCTTCAATTAAGGACCATTTTTCAAGCTGTTGAACCAGGTCTTTTGCTCTTTGTTGTAGTGACTCTGAGTAGGAGATTGCCATTTGATGCTGTACAACTTCCAGTTCCTTTCTGCTACTTTCAATCTTTTGAGAAACATTCTTAAATTCTCTTACATTAAGAGACTTTAAGGCTGGTTTGAGGGGGGGGGGGGGGGGACTTGGGGAACTTACAATTTCACTCAAAATTTTTATTTTTCCTCATTTTCCATTCACCATCTTTTAAGTATTTAATATAATTAAATACATAACACCCAACAGTTATTTCATTGAAGAAATATTTCTGTAACTATATACAAAAATGAAAAGCATTTGCAGGAGATAAAAAATTGATACAGCCAAAACTCTCTACAACAGTTATCCTTTATAACAGTACTTCACTATAATTATCAAGTTTTCTTTGGAATCAATTTTTCATGTTAGTCTCTCCGGTCAACAATGAAAGACCAGTTTACCTTTGTCACATACTCATTAAAAAAAATACAAACTTCTAATGAAAAAAAGATGTATTTATTAAATTAACCATCCGACTAGATACTATCACTTATAAGAGTCTTATTTTCTAGTAGAATGGCCCCCACGAGAATAAAGAATAGTGGGATGGTCACGCTCTCGTTGGCAGTTACTTTCTTGTAGCTATGCGTCCTAGTTTCCTAGTTTTAGTTTAAGACAACGCAGGACGGGACTCACGGGCCGCGGGGGGGGGGGGGGGGGGGGGGGCGTACAACCTTGACACATAGAATATGTAAATAAGGGCAAATTTTGAAGAAATAAAATTAATTCATTCTTTATTATATAAATAGCCAGTAGGGCTACTTATCGGACGGATCGAACGATTATTTACGCTTAACAATTTGGCTTATCGATTATCGGCTTTTAACTGTATTAATCCGCTAGCCACCCGATAAGATATCGGCGAATTGATATTGATTTAGCTATTATCTATCGGTATCGGCGATTTATCGGGCTATATGAATCTGTAATATTACATAGACCTAATTTGGCAACATACTAATAAAAACATACAGTGATATGGTGATGCCACAGCTACACAACAGGATATATTAAAACTTTTTTAACATACTAATAGTATTACACGACACAACAAATAATGGACAAACATACTTGAACCTTCATATATTAAGGAGCAAGGTGTTGAAGTATTGGGCCAAGGCAAGCAGCCCAATGTGAAAGACAAGCAGACATTACACAAGTAGCTTTACATAAGTAGCCACTTTTGATATTGTAAATATGGCCATTCTTTTATTATATACTTACAGCACCTGTATGCACACACACACAGATATTTTTATATTTTCATTTTCTGCATTTTGATAAATACGAAGGGTCATTTGTAATTGGGACATTCGAGAAATAAACCCACCGACCTTTCACATATTCTCTCCTTTCTCTCTCATTGACTACTGTTCATCTTCCTCGTTAATCCTCACATCCATGTCTTCCATGGATGTTAACACGGTATCAGAGCGGGTAATCCGACTCTTCTCGTTAAGGGCTATCGTCCGATACTAGTTTCATCCTTTGTCGTTGAGGTTTTCACCAGTTTTCACAACCTAGGGTTTTCTCAGTTTTTCTTCGCAATCGGTTAGTATTTTCTCCTTGATTTGTCAGTTTTGAAGTTGTTTGTTGGTTGATTGGTGGTACTCGTGGTGTATTCATAAAGTTTTCTTTGTGTTTTTCCCTTGATTCATGAGATTTTTTGAAATCTGGTTGTTGTCTCATCTGTTCATCGGTACTGTTGGTGATGTGTTTACAGGAGTTTTGTGTTTTTTTTAAATCAAATTAGTCCTTCAGTAACAATTTTGTATCACATATATTTCATTCATTCTTTCATTTGTCGTCATTCACACTTAAAATGACTGATGCAAATGTAGATCCCCTTCCTGCACCTGCTAGCTTTGTTCCTGACCCGTCAAATCCTTTATTCCTTATGTCTTCTGATGTACCTGGAGTTTCTCTAGTTACCAACCAATTTTCAGGTGTTGGTTTTGGGGGTTGGAGAAGGAGTGTAATTGTTTCCTTATCAGCTAGAAACAAATTAGGCTTCATCGATGGGTCTGTCCCAAAAGCTGCTCCTAATTCTCTTCAATCTAAGCAGTGGGATAGGTGTAATAACCTAGTCATATCCTGGCTTACAAATTCCCTTTCACCTGAGATAGCTGAGAGTGTCCAATACTCCGACACTGCTCAGAGTATTTGGAATCAATTAAACATTAGATATGGAGCAGTCAATGGCACAAAAATTTTTGAGGTTAAGCTAGAGTTAGCCTCTACCACTCAGGGTTCTTTGGACATAGCATCATACTTCAATAGGTTGAAGAAATTATGGGATGAGTTGAATTTCATGAGGTCTTCAAGGTGTAATGCATCTAGTTGTGGTGCTGCATGTACAGCTAGAGCTGAATTTCAGCAGGAGGATGAGGAGAATAAGTTACACCAATTCCTTATGGGGCTGAATGACATATATTTGGGGATTAGGAGTAACATTCTCATGATGCATCCCCCTCCCTCACTAGACACTGCTTACAATATACTCCTTCAAGATGAAAGACAAAGACAGGTCAGTCGTGTACCTTCCCAATTTGGTGGTGATTCTACTGCCTTCAACACTCACTTCATAAATAAACCTCCCACTAAAACCTCTACACCATATCCACATTCCAAGCCATTTAACCAAAAGCTCAACTTTGACACCACAAAGCCACCCATTACATGTAGATACTGTAAGAAACTAGGTCATGCAATTGATAAGTGCTACAAATTGCATGGATTCCCATCAGACTTCAAGTTTACTAGAAACAAAAGAATTGCTGCTAATGTTGAAACACAAGGATGTGCAAGCTCATTTGATTCTTCAAGCTCAAGTGAGGGTAGTTAGGGGCAACCTGGTTCAGAAGCTGGTATACCTGGGCTAACAAAAGACCAATATGCACAGCTCCTGATGCTTCTTCAACAGACTCAGCTTTCAGAATCTCAGACTCAACCAAACATTATGGGGTCTGCAAACTTTGCTGGTACTCTTCCTTCTAATTTCAGTCCTTTAAAAGATGTTTCTTATGGTGCTTGCATGTTGACTAGGGTTAATACATACATTTGGATTATAGATTCTGGTGCCACTGACCATATGACCTCTAATAAGACCCTTCTCTTTGACATCAAACCATTAGTTGTGCCTTTCTTAGTTGTATTACCAAATGGTTACAAAGTGAAAGTAACATCTACTGGATCCATCAAATTTTTATGCTTTACCTTGCATAATGTGCTCTATATACCTAGCTTTCAATACAATCTCATCTCTGTGTCCAAACTTGTACACCAACTGAACTCTATTGTTTCATTTACAAAATTTTCTTGTTTGATACAGGCCCCTTCTCTGAAGAGGCCACTGGAAATTGGTAAACTGGATTATGGTCTTTACAAACTTGTTCAATCTTCTGATTCTCCCAATTCCCCTTGTCATTCTAATTCCCCTTTAGCTGTTGCTTCTGTTTCTTCTTCTACATCTCTTTCTCATTGTGCAAACCATTCTGGCTTGAATAAAATGGAAATCTTGTGGCATAATATGGGACACATCCCCTTTGTAAAAATGAAAACTATATCTTCTATTCCATGCAAATTTTCAAATAAACAGCCTTTTGTGTGCACTATTTGCCCATTAGCTAGGCATGCTAGACTGCCCTTTCCTGATAGCTCAATAAAAACTAATCATCCTTTTCAACTTATTCATTTGGACACCTGGGGTCCATATAACACTGCTACCTATACTGGCTGTAAATACTTTCTAACCATTGTTGATGATTTCACAAGAGCCACCTGGACCCATCTTATGGGGTCCAAAAGCAATGCATTCCCTATTATCAAAGCCTTTCTTGCTATGGTCAAAACTCAGTTTCATTCTAATGTCCAAACCATAAGGAGTGATAATGCTCTTGAACTTGGTTCTAGCAATGCTGGAATTAATTTTTTTGCTGAAAATGGCATCATTCACCAAACTTCCTGTCCCTACACACCCCAACAAAATGGTGTGGTTGAAAGAAAACATAGACATTTATTAGAGACTGCCAGAGCTTTACTTTTCCAGTCTCATCTCCCTTTACATTTTTGGGGGGATTGTGTCCTAACTGCCACCTACCTTATCAACAGATTTCCTTCCAAGTTACTTAACAATAAATCTCCATATGAACTACTGTTTGATCACAGTCCTTCTTATGCACATCTTAGATCCTTTGGCTGTTTGTGCTTTGCATCTATACCAAAGCACCACAAGGGCAAGTTCCATCCTAGAGCTGACCCTTTTGTATTTCTGGGATATCCTTTGGGCAAAAAAGGCTATAAATTGTATAATTTGAAGACTAAACTAACACTTGTCTCTAGAGATGTTTCCTTTCATGAGCACATTTATCCTTTTGCCAATTCAGGGGGCTCCTCTGTCATTCATCCTCCAATTGTCCTTCCACCTACTGATGCTGATCTTTCCCTCAACTTTCCTTCCCTTCCTCCTACTTCATCCTCACAACCACCCATCTCCAGCTTTACACCAACCACTTCTCCTGATGATTCTTCAGTCCATTCCCCTCTTGCTATTCCTGTTCCATCTCCTCCACCAGCCCATGTGTCACCAATTGTTAGAAGATCATCCAGACCACATGTTCCTCCTGCCCATCTTCAACATTATGTTTGCAACTTACCTCCTTCCCTTTCTGGCACTAGTTCTTTTTCCTCTTGTTGTACTGGCTCAGTCTTCATGGCATCTGCTGAACCATCTTCCTATCAGCAAGCTGCCTCTGATCCTGCCTGGCAGGATGCTATGACCAAGGAATTTGAGGCTTTACAAGCCAATAACACTTGGTCCATTGTTCCTCTCCCACCTGGGAAGAAGCCAATTGGGTGCAAATGGGTTTACAAGGTGAAATATAAGGCTGATGGGTCTGTGGAGAGATATAAAGCCAGGTTGGTTGTTAGGGGTGACACTCAAGTAGAGGGGGTGGACTTCACTGAAACTTTTTCCCCAGTGGTTAAATTCTCAACTATTAAATCACTGCTTGCTGTTGCTGTGAAACAGTCCTGGTCCCTTTTTCAACTTGATGTCAACAATGCTTTCCTCCATGGTGATTTGAATGAGGAGGTTTATATGAAATTACCTCCTGGTTTGGTTGTCTCCTCTACTTCTGCTTCCTCTTTCTCTTCTTCACTTTCTTCCTCTTCTTCTCCATCTCCTTTGGTATGCCTGCTTCAGAAGTCCTTGTATGGTTTAAGACAGGCTTCTAGGCAATGGTATGCCAAGCTTTCTGAAGCTTTGATCTCTAAGGGGTACTCTTCCTCCCTTAATGACTACTCTCTCTTTCATAAAAAGTCTGGTTCTTCTATTGTGTTGATTGCTGTGTATGTAGATGACATAATCTTGACTGGTAATGACTTGCCAGAGATTTCTGCCTTGAAATCCTTTTTGGACTCTACTTTTAAGATCAAAGATTTAGGTGTCCTCCATTATTTCCTTGGCATTGAAGTCTGCTATTCTCCTACTGGTGTCCTTCTTCATCAAAGAAAATTCATTACTGATCTTCTTTCTTCCTATGATTGTCTTGATGTTACTCCTGTCATTTCCCCTCTTGATCTTTCTATAAAGCTCAAACATGACATGGGTCCTCCTCTTCCTTCCCCTGAGACTTACAGGAGTCTTGTTGGTAAACTCAACTTCCTTACTCATACCCGACCTGATTTAGCCTTTACTGTCCAACATCTTAGTCAATTTCTTCAAACTCCCTCTTCTATTCACATGTCTGCTGCCTTACACACCTTAAGATACCTTAAGGGCACCCTTGACCTTGGGGTTTTCCTAAATAATTCTCCTAGTTTGGCCCTCTCTGCCTACTGTGATAGTGACTGGGCATCTTGCCCAGACACTAGGAGATCTGTTTCTGGTTTTTGCATTCTTTTAGGAGGTTCTTTAATAAGCTGGAAAGCTAAAAAACAGCCTGTAGTTTCCTTGTCCTCAGCTGAGGCTGAGTATAGGGCCATGAGCAAAGTTGTGGGTGAAATCACTTGGCTTACTCGCTTGTTTTCTGATTTTGGGTTTCCTATTTCTTCTCCTGTCCCTATCTTCTGTGACAACCAAGCTGCCATCCACATTGCCAACAATCCTGTTTTCCATGAGCGTACCAAACACATTGAACTTGACTGCCATTTCATTCGGACTAAGCTTCAGGAGGGTCTAATATCTTTACATCATGTAGTTTCTGGTTCACAACTTGCTGACATCTTTACTAAGCCTCTCACAGGTATATTACATCACTATTTCTTGCCCAAGCTGGGTGTTCAGCCACCCTCCAGCTTGAGGGGGGTGTTGAAGTATTGGGCCAAGGCAAGCAGCCCAATGTGAAAGACAAGCAAACATTACACAAGTAGCTTTACATAAGTAGCCACTTTTGATATTGTAAATATGGCCATTCTTTTATTTATATACTTACAGCACCAGTATGCACACACACACACAGATATTTTTATATTTTCATTTTCTGTATTTTGATAAATACGAAGGGTCATTTGTAATTGGGACATTCGAGAAATAAACCCACCGACCTTTCACATATTCTCTCCTTTCTCTCTCATTGACTACTGTTCATCTTCCTCGTTAATCCTCACATCCATGGCTTCCATGGATGTTAACACAAGGCAGCAAGCTCCTCAAAAATTAGATTAAAAGTAGCCAAGCTTGTGGCTCTGTAATCCACACATTCTTCAGCTAACATAACAGTTAACACTTCTAATAGTGGATAAGTGGAACAGGATTTTAATACATATGCTAAATATATAAATATAAAAATTCTTAATGGTTTGATGGTTTATTCGATAAGAAAATTAAATAATTCGTCCTCAAATTGATAAATTATTAATAATAAAATTTCAATCCGTTTATTATGCGCTAATCCAATAACCCGATATCAATAAATCATTAAGATACTTTTACGGTGTGATTTTTGGTTTCGGTTCGGTTTGAACACCTCTATTGAACACTTCCTTTGGACTAAATAAAAAGATAAAATGATTACTAATTATAGACTGAAAAAAGTATTTTAATATATATATAACAACAATTTATTAGATCGATAAGACAATATCGAAATAAATAATGTTATTATAGAAATGTTTTGAGGGTAGTATGATAAAATTAGTATCATTGCAAGCAGGACTAGAATTTGTGTACTTACAAAGTTGGGAAGAAATTAATAAATGGTATAATGGCTTCTTGGTCACTTAAACTTGTAAGATTTTTGAAAGTCGATACACAAATTTTGAACTTTCTTATTTGAACACTCAGACTCGTGAAACGCTTAACTAATAAACACATTTAACATTTGACCTTACGCATGTGTATTACACATTTATAGATGTGTCCATCCAATCAGCAAATGATCTATGTAATTGTTACACGTCAAGGGCGCGAAAACATACCCATAACTGGGCTGGAATAAATCTATTAATATTTACTTTTTCTTCTATTTTTCTTATTTTCTTTTTTCATCATAGCTGTGATGGAATAAATTTTTCCACCCAGCCACCATTTTCAATGATGAAAGTTGTGATCTGGTCCATTAAAAGTGAAACTTTCCAATGTCAAAAAAATCAAAATGGATAAACATCAAGAAGAAAGAAAAATAATCACTGAAACCTAGTGTTAAAATACAAGAAAAATCACAGCAACTTCAACAAAAATTACTCTTCTCTTCTCAAAATATTTGGTAGCCTTTTGTAAAATCAGAAATAATGGATATGATTGGACCCCATGAATGCAATGAAATCTGATGTTCTTTTTGTGCTTTTCTTTTGTTTTTCCGGCGAAAGTTACGCCTAAAATTACATTTGAATCTGATATATTTTGACCTCGATTGTTGACGGTTTTACTCTCTCTTGAAATTAAAAGGAGCATACACAAGAAAAAAATGATGAAAATTTTCTTTTTGACTTTATTAATATAGTAGAACAGTGGAGGAGACAAAAGGTAAAAGAACAGTAAAATGGGAATAGAACTAACTCGACAGAAGATGTAAACCAAAAATTGGACGAACAGGAAAAGGAAAAACGATGAAGGGAAAGAGGTTGGTTGAAAGCATTTTTCTTCTTCTTTTTCGGTTTTTCTTATAATTTCTGTTTGTTTTTTTGATTTTATAATATTTTAATAAATAGTAACAGATAGATGTATTATTTGAATGTGATTTATATGCATTATATTCATATAAAATAAATTACCGTCATATAAATATAGTCAATAGTTGAAGATATTAGTCATAAATTTTATGAATTTAATATTCAAATAAAAATTTATATATCAAATTTCAAAATTTTTATGGGTCTAAGTAATCAGGTAAATTGATAAAATTTAGGAGAGAAAGTTCATGGGAAGAACAAGCGAATCGTACGGGCCATGTCTCGGAAGTCCAAAACCATTTAATGGACCTGTTTTTTGCACTCGATATGGGCCCACACTGGTTCCACGATGACACATGTCCACCACCCATTTGAATACTCCGTTGCCGGCACCGTTTATGCTCCGTCCGTTAACCAGCTGAAACGTGTACCTTCACGTGACGTCGACGTGTCTCCGTCCTCACTAGCTTGGAAGTTTGAGAAGTCAGAAATTTTTAACCACTTTTTTTTTTACATTTATTTATTATTTACTATAGTAGAGATGGAATAGTAGTGCTCATTGAATAGAGAATATAAGAGGCATGACTAACGGCGTAAATAAGAACTTCCGTAAATGGTGTCAAAATTTATAAAAAGACTGATTATTATATTTTTAAATAAAAAATACATTTAATTTATTAATTTTATTGAGGTAATAAATTATATAATTTTTATCTCATTAAATGTCAATATTACATAAAATTGAATATTTACTTTAAATAAATTTGACAAAAGAAAAATATATTTAAATTAATAATATAATAACATAATTATATTTAACCTCAAAATATAATAAAGGATACATATAAACCTTTTCGGATAGTAAATACGTATATTTGCCCTTTTCGTTTATTATCACATGGTATTTGAACAAAGAACATTAATAAGGAAAAAGTGGAGGCAATATACTTTGTATCCTTTGTTAACTCAACTTTAATATATTATATTATTCTTCAAGCCTTACTTAATAATCCTTTTCAATAAAGAAATTTTTCTTTTTTATTTTATCCTTCAGAAAAGGCTAGATCATTAGAAGCTTTTTAGATTTTGTCGTTAATAGAAGGAGCAATTACAATCATATTTCTCTATAACAATATTCGTATATAATAATACTTCACAATAAAAATAAAATTTTTACGGCATTAATTTTCATGTTATATTATAATATATATTCTTTATAATAATATTTCGTGATAGTATATAAAAATATTCGAAACAAACGAAACTATTATAAAAAGGTTTGACTGTACTTTTTTTTCACCTAAACAAAAAGATGTATTTTATATATACATATACTATAATATAATTTTGACTACATATAATTAGTTTTAAAATGTTAAATGGAGGTTTAGGTAGGGGACATGAAGATACTGAAACACGCTTGGAATGTATGCCTATATATTGCTAGATATGTGTTTTAATATATAGTTTAATATTTTCTCCATTATGGAGCTATAACAAACTAGGGTTGACTATCGTTTCTTTGTGACATTAATTCTGTCTTAATTCTTTTTGCTAACTTAAAATGCACTTTTGCTTCTTACAAAAAACATATATTCTTTTAGTCATCACTCTTAATAATTTAAAAATAACAAGAATTAAAGAAAAGTATGACTAGTCATCACTACTATTTGTCTAAAAAAATTAAAGTGGACAACTCAAAAGTAAATTAAAAAGGAAAAATATATTTATGCCAACGCTTACTTCTTAATCAAAAGGACAATTCATAGTAAATTTGAGGTACACAAAAGGACTTGGATTTAAATTATTAATGAAAGAGTAGACCAACTTAAGCATGATTAGGGAATTATTAGGCTGGATATATAAAAATAAGATTTTAAAAATAAAGAGTCAAGAAATTCCAAGTCAGCAATGGCTAAGCATCCATGTGGTAACTCAACTAGCAAACATCCACATATATCATTGTGGAAATAATGTTGAAGGTGGATGGACCTTTTTTAAACCACTGTTTATATTTTGACTCAAATTAAGAAAAGTTTGAGAAAATAATTTCCGTCGAAAATTTATAGTACGCTCCTTAGAATTTTAAAGCAAGGTCGTCAGAATTTTCAGCCCAGAATTTTAATGCAACAAAAGATCATCAATTCCCAGTCAGAATGGTGAATATTCTGGTTATTTGTCAAGATTTATGCCATAATTGATGAAAATTTGTCCAATATGCTTTAAAATTCTGGCGATTTGGAATTTTTTTAAAATTTAGACATGGTGATTTTTTCTCAAAATTTCTTTTTCCAGGCTAAAAAAATAAACAATAATACAAAAGTATCCTAATTTTTATCATTCTCTAGATATATCCAAGTTATAAATTTGATGTATTCAACTTTTAAGATTTTTAGGATTAAATATATTGAACTTTTGACATTATTTGCTCAAAATTTAATATTTGTTGCGAGGGAGGCCTAAGAAGCATTGGGGAGAGGTGATTAGGCAGGACATGACTAGAATACAGGTTTCCGAGGACATGACCCTTGATAGGAATGTCTGGAGGTCTAGAATCAGGGTTGTAGGATAAGAGCTCATAGAGTTTTTCGTACGCCACATCTGGGGTTGGGAGTGGGTCAGCAGGATTACCCATAGATGATTTGTGTTTTAGCGTATGTCCCCCTATGACTGTTAGTTATGGTAGTTACTGTATGATATTATTGCATGCGTTTGTATTTATGTTTCGTATGTTTAGATAAATATTTAAGCTACTTACGTTATTTCTGCTGGAGTTACTAATGCTTTAGTGTTTTGGTTTTTGTTTTTGTCTTTTTCTTATGAGCCGGGGGTCGATTGGAAACAGCCTCTCTGCCCTTTCGGGTAGGGGTAAGGCTTGTCTACATATTACCCTCCCCAGACCCCACCTGATAAGAGTATACTGGGTAATTGTTGTTGTTGTTGTCTTCACATACACGTATTATATGTTAAAAATATTAGATTCAGTTGAACCGATTATTTACCCGCTATATCTTCGAAAATGAATATTATGTATTATTGTATTTTACTTTCCCGGTTTAAAATCTTTGGTCAAGATTGGGTGGAAGGTCAGGCTGTGATTCTTAAAGCTCTTCAAGTTATAATAGAGACAACATCTAAGTACGTTATTAGGAAATAAATTAGAGGGTTTAGCATTAATTGTGATTAAACTAGAGGGGTTTAATTAAGAGATAATAACCAGAATCTATTATGCTCCACCACCCGTGTGCACGACTATACTTTGCCTGGACTAAGCTCCAAAATTTGAATTAATTCTTTTTGTTCTTGAATAGGGTTTGCACGTGCCATATTTTATGCTGAAAAAACAGTTTTTTTTTAAATTTAAAAAAAGGTATCTTGTCTTTGTTTATTTAACTGAAAAAAGGATTAATTAATAAATGGAAAGGTTGAATAAAATTCCACAGAAAAAGACATAGGTCACAGTTCCCCATATATAAAGACAATAATTAAAAGAAGATATAACAGCGCTTTATTTGCTTTAAACCCACTTTCTTTTTCTGGGAAAGATTAAAGAAATCCAATTTAAATTACATTTCTTGAATATTGACTCCGTTTTTTACGCTATGAATCGACAAATACTGAATGTAGATAGAACTGGTGAAATGGTAATCTTATAGTAATGTTTTTGGTTCATAAATAAACAGCAAAATATGTGGACGTAGTAAGAATCAAGATTCCATATTAGGTGCATTGAACTTATTTCGAATTTATTTCCTTCCAAACAAATCTTTTCTTTTTATTATTATTTTTTTAATGATGGGAGTGTCTCAAATTTTGTGAGTACCTGCTATCTCGAACCAGAATAAGTACCTAAATATATCAATTGTAGGCAAATAAAAAGATATTACTTGACTTTCGAGGGCGGAAGTATAAGTTATAGATTTGACTGAATTCATTAACTTTGGTCAAAACTGTATTCTTAACAAATTCATTGGAGAAGTATAAATTATTAAAGTAGTCGCAGTAACTTAATTAAATTGATAAAATTTTCGGACTCATAAAATTTAAATCTTGACACTGCCTCTACATTATGACATCTTGATGAGTGTTTTCTATTTATGAGTTTTACTATAATTTTAACTTGAAGATGAGCTTTGGCGTAACTGGTAATGCCGCTATCATATAATCGGGAGATCATGGATTTAAGTCGTAAAAATAGCCTAGTCTCTTGCAGAAATGCAAAATAAAGTTGCATCGAGGGCTTAGGGATCAATTTTTTTGTAATCTTAAGTTGAATGTTGGGTTGATTATGATGTATTTTGGAGTACTGAAAATACATAAGGATCAACGACAAGTTCTAGGAAGATATACAAAATCTTCTTTTATTAATAATTTTTTGAACACATTAAAAGGGAAGAAAAGGACAACCCGTAATTAGAAAGAAGAATAATAGTTGTGGGAAAGTCATGCTGTTATTTTATTTTGCTTTGGAATTAAACTTACTGCTTTGTATATATATTGCTCATAAATGAGTATGGTAGAGCATACCTAATTCTTTTAGTTTTCAGAAGTTTAGTATTTGCTTTTTTACATTAAATGTGAAACTACTTTAGCAGAAAACTTCAAATGCATTCTGCAAATGTTTGATTGTCTGTTTTTTCCCCTTAAATTACAATTCATATTACTTATTATACTTTCCACACGCATTCAATGCTATGTACAAAGGCATTGGATTTGCCCAAGAATTTACTCTTCAAAGTATAAATGTGTGGCCTATTTCTTTAATTTGATCGATGAGCTAAACCTATTAATGGAAATGAAGAGGAATATATAGAACGCATATGACAAAATTACACTTCTATTACGATTGCGTACATAATTCTAGGCCAATTTGACTATATATTACATCTCTTTTAAACATAGAAATTCCAATAGCATGATCATATATATATATATATATATATATATATATATATATATATATATATATATATATATATATATATATATATATATATATATATATATATATATATATATATGTGTGTGTGTGTGTGTGTGTGGGGAAGGGGATAGCGTTTCACCTATCATATATTTTGAGAAAATAACGGTACATAAATGTAGCTTTTGTTGTTACACATTATGGTGTAGGTTCGACCACTTATTCAACCTTCATCATCCATGAATCCTATGTAGTTACATGAAATTACACCCAATGATCTTGAAAATAAATGGTCTTGATTTTTTTACGCCCCGTTTGTCCCATGGGCAAACTTTTTGAATTACCTTTAAATTTAAAAGTCAAAAATATTATCTCTGAAGTGGAAGGCAACATTTATTAAACTTGAAGTTATGCCCGGGTCGAAAAATCAAGAGTAGCACCTAAAGTATGCTATTTGTGCAAATCGTTCTTACAGGCAAGTCTCGAGGGTATATTTAAGCTAAGTTTCTTTTTCTCCTAATAACACCATTATGGGATTTTTACATATACATCCCATATAGCAAATCTTATAACCACCCATGTTTAAGGTTTGTGTTTATTACATTTAAGTATATCACCTTTCAATTTATGTACCAAAATTATATTTAAGGTTAATGATCAACTCATTAATTATTTGCTTAATTTGTAGAACAAAATCTCTTCAAACTATTAATTAGAGGCTTGATTTGTAGAACAAAATCTTTTCATATTTTTTTTTATACACGTTCACATTTGACTACATTGCTCCTTCTTCTTCTCAGTCCCAAATTCTCAAATGTTGAAACTTATCCGGTATATTCCTGGGGCCAAAGCTTCAACCATATTCATCAACTGACCACTTCGACCATCTTTGTCCGTAGCTGAAGACCCTAGTACTTTCCACCCACCAATATTAGCTTTGCCAAATTGTGGTCTTGTTTGGTTGTCTTTCCACATCTCTAGTTGTACTTCAATGCCATTCGCTGGACATCCATGACTAGTATCCAGAACATGGGTTGCGATGGTTTCTATGTGTGAGAAACGAGGGGTTTTTGGGGGAAAATATGCGATTTCTGTATTGATTATTAGCAAAATCGAACTCGGTTGGAGAAGGAGTAGATTCGTCCCTAACAACGATTTTGTTTTTGTTTGTGGGTGGAGTTTCCAGTTTTCCACTATGTTATTCGATACTAGTTTTGAATTTGATACAAGTAGAAATACTTACTACATTTAATTTAATGGATTTTTACATATACATGCCATATAGCAAACCTTATTACCATTATTGTGCCTTCTTCTTTAATTTCATCCTCCAATGTCATCCTCCATTGTCGAAGGTTGCCATTGTTTCAGATCGAGAGTTTCATCCGCCATATTTTTCAGTCTTACGGTTGCATCAAAGTCCCAAACCATCTACAAAACCATTTTCTCTCTCTCACTGCTTCAATTTCATCCGCCATTTCCGAACCCTCTGCAACCATCTAACACAGTATGTATATGTTTATTTGTAGTTTAATGTAGTTTAATGTAATGTTTATTTGGAACTGTCACAGTTGACTCAAATTTGATTGGCAAATTATACTGTTGAATTAAATTTGTAGTTAATTGTAGTTTTTTGTAGTTTAATGTAGTTTAATGTAATGTTTATTTGGAACTGTCACTGTTGACAACATTTTGAAACTGTCACTGTTGACTCAAATTTGATTGGCAAATTATACTGTTGAATCAAATTTGTAGTTAATTGTAGTTTTTTGTAGTTTAATGTAGTTTCATGTAATTTTTATTTGGAACTGTCACTGTTGACTCAAATTTGTGTATTTGTTTATACCAAAGGAAGATCTTACTGATATTGACAAACACCGTAGACGCTATGGAGCTCTGTTGTGGGACTACGCCACAAAGAAGCTAAATGATGGTTCAATCAGTGAGACTGAGGTTACCGGCAGGCTTGCAAGGAGGAAGGGTCCACCGCCAAAGAATGAGAGAAATAAAGTTGAACGAAAGAAGAAGTAGAGTGTACTGTTGTAATCAACTTTGGTTGTACTGAACAATTTTTCATGAATACTGAACAATTTTTCATGAAGTGGAGAATTATGTCAGTTTGGTTGTACTGAACAATTTTTCATGAATACATTAGACATGAGTATTCGATCTATCTAATAGCATATTTGTCGTAACATCTATCTAATAGCATATATAATAGCTTCAGTTGCCATTCTATATAACTGTCAGTTCTTATATAATTGTGGGAATAAATCACTAATGCAGTGACTACAATTACCTACAATTGCATATAACTACACATATATACTACATATAACTACAATTGCATAACTACAAATTGTTGGAAGTCCAATGCTACATGTACTGTTGCAGTACATTTGTGCTGTTATGTTTTCGGATAAAACTTCTTGTCTTGAACAATGAAGAATAATGAATTGACGTTGCATAGAAATGCCATCTGTAGTTTTCAGTAACTCATACCATCCAGTAGATACAAAAAAATACGTTATTCAGACATATTTTTCAACTGACTACGATTATCTACAAGTAACTACAATTAACTACAAAGTTCATATAACTACAAAAATTTGACTACATTTTAAAAACACACTGGAAACACTGCATATAACCTTAACTACATTTACCTACATTTGACTACATTTTAAAATCTCACTGGAAACACTTCATATAACCTTAACTATATTTACCTACATTTGACTACATTTTAAAAACTCACTGGAAACACTTCATATAACCTTAACTACATTTACCTACATTTGACTACATTTTTGGCACTGCTGAATAACGCGCCGTAGCTCAAAACGACCGATTGAATCGGTACACTTGGACAAGAGAAAAGAGGTTATATTAAGCTAAATTACCTTCAAAGTATGTCTTTATAAGTTATGCTAGCATATTTTAGGTGGGCCTTTGTCTTTTCAGATTTTCAAGAATAGCTGTATCAACCTCGAAAAAAAACAAAACAAGTAATCACCCATATTAGACTCAAAACGTCTAAAATCCACAACACGAGGATCGCGGGTTTTTTTTATTACTCCCTAATAATACAAGTGAAATATTTCAGAATATCACACAATGAACTGTTGGTTTCCTTAATATTCACATGTTAAACAGATTAGGGATAGACCAAATTAGGCCATAATTCGTTTTGTTTCTCAAAAGGCATGGGGAAGAAAATTTTCATTTAGTATCCAACAGAAAATCGTATATCTACTGCAAAAGAATGTAGATTTATCTTTGATACAGAAAACATAAAATATAAATTAAGAAAGTATGATTAATTGAAGGGATTTTTACCTTAACTGAATTAGCATTTATTTGGTACAAAATCAAAGATTAATTAGGAGCCATAAATACAGGCGTTATTTTAGGCTATAAATTATTTAACATAGATTTGAGCCTTAATAAATGGCGTTATTTTAGGCTGCAACATCAGCAAAGATTTCGTTTGGTACATATTTTATAACAAAAACATGGGATATGAGGGTAATAACCAAACAAGGCACAATAATGGTAATAAGGTTTGCTATATGTGATTTCCGTATAACAAAGGTATGTAAGAGATGAAGGAAGAACAAGTTCTGAACTGGTCCATAACAGATTTCTTGGGCTTTGTCATTTAGGCCCTTCTGATTTTTGGAATTTGGGCTAAATGACTTTACACAAATAGTCAATTATACTCATTATTTATCTTTTCTAACCATATACATATATTGCACATTAATTATACATGATTATACATATATTAAACATAAATTATACACATATCATATATTTTCAGGTTATTTTTAGTTTAAACGATTGAATAAGCGGCTAATTGGGTTAATTCTTCTTGGTTATTAATCTAAGCAGTGCTTCTAGCCTCTCTTAGTTGGGTGGGAGAAATCAAAAAGAAAAAAACTAACTGTATGCTGATTTCCAGGGATGAGCAGAAAACTAAGTTATTTACTTCCCTAGATACAAAACCATTTTATCATAACACAAACCAAAAAGCAAAATTGAAGTGTTTCAAGAAGCAACAACATAACCTTCCCCTTGAGCTAATTATGCATAAGAAACGCTTCATTTTCTTAACATACCACTGATAATATGCCCAAAATCACAGAAACTATCTTAACTAACCCATGGCATATGCTCGGGTCCAAGTCCTGGCAGTTGCTTCGTACTTGTTTCTATTAGTATTGTACATGTGACCAGTCTCCGGCACCAAAGGATCATCAGGATTGGGTCTGTTAGCAGAGAACGTATAGACATCAACATCTGCGACGAACAAATACAAAAATAAACATGACAGCCCGCACCTTGATCAATCGATTATGCTTAAAGATGTTTAAAACAACGGATAATTTGAATACATATTAAATTTAAGAATTAAGAAGAAGAATATCCAACCGCAAAAACACTACCTAACTTCTTCCTATCTGCTTAAGCCTTGATGGAAAAAGTTACCTGGTACCTGTGCTGGTGGGGAGGAGCAGGTACCCAATGTAAAAGTCGATGTGTGAGCATGTTAACTCGAACACCATCAGTACCAAAAAGGAAAAAGACACAAGAAATTCAAGTTATGCTAGAGTTTCATTAGGTAAATGTATTCACTTATGTTAGTTTAGAAGAACTAAATATTTGATGTAAAAGTCCTGATCACGATCTGGCATTGAAATACATTTGATCGACAACGTTTTTTTTTTTTTTAGCTTAACTGACAGTGTGTATTGATATCAAAAAATATACAATGAGTCCTAATGTAGTAGTATGGACTTCTACTACTCATTCTCTCCTTCTAGTTACAATTGGATCTTAACTAAGCATGTTATATACAAAGCAAACTAATATCTAATTCTCAACCAACTAAGGAAATGTATTGAGATTTTGTAAGTTATCCTTCCACTTCTTTCGATTCCTATTTCTTGTATGTAACAACATTGTTACTTCCTTACAGCATTGATCTTCATCAAAGGTCTTGTTTTCAAATCTGATCAGATTCCTGTACCTCCATAGCAATGCGACAGTGGTCACAAATGCAGCTGCAGTGACTTCTTTCTTCCAGCTTTTGCTCTTTGCATTATTACAGATCCACTTCAGTTCATTCTCCCAGCATACTGTAGTTCTAGGGTGACCCAACCATATACAAATTCTCCTCCAAACTCTACTTGTAATGGCACATTCAAAGAACAAGTGTTTGAACTCTTCATCATATCCTTTGCAAAATGCACACAGAGTTGGTGTTTGAATGCCCATGATCTGCAGTCTCTCAATGGTAGGTAACTTCTGATGAGCAGCCAACCATACAGTAAATCTATGTCTAGGAAGTGCAGATGATACAAGCATTACATTCCTCCATAGAAACTTAGGAAATATAGGAAGAAGAGCATTATAGAGTTTATGAATTTGGAACTTTCCAAACGTACAAACAGATTGAAGCCTGTTGAATAAACTGCCCTGCAACTGAATATTATCCCTCATGAGAGCTCTACTGGCCAAAATCTTCTTGATGACCCAAGAAGAGTTTGAAGGCAAAGCTATTGACTCAATGGACCTATGTTTGATGTAATAGGTATGCACCCACTTAACCCATAAGCAGTCCTTCTTCCTTGTCAAATCCCATAGCAATTTAGCTATAGCAGCTTTATTCCACACTTCCATTCTCACAATATTTAGGCCACCAGTTGAGATAGGCTGGCATACCTTATCCCAAGCTACAAGAGCTCTTCTGGATAAGGTTGCTTTGCCTGTCCATAGATAAGATCTGCAAACTGCCTCTATAGCCTTCAATACTTTCTTAGGAATAACAAACACCTGAGCCCAATAAGTCTGCATACCAAAGATCACAGCCTTAATTAGTTGAGTTCTACCAGCATATGATAAAAGCTTAGCAGACCAACAAGTAATTCTAGCTGTGATCTTTTCAATGAGAGGTAGATAATGCTGTATGGATAGCTTCTTGGAATCCAGTGGAACTCCAAGGTATCTAAAAGGCAATTTCCCTTCAGTGAAGCCAAGAGCAGCAATAATCATCTCTTTAGTATCCTGAGGAATTCCTGCTAAATGCACTCTTTCCTACATTTGCCTGAAGACCAGAAGCATTTGAGAACTTGAGGAAAGTGCTGTGCAAGATTTGAATAGACATCATATCTGCTCTACAGAACATTAGCAAATCATCAGCAAAGCAGACATGAGAAATATTAAGCTTCCTGCATCTAGGGTGGAAGTTGAAATTTCCATCCTTATGCAGTTGTTGTAGCAGTCTATTCAAGTACTCCATTGCTAGAACAAATAGATAAGGAGACATAGGATCTCCTTGACTAATACCTATCTTAGCATTGAATGGTTTAGTAAGGCCACCATTCATTACTAGAGAGTATGAGGTAGAAGAAACACAAGCCATAATCCAATCAGTAAATTTAGCAGGGAATCCCAAAGAAATGAGAATCTGTTTCAAGAATTCCCACTCCAATGTATCATAAGCCTTCCTTAGATCCACTTTAAGAACACATCTAGGTGAAACCCCTTTCCTAGAGTATCCTTTAAAGATTTCATGACTAAGAAGGATATTATCCATGATGCTCCTGCCTTCTATAAAAGCAGACTGTGCAGGCCCAACCAAATCTCCAATTACTCTCTTCATTCTATTGGTTATAACTTTGGATATGATCTTATATAATGTAGTACAACAAGCAATAGGCCTGTAATCCTTCACTGTAGTAGGAGCTTTAACCTTAGGGACAAGAGCTATTGCAGTTGTATTGATCATATGAGGAACTTTACAGGTTTCAAAAAATTCCATTGTAGCAGAAAGGACATCCTCTTCAACTATCTTCCAGTTCTTTGTAAAGAATTCAATGGGAAATCCATCAACTCCAGGAGCTTTATCCTTAGGCATCTCATTAACTGCTGCACTGATTTCCTCCATTGTGACTGGACAAATAAGAATTCTTTGTTGTTCAAGTGTTAGACATCTGCCACTTCTCATAATACTAGAATCCACACAGAGTAGTTCACTCACAGAATCTCCCATTAGAGATTGGAATACCTTCAAGAATTCCATTTCTACAGCAATAGGCTCAGTCAATTTGATACCTGTATCAGTATGAATAGTAGTAATATTGTTTTGCCCTGTCCTGATCCTCCATTGTGCATGAAAATACTTGGTGTTTGCATCTCCACATTCAATCCAAGTAGCTTTGGATTTTTGCCTCAGTACCTGCTCTTCAATTTTACTCCACTTGTCAAGTTCTTCTAGTAATCCTCTTTCTTCAGTAATCAGCTCCTGTGAAAGACAGTTAGTCTGCATTTGGAATTGTAAAATATCAAGCCTCTCTCTTGTCTGGATTATTTGCTGCTTATATTTGGCTAAGTAGTCATTTAACCCCTTTAGTTGCTGCTTAACTGCCTTCAATTTGCTCCAAATTTGCTGCATATGAGTGCCAGGATAGACCTTCTCCCAGACTTTTTTCACAATTTCATGAAACTGCTCATGTTCCATTACATTGCTATAAAGCCTGAAAGGTTTAGGGTGGATTGGCCTATATACACCAAATTTTACTAGAATAGGGGAGTGATCTGAGATCAATGGATTCATGTAGTCAGCCTCCAAGTGCCCAAACTGCTGTAACCATTGGAGATTTCCAAATGCCCAGTCTATCTTGCTATAAACTCTAGAGTCAGCATCTTGCTTGTTTGTCCAAGTGAAGTGCCATCCAGTTGCTCTTAAAGCTGTAAGTTGTAAATCATCTATTGTATTTTTGAAATCTCTTACTTCAGCTTCAGTTACTGGAGAACCAATTCTATCATCAGAGCTTAATACACAATTAAAATCACCACTTATAAGCCATGCATCTTGCTGAGGAATAGAAATTGTTCTGAGATCCCTCCATAGTTGTGTTCTAAGAACTGAAGTATTGTAAGCATAGATAATAGTGAAGTGAAATCTGACTAGACTTCTAGTATCTTCCACTAGACAATGAATGAGCTGATCAGAAAGAAACACCCCTTGAATCTGAATATAAGGTTTCCATAATAGCCATATCCTCCCATTAACAGCTTTTGTATAGTTGCATTGCCACATCGACAACGTTCTCAGTAAAGAATGAAAACAAGAAGTTTAAATCAGCACGGGAACAATAGGAAGTGAACTTCACCGCGGAGATTGTAAGTGCTGGGCTCCATTGTTCCTTCAAAAACGTCAAGGCAAATTCTGCCATTGCTGTTGATATTTGGGTGGAAAACCTTTGTCCTAAAACGTATCTGCACATTTATCTCGTATTGTCATATAAATTTGTCCAGAGAAAAGAGTGTATTTTTAAAAAAAACAAGAAACTTCAAAGACATTACAGAAATCATTCTTCAGGGTCACCCAATTCCCATCATAAAAATTTTCACATTGAACGCCCGACCAGTGGCGGAGCCAGAATAATTATTAAGGGGCGTCAAAATATAAAGAAATAAACTCACCAAGAAGTCAAAACGTGTTATATACATATTTTCCCCTTAGATGCATGCGGCTCCGCCACCGCGCCCGACAAGTTTGGAGTTGAGGCATAGTTGCCGATTGATTGGTACATTTGTTGAACTTCTTCTATAGCAATGTACTTATCAAACTGAATCTAACATATAAATTGGACTTCTTCTAGACCAATTAACTAAGCCAGCCAACTATTCATATCAACTGTGACCAGTTCTCTCCCTAGCAAATTGGCTTAAATCTCTGTTATATTCATTAGAAGATTAGCATGAACAAATATACTTGCTAACTCAATGATGCTGCAAATTTACAACCCAAGAAAACGAATACGATAGCTTCTTTGATTCTGTAAAAAGTACCCTTTGCACAATTTAAACAATTAGGAGCCTATGAGCCTGTAAATGGGAGTCTTGGTGTAACTGGTAAAGTTATTATCATGTGACCAGAAGGTCACGGGTTCGAGCCGTAAAAACAGTCTCTTGCAAAAATGTAAGATAAAGTTACGTACAATAGACCCTTGTGGTCCGGCTCTTTCCGAACCCCGCAAATAGCGGAAGCTTAGTACATCGGGACGCCCTATCAGGCAAATCATAAAGAAGTTTGTGTGCACTTCATGCTATAGGAAAGAGTACCTTGGGCGGCTTAAATGGATAATCACGTGGAAAATGAATGGTAACAAGAAACATTCCACAGGCATAGGAACTATCAGGCGGACCAAAAATTGTTGCTTCCCAGTGAAACAAATCGTCGGCAGCAACTGGACCTAAATACCAAACAACAGGAAGCAAAAGCATAACAATCAGAGAACTTTTCAATGCAACCTTAAGACACATTTTTACTACTTGTTTGGGCATTTAGGCTTAGTGCAAGCATATTTACAGCAGCTTGCCTAAAAAATACGTGCAAACACAAAAGCACAGAGAACCAGAGCACCTTTTTCCAGAACGTAAACAAGTCTCAAGCAAGGGCGGAGCTAATGTGTGTTACGGGTTCGAACGAAGCAAGTAATACTTAAAAAGGATTAGAAACCTGAATGGAAAAACTTCAAATTATGACTCCACCTATCTGAGCAGGGACATGGTAAACTTCAAAATTTTCTTTTCTACACGTAACTAATTAAAATATTAGTAATATTTTATGAATTGACCAATTTTTGTAATGAGCTTACTTATAAATAGACATAACTGGTAGTTTCCCTAAAAACTAGGCTCTCTACTTTTCAATTTTATAGATCATATTTCAATTTACAACTAATTAGTCCAAAAATAATAGTCTAAGATTAAACATCCAACTCCAATAGGTTCTTGAAATTAGTATTCAATTTGTAAAAAAGATTGCCCAAGCTTTTAATTATTTTCAAATCAGTAACCGTGAATCAATTAATTCAACAAATCAAATTCATTTGGGTGGTAAAAATTAAATTTTTAACAAGCTTAAAAATATGGATTTATATTTTGAATTTAATTTTTTGAAACATTTGGAGTGAGTATTATTTAAACTTATTAAAACTAGTATAAGGAGGTTGTATATAAAAATTAAAGCCATTTAATGGAGATTTGAACGGTTTTTGAATAAGAATTGCAACTGCAAAATAGTCGAAAAAGTTCGTCTACAGGGGCTTGTATAAATGTATATAAAAGTATATAAGATATTTTTATCCACTCATATACACTATTATACAAGATTATACATAATTATACAAAAAAAACTAACTTCGTCTTCTTCTTTCCGCTTTTTCTGAAATTTAACTCAAATCTTACTCAAATCTACTTCAAATAACTTTAAATTTTGAACTCCTTTTAATATTTTCAATCAATTGGAATCACACACAATCCAAACAACTAATAAACCCAAAAAATCCTATTTTCGATAGCGAAGCTTTAAATGACCTTCAATTGTGGACTTTTACTCTTTAATTTTCTTACATTGCAATAAATTAATACATGAAGAGAAGCAGTAATGGCGGACGACCTCTTAAAGCATACGTAGAAGATATGAGAAGAAGAAAGAAGGAAAGCTCAAAAAAATAAAAAATTACATTTACTAACTTACTATGAGCTAAACCCGTCAACCGGGCCGGGTTGACCCGGGACCGGCCCGGACCGGACCGGTACAACCCGGGACCGGACCGGATCGGTAGGAGGGGGCCGGGCTGGGCTGGGTTGATACGGGGTAGGGGGTTTGTCCGTTAATAATTTTTTAAATCCAAACCGGACCGGCCCGGTTCAACGGTAACTTCTTTTTTTTTTTTTTTAATTTTTTGAAATGGTGGGGCCCACATTTCCGTTGGCCAACGGCTAATTTTACAAAAATGGCCATTTTTTCATTATTTTTTTGTATTTATTAATTTACAATATTAACCCTTCTTAAAATCTATAAATACCCTCATCTCTTCTTCATTTCTTCACTCAAAATTCTTATCTCAATCTTAATTTCTTAATTCACAAATTATCAATCCTTCTCTCTTCCCTTCAATTTGCAAGATTTCATATTTGAGCAAGTGCTCAATTTATTGTCGAATTCGGTGCACTCCCTCCAACTCTCTCTTATTTAATATTTTAATAGCATATTTAATTTAAGCTTATATTTTTATTTTTACAATATGTTTAATGATGCTACTCCTGTAGCTTCTGGTAGTACTAGTAATAGTAATGACCCAACTTCTAATCGTAAAAGAAGAAGTCCGGTATGGAATTTTTTTGAAATAATAGAAGGTACTAATAGTATTAAGTGCAAATTTTGTAACGAAACTTTTCAACATTTGACCGAAGGAAATTTAGGAGGGACTGGAACACTTACAAGACATATGAGAGCTGTCCATCCCATAGAATGGGTCAAAAATTATGGGAAGCAATGATTTGTAACTTGTAAGTTTTAGACTTTTAGTATGTTTGACTGTTTGTTTCAGAAATTGGAGATAGATTGGAACGAAGAAATCAGGAAAGGAAGATGTTCACAGTTCATACTTCATAGCCCAGAAGACGAAGAACTTTAACTTGGAGATATTGATCATGATGAAGATGAACTGATGAAGTGATGCAAAACATTTGAAATTACTACTTCACTATAAAAAATGTAAACATTTCATTTTTTACTTATTCATTAAAATTGAGAAATAAAGTAGCACTTGCAATAATTGCAAATTTTTCACATCTTACTTGTTCATTAAATGATTACAAAGTATTAACATAATTATAACTTAATAGTTATACTTAATTTTAAAAAAAATTGAAAATATACTAAACCCGACCCGGCCCGGCCCCTTTCAACCCGTAACCCGTATGGTTCAATTGTAACCCGAACCAACCCGGCCCCTTAGCAACCCGTTACTGTTCGACCCAGCCCGGCCCGGACCGGAACCCGGACGGGGTCGGAAAAAATCCGACCCGGCCCGGACCGGTAGACCCATTAGACACGTTTACTATGAGCTAATGGGTGTAAAAAGAATTTCAAAATATGTACAACCTGGACCAAACCAGGTTAGAGCTTCAAATATAGGTCATTTTCGAATAAGCCGTAAGGCCCGATTAATATCTGATGTAATTTTGCCGTAAACAAAAGAAGAAAAAACTAACATATGCTGGATCCCAGTAATGAGTAGAAAGCTAACTTATTTACTTCCTTAGATTAAACTAAAGGGTCAAACTTGCTTAATTTGGACCCATCCATACAAAACCGTTATATCATAACACAAACCAAAAAAGCAAAATTGAAGTGTTTCAAGAGGCAACAACATAACCTTTCCCCTTGAGCTGATTATGCATAAGAAAAACTTCATTTTGCTTGATATACCACTAATACAACAACGATCTTACCCCTACTTCGATGGAGTACACTAACATACCACTGATAATATGTTTGAGTCCAGGTCCAGCCAGTTGTTTCATGCCTGTTTATATCGGTCATGTACATATGAGCAATCTCCGGCACCAAAGAATCAACAGGATTAAGGTCTGTTAGCAGAGCACATACAGACATCAACACCTGCAAGGAACAACAACAACAACAACAACCCAGTATAATTTCACTTAGTGGGGTCTGGGGAGGGTAGTATATACGCAGACCTTACCCCTACCCTTGGGTAGAGAGGCTGCTTCCAAATAGACCCCGACATCCTTCCCTCCAAGAACTTCCCACATTGCTCTTGGGGAGACTCGAACTCAAAATCTCTCGGTTGGAAGTGGGGGTTGCTTACCATCAGAGCAACACCTGCAAGGAACAAATACAAAATAAACATGCCAGCCCGCAGTTGATCAATCAATCATGCTTAAAGAGATTTAAAACACAAAATAATTTGAATACATATCAAGTTTAAGAATTAGAAAAAAGAACATCATCAACAACAACAAAATAAATAAATAAATCGGCGAAATCTCACAAATGGGGTCTGGGGAGGGTAGTATGTACGCAGTCCTGACTGTTTCCAATAAACTCTTGGCTTAAGAAAGATTAAAATAAACAATAGAAACAAGCAATATCAACAACAAATGTCAGAAAGATAATAGCAGCAATCTAAGAGCCAGAAAATTAGTTGGAAGGAAGCAGTAACCGTGCTGGTGGTAAGCATCTCAACCGCCAGAAACAATAACTAATTTCTTCCCACCTGCCTAAGCCTTGATGGAAAAAGTTACCTCGTACCTGTAGTGGTGTGAAGTAGCAGGTATACGGTGTAATGTCGAGGTGTGCGCATGTTAACTCGGACACCATTATTACCCCCCCCCCCCCCCCCCCCAAAAAAAAAAGCAGTCATTAACGTTACACGTTGAAGAAGAGAAAGATCAAAGTTTCTCATGTAAGTTCAATCTGAAAATACAGAAGTTTCATGTATATACTTTAAGAGAATGTACCTTATTCTCCTATGTTTTGACTCACTTGTGTTGGTATAGAACAAGAACTAAATAATCGACGTAAAAGTCCTCACGATCCACCATTGAAATACATTTGACAATGTTCTCAGCAAAACAGGGATGATATTAGACTTGTGTACTCTTGGGATATAAATAAGAAGCAAAAACAAAAGATTAAATCAGCATGGGAACAACAGGAAATGAACTTCACCGTGGAGATTGTAAGCGCTGGGCTCTACTGTTCCTTCAAAACGTCAAGGCAAATGCTACCATTGCTGTTGATATTTGGGTGGAACACCTTTGTCCTAAAAGCTATCTGCACATTTATCTCGTATTGTCATATAAATTTGCTCAATAAGTCAAGAGGTGTCATTATATTATATAGTATATATACATATTTTTCCATTGGTACATTTGTTGTTCTTCTATTCTATACCAATGCACTTATCCAACTGAATCTAACATAAAAACTGGACTACTTCTAGACCAATGTACTAAGCCAGTCAACTATTCATATCAATTGCAAGCAGTTCTCTCCCTAGCAACAACAACTACCCAGTATATTCCCACCAAGTAGGGTCTGGGGAGGGTAATATGTAGACGAGCCTTACCCCTACCCGAAAGGGCAGGGAGGCTGTTTCCAATCGACCCTCGGCTCATAGGATTAGGGGGAAAACAGTAGTAACACAGAACAGAGACAAAAACAAAACAGAAACAATATAGCATTAATGCATAAGAAATTCCAGCATAAATAGCGTTAATAATAATCTGGACAAAGGAAACAAAATACCAATATACAATAGCAAGTAATAGTAACGTACAGTAAACACAAATCATCTATGAGTAACCCTGCTGACCCACCCCCAACCCCGGGAGAAGCGAACGAAAAACTCTAGGGGCCCCTATCCTACAACCCTGATTCTAGACCTCCAGACTTTCCTATCAAGGGTCATGTCCTCGGAAACCTGCATTCTAGCCATGTCCTGCCTAATCACCTGTTCTCTCCCTAGCAAAATGAGCTTAAATATCTGTACATGCATTAAAAGATCAATATGAACAAAATACTTATTAACTCAATGATACTGCAGATTTACAAGCCAAGAAAAAGAAAACGATAGCTTCTTTGATTACGTGAAAAGAATGCTTTGCACAATTTAAACAATTAGGAGCCTATGAGCCTGTAAAGGGGAGCCTTGGCGCGACTAGTGAAGTTGTTGCCATGTGACCAGGATATCACGGGTTCGAGTTATGAAAATAGTCTCTTGCAAAAACATAGGGTAAGGCTGTGTACGATAGACCCTTGTGGTCTAGGCCCTTCCAGGACGCTGCATATAGCGAGAGCTTAGTGCATAGACTGTTCTATCAGACAAGTCATAAAGAAGTTTGTGTGCACTTCATGCCGTCGGAAAAATACTTTGGGTGGCTTAAATGGATAATCAGGTGGAAAATGAATGGTAACAAGAAACATTCCACCGGCATACGGACTATCAGGCGGACCAAAAATTGTTGCTTCCCAGTGAAACAAATCGTCGGCAGCAACTGGACCTAAATACAAACAACAGGAAGCAAAAGCATAACACACAATTTTACTTGTTATTTGGCATTGAGGCTTAGTGCAAGCATATCTACAGCAGCTTGCCTAAAAAATGTGGAAACACAAAAGCACAGAGAACCAGAGAACCATATTCCAGAACGTAAACAGTTTCAAGCATGAGCATGCAGGGGCAGAGCTAGTTTGTATGTTACGGGTTCAGACGAATATAATCCAGTAATTTTTAACCAAATCCTATATTTGTTTTAAAGAATTCACTAAAAATATGTAGAAATTATTAATTAAGGATCTAGTAACTTAAAAGAACTAGAATCCTAAACTAATAAACTTGAAATCCTGACTCCACCTATGTGAGCGTGGACATGGTAAGCTGGGGAAGACAAACGTACTCGTCTACCCTATTTACCTCATTTCCAAACATTAGAACCTTGTCCAGTGGAGCCCCCCAACCCAAAATCAGACTTATATGTTCCTTTCGCCAACCTTCCTAAACAAACAAATATGTTCAAGGTCAAGTTCTTTTTTCTTTTCTTTTTGTTTAGGTTGAAAAACTAATTCATACACCAAAAGAACATACATTACGTTCAAATTACATCTCAAATCAATTCGACCGTTCCCCACCATCAAAAAGCCAAACAAGTTAATTTACCCCACAAGGCACTCATTTTTGGGCCAACCAATATCATACAAAACAAACTACAGATAATTGACTATTTATAACAGATTCATCTAAAGTTCACACCCCCTCCCCCTCCCCCCTCCCCCCAAAAAAAAGAAAAAGAAAACGTCCCTTGGCAGTTGCAATCATATACGAGAGCACCTAATGATATATCTTAGCGCGGTTAACTTGGGGGTGGGGGTGGGGGATGAAGAATCCTACTAAACATGCGTATTCAATACACAAATTTATCACTTAATCATTTCACTTCAATTTTTAACTACCAAAGTTAAATTAATTGGTTTGGTGTAAACACCAGTTGCAAATAAGCATTTACCATGTTGAACCTGTTACATGCATTTTACTCACATTATCACATATTACGCTCTTGCCATTAAACCAAAGCTCTTGGGACAAAATAAAAGGAAAAGAAGGTTCTAGAAACAAACCAAGAGTGCAAAAGACTGGAGGATCTTTCACAAGATCCTTGAGCTCTTTTAGAATCCTCTTGGATGCCATCCTCGATCAAAACACTCTATAAAAAATAAGTAAAATAACCCATATCAGCTCTATATATAAATAATAAATCAAGTCAAACCTTTTTATAACAAGGTCAGTTGTTCTGGATATTTTTTGGTTGTTATAGCGAAGTATTATTATAGAAATATATATACATTAACATGAATAATTGGTTCTAAAGAAAATATGACTATTATAGTGAAGTTATATATTGGGGGTGGGGTCCTCAATGTGGTCAGCGCTTACGCGCCGCACGCAGGCTTAGACGAGGAGGTTAAAAGGCGCTTCTGGGAGGACTTGGACGATCTGGTGAGGAGTATTCCCCAGTCGGAGAAGTTAGTTATTGGAGGGGACTTTAATGGGCATATTGGGGCCGAGGCCGGTGGCTACGATGAGGTGCACAGGGGCTTTGGCTTTGGGGCTAGGAACGGAGGAGGCACTTCGCTGCTTGATTTCGCCAGGGCTTCCGAGCTCCTGATTGCGAACTCATCATTCCGGAAGAGGGAGGAGCATTTGGTCACCTTCAAGAGTGCGGCGGCGAGGACTCAAATTGATTACATCCTCATCAGAAGGAGCGACAGGGGTCTGTGCAAGGATTGCAAAGTTATCCCGGGAGAGTCTCTTTCAACTCTTCATAGGCTCCTAGTGATGGATGTTGATCTCTGGGTGAAGAAGAAGAGGAGGGGCGCCCGGGGTCAACCGAGGATTAGATGGGGAGCTTTGTCCAAGGAGAAAGCTCAGGAGATGGAAAGGAGGTTAGAGGAGGGCGGAGCTTGGAGAAGTTATGGGGAAGCGGACGCTATGTGGTCAGCGACAGCTAGCTTGGTTAGGGGGGTAGCACGGGACGTGCTCGGGGTTTCTAAGGGATATTCAGGTAGGCATCAGGGTGATTGGTGGTGGAACGATGTAGTCAAAGGAAAAGTGGAGGCGAAGAAGGCGGCGTTCGCAAGGTTGGCAGGGAGCACAAGCGAGGAGGAGCGGAGAGTGAACAGGTTGTCCTACAGGGAGGCGAGAAGAGAAGCTAAGATGGCAGTCACGGAAGCTAAAAACGCGGCGTTCGGTCGCATGTATGAGGAACTAGGGGAGAAAGGTGGGGAAAAGAAGCTATTTCGGCTGGCTAAAGCAAGGGAAAGGAAAGCCCGTGACCTAGACCAGGTCAGGTGTATCAAGGACGAGGATGGTAGAGTTTTGATGGGGGAATCGCAAGTCAAACAGAGGTGGCAGGCGTACTTTCGGGACCTTCTTAACGAGGAGGGGGATCGGAGCATAGAGCTAGGGGAGCTGGGGCATTCAGAGCGTCATAGAGACCTTGGGTACTGCAGGCGCATTAGGGTGGAGGAGGTCTTAGGGGCGTTCCGCAGGATGAGTAGGGGTCGAGCAACCGGGCCTGACCAGATCCCGGTGGAGTTTTGGAAGTGCATGGGTAAACCTGGAGGGGAGTGGCTCTCTAGGCTATTCAACGTGATATTCAAGACTAAGAGGATGCCGGATGAGTGGCGGTGGAGTACAGTGGTGCCCTTGTACAAGAACAAGGGGGACATCCAGTGCTGCAACAACTATAGGGGTATTAAACTAATGAGCCACACGATGAAGGTTTGGGAGAGGGTGATTGAGGCGCGAATGAGGGGGGCGACGAATATATCGGGGAACCAGTTCGGTTTCATGCCGGGCCGCTCCACCACTGAGGCTATTCACCTAGTCAGGCGGCTGGCGGAACAATTCAGGGATAAGAAGAAGGACCTGCATATGGTGCTTATCGACTTGGAGAAGGCGTATGACAAGGTTCCGAAGGAGGTGCTTGGAGGCGAAGAGTGTGCCAGAAGCCTATATCAGAGTAATCAAGGACATGTACGATGGGGCTAAGACTAGGGTGAGGACGGTGGGTGGCGATTCAGACCATTTTCCTGTGGTAATGGGGCTCCATCAAGGATCGGCGCTGAGTCCCATGTTGTTCGCCTTAGTGATAGATGCTCTAACCCGTCATATCCAGGGGGATGTGCCCTGGTGTATGCTCTTTGCTGATGATATAATATTGATAGACGAGACGAGGGCCGGTGTTAGTGAGAAGTTAGAGGTATGGAGACAGACCCTCGAGTCTAAAGGTTTCAAGATAAGCAGATCTAAGACAGAATATCTGGAGTGCAAGTTCAGTGACGAGCCGAGTGGGGTGGGCAGGGATGTGATGCTTGGTTCTCAGGCCATCGCCAAGAGGGACAGTGTCCGATATCTTGGGTCTGTGATTCAGGGGGACGGAGAGATTGACGGGGACGTCACCCATCGGATAGGAGCAGGGTGGTCGAAGTGGAGGCTTGCTTCTGGGGTCCTGTGTGACAAGAAAATCCCACACAAACTCTAAGGGAAATTCTACAGAGCCGTGGTTAGACCTGCGATGTTGTACGGGGCAGAGTGCTGGCCCGTGAAGAACTCCCATGTCCAGAGAATGAAGGTTGCTGAGATGAGGATGCTTAGGTGGATGTGTGGGCACACCAGGCTGGATAAGATTAGGAATGAAGTTATTCGACAGAAGGTAGAGGTGGCCTCAGTGGACGAGAAGATGCGGGAAGCGAGGCTGAGGTGGTTCGGGCATGTACGGAGGAGGGGTCCCGATGCCCCGGTGAGGAGCTGCGAGCGGCTGGAGATTGCTGGTGGTCGGCGGGGTAGAGGGAGGCCTAAGAAGCATCGGGGAGAGGTGATTAGGCAGGACATGACTAAAATGCAGGTTACCGAGGACATGACCCTCGATAGGGGAGTCTGGAGGTCTAGAATCAGGGTTGCAGGATAGGGGCTCTTAGAGTCCTTCGTTCGCCTCACCCGGGGTTGGGTGTGGGATAGTAGGGTTACCCATCGATGTCTAGTGTTTTAGCCTAGGTCCCCTCTTGGTTGCGACGGTATTTATGTTCCTTATGTTTACATAACCATTTACGTTATTTCTGCAGGATTACTTATGCTTTGTTTTGTTATTTTGTTTTGTCTTGCCTTGGTTACTAATTTTGTCTTTGTTTTCCAATGCAGCTTTTCATTCTGTCCTATGCGCCGAGGGTCGCATGGAAGCAGCCTCTCTGCCCTTTTGGATAGGGGTAAGACTGCCTACATATTACCCTCCCCAGACCCCACCTGGTGGGAGTATACTGGGTAGTTGTTGTTGTTGTTGTTGTTGTTGTATAGTGAAGTTATATTATAAAGGATGACTGACGATACAAACAATTTCTCTAAGGAAAATGGAACATTCAGTGGCGAAATTAGCTCGCGATAACGCTCAACCACCCGCTCATCTCCGATGATGATATCGTCACTGAGGATAGCATAGCGTGTAAAAGGAGCTCTTGGAAGAAACCTTTTCTTCTTAGCAGCTTCTTGAACCTACCCGAGGCAAGGAAGTAAAGCAACCAAGAGCTTTTTTACCTACTATGCCTTTCACCGGGTGAGCAAAAAGTAGTTACCTTTAGCCCGATCTTCTTTATTAATTATTCATAAGGAACACCGAGACCATTATTATAGAGAGTTTTGACTGTAAATAAAGAAATAGGAATTTTTCAATTGTATTCAAAGCACAATGAATAATTCGTTATGCAACAAATACAATCAAGGCGAAATACAGAAATACAAAAAAATAAAATATCGTTACTGAGCGTTAAACTCGAGATCTCCACTTACTAAGTGTGTGTTTGGAGTTATTTTTTTTTGGCAAACTAAAAAAGGAAATAGGTTCACAAAAACTGAAATGGAGGGAGTATATATTTGTTTGTGCCGCATAATTTTTCCCAAACATACATGCAGAGAAGACATGCATTGTATAAATAATCACAACTAGAGAAAGAGAAAGAAGAGAAGAAAATTTTACATGAGAGATTCACTTACAAAGATGCAATTTTCAGATTCTGAGAAGCGAACAGTAGAATGTTGAACTTGGAACTTTTTTTAATATAAAGGCTTTCGTATCTCTGTTGGCCGACTTACAGCTACACCCCAAATGGTTTGAACATTTACACTTAGATTCCTTTATTTCTTAAATAACTGTAGTATACGTCCAATTTATGTTCTTTCTTTTCGCAAATTTTTACTTTTAGAACTTGTTATAATTTAAAGTAAAATGTTTTTTTTGGTTTTATATGAAATGCTAGTTATAGTACTTAATAGTACCATAGGGTGGAAATTAAGTGATTTAGTTAATGTTGTAAATGTAAATATATTCGTCAGTTGAATGACTAAGAAAATTCTCAGCCCGAAAGGCTTTGGATTGATTATTGGATGGACTAATAAAGATTATATCGACATAAATGGGGAAGAAATTTAAAAATAACCAGATTTACAAATGGTCATTGAAAAATGTCACAATTTTAAAAGTAATCGAAATTTAGCTACTTTTTATATAAAGATAAATTTGAACGAAAACACTATTCAAAATCCGAAAAATATTCCAGCATAATATATTGGAGTAGACAAGAGGGGTTGCTCTGATGGTAAGCAACACCCACTTCCAACCGAGAGGTTGTGAGTTCAAGTCTCCCCAAGAGCAAGGTGGGAAGTTCTTGGAGGGAAGGATGCCGAAGGTCTATTTGGAAACAGCCTCTCTATCCAAGGATAGGGGTAAGGTCTGCGTACATACTACCCTCCCCAGACCCCACTAAGTGGGATTATACTGGGTTGTTGTTGTTGTTGTTATAATATATTTGAGTAGTTATCCTGGATTTCCAGCATAAAATACTGGAGTTCCGGTATAATATACCGCTCCAGCATAATATGCTGGAAGTTCATGCATAGGTGCTACAATTTCTAGTATACTTTCTATGTTGCTGTAAAATAGTGATTTATTTTCAATAATTTTATAAATTTATTATTTTTCAATGTCCAATCCGAAAACTTGACTAACACATGTTATATTTACAAATAAAGGTCCCCTCTCTATCTTGTCTTGGACAATAACTTGAAGAGCCCGATATATAAGGCCCAAGGTTCATATAAAAACTTTCTTAGCAAATAAATATCAAATTACCACTATTTTCTCATACAAAATTAACCTTCAGATAATTGTCATAAGTGCATCTATTTCGTTGGATCAAAACTCCGCAACATCAAAGGTTGATAAAAATTTTGGTTAGTACTGTTCGATTTAAGTGCCGTTTATTTTTGGACGCATATAAACGTCTAATAAATTCTTTACACATATATAGTTCGTGTTGAGAACAATGAATATAGTTGCACATTGCATACGCTCAAGATTCCATTGTGTGCACCACCCATAGAATCCACTTAAAGCCTACTATCAGATAAAATTTCTTTTAGCGGTAGAGGTATAATTTCTTATCCTTGAATGTTAATGTGGCACGAGCTAGTCAGTTTTCGGACTGATTATTGAAAAGTAATCAGCGTTTGCAAGGTCATTGAAAACTAGCCATTATTTTGCTGCAACACGAAAAGTTCTAGCATAATTTAGGAAACACTAGCCATTATTTTACTACAACATGGAAAGTTCTAGCATAATTTACGGAAAGCTCAAGAATAATATACGGGAGATTGGAGCACCTTGTATTGACTTCCAGCATAATATGTTGGAACTTCAGTAAATTATGAAATTTCAGGATGTTATACCAGAAGTTCATATGTAAAAAATTCGAACTCCAACATATTATGTTGGAATATTTTCGAATTTTGAACAGTTTATTTTTCATATTTATCTTCTATATGAAAAGTGACTAACTTCCAATTACTTTTGAATATGTGGCTATTTTTCAATATCACTTATAAATCAGGCTATTTTTTAATCTTTCCCACCTTGAATTTGTTGAACATTCACACCATGTATTTGTGATCACTGCTTCAAGAACATGGAGAAGATAAAATTTTGAGAGTGAGAGAACTTAGAATTTATCATTAGAGTACAATTTCAAGAATACCTTAAAATAGAATCTTTGGTACACTCTAACCACTCTAAACAACAAACAGCAACCCAATATAATCCCACTTAGTGGGGTCTGGGGAGGGTAGTGTGTACGCAGACCTTACCCCTATACTTGGGTAGAGAGGCTGTTTCCAAATAGATCCCCGGCATCCTTCCCTCCAAGAACTTACCACCTTGTTCTTGGGGAGACTCGAACTCACAACCTCTCGGTTGGAAGTGGGGGTTGCTTACCATCAGAGCAACCCCTCTTGTCTACTCTAACCACTCTAAACATGAACTAATATCAGGTTCTATTCATATTGTTCACTGAGAGAGTGAAGTAAGCATTCAAATATGAATTAAGATGGTAAACAGTAATAAAAATGGCTACACAGAAAATGGTCTTGAGTAGCTCATTGAGTAACAGATTGTGTCTCAGGCACAGGTGTGGCTGCTCTTGGTGTTGAATTTTCTGTTTTTCCTTCAGATGACAGCTGATTGTCTAAACCAGTGGGCCGAACGTTTTCGATCATTTTAACGACCTCGGACATTTTTGGTCTTTGATCAGCCATCCTTACCACACAAGACATTGCTATCTGTAACATTTCCACCATTTCTTCCTCTATATTTGGGTACCTCAATAGTTCCAAGTCGAATACTTCAGCAGTCCACTCCTCTCGGACTACTGAATGAACCCATCGGACCAAGTGTATAATCTCATCTCCATTAGTTGTATGGACGGGGGATTTACCTGTAAGGAGTTCCAGTAACAACACGCCATAGCTGTACACATCAGAAGGTTGAGTGGCTTTTCGGGTGTCTGTTATTTCTGGGGCGCGAAAACCAGCAGCACGTGCAACTTGATGAGCTAATGAGCTCATTATTGGTGACAGACCAACATCGGATACACAACCATATTGTTTAGAATTCAGAAAGATATTTGAGGATTTGACGTTTCCGTGGACTAGCTTGCCACCATTCTCGGCATGTATCCTAGCAATACCTCTCGCTGCACCAATGGCTATCCTAAGTCGAGTTTCCCAATCTAAAAGGATCCTGTTATCTCCCCGTTTACCTACAAGTTGTATATTCATAGATGATACTCAATACTCAATAACAGGTAATACAGTGATCAAACAGAGATGACAAAGATACCAATTGCCTTAAAAGACGACAAAAAAAGGAGATTTTCAGTAATTAGATGACCTATCTGTGCCCCATTAGACCAAAATATCACCATATCGTTTTTAACAGAAACAAAGTATCGGAGTACAATCCTCTGTGTTTCTCATTTGTTCATTTTTTTTAGTTATCATTGAATAACATGCCGAAGATTAGAGTAATCAGAATGCATTGGTCGATGAAACTTAAAAGTTAAAACATCTACTGCACAACTCATCATCTTAATGAAAAGTTACATATCACACTTAGATGATTTTTCTTTTGGCCGAAGTTACACTCAGGTGATAAATTAGGTTAGCTTAATTAAAATACAATAAGGAGATAACCCTTGACTTAAGTTTCCATTTCACTCCATTTGGTTTGAGAAGAACAACAGAACTCCTAGCTCTAACACCAAAATTAGGGGTGTAAAAAAGCAACATACAATGAAATCCCACATGTGGGGTCTGAGTAGGGTAGTGTGTACACAGTCTTTACCCCTACTTTTTAAACGCAACATAACCGCAAAGAATTCTGTCGTGATGTACTTAAAAGATTCTATACAAAGTAAGGTTGACAATAGCTTAGGATTCACTATTCTGGACTTCTATTTAATTAAATCAGGTCCTACTAGTATCTAAAAAGCTTAGCTGTTTATGAGATTTGACATCTTATGTATTATCTTGATGGACAAAGACTTGAGAAAAAATTAAACTTCTCGACAAAATCATGAATTATTTTGACTTACCATAAAAGGGAACAGAAATCAGAAATGATTATCCCCATGCTACGAAATAGTTCAATCAACTAGTGGATGAAATGAAAGACTAGTGGCAAGGCAGAAATGAAGATTTGTATAGTTAAGTATGTTGGAATTTAAAATAGAGATAGGATTTTGCATATCTCATTAACAGAAAGGAGTCCGCTGCCCCACAGAGATGCTTAAACCACATGTTAGGATCATCTCACATTTTTTATGTACAACTAACTATTAGGCTGGAAAGAGAATATATGGAACCTACAATATACCTCAATGGATTCCCACTTACATATCTGTCCCTACCATAACACAACAAATTATATTAGTTGGGCTTTAGAGTAGAAGATTCTATGCCTTTCTGAATTGCTATATGTTCTTCGATTCAATAAATAACCTGGTTGATTGCTATATGTTCGTGTGACATGCAGGTCACGGATTCAAGCCGTGAGAACAGCCACTAATGTTTGCATTAGGATAGGCTGTTTACGTCACACTCCTTACGGTGCGGCCTTTCCCGGACCTTGCGTGCATGTGGGATGCCTTGTGCACCGCGCTGCCCTTTAACATGTCTGATTGTGAGACATCACTTAGGGATAGCAAAAAGCTGGTCCTAACAAACTAATATACCTATTCGAAGCAAACGATAAAGCAGTATGAATATGCTCACAAATTCCATAACAAATGACAAAGTTTAAAAGTTAAAAACTGTATGAAATTTTGCGAGTGCATAAAGTGAAATACCATGGAGCATTGCAGCAACACTACCCTCACTGAAATAATCAGAGACAGTAAGCTTTTCATCTTTTGAATAGTAATATGCTCGAAGCTCAACGACATTTTCATGCTTTATACTTCCAACCACCTCCATTTGCTGCTCAAACTCCTTCTTCCCCGCACCTACATCCTTCAACCTCTTCACAACCACTGTTGTAGCATCTTCTAATATTGCCTTATACGCCATACCAAATGTGCCTTTTCCCAATACTTCAGCAGAAGCTCTAAGCAAATCTTCTAAATCAAATGCATAGTTACAACCCTCAAAGAAAACCAACCTATTATTAGCATCTTGACTCCGCGATATCGCCTTCTCAGGAGACATATATCCCTTCTCCATCTTACCAGGAAATAAACCATCTTCTTTTTTTCTTCTAAAACAACAAACAACCAACAAGAAACAAAATCCAAGAATCCCAATTACACTACTAGCTACTATAATCCCAAGCAAAGCCCTCTCACTCAATTTCCTATCATTCTTGGATTTTGGTTTTGGTTGCTCAGGAAGTGAAACAACAACAGGAGAATTTGAAACAGTATAGTCAAGTAAAGACATAGCATTACCAATGAACACATTCTTTGGAAATCTTTGAAGTGATTTTGGCACTTTACCTATAAGATTATTGTTTGATAAATTCAGTAGCTGCAAGTTAGGCAAATGCAAATCAGGAATATTACCAGAAAGTGAGTTATTAGCAAGATTAAGTGAACTAAGATGACTCAAACCAGAAATTGAGCTAGGAATAGTGCCATTGAATCTATTGTGTGACAAGTTGAGACTAGTAAGATTTTTCCAAACAGAGAAATCCAAAGGCAGAAGACCTGAGAAACTATTGTAATGAAGATAAAGATATGACAAGTTTTTGAGGTTACTAAAATCCATAGGAAAAGTGCCATTAATACCATTAGATCTAAGGCTCAAGATCTGCAATGCAGTTAAACGGCTAAGAGTATTATTAGGAATTGGACCATTGAAACCAACCCCAGGTAACCTTAGTGCTATTACTCTAGAACCATCTTCACTACATGTCACTCCAGTCCAGTTTTTGCAAACTGAAGAATTTGCATCCCAATTTAAAGGGTGCAAATGAGGCAACTTGTTAACAAAATCTAATAATGCTTGCTTATCATTTTCAACAAGAACAGCAGCAGCAGCAGCAGCAGTGATTTCTGACAACAGAAACATACCAACCAAGAAACTCAAACACAAAATCCCCCTCCACTCCATTTTCAAGAACCTAAAGCTCCAAACTTTAACCATTTCAAAGATTCTTGAACACCACCCCACAAAAACTTAGCCTTTGTAGTCACATAAAAACAAGAAATGAGCATCAAGAATCTAAAGTTCAAAACTTTAAAATAATTTCAAACACTCTAAACATCCCCACAACCCCACAAAAACTTAGCTTTTGTAGTCACATAAGAAGAAGAAATGAGCATCAAGAATCTAAAGTTCAAAATTTTGAACTAATTTCAAAGACTCAAAAACACCCTCAAACCCATAAAAGGAAATCTAAAGCTCAAAACTTTAAATCAAAACCTCACCAAAACTAAGCTTTTGTAGTAACATAAGAAGAAGAAAGGAGCTTCAAGAATCTAAAGTTCACAACTTTAAACTATTTTAAACACTCTGAAACACACTCAAACACAGAAAAGGTAATCTAAAGCTCAAAACTTTAAATCAAAACCTCACAAAAACTTAAGCTTTTGGAGAGAGCAGCAGCTTAAAGTGAAAAGAAAAATGCACTCTGACAACAAAATGAGAATGCATGTGTATATATATAGGAGTGAAGAAGTGAGAAAAAGAGTCAAATTCCCAAGAATGGTGTCTGGTAAAAGCAATGTGGGGTTCTGAAAAAAGGGATTAAAAAAATGGAGGTCACAAGGTTTGAAATAAGGCGAGTTAGAACTTAGGGTCAAAAGGGAGTAATTTTAAATAAAAGCAAGCTGTTAGTCAGAATCTCTAATAGTAGTAGTAGTAGAAGCTTTTCTTTTTGTTCTTTGTGCTTTAAGTTTCCATTTGAATGCCAAAACCAAGATTACTTTCTCAGAATAATAGACAGAAAAAATTAATAGAAAATGGTTCACTTTTTCTTGAAATTTTCACTTGTGTTCTTGTTCGTTGAGAAATGAGTTGGGCAATGATGAATTAATTGGTGGGAAAGATAAATACTTTCGTCTTTAATTACATAAATTAATATGGCTCGTGAATGGAGCGTAGGAACAAGGACAGTAGTTTATTCCACAATTCATTATCCTTTGCCATTAGGTGAGTTTTTTGTGTTTTAGTGCCTCCATTAACTTTTACTTTTGTTCAATATTTTAAAAATAGATTTTTAATTTCATTTATTACTTTTAACATATTAAGAGAAGATAATTTTTTTTGTTACACCCTCGGTATTAATTACTTATGTCAAATTAATTTTTTAAATCCATTAAAAATATGTATAATTGATACGTGTATTATACACTTTATTTATTATTTTTTAGAAGGTACGCAAAATCAATAGTGAACCAGCAAAAGTAAACGAAAAATGTAACATTTTTCTAAAAATTTTGCACTTCAATTCACTTGTGAATACTCATGTGAATGGGTGAAAATAATTGGAATGGTGGTATTAAACTATTTACGAGACAATCTTATGATACATTTTGTTTTTGGTTTTCAAAGGAAAAAAGAACATATATTTTCGATGTTGTAGCAACTAATCTGCTTTATTTAAGTCCTAAATCTTATTTTTTTTATGAAATACACAGATATATTTTTTAAAAATTCCACATACAGTTCATAAAAATTAAACTAAAAAAGAATGATACATTTTTTAATTGAGGGCTTACCGAAAATAGTATTTCTATTTTTATAATGTATGGTTAAGATTTACGTATACATTACCTTCATATGAGATCATACCGAGTATGTTGTTGTTGTTGACAAGGAATGACATATAAAATTATTCAAAGTAATATCTCCTTAACTAAATTTAATGTTAAACATTAAAATCTTATATTTGCAACTTAACTACGTTCAATTACAGCTTATTTTTTCAATACGTTTGGTTAATCTAATTATCGAGTAGTAAATTGTTCATTCAATGAGAGTAAGTGATGCTTAAATAAATTTATAGCATTAAATATATGTACGCAGGAGGCAGTAATAAGTAGGAGTATTCATAAAAATCCAAAAATTCGAACCAAATCGAAAATCAAATTAAGTCGTCAAAAAAAAATTGATACTTCTTGCTTTGGTTTGATTTTGATTTTGAAACTTAAAAACCGATCAAATTTGGTTTGGTTTTGATTTTAATTAAAAAAATCGAACCAAACCAAATATAAAAGTAGCTATTTTAGATTTATTATTACACTTATATATATGTATACTTTTATGCAAAGTTTTAAAAATTTTATAGTAAATATTGGTCGTTTGCACTTTTAGTACAATTCTTTACCTTTACATTCTAGTTTAGTTGCTAGTTTTCTTTTGTTAAGTGTAAGAATCTATTTCATGTTAAAAACAATATATTTCTAATTGAGTTTTTAAATTATTCATCACTATTTGATTCAATTATTATCAATAAATTTTGGTAAATAATAAATTTCTCAAATGATAATTGATTTGATAGTATTACGTTGGAAATATGTTCGCCGAAATATGTATTTGTTAGTGTATATTTTGTATTTAAGAAAAAATCGATAAATAATTAAAAAAATCAAAAAAATTGATATAAACCGAATTAATGAACACCCCTAATAAGTGATGAAATATTGTCAACCGATAATAGTAGTAATTGATATGGTGAATGGACCTATCTGTACAGAAAATAAAGTTATGTCACAAGATGAACGTATGAAAGTGATTTCATTGGCATTTACCCCCTCCCCCCTCCCCCCTCCTCCTCACACCCCAAGAAAAAAACTATAACCACCAAATCTGGTTTTTATGAGAAAATTGTCATAGTTTCTGTCCCAGTTTTTATCTTTTGAGTGAGTATTCTGTGATGAGTAATTTATACATGTTAAATTATATAATAATCTGCAAACTATACAAATAATGTAAATTGCACTAAGTAAATTCTGCGCGATGAATACAACCCAAAAGTTATTACCAAATTTGTTGCTATTATAACTCGATTGAAGAGACGACTAAATGATTTGATTTCTTATAAGTGACCAAATTCAGAGTCGGGCTATTTTATCTTTATAGACCTTGGATTTTGATTCCTTCAAAAGTAAAGTTAAACTTGATGCTTAAAACAGTAGTCAAACTAATACTATACGTTTTAATGAATGGCAATTTCTTAGTACTAAATTAGTCACATAATATTTTAATAATCGTAGTCAAACAAAGAATTGTTTGACTTTTTAAGTAATACCGCATAAAATATAACATGTGGGGTAAATTTCTTTTACCATAACGTAATTTAATGAAGTTGGTATGTATATATGTATGTATGCATTGTAATATTCATATTTTATTTCACATAAAATAATATATAACTTCTCACATGAGCGAGTATAAGCAATGCAAAGTTTAATACTATGAACCAAATATTGTATTAATATGCAAATTATTATATCAGATTCCGGACTTTGCATTTAATTGGGTTACTATTTATTAAGATGAAAATAAAAATTAAAATTGTGGAATAAGAAAATAAGTTTTTTGGGTTACTATGATATTTGTGTGATTAGTGAAAGTTTTACTATAGTTTTTATGTGAGAAAATAAAGTTATATGAATTTAGTGAAAAAAATTATAATTATATGACTATTTAATTAGTTCAACGAAATATTATGCTAACACTTTTTTTTATATAGTCTCTTAGTCCTGATTTAAGTGAACTTGTTTGATCTACTAAATTTAAGAAAAAATAATTTTTTTTAGAATTTGTGGTCCTAAACAATTTAGAAAGAGATTCAGAGCATTTGTGTAGTTATAAAAGCTTTTCAGTAAGAATAGAATTAGTTAAATTAAATAATTTTCAAATTTAAAAAGATTTTTTTAAAATGAATTAAAAAATAAATAAATTTACGTAAACTAGAACGAGGGAGTACAACCAATAAACGACTAATTCCAATTTCCAATCCGTGCTATATTTGTCGTATACATAATGGGATTCAATATTTCGTAAAAAATGAGTGGGCACTATTACGTGTATCAATATTAGCATATATATATAAAAAAAAAAGGTGTATATCATACAGTTTGGCAGATAAAAATAGGACAAATATGAAAATGATGATAACACTTTTGGCTTCCTTCAACAAACCAACACATCTCCATCCAATTATAATTACTGTCATTTGTCCAATTGTAGGGCCAATTTTGTAAATTGATTTGGGCACTTTGAAAGGTTATGAATATATTTACTATACAAAAAAGAGTTTTTAGATCTATTACCAATTCACTTTTCAAAAAGATAATTTTTCAAAATTTTCACTCGGATCACTCACAAAACTTCAAAAATAATCCAAAATTATATTTATGTCCCAACACAACTTTAATTGTAACACTCGAATCACAGAGCCTCATACCGGCAAAACACAAGAGAGATGCTAGGTATATAAGTTAGCATGTCTTAAACCATAGTGACACATTTTAAATTCGTGAGGGTCTAGGCCCTGACAAGATCATTAGCGGGTTGGGCTGTTACAGATGGTAGCAGACACACTCTTGTGAGTCATGCGGATGGTGGGTTAGAGTTCAATTGAGTTTAGGCAAATCTCATACGGCAGGGCAAGCCTCGGCAAGGATGCTGAGTCCATAAGAGTGGAATATGTAACACCACATACTTTAGACAAAGTCCCACATCGACAAAACACAAGAGAGATGTTGGATATATAAGTCAACAAGCGTTAGACCCCAGTAGCATCTTTAAACCCGTGAGGGTCAACGCCAAGAGCGGACAATATCATTAGCGGGCTGAACTGTTACAATTTTCAAATATCATTTTTACTTGTTTTCTTTAAAAAAATAAAAATAAAACTGGAAAATATAGTTTTCCACTGGAAAATATAGTTTTCATTTTTCGAAATTATATTCATAAGATAGATAAATAGATGCAAGTGATGGTCCATACACTTCCACCTCAATGACAAATGAGCGTCCATACTTTATCGGGATATAATTTCATTCATATCTCCTTTAACTAAAATCTCACTAGTAAGGTTTTGAGATGGTAGAGTATACACAGATCTTATCACTATCTCAAAAGATTAGAGAGTTTATTTTACGAAAACCTTCGAATCAACAGAAGAGATAATAATATTATAAAAATAAATAAAAGAATAGATCCGTGACAATACAAGAAACCAGAAAAATAATAACGTTGTCGAAAGAGACAACAAATAAGTGGAAGGGCAATAACACAATACTTTGCAAAACCAAAAAAATAAAAATGAACACAATATAAACCGTTATCAATCCTAGAAAAAACTTTATTAGACTATCTAGTACAAAGAATAGGAAAAAAATACTCGATTGTATTATGACCTACAACTCTAATGCTCGACCTCCATACGTTTTTATACACCAAATGGGTCATATATCATTATTACTGATGGATTATAATAAGCAGCGGAAGAATCCCAGTATCAAAATCACATGTAATCTAGACAACTAGCATAAACGAGATTTCACGGGTTACTTCTTGAAGCGTGAACATATCTCTTCTACCACGTGAGCCTTTAGTTCCATAACTTCTCAATGGAATTTCCATCACCCGCACAATCGTGATCCTCGAATGTTCCACGGTCTTCTACTCATGATTAATAATATATATCCCAACAATTATGATATCTTCCCCAACCTCCTCCAACAAAAAAATGTTTTATTTTTACTTTTATTTCTAAATTAGAGAATATTGTATAGCCTAGCTCATGTTTTGAATCATTGACGGTGGTTTTTCATGTTGGTTGGTAGAATGCTTTGTCAATGTGGAATCTCAAAAAGCACTTCCATCATATCATTATTAAAAAAAAAGAGAAAAATAATCATCCTATAAATAATAGTAATAATAATAATTTAGGATAATAGAGATAGTCAACTGCTCTTTTGGGAGTATCCTATAAACACAGCGACAATTCAACTTGTAATTTCTTTTCACTTAACCATCACAATTTGTCCTTAAATATAAAAATTCATATATTCGAAGGATACAATTTGCAATTATTCCTTTTGCTTTGTTTTTGATATGCAATAGAATCCATGTGCATTGTCTTGTTATTAAGTTATATATTTTCAGATTTGACTAGTTTTTGGATTTATTGGTTTGTATCAATAAATATCACAAAAAATTCTTGACCTTTTCTCTTAAAGAAAGACGGTGTGTTGTCGATCAAAATATGAGCAATTAAATTTTTATTTTTAGTTGTTATAGTAGGATTTTTTCATTTCTTATTCCGTTTTTAAATAAGTAATTAATTATCGATTAGTTAATATCTCGTATTGAATGATAATTTTGAAGAACTTCAAGTATACAAAGGTTTTACAAATTTAAGCATTTTTAGTTGTGGAAGCAACAATTAGTCTTAATAAAACATTCATCGATAAATTGTCGAATTCTCCAAACAAGTTATTTTACCAACACAAATCAAACTCACTATCTTATTAACTCACTTAATCTTATTAAGTCGATTTCAACAAAACTTAAATTAACGCCTAAAATTGACAAATATATGAAGTTAGTCCTTCCTTTGGAAAAACAACTTGAAGATCTCTCTTCGATGGAAAAGTAACCCAAATATAGTTTTTTTTAAGAAGTTCTAACACCCAACATCTTACAGTAGAGACTAGAAATTACTGGAGAATAAAGCAAGAGATTTTTGTGGGGAACATTAAATAGGTCTTATTTAATTGGAAGAGACAGTCATTCAACACATCAGAGTGGCGCAGCGGAAGCGTGGTGGGCCCATAACCCACAGGTCCCAGGATCGAAACCTGGCTCTGATATTTGAGAGAGCAGCTTTCCTCTTCGCCAAATTTTTTATGAATCAAACCTTTATTTGAATTTACATAAACAGCAACAACAACAATTTAGCCAACTTTTTTGTAATCAAAGCTTTATCTGAATTTACATAAACATCAACCACAACAATTAAACAACAACAACAATTTAGTGAAATCCCAAGTGACATCTGGGGAGGGTAGAGAGTAAGCAGACCCTACCCCTGTCCTGGCGGAGTAGAAAGATTATTTCTGAAAGCTCTCGCCTTCTTTTTGAATCAAACCTTTATCTGAATTTACATAAACATCATCAACAACAATTTAGTGAAATCCCAAGTAGGGTTTGGGGAGGGTAGTGAGTACGCAGACCTTACCCCTACCCTAACGGAGTATAGATGTTATTTCTGAAAGATTCTCGGCTGAAGAAGACGAAAAAAGACAAATACATTAGGTATTTTTGTGATATAAATGAGAATACAACATAGCTGCATAAGGTAACTCATTTCTGCAATTTATGAAGTAGCCATTCAAATTAAAACAAAGTTGAGGGGAAACATTAAAAAGGACCTTTCCCCAATTCCATTACATGTACACATACACAAGAAACGAATGGAATTTTCAAACATCAATCATCTAATTACTACAAATTCACACCAATAGTACATTGATATTGCTTTTGAGTGTACGACTTCGCTGCTAATATTAAGGAGGCCATACGTTGCATGAATTCTGTGTTTAACTTGGGACGTGAGACTCAGCTCGTGGCTTAGGACATTGTTGTTGTTAGTGATCCTTCAACTTGAAGGCATGACGGACAGTTCCAACCTTCCAGTCCATTCTTCACCTGGCTTCAAGGTGATTGGTTTCTCGATTGCTGCTCCGTCTACACAAAGCATATGTCTGTACTCGTCATCTCCAAAATCTGCTATGGTTTTAGATTTCTTCTCCCATGGATTCCAAACCACTGTCATAGTTTAATGTACAATGTTTAAGGATAATCGGATGCAGTAACTAGATTACTAAACTGAACATGTCAGATGTTTTAACACCAGACTACCCAAATCTAAGACGAAGTGATGAATGAAATGAATATACGGCATGCCAAGACTCTATTAGACATTAGTTACCAGCTTCAACACCTTTATCCTACGTAACTATTTAGTTACAAAGTCAACTTCAGGAAGTGATGCTTATCAGTTGCTTTCAATCAATTAAGCAATATGGGCTCTGGAGTTTATATCAATAGTCATAGTAACATCCTTCCACGAAGGGATTATATATACAGAAATTCTGCGTTGTTGCATGAAAAATCACCTGAGGGCTCTCTATAATGGATCTCTTCTCCTCTCTGATCTTTGTTTCTCTTCATTTTCAGTTTTTCAGCTTTTATTTTCTTATTAAAAAAATCATCAAATACTTGGCAATTAATGACAATCCTCCCATAGTTTAGGTGGCGACTATGTTCATATGCTTCAGAAATATTTTTGAACATCCCACGTTGTCTTGAGTGCTGCTACTTATTTATTTATTTTTGGCTTGGTTTTATAGCACATAAGTAAATGCATAAGGACTGTCAAGCTCACCAACATCAGGAAGCCCTTCCCTCTTTATCACAAAAGTCCGCTTTTTCTCGTGATCAAAAATTGCTATCACATCTGATGAAGTAAGATAAACTCGATCCACCTGCCACAGAGAAAAAAATGCAGATTATCTTTAATTTGTAGAAAAAGGTGGAGTTACAGACACACAAACCAGTTATATGAAACATAAAATTATCTCATCACACAAGTTCAGTAAATATTATGCTCCCATAGATGATTATCCAGACAAGTCAGAGATTGATTCTACTATTGATCGTCATTTCATTTTCGATTTCAGTGGTTTGACTCATTTTTCATTAAAAGGAAGAGAGACAGAAGTTTGAAGCAGGACTAAATTACTATATCGAAACAAGAAAGTTAAAATTTTAGGGATCAAAACGGTTTGACAATATCATAACCAGTACCTACTGCTACACCAACAGAAGTGAACCACAGCTTACGTCATGCTTAGAGCACCAGGGAAAGCAACTTACAATTATTCTAAAACAAATGGGTAAAGAGGGGCAATACGTATACTGTGGCTTACCACTCGTACTGGATTAGTAACATAAAGCAACATTAATATTTTTTCAATACATGCTTAGAAGGGGGAGAGGGTGGAGAATCAACATAAGTATGTATCACCCACCGAGGAGCCAAATATTAAGCAATAGCAGAGAGAAAATTATAGAAATAATAGTGGCTAGACTGGCTAATAGCTGAATGGTACTCGAAGCGCCTTATTGAACTATGGCATGTGAGTTTGATGTGGCACATGCTGATAATTACCTCCCTTGCACGATCAAATAGTATGTAACTCCTTACCTCGGTTTCAAATGTTAAGGCATCTCCTTGCTCAGTGAAACGTTCTCTGTTGCACAAGTTGTCAAGGTAGTCAAGAGTCTCCAAGCCTTCCAGTCTCACTTCACTGTCATGAGAGCACTTAGTTTAGCTTTGTTTTAAAGTTCCGAATTGGGAGACTGTACAGTATATGTCATGAAATCCATAAGTTTATCTAGGCCGTTGTTGAAATAGATGAATAGCATGACATAAAATGAGTTTATCAATTTTCTTTTGGTCTTTTTAGGCCTAAAATAACCAACAAACACAACAGATTACGCTCTGTCAGAGATCCATGAGAATTGAACAACACGATATATACCTAGTGAGTTTTCAAATTTGAACAGCAAACTCTCTTTGCTGACAGATAGGGAGGGTGATGAAAAACATATTCATCCCGTTTTTCCTATGTTATGTTACAACATTATGCTACATAAAGTGTGAGTAACAAAGGGGTAAACTCATTTTATAATTGAAAAACTTATCTCATACTCCTACTTGTGTTCATACAAGAATTTGACTGCAGATACTACGATACTATGCAAACTTCTCAATACTACATAGCAATGTTTTTATCAGTCTAGTAGAGTTGGAAAACCATCACTCTATTTAGAAGAATCGTTCAGTCATGAGGAGTTACCTGATATCTGAGAGAGCAAAATATGTATGGTATGCAATGGAGAAACTAAACGGCTTGCAATTGACATTTCTGATGCGTGATATCAGGGTAAGAGATCCATCAACAGCCAAAGTTACTCTCAGCCGGAATTCAAAACTAGAAAAGAAACAAGAGAGAGAACTAACATCAGTAGCTGGACTAACTCGATTGCATGATCAAGACCGAATCACAACAAAATAAATGTATTAGCATACTAATTAAACATTTTTAACTATGCTGCTTATTAAGAAAAGAAATGAATTATATCGAAAGAATCTGAGAGTATCTCCAAGATAAAGTTCGTACCCATGAGGCCAGACTTTAAGATCATCGTCAGATGATTTAAGCAGTAAATCGGTATATGCTTTGCCATTAGAATCATTAGGGTGTAGAGGAGGAGGATTATCATCAATGATCCACATCCTATTTCTGGCAAACCCATGTTGCTCGAGGGATCCCCGGGTTCCAAACTTCAGAAGTATACATATACATCAGTCACATTTTGAAAATTCAGTATGACTCGTATCTAAGGAGGAATGTGAAGGGCTTAACAACAGCAGTATACCTGTGGGAAACAAATCGGAATTCCTCCCCTCACAGCTGTTGGTGGCTTAAAAGTTGCCTAAAGATGAAGAATCAAAAAAAGAAGATCACTTTATCAGTTTGTACATAGCAACAAATTCTCAGTTTCATATAATTTCTTGAGATTACCAAGTTACTTCCACAATTTCTCCTAAAATTCCTTATCTAGACAGACTTGAGAAAACTATGTCAATGCAGGAAACAGAATGTCACCATCTGAAAAGGGTGAATCTGATAACAAGATTATGACCAGGTAGCAAAAATTTTCAACATAGTGGTATTCTCATATCATTAGCCAAGAAATTTTAAAGAAGTTCAGAAATAGCCTGGTTGAACATAAACTTTAAGCAGTTTTCTTTGCAAGATTAGCCGAAACAAGAGTCCAATAAACCTTTCTCCCATAAATCAAATCGAGAAGAACAACAAAAGTACGAAAACCAGAAGGATTGCTTCAGCACAATTGGCTTAAAAAATGTACCTTACTGCTTATAAAAAGTAATTCTTCACCATGGTCATTCTTCCAAGAAAGAACCTGTCCTCCATGAAGGCTAACCTGGATGAAACAATACAAAAACCTCAGTTTCTCAAAGACTACAGATTATGAACATAGCTTTCAGCCAAATAGAAAGCTTAATCTCAAAAGGAAACTAACTCGAACAGAGGCGCCACGTGGATTTCGAAGCAAAACTTGACCAACTCCATTCTTATCCTTTGCAAATTCTACAGCTTTAGGATCCCTATCTGCTGCAGAATGCTCCATTTCAAGAACACAAATTGGATATCAATAGCAAGAACTAACTTGTGTTTTTCTCTGATAAAACAAAGCATAAAGCCTAGACCTTTATACTGAATACACTAAAATTTCTAAGAGAGACAAAACCACAAACACTTGAGCTGCAATTACTGAAGGCAGTTGAAATCGGTGCCTTTTGCTTGATACCTTTCTTGTGACAATCCCAACTTTCCCGTGAACCTCTACCAAAATCCTAACTACCTGATATTAACTACTTCTCCTCTCCACAAATCCAAGACCCAATTATCTTCTTGAGGAAATTAATAACCATAGAAATCAAGAAATGAACAAAATTTCACCAAGTCAGAAATTTTTTCTTTTTAATTTTTCAAAAAAGAAGCAACCCCAAGAATCTATAATTGCCTAGAGTTTCAAGAACAAACAAGGGAAGATTCAAATTTCTCTAACTAATTATCTTCGAAAAAGGAGAGTAGTAATTTTTTTTTGTCGTAGTGGCTCTTGGACTTATTTGCAGCTACTTAAAAAAAAATTGAAAAGTCAGATATTTGAAATGGAGAATTTGGAGAATTAATGCTGGGAATTTGTCAGTTCCACAATTAATAAGCCGTTGATTACCTGAATTAACGGCCTTTGAAGTCTATCTTTGGTCAAAATATTTGTCCTGTTGACTTTTTACCTTTTTAACCTTCGCCCCTAACTGTTTCGTTGTGTGAGAAACCTAAAATATTATTCCAATAAGAATTATATACGTAAATTAAACTTTTTATGTTATGAAATCTCCTATTTAAGGTGAATGTCTATAATTAGAGAGATTCTAGAGTTCTATTCTTGGTAGCTAAATCATCCCCCTCCCTATAAATAAAGGGGTCTTCTACCATTGTAAACCATCCCTAACAATCTCTAAGTATCAATAAGAAGAACTCTCTCTACTCTTCTCTCTATTGCTCTTGTTCTTGCATTATTGTTCTTGTCTTTACATTATTTCATAACACGTTATCAGCACGAGTCTCTAACCAATTGAAATTTTCAATTGTTTTAACTTTTGTTTGTGACCTGTATTTTGATGGCAGGTAATGACTAATGGAAGATAATAATGGTGGCTTCCATAGCTGCTGGAGTTCAATTCGCCAGTTGTGGGTTATTACAGTGACAATTGCACTACCTTCGATTTTGTGTTTGTTTGTTATTTTTGTTCTTTCAGTTTTGATAGAACCGAAACCAAATGATGAGAAAATTTCTACACTCACGGCTGGCAGCACATGCATGTTCAAACTTCTGGCCGAGGGCAAATATAAATCATGGGCTAGAAAATTCAGAAGATTTTCTATAAGGAAAATAGAAGAGATGGTATATCATAAAGTAATGGAAACTCAAGAGGTATATTTGATATCACAATATTTATTGGTATACCTTAAAGGTAAGTAATTTACTTTTCCCTTTCAAATTCTTGAAATTCCACGATTTGATTTTTATATACAAACATAGACAACAAAGTTTGATTATAACTCTAATGGAGTTTGTAAGAAATTGTAACCACATGAAGTGGTAAAATCTTTATGTCCTGCCATGATTAAATTCATGTATGATTGTGGGCAAAGAATTGAAAATCCGTCCCATTGAATTTGCTCCATTCCCTTTAGAGAATGTGGAAGCAGTATATGATAAGTCTGAAAGAAGACAAAATTATTACCATGAAGGTATCAATGAATGTGGACGTGGCAAAGAATTCCGTCCAATTGAATTTGCTCCATTCCCTTTAGAGAATGAGGTAGCAGTATGTGATAAGTCTGAAAGAAGACAAAATTATTACCGTAAAGGTATCAATGGATGTGGACGTGGCAATAGACGAAATTATAATCGTTATTATTGTGATAATGAGAATAATAAAGATTCTCAAAATAATCTTTCACTTTATGAAAGTAATATTTGACATGAGATTGTGTAAAGCACATGATTATGATCCATTCCCTGAAGTGAATGTGATAATTGTAATAGAGCCCGTAAGTATGAACACGCTCTTGATGTAAATTTGTTTTATGACTGACATTATGAAAAGAAAGTTCGTTGCCCTTGAAATTTCGGGCAAGAACTATATGACATGGGTGTTGGATGCTGAATTCCACTTAGATGCTATGGGTCTTGGAGACGCCATTAAAGACAGAAATAATGCATCCACCCAAAACTATGCTAAGGCCTTGATTTTCTTGCGCCATCACCTTGATGAAGGTTTGAAACTGTACTAAGGCCTTGATTTACTTGCGCCATCACCTTGATGAAGGTTTGAAAATTGAATATATCACAGTCAAAGATCCACCCATCTTGTGGAATGGCTTAAAGAAGAGATATGACAACCTGAAGTTGGTCACTCTGCCACAAGCACGATACGATAAGAATCCAAAAGCAAATAGTTTATAAACTATATATTGTCGTTGCGGTGGAAACGGGCACTGGTCAAAGGCTTGCCGTATACCATGACATTTGGTTGACCTTTATCAAGCATCTCGAAAGAGTAAACGCCCTGAAACGAATTTTGTCTTTGACGACAACTTTGACATCACCCACTTGGATGTAGGAGACTTCTTTGAGCAACCCGAGGGGAAGATAGACCACCTAATCGGTGATGGATCCGTGATGAAAGAAGATGGAGCTATTTGATTTTATTTTACTTGTTTGTATTAGTGAATGAATAAACTAATAGCCATTAGTATTAGCTCGTATTAGTTAGTTCATGATATAATGTTAGTATTAGTTCTTTAGAATGTATCAATATGCTCAAATATCAATAATATTTTTACTTTCCAGTAGAGGTAATCGACTAACCTGAAAAACTAGTCGGTTATCTCATATTTCGCATAAAAACTGCAAAACAATCGATTGTCAATGATCAACAATCGATTGTCTTTAAAACAGTGATCTGGAATTTTACAAAAACAGTCAACAATCGATTGTCTATGATTAACAATCGATTATCTTTAAAACAGTGTGTTCTGGAATTTTTCAAAAATCATCCACAATCGATTGTCTATGTCTAACGATCGATTGTCGTTAAGACAGTGTAATCTGGAATTTTTCAAAAATCATCCACAATCGATTGTCTATGTCTAACAATCGATTGTCGTTAAGACAGTGTAATCTGAAATTTTTCAAAAATCATCCACAATCGATTGTCTTTGACTAACAATCGATTGTCATTAAGACAGTGTGCTCTGGAATTTTTCAAAATAGCCAACAATCGATTGTCTATACTTAACAATCGATTGTCTTAAAACAGTGTGCTCTGAAGTTTTTCAAAATAGCAAATAATCGATTGTGTGTGTTTAACAATCGATTATCAATGTTCAACAATCGATTGTTTGTGTTTAACAATCGATTGTTTGAAGAAAATGCTTAAACTGGAATTTTCAAACTGCAAAGTAATCAATTATGGATAACATATCTAATTTTGTTAGTCAACTGTTAGCAGCAGATTTTGAAAATATTATGTGACACAAACGAATTGAAGTTGTTTATTCTCATGTTCGTATATTTTCTTTTATATGTCAAACCATGGGAAGTAAATTGATTGAAGGCTCCGGAAGAGCAACTGTAACTCTGCCCAAAGGCACGACGTTTATCTTAGAGAATGCAATATTCTCCTCCAAGTCTAAGAAGAACTTGTTGAGTTTTAAAGATATCATTCAAAATGGATATCATTTGAGACAATAGATGAGAATAATCTTGAATTCTTCATGAAAACGAAGCTGCCCATTTCGGTTTGGGTTCACACCATTTTGCATGCAGCAATGCTAGTTCGTCGGCTGCCCACTTTGGTTTGGATTCACGCCATTTTGCACGCAGCAATACTAGTTCGTCGGCTGCCCACTTCGGTTTGGGGTCACGCCATTTTGCATACAGCAATGCTAGTTCGTCTCTGACTGACGAATTGACACAAATATTCCCCGTTGCAATTGGTTTTGGGTCATGGACCCAATATATCCCATTTAAGAATTTTTTGGATGCGCAGTATATGTGCCTTTAGCACCGCCATCCCGCACCAAAATGGGTCTGCAAAGAAGGTTAGGAATATATGTTGAGGTTGAATCGCCCTCCATTATTCGCTACCTCGAAATATTGACAGGAGATTTGTTCACTGCACGATTTGCAGACTGTCAATTTGATGAGACACTTTTCCCAAAATTAGGGGGAGAAGTTGGTGAAACCAAACGGGAAATTTTGTGGAAAAATGCATCATTATCTCATCTTGATCCACATACCTCTATTTGTGAGGCACAAAAGATTATCCATTTGCAAAGAATAGCAAATCAAATGCCTGACGCATTTATAGATTTGAAAAGGATAACAAAATCACATATCCTCGAAGTGAATGTGACAACATTTGATTCACGAATACATATTCATTATTGGAAGAATATGAACATGAAATTGGTATTAAATATACCACACTCACCCCTAGAAGGAGGTTTGAGATGATACCACACTCACCCCTAGAAGGAGGTTTGAGATGATATATGGCATGAATGATCGTTGGTCACGTACCTATTGTACGCCAAAGTATTTTGGAAATATGACTATTAAAGGACAACGATAATGCAAGAAACATATCTTGCATATAAGTTTGACATGACCATAATGGTATAACTTTCTCTTTAAGAAAGATATTCACCACATGGATGTTGATGAATCTGTGGTAGTACAAAATTAATTGAGAGCTCTAGAAGAGCCAATTATTACTATGTTGGAGAAACACAATTGAGTATTGTGCTGTAGTAAGTCTCAAAGAAACTTATTCAGTTTCCAAAGTACACGCGAAAGCGATTGATTATATTGAGACTATAAATAAAGGAATGCTTTGATATCTCCTATTACTACAACTTGTAGCGGGGTAATTTGCATATGAAAAGCTACCCGCTTTTTTCTCCAGTTTGTACTACACAAACGAAAGAATGCCACAATAAAGTGGATATCTATTGGTATAAAACCCATGTCATAATAAACCTGAAGTTTATTGATAAGTGCACATGTCATGGTGTAAATTTGAAGTTTACCAATATCGATAATTTATTCAATTGGCATTCGTGTTAGCCATCTCATTTTAAAGTATGATGTGCAAATTCACACAGATGAATATCAAAGAACTAGAAAGTTCTTTACGAATTCTCTTGTATCACTTGTTCTAATTAATGAACTGACCAACTAAAGAGTTCGGGTTGAAGCCCATAAATTCTGGAAATATCAAAGGTGAATATGGGCCCATTCACCTGCCATGTATACCACATATGATGCATCTATGATATGGTTACATGCGCAATTGTTATTAACCCGCAGCCTGGCCGGTGCTTGCGAGGTAAATTACTCAGTAATCTAACTTCGAGCATAATTTCCAGATTTTCTACTCAAGATAGTTCATCTTGATAAGTTGGTTACGAATTCTCTTGTATCACTTGTTCTCATTAATGAACTGACCAACTAAAGAGTTCGGGTTGAAGCCCATAAATTCTGGAAATATCAAAGGTGAATATGGGCCCATTCACCTGCCATGTATACCACATATGATGCATCTATGATATGGTTACATGCGCAATTGTTATTAACCCGCAGCCTGGCCGGTGCTTGCGAGGTAAATTGCTCAGTAATCTAACTTCGAGCATAATTTCCAGATTTTCTACTCAAGATAGTTCATCTTGATAAGTTGGTTTATATCAAAGTTGGTTTAGCAAGATAATTATTGAGTGCTTCCACTTAATAGCTAAACTGTTTCTTATGAGAACAAAGTTATATATATCAGTTTGATATACGTTGTATACGAGAGTATATTATATTCTCCCCTCACAAGTGGTTCAGGGTCAGGAACCAAATAATTTCACCTTATTATTAATGTGCCGTGTATATTGACATAATAATGCACAAAGATGATTTCCCAAAGTTGAGGAAACAAGTTAGCTTTACTAACATGAGGGGGAGACATGATAAACACTTGAGAAAAGGTTACATGGGATGAATTATCATTTGTATATGTATATCCCCGAATATCATGATATGAACCTGAAGTTCATAAAAGGGATAATTCAATTGCGACATATTGCAAAGCATGCTATACGCATTTGCTGACCCAAAGAAAGTAACTAAATGGAAGAGATACAATTCAAGAAGAATTGATTCCATATGAAAGACATGTAGTTTTGAACCTATAGTTCAAATGCTTGAAAGTATAAAAGTCAAAGGTATGTATAGTCAGTTTTCGATATCTTATTTGTCTAGCATGACATGGAAAACTTGATATGCATCTAAAGTCTATTATATGGCTTATATGACTTAACTTGAAAGATTTAAGTTGCTTGAAGCATATGCAATTCTTGGTCCTGAAGTACCACATCCTTAGTACAATTTGTGTACATATGTATCTTGCTATAACTATAAGCATGATGGCATTGAGAATGCATCTATGGAGATATTGAAGAGTTATTCCACGACATTATATGAAGATGTTCATATCTATCAAGAATGATGATTTCAAGGTGCGGAATATTTATTCAAGTCAATATGGTTGATTTATTTATCAAATCTCTATCAAAGATAGTTTTGAAGATGATGCACAAGATTGGAATGCAAATGCTCAAGGATATAAATTGATGTACTCATTAGGGGGAGTTAATGCGCGTTGCACTCTTTTTCCCTTACAAGGTTTTGTCCCACCGGGTTTTCCTTGCAAGGTTTTTAACGAGGCAACTAATAGGCGCATATTCAAACATGTGTACTCTTTTTCCTTTCTTTAATTTTTCCCATTGGGTTTTGGTTTTAAGGTTTTAACGAGGCACATTGTTGAATAGACATTCAAGGGGGAGTGTTATGAAATCTCCTATTTAAGGTGAATGTATATAATTAGAGAGATTCTAGAGTTCTATTCTTGGTAGCTAAATCATCCCCGTCCCTATAAATAAAGGGGTCTTCTACCATTGTAAACCATCCCTAACAATCTCTAAGTATCAATAAGAAGAACTCTCTCTACTCTTCTCTCTATTGCTCTTGTTCTTGCATTATTGTTCTTGTCTTTTACATTATTTCATAACATTTTAAACATATGTTTATAATTAGTCTAACCGTTTTGTAACATATGTTTATAATTAGTCTAACCGTTTTGTTACAAAAGATCAATAAGTGTTGTGACGCTATATTGTTCGGTACAAGAATAAAGAATAATTAATTTTGAAATTAAATTTAAATGAGTTTATTTCAGGTTAGGTTGAGATAAAATTCTGAATTTGTTATTCCGTAGCGTTATTTTAATCTCTTTGATGCTTTCTTCTCAATTTTAGAAATATTTTCTTTGCAATATGATTAAGTCAATTCCAAGGAGGGGAAGAATGAGATATGAACATCGGACTTTTAGATTAAGACCTCTATCCTTGACTAAAATTTTTAAAAATAAAAGAAAAAGAAAAAAGAAAAAAAACTCCAATATTGTACTAATTATCTTTGATTAAATTAAAAAAGAAAAAAAAATTCCAATATTTTACTAAATAACTTTGCAAGTATATCCAAATTTAAGCACAACTTGGATGGCTGATCATTCCAACATAATTTAATCTCTCGTCAGCAAAGAAAAAAAAGAAATTAAAGATAATTGATGAAGCACATATAGAATATTAAGAAAATATAAGTATAATTTTCTAAAATAAAAAAAAATTGAACAAGAGAGCGTGCGGCGGGGAATACAAGGGTATCGAGAGCCAACGGAGAAAACTAATATGCTCTTTAGTTAATAATTGGATTTAATCACATCGTAAATAAGGGTTACACTGTTACTCGTAAATAATTAGCCCATTATTATCAGTTTATGTCGGTCATTTTTTCTTCAGTCTCTTTAGGTGTCCTAAGTGGACTCTAATGGTCAATTTTTTCAGATCTTTATAATAGTATTTGACCTTGATTTTTCAATATTTCGAAAGCAAAAGCAGACATTTTAAAAGTATAATAAAGTTCTATTAAAGGAGGGGAACCTTGGCATAACGAATAAAGTTGTTGCGATGTAATCAAGAGGTTACGGGTCAAGTCGTAAAAACAACTTCTTATAATAAAACAGGATAAGACTACATATAATAGATCCTTATAGCCTTTTTTTTTTATTTTAAATAAAGTTTTATCAAATGATTAAAATTTTGCTCCAAAAATTATTTGAATAATAATTGGCATAGCTTGCATAATAAACGACAAATTTAGAATTTGAATTTGATGAGTTTAATCTTATATTTTTATTATTTAATCAATTATTGAAACTTTAATTATTTTCTATATATATTTTTGTGCCGTGTCAAAAATATTGAATTCATACGAATCCATTATTATTTGTTTTAAAATGGTGATTTATACATGAATTATGGCAGAAAATAATTGAGGAAAACCAGCAAAAAGAAATATGGGGCCAATGCTAGGTTTGAGGGATAAGTGCCAAACTCCATAGCCGTCCTAGAAGAAAATATGGGGCAAATCTACAGAACATTCAAAAGACATCACTTACCCCATCTTCATAAATATGGGAGTATTAAGAGGTCTATTGAAGAGTCACTGGAGCGTACGCAAAAACTTTTATAAGTAAGGTTAAAATTTATTCAAAAAAATTAAAATATAACTTTAATTGTTATATTTTTAAATAAGAAATAGTCTTAATTTATTGATTTTATTGAGTCTTAAGCAAATATTTACAAAAGAAAAATGTCTTAATTGAGGTTTGAACCTTTGACATCCTAGAGCAAAATCAAGCACAATACCAATACACAAACACACAATTTATGTCAAGTGGTATTTTTTTTTTATTTAACAGTTTCTGCAAAATATTGGTACATATATTTAATAAAATTTTCCGATAGTCCCGGTAAGCGTAAATTCTTCCCTGAAGAGCCACACAAATGTAAGTTTGCAGATAAAGGAAGAAATGACATAAATTATATGCACTAATAATGCAAAATTTTTCTATACCATTATTTTACCAATGATAATGCGTAATTATGGTAGGAAAAATAACAATATGTAGCTGCTCTCAAAATAATAGCCAAAAATATATATTGTATATATAAAACATATATAATTTTCTTTTATATATTTTGTGACCGTTGAATATAAGTAATTTCGACCGAGAGCTAAAAGTAATGTTTGCCGTCAAAACTGTATGCCAGGTTACTAATTCATACTTCAAAATGCATAGTTGTCTGTTATAAGCAAACTTGGCTTAAAAAAATTATACTATGACAATACAAAGCAGTTAAAATGTGGAGGAAAAGGTCAAACTCTTGGGGTCAAATCAAAGCTGAACTTCTCCACGAGTCTTTTTCTCCATTTCAGTTAGGGTAGATGGCCGAAAGGATCAATGCGTTATTGGAGGAGTACCGCTCCATGGGGCATTTTGTGAGTGCCAATCGGGTGCAGCTGCTGGACGTAGCACAATCCAGCTAAAACTTACAAAAAAGCTTTGCATTTGTCTGTTCGAGTTAGCGATAGGCCAGCAACCTTTGGCTCCCCACACGATTGTGGCCGGCTATACGGGAACTGTAAGTTGACGACCATCGGTAAAAATAATCCTAAAATATTGTATTCTCAAAATAATAAAGGAAATACATATAGAACATGTACATACAAGACACCAACTAATTTAGAATTACGTCATAGTTGATGAATTGATCTAAAACAGATCGAGTAAAAACATAAATGACATTGTGGTTGTCCATAACATCTTAGACTTTTTCCATTTTTTATTTTTTATTTTTTATTTTTTACATTAGACCTTTTCACCATTGACAAATATACACAATTACACATTGAGAATGATGTAACCATTGGAACAGTCCAACTTGCCCCGCCCACCTTCTCAAAGAAGTTGCAAACTCAGTTGACCGTTGAGGTTTGCTGGAGTGATTCTGATATCATATATGTTACTAGTCCCTTAATAATATTGTTTTATTTGAATTTAGGTATGTATGGCTTTAAAATACGTTATTAGAATGTAAGACTTGTCTACTTATATACATCATCTTGCCTGCACGACTTTAAAATACGTCATTAGAGTTTAAGACTTGTCTACTTATATACCTCATCTTCCTAAAATTACGAGTTTTGCTGAAAGGCGAGACTTGCTTTTGCTGAAATTTCATGTTCGTTATTGTGTGCTACTCCGCTGACAAGCTCGACTTAATTCTTTTAGTTAACTTTCTGTTTCATCTTTATAAATCTTATGGGTCTGGTTTATTAACTGACATATAACAAACTACACATGTGAATTAAGTTGTTAGTGAAAGCTGACATAATGATTTCAAGAAGATGAGGTGTATTTTTTTGGTTTTAATATTTAAAAATCGATAATTAACTGCTTGATATATTTTATTGGATTCTCCGGAGTTAATCTCTTTAGATATTGTTTCATACTGGATAAATATTGATACAACTACCCTTAGATGTGTTTTATATCTTAATTAGTGTATTGTCTCAAGTTTAGAACAAAGATGGCACAAGGGTTCTGTGAAACTATATTGAGAAGTTTTCTTTTGAAAAGACAATGTAACGGTTTAGAAGGTTTAACATGCCAATGGTTTGAATATTTTAGACATGAGTTAAAGCAAAACACACTATAAAATAAAGCTTTGTGTAATTTTTAGTCAAGAAAAGCATATGTATTCTGAAAGAAGAAAGAAAAAGAATTATGTATTCTGTACAATTCGTTCCTTTACTCCAATTGAAAACTGTGTTGACGTATTGTGTGCATTGTTATTTAATGATTTCATCTACGAAATCTTTGTCCGACCTATGGATTTTGTTCTTATCTAAGCACTGTTACCTGATCACATTATGGTAAATTTGTGTACGGGTAAAATTGGAGATAGAGTATTTTCCGATTCTCCGATAAGGAAACAAAAGGGAAGCACAGCTCAACACGACTACAAGCAAGGCTGAAGGATCCCTCTTATCGAAACCCGAGAGGAGAGAACGATGTATCTGGGATTGGGCATGGTTCAATAATAGACCCAGGCCGAGTAGGGTGGGCCACGGGAAATGCGGAGAACGGTTATGCGTGATGAGTAGGAAACCGTAATATTAGCCCTCTACCAGATATTACGGTGCAAATTCCGTCTGATATCGATTGAGGATCGATATTTACCGAAAAAGGAGATTTTTACCTTGTTTAGACTAAAATTAGGACTGAAATTCCTATTATATAAAGAGGAAGGTTTTTTTTATTTTGACACGGTATGAGACACAAATCAAAGTAATAAATTTTTATTTTTGTTTTCTAGCCATTATTTAAATTTTTCTTTATTTGTTCTATTCTTTATTCGAAAACGAGCTCATATGGAGGGTCCGATCTAGGCCAAATTTCACAATCCAACCTATCAGGCTTGATCATCATATTACCACTACAACAAATTTGATTAATCACTGATAAATTATTTTGTCGCCTAAAATACATTTTTCATTACCAAAGAAGTTTTGTGAGGAAATTTTTTTTGTCAAATTTTCGTCCCTAAAACATAGTCACTAATAGTATACAAAGACAACTTTATGTTTCGTCGCTAAATAAAACTATACTAACTACGAAATTTTTTGTCATCCCTAAATATGTAGTATTTATGACGAACATGTTTGTCGTAAAAAGTATTTAAAAAGTCGTACATAATCGTGTGATTTCGTCACTAAAAAATGCATTAATGCCGATGAAATTACCTTATCACTTATTATTTAGTTTAATTAGTGACCACATTGATCGTCTCTAAAACTATACGTATTCCGTAGTTGAACAAACACAATTTTATCACTAAATACTAGCTTTTATATAAAAAAAGTATATTGTCCCTAAAAATTACTGACAACTTTGCTTTTGTACAAATAATTTACGATTATTTAGTTGAAAATTCTTATTTCATCACAAAATTATTGCTTTTATATGATTAGTGACAATTGCAGTTGTCATAAAACTAAGCAATTCGTGTCGAATTATGATGTAATTGTTCCTAAAACAGGCTACTAAAGGTAAACATTTTGGTCACTAATTACAAACACTTAATTATGTTTCGATCCGTAATGGTACTATTTACAATTAGTGTCACGGCCCCAAACGGTCCGGTCGTGATGGCGCCTCTCGTGAAGACAAGGCCAGCTTACACAATATTCACATTAACCCTTTAATTATTAAGAGCCATTTTTAAACCTTTAATTAGAGCAATATTTCGTAATATAAATCTGAAAAGAAAACAGTGCGGAATTGCTATACAAGCCCGACATCGGGGTGTCACTAGTCATGAGCATCTATCAAGGTCTGAATACAACAAAAGTCTAAAAATGTACTAAATACAGTAATAGAAATGTGAGGAAAGGAGCGGTATTGTGGACGTCATGCAGCCACCTGCTAACTCTGATGACTCCGTATCTGAGCCAATCCACACCCGCTACCAGCTTCCGATATACGTGCATCTGCACACGAGGTGCAGGAGTAATATGAGTACTCCAACCCAGTAGGTAATAAGAGTAAATAAAGACTGAGCAGTAGGAAACAATGAATCCACATTAACGTTAGGCTCAATAAACATAACAGACTTTCAAATCATAATACTAGTCAACCTTCCCTTTTAAAGTTCGACTATTAGTAAAAATTATTTTGAAATACTTTCCAGCAGTTCCAGTGGAGTTTCATTATCATTTAAAATGATAATAGAAATTAAATTCATAATCGGCCCCTCGAGCAAACATAGCTCATAAAATAGCCCTTCGGGCAAAACAATATTCATATGCACTTCATAACTTGAAAATCTCGGCGGAGATAGCCAAATGCCAAATTAGTGATTAACTTCTGAACATCTCGTAAATTCCAGTTTAAATAAAAGTTATTTTAAAATATTTGTTCAGCTTTCGACAGAGGCTCAACATAAAGATGAGTGCAAACAGTTTAAAGAGGAGTGAAATCAACATATTCGATAGAAACTCACTTTAAAGAGGAGTGAAATCAATAAGTTCATAAACAGGCCTTTCAGGCAAAATATCACTCATGTGCATGCATATATCTATTGCCCCTCAGGCTAGCCTCCCTGTCACTCGTGACTCATCTCTTACCCAACAATACTCGCACTCAGCAGTCACACTCAATAGGTACCATATAGTAACCGCTGCGACGTGCAGTCCGATCCATATAAGTATCGTTGCGGCATGCAGCCCGATCCGTATACGTGTGTGTGTGTGTGTGTGTGTGTATATATATATATATATATTTATATATATATATATATATATATATATGAGAGGTGTGGCGTGTAACCCAATACATAGACATATAATCCTCACAACTAGGCCCTCGGCCTCTCTCATTCATTAACCTCACCATCAGACTCTCAGTCTATCTCAGTCATCAATCTCACCATCAGACCCTTGGTCTATCTCAGTAAAATAGGGAACTCAGTCCAAAATAGCTTTCCACACTTTTAAGAATATAGTGATAAAGCTAAATTTGAGTAATAAACAGGTAAAACATGACTGAGAATATGCTTTCAAACAAATAGAGTGAAGAAAGATAGCAAAAATGCCCCTAAGGGTCTCAACAAGTCAGCACAAGGCCCCAACATGGCATACAACCCAAAACATAATAACATCAAACAATTAACTATCAAATACACATTAAAATAATCGTTCGGCATGGAATAGGTCACAATCCCCCAGCGGTGCTCTACCACACGCTCATTATCTAGCGTGTAAGTCACCTCAAAGTAACACAACCATGTGTAATCTGGGGTTTCAAACCCACAGGACAGTATTTACAAACATTACTTACCTCGAACTGGCAAAATCTCTAGCTCACGACGCCTTTTCCCCTCAAGTCGGCCTCCACGCTCGTCGAATCTATCCAAAATTAGAGCGAATACATCACAATATACTAAGAGAACAAAGCCTAAGCGAAAACAATCAATAACGGGCACAAATCCCGAAATTATCAAAATACGAACCTTGGGCCCACTTCTCGAAACTCAAATATTTCATATCAACGGGTTCCTTATCTCGCCACGAGTCTATGCATATAAAGAGCTCCAAAATCCGAGTTCAAATGACCCCTCAAATCTCAATTTAAAATCTAAAAATCCCAAGCCCTAGTTCTTCAATTTTTGGCTTAGTTTCCATAAATTTCTACGTGGATTTCAAAATAAGAACGAGTTTTAAGTTCAAAAATCGTACCTCCAAATTATTCCCCTTAAATCCCTCTTTAATCTCCACCAAGAAGCTCTCAAACTGATCAACCATGGAGGAAAAATGACCCCAAACCTCGGAAGAAATGAAATTATAACCTTCTGCCCATTTCTGGAATTCCTTCTTCACGAACGCGGTCCAACTCGCGCGTTTGCGTTGCACATATACCTTGACCAAATTTCCATTCTACGAGATCATGATACCGGACTCACGAACGCGATGCTTTGCCTGAGCGACCCTTCGCGGACGCAACAATACACCCGCGAACGCGTAGCACAATTCCACTTCAAATCCACAGACCTAAATCCTTCTACGAGAACGCGAATAAGCAACTGCGAATGCGATGCACTGAGATCACACCCCTTCGCGAACGTGATATGTAACTCGCGAACGCGAAGGCAAGCTTACGGGTGCTTAACAAACCGTTAGAGTTGCTCAAGGATACCACACCTTAAGACTTCACTTGCTTGAGGATACCTCACCCCAAGACTTTAGGTACTTAGCAAACCCGACAAATGAGAAGATATGTTCTTCTCAAACAACTCTCTTTTACAACAAATACTCTCTCAATAGAGTGGATAAAGAGATACACAATAAGCTCTATGAACAACACAAAGTTGTCTATCAAATGGCTCAACAAAAGCTCTAAAATGATGCTTGAAAATGATCAATATGTATATCAATATATGCAGGAGTTGTGTGTTTAAAATCAGCTCAAAAGACCTCTTTTTATAGGTGAAAAAGTGGTGCTGGCCGTTGCTTAATTGATAAATAAAATCCCTGATTCTGTGCTCAGACAATCGATTGTTTGGAGTAGACAATCGATTGTTTGACCAACGTTCAAAAAACAGATTCCTGATTTTAGGCAAAATAATCAATTGTTAACCCTGAATAATCGATTGTTCTTCAACGTTCAAAAATCAATTTAGGATTCTGTGGGAACGGTCAAAAAATATCGATTGTATGAAAATGACAATCGATTGTTTATGAGTATAATCGATTGTATAATAACAACAATCGATTGTATTGATGTTTAAAAACGGTTGCACACTGTCTCAAAATAATCGATTGTTAAAAGTAGACAATCGATTGTTTGCTATTTTGAAAAACTTCAGATCACATTGTCTTAATACAATCGATTGTAGGATTCAAATAATCGATTGTTGAGGTCCAGATTTTAAAAGATATGTTTAAAAACTATTTTGACTAAAATACAAATCATTTTGGTTTAGCACAAAGATGCATGTTTATGATAAAAATGTTTTATGCATGTTTATGATGACCTAATGTTGAGCCAAAGGATAAGATAACTTAAATGTTGTCCTTACATTGATTCTACCAAACAACCTACGTCTTGGGTCTTCGGTCTTGAACTCTTTGGCTCGTTCATGCAATTCCGTCATCAGTATGCTTCTTGCCATTTGATTTATTGTCATACAATATCGTTGTTTGACACTTGACTTCATTGTTTGTCATTCATCAAAACCTATACCTGAAAATCATGCTCATACAACCAAAGAGCACATATCATAGATATACATGATTTCCAACAATTTTCCCCTTTTTAATAATGACAAACAACGGAAGATATGCATATTGAATTCCCCCTAAATTCATGCTATATCTCAACATACAATTTATGCAACCAATTCACTCAATATAATTCCCCCTTAATTGAATATTTCCCCTCAATTAAAGCATGCATATCGCCCATATTCTTCCCCCTTTTGGCATTAGCAAAAAGAGTATACCAAAAGTTATTTAAACCATTGACGATACCAATCGTTATATACAAGATCATATAAAAAGTTAGTAAATGGCATACTAATAATAACGATCATTTTTCTCAACTATGCCAATTGTTATTTAAACTAAAACATGAATCAATCATTTATTATAAAACCAATTGATACTAATTGTTGTTCAAAAATAAAACTTATTAAAGCATGTATCAACCAAAACTGATATAGATTATTTTCACATATCAACTTATTGCGTTTTTATTCAAAATACGATAACTAACCGACGTTCCCCCTTAATGCATTAAGGTTTCGTGCTTGGTGCATCCACTACAATATTGTAGTCTTCAAGCACACCTGCAAAAAGAACCTAAAAATAGATTTTTGGTACCCAACTTCTTTTGAGTCCTTGGGGGTTAGGATAACAATAGTCATAATCAACACATAAATCTCTATGTTTAGCAAAACAAACGGGTGCAATGTGTCCTACCCGATTACAATAGTGACATATAATTAGGATTGTGCATATGTCTAGGTTGAGCCAAATGCGTTCTAGGTGATCTAAAGTTGTTCCCCCTAGAAGCGTTGAATTTCCTAGAGTCATGTCTAGGTGGTCTAAAATTATTCATTCTAGACTCATTTATAAAATTCCTAGAATTGTGTCTAGGTGGTCTAAAATTATTCATTCTAGACTCATTAACAAAATTCCTCTAGTTGTTTCTAGGTGGTCTAAAACAATTAATCTTAGACTCATTAGTGAGGTTCCTAGAATTCTTTCTAGATGGTCCGACCTCATTACTTACATCCTTTTTAATATTTTTAATTTTAGGACTATCAACGCTACGTGTTTCTAGTTCTTTCCTAAGTTCTGTCTTCTCTAGTTTTAAAGAACTACAAGAAGAACAATTGGAACATTTATCAATAGAAGAGGCTTCATTCAATTCCTTGATTTTATTTTTAAAATCAACAATGTCATTTTTCAAAAAATTATTTTCTTTTTCTAAAACTTCAATTTTATTTTTAAGAACATCATTTTCATTAGTCAATTTTTCAAAATCTATTTCTTTCAAAGAGGAGGATTTTTCAAAGAGTCAATTTTTCAAAATCTATTTCTTTCAAAGAGGAGGATTTTTCAAACTCTTTTTCTTGTAAAGAAAGTGTTTTCTGAAAATCTGTTTCTTGCAAAGAAAGTGTTTTCTGCAAAGAAAGTATTTTCTTCAATTCTATGATAGTTTTGGAAGCATTAACAAATTCACCATACAATTCATCATAGGCATTTTGTAATTCTTCAAACGAGTGAGAGTTAGATGTACTTACCTCTTCTTCTTTGTTTGCCATAAGACACCGGGCAGTTGGTTCATCACATGAGCTGTCCGCTTCTTGAGGCGTACTTTCATAAGTGTCCTCAAGCTTGTCCCACATATCATTAGCAGTTTTGCAATGGGAAATTTTCCGATAGTCCTCTTGATTCACAGCGCTATACAACATATTGATTGCCTTGGTATTGTATTCACTTACCATGGCTTCCCCAACATTAGTCGTTATTTGCTCACCATACTTAATGATTTGCCATAGATAAAAGTTGTTTGATTTGATGAAGATTCTCATCCGATCTTTCCAATATGTGTAATTGCTTCCATCAAATATTGGAGGCGAAAAGGTAAGGTGACCTTCACCTATTCCTGCAAAAGCACTACTAGTAGAAGCCATAGAAGGGTTCTCTCAAACTGTTAAGTCTTACAGAGAGTTAGGCTCTGATACCAATTGTTAGAAAATACGCTTAACGCTAGAGGGAAGTGAATATCGTTATAATAAAAAATAGCGTAAACTTGCGGCATTTAAAAATTGCAGGAATTAAATGAGTGCGATAAGTAAATAAATAGGAACGAACGCACCGATGTATCCTGGTTCACCACAACCCGTGGCTAGTCCAGTCCCCGAGAGACTCTCTCGAGATTTCCACTATCTTCGTCAAGCTTACGGGTGCTTAACAAACCGTTAGAGTTGCTCAAGGATACCACACCTTAAGACGTCACTTGCTTGAGGATACCTCACCCCAAGACTTCAACCACTAAGACTTTAGGTACTTAGCAAACCCGACAAATGAGAAGATATGTTCTTCTCAAACAACTCTCTTTTACAACAAATACTCTCTCAATAGAGTGGATAAAGAGATACACAATAAGCTCTATGAACAACACAAAGTTGTCTATCAAATGGCTCAACAAAAGCTCTAAAATGATGCTTGAAAATGATCAATATGTATATCAATATATGCAGGAGTTGTGTGTTTAAAATCAGCTCAAAAGACCTCTTTTTATAGGTGAAAAAGTGGTGTTGACCGTTGCTTAATTGATAAATAAAATCCCTGATTCTGTGCTCAGACAATCGATTGTTTGGAGTAGACAATCGATTGTTAACCCTGAATAATCGATTGTTTGGAGTAGACAATCGATTGGTTCAAAAAACAGATTCCTGATTTTAGGCAAAACAATCGATTGTTAACCCTGAATAATCGATTGTTCTTCAACGTTCAAAAATTAATTTAGGATTCTGTGGGAACGGTCAAAAAATATCGATTGTATGAAAATGACAATCGATTGTTTATGAGTATAATCGATTGTATGATAACAACAATCGATTGTATTGATGTTTAAAAACTCTGGTTGCACACTGTCTCAAAATAATCGATTGTTAAAAGTAGACAATCGTTTGCTATTTTGAAAAACTTCAGATCACACTGTCTTAATACAATCGATTGTAGGATTCAAATAATCGATTGTTGAGGTCCAGATTTTAAAAGACATGTTTAAAAACCATTTTGACTAAAATACAAATCATTTTGGTTTAGCACAAAGATGCATGTTTATGATAAAAATGTTTTATGCATGTTTATGATGACCTAATGTTGAGCCAAAGGATAAGATAACTTAAATGTTGTCCTTACGTTGATTCTACCAAACGACCTACGTCTTGGGTCTTCGGTCTTGAACTCTTTGGCTTGTTCATGCAATTCCGTCATCAGTATGCTTCTTGCCATTTGATTTATTGTCATACAATATCGTTGTTTGACACTTGACTTCATTGTTTGTCATTCATCAAAACCTATACCTGAAAATCATGCTCATACAACCAAAGCGCACATATCATAGATATACATGATTTCCAACATAATATACCTCAAAATCCTTTTTGCCGCTTGAAAATGTGACTGATGTGGCATCTCCATGAATCGACTGATAATTCCCACGCCATAAACAATATCTGGCCGAGTTGAAGCCAAATAACGCAGACTTCCAACTATGCTTTTGAAATAAGTGAGATCAACCAGCTCACTGCTTCCTTCTTTCTTCATTTCCAAGCGTTCAGCAACTGGAGTTCGGATTGGAGTCGTAGATTCCATCTTGAATTTCTTCAAGACATCATTGGCATATTTCTTTTGCAAAATGAAAATGCCATCTTTACGTTGTTGTACTTCTATGCCCAAGAAGTAATACATAAGCCCCATGTCTGTCATTTCGAACTGACTAGTCATCGCCTCCCTGAATTCTACAAATATTGATTCACAATTGCCTGTGAAAATCAAATCATCAACATAAAGACATACAAACATCATGTCGCCATTCACTTTTGACTTGATGTATAATGTATGCTCATAAGGACACTTCTGGAATCCTTCCTGCAACATGTACGTATCAATACGTGTATGCCAAGCTCGTGGTGCCTATTTCAGTCAGTATAATGCCTTCTTCAATTTGTAGACCTGATTCTCCTGTCCTTTTCGTACTAAACCTGGTGGTTGCTCAACATAGACATCCTCCTCAAGAAAGCCATTCAGGAAAGCTGACTTGACATCCATTTGATGGATCTTCCACCTGTTCTGAGCTGCAAGTGCTACTATCATGCGAATCGTATCCATTCTGGCCACTGGTGCAAAGACTTCATAGTAATCAATTCCAGACTTTTGCCGATAGCCTTTGACTACCAATATTTCTTTGAATCGGTCCACCGAACCGTCGGGTAGATACTTGGTCTTGTACACCCACTTGACACAGATAGGCTTCTTTCCGGCTGGCAAAGAAGTTAATTCCCCTGTGTCATTTTTTTCAATGGAATGAATTTCTTCATTCATTGCCTTGATCCACCTTTCATTATCAGCAACATCCTCGAACGAACTGGATCACAATCTGCAAAAAGATAAAAATTTACCAATGTTTCATTGGTAAAGTCAGGACTGTAGTCATTGTCAACACCTTCTTCATTTCTCCTCATATCAAAATCCTTGAAACGTGGTGGCATGTTTGTTTATCGACGAGGCTGCTCTTCTCGTTCAACTTCTTCTTCTGATAGTGAAGATGGAATCTCTAATGCCTGCAGAGATGGAATATCTACTGGCTCCGGAGATGGAATATCTTCTGATGGTTCTGGGGTTAAGACATTTTGCTCATCTGCCTCTTCTATTTTCATAGGCGCACCTCGTCCAGTGTCATCTTTTCTGCTCCAGTTCCAAGCTCCATCTTCTACGAACTGCACATCTCTGCTTACGATGACTTCTCTGCTGACAGGATTATAAAGTCTATACCCCTTAGTCCCTTCGTTGTAGCCAATAAAGATGCACTTTTGACTTTTATCATCCAGCTTCTTCCTACGTTCGTCTGGTACATGGGGATATGCAATACACCCAATTACCCTCAACAAAGAAACATCAGGTTTGTTGCCACTCCACGCTTCTTGCGGAGTCCTCTCGAGCACAGCTTTTGTCAGACACCGATTCAGCACGAACACTGCACAAGCAACAGCTTCCGCCCAAAATTCCTTTGGTAAGCCTTTTGCCTTCAACATGCTTCGTGTCATCTCAAAGATCGTCCTATTCATTCTTTCTGCCATACCATTTTGTTGTGGTGTATAACTAGCAGTTAACTGACGAAGAATCCCTTGGGACTTGCAGTAATTATGAAATTCGTTAGAGGTAAATTCACCGCCTCTATCGGATCTCAGAGTCTTCAAGCTAAAGCCGTTTTTCTTTTCAACAAAGGCTTTAAACTCTTTAAACTTTCCGAATGCTTCAGATTTTTCACGCAGAAAATAAACCCAAGTTTTTCTTGTAAAATCATCTACGAAAACAAGTATGTACCTTTTGTTTCCAAAAGATTCTACCTCAACTGGGCCACACAGATCCGTGTGTACTAGCTCCAATGGTTGCTCTGCCCGTATGGATTTCCCTGTTGGAAACGCATCTCTGTGCTCCTTCCCAAGTAGACATCCTTCGCACGTTCGATCTGGAACATCAATTACTGGTAAACTTGTCACCATCTTCTTTTGCGCCAACAACTTCAAGCCTCTGAAGTGTAAGTGACCAAACCGAAGATGCCATAGCCAATTGCTATCCATTGCCACAGCTTGAAAATTCATTACTCCCTTCGTATTAAGAGTAAGAGAGAACATTCGGTTTTTGTCCATTTCTACATGCGTGATTAACTTGTTGTTCTTGCTCCGGATCGTGCAGACTCCGTCTTGGAAAAGAATCTTGTGCCCCTTTTCTGAAAGCTTCCCAATGCTTAATAAGTTTCAGAAAAGCCCAGGTACGAAGAAAACATCGGCGACAGTAACATCCGTACCATCCTTTGACTGGATTTTGATGTCACCCTTACCTTTGACACTCACCTTCGTCTTGTTGCCAAAGTTGACTTCACCGCCTTCATACTCCTCTAGCTTCGTAAATAGGTCCTTGCGTCCGCACATATGATTCGAGCAACCGCTATCAAGAAACCAAATATCTGAGTGATTTTTATTTGGTTCTCCAGCAACATGCGCCTACTGCGTTCGTCCGTGTCGGTTGCCACGCGGACATTCCCTTTTGTAATGCCCAAATTGTTGACACCGGTAACATTTGACTTTGGACTTGTCAATTTTACCAGAAGAATTATTTTTCCAATTTCCTCCACCTTTCCCGCTACCTTGTCCGCCACCGCGTCCAAGGCTGTTGTTGCCTTGACTGCCACCGCGATTTTCTGGGACATAGCTTCTTTGCAAAGCTTGTTCTTGGTTACTGTTGCTCGCCGTCTGGTTCATTCTTTGCTCACGAGAACTTAATGAACCCCAAAAGTGATCTGCCGACATAGTTGTTGTATCTTGACCTTCTTCGATTGCAGCTACTACGTAGTTAAATCTTGTGCTCAAAGAGCGTAAGATTTTTTCTACCACCCTCTGCTCGTCCAATGATTCACCGTTAGCCCGCAATTAGTTTACGACTGACTGCACACGATCAAAGTAGTTTGCAACATTTTCCGAGTCCTTCATGCGCAAGAACTCAAAAATCTGCACTGAGTGTTTGTAACCGGACCCGCTTCACTCGATCGTCACCTTTGTAGGCTTTCTGCAGAATAACCCACGCTTGGTTTGACGTCTCTGCCGCTTATATTTTTTCGAATACCAGTTCATCGACAGCCTGAATGATAGCGTACAATGCCTTCTGGTCCTTTTTCCGAGTTTCAATTAAAGCGTCTTTTTCCTCATTCTTCAACGCCTCGAACGCTTTGGCGTCTGGAATTTCGGTATAGCCATTTTCCACCACTTCCCATAAAGCCTGTGATCGAAAAAATACTTTTAATTGGATAGCCCAATTGTTGTAATTTTTACCGTTGAGTTTTGGGAGTTGAAACTGAATCGAGTTATTGCCTAACATGACTCAATTTCTTAACACCTCACAAGACTCAAACTAGCTCTGATACCAAATGTAGGAACCAAAAAATAAATTAATGTTTCCCAAAAATAATTTGTGGTGACAAAAGAATACCGAAAATGAATTTATTAATACAACTCGGAAACTCTCAAATACAAAAGTATTTCTTACAAACACTCCTTACACTCAAGCTATTGATCACTCAATACTTGCTTGAAAACTTGATAATAACCAAATGAATTACAAGGCCTATTTATACTAGTTAACCCCTAGTTTGAACAAATAATGTGAAATAAACAACAAAAAATCTAACACACCATGGCCGCTGCCTAACCTTGGTAGGTGAAGTTTATTTTAAAATCCCATTTTAACAACTAAAATACGTGTTTCAAAAAAAATGGCCGGTGGTTAATTTTTTTGGATAAATTATTATTTCAACAACCGCTAATCTATTACTTTCTTTTCTGCATTGAGAGGCTTTGATACATCTCATATTGCCTCAATATCTGCAATAATTTAAAGAGGTACGATGGATCCAATTACATAAAATCTAATAACGGTAAATTAAAGTTGGGTAAATTATCAAAAACAAGAACATTTTGATAGTGGGATTCCCCAATTACAAAGATAAGAATTTTAACTCTAAAGCTAAAGTTTCCCAGTAATATTTTTTTAGTAACAATACAAAAACTTCAGTTCTAGAGCTGAAGTTTCCAGTTGCACACAAAAACTTCAGCTCTAGAGCTGAAGTTTTCCAGTTATAACACAAAAACTTCAACTTTAAAGTTGTAGTTGCCCAGTTACAACACAAAAACTTCAACTCTAGAGCTGAAATTTCCAGTTATAACACAAAAACTTCTTTAAGGCCCGACTACTAGAATGCTGAAGTTTTGCGTGATTGTCTTTCTACTTCAGCCCCATGTGCTAAAGTTATGTGAAAAAGCATGTATGTTTGCAATTTTTTTTGCAAATGGGGCACAAGTTAAAATGTGACACAAAAAACGAGTATAGATGCAAATATCCCCAATAAAACATAGAAGGTAACAATAAAAATTCAGCCGTGATCATAAAATCAAGGACGATATTAAAATAATATCTCATTACAAATCCCTAAATTAAAATACATAAATAAAATAAATAAATTCTATCTAATCACAATACATGAATATTGATATTGAAAAAAAAAACACGTTGCTTCCCCAAATGCTAGTGCATGTCTAATAGCTTTACTCTTAAATAAATTTCAATCTTCATGTACCTGCAAAAAGGAAAAGAAGTTATAAATTTAATACATACTTTTTTATCATATGAATTAGAAAAAATACATTATAAACGTATAATTATAAATTAAATATTAATTGAAATTATAGAATGAGAAATAAGTATTGATAGAGACACTTCTCTGATAGTTCTTTAGCCATTACCACAAGAATTCAGACTGGGCGATAAACTTTTGAGCAGTTAATATCTGAAAAATTAAACAAGCGTAGTCAAAATTTCTTCATATGCTTACAATTAATTAAGAAAAATAAGAACACCCTAATAAATAAATACCTAATTTGTAATGCCCTAAATACATATTGAAAAAAAGCAAAGTACTTAATATACCTTGTCTTAAAATGTCCATCATCCCAGATTTGATCTTTTATGCTGTTAAATCAAGAAATAGTTTTGGAGAATAGACACATGGGAGAGAGGTGGTAAATTGATGGTGAAATTACAGAATTTACTAGGGAAGTGATTTGATTTGGAGGATGAAGTGACAGTTAAAGCGATATGAGGAGGAAAATATTTATACCAATAATTAAACCAAATTGCTGTCTTATTAAAACCTGCAAAAAATTATTATCTAACATTGTGTAAAATATTTAACATCATCAACTTATGTTTTTATTATAGTGGATACAAAGACGGATCCAGTGTCTTAAAATTATAAGCACATCAATGACTTTAACATAAAATTAGTGCTAGTCATTATGTCAAGTGATGCGGAAAGTATTTTATGACTTACTATTAAATATGCAACTCTATTGGATAAAATTTGGCTTAAATATGTTTAACTAATCTGAAAAATTAATTCCTTAAAAGTTTTAAACTAGAAATATGAACCGAAGATTGAAGATGAGAAATCAAAAAGTTTAAAACAATAACTCAATAGTTAAATAATATTAAATCTAATCCTCTACCGATAATCCAATATCACCTTTTCTAGAGGATGATCAATTTATTTCTAGTTGTAAAAATTCTAGATGTAAATGAAAAAAAAAGGATCACGTATTTTGTAGAAAGAGAAATTAAAACTTTTTCTCCTAAAAATATACCTAAACACAAATAGAAAAAGAAAATATCTTTTTTTGAAGGAATAAAATTGTCTTTAAGATACAAATGCATAGCAATTCCTGACATAAGTAAAGAAATAAATCGATATAATTACAATTTTGAGAACATCAAATTTAGTTATGAAATAACAAAAAGTCGATTAACATTTTATTTTTATTTTTATTTTTATAATAGTATAGATATATTATTCAAACCACGATGAAATTAACAGGAAAAATATACTATGGGCTTTTTAAAATTATTGCTATGAACAAATCTATAAAAATAATTCCTGAAACAAATTTGCAGTGTGTTGGTTAGCTATAGATCCGGAAAATTTTTATAATGATATTGTGGCTAATGTTACTAAATAAGCGCCGATAGTCCTCTTTTTGGTGGAAAACCTTCGTTGATAAAATTTTTGCTATAAAATATGTATTTCTTCACTAAAGTATGTGCTTTATGCATTTAAGTATGATTGTAACTTTTGTCCTAAAAAGCGTGAAATAACGACGATACGATGATTGTCACTAATTATTTATGCTATTAAGGACAAAAATTATGGTCACAAAAAATATAAAACTTTTAGTGACGAAAATAATTGGTAGCCAAATTATAACTAATTCTAAGACGAATGCTTATTTGTCACCAATTGTCTATAATATTAGTGATAAAACTATGTTATCACCAATAATATTAATTTTGTAGCTAATGCTATTCAATAATTGGCGTCAATTTATTTTTTTTGGTGGGAAATCTTAGTAGACAAAGTTTTTGCTACGATATTTATATTTCGTCACTAAAAGTATGTACTCATGCATTTAAGTATGAAATATAATTTTCGTCACAGAAAATGAATAATTAGTGACAAATTTTTTGTTATAGCTAATAATTTCGTGGCTAAAAATCATATTTGTTGTAGTTTACGATTGGATTGATCTTTTATTTATCCTTAAATTAATTCTTTGTTATTCATAGATTATTCGTATTGAATTAAATAACATATCCCTTAAATCGCGTACAAATTTAATTATTACTCAATTTTGAGGGTAAACCCTTTATCGACCACTGTGGGGCTAAGGTTAATAGTGGTGATTTGATACGAATCTCCATAATGCACTATATTTTACTCTTGTTCTTTGAAGTTTTGATTCCAACTTAGCCTAAGAATGTCAAATTCTCAGTCTGCTCACTTGAACGTTGATGCTGAGTCAGGCCATCAAGATGAGGATAATAACGTGATGCCTAGCAATGATGTGCCCTAATGGTGTCCCAACCGTCGATCCGGTCGATGGTAACTTGAAGGTGGCCATCAACATCAATCTAGTGACTGATCCCGAAAACAGCATTCGCGGGGAAGAGACCCCGACCAGTAGCTCGAGAAGCGCCCGAAGGTGAAGGTGATGGGATGTGTCTGCAGTTGCTTTTCAAAATGTTGTAAGCTCCGCAAGCAGCGATAGCGCAGTTGTAGAACCAAAGCCACGCCCCTAACCGTGTCGAACCCCAACAGTCCCGAGAAAATACTCTGACAGATAAACAAGTTACTGTAGAACTGGGTGAATTCAGGCCCAGGGAAACTTTTGAGGTGATGAAGATGCTCGAAGCATTGGCAAAACGGGTGGAGTTAGGTGAGAAAAAGATTGAGGCCACTAACAAGAAGGTGAAACGTACAACTCCAGGGTCGATCAAATCTTTGGAACGCCTCCGATATTGAATGGACCAGACTCCAAAATGTTTATTCAGAAGCCTTTCCCCCTCCAGCACGGCACCGAGGCCATCCTGAAGAGGTTTCGAATGCCCGACGTTCCCAAATATAATAGGACCATGGATCCAAATGAGCATGTAACCTCATATACATACGCGATCAAAGAGAATGACTTGGATGACAACGAAATCGAGTCGGCGTTGGGGAAACCATTCCGAGGGATCAATGATATGGTATCAGTACTTACCTCTGAATTCTATCTACTTGTTTGCTCTACTTGTAGATGCTTTCGTAAAGGACCATGCTAGTGCCATCAAGGTCGAGACCAGGAAATTGGACCTCTTCAAGGTCAAATAGAGGGATAATGAGATGCTGAGGAAGTTCATATCAAGGTTCCAAATAGAACAGATGGATCTGCCACCAGTTGTGGATGATTAAGGTATCCAGGCATTTACTCAAGGGTTCAATGATAACTATGAATTCTAGCCTATTTTATTTTCCTTTTTACTTATATTTTGGATTAAAATTATGTACAAGTATCCCGAAAGCTGACTTATTATGCTCGATTGCAGTGTTTGGTCAAAAAGATACAAGAAAGTCATAACCAACTCATAAAGGGGTGAAACTGGCACAAGTTCGAAGCTGAGTCAAAGGCGCTAACATCGAAGAAATAGCAGCGAGAATGGAGAGTCTACCGATGTAGTAGTCTTAACTACGCTCTCAGTAGTAGTAAGGTTCAGAGAGTAATCTTTGAGCTTAACATTCACCACTACCCGCAGTGAAATTGTGTGGCAGCGGTATCATCTGACGTGGCCGGTCCGATTCTCACCCTCAGCAGGACTAAGATTCAGAGGAACATAGTTGGGAGCACAAATTGAAAGGCGCGGTCTGCGAACATATTTCGCGGCCGCGATTGAAGGAACGTTGAGGCGGTTGATTCCGCTCCCAATGGACTCAAAGTTCAGACCAAATTCAGTAGAGAAGAACTGCGGTCCGCCCTTGCTTTTGCGCGACCGCGGAAGTCCAAACGCTAAGGCGACCCATTTTCTGTTGTCAACGGAATCTTTGTCGGGGCAATTTTGTCCGAAAACTTTAGCTATGTATAAATAGTTCTTTTCAGATTTTTAGGATATTTGTTGTTTTGTGGAGCACGTGAGCAACCGCTTTTAGCTTTTTAGATTACTCTTAGAACATCTTTAGCAATTATTCTTAGATTTATCTCTTGTAATTACTTTTTATGGCTTATATTTCATCTCCATATTTGATTTCTTCTTTGATTATAAGTAGCTAAACCCATTAGCTAGGGTTGTGACCCAACCCTACAGTGAAAATGGGTCTTCAATTTTAGGGCTTAAATGTTTATGGGCTAATGATATTTACTTTGATTCATGCTTTAATTGTTGAATTGATGGTTTCAAACACCGATTTGTGCCTTTGTGTCTTAATCACTTCTTAAGAAAGAGAGACTAAGTCTAGAAGATTCATGCTAATAAGGAATTGAGTTGCATTCAATAGATTGATAGCCCTAATTAAAGGGTTAAACCTAGACATAGTAATACACGACTTGAGCTAATTTTGCTTGCATTGTTAGAACACCCAATTGGGCTTGAGAAAGCCAATTAGGGAAAAGTCATTCAAATTACCGAAAGATATAGAGTGAGTAATTATGTGCAATGGTTATATCATGATCCCAATTACAGCAAGTTTACCCTAGGCTTTAGACCCTATTAGATACTCACCTAGGCGTAAGTCACTTCCCTATTGCCTCATTATCAATTGAGAAAACCATTACAAAAATTTCATATTAAGCTTATGTTTATTCTTCATTAGTGTTAAAAGTAGAATAATAACCAAAACAGAGCATGATTGGAAGTGTAATTAAGAACATCGCATATAGCTAGATTAGATAGAAACCCAATTCCAAACCAATATTAGCTCTCTATGGAAATCGATCCCGACCCATAGGGTAAAAGCTGCATCGACCACTCTTTCCATTCTATAGTGGTATATGGTTGGAGCCGATCACTCAACCCCCGAAGTTTTGTGGCCTCTCAACACCTAAAGCAAAACTTGGTAGAGTACCCAACGGTCACCTAGGCCGACATCCGCAATAGATATTAATTAAAGATAAGGGTCAAAGATGACCAACTCGGGGCCCCTTAGCAATTTATTTACCCTATCAGAACCGATGACGAGTATAAGAGAACCGTTGATTAGGAGCCAAGGCCGGTTCGAGATGATATCAACCATACAACAGATCGGATGGGAAGTGGATCGGGGAGCCACCCGATGAGTAAGGGCAGGTTTGACATATTGCTCGAGAATAGGGAGGCACCAATATTATCGAAGTATAATTTCAACAAGAACGCTGCAAGCATAGTGTAAACCATAGAGCGCATCAAAGAAACAAATTGGCCTTGATCATTGCATTCCGACCCTGCCCATAGAGATCCTAATTTGATGTGTAAGTACCATAGTACTCACTATAATAGGACCAATCATTTCCTACAGTTAAGAGAAAAAGTTGCTCGATTGTTCAACAGTGGTCACCTTCGAGAATTTCTAAACGAGCGAGCCAAAAATCACTTTGGAAATAGGGATTCCAACAAATAGGTCGAACAAGAGGAGCCTCAACACGTAATCAACATGATCATTGGGGGAGTTGATTTCCCCCAAGGGCCGATGATAAACTGGACAAAAGTTTCTATCATGAGAGAAAAAATACACCTGGAATTATGTCCCGAAAGGAGCTATCTCGTTCAGCAACAAAGACGCAGAGGGCATCGTACAGCCTCACACTGATGCGTAGTTAATATCTGTACTTATTAATAAATTTTGGGTTAAACACGTGTTGATTGATACAAGTAGCTCGGCCAACATCATCATATCGAGGATCGTAGAGCAACTGGTGTTACAGGATCAAATCGTACTGGTGGTCCAACTTTAGGATCAATTGAAGTTGACGTGTCACGACCCTAACGCCGAACCCGGTTGTGATGACACCTCTCATGAAGACAATGCTAGCCAGTTTAACCAAATTCATCTTTTAAATCATTTAAACAACACAAAATAGTCTAAACATGATTTAATAATACTGAATAGCGGAAATATCGATAACAATACAAAAAATCCAACCCGACACAGCCCTAACTTGGTATCACAAATCATGAGCATCTATGAGCTGCAATACAGTCTGCTAAAGTCATAAACTACTAAAAATGTTTTAAAAAAAGAACAGAAATGATAGAGGAGTAGAGACACGGGGCTGCGGATATCAACAGCTACCTCGTAATCTCAGAAAGGCCCGCCTGGAACTGGAGGAAATCAACACTCCAGAGCGGAACCAGCTATGCCTAAATCTACACACAGGGTGTAGAAAGTAAAGTGAGTACTCCAACTCAGTGAGTAATAAATATACATGACGCAGTAGACCTCCATACTTTTCTATCAAAGTATCCAAAGTGACAATTATATTGTTGCTTGGGAAATTCCTCCAAAGTAATAAACCATAAGGTTCTAAGAAGCAGTAGCATTTTTTAGCAATTATAGAAAGTTTTATTAATTAGCAAGTGGCTGTACAAAACCAAGGGTAAATCACTAGTTTGAACCCTTCTCAAAACATGTCCTACGCGACTAAAAGCTTTCTGTACAAAGAACCTATAAAGAACAAACAAATTCAAAAAGTTTCCTGTTACTACTAACCCTGTGACGACACCAATGTTTCTCTGTGAGAAAGTATTGTGCAAAGAAGCTTGGCGCTAAATATGCAATTGAGTCCTATTATGCCCATAATGTAAATGTATCATATATTATCATTGTATTAGATAAAGCAATTGGTATAAGAAAAGCAGAAGTGCTATGTTCAAATCTCATCACTGCGTATTTAACAAAAGAAATATACGAGGAAATGACCACACAGGTGAACATACATGATGCCAACTTGGTGAAATAGTCTGCAAATTACTATTGAAGTGCACTCTAAAGGGACCACCGAACTGTACATTTCCAGATAAGAATGTCCATAGTACACGATGAAATAATGGACAATGTCACTGAGTAAATAAATCACCATACAATGAATTTATCCGACTATAGTCCCGATACTCCAAAAACCCTTTGTACATTCCTCTAGGGCTAGTGCTCTCTACCATAGGGCTCTTGGCAGTTGAAGTCAAAAACTTTGAGCTCCTTTGACCTAGGCACCAAAAGGCAAAAGCAAACTCCGGCAAAGATGATCTGTCTTCCAAATATAGATCTTCACAATGATTTGTGACATGAATGATCTCCACATTTACAAAATAGGCAATCTAATCAAGCAGCTGCGCATACTGAGCCTAAAAACCCCACAAAGGGAAAACAAGAACTACTCATTATCATGATGAAACATAATGCTGGTGTACATAAAGTACTTAAGGATGATATTTCCTTCACTAAAGCATGCACTAAAAATCCTAAATACATATCTCATCACAACGAGCAACCTAGTCGCCAAGTAACAATAGCAATGAAGTAGTAGTTCTTTTGCAAGTTTGTTTCCTGATTCTGCTAAGAAATAACCTTAAGAAGTATTTTTTGGATAAAAGCTAGCTATATCTATACATCTGAACTCGTCAGTCAAGAGTGCAAAATGACTAAGATGAAAATAAAAAAGTAATTAACCTCAAATCAGTTCCTTTAAATAACTGACCTCAAGTACAAACTGTTTCTATGCTTAATTGAGATTGAAATAGAAAGGAAAAGAGATAACTTTGAGTGGCCTCACCAATAGCAATATTTTCCCCACGCCTACTACTATAATTCTTTAGACCCAAATGTCTACTCAGAGAATATATCAGTCAACAATTCACTAAAGTTCCTTTTCTAGTACGATATTTGGTCTCTTCTACCACTCCCTAGCAAGTGGATAAATTCTACAAGGAAAGGAAAATAAGGTAATTGAGGTAGCATGTACTCCAGCATCAGACTAAGTTAATCCAAGCTTTCACATAAGGATAGCATCATCAATATCTTGTTAGTTTATGACCACACTATCCCTATACGAAAACCTTCTTTTTCCTAATAAAAGTACTTCCCAGTATACTCAGACCAGTATAGCTTTATCACCCATAATTTTATAGAGGAACTTAAAATTTATAAATCAAAAGCTCTCTATTATTAATTTTAATATGAAAATGTGATTTTTTATACTTGGATCACAGTTATACGGTAGAACCTCCTAGAGAAAACAAACCACAAACCATATGGAGACAGCTATTCGCTTATACTACCAACAACTGCTGCAAAAGGAAGCAATTGCATTTTCTTTTCCACTCTCCTTGATATCTCTTGTGTGTGTGTGTGTGTGGGGGGGGGGGGGGGGCCAAAAGAGACCTGATGACCAGGAAGCGCAGCAGAACTTCCCTTCATCAACGTGCTTCACATCAAGGCCGATGAACCAGGATCCAGCACTCACATCATCATGAGCATATGTGCGAAGTGTTGATCTACAAAGTGGAGGGAGACAAAACAGTAAGCATTTTACTATTGCCATCAAAATTGATGGAAACATATGAATTTGTTTTTCTTTTTAAGTGAAGTGAAGGTTCTTGGCACCTCAGCATTTGCCGCTTCAGCAAAGCCTTGTTGGCAATTGAAACATAGTGTTAATCACATTTCTTTTGATTACGTACATTCTTAATTCCACAAATCTTACTTGTTGATAGAAATGAATTGAGCTAGGGCCTTTGATATCGCAAATATTTCACCGGACGCGTGCCTGAAGTACCTGTTTGCAAAAGAGTATAAAAAGATGAAAGAATTAGCATCCAAACAAGTTGCAGAACTCATCAGCATGCAGATCTTGAGGTTTGTCATGGCTGATTACATATCAGCAGAACAGCAGCATGAAAAGAAAAATCATGAGTACATATCTACTTTTCTTCCCTTTTTTAGTTTTTGGGGGAGGGGGGTGGGGAGAGTGGGAGGGAGAACTGCAATTCTCTTAGCTCCTCAACCTTGGTTAGGCGTAACCTTGCCCCCTAACCATCAAGCAGGAGCAGGAGCAGGAGCAGGAGCACAGTATTCTAAATGCTTAATACTCATATCCAGATTTTCTTAATAATGAAACCTGTTGTAAGTGCCACAGATACTTGCAAAATTGCAGTTTTTACAGGCAACTTGGCTAATGCAGCATACTGGGATACAGAATTCTACACATCTATGAACTTCGTATCTCTTAGCCTCCTAATGGGACGAATAACATCAATGTTACATGTACTCCAGAGTTTCATGATAGCAGATGCTATCATTTCACTCCTCCCCTTTTGTCAGAAATTTCAAATACTATGTAATCAGCATTTCAGACGTCGAGTTGGAATTACTGATATAGAGACGCAAGCTTGGTGTATGTTCTAAAAAATTAGAATTCCACTTTCCTAAACTTCCCGATTTGTTTGCAAGCCTTCAATTTTGGTGTACGCACCTCCTTTTTAGGCTGTAAAATCACTGGATATCAACCCTAAAACAAAAAGATTAATCCCTCCCTATCCTGCTTCATGGATCAAAATAACAAGTTTTGGAGTTCAGGAAGCTGCAGAAGCTTTAGAAAACCAAATAACGCTGTTAAGCAAACCGTTTCCCTAAAACCACAATGATAGCAAGAAAATCAAAGAAACAGAATGTCAAGAAAGCCCCTCTCGGTGGCAGTTCTACATCACTAATTAATCTCCATTCACAACTATTGTGTTCAACTTCTCCAGCAAATATTAGCATAAGGAAATTAGCCTTCTTCAAGGTTGCTAACACAAAGAATAAAGAACGAAGAAAAGGAAAAAGATATCATCCAATACAGCATGATCAATGCCTCAATCAAGAGTCACCAGACAGAAGACCAGTATAAATACAACACATGCAGCAGTAAACCTCTATAGTCATATCTACAATTGCTTGCACCAGCCAGATGATTTACAGTGATAGAAGGAAGAACTCACGATTTTCCATCGCCAAATTTCCACCATTCTGGCTCATACCATTTGTTTTCCCTGTGAATAAGAAATAAAATTTAGGTTATGGTTAAATTATACTCCATTCTCAGATTACTATTTCATCAAAATAGCAATCATCCAATTAACAAGACAAACTCACCGCTGTGAGAAAACTTCGCCAGATTTCATACACCCTATGTAGACACGAGGCTTATCCAAATGGCTGGCAAGTACGGCTCCAACAGCATCTGTGGATAACAAAAGCTAGTAAGCATGAGGCACAAAAAAATTTTATATATATAAATATATGTTTGTTAAGAAGTCAGCATAGAAGATCATCAAATATGGGCTATAATATTATGTTTCATTAGCTATCTATTGTTGTATTCTGTAAAGGACATAGCCAATCCAGATTCTATCTCTAAGATGTTACGATCTCAAGGGGCTATCTCCAATCAACTGTCTGATGGTTAGAGAGTAGAGACTAAGAAAATCCTAAAAGATTTCTCATTGGCATCTAGATATAATCTATTGTACAAACAGACAATGATTTCATATTCATAGTTACTTTATTCTTTCTTTAATCAAAAGAAACCCTGAGATAAAAAATTCACGGTACTTGTTGGAAGTGTCGAAATCATAATTCAATTGGATTCATTTTGATCCTAGCTTTGTAAAATGAAGTGATATTTTGTTTGAACAACCTACACGCAATGTGGCCAATTCTACTTTCGCTCATTCTGGGTAATCAATCTAGGCCTGGTTGACCACACACTGGCACCATGCCTTTTAATATTAAGGTAATATGGCACCACTTTGCAACCGCGTTTTTGTACATTTTTGTGACTTTACGTAAAACCCTTATTCACTCTTTTGAGAACCCTACACCTTGTCTAAAAATTGCCTAGGTACTATTTCATCCTGTTGATCTGTTCTTTATTCCACTTCCAGATTCAAAATGCCAAAGCTGACATACATTTGAAAACTCTTTAGTAGATCATATTCCCACACTTAAGTCTAAAGAATTTGATAATTTCAAATCTCCCATAACAGTTTCCTAAAATGAAGGCAAAATTAAATCATAGAAAAGGGAAAGATAGGTGCGGAGCGCAAACTATACAAAATAAAATTGAGATGTTAATGTATGTATTGGAGGCTCCTAATACTGCGTACCAATATTAAGATAGATATTGTCGTTGACCTTGGCATAAAAGTCAGCATCCCAATGCTCAGCAGCATGAACGAAAAATAACTTTGTCTTCTTTGCTTGCTCTTGAGGGGACTCCACATGATCATTCTGCTTAGAAAGAAAATAGTATTAACATATCAAGTCTTGAAGATACATATCCTTCTAGAACTGGAATTACACAGTAAAGTAAACCAATTTTCAGATAAGGCATATACGTAAATACATGAAAACAAGCTCGTACGACATGAGTGTGTTAACATATAACAACATTATCGATACCCCTTTTTTAAATATTATTTACTTCTGCAGTTGAGGAGGGATGCGAGTAATCCAGGAAGATTTGATCTACTTTGATAGTTCGAAAAACAACTGTCAGTCAATTTAATTCTCCAAGCTTGTTTCTTTTATGGTTGCAAACTTGCTATTTTTAGTAGATAATAAGACGCTAAGCTTGTAAGAAATGATGTGTAGAAGATGCACATACAAGAATGATGAAGTCATTGGAATGCCTGCTCTCATCATCAATGGCTCTATCTGAACTGTCTCCGCGATTTGAACTGCATGCGGTGTAAATTCAATTAAGTACAAAAGATTGAAAGAAGCATCTAGCATTCCTTTTTGCAAAGAGCATTATGGTGTATCCTTCAATTAGTTCAAATTTATCAAGGTAGATACCTTCTTCCTATGACGAATCGTATTACTATACCTTTCTCCTCCTCTAACTTTCTAAGAGCGGCACCTGCCAAAAATAGCTTATAAATTTAGAAGGAAAATGTTAAATCAGTTAATTCAAAAGTTAATTCATCATGGTAGCGTTATACTACAGAATTTTATAATTAAGACAGGACAATACTATTGCTAGGAATTCAACAGCAGTCCAGTCTAAATCTGTTCAACAGACAAGGAGTGCATCAGCACGGTGAGCTGAAACATAACTTCAGCCTCTTAGAAAAGTTGGTTGAATTTTAGCTTCACAAGTCCGACCAAAAGAAACCGAGTAAAAGGGGAGAAAAGAAGAAAGCCCAACCAGTCGGCATCCATGCTTCGCGAATTGCATCTCTGTTCTTTTTGTTGCCAAAATTTGTTGAGACACCTACAACAGCTAGAAGCTTTTTCTTTGAATCCTTCTCACTGTTATCCAATAGATTCTTCGATACAAAACCTTCCTGACTGGCTTTTCCCAGCTCTGTCTGAAGTGCAGCTAGCCTCTTCTGTTGTTCCCTGGCAAAGAAATCATCAGCCCATATAGCCCCAGGATAGAACTCCAATATGAGGAGAAACTCTCTCTAAAATGGACAGAAATTCGCTACAATCATCTAACCTGCAGGTTATGATCTTCAATGTATCGTCTACTGATATTGCCGAATGGCCCTGCGAAGGAAGATAAGTATGTCTATCACTAAGTAAGTCTATCATGATAAACACTAATATCTCTGCTAAACATGTCAGCAGCAATAAAACAGCATTTAATTTGTGATCTTGATGCCAAGTTCCCAACATCATTAAACTATCCGAATTTTCCGAATATACAACAACAACAACAACAACTACCCAGTATAGTCCCACAAAGTGGGGTCTGGGGAGGGTAATATGTAGACGGGCCTTACCCCTACCCGAAAGGGTAGAGAGGCTGTTTCCAATCGACCCTCGGCTCAGTGAAGGAAAGGAAAAACAACAACAAAAACAAAAGAGCATTATTAACTCCAGCAGAAATAGCGTAAATAATTATCTAAACATAAGAACCATAAATAAAATAGCATGCAATAATATCAGCCAGTAACTACCATAAATAACTACCATAAGGGAGACACAACCCAATACACAATATGAATATGATTATATCAAATTAAGAATGGTATGAACCATGGTCTACCCAGCAATGCTTCATATCCAAATTCCTCTTTGTCTAAGTTTGGACTATAATGCTAGATTGAGATGCAGCTATTTGATCTCCACTTGGATCTTTTTTAAACCAAACCTTGACTTCTGTATGTCCCAAGCGGACAATATAGACCTTATAGTGGTTTCCGTGAACCAAATTTGATTCTTGAATATACGGTTTCATACACGGCTACGTCAAAATAATTTAATGAAGTAGTTTATGTACGTTTAAAAACATTAACTTGCGCTGCACTTATAGTTGTACAAGCGAGATTGAAGAGCCCTCATGCTCTTCTACTGGCTAATGTCCAACTTAATTTTTGTTTATCCATTTGTCTGTTGGCCAAATTATTTGGGGGGCAAAAGCAGCTGTACCTACCAATTAAATATAACAAAACTACCACCAGATTGAAAATACCTGTCCCGTTCTCCTATCAAGCTCTTGAATAAGATATACCCTATTCTCAGAGTCCAGCCACAACCTGTCAATTACGCATTTACCAGTTGCCACAATTAATCATTAAAAAAAAAGTTAAATATCAGTCATTCAAGTAATCAACTGCACCTCAAACTCACAATCTAACTATTTTTACGCTGACTATCACACGTATATATATGCAGGCATACTATACAAGTGTGTGTGTGAGTGTTGAGAGAGAGAGAGAGAGAGAGAGAGAGAGGTAACCTGCCGGCAACATAAAGAGCAGCCATGGTAGAGAACATAGAGAGCATTAAAAACGAAATTCGAGATCGGAAACCGGAGGTGGATGATAGCCGGTTACTGGACCCCCGGCCGTTCATTTCTTCAACGGCGTCGCTTCCGAGGGAGTCGGCGGAGGCGGAGGCCGGAGCAACAGCGATCGATATAAGAGTCCGTCGAATTTCAACTGATCGGAGCTGATTGAGTTGCCGAGGAAATACAGTCCGTCGAACTATCAGTTTGGGATTTTGAATGTTTTATAAAAAAGACTTGTTGCAACTAAAAAATAATGTAATATTAGGTAGGTACTAAAGCTTCTATTGAAGTTAGATCTTCAAAATTTGAATGTCTTTCTTGATCATAGGCACAGCAAACACCTTAAAGCCAAATTAAAATATGATACACTAAAATTAAGGGTTTTAGGCCCATAATTCAATTCTATTAAAATGAGCTCAATAGCTTATTTTGGGCCAAAATATTACTATTAAATTATTTAAAAATTATCCCAATTTTTTATATATTATAAAAGAGCCTAATATTTATTATTTTTGTAAGCACTTCATTTTTAGACTATATGAAATACTCTTATAACATAAAAAGAAAAGAAGATCTTTTCATATTATTTGTCATTTTGTAGGATTTATTAATTGTTCGTATTTTCGTGCATGTTTAATTATTGTTAAAAATTATAAAAATATCAAAAATATCATGCATTGCAATTAGATTTTTATTTTTATATTCTTAGAATTGATTAGTTAACTAATTGCTTTATTAAAAATAAAAATCACAATAATGGCTCATTTTACATTTTTACCTTTTAATTTTAAGATTAATAATTTTTTTTCTTTTAATTTAGAATTAAGTAATTGTTATAATTATTATAATTAGATAATTAGCTTAATTTTATAATTTAGACGGGCTAGGAATTTGATTTAGGTTTTTCTTAATTAAAAAAAAGGAAAAAAGAAAAGAAAATTGAAGAAAATATTTAATTGAATATTGGGCTAGTTCTTTTACCCAAATCAGGCCCAAAAGTTTCCTATTCAACCCAAAAACCAGATCCGAGCCGCCTGGTCCCAAACCCTACCCATTTAATTAATAATCCTAGACCTAAAATATCGGATATACTCCCCTTAGAACTAAGTCTTGAACGGCACACCCCTCCCCCTCCCTTTTTTTTTTCTTCTTCATTTTCTCAAACCTAACACAGAGCTCTCCCCTTTCAGTTGAATAAGCTAGCGCAAATTTTTCCCTCCCCCATCTTCATCATCCGTTTTCCTCAAATAAAAATGAAACACACACAAGAGAAAAGATCTCTTTTTATTTGTGTTTTTTTTAATTTATTTTTTTTTTTGGAGAAATTGGTTGCTAGATCTTAATACTCTTCAACCGTGTTAATTCATATGACTCTAGGTTTACCTTCGTTAGTCTCAAGCTGTCATGTGCTATTAATTTAAGTAGCATTTCTTTTATGATTCTGTATTCTCTATCACTTTTAATCAATTTTTAGTAATCTTATGAGAAAGTTGAGGTTTGTTTGTACAAGAACTCAACTCATGTATGGTAAATAGTTATGGATATACTCTGCTCTCTAATAAAGTTCAAATCTTCTTTACAAATGACCGGCTTATGTGAATGGTTTCCTTGTGTTACTCTTTTAATACAAAAATCAATCAAATGTTATAGTCGAAAATTAAAAATCCTGAGAGTAAAATTATTTTCTTTTCTGCCCTCCTCTTTGTTATTGGATCCTCGTCTCAAAATAAGGAAAACTTTAATAAAGAGAAGTTGCTTTACTGTTGTGGTTTGATGTTCCTAGTTAATCTAAATGGGTTCTACTTTCTGACCATAGTTTTTGCAATTTACTTTCTTACCTTCTTCATTTTCTTCTATGACCTTAAAGTGTTCTTATATATATGAACGTACTCTAAAAGTACGAAATGATTTAACTTGAATTGAAATTTGAGATTGAGACTTGAAATTTTGAAAATTGAAGAATGAGAGAAATTGAGATTGAGAAACGAGTATTGAGTGTAGAAATGAAAAAGAGGGGATAAGATATTTATAGTTTCAGAGAATGTTAGTTTTGTAAATTGAAAAAGAATTAAAAATAAAAAAGAAGCTATTTATGCAATATTTCCGTTGGCCAAGGGACCAATTAAGATTTGATCATTGCCAATGATCAATGGGGCCCACAAGTTTTGAAAACTAAAAAAACTAGCCGTTTGAACCGGACAGGTTAACCTAACCCGATAAGAGTCGTTATTCACTCTTCCGGGTTAAATCGGGCCGATTACCCGTTTCAAAAAAATAAATGGACCAACCCCCTTAACCCTCCTACCCAGCCCAGCCTAGTGCCCTCTAATCGGTCCCGGCCGGTTCTGAGTTCAACCGGTCTGGCCAGTTCCGAACCGGGTCAACCCGGCCCGTTTAACACCCATACCTAACAACCATTCATTTCAATATCTTCATTGACACCAAACTTCATATTGCTCATAAAATTATTATTGTCTTGACTAGTCTTCCTCTGGATGTGCAGCATATTTGACTTTGCTTGGACCAAGCCATTTTAAAAAAATATATATATAGTAAATTAACTAAAAAAAATGCACAATGGAAAAGAAATACATACCTTGAAATTTATCAACTCAAATAGCTCCTTGAATATATCAGAAACATAATCCGTGAAGGAATTTAACTGCTTATGGAGCTACAAAATGAAACAAAATAAAAGATAATAACTTTAAATATAAAATTTGAACAATACTTTCAAAAACATATATTAAAAAGGCCAATACATACTTACTTCACACCAGCTTTCAACTTCTGAACTCACGATCATAATCAACAGGTTGGACACCTTGGCCCATTTTTTTGCGCTTTTTTTGGTGGGACATGCTCCTTAATGTGTTTCGGGGGGGGGGGGGGGGGGGGGATGGCATGACAAAATCATCGCTATCATCAATAGGAATTTTTCCCTTGTTACGTGATGTCAAATATTTATGATACTCATCAGTAACTTCAACAGGCAAAGTAAATCTCCTTAGCTCTTCAATTGTCGGAGAAATATATTTAAACTACAAAGGTAACCAAAAGTGATTCAGTCCGAGATGTATCAAAGATGTATAAAAACTATATGTGTGATGTACCATAATGAATTACAGCGTATTATAAATGTATATCCCATCAAGACATAAAAGATGATACCTTATTCCCTATGTTGTTGAGGAAACCAGTAGAGAAGTCCTCACGCGTTGGCCTGTCTGTCATTTCCTAATTCAATATGCGTGGTGTATGATCTCCAACGCGAACAACAAACTTTTGATCAACTACAATGCAACATTTATAGAACCACACCTGTAGTGCAAGAGAAAATCCACCAATCCTATAAAACTCGGACTTTCCCCTCAACCCGTCCCTCACAAACTTCATTAAAGCTCGAAACACAATCTTAACCCATGAAAGCGATACATACTTATCACTCTCGACAATATGGAAATCACGTTTACTTATAAATTCCTTCTGGGCCTTAATGGACATTAGAAATGTGTTTATGAAATAAATGGTTGCAATCTAACTACATTTTCATGAGACTGCCATTTCTTCTTCTCAAAACAATCAATAAGTGACATCTTTGACACTACTTCAAAAACAGAAAAATAAGTATCCACCAATCTATTGGGTCTACTGAATTTACCCTCAACATGTTCATTACCACAACAGGTTAAAAACATTTATAATACCAAATTCTCGAAGACTAAAACGTAAAACACATTAGCTATTCAATTTCACATAAAATTGATCACACTTATCTTGAACTAACTCCCTAAACATTAAAGAACGAATACGTTGTGCCTGGATAGCAACTCGAGGTAAATCAAGGATATAGCCAAAACAGCTTTCCCTAAACATCCGAAGCTGGACATCCGTCAACTTTGACGGTAAAACTGTTACAATATCCACATTAGCGTATACTGACCAATGAGTAACATGAAACAACTTACCAACTGGAATATAGAGCTTCCAAGGCTACAAATACATGACACAAATTAAAACAAATAAATACAAACTAAATCTAAATTTTAAAAGAAGAGTCAACAATAGAAAAAAATATAACTGAAATTGTATATACCTTACAAACTTTGTCAGGAATTTTAACTTTTTCTGCCTTCTGAACCTTTTTTTTTGACGTGACACCCAAATTCACTTCGTCTTCCATGACACGTTTTCTCTTACCTTGATCAGCATCCATTATAACCCTCTTGCTCTTCTTTTTCTCAAATTTTTCAATAATATCCTTTCGAGATTCAAACACATTAACACTGTCAGGACGATTTTGTCTTTGCATATTTTGTTCATCAATCGATTTGTCAACTAAAACCGGGGTTGAATAAGGAGATAAACTCATCGACCTAGTTTCCCTTCTCATGTTGCTCGATTTCTCAATTGAAATCGACTTTGAATAAGGCGATGAACTTATCGAACGAGTTTGTCTTCTCATATTGCTCTATTTCAAAGTTGAAACTAAGTTCAATGATGAAATTAAAAAAAAACGAACAAAAGGTTACAGAATTTTGTGAAGAAATTAATACAAAAACTCGACCAAAACTTACAAAATCAGTCGCAAAAGCCTAAAGAAAGCAGCATCCATTCTACAAAAACACATGCAATCAGAAAAATATACAAAATAAGATGGTTTCTACTCCAAATTACCTGGAATCAGATGAAAATAACCAAAATGTATCTTGTTTTATCGTCAATTTCAGCAATTCTGGTTGAAATTTGAAAACAACCGCAGAGAGAGAGAGAGAGAGAGAGAGAGAGAGAGACAGAGAGGAAGAGAGAGAGAGAGAGAGAACTCGATTTTTTATACGAAAAAAATAACGGATATAAAAAAACTAACATTAATTGAAACTATTTGGGCCAAAAATGACATTTAGGCCTTTTTTAATAGATATTTTGTTTTGGGCTATTTTTTGTTAGAAAAATTTGTAGAGTGTAAGGCTGTACCATGTAACGGTTCCGAACCGGAACCGTGACCGGAACCGCGGTTCTGGCGGTTCCGCGGTTCTAAACGGTTCCGGTTATACGGTTCCGGTTCCGCGGTTCCGGGCCGGTTCCACCCTTTAGGACCGTGGAACCGGAACCGCCAGAATCGGACCGGAACCGGAACCGGACCGGTTCAGGCGGTTCTAAACGGTTCCAAACGGTTCCGACATTAAAATTTTTTTTTTTTTAAATTCGGACCGTTGGCGGAACCGTTTGGAACCGCCGGAACCGGTGCGGTTCCCAACGGCCATATTTTAAATTTTTTTTTTTTAAATTCTGAAAATCAGAACGTTGGTATTGCAGAAATAGCCGTTTGGCATTTTTAAAATTTAGCCATTTGACCCCTCAAATTTAATTTAACCCCAAACTTTATATAATTACACAATTTCCTATTTCTCAACTATAAATACCCCCTCATTCTTTCATTTTAATTCACCAATTCATCAATCTTACTCAATCTCTCTCAAGCTCTCTCAAGCTCTCTTTCAATCTTTCTGTGCAAGTGCTTAATTTTTGTTGCAAATTCGTGAAACATTGTGAAGTTGTTGAATTGAAGTTTTCAAGTGTTCAATTACAACGATTGTCAAGTTTCAAGAAGTTGTTCGTCAATCCGGTAAACTCGTTTCAACTCTTACGTGCTAAGAATATTTGTTGTGTGTTGATATTTTCCTTAATTATAATTAGTATGGCATTTTCATTGAAAAAAATGTTCTGAAAAGGTACATCTAAATCCGGTGAAAGTAGTCGCCAAAATCCTACCCCTCCCCCGGCTCCTAGACCTAGAAAAGATAAACAAGTTCAAACTAGTAGCCAACCTAGAAATACTAATGAAAACTTAGGAATACTTGATAGTGATCACCCGTGTTTTCAATTTAGCGATGTTAATTTTCTACATGATATAGCAGTCGGTGATAGAATAGATGATGATATTATGAATTTGCTTTATCCTAATGCACCAATATCAGAGGGAAATGAGGGTGATGATGATGACGAAACCCAACCTCCGGTAGATTTAGATGATACACCTACTAGTCCTGCTCCTAATGACCCAGAACACCCACCCGTACAAACTCCCACTTTTAGTAGACAACCTCGGAAACGTACAGAAACTTCATTAGTTTGGCATTTTTTTATTCAACTAAGAGATAAAGATAGGGCTAAATGCAAAACTTGTGGTAAAGAACTTGTTCATAGGAATACGGGTGATCGTAGCGGAACAGGTAGTTTAGTTAAACATATATATATATACATCCTAGCGATAAGGCTAGATATTTTCAAATGAAAGCGGAACAAGAGGGGAAGTCAAGTCCTGATACTATAATTAACCAAAGTACTGGTTCTAACATGGTTCAACCAGGAATAAACACTGTCACCGGAGGTATATTGTACTACGATCCTAATAAGGATCGTGAAGAATTAGCTAAAATGATTACTGTTATGTGTTTACCTTATTCTTTTGCTTCTAATCCTGCTTGGATTCAATATATTAGACGAGTATTTAATCCTACATATAAAGGTTGGCCTCGCGCCACAGTTAAGGCCGACATTTATAAATATAAGCATGAATATGAACAGTATTTGCGCTGTTTATTTACTCATATAAGTAATCGTATGTCTATTACAACTGATATTGGTAGAAGTGGAAATAATTGTGATTATCTAACCGTGACCAGTCATTGGATAGGCGAAGACTGGACCATGCAAAAACGCATTATAGCATATAGAATAATTAATTCACGGCACACAGGTAAGTTTATTGCTAGCACTGTTTATGATGTTTGTAGATATTTTTGTTTTAGTGATAGAATAATGTCAATTTCCATGGATAACGCTAGTAGCAACACAACTACAATAGGTATTTTAACTAGAAAACTTAATCCCGCTTTTACAAATATTTTCCATGTTACATGTATATGCCATATTTATCATTTAATTGTTGGAGATGGTATGAGAATTTTAAACATAGAAATTGAAAAAGTTAAATTCGCTCTTAATTGGCTTTTTTATTCAAACCGTAGAAGTAGACTTAGAGAATATTATAAAAAATGTGACGAAAGTGGCCTTAGAGAAAGAAAGGTTCCTAAACCTTGTCTGACTAGGTGGAACTACATGTATGAAAGCTTAGTAGTTGCGTACGAATATAGAAACCCAATAACCGCTACTTATAATTCTAGGGATTGTGAGGATGAAGATAATGATATGCTAACTAATCAAGATTGGAATAACGTTAAGATTCTTTTAGATTTTTTAGAACATTTTAGTGTGGCTACAACTGCTTTATCTGGCCAATATTATCCTACAATTTCAAACTGTTTAGTATATATTACCGCACTTGCTAATTTATTTGCTGATTTTAACGAGGGAGGGGAAATTTATGAAAATGCAATATTTGAAATGAAAAAGAAATTTAAAAAATATTTTTTTCCAATCTCTCCTATTTTTGGTGTGGCTGCTTTGTTAAACCCTACTATGAAAGCAGGAGGTCCTAACTTTTGGTATACTAGTATTTATCAATGTTTAGATCTTTCACCAGAAGAAATGGCTACACTATCTGATGCGAAAGCATCAATTACAGTGAATGCTCAAACTGTTTATAATGCTTATAAACAGGCCTTAGAGCATGCTAGGCCTAATACTTCAACTCCTACTTCGTCCACGTCACAATCGTCTAAAAGAGTTGCTGGCTTAACAGCTCTTAAATCGTGGACGGAGTTCAGGGGTACTCAAGGTGAGAATTTAGATGATATTTCCCATCTAAACGAACTTCAAGTTTATTTGTCGCAGGGGCTAGAGAATGATAATTCAGACGGATCTTTCAACCTTTTGGATTGGTGGAAGACAAGGAAAAAGCATTTTCCCGTTCTTGCAAGGATGGCTCGGGATGTTCTGTCCATTCAAGCGTCAACTGTTGCACCGGAGAGCGTATTTAGTCAAGCCAGACTACAAATAGGAGATCATAGAGCGTCGATGTGGGACAGCTTGGAAAAATCAGTGCTCTTCCGAGATTGGATCCGCTCTGAAAGAAGAAACTTTGGGCTAGCTGAATCTCAACCCGAAATAGATAAGTGCTATGAAGAAATGCTAGCAGAACTTGCTCAATAATCATCTTCACCCGGAAGTGGTGACGAACAAGCTTCATTTCCACCACCGCCAACACAACCACCTCCAAACCTTGAAGGTTTTATGAGATTTGTTAGAAATAATACATAAATTATGATGTAACTTGTACATTGGCATGTCTTCTTTTAGTTTTTTTTCCTTTTAGTGGTGGTATTAGTACCATGTTGTGCTCATTCCATTGGGGGAAGGAAGACTAAGAAAGATATGCCATTTTGGTCAATAAATATGCTTTTTATCATATACTTGAATATATTTGTCTCAATATTTCTTTGTCTTTACTTCTATATCAATCCTTGAATATAAAATATTTATATAACATATAATATATAACATACAACACATAATACTATTAATACTAACAACTACACAATATACATTATTTATATACAATATATACTACTTTACTACAACATATACTACTTATATACAAAATATACACTACTTATTTTGAATATATACTAATTTCCAAACACAATATATGCTATAGTAAGAACATAGTACACCATATAAAAATATATTCTACAATATACTAATCACTACTATACAAGATATTTAATTAAAAAAAAAAAAGGTCGGAACCACCAGACCCGCGGTTCCGGATCCGCCAGAACCGGAACCGGGTGGTTCCGGATCCGTATGGTTCCGGTTCCGGCTCCGGAACCGCCAGAACCGGAACCGCCAGAACCGGGAACCGCCAGAATCGGAACCGCCAGAACCGGGAACCGCCAGAACCGGAACCGTTTACCCAAATAGACCCAGAACCGGAACCGGATACAGCCTTACTAGAGTGACGTACCTGGTAATTTCTCGTTTTTTTATTCTTCTTAATATGTAATCTCAATTAGTTCAATTCCCATTTCTGAACTATTTCTTTCTCTTGCAACTATTAGCACAATTTGCTTGACCATAAGCAAAGGGAATGAAATGTAAGAAAGTTATGGTTAGTTTGTGTCGCATAATGTTAGAAATTATTTGATTTAATGAAAAAACGCATTTATAAATAGATGCTCCTCAAATATTTTAAAAGAAATTGTATTTGCCCGTTTAGTATATTACATTAACGACAAACACTAAATGTGAAAAATTGAGAAGAGTGTGAAGATAGCAACACGTTCGTCTCAAATTAATTAAAATTGACTGAGAAAATATCTATATATTTTTTTTTGCGCTATTTGGATTCTACGTTCATAGAAAATATTTCCACTAACACATTAAATACTCCTTATTTTCATTTTATGTGATATTATCCTTATTAATATATTTATATTTATATACTTAAAAGCAAATTTTATTTTTGTCATAGACACATAATTGTTACAATATATTTGAGTTTATAAGTCTAAAAAGTTTTAATGTCACACAAATATTATGCTATACTTATGTTTTATTACAATTTATTTATTTAAAAAAAAACTTATTCCATTAATCGTGTATGCAATGCCAAGTCAAGTTATATAATCAAAATTGATACCAAGGAAGTATTGCCCTGTGTCAATTTACACAAATCCAAAGTGTATGTTTATATTTGCGTAAAGGAAGATTAATTCAAATAACCGCTTATTCAAATGCTTAAATTTAATAGTTAGTTGATATAAAATATGGCTAAGGGTCAAATATATCCTTGTACTATTAAAAATAGGCTATATTTATCCTCCGTTTAAATTTTTTATCAAATATGTCCCCACAGTTATACATTAGGTCATATATATCCCTCAGCCGTTAAAATACCATCCCATATATTTTTAGTACGGTTAAGGATCAAATATATCCTTGTACCATTAAAAAATAGGCCATATACCGTTTGAATTTTTTATCAAATATGTCCCCACTGTTATATATTAGGGCCATATATATCCCTCAGCCGTTAAAACACCCTCGCATATATTTTTAGTAGCACGTGGCATCTTATGATTGGACTAGACGACCCGCCCCACTCCTTTAATTAAATCTGCCCCGACCCATTGGGTTATCTATTTCGATTTGTTGATTAACCCGTTTTGGTGTATGGCTCCAGAGGCAGTAGAACAAAGAACCATAAGCATAAGTGTCATTCCATAAACTTTTTTTCTTCCTAATTTATCTCCAAGCCACCCAAAAAACAAATGTCCAGCAAGGGTCCCACAGAACGCGACGCCGTTAACCGCGGCTAAGACGTTAGGAGGAAGAGTTTCAGGCTTTGTTGCGCCGTCGAGGTGATATTAAATGCGGCCAAGTAAGTTTGTGACCAAAGAAATGCAGAATAGGTCATATGCATCAGTAAAGAAGCCCATACCAGCAACCACAACTGCAGTGAAATGGTACAATTGTGTTTTTGCCAAATCAAGTGCATTTAACACTTCCAATTGCTCTTTAGCCATGAGTTAGTATACTCTTTGAAATAACTCCAAATCCTGCAAAAACACAGGTCTAAACTAATTGGGTCGAAGTATCAGATTGCCGTTTTGTTGATTATGCATATAGAACTCCAACGGCAGAGAGTTGCTGTTTTGAGCAATTGGGTCGGGGCGGATTTAATTAAAGGAGTGTGGCGGGTCGTCTAGTCCAATCATAAGATGCCACGTGCTACTAAAAATATATGGGAGGGTGTTTTAACGGCTGAGGGATATATATGGCCCTAATGTATAACGATGGGGACATATTTGATAAAAAATTCAAACGGATGATAAATATGGCCTATTTCTAATAGTACAAGGATATATTTGACCCTTAACCGTACTAAAATATATGAAAGAGTGTTTTAACGGCTGAGGGATATATATGACCCTAATGTATAACAGTGGGGACATATTTGATAAAAAATTTAAACGGATGATAAATATGGCCTATTTTTAATAGTACAAGGATATATTTGGCCCTTAACCGTATAAAATATAAGTATAATTCACTATAATATATATATATATATATATATATATTATGACATGATATAGTTATACATAATGACTGAAAAAAATAAATAATAAAATTAACCTGCTATTTTTGTGAAGATCTCGGGAGTCCGGGACCATAATGCTAATAATATAAACATGATAGGTGACTACTCCTATTGTAACAAAAAACGTGGGAGAGAGAGAGAGAGTCGTGATTCAAGTGAAGACAGCAGTTGGCAATATTAAGACTACAAATTACTATCTCTACTTTCTGATTTTCGCTCCTTCACTCACAACCACATCACATCGCTTCTCCGATCCAAAAAAGTTGCGAAGATGAACGACGCAGATGTATCGAAGCAGATCCAGCAGATGGTCAGATTCATCCGCCAGGAAGCCGAAGAAAAAGCTAATGAGATTTCCGTCTCCGCCGAAGAAGTATTTGACTATTTCTTACTCTATTCAACAATTAGCCTTAGTTAGACTATTTTGGTCCAATTTTGAAGTTCATTCAGTTTTAATGATCTATATATATCTTGTTCTCAGAGTAATAACGTGCACATTGAAGAAGTAAGCCGTAATTATTAAAAATATGATCTAGTATTGAATTTGAAATTTAGTTATATAAGTAATAATGCTTGCTTCGAAGAAGTAAGCCTTAATTATACAAATCGTCCTCTGATTTTGAAGTTAAATTAATTAATTCAGTTTAGTCAGTTTATCTGTTGTTCTCAGAGTAATAACCGTGTCTCCTCCAAAGTACTAAGCCCTAATTATAGTCCAGTTTTAAAAATTCATTGAATATTAATGATCTCTGTATATCTTGTTCTCAGAGTAATCAATGTTAAAGTTGATTTAGGGTAGGCAAAATACTTTATACCACCCTCAAATTATTAGTATCTTCCCCGAATTATGATTGGTCTTAATTACCCCTCAAGTTGGCCTTTTGAGAGTTATTACCCTCTAGACGCTGATGTGGCAAAAAGTAGGTTTTACTCACCTGTCACGTGGATTTTTCTGTATATATGTCATTTTTTTTGAAAAATATAATATATTTTTACCTTTTTAAGAATATTATTTTTTAAATATTTTTTTCGAATATAATTTATTATAAAACTTGAATAAAACTATATTATTTAGGCTAAATATTTTTTTGTTTTTTTAAAAATCATAAAATTTTAGTTAAATCTTTTTTTTGAATTTGACCTGAAAATAAAGATTTATATAATTTAATTAAATAGTCAAGTCGTCTGAAAAGTTACAAAAAATACATAGTTTTAAACCACCGTAATTTAGAGCTATATAAAATATTATAGCCAAAAAAATTAATTTCAAACTATGTATTTTTTATAATTTTTTAGATGACTTGACTATTTATTTCAATTGTAGAAATCTTTATTTTCTGTTCAAATTCACAAAAAGAAGATTTAGCTAAAACTTTATTTTTTTTGGCTAAATAAAAATATTTAGCCTAAATATTATAAATTATATTCGGAAAAAATTATTGAAAAAGTAATATCTTAAAAAGATAAAAAAATATTTTATTTTTCAGAAAAAATGCCACATATACATAAAAATCCACGTGGTAGGTGAGTGCACCCATATTTTTTGCCACATCAGCGTTTAGGGGGAAAATGATTCTCAAAAAGCCAAGTTAAAGGAGGTAATTAAGACCGAGCATAGTTTAGGGAGTATACTAATAATTTAAGCCAAATTTAGGGGTGATTTAAGGTATTTTGCCTAATAATGTACATTGAAGAACTAAGCAATAATAATCCAAGTTATTGTCTGATTTTGAAGTTAATTTCAATTTAGTCATATGTCTATATGTTGTTCTCAGGGTAATAATGTGCACTGCAAAGTATGAAGCCTTAATTATACAAATTATACTGCAAGTGATGTTATTTTGAGTTTATTAATAGGTGTAGCTATTAATAGAGGAGATGAAGGTCGGTGTTATTGAGAGGTTAGAGGTATGGAGACAAACTCTCGAGTCTAAGGGTTTCAAAATAAGCAGATCTAAGACGGAATACCTGGAGTGCAAGTTTAGCACCGAGCCGAACGAAGTAGGCAGGGACGTGATGATTGGATCTCAGGTCATCGCCAAGAGGGACAGTGTCAGATATCTTGGGTCGGTGATTCAGGGGGACGGAGATATTGACGGGTACATCACTCATCGTATAGGAGCGGGGTGGTTAAAGTGGAGACTTGCATCAGGAGTCTTGTGTGACAAGAAAGTTCCACAGAAACTCAAGGGAAAATTTTATATAGCTGTGGCTGGACCTGACATGTTGTATGGGGCGGAGTGCTGGCCAGTGAAGAACTCTCATGTTCAGAAAATGAAGGTTGCGGAGATGAGGATGCTCAGGTGGATGTGCGGACTCACCAGGTTAGATAAGATTAAGAATGAAGTTATTCGAGAGAAGGTGGGGGTGGCCCCGGTGGATGAAAAGATGCGAGAAGCGAGGCTGAGGTGGTTCGGACATGTGCGGAGGAGAAGTCCTGATGCCCTGGTGAGGAGTTGTGAGCGGCCGGTGATGGTCGGCGTACGACGAGGCAGAGGGAGGCCTAAGAGGTATTGGGGAGATGTGATTAGGCATGACATGGCTAGAATGCGTGTTTCCGAGGACATGGCCCTTGATAGGAAAGTCTGGAAGTCTAGTATCAGGGTTGTAGGATAGGGGCTCCTAGAGTTTTTCGTACTCCTCACCCGGGGTTGGATGAGGTTTGACAGGGCTATCCATAGATGATTTGTGTATTGGATTGTGTCTCCCTTATGGTAGCTATTTATGGTAGTTACTGTCTGATAATATTGCATTCTATTTTATTTATGGTTATTATGTTTAGATAATTTTTTACGCTATTTCTGCAGGAGTTACTAATGCTCTTTTGTTTTTGTTTTTGTTTTTCCTTTCCTTGACTGAGCCGAGGGTCGATTGGAAACAACCTCTCTGCCCTTTCGGATAGGGGTAAGGCCCGTGTACATACTACCCTCCCCAGACCCCACTTTGTGGGACTATACTGGGTAGTTGTTGTTGCTTAATAGGTGTAGCTATTGTTCTTTGAGTTAGAATGTGCGGGTGGAAGAAGTATTCCATGATTATACAAATTATACTCAAAATTTGAAGTAAAATTAAGCTGAGTAATCGTTTTATCTGTTTTTCTTTGAAAAATGCATGCACCGAAGAGGTAAGGCATAACTGTACAGATTTTGATCCAATGATGAAGTATTCTATGTTTAGTAATTACTGAATTCGTTAATGTTCTGTGTGTCAATGAGCCCACTGGCATTGTTATACAAATTATGTTCCCATTTTGAAGTTAATTGTGTTTAGTCATTTGTGCATCTCTTGTTATTAAAGTGTTAATGAGCACACTGGATTTGTGATTGTTGTAGGAATTCAACATCGAGAAGTTGCAGCTAGTGGAACTGGAGAAGAAGAAGATCAGACAGGAATATGAGCGTAAGGAGAAACAAGTCGATGTTCGCAAGAAAATGTAATTTCCCTGACTTTGTGTGAATAGTGTTTTTGATCCACTCTTTAGACCAGTCAAATGTGTATGAGTACAATTTACTTGAAGTTAGAATTGTTCAAGTGGTTTGATTTGTTTCTCCGTGATTGTGAGGTTGAACTGAAGATCTTTTAGCGTTGTTGGATTGTAACCATAATAGGTACACCTCCATTTTGCATGATATCGTCAATCTCTATTCAGTGGCTTATATGCTGTGATCTATGATTGCAGTGGACCACTTCGGGAAAAAAGAGAGATCTATTTTTGCAGTAGAGACTTATAGTGAATTCCTTCATCTTTTCAGTATGTCTGGGTTTCTACTTGTTTAGCTCCATGTTAGTGGCACTTGGATGTCAAATTAAGTGTGATCTTCTTGAATTTACATTCTCTACTGTTCATTGTTGATTGGACAAAACATTTGTTCTTAACATCTGCATTTGCGGGAGCTCTTGCCTTGGCATATGCCAAAAGTCATATTTCACTTCTAGTAATACCAGACTTATATCAAGTAATTTTCTTACTGAGCTGAAGTAATTCATATAGTCGATCCAACTGATTTTAATGGACAGATAGATTGATTTTAATTTTTAATTGACTCTACTTGGCCTTTATGAAACTATTTCTTAACGTATTCATCATTAGTCTAAAGTTGATTTTTTTTACAGTATCAGCTTGATACTGTTTTTAATAAAATTTTCACCTTATAAAAAAAAATAGTCTAAAGTTGATTTTTGCAAAATTGTTTTTGCAAAACTAGTGTTTTAGCGTAGGTCCCCTCTTGGTTGGTAATATGATAGTTGTCGCTTGTTATTGTCGCATGCGACGGTATTTATGTTTCTTATGTTTTCATAATCATTTACGTTATTTCTGCAGGATTACTTATGCTTTGTTTTGTTATTGTGTTTTGTCTTGCCTTGGTTCCTAACTTTATCTTTGTTTTCCAATGCAGCTTTTCATTCTGTCCTATGCGCCGAGGGTCGCTTGGAAGCAGCCTCTCTGCCCTTTTGGGTAGGGGTAAGGCTGTCTACATATTACCTTCCCCAGACTCCTCCTGGTGGGAGTATACTGGGTAGTTGTTGTTGTTGTTGTTGTTTTGCTGCTATTATTATGTGAACACAACAGTTTCTGTGGTTAATCTAATCCAAATTTTAATTATGGACCAGAAAAATAGAGTATTTAAAGCTTCTTTGTAATGTGTTCGTTGCAGTGAGTACTCCATGCAACTCAACGCCTCTCGAATCAAGGTTCTTCAAGCTCAGGATGACTTGGTCAGCTCCATGAAGGAGGCAGCATCAAAGGAGCTTTTAAACGTCAGCCAGAACCACCATATTTATGAGAAGCTTCTGCAGGATCTTATTGTTCAGGTACTTTGGCTGATGAATATTAGCTGTATGAGTACGCCTTTCGTGCCCCCCCCCCCCCCCCCCCCCTTTTTTTCCCTTCTTTTCCTGGAATTGGCAGGAAACCATAAATCTTAGAAATGAGCAGGACTATTTCATGAAAGACCAACTATTTTCTAATGAGATTGTGCATTAGATGTTAAGATGTGAAGATTACTGTGGTGGTATAACACTAAAGCAACTCTTTGAGCTGCAGAGTTTGCTCAGACTTAAAGAGCCTTGCGTCCTACTACGTTGTCGGGAAGATGATGTTTCCTTGGTGGAAGGGGTCTTGGATGCAGCAAAAGAGGAGTATGCAGAGAAGGCCCAGGTACACTCACCGGAGGTCATAATTGACCAAATCTACCTTCCATCAGCTCCATCACATCACAATGCTCATGGCTCTTCTTGGTAAACTGCTTCACTTCTATAGGAAACTTTAAACTTTAGCTCTTGCTTCTCAAATTTTTGCTCCATCAGATGGACTTTGGACGCTTTTCTTTCTCTTGCTTTCAGTGTACAATTGCTCTTGGGAGGAAGTTTAGCACTTAGGTTCATAGAATCTAATTAGCTACTATTACTAATCTCTCTCTTTGTTTCCATGCCACAGCTATGGAGGAGTAGTTTTGGCTTCTCGAGATGGAAAAATTGTATGTGAAAATACAGTTGATGCCAGATTGGAAGTTGTGTTCCGTAAGAAACTACCAGAGGTACTTCCTGCTCCCTGTTCCTTTTGTACTTCTGAGAATAGCCTAATGATGTCCACAATTTTCTAATTTATTCAAGATTCCGCCCTTGATTTATATACTCGTGCTCCATCTATTTTTGAGCTTTAGCTCTCTGTAGATATGTAGATCTCTTCCACTTTTAAATGTCAAACAAATGAATACAAAATCCCTTACATGTTCCTTGTTTCTTTGAAATTGTTCCCAGCGTAGACGTTGTGTAGTACTTAAAACTGAGTTATAGACATTGTCTCTCTCTTACCAATATGGTTTAAAACTTTAAATAACTTTAGTCATCTTCTTTATTGTTGTTCTTGGTACAGAACTTGGGTAATGTAGTGATGGTGGAAGTCAGTTGCTTACTATGCCTGATGACGACAACAACAACAACTACTACCCAGTACAGTCCCACAAAGTGGGGTCTGAGGAGGGTAATATGTAGACGAGCCTTACCCCTACCCGAAAGGGCAGAGAGGCTGTTTCCAATCGACCCCCGGCTCAGTGAAGGAAAGGAAAGACAAAAACAAGAGAGCATTAGTAATTCCAGCAGAAATAACGTAAATAATTATCTAAACATAAGAAACATAAATAAATAAATAAATAAAAATAAAAATAAAACATAAATAAAATAGCATGCAATAATATAATACAGTAACTACCATAAGGGAGACACAAGCCAAAACACGAATCATCTATGGATAGCCCTGCCAAGCCTCACCCAACCCCGGGTGAGGAGTACGCAAAACTCTAGGAGCCCCTATCCTACAACCCTGATACTAGACCTCCAGACTTTCCTATCAAGGGTCATGTCCTCGGAAACCCGCATTCTAGCCATGTCATGCCTAATCACCTCTCCCCAATACTTCTTAGGCCTCCCTCTGCCTTGCCGAACGCCGACAATCGCCAGCCGCTCACAACTCCTCACTGGGGCATCAGGACTTCTCCTCTGCACATATGCCCGAACCACCTCAGCCTCGCTTCTCGCATCTTCTCATCCACCGGGGCCACCCCCACCTTCTCTCGAATAACTTCATTCTTAATCTTATCTAACCTGGTGAGCCCGCACATCCACCTGAGCATCCTCATCTCCGCAACCTTCATTCTCTGAACATGAGAGTTCTTCACGGGCCAGCACTCCGCCCCATACAACATTGCAGGTCTAACCACAGCTCTATAAAATTTCCCCCTGAGTTTATGTGAAACTTTCTTATCACACAAGACTCCTGATGCAAGCCTCCACTTTGACCACCCCGCTCCTATACGATGAGTGACGTCCCCGCCAATCTCTCCTTCCCCCTGAATTACCGACCCAAGATATCTGACACTGTCCCTCTTGACGATGACCTGAGATCCAATCATCACGTCCCTGCCTACTTTGCTCGGCTCGGTGCTAAACTTACACTCCATGTATTCTGTCTTAGATCTGCTTATTTTGAAGCCTTTAGACTCGAGAGTCTGTCTCCATACCTCTAACCTCTCAATAACACCGACCCTCGTCTCATCTATCAAGACTATGTCATCAGCAAATATCATACACCAAGGCACATCCCCTTGAAATTTGAGTATTAATACCCATACACCAACCCCAAAAAAAATAAAAAATTCAGCCTGTATAGGGTAGGGAACAACTGCAACTTTGATAACCACCAACAGTACCATTAAAAGATGACTTGAATGAGAAACCAAAGAAAGGATCACTTACCAGTAAGATCTGTAAGTATGGAAATTCCTACTTTTACCTCTAGCTCTGTCCTTTAATTTGATAATAAGCATGTCCTACCCTACTCTAGCTCTGTCCTTGTATTTGTCTCCATTTAGACTGGTCGTACTGCTTCCATCGGTTTCTCAATGTTAGATCCATTTGTTTCCGACAGTTGCACTTTGCAAAATTGTAACATATAGTAATACTTCGTTTCTGTTAATGAATCCTGCAGATTCGCAAGTGTCTATTCGGTCAGATTGCTGCCTAATGCGTTTGAAACATTGGTGTATTGATGTCTTTTGCTCGCTGCTCTTGCGATTCTGAAATTGGTGCCTGAATGGATAAATTATTATGGTTTTGCTTGTATACTATTTCGCTCTCCCTGAAAGGCTGGCTATCCTTTTTGCTTATCGTATAAGAATATAGCGATATACTCAGTGTTAAGTGATGTTTCTTCAACATTTTGAGCAGTTATTTTAAGCTTTATTTTTCCGTTTTAATGTTCAATAATAAGGTGTAAGTTGCTTGAACCCTGAGTTTGCTGGGTTGAGACAATAAGATTATTCTGAGTAATGGCTCTCTCCATTCTTATAAATAGCATATTTACATTTCGAAGTCAGCGCTTTATGCTTATATTACTACTTATTTTTAGGTGGTGTTGTGCTGCACGATATGGTTTTGTCATTGTCACGTACGATTGTATAATCCTTAAGAGGATCGAAAAGTAACTCAAATCAATAGAAAACTGGTCTCAGCCAATCTCTCTTGTTCTACACTCTCTCTCTTTTCCAAACTATAGTCGTGCAAAAAGGAAAAAGTTGATATGTTTATACTATTAAATAGTCGGCCTTTTATTCTGAGGAAATACTCTTATTCTAGAATTCATAAAAGTGTATTATTAGACTAGTGAATAGTAGAATCGAACGTTTACAACTTGATTTTGGTTAACAACAATCTCGGAAGGCAAAAATCCATAAAAATTAATAGTATCATTAATTTATGATAACAGCAAACACTACTCCCTCCGTCTCAAATTGTCCGTGTGTTTCTCTTTTACACGTCCCTTAGGAACTATTTTTGTTTTAAGATATAATCTCTCTTTATTTGATATTTATTCATAATTGAGATATTTGTAGTCTTCAAGAACAATTAAATAAATCACCTATATTAACTTGAATTAATATATTGAACCTTGAAATCATCATTCTTAATAGATGTATTGTCTTCATATGATCTTGTTGGAGTCAGTTCAATATCTTCACATAGAGGTGAAAACTCCTGCTATCATATTATCATGCTTATAGTTATGCAAGATACATTTGTGCACAAATTGCACCGAGGAAGTAGTACCTCAAAATCAAGAATTGTAGATGCTTCAAGCAACTTAAATCCTTGATGAATTGTCATATAAGTTAAGTCATATAAACAATATAATAGACTTTAGATGCATATCAAGTTTTCATGTCATGCTAGACATATACGATATCGAAAACTGATTGCACATATCATTGACTTTATACTTTCAAGTGTTTGAATTGTAGGTCCAAAACAACATGTCTTTCAAATGAAACCAATTTTACTTGAATTGCTTCTCTTGACTTAAGATCCTCATATATATATATTTAGTGTTATTATCAATGTCATCGACAAATATTTTATATCGGTTCCGATATTTTTCATAAAGATATAATATAGAGATCTCTTCATTCATATATTCAAGTACCTGAATCTCTCATGAGTTTTGTGAAGTGTTATGTCATGTGATCTTCTACATCACTTGCCTCCTTATTATGATCACTTTGATCATTTGCTCATCTTCTTTATCAAGAAGTTCTATTTGAAACTAATTTGTCTATATGCTTTAAGCGCACCATAGATTTTGTCCTTCTAGGATTCAATAGGAGCATTTGCAACGAGAATATAGTTACTTTCTTGGGTTGCGTCTAGCATGATTTACAATATATTGCAAATGAATTATCTTTTTATGAACTTCAAGTTCATAGTAATCTAGGATCTAGATATACAAATGATAATTCATTCTACATAACTTTTCTCAATTGTTTATCATGTCTCCCCATTGTGTTAGAAAAACTAACTTGTTTCCTCAACTGTGAAAACCTATCTTTGTGCTTTATGGTGTTAATCAAAATATACACCGCACATCAATAATATTGAGATAGAATTATTTAGTTCTTAACCCTGAACCATTTGTGAGGGGAGAATGTAATATATTTTCGTATACATATATCAAATTGATATATATATATATATATATATATATATATATATATATATATATATATATATATATATATATATATATATATATATATATAACTTTGTTCTCATAAGAAATAGTTTAGGTATTAAGTGGAGGCACTCAATAAATTATTTTGCTAAATCAACTGTGATATAAACTAACTTATCAAGATGAACTATCTTGAATAAAAAAATCTGGAATATGCTCTAAATTATTATTGAGCAATTACCTAGCAAATAACAGGTTGCAAGTTAATAATAGTCGCACGTGTAACTATCTCATAGATGCATCTTATGTGGTATACATGGTAGGTGAATGGGCACATATTCACCTTTGATATTTCCAGCATTCATGGGATTCAATCCCAATTTTAGTTGGTATATTAATTAATGAGAATCTCACGACCCCAAACTGACCCGGTCGTAATGGTGCCTCTCGTGAAGACAAGGCCAATCGACACAACACTCACCTTTAACCCTTTAAGCATTAAGAGTCATTTTAAGTCTTTAAATTAAATAATGTTTCATAACAAAATCCTGAAATAACGGCGCAGAATAAAATATCAGCCCGACATCGGGGTGTCACTAATCATGAGCATCTATCACTTTCTGAGTACAACAAAAGTCCAAAAGAAATGTACTAAATACAGTAGTAGCAATAAGAGGAAGGAAGTGGTGTTGCGAATGGCATGCAGCCTCCTTGCTAACTTGATGACTCCACGGTTGAGCAATCAACACCCGCTACCGGGTTTCGATATACATGAAGCTGCACACGAGATGCAGGGAGTAATGTGAATACTCCAACCCGGTAAGTAATAATAGTAAATAAAGACTGAGCAGTAGGAAACAATGAACCCACATTTATATTAACTCAATGAGCACAACATGCTTCCAAATCAGAGTACAAGTCAACCTTCCTTTTCAGAATCCAACTTTTAGTAAAAATTATTTTGAAATACCTTCCAGCAGTTTCAGTAGGGGGTTCAATACCATTTAAAAATAATAATAGAGATTAAAGTCATAATCAGACACTCGGGAAAAGCATAGTTCATAAAACAGCCCCTCGGGCAAAACAGTAATCATAAACACATCATAACATGAAAATCTCAGTGGAAATAACCAATGCCAAACCAGTGATTAATTTATGAACATTTCATAAATCCCAATTTAAATAAAAGTTATTTTAAAACATTTGTTCAACTTTGCGACAGAGGCTCAGTATAAAGATGAGTGAAAACAGTCAATAAATCAATATATTCGATAGAAACTCACTTCAAAGAGGAGTGAAATCAAATATTCCATAGACATGCCTCTCAGGTAAAACATCACTCATATGCATGTATATATCTATCATCCCTCTAGCTAGCCTCTCTATCACACGTGACTCAACTCTTACCAATCAGTACTCGCACTCAGGATTCACACTCAATTGGTACCATATAGTAACCACTCTGGCGTACGACCCGATCTGTATATCTCTCACAATTACCGAAATCAAAATAACCGCTGCGTCGTGCAGCCCGATTCGTACATCGCTGTGGCGCACAGCCCGATCCATATAAATAGTTGACTATGCTTAGTGGGGGTGTGCAGACTCCGGAGGGGCTCCTACAGCCCAAGCGCTATATCGCTGCGGCGTGCAGCCCGATTCATATATATATGCGAGCATGTGATTTTTGCTCTATATGAATTACTCCCATAAATTCAAAAACAAAATAATTTCTTTTGTTTATTTGCAATTTTATGAATTTTCGTGGCATATTCTGTTAATTGTTTGCATTTTTGTTTGTGCATTTTAATTAGTAAATAAAATATAAAAAATATATTGCATGTGCATTTAGAAGTTACTTTGACATTTTCTTAAAGAATTAATTAGCAATTAATCATTTTACAAAAAGGGAAAAATAAAATGGTTTATTTCCGTATTTTTAATTTTAGTTTATAATTTTGGTAGCATTTCTTTTAATTTGGTTTTAATAGGTGTATTTAATTAGAATAATTTGGGTTTGTTTTTATTTAATTTAATTTAAAAAGAATTTAAAAGAAATATGAAAAAAAGAGAATGGAAAGTTGGGCTGATTTTTTCAAAATCCAAAAATACTGGCGCAATGTTACACCAGAACCCAGCCCAATCCACTATATACCCGGTCCATCAACCCCCAATACCAAACGGCGTCGTTTGGGCGAACAGGTCTCAGCCGTCGAGGTTGATTCAATCCAATGGTCGAGAAGTAATCTGTACTAGGTATATTAATGTCCAAACACTAACCCACCCCCAAACCAACCCTATCTCTCACAACCAGCAAACCCTAGAGAACCCCCGTCTCCGCGGCCACCGTCGTCCGTCACCTGCCGAAAATTATCTACGGCAGCAGCGGAGCTCCGATGACCGCCAAATTAACACCACCACTTCTCCTCCCTCTTCTCTTCCCAAATCCACCATCGCCTTCCCTCAAAACCTAGCCCAATTCCTCGAATATCTCTTAGAAATTCTGACTCCTCCACCGGACACGGCGCCGCTGTCACCAATCGATCCCAAATTAACAACAAAGGACCCTCATCTCTCTCTCATTCCAAATCCTCAATCAATGTTCTTTAAACGCCCCTGTAGCTGCTCAAATTTCAAATCTCAGTCAGGACATTCCATACAAGGTTAAGACCGACGAAGTTATAGGCAACCCAGTTCGAACCGGATTGAGTAAGTTCTCCTCTTCTCTTTTGAATTTTTCTGGCTCATTTTCTTTCTCACCCTTTCTCTGGGTAGTCGGAGTAGGTTAAGTCATTTTAAAAGGAACCAGAACATTCTCTTTTGAGTCCCTTTGGGTTGTGGTTTTATTTGCTAAATCAGTAGTAAAGGTAGGTTCATTGTTGTGGAATCAGAATGATTAGGTACTTAATTTGCCTCTTGTTTCTTTACTTTGTTTCATCTGACTAGTTAGTAAAGTTAAAGAACATGAATTCATCATTAAACTTGTTTCCATTTTGTTAATTTTTCTATTAGTGATCTTTTATTTCCTTTCAATTTATAAGTGTTGATTCAATAGTCAGATTTGGTACCTCCTTTATGTTAATTAGTTTTGTTAAATCTTGTGTCAGAAATGACTGGTTTAAAATTAGCCTTGGGCTCTTTGGGTTATTTGTGACCCAATTCAAAAGGCACGGCTGTCTCTGAGCCCATGTTAATTGTTAGTATAGATTAACTTTTAAGGTAATTCTAGGGTAGCTAAGGGGTAGTATAGGTAAATCACTTAAGGAATCTTTAGTAACAGCAATAAGAAGCTTCTAGTAGGGGCTTCCTATAAAATTCAAGTTATAACTTGGGCACCAAGTCACAAAATAGAGACTAAAAACGCAAAATAAAAACCTAAAGGTTGCCCTAATTGCTTACCTATAAAGGCACTCATTCTTGCCTTTCAAGGTAATATTAGAAGAATATAAGGGGATCCTGAAATCATAAGTCTGAAAAAAGAGAAAAAAAATACAGACACTATTGTTCCATTAGGGAAATTCTTGAAATTCTCAACATTTTATCTTAAATGAATTCCTAAACAACTGAATCTTAAATGAGTTAAATCAGTTGCTCTTCGAGTGTTTTGGGTTAATTTCTGGTTGGATTTTCGTGGTTTAACTTTATTGAGTTATGGTTTGAAAGTGTCTCCCAATTTACTATCCTTACTTATTCCTGGGCAGAAGTTGTGTTCACTTGTTGACCTGTTGTTGCTGTTGTTGATCTTTGTTATTAATAATTGCTGATCCTTCTTCATTTCTTTGTTCTCTCACTCCCAGGTGCATTTCTGCATTCCCTCTAAATGTAAGATTGATTTGGAATAAAAAATGGAGATGTGCAGGTTTGAGTTATATTCTTCAACAATTTGGGTCATTTATTTGTTTCATTTTATGTAGAGGGTTTCATATGCTTCCTTTTAAGTTATAATATGTAATTCACATCCTGGCTTTGAACATTATATGTTAGATCACGTATGTTTTAGTCTAGCCGTTAAGTATAACTTCATTTGGTCTGTAATCACTAGATTGGCTGCTTTAATTCAAATAGACAGGGTGAAATTGGTATTTGATGACATGTTCCCATGTACAATATGTTTATTTCCAGTTAATTGGCTTGATTGATAAGGTTAACCATTATTATGCCTTGTGAGTGTCGTTTCTGATTTTTTTTTGAGTATAACTGTTATATTTCATTAATATCAAAGGAATGTACAAGGTAAAGTTCTATAGTAGTAGCTTGGACTAGCTGCTACTCATTTACAAACTATCATCTATTCTAAGACAACTACCAATATGCACTAATGACAACTCAGTATAGGGAAATCTAATTAGACTATAGCTATGGAAAACTATTAAGTTGCCGCAAGCCATTTTGCCATCGACTACAATTCCTGCCACGAATATGAATAAATAGTGCAATTTCTCTGCATTGAGCCCCATTTTGCTCCTTGCTTTGCTGCAAATCCATTGCAACTCTGTTTCCCAATCACCAAGATATATGTGGTGCCCAGCCAAACACAGAGTCTGGACCACAGTCTTCTAGTAATAGAACACTCAAAGAACAAATGATTAAACACTTCAGCATTCTGATTACAGAACACACAAGTTACAGGAACTTTTATGCCAAATTTATGCAATCTGTCTACTATTGGAAGCCTTTGCTATGCAGCTAACCACACAGTGAATTTATGCCGAGGTTGAACATTTGCAATCATCATCAGATTCTTCCATTCAACCTTGCTGAAGCTGGGAATCATTGTGAGATATAGTTGCTGAATCTGGAATTGATCCAGTTTGCATGCTCCTTTCAATCTGCCAAGAAGATCCCCCCTGGAGCACCTGATTCCCCATGATAGCAGCTCTGCTGTCCAGTATTTTCCTAACAACCCAAGAAGCTGACTTAGGAATGGTCATTGTTACAATGTCACCCTGTTTGATATAGTAAGAGTGCACCCATTTAATCTAAAGATAGTCTTTCTTTCTGGCTAAATCCCAGAGATGCTTACTAATAGCTGCTTTATTCCACACAGTCATATCTAATATGTTGAGACCTCCAGCTGTTATTGGTCTGCAAACCCTTTCCCAAGAACCTAGAGCTCTTTTAGAGATATTAGCAGTTCCAGTCCACAAAAAGGTTCTGCAGATTGCTTCAATGGCTTTCAACACTTTTTTTGGAAGAATGAAAACTTGAGCCCAGTATGTTTGGATACCAAAAATGACAGCTTTGATCAGCTGGCATCTCCCTGCATAAGAGAGCAATTTAGTTGACCAGCATGTAATATTAGCTGTGATCTTCTCAATCAAAGGTAAGTAGTGATGGATGTCAAGCTTTTTGGAATCAAGGGGTATCCCCAAGTATTTGAATGGAAGATGGCCCTCAGTGAACCCCAATGCCTCCATGATTTCTTCTCAGGTACTCTGCTGCACTCCAACCAAGTATATTGCACTTTTGCTAATATTAGCTTGTAATCCAGAAGCTTAAGAGAATTTAAGGAAAGCCTCATGTAAAATCTGGATGGAAACAAGATCAGCTCGACAGAACATTAGGAGATCATCAGCAAAACAGACATGAATACACTTAAGCTTCCTGCATTTGGGGTGGAAATTGAAGTCCCCATTCTTGTGCAACTGTCCCAGTAACCTATTCAGGTATTCCGTAGCCAGCACAAATAGATATGGTGACATAGGATCACCCTGTCTAATACCTCTCTTGGTAGTGAAGGGCTTTGTTAATCCACCATTCAGTACTTGGGAGTAAGAAACAGAAGTGACACATGACATTATCCAGTGAATAAATTTAGCAGGGAACCCAAGGTCAATAAGAATCTGTTTAAGAAAACTCCATTCTAGAGTATCATAAGCCTTCTTCAAATCCACCTTCAAGACACATCTGGGGGAAATTCCTTTCCTTGAATAACCTTTGAAGATTTCATGACTTAGCAGAATGTTATCAACAATGCTTCTCCCTTCAATAAAAGTTAACTGAGCTTGCCCAACCAATTCACCAATCACAGTTTTCATTCTCCTAGTAATAACTTTGGAGATGATTTTGTACAAAGTAGTACAGCAAGCTATCGGTCTATAATCTTTATCAGTTGTAGGAGCACTGACTTTAAGAACAAGTGCAATAGCAGTGGTATTAATCATGTGAGGCATTTTGCATGTGGAGAAGAAGTCCTTTGTAGCAGCTAGTATATCATCCTTTACTATCTCCCAATTTCTTGTATTAAATTCCATAGGGAATTCATCCACACCTGGTGCTTTGTCCTTTGGCATCTCTTTTAGTGCTTCTGTAATTTCTTCCAAAGTAACCTCTTGAATTAGCATTCTTTGCTGAGATAAAGTTAGACATTTTCCTTCTTTAATAACATCAGTGTTAACACAAGGCAACTCACCAGCACAGTCTCCCATCAATGATTGGAAAACCTTTATGAACTCTTGATCCACAGATAAGGGATCTGTGAGTTTCAGACCGGTATCAGTGTCTATAGAAGTTATGCTATTATGGCATGTTCTGATCTTCCACTGCGCATGGAAATATTTTGTATTGGCATCACCACAATCAATCCAGCAAGCCTTGGATTTCTGTCTCATAATTTGTTCCTCCACAGAACTCCATTTCTCAATTTCTTCTAATGCTGCTTTTTCCTCATTAAACAAAGGCTGTGATAGTGGACAGTGCTGTAATTGAGTCTGGATAATACCCACTGTCTCCCTAGCCTGGACAAGTTTCTGCTTGTATGAAGCCATATGAACATTTGTCTCCTTTAAGTGCTGTTTCATGGTCTTCAATTTATTCCATATCTGCTGCATAGGTGTTCCTTCACTTTCCTGTCTCCAGACCTGTTGTAGTATGGTTTGAAAATGAGGACACTCTAGTAAGATAAAGTCTGAAAGGCTTAGGATGCAAAAGTTTTTGATCTCCAAATTTTATAAGAACATGAGAGTGATCAGAAACTGATGGATTCATGAAGTCAGCTTCTAGGTGTCCATATTGCTGTATCCACTAGAAGTTGCCCAATGCCCAATCAGTCTTGCTATAGACTCTAGTTGTAGTACTCTGCTTGTTAGTCCAAGTGTAATGCCACCCTTTAACTCTAAGAGGAGTGAGTTGAAGGTCAAAAATGACATCTTTAAAGCCTTTAACTTCAATATCAGTAACAGGAGATCCAATTCTATCTTCAGAGCATAAGACAGAGTTAAAATCCCCACTCAACAACCAAGAGTCTTGATTGGGTATATATACTTTCCTCAGATCACTCCACAGCTGGTCTCTTAGGCTTGCAGTATTATGAGCATAGATGACACTTAAATGAGTTTTGGTTTGACTTTTAGAGTCTTCTAAGAAGCACTGAATAAACTGGTCAGTCACACAGGAAATTTGAACCTGAATGTGAGGTTTCTAGAGTAGCCATATCCTCCCATTTACAGCCTTAGAATAGTTGCATTGGACCTTCCATCCCTTTGCAATTTATCTTGAATCTTCTTTGCTTTTTATGTTCCTTCACTCTAGTCTCAAGACATCCCATAACATCTACTTTATTTACAGCAAGAAAGGTTTTCAACTCGTTCTGCTTATGGGCTAGGTTTAGCCTCCTAATGTTCCAAGTGACAATAATCATAGAACATTAGGAAATAGGTTCTGAGAAGGCCCATGATCAATCTGTTGGCCCCTTCTGCCAGCATCTAACACATCAATAATAGCCTTACCCTTATTGCATTTGTCTACCATAACTTCACTGTTGCCATTAGGTTCCTTGATTACTATCTCATTCCTTTCCTGAATGTCAGGGCTTGCTGTGCATTTTGTTGAGTAATAACCATACAAGTAGTGTTATTCCCAACCTCTCATTCTTCTTGTTATGTTCTGGTTGCACTGGTAAGTTTTCTTGTGAATATGTACTAGCTAGAGGCTGTTTAACAAGCCACTCTTGCTTAGTAACTTTTGCCTGCTTTTTCAATCTGGTCCTCTGTCTCCTTGTCTTACCCTCTTCCCCCATTTCCTGCTCTACACCATTGTTAGCATTATACCAACAATCAATAGAATCATGTCCAAATTTCAGATAGTGATTACAGAAACTAGGCTTCCAATCATATTCAATCAACTGAATCTTAGGACCAAATGGAGTATCAATATCTAGATGGCCAGAGAGAGGATGGGCAACATCAACCTCCACTAGAACACGAGCAAAAGAAATTTTCTCATAGTGAGCTGTGAACTTGTCTGTGCACAATGGTTTATCCACTGCACTAGCCATTTTACTCAATGCTTCGATAGACCAATAGCCCACCGGTAGACCAGGAAATCGAATCCACACAGGGATAGTACTCAGTATATCATTCTGAAAGGAGAAGTCAATTTCCTAATGCTTCAATAGCATAGGTTTATTCCTGTATGAATAAGGTCCAGATTGAATGACTTTGTCTCTGTCCTCTATACTATTGAATCGGAAGATGCAATAGCCCTCAAAATGAATCAAAATCTGGGGTTTAGAAACAAAGTTCCACACACGCAACACAAAATTTTCCATAGCTTTCTCATAGGGATTGTCACCAATTATGTAACCAATTAAGGAAGTATTCCAATAATCCACCTGAGATTTCAAATCATCTTCACTAATTTTGACAACCTTCTTACCATCTCTGTCAGTAGGGAGCACAAACGAGAGTGGTTTACTCATTTGAGCACTGCGATTACCTCGCACAACCTCGGCAGCAGACGGAATCGATTTCTCAGACCCACAAGAATATGAGAACTGTAAGCGTCTCACAGCGAGACTAGTAGGCACTTCAATTTTGCTCATCGGAGGAAGTAATACATTCGCAGCACCATCTTCATGCATCGTCTCATTCGATTGGAACTTCTGAGGGAGGAAATTACCAAACGTCAGCGGTTTTAACTCCTTTGTAACACCATGAGCTGGGGTAACAATCTGAGCAGTAGTGACAGCCACATTCCGCCGGCGACGAGCCATTTTCAGGGCACAATGGCGGTCTTGCTATCATGCGCCGAGAGGTTTTTTAGTAACGTGCGCCGTGGTTCATAGCTTTAAAATCTACCGTTTCTGATTTTATATTGGAGTCTTATTCAAGAAGAGTAACTAGACTCTGCTGGTAATAGTCCAGTTGAGGCCTGCCTAGTGGGTGTGGCCCAATTCATTGGTCGGTATACTTATCCGACCATTTTGGCGGGTTTGATCACAGACCTTATTGTGCCACGCTTAATTCTACTGGATTTTGTTAATTTTAGTGGTATAGAACGAAAGCATTTGATAGAGTGGTTGCAATGGTCCCACGTAAGGTTCTATAATCGCAAACTTCTAGTTGTATCACATTTAGGAGTTGAATAATACTTGAACTTTAGTTTGTCTAAAATTAAGTTTTTTTTAAAATTGAGCTAAGTCATATCAGCAACATAATAACTATTGCCCTCCGAGTATAGTTATTAACCCATTTAATTAGAATCAGGGTGTGCAAAATAAAATTGAGTAATTGTATGGACATTGCGTAGTTGACTTTGAATTATTAGAATTCGAGGCATTCCACCTAGTGAATTTTTCGTGGCCCTCGCAAATTTGAAAATATGCATTGCCTTAGGTGTGCTAGTTAAATAATTTACTTCCCCGAATATATGTGTGCATTTATGTGACCTAAATCCAAATCCCAACAATGTTGAAATATGTCGAAGACCGCGGGTGCATTTATGTGACGTGTTTCAAGACGCGTTTTAATAGCGTTGCAATCTTCTTAAAAATTAAAGAAAAGCGGTTAAAAGGTTAAAATTTTCACATAGTTACAAAATGCATTAAAATCAGATAATTAAGCCGAATATAATAGTTGAGAGACCGTGCTAAAATAACGGAACTCGGGAATACCTAACACCTTCTCCCGGGTTAACAGAACTCCTTACCCGAATTTCTGGCTCGCAGACTATATGACAGAGTCAAACCTTCCTCGATTCAGGATCTAAACTGGTGACTTGGGACACCATTAATTATCCCAAGCGGCGACTCTGAATTTCTTAAATAAATAAATTCCATTTCGATTGTCCTTTAATTGGAAAACCTCCCTTATCTACGCCCTACGCGGGGTGTAGTATATAAAAAAGAGGTGTGATAATATATACATTGCTGCAGCGTGCAATCCGATCCATAGATATATAATCCTCACAACTAGGCCCTTTGCCTCTCTCAATCATTAATATCACTACCAGACTCTCAGTCTATATCAGTCATCAATTTCACAATCAAACCCTCAGTCTATCTCAGTAAAATAGGGAAATCAACTCAAAATAATTTCCACATTTAAGAATATAGTGATAAAGCCATATTTGAGAAATAAACAAGTAAAATATGACTGAGAATATGCTTTCAAAAAAATAGAGTAAGGAAAGATAGTAAAAATGCCCCTAAAGGTCTCAAGAAGTTGGCACAAGGCCTCAAACTTGGCATACAACCCAAAATACAATAATGACAAACAAGTAACTATCAAATACGCATTACTCATTCGGGATGGACTAGGTCACTATCCCCAGTGGTGCTCTACCCCACACTCGTCATCAAGCGTGTAAGTCACCTTAAAGTAACACAAAGACGTATAATCTGGGGTTTCAAACCCTCAGGATAGTATTTACTATCATTACTTACCTCTATCCGGTCCGAACTCTAGCTCTCGATGCCTTTGCCTCTCGAATCGCCCTCTGAATGCTCCAAATCTAGTCGAAATCAGCACCAAACCATCAAAATGTACTAAGGGCATTGGTCAAACCCGATCTCGGGGCCCACATCTTGGAATTTGAAAAAATTCACAAAACTAGAATCCTTATACTCTCACGAGTCTAACCATACAAAAATTATCCAATTCTGATACCATTTGGTCATTCAAATCAATATTTTATATTTTTGAAAGATTTTTCAATTTTCTTCCCAAATTCCATCCCAAATCACGAATTAAATGATGAATTCAATCATAGATTCATGTACTCTAGCCAATTTTTAGTTAGAATCACTTACCCCGATGAATTTCTTGAAAAACCTTCGAAAAATCGCCATAATCCGAGCTCTCTAGGGAAAATAACAAATAAAACCCAAAACCTCGTATTTATAGAGTACCCCTCGAATTTCCAGCTCTGCGGACCACACAAAACCGACCGCGGCCGCACTACAGTGACATGCTTAGGTATTTTAGCCATAACTTTAGCTACAGATGTCTAACTGCCTATTATAATATGTTTCTGAAAACTAGATTCAAAGAGTTGCAACTTTTATTTTTGAATCATCTCAAAATACTTTGTTTATCAAAAGATATGAGCTTATGAAGTCGGATCAATGGCCCGAGTCCTTCACCACGGACCGCGAAAGCACCACCGCGGTCAGCGAAAATATGACTGCGGACCGCCGGTCTTGGGTTCAAGAATTCGACCCTCCAGGCCTCCAACAACTATATTTTAGCCTAACGACACCCCTGGACCTATTTAGAACTCACCTGAGCCCCTGGAACTTCAAACCGGACGAACCAACGAGTCTGAAAACATAATACGGACTTCGTCGAGGCCTGAAATCACATAACATAACATTAAAATTACCAATTATGCATAGATTCAAGCCTAAGAACTTTTGAAATTTCCAAATTTCACAACCGATGCCGAAACACGTCAAAACTAGTCCGAATGACCTCAAATTTTACACACAAGTCATAAATGACACTATGAACCTACATCCGTTGTTCGAATTTCATTCTGAGCCCGATATCAACATTTCCACTTCCGGTCGGATTCTTCAACAACTTTCAAATTTCTATCTTCAGCCAAATGACTTCAAAATGACTTCAAGACATCTGAATTCACTTTCGATCGCGCTATCAACTCCAGAATTACCATACAGAGCTATTCCTATACTCGGAGTTCCGAACCGACATCTTTAACACTGAAATACTTTCCAACTCAAATTTATGAAATTTTTCTAAAATACTATCTTCCAAAATATACGTTGAAATGCTCAAGGGTTACCCAAAACCAAATCCGTACATACGCCCAAGTCCGAAGTCATCATACGAACCTGCTGAAACTTTCACATCTTGATTCCGAGGTCGTTTACTTAAAATTCCACTCTTACTCAATTTCTTCAAATTAAGGCTTCCGAAATGAAAATTTTCCTTTCAATTTACTCCAAACTTCCTAAATTTCAACTCTAACTATATACACAAGTCACAATACCCCGAATGAAGATGTTCATGACTTCCAACTACTGAACGACGTGCTAGAGCTCAAAACAATCGGTCGGATCGTTATAGAGAATAAACAATATAAGAGAATTCGTAAAGAACTTTCTAATTCTTTAATATTTACCCATGTGAATTCTCTATTATTTTTGCACATCATGCTTAAATTGATATGGTTTACCCAAATACCAACTGAATAAATTATCAATGAGTTCAGGTTTATACTATAACATGTGCAATATCAATAAACTCCAAGTTTATTATGCTATGAATTTTTATATCAATAAACTTCTACTTTATTATGGCATTCTTTCATTTGTGTAATACAAATTGGAGAATAAAACGGATAATTTTTCACATACATATTACCCCGCTACAAGTTGTAGTAATAGAAGATATCAAATCTTTTCTTTATTTATAGTCTCAATATAACCAACCGATTTCGCGTATACTTTGGAAACTGAATAAGTTTCTTTGAGGCTTACTACAACACAATACCTCATTGGTAATTAATTATGTTTCTCCTAAATAGTAATAATTGGTTCTTGTAGAGTTCTCAATTAATTTGATACTACCACATATTCATCAACATCCATATGATGAATATCTCTTTTAAAGACAAAGTTATAGCATTATGATTATGGTCAAAATTATATCCAAAATATGTTTCTTGCATTATTATTGTCCTTTAATAATTACATGTCAAAATATTTTGGCGTACAATAGGTAAGTGACCAATGACCATTCATGCCATAATAATGACATTATTTCCTTATATCATCTCAAATCTCCTTCTAGAGGTGAGTGTGGTATATTCACTATCACTAACATATCCATATTTTTTCAAGAATGAATATGTATTTGTAAATAGATGTTGTCAAATTCACATCATGAATGGACCATAATCATCTATATGTGCTTTATAAAATCTCATGTCAAATTGATGAAAAATAATACTTTCACAAGTGAAGAATTATTTAGAGAATCCTTATTGTTCTCGTTACCACATTGATGACGATTATAGTTTCGTCTATTGGCACGTCCACATCCATTGATACATTCATAGTAATAATTTTATCTTCTTTCAAACTTATTATATATTGCTATCACTTTCTATTAAGGGAACGTGAATGGAGGAAATTCAATGGGACGGGTTTTAAATAGTTTGCCCACAATCATACATGAGTTTGATCATGGCAAGGCATAGAAATTTTACCACTTTAGGTGGTTATAATTTTTTTCAAACTCCATTAGAGTTACAATCAAAATTTATCGTTTTTGCTTGTATTTAAAATCAAATTATAGAATGTCAAGAGTTTGAGACACAAAAGTAAAATATTTACCGCAAATCTAGAATGTAATCATGAAGTAACTTCATAAAATAGTTACAATCATTATGCTCAATCCCAAAGGTCTACTCAATTGGTTAGAGACTCGTGCTGATACCGCGTTATGAAACAATAAAAGAAGAAGAAAAGTATTGCAGAGAAAAATAACTTGAGAATTCCTTTTGCTTTTGGGATGATTTATAATAAAATAGAACACTCTATTTATAGGGAAAGTGTGACTTAGCCACTAAATAATAAACCCTAAAATATTTCTAAAATATAGACATTAATCTTAAATATAATTCTATTTATAACAAAGAACCATTTGCGAAAACTTTTTTTAGAAGACAAGTGCCTTTGTGGCGTTTTAAAAAACGTTTGTCTAAGAAAACTTATAAAATTTCTTAAAAGCACAATTAATAAAACCTTTTTGTTTCTTTCCTTCAAAACGGCGTGACATTAATTCTTATCCTAACAAAAAAAGAACAAAAGAAATGAAAACAAAGAATATGAACTGAAAATCCTTTTTCTACCAGTAAGCCTCTTCTCTTCTCCCTCTCTGGTCTCGCACCCTCAACACAGAACACACACGCACACAAAATAACAGAAAAAAGCCCATTAAACTGTTGGTGGGTGCTTTCGAGAATTTGATATTTTCACACCATAAATTTTCACCTCATTATCAGATCCAAGCTGCTATTTCTTACCAGGTCATTCTACTCGAGCTCTTTTTTCCCCTTCTACTTCATTAATTATCAATATTATAGTTTGACCTGTATAAAGGCTCTCTTTTACATGTACCATCTTTCTTTTTTTGATATGTTGGAAGCTGTAAAGGGTTTAAAAGTATCTGAATTTTATCTTTTCAATCTAAACTTTTCTTAAAAAATGTGAACCTTTTCAGTTTGTATATGTATCTATACTTGCTTTTATATGTAAAAGGACTCGAATAGAGGGAATATATATAGAATATTCATATAGCCAAACCCCACTTATTTCGGATTGAGACGTAGAATGCAAAATCTTCCTAAAAATGTGAACTTCTTCAGTTTGTATATGTAACTGTGCTAGCTTTTATATGTACATGGACTCGAATAGGGCGGAATAGATATAGAGTGTATATGTAGGGAATCTCCACTAGTTTCGAATTGAGACCTAGTTAATTGGTTGCCAAGGGGTCATTGCCTTGGGAAGGAGGGGCATTATGGATTTAGAGAGAATTTTGAGGGTATGCAATTATCTTCTATTTTTTAGCTCAGGGTTTTGATTTTTATCATACTGTTGATTTGTAGTACTGTATTCTATTGCTTATCTATATCACCTACAATATAATATCCATGAAGGCTCTTTTTTTATATACAGTCTTTGTCTTTTGATATGTTGGAGGATGCAAAAGGTTTAAAAGTATCTGAAATTTATTTTTTCAATCCTAATTTTCATGAAAATGTGAGTTGTTTCAGTTTGTATATGTAACGATGCTTGTTTTTTTTATGTAAATGGAAATGGAATGGATATAGAATATTCATATAGCCAAACCTCTTCCTTGGGAAAGAGGGGTGTTATGGATTTAAAGAGAAATTTGAGGATATGCAATTATCTTCTATTTTTAGCTCAGGGCTTTGATCTTACTGTTGATTTGCGTTACTGTTTTCTATTGCTTATTGACATCATCTAAATATCCGTGAAGGTTCCTTTTTTTGTTTGTTTACCATCTTTATCTGTTGATTTGTTGGCAGCTGCAAAGGGTTTAAAAGCATCTGAAATTTGCCTTTTTCAATGCAAAGTTTTGATAAAACTGTGATTTTCCAGTTTATGTAAACATACTTGCTTTTATACGTAAGTGAACTCAATAGAGTGGAATGGATATAGAGTATTCATATAGCCAATTCCCAGTTGTTCGGGATTGACACTTAGTTCATTGATGCATCTATACTTGCTTTTATAGCTTTGAACCAAACCTATGCTAAGGGCCAGTCCATTGGGAAGAGGGGTGTTAGGGGTTCGGACAGAAATTTAAGGCGTATGCATTTATTTTCTTTTAAGATAGATTCCACTCTTGCTTTAGCATATTCATACCTATATAATTTTGGTAAAGGATCTATTTTTCCTATACCGCCTTTCCTCATTCATATATTGGAAGCTGAAAAGCTGTCTTTTCAATGCAAAGTTTTCATAAAAATGTGGACTTTCTAATTTCATAAATGTCGCTGAACTTTTTATTGAAGGGATTTTTGATAAGAGTCACTCCTTTATTTTCCATTTTAGCTCAGGGTTTTGGTCTTATTGATTTGCTTTAACGTATTCTATTGTTTTAGTGAACCCATTTAGCTATCTTAAGAGACAAATTGTGAATAGGCAATGTATTATTGCAATGAATTGGGCCCATATAGAACAGAGTAACTTTAGATGATTTATATAGCCAATGGTGTCTTCTTTTGAGGTGAATTCTGTTCATGCTTTAGCCTTTCTTTCAAGTCATTGAGCAGTGGTGATTTAGAGTAGCACAACGCGCAATTTTACCTTTTTTTTGTTTTATTATCTACAGGTTTGGAGGTTTACTACATATGAATGGCGTGGAGGGTAGCAGGGAAAAAGGTGCGTTTTTAGGCCTCTTCTTTTGGGCTCAATTGAAATTCACTTCATATCTGATCACTGAACTTTCGAATAGTCTATTAGCTTTGATGCTTGAACTTCATGGACATTGACTTCTAGAACATTTCCATTAGCATAAATGGGAAGGTTGTATGTTTAGGTGCTTAACAGTTTAATCCTCGTAAGTTTTATTAGCTTGCCTTTGAGAACCGTCTGGTGCAATATCTATAGTTTTTGGATACCAGTCTTATATAAAATTAGAGAGTATAGTTTCTCGAAGAAAGATGTCAACTGCATTGACCAAATGAATTCCCTAAAAGATATGCACTTCATTGACCAAATAGACTTGGTTAATTACTTTTATTGAAACCCTACCACTCCTTATTATCTGATTTGAATCCTTCAAAACCTCTCGTGGCTGCCAATACATGAATCTATCCACCCCTGCCCACATATTATGTCTTCTACTATTCCATTGTTGAGACTCCCTCTTTATATTGCGAATTTAGTATAATTTTGAGGTAGTCTCTTTATATGGAATGTTTCTGCAGGGTACCATAATTAGTTTTACGAAAGAACTGGCAGTAAGATCCAGGCATGCTCCAGCATCAGTTTCCAAAACCGACCTTGAAGAGGCGCAGAGAAAAATTTCAGTTTTGTTTGGACAACTGCAAGGTCTGTGCATTTGTATTTCTTCAAGTACAAAGCCTGCATTTATTTCATTTGTTTATATTAACTTTGTGCTTAACTCATAATCATTGAATGAAAAATGTATAATGTGTATACATTATGTAAATGTAAATACCTGGTTGTTCCTTTTTATGGTTAACTTGGTGATTTTCTAACTCAGATAGGTTGTTTGACTTGTAAAAGTTCTGTTTTTTTTCCCTTTTCCCATGCTTCTTGAAAATCAGTAGTTGTTTTAGTTTTACTATGACCACTTATTCGTGCTACATCTGGGTGAAATGCATCCGAGTTTCTAAAGAAACTTTGTTGGCCACCTTTTGGCAGAGCTGTAATTAAAAGACCGAGAACATAGCTTTCGATGATCGTAGACATGTATTATATCTTTTTCCTTCATACTGCAGGATGCTTCCCGAATGTAGCTCAATGGAAGTCAAACTACGGCAACCTCCTAACGTATAGATCTTCAATAAGGTAAAGTCATAACTTAACTTTAACTTCCCAAGGGATTTTTCTGGTTCGTTAAATTTGTAAAAGCAAGCTACATCACTCCGAGGATTTGTTGTCCTCTAAGAAATATGATGATAGGCAATTAAATTCACTAAATAAAAATCTTGAATCTTGTCATAAATTGGGTAATGACTAATGATAAGCTATGCAACACTCAACTGGTTTACAATGCAAAACAAAAAAATCCTTTTCCAATAAACAATGTGGAAGATCTTATCTTTATGTTGTATTTGTTATAATCGAGTACAATATGTCTCCTTAGCGGAAGCGAATCGTCTGCAGCAACCCGACTTGAATTAATGGTCGTCGTTTGTTTCCCATAAGAAACGTTAGGAAAACCCGTTTTCTCTACATCCGTAATGGTGTATTTATTGGTTATAAGTAGGGTTTAGGAGGAGGACTAATAATGGGGCTTATAAGTCATCTAGCATCCTTATGGGTGGACCCAACCCAATAATATTTTTCAATAGTATTCAATTGCGAGAAAAAGTAGCTAGAAGTGCACTCGTCCAAAGAGCTTTACCTTCACAGTTTCTGCTAAAATGAGGATACAGCACTCTCCACAGACTAAAGTACTTGAATCCCCAAGCAGTTCAAAACTGGATCACAAATCTCATAATTAACATGTTGCCTGTTGGTATCTAAAAAGTGCTTTCCAGATGTCAAAGGTCTCAAATTTTTTCTTGTTGAAGGAAATCCCTTTCCCTTATAAGAGATGGATCTTTCAACCATTACACTACAATTGCTGGTCTCTTGAACTCTTTTCTTTAATCTATGTGGTTGAGAAGGGGAGGATTATGCTATATGAAAGATAGTTGGATTGAAAGAGACCATAGTCTCTTCTGTAGGAAGGGAAGAAGAAAGGAGAGAGGAAATGTTTGAATTAGTTGAAGTGGGGCATGTATAAAATAACCCGTAGAAAATTCATTATGGTATAGCTAACAGCAGAATAGATACCTTCCCATGTAGAAGAGTGAACAATATTATATACTTGAAGCATGCACAAATTTTGACTTCTTCAGACGTTTTAGTCAACAGATTTCATTAGTAATATACTGATCATGACGATGTGCAGACTAGTGTAACGTTTTGTTTGACCTCCAAATACTGGTCCTCTGGTACAGATGATTGGAGCATAGTCCATTTTCCCTGCCTTACTGTGGGTTGGTATTGCTGCTAATATGTTGGTATTGCTGCTAATATGCAAAATTTAAATATATATTGTTATTCACAAGCCTAAGATATGGAAGCAGAGTAAATAATATTACTTGTTTAAGAAATAAATTTAATGGGAGAAAAAGAACTGTTTTTAATGTGACGATTCATGGAATTGCTCGAGTCAGATACCTAACAAGTGTAATACATAGACTTGGTTGGCTATGACCCTCAAATATAGAATATTGTTCTGACTGGCGCTATCCTTAAGGCCTGTTTAGTTCCTTCTTTCCTTTTAGAATAAAAAGCCGAATTCCTTGTCTGTCAATCAATGGGATACCTAGGCTGCATCTCAATTTAGGTTCAAGTTACACCTGGCGATTGTCGACTGGTACAAGATTGTTGGTGTTATGCCTTAACTAAACAAGGGTATTTGGTTAAAGTTTGATAAATGTTCTTTGTGACTTGTACCAAAATAACTGAAGTTTTGCATGGCATTGTGTAGATATGTCGTGCTTTTTTCAGATTAGCGATTTGCCATGGTTAAGTAAAAAGTTTGGCAGAACTGAATGGGAATATTTCTGTAATAGTCAAGTTGGTATCAGTGGTGAGTTGTTATATTTGCATGAAGTTAATTGCACTTCTTGTCAATTTTATGCTGTAGGTTTTTTCTTTGAGAGTGAATCTAAACGTTGAAAGGCGAAATTTAAGATCATAGGCAGCACGATAAAGAAAGTTAAGATTATGGGCAGCCTGAAAAAACTAACTGTGTTACCTTTTGGCTGATGTAATAGGAGATAATATAATTTGTTCTTTTTCTCTAGGTATTTTCATGCCAGTCTAGAAGCACTGGCTTGGAAAAAAGAACCCGAAGCTTTGGGTTTGAAGATACAGAAGAAAGGGAAGTTCAAGAAAAGGACAAAGGATTCCTCGCCACCTGTTGAAGCTCCTTATGTGCCTCCCAAACTAAAAAGAGCTACAAACTCCTCCTTATCAGATAGAACTGTAGAGATATTCGAAGGCATGACAATTGTTGAGCTTTCCAAGCGTTGCGGAGAGTTGATATCTGTCTTGCAGGATATCCTTATAAATGTAGGGGAAAAAGTTGACTCGGAATATGATCCTCTCGGTATCGACATTGCCGAGCTCGTTGCGATGGTAAACCATTTTTTTTGGGTTGAACCTAACTCTTGCTTTCCAATTTGATTAAAGTGTCTGAACTTCTAAGCATATATGTTTACTTGTTTCCTTTGCAGGAAGTTGGGGTAAATGTTAGGCGGCTGCATTCAAACGAAGGTGCTGAAGTCCTTCCACGTCCACCAGTAGTTACAGTGATGGGTCATGTTGACCACGGTAAAACATCCCTTTTAGACGCTCTGCGTCTGACATCTGTGGCTGCTAAGGAAGCTGGAGGCATAACTCAGCATTTGGGTGCGTTTGTTGTTGGAATGCCTTCTGGGGCATCGATCACGTTCCTTGACACTCCTGGTCATGCGGCATTTAGTGCTATGCGACAAAGAGGTGCAGCAGTCACTGACATTGTTGTCTTGGTAGTGGCTGCTGATGACGGCGTTATGCCACAAACGTTGGAAGCAATGTCCCATGCAAAAGCAGCAGATGTTCCCATTGTTGTTGCCGTCAATAAATGTGACAAACCGGCAGCAAATCCTGAAAGAGTGAAGATCCAGCTCGCAACAGAAGGGTTGGCTCTCGAGGAGATGGGCGGAGATGTTCAGGTTGTTGAAGTCTCTGCTGTAACTAAAATCGGGTTGGATAAGCTGGAGGAGGCATTGCTTCTCCAAGCTGAGTTAATGGGTCTGAAGTCACGTGTAGATGGACCGGCCCAAGCTTATGTGGTCGAAGCAAGGGTTGATAGGGGTCGGGGTCCATTGGCTACTGCAATAGTGAAAGCCGGAACCCTTGTCTGTGGTCAGTATGTTGTCGTAGGTACCGAGTGGGGAAAGATCAGGGCTATCAGGGATATGCTAGGAAAATCAACCGATAGGGCTAGACCGGCTATGCCTGTGGAGATCGAAGGACTCAAGGGGCTTCCGATGGCCGGTGATGACATTACCGTAGTCCACTCTGAGGAAAGGGCAAGGATGCTTAGTGAAGGGAGGAAAAATAAATTTGAAAAAGATAGACTTAGGAAGATGCAAGCGGAAAAATCAGGAGCTTTAATAGCAGAAGGTAATTCAGAAGACGAAGAAGGAGAAGAGAAGCCAAAGAGGGTTGAAATGACAATGATAGTAAAAGCAGATGTTCAAGGAACTGTCCAAGCCGTCACAGATGCATTGAAGAGTTTGGATAGTCCTCAGGTCAGACAAATGCTGTTTTTATATATTTGACCAACTCTGTTTTAATGTTCATGGGCATTGATTCATACTCTTTAGAGAAACTTCAGTTTCAAAATTGTGAAATTTTTTCCTTCTAATAGGTTTTGTTGAACATTGTCCATGGAGGAGTGGGGTCTATTTCTGAGTCTGACGTGGATCTAGCACAAGCTTGTGGGGCTTTTATTGTCGGATTCAACATACGAAATCCACCTAGTTCTATAAGTCAAGCAGCAACTCAAGCTGGAGTTAAGGTACTTATTCTGGTTTAATACTAAATGTAGTCATCATTTCTCATTTGAATGTTGCAAAGATGGGAATATTCTGAATGCTCCTGTTACATGCTGGAGTTTAATGTAAAAGTTTTAGAAGAGTAAAATAAAACAGAAATGGTCCCTTGCTGGTGGGAGGTATCAAGTATCCTGTGGAATTAGCCGGTCGAGGTGCGCGTAAGCTGGCCCAGACACCACGGTTATCCAAAAAAACAATAAAAGAGAATGTTCCCCTTACTTTATTAAAAAAATGAAATGGAAATGGCATTTTATGCTCACAGTAATTGTGATTGGTTGCAGATAAAACTCCATCGTGTGATCTATCATCTTCTAGAGGATATTGGCAACTCCATTGTTGAAAAAGCCCCCGGGACATTTGAGACACAGGTTGCAGGAGAGGCACAGGTACTGAGCATATTTGAGATTAAAGGAAGGAGCAAAGCTAAGGGAGAGGACGTTAAGATAGCTGGTTGTCGTGTAATGGATGGCCGACTCACCAAATCATCGACAATGAGGCTTCTTAGAAGTGGTGAGGTTGTTTTCGAAGGATGTTGTGCATCGTTGAAGCGGGAGAAGCAGGATGTCGAAGCAGTTGGAAAGGGGAACGAATGTGGACTTGTGATTCAAAATTGGGTTGACTTCAAGGTTGGAGATGTCATCCAATGCTTGGAGCAAGTCAACAGAAAACCCAAATTTATTTCATCGCAAAGTGGCGCTGTCAGAATAGAATGTTGATAGATTTTTCACTAAGAAATGAGTAACTTTTTTTTTGACAATGTAGGTTATCTATCTCTGTTTCTTGAGTCCAAAACCTTGGCCTCATTGTTCTATTTATTCCTGAGTAGATGTGAAACAATTTTACTGTATAAAACTCTAAAGTAAACCCTTTACACTGAACAACAACAATTATACAGTGTATGTTCATTTTTACCTAGAGAGGGAAAATCCGTTCCCTGGGAGCTGAACATAATAAATGTTGTATGCTACAGCTATATAAAACAATTTTGGTATTACATACAGGACATATGAACTAATGAATGCTTTCTTATTTGTCTCTTTGTCAACTGCTATAAACCTTAAAAAGTTTATTCTTTGTGTAAATAATATCGTGTATACCATGCTCGAATGCTTGAAACCTTAAAAGTTGAGTCGAGACAATAGGTTGATATTGCTTGCACAAAATTTTGGCTATGCTACTAGTCCGCACTAGGAATAAGTTGAATCGTGACAATAGGCTGATACTGCTTGTACAAACTTTTGTCTATGCTACTAGTTAGCACTACAATAAGTTGAATTGTGAAAATGCTGCTTGCACAAAATTTTGCTACTAGTCAGCATTAGGAATAAGTTCAGTTGTGACAATTGGCTGATACTGTTTGCACAAAATTTTGTATACGCTACTAATCAGCACTAGGAATAAGTTAAGTTGTGACAATAGGCTGTGAGTTCGAGTCTGATGGTAAGCAACAATCCATTTCCAACCGAGAGGTTATGAGTTCGAGTCTCCTCAAGAGCAAGGTGGAAAGTTTTTGGAGGGAAGGATGCTGGGGGTCTATTTGGAAACAGCCTCTCTATCCAAGGGTAAGGGTAAGGTCTGCATACACACTACCCTCCACAGACCCCACTAAATGAGATTATACTGGGTGGTTGTTGTTGACAATAGGCTGATACTGCATACTCAAAATTTTGCGTACGCTACTAGTCAACACTAGGAATAAGTTGAGTTGTGACAATAGGTTGATACTACTTATACAAAATTCTGAGTATGTTACTGGTCAGGACTAGGAAACATTGTACGAATATAGTGTGGAATTTAAATACACATGAATGACACAGCTTGAAACAATTAACAAAAACCAAGTTGCTCTGCCTTCATTGGAAATCTATATATTGGCCAAACAAGAAAAACCAAACTGACGCGTAGATGAGTCAATGTCGCAGCATTTAGGTATATTTTTTGGAATACAGTGGAAAACCAATCAAGTAGGACTCTTATCATGATTGAGTGTAGGGACCCCCCCCCCCCCCCCCCCCCCCCCCCACGAGCTAAACAGAAAAACTGTTTGTACCAAATCAAGATTAATTCCGACGAAGCACTAATCACAAAATTAGGTGTTAATTGACGATGATTAATTGATAAATGTTATGTAAACGACATGTCATCCGTCTATCTGATTTGCTGCAACACCATGCGGAGGAAAAATTGCTTACACTTAGGGGTCGTTTGGTATGAAGTATAAGAAAATATATTGTTGGTATAAAAATTTAATACCATCTTAATATTTCATTGGTTAGCAAATTACGTAAAGTTATCTTATGATTAAAATTAACATCGGGATAACTTATACCTTATAGAGGATGTAATAATTAGCACCGGTATAACTTATACATTCTTCTTACAAATTATGCAATTATCATATTTAATACAACATACCAAACAATATATAAAAAATATATCCATTATAACTTATCCCAAAATAACTTATACCAATATAATTTATTGTGACGTACATGTTTACATCAAAGCAAATAATTTAACCATCCTAGTCACAAATTAAAGTGAAAATACTTATCACTTAGCTATGGTTAAGTCATCAAAATTTATATGCAAAGACATATATCTTAGATTTATTTGTTCAGTGTAAATAGTAGGTGCGAATAAATTTTTTTCGCATAGGAGTAAGTATTTTCCAAGCTCACAGTCCTGGTAGAGGGAGAGTATAATCTGCGTGTTCGTCGAACTAGTAATTTTGGTTCAAATTATATATTTGTCTTAAAAAATAATTAAATCTGTATAAATTATTTTTTTAGAACCCACTAACTTAAAAAATTTAGAATTTTAAATCTATAAATTTCAAATCCTGACTCCGCATTTGCTTATGAATATGCTATGCATTTTATGGTATCTGATCCTTTGATAAACCATAAAACCACCACTGCTTTTACGAGAATTTATACTTACTTAAAGTAAACAAAGATTTTCATCTCTTCTCTGTCTCATTTTTAAGCTTCTGAATTTTGTTTTTGCCGTAATGGAAATAGACACTGTCTCTTAGCTGATATTATTTTTCTGACTTTTGTTATTGTTATTGATTTATTGTCTATTTTCGTCTTCTTAAGCAAGCATCTTTCGAAAACAAGTCTCTATTCCTCATATCTTACCCAGACTACAAGTAAAATTATTGTTATTACGCAAAAAGACAAATTTATGCCTTCCAAGAGTAGAAAGTAATAAAATGTTATAAAGTTGTAGTGGTTAATATTTTGTCGGAAAAAAGTAACAATGATAGTAACGAAACTTCCAAGTGAACACTTTTTGCCATATTGTACCAGTTTCCAGTAAATATACTCAACTTTTCACAATGGTACAAATATATATATATATATATATATATATATATATATATATATATATATATATAGATTTTATACGAACATGGTATTGTCTCAAAATTGATCTTAAAACCAACCTATCCTTTATTGCTTCTGTAGTTGTAGTTGGTTACTTTTTGTTTTCGTTTTTTTGTCCGTGTCCATGTGCAAATCTCACGTCAGAAGTCCATATTTGCATACAATTAAATGCATGGAAATTTATTTATTCGGTTATTTATTATTTTAAACTTTGGAGCTATTATATAGTGATCACACAAGATGCTATACTGTGGTGGAAAATTGGTAGAAATTGTGAAAAGCTTAGATTTTTCAGATGACTGTGTTCTGGGGCTGAAAATAACAAAACAAAGAAGGTAAGTTCCAACTTCTGCTTTTATTTGAAAATCTGAATTTGCTCCTTAATTCAGCTACTTCTGCTGACATGTTTTAATTTGCTCTTTTTTAAGTTCATGTTTTTTCTATAAAATTCCATTGCTCAATCTTCTGTTCTTTTGGTGAGAAATGCAAAAAATAAAGATTCATTTTTTGGATTGGCTGTCATTTCAAGTGGCAGCTGTAGAGAAGTGGAGAAAGGCTAAAATGTCACTGTTCTTTCTGAGCCCAACGATAGGGAATAGAATTTTTGTTGGTTTCCAGTATAGAAAAATAAAATCCAAATAAGAGAAAAGGAAAAAGAGATTGTGCTTTTGGTTCGAAGGGCAGACCCGTGCACTAAGCTCTCGCTATGCGCGGGGTCCGGGAAAGGGCTGGACTACAAGGGTCTATTGTACATAGTCTTGTCTGTATTTTTGCAAGAGACTTGTAACAGCCTAGCCTGCTAGTGATATTATCCACTCTAGACCTAGCCTTCACGGGTTTAAAATGCGTAACTAGAGTCTAAGGCCTGTCCACTTATATACCCAACATCTCTCTCGTGTTTTGTCCATTTGAGATTCGCCTAGGGTATCACATACACCCTCTTAGAGACTCGGCGTCCTCGCTAAGGTTCCCCCACCAATGTTCAAGGTTGCTCGCGGAGTGACTCTAATACCATATGTAACATCCCAACGCACTAGTGACATTGTCCGCTTTGGGCCTAGGCCCGCACGACTTTAAAATACGTCACTAGAGTCTAGGGCCTTTTCACTTATATACCCAACATCTCTCCCATGTTTTATGGATGTGAGATTCATCTAGGGTGCAACAAGGCTCTTTCCACGGCTCGAACATGTGACTACCTGGTCACATGGCAGCAACTTCACCATTTATGTCGGGGCTCCCCCTTTATAAATGTGAAGGTTAGTAAAATTTAACTGTTTAGCGTGACTGTAAAGCAAAAGTGCTGCTACAAGTTTGGAGATCATTGTTTGTAGGCTGCTTTCTCTTTATGTTTTTATCTGAAAGTAGGACTATAATTGACTCAGGTACATGCTCCTTGTCTTAACATTTTATTTGGATTTTAAAATCCTTGTACATTTAAAATGCTTCCTCCGTACATTTAATTGATTAAGGAAAATGCTCCCTATCTTCTGAAGGCAACAGCAGCTTTGAAAGAACAATGATTGGCATTTTCAGCTGTTGGCATCTTGCAATTAAAAAGTGATTCTTTTTAAAATTATGTTTCTTGATAGTGAACTAGTCTCCGGAAATTTTCTTAATCGTAAACATCCGATGAACATGAAATTTGTATAATCCTAGAGTGGAATGAGCTCAAATGGACTGACATGGTTAGTGAGGATTCGTATAGCCGACCCTACTTTCTTGGGATTGAGGGCGTAGTAGTAGTACTAGTCGCTGTTGTTACGAAAATCGGATGAACCTCTCCTGTTATCTTCCTTCTTCTGCTACTCTTCATGATTGTTCGCGGATACAACATCAAGAATCTGATAATAATCCCCCCCCCCCCCCCCCCCCCAACCCCAACAATGTGTTTGTTAATTAGTTCTTATTTTAAGTTTTATCAGGGATAACCATGGTTCTCTGGCTGGTCTTCTGTGGGAAGTATGAGTGTTTTCAGAAAGCTGGAGAGAGTTGTACTTCAGCTTTTACAACTTTCCTTGATCCATCCTCATGCACCAATCACATACTTATCATTTCTGCGGATATCTTTCTTCTGATGATTCTTGTTTTCCTCTTTTATACAAAGTTCACATCAACAAAGAGCATGCCATCCTCTAAGTCCCAAGAGAAGTCTGTCTTGTCAAGTTGTTCCTACATTGTTAATGGCAGTTTAGCTTTAGCATACTTTTGTTTTGGGACATGGAAAGTCTCACAGAAAGTCATCAGGGAACAAACTATTCTACCTCTCCTTCAGTGGCTAGTTCCGTTGTCACAAGGGCTCACGTGGTTGCTACTAAGTTTATTTTGTATCAACAAGAAACGACATACTTCTTCATTGGTGAAGTTGTGTCTTTTTCTTGCAAGCTTACTAGCAGGATTTCTTTGCATTTCATCCATGTGGCAAGTAATTGTCGAAAAGGTAGTGCACACAAAATCAGTCTTGGACATGTTACCACTTCCGGGAGTGCTTCTGATGATCGTTTCAGCATCCAAAGGCCAAAAGAATTTATGCACTTGTGAACCTCTGTTGGGAGAAGAAACTGATGCCTGTGGTAAAGTTGAATCAAAGGAGAATACAACCCCATTTGCCAAAGCTGGAGTCTTTAGCACAATGTCATTTAGCTGGTTAAATGATTTATTGAAGAAGGGCAAGGAGAAAACACTTATCGATGAGGACATTCCAGAATTGAGGCGAGAGGATCAAGCTGGGACATTGTACTCTTCGTTTAAGGAGAAACTAAATAAAAGAAAGCAAGAAAATCTATATGTTCGGCCTTCTGTAATTTCGACGATAGTCTGCTGCCAATGGAAAGCCATAGTGGTATCTGGATTTTTCGCTCTAATTAAGACAGTGACAGTGTCAATAGGACCATTGTTTCTCTATGCCTTCATTGAAGTTGCCAAAGGAAAGGGAGCTTTCAGATACAAAGGTTATGTGCTAGCTGGGGGAATCCTTATTGCCAAAGGCGTAGAATCATTAGCAGAGAGGCAATGGTTTTTCAGGACTAGATTAATCGGCCTTCAAATTAAATCTTTGCTTACTGCAGCTATCTATGATAAGCAACTCCGGCTTTCAAACACTGCTAAGAGTACTCATTCACCTGGTGAGATAATAAACTATGCCACGGTTGATACCTATAAGATTGGTGAATTTCCATATTGGTTTCACCAAATATGGACAACGGGTGTTCAGATATGCATTGCATTAGTCATAATGTATTATGCTGTGGGACTGGCTACTATACCGGCTCTACTATTAGTGGTAGCAAGTGTGCTAGGAAATTCTCCAGTGGCCAAGTCACAGCACAAGTACTTGACCGGGCTTATGGTTGCGCAAGATAAAATGCTAAGGGCCATAACAGAAGCAGTTACTAGTATGAAAGTATTGAAGTTGTACGCGTGGGAGAAACATTTTAAGAATGCTATTGAAAAGTTAAGAGAAGAAGAATACAAATGGTTAGTAGCAGTGCAGATGCAGAAAGGATATTACCTGGTTTTGTTTTGGTCAACACCAATCATAGTATCTGCAGTTACTTTCTGGTCTTGTTACTTACTAAAAGTCCCTCTGAATACCACTAATGTCTTCACATTCCTTGCCACTTTACGCATCGTTCAGGAACCTATTAGGTCAGTCCCCGATATTCTTGGAGTATTCATAGAAGCAAAAGTCTCCTTCACTCGAATTGAGGAATTTCTCGAGGCTTCTGAGTTGCAAAACAGACGTATCAAGAAGAAGTACAAGGAGAAGGAACTTGAGCATTCCATAATTATCAAGTCCAATGGGATATCATGGGATGCAAATTCGCCTAATCCTACAGTGAAAAGTGTAAACCTTCATGTTAAACCAGGGAAAAAGTTAGCAATATGTGGAGAGGTTGGTTCTGGTAAATCAACACTTTTAGCTGCAATTCTCGGAGAAGTTCCTTTTGTTGATGGCCTGGTAAGCTTTACATTGGCTTCTCATTCTCTTTAAATGTCAAATTGTTGTGTAATACTTGGATCTCAGCAGAGAAGAGTATTTGGTGTTAAACCTGTTTCATTCCCTTCTCCATTTTCAGGTTCAAGTTCACGGAACAGTGGCATACGTTTCTCAGAATGCATGGATTCAGACAGGAACAATAAGGGATAACATTCTTTTTGGTTCCAACATTGATCAACTCAAGTATCAAGAAGTACTTGAAAGGTGTTCTCTTGTCAAGGACCTTGAAATGTTTCCTTTCGGTGACGAAACGATTATTGGAGAAAGAGGTGTTAACCTTAGTGGTGGACAGAAGCAGCGAGTTCAGCTGGCACGTGCACTGTATCAAGATGCAGACATATATCTGTTGGACGATCCATTCAGTGCAGTCGATGCACATACCTCAACATGTCTGTTTAATGTAAGAACACTTATCTCAATAAACTAAAGAGCGAAAAGTATTTTGTGAAATAGCTAACTTGGAATATGATCAGGAATATGTCATGGAAGCTCTTTCTGGGAAGACGGTCTTGCTTGTGACTCATCAAGTTGACTTCCTTCCGACATTTGATTCAATATTGGTTAGTGATCCTCGTCTGCATATTTTCTCGTAATATCAAGCTTATCTCATTTACTATGTATGATGTCCCTATAAATTTAATACATTTAAACTTCCCACTTCATTTCAAAGAGGTCGTATGCTTGACTTTTTTGAACAGTTTGTAAGTGTGGGATCTAACCAAGTTTGAATTTTCAATAGCTAATGTCTGAAGGGAAGATTATACAGTCAGCTTCCTTTGAGCAGTTGCTTCTTTCTTGTGAAGAGTTTCAAAACCTCGTTAATGCACATGGTGACACAACAAAAAGTGAGAGTAATGAAGGGTGTTCTCTCAAAGAAACAACCAAAAGCTCCAAAGAAAATATACACCAATTGTGTGCAGAAGAGCAGCTAATAGCAGCTGTCGGTGAGCAGTTGATCAAACAAGAAGAAAGAGAAACAGGATACACGGGTCTTAAGCCTTATAAACAATATATTGGCCAAAGCAATGGATTTTTCTACCTTCTTTTGGCTATATTGTCTCACCTCCTATATATGGTTGGGCAGCTTGGACAAAATCTATTGTTAGCTGCTGATTTACAGAGTTCAAATATCAGAAAATTTAATCTCATTCTAATATACACATCGATAGGATTTGGTATGTCACTAACTTTGTTTCTTAGGTCCTACGCAGTGATTGATTTAGGCCTCAAGTCTTCAAAATCTATTTTTAAAAAGTTAATTACCTCAATATTCCGAGCACCAATGTCATTCTACGACTCAACCCCACTTGGAAGAATACTTAGTCGGGTAAGAAACGACGATCTAATGAAGCCTAACAACAATGCTGGAAAGTTTTTATGGAACTAACATAGTCTTCTTCTGCAGTTGTCTTCAGACCTCAGTGTTTTGGATCTTGACATGTCATTTCGATTCAGTCAAGCCTTGGCCTCAACCTTGACCACATACTTCAGCTTAGGAATATTGGCTGCTCTTACATGGCCAATCTTGATTATCATTATACCAACTATTTATATGACAGTGATTTTACAGGTGAGTCTATTAACTACTCATGATTCATTACTTGTCCTTACAATTAAGCTACAGACACCGAAAATCTTTATTGACTGCCTACTTAATATTGTAGTCCACTGTTTTATACTTCTGCACAGAGATTCTATTTTGCTTCAGCAAAGGAACTCATGAGAATTGATGGCACAACTAAGTCATCTGTTGCTAGCCATCTCGCTGAAGCGATAGCGGGAGCAATGACCATCAGAGCTTTCGAGGAGGAGGATCGTTTTTGCACAGAATATTTGCACCTTATTGATAGAAATGCCATTGCCTTTTTCCATGGCTTTTCAGCAACCGAGTGGTTGATCCAACGTCTTGAAATACTCTGTGCCATAGTTCTCTCGTCCTCAGCCTTAGCAATGGTCTTGCTTCCCTTCGAAGCTTCTGACTCAGGTAATGAGTTTATTTTATTTTGTTACCTTAACAATCAACAAAACTGGAACAAAATGAAGTTCAGTTCATATACTAAGACTTAGGCAACTTATTTTCAGGATATATTGGCATGGCTCTATCGTATGCTCTTTCGTTAAACGTATTCCTAGTTTCTTCAGTCCAAAACCAATGCATGCTAGAAAATTCCATCATTTCCGTAGAAAGATTAGAGCAATACATGTATATTCCCAGCGAACGCCCTGAAATAATAGAAGGAAACAGACCTGCTCCCAGTTGGCCTTCCACTGGTAAAGTGGAGATTGTTGATCTAAAGGTTAGTATCCTAATGCCTTAGTTATTCATCTTCCTTTTTTCACATAAGTAATATAAAGCTTACAGTATGTATATTTCAGGTCAAATATCAACCCAATGCGCCACTAGTTCTACAAGGCGTTAGCTGCATATTCGAAGGTGGATATAAAGTTGGAATTGTAGGCAGGACAGGTAGTGGCAAAACAACTCTTATAAGTGCCTTGTTTCGCTTGGTAGAGCCAACGGAAGGAATGATCATAATAGATGGCCTAAATATTTCAACCATTGGGATCCATGACCTTCGATCTTCTATATCGATCATTCCACAAGATCCAACACTTTTTAGTGGGACTGTTAGATACAATCTTGACCCTTTATCAGAGCATACTGATCAAGAGATATGGGAGGTAACATTTCTTTTAACTATCGTCCTAATATTATACAATCAGATTCACCGTTTCAATTCAAACATGTAAATGCTTATTTAAAATATCAGCTTCAATGCTCATTTTCCCTTGTCATTGGTTGCAAGGTTATTGCGAAATGTCAACTTCGAGACGTCGTTCAACAGAAAGAAGGAAGACTAGACTCCTCAGGTTTAGACAAACTACATAACCTGATAATGTGTTGAATCCTCCATGATATGAAAAAACTATACTAAGCTCCCGTTTGGCTATAGATTTTTCAGTTTTTTTTTTCAAAAAAAATTGAAAACAGTGTTTGTTCATGGAATGTGATCAGTTTTTTAAAAAAATTGAATTTTTTTCCCAGTTCCAAAAATCTGGTTTAGGGTAGTTTTTTGGTGAAAATTTTTCTTCCACTAACAAAACTTCAATTTTTTTTTTCAATAAAATGCATGTTCAAAACAACTTCAACTTCCAAAAATTATTTTCCAACACAACTACAAAAACTTTATTTTCAAGTTTCAACCAAATCTATGTCGAAAAGCTAGCTAACGATCATTAGCATATACAGTGGCACAAGATGGATCAAATTGGAGCATGGGACAAAGACAATTATTTTGTCTTGGAAGAGCATTGTTGAAACGAAGGAAAATACTAGTGCTTGACGAAGCCACTGCATCAATTGATAATGCAACGGATTCCATAATCCAGAAAACAATAAGGACAGAGTTTGAGGACTACACAGTTATAACAGTAGCTCATAGAATCCCAACTGTTATGGACTGCACTATGGTTCTTGCTATTAGTGATGGTAAGGTTCAAGAAAATAAATTCCATATTTCGGGTGTGCTTGGTACGACGGAAGTCATTTTTGAAAAATTTATTTTTATGAGCAAGTCACTTTGTAGTGTTTGGTTAACTTCTCTCACTTTTGGGCACAAGCATTTTCTGTCAAAACTGTCTCAACTCTTAACTTCGTGTCATGTGCAATATACCCTTGTGGTTTGGCTAGGGGTGAAGCTATATTGGCCCAAGGGTGGTCAACCTAACACCCTTCGTCGAAAAATTATTCTACTGCATGAGGCAAAATATTATTTGTTATGATTAAAAATAGACTTTGAACACCCTTGCATAGCCCACTGGCAAAGATTTTGAACACCTTATTGAATTTCCTGGCTTCGCCACTGGATCCGGCCCTTCCTCGAATCTCACACAAGCGGGAGTTTAGTGCACCGGACTGTCCTTTTTTATTGTGAATCTTTATTACTCAAAAATTTCATCAAATCTATAATTTGCTAATATTATTACAATTTTTTTTATTTTTATATCTTTTTTGGGAAATATCTCGCACTCACCAACCTAATATTGGAAAATATCTTCTTTTTTTTTTTTAATGAAAAATGACTTCCGTCGCATCTAATACACTCTTCATTAAAGAATGTTATATATTGTTTCATGTGAATTTACAAAAATATTGAAATGTTTAATTACAATTTTTTTACAGGGAAGCTGGTAGAATATGATGAACCAATGAATCTTATGAATAAGGAAAGTTCATTATTTAGGCAGCTTGTTAATGAATATTGGTCACGTTCTCAAGAGTCAATATGAGTATGGAATGGAACTCATGAATATGGATTTAAGTTATATACACAATGTAAATAAATTATACATTATCAATGTTGTTAGCCGCTTATAGCGTGTTTATTATCTGTTTTTTAAGTTACAAATTGATACCTATTATGCTGGACAGTAATTTACCATTAGCTTTTAGCTAAAATAGTGTAAAAATTCTTTACGATGTGAAAATGCGTAAAAATTGCACGGGGCTCCGTATTTGATCGTCCCTATTTAATCTATATCTATTTTTTTAAAAATTTTAATTTGTACCCACATTTAAAAAAACTTAAGTCCCCTTTCTCCTCCTTCTCATCCTCCTTCGTTTTCTTCTTCTTCTTCTTCTTCTTCTTCTTCTTCTTTCTGCGGCCGTTGGTGTTGCTATCAAATTTCAAATCATGGAATAATTGCCATAAGTATGTTTATCAAATTATTTAAAAATAAATTATAAATAAATACATAAATTTGTAGATAACAATTTGTGAATATTTTCACGTACGAGAAGTTTAAGTATGACCTTTATAAAAATATTTGATTTCAATGTATGTGTTGTAATTTAAATCTTCATTTGTAAAGAAACAAAAATGAAAATGATTAAGAATGACATTTAATATACAGCTCTAGATGATAAGTCTAAGGGTGTGTTTGGTATGAAGGAAAATATTGTTCGAAAAATATTTTTCAATTTTTTTATGTTTGGTTGGCTTAAATGTTTTGGAAAATATTTTCCTTATGAACTCATTTTCCTCCAATTGGAGGAAAATATTTTCCAAAATTTCTTCTCAACCTTCCTCACTCTCACCAACCAACCCCACCCCCTTTCCAAAAAAGGTTTTTTTTTATTTTAAATTTCAGTTTTTCCATTACCACCCACCCTGCTACCCCTTCACCCTACCCAGCCACCTCCACCCTGCGCAATTTTTTTTTTACCTTAATTTTTTTGGCAATTTTAAATTTCTGTTTTTTCGTTTTTTTCCACCAGCCACCCCGACCCTCCTAAACCGCACACAAAAATTTACCTTTTTTTTTTGTAATTTAAGTTTTTTTTTCGTTTTACTGCCCCACCCCCTGTCCCCCTCCCCCCAAAAAATATTATTTTAAATATATTTTTCAATTTAATATTATTATTTATCAGTTTAAAGGCTCAAAATTTTACAAGTTTCAAAATTATGAGTTCGAAAGTTTATGTGTATGGAAGTTTACGGGTTCAAAATTTCGTAATTTTAAAACTTTGGCGGTTCGAAAGTTTATGAAATTTGTAGGTCAGGAAGATTATTAGTTTGAAAGTTTATGGCTTCATGTTTATCATATCTGAATTATTTATGAATACATTTGAGAAATTATTTTCCTTAATTTGCGTACCAAACACTAAAAAATAAATAAAATTACTATTTGTTTTCGAAGAAAATATTTTTCACGGAAAATATTTTTTGTCGTACCAAACACACCCTAAATATGCATATATCTTGGTAATATGAAACATTTATGGCATATCAAACTAATGGTAGAAAAACATTTATTGTATATCCAAGTTGAATTTATGGACAACGAGGTTTTTAAAAAAAAAGGTAAAGGTCACTGGAAAGTCAACCTCCAACATAACTTATGACTGGTCTCTCATGACATTGTTTTATTTAGAGAATTAGAGAGACGAGAAAAGAGTTAGAAAACATTTGAATAAGGAAAAATTCCACGTCAACTCGTTTTTTATATGTTCACACACTAGAAGTGGGACTCAGGTTTTGTGCCATGTCAGCATCGAATGGGTACACTTCTGTCAATTTGATGAATTTAATCAATGTCAGCTGCATCGAGAGATTGCGCGTGAGTCGGAGATGAAGAGAAATAGTGTTTTGCTTCTTGGATTTTCAAGAGATGAGAGCACTAAGTATAACAGGATAACCAGTTACAGACTTCCTGGTATTTGGCAAGAGGCCCAATCGTATCACAGTAGGCTTGCAACTTCGTATAACCTGTAGACGATATAAGAATCCCTAGACCTGGATTCTTCTTCAAGATCAACTTAAGGCAGCTTCCAAGTGTGAAGTATTTGGAGCATGCATGAATTGGCTCAAACATTATACCGTAAAAGATATATCCGGCCTAGTGATTATCAAGTAAAGTAACCTACCAATCTATCTCTGGTAGGCTCTAGGACCTGCGAGCAATGAATCATTTTCAACAATAAATTGGTGATCAAATTCAAATGTGTTCAGCTTTTGATTTACCCTACAGGCTTGGCCCCTATCAAACCAATATCAGGGATAAACTCAAGAGAATATTTTCTTTGATGTAACAAGACTATTTTCTTACTTCTTGCAAACTCAATGCACAGAAAATATTTTAGCTCTCCCAAATCCTTTATTTTGAAACTCTAATGAAGTATATGTTTAGTGTTTGATATGAGTGCAACATCATCTCCAGTGATGCGTAAGTCATCCACGTATACCAAAATGATGACTATTCTCTCATTAAGTTGTTTGGTGAACAAAGAATAATCAAAGTGACTTTGTTTGAAGCCTGATCGAAGAAGAGCAGTAGTCAACTTGATATTCCACTGGGTGGGTGAGGCTTGCTTAAGCCATAAAGGGACTTGTGCAGTCGACAAACTTGTACTTTACCTGCTAAATATGAAAAGCCCTGCAGAGTATATATATATATATATATATATATATATATATATACTTCCTCCTCTAAATCACTTTGCAAGAAAGCATTGTACATGTTCATTTGTTGCAAGACCCAACCCGTTGCAGCTGCAATAGCAATAACAGATCTGAGAGTGACCATTTTTACCACATGTGAAAATGTTTCCCGGGAATTCAAGTCTTCCTTCTAACTATACCCTTTAGCCAAGAATCGAGCCTTGAACCTTTCTATATTTCCAGAAGCTGCATACTTTATCTTATAGACCCATTTGGTACCAATTGTCTTCTTGTCAGGAGGCCATATCACAACTTCCCATGCGTGATTGTCTTCTAAATCTTGAACTCTACCTTCATGGCCTCAACCCACCTTACATCCTTAGCTGCTTCATGATAGGATGTAGGTTCAATTTTTGAGGATAATTTGGCAGTATAAGCTTGGTAAGTTACTGAAAGACCACCCTAATGCATTACATCACTAATTGGATATAGGCAATGATGTGCTTATTGGACCCCCTCGAGGTCTAATGTAATCCTTGATCCAAATGGGAGGTTTAATGATCCTGCCAGACTTCCTCAAATCGCAAGCAAGAGGTGTCTCATTTTGTAGCAAAGCATGATCTCAACAACTGCTATGTGTGTCTCTCAAGAAGGAGAAACAACTTTTATATAGTTGGAAGTAGAAAATGAAGGATCAGATGACGTGATCATACATAGGTTCATTGTCTTCTGTATTACCAGTCCCCATTGAATTAGTCCCAAGAGACCTATCATGTTACACCCCATTTTTCCGTACGTGAGAGTACATCGTAAGTCAATTGATGTAAGCTCAAAAATAAGATTCTATTGGAAGAAAATATAGTAAGTTAATCATGTTACCTTAGAGGTTACAAATATTTAAGGTCATGAATAACAAGTACCAAGATTGTTGAAAAGGCTTAGAAGCTAAGCAAATTGAAGGAAATAAGTTTCGTCGAAAGTTGATAAGTTTGGAATTTTATAACAAGTACTTTGGGGTGAGACTAGGGTTCTTAACGTGATACGAAGGTTATGTTATAAGTTATTTAAGGTTTATAATAGTCGTGTGTTACATTTTGGAGTCAAGCGAGTTGTGGAACAAAAGGTGGCAAAGGTCATCACAAGTTGCACTTATAAATTACTAAAAATTTGGTCAAATGTAGTGGAGATTTTCTCACAATATATTTGGAATTACGGGATGATCCACATATTAAATTGAAGATCTATGAGTCTTATTTCTTATGCGATAAACGGTTTGTCAATACGATATCAGAGTAGAATGATATTTGCAGTTTCACAAGACTGCACATACTGCATAATTGACAAGAAGGTATGCCACTAAAGCTCTTTGAGCAATAAATTTCGTGCATTATATGAGGTCTTTTTGGGACAATCCCGAATGGCCACGATGGTTGATGCTTTCGAAGAAAAGATATGGAAAAGGAAAGAATGTCCAAAGATAAAGGTCCCAAGAGCAGAATAAATTGAAAAGCCGGAGCCCCACGCGGGCGAGTTGTCATGAAATCCTGAAGGTTGAGGCCCTTGGCTCGAAAGAGAAAATGATCTTCAAAACCAGCAAACAGTAGAGGTTCTCAACAGAAGTTGGGCCGAGATCAAGAAATCAAGGCCATAAAACCAACTACCATTTCAAAGTAACAATTGTTCTTTGTTGAAAATAGAAACAGGTGCGATACGAGCAACCGTGCAAAATGCAGGTGCAGTCAGATGGAAAACACGCAAGTGCTAAAACAACTTTGCAACAAATAATCAATGCAAAATGGAAGTTTCCTCCAAGTTCTTTTCTGCATCTTATCAAAATAAAAAAAGGGGGGGGGGGGGGGGGGAAAGTATATAAAAAAACAAGAAAATACCAAAAGAGGATAGTTTAGAATTCCCAATACCAACCTTTAGCCAACATTATGGCTCCAATCCTTGAGTTGCGCATTTTTCCTTTAGCCAACATTAGGGCTCCAATTCCTGAGTTGCGCCTTCTAGACATTGGGCCTCTATTCCCCAGTCACCTTTAGCCAATATTAAGGTTCCAATCCCTGAGTTGAGCGTTTTTCCCTTTAGCCAATATTAGGGCTCTAATCCTTGAGTTGAGCATTTTTCCTTTACCTAACATTAGGGCTCCAATCCCTGAGTTGAGCTTTTTTCCTTTAGTCAACATTAGGGCTCCAATTCCCGAGTGGAGCGTTTTTCCTTTAGCCAACATTAAGGCTCCAATCCCTGAGTTGAGATTTTTAACCTTTTAGCCAACATTAGGGCTCCAATCCCTGATTTGAGCTTTTTACCTTTTTAGCCAACATTAGGGCTCCAATCCCTAAGTTGCGCCTTTTAGACATAGGGTCTCCATTTCCTAGTCACATAACCAACATTAGGGCTTCAATCCCTGAGTTGAGCTTTTTATCCTTTTATCCAACATTAGGGACCAATCCCTGAGTTGCGCCTTTTAGAAATAAGGTCTCATTCCCTAGTCGCCTTTAACCTACATTAGGGCTCCAATCCCCGAGTTGAGCTTTTTATCCTTTTAGCCAACATTATGGCTCCAATCCCTGAGTTGCGCCTTTTAGACATAGGGCCTCCATTCCCTAGTCGTCTTTAACAGACATTAGGGCTCCAATCCCTGAGTTGAGCTTTTTATCCTTTTAGCCAACATTAGGGCTCTAATCCCTGAGTTGCGCTTTTTAGACATAGGGCCTCCATTCCCTAGTCGCCTTTTGCCAATATTAGGGCTCCAATCCCTGAGTTGAGTTTTTTCCTTTTTGCCAATTTAGGGCTCCAATCCTTGAGTTGAGTTTTTTCCCTTTTAGCCAACATTAGGCTCCAATATCTTAGTTGAGTTTTTTACCGTTTTGAGCCAATGTTTGGACTCCAATCCCTGAGTTGACATTTTTGCAACAGGACTCTGCCCCAATTTATTCTATCATAGACAAATACAATTCTTGAGAATGAAAAACAAAGAGAAAAATAAGTTCAAATTTTTGTCACAAATAACTCACGAAATTTTCCTAGTGCAAAACTGGGACAGAAAATTTCGTTCATTTGTTTGTTATTTGAGCAGGTTTGATCTCGAAGCACAGGGCCCAAGACAACCGAAATGATGAGTCTCAATCTAGAATAAAGGAAAGAAGAAAAAGAACAAAAGAAGTGAATTCAAATGCTGAAGCGAACATGGATGCAAGCTGATCAAAACTTGATTGAAATCACAAGCTCCGCCTGTCCCTCTCTGATCCAATGTTGAAGAAAGAACCAAAACCTACAGCTTGCGAGCATCAAGATTCAGGTCAGAGTCCACAGCAAAATCAGCTAAGACTCAAGATCTTGCTTCAAGAGATTTATAGATAGGAATCTTGTAACTCATAGTTGATAGGAATAGCTAGCTTAGCTTTGATTTTCTTTTTGGTGTAATAAGGAGGTCAACAAGTAGTAGCAGCAGCAACAGCAGTGAAATCACATCTCCTGGTAGTCCCAGCTACCAAAACTTCGTGAACTACATTGACCTGATTCCTGTTTAGCCGAGGATATGCAGGCAACCTCTAAAGAAAGTTGCGTACAAGCTTTTCAAAATGTTTCTCATGGAGTGCCAAGAAGGCAAAAATCCCTCATGATCGCTCATTTATCGTTGCCCGAAAATCCTTCATGTCTTCGAGCAAAGAGGGCAGCTATGAGCACGTGATTTTTGCCACGATTAAATTACTCCTATAGAATTCATAAAATTAGAATTTTTCTTTATTTATGTTATTTTTAGGATTTAATTGCATGAGTTTGTGTTTGTTTGCATTTTGTGTGCATTTTAATTGATATAATTCATAAAACAAAAATACAAAAATAAAATATTTGCATTTAGGATCCCATTTTTAATATTAAATTAATTAGTTTAATTTTAGAGGTCTTCGTTACTTTTAATTTCTGTATTTAACAAAATCAAAAAATGAATAGAAGAGAAAAATAAAGAAAATTAAAACAAATAGGTGTCTTATTAAAGACCTATGTTTTGGGCAAGTTTTTAATTAAATTAACAGCCCAAATGAGCCAAACCAGTTCCAAACACGCCCAAATCCAACCCAAATCCAGCCCCAAACTGGTCTAGTTTTTGTCATGACCAAACGACGCCATTTCATGGTCTTCTAATCACGACCGTTGGATCTCATCAATCTAACGATCTGGAACTAACTAGGTTTAAGGATATAAATATGTCCAAATGGTACCACCCCTCCCAAAACCCCCTACCCTTCATCTCTCTCTTACCCTCGCCAGGAACCCTAGCGCCACCGTCCCCCCTATAGTCCGCCGCCGGCCGGAATTTGCCTCCGCCGGCGGCGAGTCTCCAAATTACCACAAAATTTCACCATGGATTCCTCTCCTCCTCCTCATTACGGATCCAAGCACCTTTCCTTTCAAACACTTCCTGAACTAGTCAAATATTTGAAACAGTGGCCGTCGGCTCAGCCGTGTCCGGCAGCGCCACTGCCAAACGGCCCCAAACTAACACCCCATTGCCACCGGACCTCCCTCAACCCAAATCCAAAGGTCCCATCCCTTAAATATACGTCGAACTCCTTGAATATTAAATCAGAACTCCGGCCAAACCTCACCACCTAAAAGTAATACCACCTAGTCTACTCACCTCCCCCACCTCAGAATCACAATCAGTCTCCCTTGACTGTCTCTGCAACTCCTTGAATTTGAAGCTAGGGTTCAGGAATGGTGCATGCCAATTCCAAGGTTCTACACATTCCTAACCTAAGTTTTTCTAAATTTTTTTTTTAATTTTCTCTTCGCCTCACCTCTTTCTGTTAATTTGAGTCTAAATAGGTTTAATTTGAAATTGCAAAGTTAGATCCAAACTGTGTTAGTCAAGTTGGCTTTCATTTGTGGTTCACTTTTTATATTAAATTGATAAGTTTAAATTGATTTTGATTCAGTCTCTTCCAGTTGAATTGTTGTACATGTTAAAATCCTTAAGTTTAATCAGTATCCATTCAAATTGTTTTAATCTTTTATGATTGATTCCTGATTCAAATTAGTTGTACGGTTTGCTCACATATTAGCTAATACTTTTTAAGTTAAATGTCTGAGTATGATTGAAATTTGGTTCAGAGATCAAATGCAGTAACATTTAGCTAAGGGTCTAAAAATGATCGTAAGAAATTTAAAATCAGGACGGTGGGTAAAATTGAAATACCCAGCGATTAAAAGGGCAAATAGGGAATAAAACCATAGAAAATCTTAGCAAAACAATTATAGAACTTTCTAGTAGGGGTTCCCCTTTCAATTATAATTCTATAACTTGGTTAACAAGTTAAAAACTAAGGGACCTAGGTGTAAAATAAGATCTGAAAGTTGCCCTACCCAATTTCCTATAAAGGCATCAGGTGCTTAACTTGCAAGTAAGTTTTAAGAACTAAAAAAAACTTTTTTTTTTCAAACGACAAAAAATTTCTTAATAGTATTGTTCCATTGCCTCAGCTGGTATCCCTGAAGTTTTCTTTACTGTTGAATCAATTTTTATTTATCTAAAGCTAAAAATGAATTTAACATGGATTCTAAGGTCTAATTCTAATGTGTTGGGTTTTGCATTGGGGTGAGATCTTTTTTTTTTAAACTGGTGGAGCATTGTTTTGGATTTTATTTTCCTTTCAAAAGAAAACTGGTTTGATGTGGGTACTTGTTTGATTGAGATCACCTTCTTTGGGCTTTTGGCACTCAATTTATGAACTGTGTTGTTGCTAGTTTCAATTGTTGTTGTTTGTTTTGCTGATTCTCATTCATTTCGTTTATTCACTCTCCAGGTACTCCTTTGGTCTCATATGATCTGTGAAGAATCAATGTAGGATTGATTTGGAAGATAAATACTGAAATGTTGTTTGATTTAATCTCTGAAGTTTCCTATTCTATTTTAGTTTAAAGGCATAGAGTAATCATGTTTATTTGGACAATACATAGATTTGTATTAATTGGACTGTATGAACTGTTCTCAGGCTTGCATGAGTATAATATTGGTTATAGTTAGTCGATTCTAGTATGGTTATTATGTTAGTTTGAAGTTCAAGCTAAATTTAAATATTGGTTAGAAGCAGAGTTCAAAATGAGCATATATAGTCACATTAATGTAAGACTAAACAGGTCTTGCAGTTCGAATATGTTATTTACCCTAGTTACTCATGCTTGATTGAAATGTGAAATCCACAAGAGTTCATTTATATTTACAGATTGTAAAATAGTGGAATATTTTACGGCAGTTTCAATGATTGTTTCCAGGTTCCAAGACGTTAATGAGTTAGTTTACTTGACGTTTAATGGTTTTCATATTCCAGATTTTATGTTGGTTATCAATAGACAAACAGTTGAAATTGTGCCTGCCATTTAGCGGGTCTCTAATTGGAACAAACTGCTCATTCAATTGTTAACTGGACCAAATTAAGATCAATATTGGGTCTAGGCTTGTTCGTGAGACAAACCTGGAATGCTTTTGTATAAATGAAATTTGGACCTAGTCATTTAATAAGAAGCCCAAACATTACCTCCTCGTTTGATTTGGGTCATTTATTGGATTATGGACTAATCGAGAATTTGATTTTAAGCCTAAGTTTACCTTGATTCGGATTGGATTTGTGTTAAGGCCCAACCTGAGATAGCCTCTCATAAAAACTTACCATATTTTCGCGCTCTTGGGGCCAATTTTGAAGCCCAACGTGCTGATGACCTTATTGAAGCCTTTGTTTTAAATTCATAATGCAATTTTGGGCCTTTCAAGCTAAGTAGAAAATTTAAATTAAGGGGTCCTCAATAATAAAGATCCTCTTGTTTGAGTTTGGACTTGATCTTGAGGCCCGAATCTCCTTGAATGCTTTTAATAGTTGTTAATTAATAATGCCAGTCAGTTGAATTTTTTTGGAGATGATCCTAATAGATAATAATAGCTTCGTTTTAGGATATCCCTTAAAAATAAAAAATGAGGTGCGCCGCGCGCACCTCATTTTTAAATTAGGGTGTGCATTTCATGTGACCCAAATAGAAATCCCCAAAATTTTGAATAAGATGTGTTTCGGATCCGGGTGCATTTTGTGTGAAGTGATCCAAAAATATGTTTTAAACAACGTTCACATTCTTTAAAAATTGATTAAAAGCGGTAAATTTTTTTAAACTACACTATAGGTTTAAACATGTTGTAAAATCATATATTAGGCCATTTATAATAGTATAAGCAACCATGATAGAACCACGGAATCCGGGGGTGCCTAACACCTTCCCCCGGGTCAATAAAATTCCTTAGTCAGAATTTCTGGTTCGCAGACTTCATTTGGAAAGTCAAAAATTTCCTCGAGTTGGGATTCAAGAAAAATCGGTGACTTGAGATACCAAAAGGCAAACCTATCCCAAGTGACGACTCTAAAAATAAATAAATAATCTCAATTCGAATAATGCCACTTAAATTTGAAAAACTCCCTTATACATTACCCTTTGGGGTGGTGTGTGGAAAAGGACGTGTGACAGTTTGAACAAATCCAAAATCATATTATTTTTAGATTTTTGGTTTTAACTTTTTATTTTTATAATTTTCCGATTTCGTATTGGAATTGGATTTGGTACTTTGAATTTTTGAATATCCAAAAATTCAAATTTTTTATGCTTTATATTTAGCCCTACTCCGGGCAGTACTCACACCCCAAATACATTGCGGACTTAGATTATAGTGCAATGTGGAAGAGCCAACCATCGAATGTCTAAGATTAGAGGGAACTCAAGGTCCCAAGGCAAGGCTCATAGGAGGGGGCAGAACTTAGAGTCTAAGAGCAAGTGTAAGTGCATAGAGGGGGAATTAGGAAAAGATATGGTAAGATGGTGGTCATGCCCAACAATTAGGAGTCCTGGCACACCCCCTGACCATCCTATTAGCCAATGTTGGGAGTTAGGACCCATTAAGGATCAGGTTCAGACCTGGGCAGCAATATGGATATTGTCAAGCCATGAGCCTTAACTCACGCACATAGAAGGGAGTGGGTATATGGGGAATTCACAACAAACAGCAGATGCAAAAAGAAAGCAGCATATTCATTACAGAACATGAACAACAAAATATATAGGAGTATAGCAACTGTAAAGTAAACATACAGGGAAGAAGCTGAAATCAAAATTGAGGCATACCAGTTTCAGGGAAACAAATAAGTGAAAGCCGAAGTCTTGTAAGCCAAATTGCAAGCAAAGAGTACAAAAGATCTCAGAAGACAGTAGAGTATTGAAAGAATATTATAGTTGAGAGTGTGTGAATATTGAATTTGAAGTGTTCAATAATCGATGTCAAAGTATAGAAGGGTCATGCCCTTTTTATAGTGCAACAAGCAAGTAAGAAAAGGTAAGGAAATAACATTAAAATCAATCTCCATTTAATTAAGGGACTCTGATTTCCAACGGGTAAAGACAATTAAGGAAAGAATTAATCAGAATATTTTCTCAAGCAGTACAATAAGGGTAAATACATAGAAGTTATTTAAGGAAAAAGTCCAGTGGTACTTGGTTTGTGAAAGAATAAGGAAAGGGAATTAATCAAACAGCTAGTAAAATCAAAGTTACAAGCTTTTACTTGAATAAACCATTAAACCCCATTAAAGGAATTCAGAATCAATTAGTAGTTGGCAAACCCCCTTTGAAAGAAGAATTTCTCATATATAAAGCAGACAAATCAAACAAAAGGGGTCGTCATGTTATTTAGAAAAGAGTCTAATATTGAAAGGTTCAGAATCATAAGCAAATGGATACAAGTTCAATTTGTAGACTCAAAGTAATTCTGAAAGTCTAGGGTTCCAATGCAGAACCTTAATCCAAACACCAAATGAAACTTGCCAAATAAAAACCCCCAAATCCTATGGTTTCAAATCGAATCAGACATAGAGATGACAAGGCAATTGAAACAGACTTCAAAGGTATGTTTCAGAGTCTCATAAGAAACAAAACAAATATGATAGCAGGTTTGAAACAACAAAGACAAAAAGCTTATTTAAGAGCATAAAAGAGTATGTTTTAGAAAAGTCAAATCTTAAGCAAGTGGTGTAAACTTAAGCCACAATAGATGAAATATTCTTAGCAAGAACACAAACAGACTCCAGTAGAGCAAATAAAATGAAAGAACTCAACAGAAAACACATATAGTAGAATAATACTGGAAAGTATAACGAAGAGCATGTAGGAAAATATAGTAAATATTAACATACAAATATAGTTTTAGAGGTACAGTAGAATACAAAGCAACATGAGTATCTTGTATAGTAAAAAATGAAAAGCAAAAGAACAACACACGCGTAGTAGAATGGAAACACATGAGCATGATATAGACAAACACATATGAAGAAAAGAAGAAGCAGAATCAGAAAAGATATTTTTGAAAAACCTTTCAGAAACCCTAAATAGACGACAAGTGATTTTGAAAAGGAAAGTTTGGGGAAAATACTTTAAATGTCCAGTAGAAGCACAAATACATCACATATCTAGGAAAACAAACAAAGAAAGAACCTCAAATAGATTAGGGTTCGAAAGAGACCCTAGAAATGAGAAAGGCTTGGAAAAGTCAGATCCTATGTCAAAGAGGTTAGGACTCGGGCTTCTCGTGCTTGAATATGCCGGAGCATGGCCGGAGAAGTCATGGAACCAAAGATCTAAGAAGATCTGAAAGAGAACCATTGAACTTCAAAACCTTGAACACCCAAGGTATAATAGTGGAGAGGGGTGAGTATAGACCATCCATGGCCTGAGAAGCCATGGATTCCGGTGAAAGCACAGTTAGAAAAGGTAGGAGGAGGCTAGGGTTCTGAAGAACCTTGAGAGAGAATTGGGAGAAAGAGCATTCAAGGGCGGCTGAGAGATGGAAAATAGTTGGGGTTTGGGGTAGTTCGGGGTTTAAAATGGTAGGGAAATAGTGACCGTTGATCTGGGAGATCAACGGTTGAGATTAGAGAGGGTAGGAGGGAAACGGGTCTGGGTCGGTTCTAACAAAGTTTGGGTTGGGACAAATTAAAAAATGGGCCAATCTGGTTGGGTTAGGATTGGTCAGTTAAGGGTTAAGATTGAAATGTAAAAGAGGTTTTAATTGAAATAAAAAGAGGCTAAATGTTAAATAGCTAGTTTTTCTCTTTTATTTTATAAAAATAGTAAAAATAATTTTAAAAGCAAAGTAAAAGTACTAAACCAATTAATAATATATAAATATTAATTTAAAAATTTTGAAACCAAATTTATAATTATAGAAATACTATTAATCTTAAAATAGGCTAAAATTGCAAGTGTGTGCAATTTAGCTTTAAAATATCAGATAAATTTGTAAAAATATACACAAATTACCTTAAATATATTTTGGTATAAATATGAGAATAAAAATAAATTATTCACCCAAATTGATAGTTTTGGGAATAACTACTGATTTTTGTACTACTAAAAATGGATAATTAATTAATTTTAAAAATCTTTAAAAATTAAAAAATACCAAAATACTTGGGCATGCTTATATATGCATATACATGTTATTTTGAAAGTATTTTGTGTGTAAAAAATACATAGGAAAAATTTGGGTATCAACAGCTGCCCTCTTTACCCGGGAAGGATGAAAGAGTTGTCAGCTAAAGATATGATGGCCAATTTTGACCGAACGGAAATGGTTTGAAGTGATCGAACGTCTCTGGTTCCTGGGCTACCTACATATCCCTAGTCTTACAGGAATCAGGCCGTATATAGTTCGTGATTCGTTGGCGGAATGTGCCGATAGAGATTTTTGAAAATCGGGCGCGATATTCCGATTGGGAAGGACGGTCAAATTCTAGTGGACTGCGGGAACTGGAGCGGGGTTGCTCCTACTGAGCGGGGTCTCTCCTGAGATGGTCGCTGCTAGCCGGTTTACCTGCAAATAAGCAACGTGAACATATATTGTGCATAAATTTAAACGTGATGCAAGTTCCCGTTGGACCATGAATGTTGTCTTTGGACGATTAGGATGACGTCCTCGGACCATGATGTCTTGGGCCATGAAGCATATAATAAAAGGTTCGCAAGCTATGAAATAATATTCTCGGGCTATGAGAATGATACCTCCGAACTATGATACCCTTGAATAATGATATGCAAAAGATAAAATGGGGTCCTCAGGATATAGTATGGCGTTCTTGGGCTATGAATATGGTCTCCGAACAATGACGCCTTTGGATGATTTGGCGATCTTTCAGCCCATGAAATGCATAAGGTGGTGATCTTTCAGCCGATGCAAGACGTAAATAAAAGGTGGTAGTATTTCAGTCGTGTAAGAAATGTAAATAAAATGGCGATCTTTTAGTGGATGCAGTATTTAAACGAATGGGAGATATTTCAGTCGTGTAAGAAATGTAAATAAAATGGCGATCTTTCAGCTGATGCAGGATTTAAACGACGTGGCGATATTTCAGCGGTGCGAGAAATGTAAATAAAATGGTGATCTTTTAACCCATGGAAGATTTAAACAAAGTGCCGATATTTCAGTCATGCAAGAAAATGTAAATAAAATGGCGATCTTCCAGTTGATACAGGATTTAAACAAAGTGACGATATATCAGCCGTGCAAGAAATGTAAATAAAATGGCGATCTTTCAGCCTATGCAGGATTTAAATAAAGTGGCGATATTTCAGTCGTACAAGAAATGTAAATAAAATGGCGATCTTTCAGCCGATGCAAGATTTAAACGAAATGGCGATATTTCAGCCGTGCAAGAAATGTAAATAAAATAGCGATCTTTCAGCCGATGAGATGGAGGTAGAGCTTAACCTCGGAAGGCAGATAGGTAGCCTTATGTAATACAAAAAATGCAGATAGAGGTAGAGTTTAACCTCGGAAAGCAGAAAGGTAGCCTTATGCAATGCAAAAAAAAAATACAAATGAAGGAGAGCTTAACCTCGGAAGGCAAAAAGGTAGCCTTATGCAATGCAGAAATACAGATGGAGACAGAGCTTAGTCACGGAAGGCAGAAGATAGCCTTATGCTAATACAGAAAAATATAGATGGAGGTAGAGCTTAACCTTTTGATGGAATAATCTTATAGGTTTATGGTCCATGCACCTTGACTATGATCATTTAGTGGCTCAAGACAAGTAGAAAATCCAAATTTTAAGGCTTCAAACACTCATATATGGTTATCTACACCAACTGTCCTCAAACATTCAAAAGAAAATACAAGAATTTAAAAATTAGATAGTATTTTCTTCACTCTGAAAAGGGAAGATGGTACAATCTATTTGATATTTAGAAAAAAATGTGATCAAAGATACAAAAAAGATCCTTAATAATAAACTGAAAACAAAAATAAGAAAATATCTGTCTACATATATAACTCAAATGTAAGAGAAGAAACCATTTATCTTGAACAATTATGTATAAGCCATAATTAGAGAAAGGATGACTTAGGAAAATATAAAAATACAAGAGAATACACAGATTAGTGTCAGTCAAGTGCAGGCATTGGAAGAACATTGGAACTATTTGTTTTCCACTATATGATTGCACAAATGAATTTGATGTTATATGTAATATTTGATTTTCCTTTCAAGGATGTGTAGTGCACTTGCATCTCTTTATTATGTAGCTCAATATCTTTTTCTCTATAACACAATATTAATTTTACCGTTCTTATCTATTAGTGTTTCATGTATTTCACCAAGTTCTAGTGAGTATCAATTATAGGGTATTATTAATGTAGTTTCATATGGTCAAACTTGGATGTTCTGATCTGGTTATTTTGACATAGAGAATTTTTATAGAAGTGATCTCATTTGTGAAACTGGATTGCACTTGGTTCTACCAGTCATAATTTTATTTTTAATTCTGCATCACCATTTGATTTTCGTATGTAGGGGAAGTTGAGGGAAATAAAAGTTGCAACATTATATCAAGAATTGAAGAGGCACGTTGAGGGAAATAAAAGCAACGACATTACATCTTCCTTGGCTCAGTAGAATGCACTTTGCTGTAGCAGTAAAATCTAGAAGCGTGTGAATTCAGGGACCAATAAAAAACTATCATTGCAAATACCATACTGAGATTGAACTTAATCTTGTAAGAAAGATCAATGGAGTTTTAGTAATCAAAGATATCATAACCACTTTTAACAATCTTCAAAGTATATGATAGGGTGAAACTGTAATAGTTATAGCGTGAAAGGCATGCATGCCTATGGCATACTACCTTCTGTCATTCGGATCATGTTCTTTTTAAGTTTTATTTTATATTAATTTGTTGATTTATTTATTTTACTTTGGTGAAAGTCATCCACCAAATTAGTTGAATGCTCAATTGCAGTATAGGTAAGAATCAATTGAAAGTACCTCTTAGAATTATTCCGTGCTGGCACGGGATATTTCACCTAGTAGTAAAAATAAATACTGAGCAGAGATGTCGACGGTGAGCTGCTTCTGCGCTCTTCTATATAGTAGAATATCACCTTTTAACGCCTCTTTAGTCTTCTCTAATATTGTGCTCGTAGAGTCACTAAGTTTTATATATTTTTACGATTATTGAATATAAATAATTTCTACCGCAAGTTAAAAGTGATATTTGCTCTTAATTTTACTGTAAAAACTGGAAAAATTAGATACATATGATGCTTATTTTTTTTGTCTGAAGTGCTTGTGAGCACGACGATATCATACTAACAACAATGAATCCCTTGCTGGAAAACTGCATACTTCGAATCAAATAAGCTAGCATCACTTGTAGAAGCCGAAATGAGAAAAGAATTCAAATTTTCCAATATAATAATAATTTAGTAATGAGTTAATACCCTAAAATTTCCTTAGACTAATTGTTTTTGTCATTTTTCTACTTAAACTATCAAGTGTCCTTAAAATCTCCGTGAATTATATTGTCTTTCATATTAAAAACTCCTCATTGTATTTTTCGAGGTGCGTGTAGTACACTCTCCTAATTATTTAAAAAACGTGACATGTAGCACTACACGTGGCTATTCAACTCAGCTTATAACCTGCCTAAACTTTCACCATTTTGTTAGTTACCTATTTAAACTATCTGGTGTCCCAAAACTTCTGAACTATATTCCCCTATATATTAAAACTTCGTGTTGCGTCTGTCTAACTATATTAACTTATGATTTTTAAAGAGTTTTTTATACAGTTTACTCATGATGTATTACTCTGGAATGATTGATTAATTTTATGAGTTTTAGCCAAAATAATATTTTATGAATTGTGTTAATTTTTAGTTTAATTATGATTGTGCTTTATGCTAAACTCCAATTGAATAAGTCATTTATATTCACTTTGTAGCACAGAAAAATATAAATAATGGCATATAATGTTTCTTAAAAATCATCTTATATTATATAAAAAAAGATTATACAAAACTAAAATTTCGCAAACAAAAATCAATTGGCCAACATAAAATTATTTTCTCTAATTCCAGATTACATAATGAAGGTTCAAGATATTCAACTTTATTCTCTAGAAGGTGTTGAGTTTAATAAGAATATTTAAATTGATATTCTTTCAACGATATGTGTAAGAATGAAAGAAGACTAAAATAAAAAAGAGAATAAATCATTTCAGAGGATACAAGAGATGGAGAAATTTTTCTAGAGGAAACTCATATAGCGAACTGAAGAAAAAAGGTTAAAAAATAAAGAAGAAGGTGAAAAATAAAGAAAAAATGTAAAAAAGTGGAAAAATGGTTTAAAATGAGGAAACTGTTATGAAATAATATAAAGACAAGAACAATAATGCAAGAATAAGAACAATATAGAGAGAGAATAGGGAGAGAGAGAAGTATTCTTATTAATACTTGGGGTGATTTACAATGGGGTAAGACCCCTCTATTTATAGGAAGAGGAATGACTTAGCTTCAAGCTAAAACTCTTAGACATTCACTCTAAATAGACTTCTATTTTATAACACTCCCCCTTGAATGTCTATTCAATAATGTGCCTCATAAAACCTTAAAACCAAAACCCATTGGGAAAAATTAAAGAAAGAAAAAAGAGTACACATGTTTGAATATGCGCCTATTGGTTGCCTCGTTAAAAACCTTGCAAGGAAAACCCTGTGGGACAAAACCTTGTAAGGGAAAAAGAGTGCAACGCGCATTAACTCCCCCTAATGAGTACATCAATTTATATCCTTGAGCATTTGCATTCCAATCTTGTGCATCATCTTCCAAACGATCTTTGATAGACGTTTGACAAATCAACCATATTGACTTGAATAAATATTCCGCACCTTGAAATCATCATTCTTGATAGATATGAACATCTTCATATAATGTCGTGGAATAACTCTTCAATATCTTCATAGATGCATTCTCAATGCCATCATGCTTATAGTTATAGCAAGATACATATGTACACAAATTGTACTAAGGATGTGGTACTTCAGGACCAAGAATTGCATATGCTTCAAGCAACTTAAATCTTTCAAGTTAAGTCATATAAGCCATATAATAGACTTTAGATGCATATCAAGTTTTCCATGTCATGCTAGACAAATAAGATATCGAAAACTGACTATACATACCTTTGACTTTATACTTTCAAGTATTTGAACTATAGGTTCAAAACTACATGTCTTTCATATGGAATCAATTCTTCTTGAATTGTATCTCTTCCATTTAGTTACTTTCTTTGGGTCAGCAAATGCGTATAGCATGTTTTGCAATATGTTGCAATTGAATTATCCCTTTTATGAACTTCAGGTTCATATCATGATACTTGGGGATATACATATACAAATGATAATTCATCCCATGTAACCTTTTCTCAAGTGTTTATCATATCTCCCCCTCATGTTAGTAAAGCTAACTTGTTTCCTCAACTTTGGGAAATCATCTTTGTGCATTATTACGGCACATTAATAATAAGATGAAATTATTTGGTTCCTGACCCTGAACCACTTGTGAGGGGAGAATATACTCTCGTATACAACTTATATCAAACTGATATATATAACTTTGTTCTCATAAGAAACAATTTAGCTATTAAGTGGAGACACTCAATAATTATCTTGCTAAACCAACTATGATATAAACCAACTTATCAAGATGAACTATCTTGAATAGAAAATCTGGAAATTATGCTCGAAGTTATATTACTGAGCAATTTACCTCGCAAGCACCGGCCAGGCTGCGGGTTAATAACAATTGCGCATGTAACCATATCATAGATGCATCATATGTGGTATACATGGCAGATGAATGGGCCCATATTCACCTTTGATATTTCCAGAATTTATGGGCTTCAACCCGAACTCTTTAGTTGGTCAGTTCATTAATGAGAACAAGTGATACAAGAGAATTCGTAAAGAACTTTCTAGTTCTTTAATATTCACCTATGTGAATTTGCACATCATACTTAAAATGAGATGGCTAACACGAATGCCAACTGAATAAATTATCAATATTGGTAAACTTCAAATTTACACCATGACATGCGCACTTAATAAACTTCAGGTTTATTATGACATGGGTTTTTATACCAATAGATATCCACTTTATTGTGGCATTCTTTCTTTTGTGTAGTACAAACTGGAGAACAAAGCGGGTAGCTTTTCATATACAAATTACCCCGCTACAAGTTGTAGTAATAGGAGATATCAAAGCCTTCCTTTATTTATAGTCTCAATATAATCAATCGCTTTCGCGTGTACTTTGGAAACTGAATAAGTTTCTTTGAGACTTACTACAACACAATACTCAATTGTGTTTCTCCAACATAGTAATAATTGGCTCTTCTAGAGCTCTCAATTAATTTTGTACTACCACAGATTCATCAACATCCATGTGGTGAATATCTTTCTTAAAGAGAAAGTTATGCCATTATGGTCATGTCAAACTTATATGCAAGACACGTTTCTTGCATTATCGTTGTCCTTTAATAGTCATATTTCCAAAATACTTTGGCGTACAATAGGTACGTGACCAACGATCATTCATGCCATATATCATCTCAAACCTCCTTCTAGGGGTGAGTGTGGTATCATCTCAAACCTCCATCTAGGGGCGAGTGTGGTATATTTAATACCAATTTCATGTTCATATTCTTCCGATAATGAATATGTATTCGTGAATCAAATGTTGTCACATTCACTTCGAGGATATGTGATTTTGTTATCCTTTTCAAATCTATAAATGCGTCAGGCATTTGATTTGCTATTCTTTGCAAATGGATAATCTTTTGTGCCTCTTTCACAAATAGAGGTATGTGGATCAAGATGAGATAATGATGCATTTTTCCACAAAATTTCCCGTTTGGTTTCACCAACTTCTCCCCCTAATTTTGGGAAAAGTGTCTCATCAAATTGACAGTCTGCAAATCGTGCAGTGAACAAATCTCCTGTCAATATTTCGAGGTAGCGAATAATGGAGGGCGATTCAACCTCAACATATATTCCTAACCTTCTTTGCAGACCCATTTTGGTGCGGGATGGCGGTGCTAAAGGCACATATACTGCGCATCCAAAAATTCTTAAATGGGATATATTGGGTCCATGACCCAAAACCAATTGCAACGGGGAATATTTGTGTCAATTCGTCAGTCAGAGACGAACTAGCATTGCTGTATGCAAAATGGCGTGAACCCAAACCAAAGTGGGCAGCCGACAAACTAAAATGCTGCATGCAAAATGGCGTGAACCCAAACCAAAGTGGGCAGCCGACAAGCTAGCATTGCTGCATGCAAAATGGCGTGAACCCAAACCGAAATGGGCAGCCTCGTTTTCATGAAGAATTCAAGATTATTCTCATCTATTGTCTCAATATGATATCCATTTTGAATGATATCTTTAAAACTCAACAAGTTCCTTTTTGACTTGGAGGAGAACATTGCATTCTCTAAAATGAACGTCATGCCTTTGGGCAGAGTTACAGTTGCTCTTCCGGAGCCTTCAATCAATTTAATTCCCATGGTTTGATATACAAAAGAAATACACGAACATAAGAATGAACAAGTTCAATTCGTTTGTGTCACATAATATTTTCAAAATCTGCTGATGTCAGTTGACTAAAATAAATCAGATAGTCGATTATATGTTTTCCATAATCGATTACGATGCAGTTTGAAAATTTTAGTTTAAGCATTTTCATAAAACAATCGATTGTTAAACACACACAATCGATTATTTGCTATTTTTGAAAAACTTCAGATCAGTCTTAAGACAATCGATTGTTAGACATAGACAATCGATTGTTGGCTATTTTGAAAAATTCGACCTCACTGTTTCAAGACAATCGATTGTTAGATATAGACAATCGATTGTGGATGATTTTTGAAAAATTCCAGAACTGTTTTAAGGACAATCGATTGTTAATCATAGACAATGGATTGTTGACTGTTTATAAAATTCCAGATCACAGTTTTAAAGACAATCGATTGTTGATCATAGACAATCGATTGTTGACTGTTTTTGTAAAATTCCAGATCACTGTTTTAAAGACAATCGATTGTTGATCATAGACAATCGATTGTTGACTATTTTTGTAAAATTCCAGATCACACTGTTTTAAGGACAATCGATTGTTGATCATTGACAATCGATTGTTTTGCAGTTTTTATGCGAAATATGAGATAACCGACTAGTTTTTCAGGTTAGTCGATTACCTCTACTGGAAAGTAAAAATATTATTGATATTTGAGCATATTGATACATTCTAAAGAACTAATACTAACATTATATCATGAACTAACTAATACGAGCTAATATTAATGGCTATTAGTTTATTCATTCACTAATACAAACAACTAAAATAAAATCAAATAGCTCTATCTTCTTTCATCACGGATCCATCACCGATTAGGTGGTCTATCTTCCCCTCGGGTTGCTCAAAGAAGTCTGCCACATCCAAGTGGGTGATGTCAAAGTTGTCGTCAGAGACAAAATTCGTTTCAGGGCGTTTACTCTTTCGAGATGCTTGATAAAGGTCAACCAAAAGCCATGGTATACGGCAAGCCTTTGACCAGTGCCCGTTTTCACCGCAACGATAATATATAGTTTATAAACTATTTGCTTTTGGGTTCTTATCGTATCGTGCTTGTGGCAGAGTGACCAACTTCAGGTTGTCATATCTCTTCTTTAAGCCATTCCACAAGATAGGTGGATCCTTGACGGTGAGATATTCAATCTTCAAACCTTCATCAAGGTGATGGCGCAAGAAAATCAAGGCCTTCGCACATTCTTGGGTGGATGCTTTTTCTCTCTCTTTGATGGTGTCTCCGAGACCCATAGCATCTAAGTGGATTTCAGCATCCAACACCCATGTCATATAGTTCTTGCCCGAAATTTCAAGGGCAATGTACTTTCTTTTCATAATGTCAGACATAAAACAAATTTACATCAAGAGCGTGTTCATACTTACGGGCTCTATTACAATTATCACATTCACTTTAGGGAATGGATCATAATTATGTGCTTTACATAATCTCATGTCAAATATTACTTTCATAAAGTGAAAGATTATTTTGAGAATCCTTATTGTTCTCATTACCACAATAATGACGATTATAACTTCGTCTATTGCCATGTCCACATCCATTGATACCTTTACGGTAATTAGTCTTCTTTCAGACTTATCACATACTGCTACCACATTCTCTAAAGGTAATGGAGCAAATTCAATTGGACGGAATTTCAATTATTTGCCCACAATCATACATGAATTTAATCATGGCAGGACATAGAGATTTTACCACTTCATGTGGTTACAATTCTTACAAACTCCATTAGAGTTATAATCAAACTTTGTTGTCTATGTTTGTATATAAAATTAGATTATAGAATTCCAAGAATTTGAAAGGGAAAAATAAGTTACTTACCTTTAAGGTATACCAATTATATTTTCAATGTTTTCTTCCTTTTCTCTTTGTTTTTCGTTTCTTTTCGTCCCTTTTTTCGTTTCTTTTCCTTCTTTCTTCATTCTTTCTTTGAAGCAAAACCTTGCACAAACAAAAGTTAAGACAATCGAAAATTAAATTAGGAAGAGGGAAATACCTTAGATTTCTCGAGAATGGTTCTTGAGACGGTAGAGTCTCGTGCTGATAACGTGTTATGAAATAATATAAAGACAAGAACAATAATGCAAGAATAAGAACAATATAGAGAGAGAATAGGGAGAGAGAGAAGTATTCTTATTAATACTTGGGGTGATTTACAATGGGGTAAGACCCCTCTATTTATAGGAAGAGGAATGACTTAGCTTCAAGCTAAAACTCTTAGACATTCACTCTAAATAGACTTCTATTTTATAACAGAAACTCAGATTTGTGGCTGACTAATATTGCTCATGAAATTAATGGAATCTGTCTGAAATGAAGAAATCTTAAGGTCTAATTAAGGCATTCAATAACTATTTTTTTAATTTTATAACTCAAATGGAGTACCTTTTTTTAATAGTAATATCTATGTTTATTTTTAAATTTTAATATTCATTAATTAAAGGTATGCGTGCAACGTACATGCCCATGCCCAGAAACTAGTATCTAAATTACAGGGATAACACCATCTTTTGCAACGAACAAGATTAAAAGAAAGAATTCACAAATAATAATAATAAGAGAATAGAGGAAGAAGATAAATTTCCATCCTCTTAAGTCGAAAGAAAAGAGCCTTTGCCCGATCACTCTGTTTGTTGGTATGGGGGTAAGCCAGTGACTCATATATGTTGTGGAATTTCTTAGATATTTCAACTTGAAGCTTATACTCCCTTTTGCTTTTAGTAAAGCATGGTGTGAAAGACCTAGTATTCTACAAACTACAGCATAGTACTCCCTTTACCATTTCTCTAAGGTCAGAAGGTTCCTCTCCACACGTAGAAGATGTCTCACAGATTTCTATATTCTTTTATCCCTTATTCAGCTCTAAAATTCACTACCGCAACTCCTTTTACAGAGTGGCAACGGCACAACGCGGACACAAATTTGATAATCAAAATCAGTACTATAATATTTAAAAAAACACTCAAATTGTTTAACAATACGAAAAATGTACATAATCGATAGTCAAAATCAGTACAAGAGCAATAGTATAATATAAAGAAAATGATTATTAAATGGTTATTTGATTTCTCCCCAAAATTGGTGCAAAAGTGATTTTTTTTCATAGGTTTGATTATTAAATTTAGCATGTATATTTGACTAGATTTTAAATCAATTCTATAATTTTTTGAAGGTGTGATATCCTTTGTTATATAATTCCCAGATATGTTATTTAAAATATTTTGTTGTTGATGAAATGTTAGATTGTTGTATAAAAATATAAAATATTAGACAAATAAATACAAAATATAAGTGAATTAAAGAAACAACAAACAATTTAAGTATGCAATAGATCTTACCATATTAAATAACTTCATGCAACATGAATAAAATATAGTGCATGTACTAGTAACTACCATGTGATACATATTCTAATTATATTTATATACTTTTAGATTACATCTAAACAATTATCGTACAAGCTTAAATTCTAATATTTAAGAAACGAGAAGAATTTATGAGACTATAAGACAAAAGAGAAACAATATAATCAAAGAAGAGGCATTCATGTTAGGATTATGATTCCTACTAAAGACAACAACCTTCATATTGAATAATCCGGAATTACAACTACATGAGCGGAAGCTAACCTGAATCCATATGTGTGGAATTTTATGAACCACCTTTGATAATTGTCCTTGATTCCTTTTGAACCTCTTGATCCTTTCTTCAAGTTTCTTGAAGTTTGTATGTTACCACAAGAATGAATCCACAAGATTTAACAATATGAGAATTGTTACACAATAACAATAATATGACAATGATCAAATTTGGCTTATGGTTTTCCACCCCATTTGCAAGACAATGGACAATATGGTTCTTGATTCAATGGGAAGAAGAAGAACTTGTCTTGCTAAAGAATGGGAACCATAACCCCACTTTATAACTCTAGGAGTTACATAACCCAAGAGACAAGAGTTACAAGACAAAAGTTATGTCTTGAGTTATGTCTTGCAAGAGTTACAAAACTCAAGAGTCACAAGCATTCATGTAACCATAGTTACATTTGTAACCTTAGTTAGCCCATCATAAACTAAGGTTACCCTTTTGGGTATCTACACATTAGTCCTACACTTTAGTATGACAACACATTGGCCCCCTTAACATAATGTCCATAAGACCACATAATTAGGCCAAACCAAAAGATAGCACATAACATATAATTATCCATATATTGTTCATATGTGTGTAGATATAAGTCCATATATCTAGATATAAATCCATATATCTTACAATCTCCCACTTGGACGAGATATACATACATATGTACAAACCTTAATATTATATGTTACAAACCTTAGGTGCACAAAATTGCTATCACAATAATATTGTCATGAACAATCCGGTCCATCAATCATACCAACATAGGAACTAAGTGCTCGTCGTTACTCATTCGTAACTAGAACCAATCATAGATCACGTATATCAATATAACCAACGACATGGATCAAGTGTAGGTATGTAGCATGGAAATAACATAAAGTGTGGTCAATAGAATGTCTATTTCCAACTGGTTCTCTTTATTGAGATCAAACATGAACTGTAAGAGTACAAAAACTTTAAAACTGAATATCTGCAGATATAACTGAATTACTGAATTTCTGAATATAATGAACAATTACATAAATGTGCAATACAAACTCCCACTAAAATACATAATCCTTATCTGATTTGACACCCATACAAGCAATATGCTCATGAAATACTTTTGGTGCCAATCCCTTAGTTAGCGGATCCATTTTGTACTCAATGCACAATTGTCCATTTTGTACTCTTTCTTTAACAACCCGAAATTTGACGTCCATATGTTTTGCTTTCGTCAAACTACTGTTGTTATTAGCATAAAGGACTGCTGATCGGTTGTCACATAATAGCCTAAGAGGCTTCTGAATAGTATCAACAATACGCAGTCCACCAACAAAATTCCGCAGCCATAATGCCTCATTGGATGCTTCATAACATGCCATAAACTCCGCTTCCATGGTGGAAGTGGCTGTAAGAGTTTGCTTAATGCTTCTCCAAGAGATAGCACCACCCGCAAGCATGTAAATATAGCCTGAAGTAGACTTCAAACTATCCTGACATCCAGCAAAATCGGAATCGGTATACCCAATGATCTCAAGCTGGTCCGATTTCCGGTATGTAAGCATGTAATCCTTTGTTCTCTGTAAGTACCTCATGACCCGTTTGGCTGCCTTCCAATGGTCCATTCCCGGATTGCTTAGATATCTGCCTAACATCCCAATAATGTATGCTATATCAGGTCGTGTACATACCTGAGCATACATCAGACTACCTACCGCCGAAGCATAAGGTGTCTTCTTCATTTCCGAAATTTCATAAGAATTGTTTGGGCACTGTTTGAGACTAAATTTGTCTCCCTTAGCAACAGGGGTGTCGCCTGGTTTACAATCCTGCATGCCAAATCTTTTCAGAACCTTATCAATATAGCCCTTTTGTGACAGACCGAGAACGCCTTTGGAGCGATCTCTTAGAATCTGAATTCCTAATACAAAAGAAGCTTCACCAAGATCTTTCATTTCAAATTTCTTTGAAAGAAATTTCTTAGTTTCAAGTAATAATGCTATATCGTTACAGGCAAGCAGTATGTCATCGACATATAAAACCAGAAAAATATACTTGCTCCCACTGAACTTATGGTATATACAGTCATCAGCAATATTCGGTTCAAAACCAAAAGATGTAATGACTGCATGAAACTTATAATACCATTGACGAGAAGCTTGCTTGAGCCCATAGATGGATTTCTTTAATTTGCAAACCTTCTTCTCTGATTCATCCGAAACAAAGTTTTCAGGTTGCACCATATAAATTGTTTCCTCAATGTCACCATTGAGAAAAGCAGTCTTAACATCCATTTGATGAAGCTCAAGATCAAAATGTGCTACTAATGCCATTATAGTCCTGAAAGAGTCTTTCGATGAAACTGGAGAGAAAGTCTCTTTATAATCAATGCCTTCTTTCTGAGTGTAGCCTTTTGCGACAAGACGAGCTTTGTACTTAATAACATTGCCCCCTGAATCCCTTTTGGTTTTAAAAATCCATTTACAACCAATAGGTTTCGTACCTTCGGGCAACGTAACAAGCTCCCAAACGTCATTATCGCTCATAGACTTCATCTCATCACTCATGGCATCAATCCACTTTTGAGAGTTAGAACACTTAATGGCTTGACGGAAGTTGATTGGATCATCTTCCTCAAGTCCAATATCACTTTCTTGTTCTTGGAGAAATACATAATAATCATCCGAAATTGCATTTCTCCTCTCTCTAGTGGATCTCCTTAATGGCATTTCAGTTACTTGAGGTTGTTGAGTTTGATTTTCATTAGTTATATCAGGTTCCTGATGGGGGAGATTTTCGAGATTGTCTTGAACCGGAGTTGTGTGATCCGAGTCAGTAAGACCAAGATCAACAATTTGAGGGAAAGACACATGTTCTTCCTCAAAGACAAAATCTCTAACAACTTTATCTCCCCACCCCCCAAACTCAATATCCTCAAAGAACCTAGCATTTCCCGTCTCAAAAATAGTTCGTGATGTGGGATCATAAAACTTAAAACCCCTGGATTTTTCAGAGTATCCAACAAAATAGCTACTAACCGTCTTAGCGTCCAGTTTCTTTTCATTCGGCCTATAAGGCCTTGCCTCAGCTGGACAACCCCAAATGTGTAAATGCCGAATACTGGGTTTATGCCCAGTCCAAAGTTCATAAGGGGTTTTGATTGTAGCTTTAGTTGGAACTCTATTTAGAATATAAGTTGCAGTTTTTAATGCTTCACCCCAGAGTGAGTCTGGCAAAGAAGTACGAGAAATCATACTTCTTACCATATCCTTAAGGGTCCTATTTCGTCTCTCAGCTACACCATTCATCGTAGGACTTCCTGGCATAGTATATTGAGGGACGATCCCACACTCATCTAGGAATTTAGCAAAAGGCCCTGGACGTTGTTCACCGAAACCATCATATCGACCATAGTATTCACCACCACGGTCAGATCTAACGGATTTAATTCTTTTGCTTAGTTGATTTTCAACTTCAGCCTTAAATGATTTGAACACGTCTATGGATTGGGACTTTTCGTGAATAAGATATAGGTACCCATAACGAGAGTAATCTTCTATGAATGTGATAAAGTATTGTTGACCATTCCGACAAGGAGTAGGAAATGGCCCGCAAATATCCGTATGTATCAATTCTAAGACGTCCGAAGCTCTCTTGGCACCTAATCTAGTCTTGTTTGTTTGTTTTCCCTTGATACACTCAATACAAATTTCCGAATTTGAGGTATCAAGAGAATCAAGAATTCCATCTGACACGAGTTTCTGAATTCTTTGAATGGATATGTGACCCAAACGTTTATGCCAGAGTGATATAGAATTCTCATTAGTTAATTTCCTTTTAGTACCACTTAAACTTGTATGCAAAGTTTCTTTATTTGAAGTTATTGTATCAACCAAATATAAGCTATCAAATGTTGATAAAACACCAGTACCAATAAGATTTGAACACTGAAAGAGACTAACTTTATTATCCCCAAATGTACATTTATAACCAGATATGTCCAATTGGGGAACCGAAATTAAGTTCCGTCTAAAAGACGGTACAATAAAAGTCTCATCCAAATCTAAATGAAAACCAGTTTTAAACAACAGCCTAAATTTGCCAATAGCTTCAACTGGCACCTTCTTGCCGTCACCCACATAGATGTATCTTTCACCATCATTTGGTTTTCGGCAGTTCAGGCAACCCTGCATTGATATACTTATATGAGTAGTAGCAGTAGAATCTACCCACCAAGTATCCTTAGGTACTGAAATTAAATTAACTTTAGAACAAACAAGAGAAAGAAGTGTACCTTTTTTCGCACGCCAGGCATGGTACTTGGTACAATCCTTCTTCGCATGATTAGTCCCTTTACAGAAGAAGCAACCTAATGCAGTGATTTCAACCTTAGGTTCCTTATGTTGCTTATTCTTGGGCTTTGCAACTGCAACTTCCTTACCCTTCCTCTTCTTAGTTTCCTTAGAAGAGGATGCCAAATGAGCACTTTCTGTCTTATCTAGCTTTATCCTTTCCTCTTCTTGCACACAGTGTGAAATGAGCTCGTTAAGAGACCATTTCTCCTTCAGGCAGTTATAACTGACCTTAAACTGATTAAAGTGTGCAGGAAGAGATATCAAAACAAAGTACACAAGCAGTTCCTCAGGTAAATCCAGCTTGAGTGACTTTAGTTTCGAAGCAAGATGAGACATTTCCATAATGTACTCCCTAATGTTTCCCTTGCCCTTATACCTCATGGAAACAAGTTTACTCAATAGTGTACTTGTTTCCGCCTTTTCGTTTTGAATAAAACGCTGTTCGAGGTTTTCAAGGAAAACTTTGGCATTGGGTTCATCATTCATAGTGCCCCTAAATGATTCTGGGATTGCACGCTTCATGATCATGAGACTCATGCGATTCGAGCGTTCCCACTTCTCCATCACCCTCCTGTCATCAGGAGAGGATGTATCCTCAAGAGGAGTAGGTTGCTCGGTCCGAAGTGCTAAGTCAAGATCCATGCAACCGAGAACGATCATGACGTTCTCTTTCCATTCCTTAAAGTTAGTGCCGTTAAGCACAGGGATGCTATTGATGTTGGCAGAGATCGTAGAAGCAGAAGAATTTACTGAAAATAGAACAAAAGGATTACTGAATACATGCTTACATAAACTTGAACTTTAACTTTATAGATTCAAAATTAGGCAATTCACATTACAAGATACCTAGCACAACATTGATCTTAGTCTTTGGACAGAAAAACAACTTGTAAGTGGTACTCTTGGTGTAGTGATCAAACATAGACAATAAACTCCTGTCAAATATTAAACCTTCATTTGGGCCGATTTAATATTCACATGGAAAACTAAATAATCGTCTCATATTTACCACCACAAGAATATTCGAATTCCTGCCAAATAACACCTTCCTTTGGGCCGGTGTTAAACGCATGGAAGACTAACATCCACAGTCATCTTATATTTTAAAATTAATCAATCTACACAATAGAGGTTACTTTGGCAACATAGTGCTTCAATTGAATAACTAAAATATTAGATGCTATAAACTTTAGTTCCTTAAGCCATTTTATGAATCTCAACTTAATGTGTTACATATTTTGATATGTAACACTTGAATATTAATCGTTGTTTACATGATAGGACAATTCTAAATATATTATAAGAATTGATGGACTTTAAAACAATTAATATTCACTGAAACTTAAGAGAGTTGAAGCGTTTTTAACCTTACTGGACCAACACAATCGATTGTCAAAACCAGACAATCGATTGTTTGATTTTCTGAAAAAGTTTTTAAGTTACTGGACCATCCACAATCGATTGTCAAAGCCAGACAATCGATTGTTTGGTTTTATGAAAAAAATTTTAAGTTACTGGACCATGACAATCGATTGTCAAAACCAGACAATCGATTGTTGTGGTTTTATGAAATTTTTCAGTTTCTGGACCATCACAATCGATTGTCTACATTAGATAATCGATTGTATGGTATAATTAAAAAACGTTTCAACTCACTGGACCAGAACAATCGATTGTCAGGCTTTAACAATCGATTGTCTGGTGTTCCAAATAACTGCCAGAATATTTAACGTCTCAGACAATCGATTGTTTAAGGCAACAATCTATTGTCTGACTGGCAGTGACCAAAAAATAATCTCCAGAATAAAACATGATTTTCAACATGGATTTTAAACATAAAAAACATGTTGTTAACCAACTAAAATCATGCTGAATCATACAATGTTTTAACATCAAATACATTAAAACATAACAATCATAAGATCATGCTATTTCATGGTAGAATTTTATAAACAAAATTCTAATTAAACTTAAACATGATTTCTAACATAACATAAACCTTATGATCATCCAAATTATCCAAAATGAAGGGTGGCTCTGATACCAATTGTTAGGATTATGATTCCTACTAAAGACAACAACCTTCATATTGAATAATCCGGAATTACAACTACATGAGCGGAAGCTAACCTGAATCCATATGTGTGGAATTTTATGAACCACCTTTGATAATTGTCCTTGATTCCTTTTGAACCTCTTGATCCTTTCTTCAAGTTTCTTGAAGTTTGTATGTTACCACAAGAATGAATCCACAAGATTTAACAATATGAGAATTGTTACACAATAACAATAATATGACAATGATCAAATTTGGCTTATGATTTTCCACCCCATTTGCAAGACAATGGACAATATGGTTCTTGATTCAATGGGAAGAAGAAGAACTTGTCTTGCTAAAGAATGGGAACCATAACCCCACTTTATAACTCTAGGAGTTACATAACCCAAGAGACAAGAGTTACAAGACAAAAGTTATGTCTTGAGTTATGTCTTGCAAGAGTTACAAAACTCAAGAGTCACAAGCATTCATGTAACCATAGTTACATTTGTAACCTTAGTTAGCCCATCATAAACTAAGGTTACCCTTTTGGATATCTACACATTAGTCCTACACTTTAGTATGACAACACATTGGCCCCCTTAACATAATGTCCATAAGACCACATAATTAGGCCAAACCAAAAGATAGCACATAACATATAATTATCCATATATTGTTCATATGTGTGTAGATATAAGTCCATATATCTAAATATAAATCCATATATCTTACAATTCAAACATGTATATTTGACAAGCTTTTAAAAGCAATTTTATGATTTTTCTAAGGCGTGATATCCTTTGTTATATAAGCATTAGATATATTATTTAAAATAATTTATTGTTGATGTTATGTTAGATTGTTATATGTATAAAAGTATAGAATATTAGACAAATAAAAATCAAATTTAGATGGATTAAAGAAAGAAGAGCAAACAGATTAACTATGTAATAGATCTTATCCATATTAATTAACTTCATGCAACATGAATAAATATGATAAATAATTAGAAATATTTTATGTTAATTTTTATTTAGTCAAAGTCAAAGTTGGCCCAATTTGCTTTGATTTAATAACATGGCGCAACTTGCAAATGGATCTTGTAAGATTCAAGAACTACCTATTTTTGCTTAAATCCAAATCTCATTTAGTAGTTAGTCATTCACTATTTTTTTCTACACTTCTCGTACCTATTCATTTCATTATTGAAATAAAATTATAATTGCTGTTTAATAATTTCATTATTGTTTTCTCACACTATTGCTTGGAATGGCCAATACTAAATAACATATTATAAAGAATTCATACATTTTAAATAGGTTATTTAGGTTTACCGATTCTTAATTTGTAGGAATTTTAAAACTAAATAGGGTATTTAGACTTATAAGAAAGATATTAACTAATTTAACTTAAGTTTTGAGTTCCCATTTTTAATATAGTATAAATAAATAGATATATTGAGTGTTGCGGGCACCACTACTGAATTTTATACATTACTAGATTATCCTCTCCTAATGTTTTCATGTATATTCTCAACCTCTAAATTTCATTATTATTCTTTTGTTTGTTTAAGAAAAAAAGTTTCATAATTGGGCTCTCCTCAAATTTTTATTCTTTCTTTTGTTAACGTGATATCCGAGTCAATTTTTGTTTACCTTAAATATTTTGTCAGAGAAAATAAAAAATAGTGAGATTTATATCTGGCTAGTGAAGAATAGCAACAATTTTAAAAATAATTGAAAATTTTAATTTTTTTTTATGTAAAGATAAAATCTGAATAAAAATACATTTTAAAATATAAAATATTTCAGCATAATGCATGTGATGGAATTTCATAAAGTGTTGGAGTTCCAACATAATATACGGAAAGTTTATATGTAGAAACTCATAATCTCATATTTTATGCTGGAACTTTTCGTGTGCTAAAGTTCTAACATAATATATTGGACGTTTATTCGTAAGAGCTCCATAATCTCGCATATTATACTAGAACTTTCTGTGTTTCAATAAAACAGTGACTATTTTTTAGGAATTTTACAAACACTGATTATTTTTTTAATCACTAATTTAAAAATTGGTCAACCCGTGTTATTTTCACTATTTCACCAAGTATCTAATACTTTCCGCCGACACAAATACCGGACAACGCTGTCTTCTCAAAATTTTATGTCTTAATGGCGCCTTGACCGTTTACCATTTGTCTTGGTCACAAAGCTCATCGGAGGTTGAATTTCTGGATTAACATTCCTTTCAAACGACTGGAATTGGGTCCAAAGCTGGAGCAACTATAATTGAACTTTTACAGTTTGTTTGGATGGTTGTTAGTATTGTATTGTATCGTATTATTAAATAAAATACAATATTTCTTTTGGGTTATTACTTAAATATTATTGTATTGTATCGTTAATTTCATCATTACATGACGACGAAATGTACCACTTTATGTAACGACCGATTTAGTGTGGCGCGTTATTACCTTATCTTTTTTTCTCAATCTCACCCTTCATTATTATTATTATATAATTTTATTTTGTCACTTACCCTACTTTTTAATATAATAATTTTACTCCTGTATCATAATTTTTCTTTATAATATTGCAAGTTTATTTTTCATATTGCAGTGTGTGATATCATGAAATGATGGCAAACAACACAATCTATCCAAATATTAAATTTATCAAATAATATAATACAATACAATACATTATGAACTGATACGTAACAACCATCCAAACAAGCTGTTATAGAAAAAAAAAGAAAATAAGTCGCAAAAACTTCTGTCTGCCTTTTGTCAAGACAAAAAATTATCATACTAAAAATAAATTGACCTTTAGACGTAAGAAAATTAAGGGCCAAGTGCACATATAGTCATTCTCAGGGATGTGATTTAGAACTTAGCCAGTATTTTCTTTTAATCCTGAAATTTTAAGCTAAAAATTTCAACTTCATAACAAATTTTTTGTCCTGAAAAATTCAACTAAAAAATTAAAATTCAAAATACACTAATTAATTCTTAAATAACAGTCCTTTAAAGTAATTATCTAATGTCATTTCTACAAAATTTTGTTATAATATGAGTCCATATTCCCGAGGTTTATCTTACAAATATCCCAAATAAGTTTTAGAAACGCATTATAAAAAGAAAAAAAAGTTGCTCAAACTGGTCTCCCTTTGCTATTATCACACTATAACATCTTTGAAAAATGCAACTATACAAACTAAGGAGTTTACTTTTAAAACCATGGAACTAACTAATCTCAAAAAAATTAAAGGCGAATCCAGAATTTTAACTTTATGGGTTATGGATTTTCGAATCACAACTGAATTCTAGATTTAATATTTATACATATTTCCTGAATTCAAACTATTACATATACTGTTTCAATAAAAACTACTGAATTTGACCGAACACATAGAACGACTTGTGCCTCCGGCCCCGAATAAAATGACACTTAATTATGGAAAACATGGTCCTTCAATTACTGGATGAGTTCTTGTGACCATAGCAATAGGCATTTTACTTCTACCAACAACAATAGTTTCCAAAAACTCACCTTCTTCTGCTTCTCTTTCCATTTCACATGTTTTCTTGGCTTTAAAAATTCCCAACACCATCTTTCCTACTGCAGCTAACAATGCCATCCCGAGTAGTCCGATAACAAATCCAATAACCAAAAAACCCCCATATCCTCCTCTTCTTCTTCATATGTAAAGGTAACACTATAGAGAAATGACCATGATTTCTTGTAAAACATAAGTTAGGAAATCTCATTTCACTAAAAGAAACTTTTCCATTTTCATCAAACATAACACACTTTGTTCTTTCCTTCATCTCTGTTAAATTCTTGAACTTGATCGATATAGGCTGTTCCATTGGTTTAAGATCAATCTTTGTAAGATTTGTTATAATACTAATATGAGATGGTGCATCATAAACCATGAAACCAATAACAGAAGTTAAAAGACTGTAACCTGATATATTGAAGTAATGAGAAGATAAATTTCCCAAGTCATTATACACAATGTGGATTCTTTTAACATAAGGTACTGGAATTGTTTTTGGAGGAATAGAAAACCCACTAAAGTTTGCACCTTTTTTCCACAATGTTCTGCTTCTTAATCGAACGAGTGAGAGTTTCATTCCTGCTAGATTTGAAGGAAGATTAGCATTGTATAAATCTCCAGTATGTTGATGAACTAAAGATTTGAAAGCATGTTCGTGAAGAATAACGTCTAATGATTCAGTAAGGTTATTAGAACATTGAACAAGAAGAAAAAGTTTCAAGAAAAGGAATAACAGAACTATGTACAAGTTGTGAATAAAATTTGATTGACATTGTCTGTTCTTGGATTTCATTGATTTGGATAAGTATTTGGTTTGCTTTACTTTCCAACTGTATGAAGGATTTTGAGCTTGAAATATGGCTGAAACTGAGGGAGAAAGAAGAGTTGGAGGTGGAAAGGTGTTTTCTTTTGGACTAAAGAGTAGGTTTATACACTCAAAGTCATGCTTAAGTTGGTCCCATTAGACTAATAATAGGGTTTCCACCTTAGGGTGAAACAATGATGCCTTTGTCTGTTAATAAAGAGAGGCCATTATTCTTCCATGAAATGTGGGAATTATCACATGGGGGGTGGTCATATTGTCCACATATCACAGTCAGGTGCGAATAGATTACCCTTAATCGTAAACTACCCCTCTTCCTATTAAGGAAGTTGAAGCCAAAAATGGCTTGATGAACTGTTCGTCACGCACCGGCCGCCACATTCCACATTCACTTGCTTATCGTAGAGGCCGTAAGTACAGAGTACCCCCACAGGTAGGCTGCTTTTTTCGGAACGCAGCCCGAGATAACAAGGATTCCTGTGAGGGTAAGTCAGACAAGTGTTATGCACTACCAAAAACAAATTTTGAAGCTTTGATGAAACTTTCAGGTAACTAATTATACATCCCCAAAGCAACTATGATATCTGGATGAGCAGTCACTATAAGGTCAAAATATGAAACTTCACAGCGACACTGATTGTCAAAATATGAACCACTCAAAGTCTTTGATTTTACTAATTTACAACTGTGCATATATGGCAATAGGTAAGAAGCAATATATAGCCCATACAAGTATTGCTCCATACGTGTTGCACTTTTAAGTAAGACACCACTACCATGTAAATTTCTTAAGCCCTCAATGAAGTAAAAAGTATAGTTTAGCTGTCAGCGGAAGCACAGCGATAGTATCTAAACTCTCTATTGGCGGATAGTAAGCTCAGCTCGAAGATGGAGAAGTCCATTGATGAAGTAAGCACTATCGTCAGCCAAAAACGCGTTCCAACCTACACCCAACAGGTTCCTGTAGCCAACAGCCTTGCCACCAGTGAAAGTGTAGTTCCCTTTGTATTTGCTCATGTATTGCTCGTTTGGCTTGGTACGAACTGCAAACTCGTAGTCGACTGCAAATGATACTTCCACCTTCTCTTGCATGCCCAGAAACAGCCCAAAGCAATGGAATGCACTTTGTTGATCCATGTTGCAATGAGCTGACAGGAAAAATCCCTGTCCACCCAAATGGAAAGCCTGTGAATAAACTCTACCAGCAGGAAAAAGGCTCGCACACTCTTCTTTTTTCAAATCTAGGTAGATAACACACTGTTGACGAGGTGCTTCGAACTCAAGAACTTTAACAGGTCTGTATTTGTATGCCCTCTCCATGTAACGATGGCACAAAGCATTCCCTGCGTCCGCAGCAATAGAGCGCTGCCGATATGGTGCTTCGGCCTTATAAAAAAGAGCCTCGAGAACAAGCTTTGTAGCAAGCTCAGGATCAAAATCATTGCATGTTAGGACTTTCTTCAGCTTCCTGCATGTCATGCATGGAAATCGAATGAGTCGACAAAGACGTGAGCTCAATACTTCCCGTCGTTCCTCAAGCTTTGGGTAATGGATGCGAGCCCACTTTAACGCAAAGTCATAGACAGCATCCTCGGAAGCAATCTGAAGATCATCACTGGACAGAACAGCCTCAATTCCCGCAAGAGGCAAATTCAATACCTCTTCTTGGAACCTGAAGAATTTTAGAGAAATAAAATCTCAAAAGAAGATTCCTTTCTCAAACTAGTTTTCATACATGTGCATTGCACATGCCAAAAGCAGTTAGTGTAGAAAGTTATTCTTTAACTATGAGCCAAACAAGTAAAGATCACTTCCAAATTAAAACAAAAAAATAAATTTCCAATAGGTAACAATTGATTAAAGTACAGACCGATATGGAAATGCTAAATCTTTCTTACTTTTTATTAGTAGTATAAATGGTAAAGAGACTCACGAAAAGTGTATGAAGTATTGAAAGCTGAAGTCATTATTATAGGTCAATTCTTTGGTATGCTAATGAAACAAAAGGGAAAATTTCATCAGCTAGTGCGTGGAGCCCAAGAGAGGCGCGAATGTTAAAAGGAAATGTTGGGTAAGATACTCATTTGGTAATCAAGATAAAGAAATTAAGAAATTTCTCGTGATACTGAGAAAAATCAAAAACTTAACTAGTTGCACTATCAAGTTCAACCAAACCAGAGCGAACAAGGTACAAGTTAAAATTTCTATATAGAGCTACTCACTTGGTTATATCCTTGAAACGTGCAGCAAGAAACTGTTTTGCAGCATCTGTTAACGGCAGAACAGCATCAGCCATTAGTACACTGGAAGGAAGATCCAAATACAGCAATGCTGATTCACAAGTCATGCGAAGATTCCGCAGTACGCGGCTGCAGTATCTCATGCATGACGCAACCTCAAATTTGTCAGCAGCCATCAACACATCAAGCACGGCAGCAAGTGTTGTAGTTGATAAAGTATTGCTATACATAAAATTCAAGAGGTCCATGAGGGCAGCTTCTTCTGCTCAATAAGATTGAGAAAGGCAAAAGTTAAACTGTTTGTCAACTAACAACAAAAGAAAATATGTGCAGATAATTTTTCCTTAAAGGAAAAGAACGGAAGACAAACAAAAAGGTGGACAGGAGATTTTGCAAATAATTAAACCATTATGTGAGCATGGAGAATGCTAAAACTTGAAAACATTATGCGTGATAATCTGTCAGATTGACCCATTAGGAGTATCCCATATGCGTGATAATTAAACCATTAAGTGTATGGAGAATGCTATTAAACTCGCAAACATTATGCATGATAATCTACGTCAAATTGACTCTTTAGGAGTATCTCATATGGTTCACATCAAAGATCCAAAATTATATTAAAAAAAGTGCCGTGCTAAGGCTAATAAATAAAGACTACCTTAAATGGTATTCACTTATCCAACTGTTTGGCAGCCCCAGAAAATCTCAATTATCATTTACTAGTAGGTAGTATAATTTCTATTGATTTGTACATTGATAGGTGAAGAATGTAAATGGAAAACACATCTAGTCTGGGCAAGCACAATCTCATATTAGGGTAAATTCTAGTTATTATAAGTTTTAACCCTAAAAAGAACCACTGACCACAATTGCGACAGGTTCATCCATGGCTCCTCTTCTCAGAAAATCATTGCATTTTTCCAACCCTACCTTGAGAAGGAGTATTCTTTTCCAATTTATGTGAGTTGTTGCAACTCAAAGAGATTTGTGAATGTACAACAACAACAACAACAACAACCCAGTATAATCCCACTTAGTGGGGTCTGGGGAGGGTAGTGTGTACGCAGACCTTACCCCTACCCTTGGGTAGAGAGGCTGTTTCCAAATAGACCCCCGGCATCCTTCCCTCCAAGAACTTCCCACCTTGCTCTTTAGATTTGTGGATGTAAACTTATCTAAAAGGAAAAGAAAGTTTTGAATGCAGGCGCTATTCATGTAGATGATACAGACGGGGTTTCTTCCATCTAATCTAAGCTTCCCTCTATTGTAAGTTCTGGTGTGTGTGTGGTGGTGAGGTGGGGGGGGGGGGGGGGGGGAGTCTGTTTGACAATGCCCATAGTACGCTAGAACCAAACATGCATTGAAATTGGTTTATACCCTGATTCAATCAGGAACGAAATGTAGTTGAAATATTCGAAGCTCATCTGTACAACTACACTTAAATTTCTGACAATGGGTAATACAAGGTTTTCCTGTTACTCCAATCTCAAATATTGCACTTAGTGCTAAAGAAAAATTTACTAAATCTTAAAAAACAGACATTAAGCTTGAATGAATTGGATCTTTCACACAAGAAAGTAAGTCAAATTTAGTACTTACCCGACGCATTGATTCGTATGGTTACATGCCGTTGTTCCGACTCTTTCATGCCATTTGAGAACAACTAAGAAGAAAACAAATCGTTGTTTAAAAAAATAAAACAGGAGGTAATAAAACAGGAGGTACCTAATTAAGGCAAAAAATAGTAGTTTATTAAAGACTACTCACCTTATAAAAGAACGGACTCTTAGCTGCCAAAATGGGAGAACTGATATGTATAGTTCTCACCCGAAGGGGGGTTGAAGAGTCTATGTTTGTAGATGAATCATCATCGCTTTTAAAAGCTTCATCATCACCTATAAAATGCATCAAACTTGTCTAAAAACCTTGATAAATAGCCACTTATCATGTAGACTAATATTAAGAATGCATCATAAAAGAAAAGTTGACTTTCCAATTACGTATGCAGGAATATACTTCTCTCAGAAGAGTAAGCAATATCAGAATCTAATCTCAATTCTTGATAATCAGGATTTTATGGAAAGAGTTAGAATCAATAATGAATAATGATTGATATCCCTGAAATAGCAAGAAAAAGTTCTCCATTCTAGGGAAGTGAATACATACCAGGGGGATTTGTGGTCATCTCAATGCCAGGCGGTGATTCCTCAAGCATTCCTACAGCTTCTTCATCTTGTTCGTCATCAGCAAGACCATCTTCCATTTCCAGCACATTACAATTTACTACTTGCTCCTCACGTTGCATGACCACATCCACATCTGACAAGTAAACAAGATAAGCATACAAAAGGGGGAAAACATGAAAAATCGAGTAATTAATAGCGCAGAGCTTCCAAAATATGTGACCAACACAGGGGAAGTTTACGTGATAAACTACATTTTGTTCTTCGATAGACCACAAATTTTTTGAGAATGAAACTTTTGTTTAATAGGCCAACGATTTAAGTACATTTTCAAGTATGACTTCAAACAGCCAACAAGCAATAGCATGTTTGCATCTAAAATCTGTAGTATTTGCAACAAAGCTTAACTGACAGACACACATCTACTTGAAAGGGGATGCAACATTATGGTATGAGGTACCCGAACGAACCTACAGCACAAGTACTCTGCAGTGCCAAGACTAAATAAGAATACAAACTGCAAATACATCCACAAGATTAGTGCATGCTTTGTAGTTTGTAACAGCAGCCAAACACTCAAACAACTTCAACCAAATACATCATTTCATCCTCCCAGTTCAAAACCTTTCTTTTCAAGTTGCATCTCATTAGTTCCATCAAACATGACCATTGACAACAACTTTGAAGGCACATCTAATCCTACCTTTATTAAAAAGACCAATAAATTGAAGAAATAAACTGCAGCTGCGGCATATGTAAATAAAACGCAACCCTATTTCACACAAAAAAACTAAACCCTAACTCAATAAACTGTCTTTCCCATATTCCAAACCAGTTGGTTCAGCTATATGAATCGTTTATAAAATGCCCATCGCATGCATTAACCAAATAAAAATTTCCCTAGAAAAATCCACCCTTTTAAGCTAAATAACAGACGGGGAAATCCAAAGCTATATAAAGATGTTGCTCTCCTTATTATAAAAAAGATATTAAACCTAATAGAGAATTGAGAAAAGAATCCAGTTTCTTTGTTGGTATTCACCCCTAGAACAAAAAATTAAAGGTACATTATGTCTTTTTTATTATTAATATAATATTGATAGACGAGACGAGGGCCGGTGTTAGTGAGAAGTTAGAGGTATGGAGACAGACCCTCGAGTCTAAAGGTTTCAAGATAAGCAGATCTAAGACAGAATATCTGGAGTGCAAGTTCAGTGACGAGCCGAGTAGGGTGGGCAGGGATGTGATGCTTGGTTCTCAGGCCATCGCCAAGAGGGACAGTGTCCGATATCTTGGGTCTGTGATTCAGGGGGACGGAGAGATTGACGGGGACGTCACCCATCGGATAGGAGCAGGGTGGTCGAAGTGGAGGCTTGCTTCTGGGGCCCTGTGTGACAAGAAAATCCCACACAAACTCAAAGGGAAATTCTACAGAGCCGTGGTTAGACCTGCGATGTTGTACGGGGCAGAGTGCTGGCCCGTGAAGAACTCCCATGTCCAGAGAATGAAGGTTGCTGAGATGAGGATGCTTAGGTGGATGTGTGGGCACACCAGGCTGGATAAGATTAGGAATGAAGTTATTCGGCAGAAGGTAGAGGTCGCCCCAGTGGACGAGAAGATGCGGGAAGCGAGGCTGAGGTGGTTCGGGCATGTACGGAGGAGGGGTCCCGATGCCCCGGTGAGGAGCTGCGAGCGGCTGGAGATTGCTGGTGGTCGGCGGGGTAGAGGGAGGCCTAAGAAGCATTGGGGAGAGGTGATTAGGCAGGACATGACTAAAATGCAAGTTACCGAGGACATGACCCTCGATAGGGGAGTCTGGAGGTCTAAAATCAGGGTTGCAGGATAGGGGCTCTTAGAGTCCTTCGTTCGCCTCACCCGGGGTTGGGTGTGGGATAGTAGGGTTACCCATCGATGTCTAGTGTTTTAGCCTAGGTCCCCTCTTGGTTGCGACGGTATTTATGTTCCTTATGTTTACATAACCATTTACGTTATTTCTGCAGGATTACTTATGCTTTGTTTTGTTATTTTGTTTTGTCTTGCCTTGGTTACTAATTTTGTCTTTGTTTTCCAATGCAGCTTTTCATTCTGTCCTATGCGCCGAGGGTCGCATGGAAGCAGCCTCTCTGCCCTTTTGGGTAGGGGTAAGACTGCCTACATATTACCCTCCCCAGACCCCACCTGGTGGGAGTATACTGGGTAGTTGTTGTTGTTGTTGTTATGTCTTTTTTATTAATGAAAATTAACAGGAAAATATTAAGTTAAATGAAGATGTTATACCATAATGGAAAATCGAAAAGTTAATTATTTTCTTTCTAAATATCTCCTCGGCTAAGATGGCACCCAAGGGTGTGGCATAGTGCACCTAAGGGTGTCGCCTAGTTGTCAATAAATGAGTGCAAACCATCCAACCCAGGATCCCAACGAGACAAAAGACAATAAGTGATTTTTTCTGATCTTCCTAAAGTAGTCCGGGTGTACACAAGCTGGCCAGACACTACTATTATCAAATACATATAAAGATGACCTTCTTTATACATGATAACAGAAAATCAAAACCCTAATGAAGCATTCGAAAAGGCAAACCATTTTCTAAAACCAAAAATCTAACCCCCCCCCCCCCCCCCCCCCCCGCGCACAACAACCACAACACACACACACACACACACACAAAAATATTAAACCCTAATTGGGAAAATTTAAAATTCAGAAAAGCAAACCATTTTCTTTCTTGATTTCTTCTCTCCTACGCTTGCGATTCCGGGCCCAATCATCAATGCCGCCAGTACAACCTTCACAGCCGGTTTTACTATCCGGCAAGTCGGGTACAATCTCAATCCTTAAGATCCGATCCGAGAAATTGCTATCATTGAAAGCGAACGCAAAGTCTGATTGTATGCCCGACCCACACCCAGGAGAAAAATCAGAATCCATTATGCAAAATTGAATGAAGTAACAAAAATTTACAGAATAAGAAGAGAAACCCAATTGAGAATTGATGAAAAGATTGTGTTTTTAAGGGTTTTTATACAAACAATTTACATAATTTGAATGAAGTAATTAATGTTACAGATTAGAAGAGAATCCAATTTGAGATTGTTGTGGATTTTGTAACGGAAGAAAATTTTAATTGGTTATTTTTCTGGTTTGTTTTTATACTTCATTTTGGGTTTAAATCAGTTACAAGTAGTTGTCTTTATTTAGCATACTCTTGTCTTATACAAAGGGAAAACAAAACCAATTCAAAATCTGTTCTTCAATTTTACATCCATTTTTTTTTTTTTGATTTTTCTGTTCTGGAGTCTCTTGTGGTCAAATAATAGTCCAATTCAAATACCATATTTAAGAGCCCCGATAGTATGTTACTGTAAATTACAGGTTCATAAAGGAAATAATAAGTCGTACCAACTCGATAAATTCGAATCAAATTTTAAAAAGAAATTGATTACGATTTGATTTAGTTTGATTGGTTTAATATTTAAAAAAATTCGATCATATTAGTTTGGTTTAGTTTTAATTAAAGAAAGTCAAACAGAAACCAAATCATATATATAAATATTTTAGATATATTTAATATAAATATACTTATTGTGATGTAATTTATAAATATTTGTTAAAAAATTCATAATTTTATCTTTTAAGGTATTATTTAAGGTCGGACTTAGAACTTTTGAATGTTTCAGTAAATTTCATAGCCATTAAAATTAGTAATTAAATAATGCTAACAAACCCTCAAACCAAAATCAAATCAATACTAATACTAACAAAAGATATTCAATTCAATATTATGAACGGGAATGTATTGAATATCTATATTTTGTTTTGCAATCGACGAGCCCTTCTCCAGAAAAAGACTTGATGAGTTTCCTTATGAGTGAGTTCGTAGGTGCCTTTAAGTCGAGTGTAGCGAAGGGATTCTCCTAAGAGAAGCTTTAGCCCTTGAACCTAAAACGACTTTTATGAGCTGTCTCAGTAGTGACCGACTTTATTTTATTAGCTGTATGATTAGTGGCTTAGCTGTTAGCTGTCTAAAAGCTACTGTAAATAAAATCCCTTTTGAAAATAAATCACTAATCCGCCTTAGGTACTCTTTTAAGTCCGTGTAAGGCGGAGGGAATGAAGGGACCTGCAGGAGGCTTTTTAGATAAATATGCATAACCTATTTTTATTTTTCGGTAGCGTTTAGTCACGTAATTAATACGCCCTTATTAGTCGGCTTATTTTAGCATGATTTAGTACTTATACGTTATGTTTATTTTTATTAGTTAATTAGCAACATCTATATTATATAATTTTATTGTCTTTATATTTAAATATTTTAGGATAATACTATGACACATCTCATATTTTTGTATTATTTTTTAAAAAATACTTTATGTAGGTATGTCTTACTAGGATAAGAATATTTTGAACACAAGTTATATATTTTGTTCTATAAAGATTTTACCACAAAAAAATCATAAAACCTCGAATAACCCGAAAAGTCGTGATTGAAAACATGAGTTTTATTAGTTTAGTTTGGTCTTTAGATTTAATAATTCGACACAATTGATTTTGTTTGGTAATTGTAAAATCCGAACCAACTCAGCCTATATATACTGTTACTGTAAATATAATTTTTTTTAGAAAAAATTAAATAAATATGACATGATCAACAACATAAGAAAAAATTATGAAATAAGTAGCTGAGCTGGATAGCTTGATCGCTAAGAGACTTAAATGTAAATCGCATTATTATTTAGTTTATAAGGGCATTTCATAATTTTTAAGAAAAAAAATATTTACAAAGTATTCTTTATATTCTCTAATTTTAAGCAACTTTAATAACAATTTAATTTTTAATAATATTAGTGCATGTATTAATAGCCTTGGTATTACTAATGTCATGATTTTCTATGCATTACTTATACATTGGATAATACAAGTTTGGTGTATAACTAATACAATTATTAGTTATATACAAGTTGAAAAAATATACCAAACAAGGTATTAATAATGCGCACAAGTAATGTTTGCATTATATTTTGTAATACCTCATGCTAAACGACCCTTTAGGAGTCGGGGTCGGAGTCGTTTGGTACGAAGTATAAGAATGTTTAATGGTGGCATAAAAATTTAATACCTCGTTAATACTTTATTTAGTTAGAAATCAAGTATAAGTTATCCCGATATTAATTTTATCATTGAAATAACTTATACCTTATAGAAACTGGAGTAATTAGCAATGGTATAACTTATACCTTCTTCTTAGAAATTATACAATATTATTCTTAATACGACATACTGAAAAATAAATAAACAACAATCTCAATATAATTAATCTTAATATAACTTATCCCAATATAATTTATATTAATATAACTTATATCGTATAAATTATATTCCAATCAAATAATCTTTTAGTGTCTTATCTTTTTTTGTTACAACTCCGATTCGTCTCTCAGAAAAAGTGGAAGTATAAAAGGAACCATCTCGAATACACCAAGATCCATCTTTCATTTGATTTCTCGTAAACATGATATGTCATGATCTCTTTGATCACGACATATTTATTAGTCGTCCAAATCGAGTCTAGCCAAAGTTTATTTATCATATTCACAGACATCTTTATTCCTTAGTTTTGATTAGAAAAAATGATATCCTATAATAACACAAAATAGGAATTGGTTGTTATGGATATATTAAAATTGTTCTACAGTATACCATAACCCAGATAATATTGTGCAAAATGGTGCGATAGTGATACTGGAGTCGGGAATCCAGCAGCGATTGAATCCATTGACTCTTGGAAGCTTTATGCCTAAGCAATTTCAACCGATTAGGGAGGAAATTGAAGAGGGTAAGGAAATCCCTCAAGAGAAGGGAACTCTGTCACAAGTCCCCCGGCGACTGCACTTCTCGACGCATGCAGAAAAAGAACAAAGCAAACAAGAGGTAGCAGACACATGGGAGTTTGAAAAGAAAAAGGCTTTCAATAGAAGCCCTCAAAAAGATAATGCCCTAACTTACATCCCTCCTGCTCTTAGGGATGGGAGATTTGTAGTACAAATTGACGATGCCGATAAGAATTAGAGAATTATTGGAGTAATGCATTGATAGGGTATGTACTTGGGGAGTCTCCGTATGAGAAGACTATGGAAAATTTTGTCGCAAACCCGTGGAATTTTGTCGATCAGCCTCAAATAATGTATCATGATGATGGGTACTATCTATTCAGATTTGACAATGCGGAGGATATGGATCGCGTGTTACAAGTAGGACCTTACACATTTCATAACAAGCCATTGATACTGCAGCAATGGAAAATGAATTTCAAATTTGATCCGGCTAATATAAGTGTGATTCCACTATGGATCAATTTCCCTGGCTTACCATTAGGCTTCTGGTCAAATGCAGTATTAGGTAAACTGGCAAGTGTAGTGGGAAAGCCTTTGTACACAGATAAATTCACTGCTGAATTGGAGAAAGTGTCATATGCCAGAGTGTTGATTGAAACTGACATATCCAAGCCTTTGCCAGATAGTTTAGAGCTTCAAACCAAAAGAGGACTCATAGTGCAACAAATAGAATATGAATGGAAACCAAAGTTCTGTGAAAACTGTATCAGATTTGGGCATAATTCTGCTGACTGTTGGTATAAGGAAGAGCAACAGAATACAAAGGAAAACAGGAGCAAGCCTAAACCAGGACAGCTGAAACAGAAATTCAGAGTAGCCAAGAGATGGACTCCAAAAATAAAATAAAAAAATGTGGCAACTCAACAGGAACACAAGATTGAGGAAAAGATGGAAACAGAAGGAACAAACTGTATAGCTGCAGTAGAAAATGTGATACAGAATGGGAAGAATGAACAGCAACCAGAAACTTGCAAATTGAGCTCAAGCAACAGATTCTTTCCTTTACAGATGGAAGACAATCCTGGGGACGCTGGCCCATCCAGCTTCACCCCTAAATGATACTCTGCACATGAAATATCAGGGGCCTGAACAAGGCTAATAAGCAGAATGAGTTAAACATCTTTATGAGGAAGCATAAGGTGGATGTCATAGGTTGTCTAGAAACTAGAGTAAAGGAAGGAAAAGCAAGGAGGATACTAAACACTGTCTATGGAGATTGGAGGAGCTGCTGTAATTACAATGAACATTCAAATGGCAGGATCTGGCTATTACGGAAACACAGTAGTGAAGTGACAATTTTGATGACTGATGAACAATTCATTCACTGTGAAGTTCAGGAAAGAGGTACCACCTTTAAAACACTTCTCACAGTGGTATACGCAAGCAATGACATTCATAAAAGACAGCAGTTATGGGATAGATTGATGCATATGGGTACTTCTATACTACAATGCTGGTTGATCAGTGGGGATTTCAACAATGTTCTTCATACAGCCGACAGAATTGGTTCACCAGTAACACAAAATGAACTCAAAGGTTTCCAGGAAGCAATCAACACTCTTAAGCTTATTCAATTGAAAAGTTTGGGCAGCTACTTCTCCTGGTGCAACAAAAAACAGCCCAGCAGAAGGGTGTATAGCAGGATAGACTGAACCTTTGGCAATATGACATGGATGCAGCAGTACAATCACATTGTACTGATTATCTGAATCCGGGGGCATCATACCATTCTCCTATTCTAATACAGTGCAAAACTGGATTCTAGAGGAACAATTTACATCCTAAACCTTTTAAGCTGTACATACCTGTGATGGAGCATGCTGACTTTACTGCTATAGTAGAAAAGGTTTGGAAACCGAGGGGAAATGATGAAACTGGAAGCATGCACACCATATGGAACAAGCTCAAAGACTTGAAATGGGAGTTGAAAGAACTGAATACTTATATAGCATCCTATAGAACACAACTCAATGCAGCAAGACACAAACTAGAAACCATTTAGTTTGAATTGAGAAGACACAACCTGGACCAGCAGTTGATAGATCAGGAAAGGACAACCTTAACAGAAGTACAGAAATGGAGCAACATAGAGGAGCAGATTCTGCATAAAAAATCCAGAGCACAGTGGATCACATGTGGAGACTCAAACTCCAAATATGCATAACTAAAGCAGAGGACAAACATAAACACAATTGGTTCCATATACACTGACTCAGGGGAGAGGATGTTTGATCCTAAACTTGTGGAAGAAGAGTTCCTAGACAAATTCAGCAAGATTCTGGGAGAAAAAAAAACATGTCTGTAAATGTCCAAACATTATCATAATTCAACAGGGACCATGTTTAAACATACAACAGAAGCAGACTCTAATTAGGCCAGTTACAAAGGAGGAAATCTCTCAGGCAATAAATGATATGCCACATGACAAAGCCCCAGGAGTAGATGGTTTCCCAGTCGAATTCTTCACTCGACACTGGAACACTGTTGCTGATGATGTTTATGAAGCAGTGAAGGAATTTTTTACAACAGGTAAGATGCACAAAGGAGTAAGCAGCACAGCAGTATCACTAATTCCTAAAATACAAAATCCTACTACTGTCAAAGACTATAAATCAATCGCTTGTTGTACAATACTTTATAAAATGATCACCAAAGTACTCACAGCGAGAATCAAAACAGTCATAGGTGGTTTGATTGGCAATTCACAATTAGCTTTTATTGAGGGCAGGAGCATAACAGACAACATTCTCTTTACCCAGGAATTATTTAAAGGGTACAACATGAAAGGAGTATCCCCTCCGTGTGTATTAAAAGTTGACATGAGGAAGGCTTATGACACAGTGGAATGGTCTTTTATTGAGAGACTGCTGCTGGACATGGGGTTCCCCTACAAATTTACAAATTGGATAATGGAATGCATCTCTTCTGTCACATATTCATTAAGTCTCAATGGACGGCTGACAACTCCGTTTAAAGGAAAAAGAGGTATACGGCAAGGAGACCCAATGTCCCCATACCTATTTGTAATAGTCATGGAATATTTGAACAGGGAACTCAAGTATATGATGGGGAGGAAGGAATTCAAATTTCATCCTAGATGTAAGAAGCTAGGAGTGTCACATATCTGTTTTGCGGATGATCTACTACTATTCTGCAAGGCTGATACCCAATCTGTAAGACTTATACAACAGACGCTCCAAAACTTTGCGGAAACCTCAGGATTGCAAGCAAATGCAGACAAAAGTGCAGTCTATATAGCAGGGGTATCAAACTGGGCAAAGGAGGAAATCTTGCAAGAACTGGACTTCCATGAAGGATCATTACCGTTCAAATATCTTGGTGTTCCCATGGACTCCAAAAAATTATCAGTTATACAGTGTTGGCCAATAGTAGAGAAGATAACACAGAAAATCAATTGCTGGACCTCAAGACTTCTATCTTATGCAGGTAGGCTCCAATTGATCAAGACAGTATTATTTGGAATGCAATCGTACTGGTCTCAAATCTTCCTGCTTCCAAAAAAGGTAATGAAGATGATCGAAGCAATATGCAGATCTTTTCTGTGGACTGGTGCAGCAAATGTGTCCAAAAAGGCATTAGTCGCATGGGAAACTATATGTCTACCATATAGTGCTGGGGGCCTAAATATTTTGAACCTATCAATCTGGAATAAGGCAGTTGTAGCAAAGCATCTGTGGGCAGTAACAATGAAGAAGGACAGTCTATGGATCAAATGGATGCACACGTACTACATTAAGAACAATGCTGTAAAGGATGTACCTACTCCTAAAACAGCCGCCTGGGCTGTGAGGAAGATATTTGAGACCAGATCACTGATAAAAAATATCCAGGATATACAGGGGAACCTAAAATGTTGATTGATCCAGCTACAGAGGGGAGAATTGTTCAACATCAACAAACTCTACAAACCCCAGCTCCCTCAAACCCCCAAAGTACAATGGAAAAGTATAGTACTGCAGCCAAAACTGCACCCAAAATTCAAATTTATCGTCTGGCTAGCATTGTGCAGAAGACTGGCGACAGTGGAGAGGCTAATGCTCCTTGGGATACAGATTCCTCAACAATGTGTATTCTGCAAGCAAGCAGATAAATCCTTTGACCATCTATTTTTTACTTGCCCGATATCATGGGGGCTATGGAATAGACTGCTCATATGGCTGGGATACCAGAGAACCATTTGTGATTGAAACAGTGAAGTCGAATGGATTAACAACATTGCAAAAAGGAGAAATGGACATGCTAAAATAACCACCAGTATGTTTGGAATGTTAATATACTGTCTGTGGTGAGAAAGGAACAAGATTAGGTTCCAAGGCGGAAGCTCAGCTATAAATGATACTTGCAAAGAGATAGCAGTTATGCATATTCAGGGAACCTCTCTTAAACAGTAGAAGGATGTTTTGCGAAGACTCGATCACTACCCTTTGAAAAAAGAAGAAAAGAATTATATGTTTATCTTGAATTTTAATGTATATATAGCACATGGGAATGATTTCATATTAGACTAATTGGAAACAGTAGCTAGTCAGCGGCTACTGGTAAACTCTGTAATATTTTGATCTATTGATGAAATGAAAATTACTATTTTAAAAAAAATGAATGTTCGTTGAATACTCCTAAATATTTCTATTTCATGAATCATTTGATTTCTTGTAACCTGGTAGTCTTTATCCTATGAAGAACACACAAGAAATACACTTAATTAGATAGCTTCTACATTTTCCTCCTATACATATTATCTCAATTACTATATTATTCTATTTTTCTCTCATTTCTTAATACGTTATCAGCATTCTAACCAACTGAGGTTATCTGCTTCATCTGAATTTTATCTTCTTCATTCCTATGTTTATAACGTTTTTGTTAGGATCTTCTTTAACATGCAATTTAGTTACCATATGCATAATTTATTTTGAATATGATTATAATAATTGCATTGGTATGAAAATAATAAGTTTCAATTAATTTCTTCTTTTAATTACATAAACTACGAAGAAGTTTACTCATACACATAAATAAATAAGTATTAAAATTGAATTAAAATAGTTAGACTAATTAAGCCGACATCCAAATATTCTAACAGAATATGCATTTAGAAGGAACTCTTGCAAAATTTTCAAAAGGTTTAAATGCGTATTCAATAAATTTATCACCTAAGTGTATAAACTAATTAATGACTTTAAAATTATGACTTAACTATTAGATGTATCATATTGAATGTTGAAACTTGTCAGAATTGATATCATCTAGTTTTATACCTACTTAGCTTATTGAAACGTATTCTAAGTAGAACGAAATTAAACTAGTACATATTAATTCACTTATTTATTCAATGAAAATATACTTACACGTCTAAAGTTTTGGTGGGAAATATTAAACACTATTTTATCATCGCACTGCACATAATTATTTATTTGATAAACCTAAATATAGAATATTAATACACGATTATGTACTGCACTGAATTTTTCATTGATAATAATTCTTGTCATTCTAATTCACTTATTTTTATAATAGTTTTACTATGTCGAATTTATCAAAATTTGAATTTATGGCACTTGACATCTCTAGAAATAACTATTTGCCATGGGTACTTGATGCTGAAGTTCACCTTGACGCTAAAGGTCTTGGTGACAGTATTAAAGAAGGAAATGAAGTATCAAGTTAGGATAAGGTGAAAGCCGTGATTTTCCTTCGCCATCATCTCGATGAAGGGTTAAAAAGTGAATATTTAACCTTAAAATATCCACTTCAATTATGGACTAGTTTAAAGGAACGAAATGATCACTTAAAGGCCACAGTATTACCGAGGCTCGTCGTGAGTGGATGTACTTACGACTACAAGATTATAATACCATAAGTGAATATAATTATGTTGTATATAGAATAATTTCCCAACTAAAATTATGTGCGGAACATATGAATGATGAGAACATGCTGGAAAAGACTCTTTCCACTTTTCATGCTTCAAATATGTTGTTACAACAACAATACCGTAAAAAGGGCTTTAAGAAATATTCTGAGTTAATTTCATGCCTTTTGGTGGCCGAACAACATAATGCTCTTTTAATGAAAAATCATGAAGTCCGCCCTACTGGATCAGCTCCATTTCCAGAAGCGAATCTGGGAATGATTGATCCAAAGCCGGGAGATGAAATTCAAACAAGGAAACTACAATGAACGCACAGGATGAACATATGCGAAACCGCAACGGTTCACATTCTTCAACATTACACCCTACTTCGTGAGCAATGGCAAACGAACTGGGACTCTCCCAGAAGATATCCGGCTCTCCTAAACTAGGACTGATGACGGGCTATTATTTTGATAAGTCGAAATAGCAACTTGTAAGGCCAAGGACCTTTACCAAAAAGAAAAGACTTCGACCTCGATCGAATGATGATGTGCTATTATTTCGATAAGCCGAGATAGCACCTTTTAAGGTCAGGGGCCTTTGCCAAACAGAGAAGATTCTGACCTTGCCAAAAAGAGAAGAGTTCAACCTCGATCGAACGACGATAGGCTACTATTTTCGATAAGTCAAAATAGCACCCTCTAAGGCCAAGGGCCTTCGCCAAAGGGAGAAGAGTTTGATCTCGATCGAACGACGACGGGCTACTAATTCGATAAGTCAAAAAAAGCTACTTTTAAGGCCAATGGCCTTCGCCAAAAAAAGAAGAGTTCGACCTTGATCGGACGATGATGGGCTACTATTTCGATAAGTTGAAATAGCACCCTTTAAGGCTAAGGGTCTTCGCCAAAAATAAAAGAGTTCGACCTTGATCGAACGACGACGGGCTACTATTTTAATACGTCGAAATAGTAGCCCTAAAGGCCAAAGACCTTCACCAAAAAGAGAAGAGTTCGACCTCGAGCGAACGACGACATGCTACTATTTCGATAAGTTGACATAGCACCCTATAAGGCCAAGGGCCTTCGCCAAAAAGAGAAGAGTTCGATCTCGATCGATCGATGACGGGATACTATTTCAATAAGTTGAAATGGCACCCTCTAAGGCCAAGGGCCTTCGCCAAACAGAGAAAAGTTCAACCTCGATCGAACAACGATTGGCTACTATTTCGATAAGTCGAAATAGCACCTTTTAAGGCCAAGGGCCTTCGCAAAAAAAAAAGAGTTCGACCTCAATCCAACGACGACGAGCTACTATTTCAATAAGTTGAAATGGCGCCCTTTAAGGCCAAGGTCCTTCGCCAAAAAGAGAAAAGTTTGGCCTAAATCGAATCACAACCGGCTACTATTTCGATAAGTTGAAATAGCACCCTTTAAGACCAAGGGCCTTTGCCAAAAAGAGAAGATTTCAACCTCGATCGAACGACGACGGGCTAATATTTTCGATAAGCCGGAATAGCACCCTTTTGAGCCAAGGTCCTTCGCCAATAAGAGAAGAGTTCGACCTCGATCGAACGACGACGGACTGCTATTGCAATAAGCCGAAATATCACCACTTAAGGCCAAGGACCATCGGAAGATACAAAAAAAAATTAGGACTCACCGTGCGGGGGTCTATCGCCCCCATGGGCTTCTGGTGTCGCCGCATTATATCCGCAATTGACGCGAGATTCCCGCGCTTTCACCTGCGCTGCCTCATATGCAGCCTCGGTCACATAACCCGTCTCCTACAAACTCTTATATATATCCCGGTGAGCTTCGGCATGAACCTAAAGCTTGTGTACATAGCGGGGAACGACGCTGGAGGAAGACTTCACTTGAGCCAACAGTCGCTCATTTACTGCCTCTAAGGCTGCGACTCGATCTCCCAGAACCAACGCCTCTTGATCAACCTCGCTGATGTGCTCCTCGAGCCTTGCCTTTATAAGGGTAGTCGTCGGTCTTTTTGTCTCCTACTTGGATCGGAGGATGCAGATGGTATTCTCCAAGGCAACCGCCCTCGCCAAAGCCGCAGACTATGCACTCTCGATGCTCTCTAACCCGGCAACCTTGTTCTCCAGCTCAATCAATTTTCCCATCTATTCAGCGCCCAGCGCCTCGAATTTGATCAAGTTCATATCCATCTTAGATTGCATTAACCTCAATTTCTCCTACAGATGCTCACATTCTGCGGCAACTCCCTTGCCCAGCTCGGGCTCCTCGTTCTTTATCCGAAGTTGCTCCTTGAGCATACTCTTGCTACGGATAGTCTGCATCAATTCCTGGTCCCTTTTTTCCAATTCCTTACCAAGAGCCTGATTATCGGGGTTCACCTTTAGTCGCTCATGCATCTCGCGAGACTTGTTCCGGTACCGATGGTATTTCTCCAACATCTTCAAGAAAACCTTGGCCCAAATATGAGCCTTGTGGATGTTCTCCACTTCCACTATATATGTTTGTAAAATGCAAAGACAGGGTCAGACCAGCATTTTCAAAAATGGCGAAGAAAAGACAAAAGTAAAATGCAACGTACCCTTAAGCCCATAGTGGCCACTTCATCCATCAGATCAACATCAAGAACAGACCGAAGGGCCACATTTTCGATTTCAGAACAAAGCAGACTAAACTATGACACCAGATCCTCTTTGCCCCCTAAAAGATTAACATCCAAAGGGATCTGAATACAAACACTGCCACCCTGCAAAAAACCCATGTAATACATCTAAGGAATGAAAAGTCTAAGGTCAGATTTCGTTCGAACTCATGGAAATCATGATCCATCTGCCGAGACCGACAGGGGACGAACCCGACAGACGGAGGGACTAATTGTATTGGTCAAAATTTGACTATCACGATTGAACAAGCCAACGACCAAGCTGTGAAGGATAACATAGCCCATTCTGCATCCCTTTCCCAATACCCGCCGAGTCGGAAGAAGCGGCGTCCAAGAAGACGACCAAGACGCATCAAAAGCAAAGAGGTGTCGGCCCAAGTAGAAATAAAAGGTGCTTTGACTATAAATAGTGTAAAAAAGCCTTCTTAAATGGAAGTTCCCCGATTTTCTCTGGATCCCTTATCTTTCTTGTACTCATCTTAGGAGAGAATGAAGGGATGAAGATGAGTGTATGACGTCATCCCTTGCACCGATCGATGGGATCTCAATATATAATGTCAATAAGATATGTTGTACTCTTTTCATCTTGTGCAATACATATATATTATCAATTCTTTAGTCTCAAATTAATTATTTTTGACTAAGATTTATCCCTTCATTTTCTTTGATTGATTTGTTCAAGAGATTGTGATATATTTTGAATCAAACAGGATTAGTCAACAATAAGGTCAATGTGACTATCACCGGATTACACTCCACATACCTACATCATCGTTTCCCACCACAATTTAACCTCTCAAGCATTGGTTGCTCTATTCTGAAGCAATATCCTCATATACAGGTTGCTCAATATGGTTGGAATACTTGATTTTGGTCAAGAGCAACGGCAGTGACTCCTGAATGGTTAGAATAGGAAAGAGATAGCCACCGTGAATGAAAGGGTTTGGTACATAAACTATTGAACTTGCGGATGTTATGAACAAGGCAAAATGGTATTCAAAATTTGCGACACAAATCTTCAGCGATTGGCCAAACCTTCTCGGACCAATTTTTGTAGCATACGTAGATTCTTTAGTCTCCATAAAGCACTTCGGTCCAATTGGAAAATAGTGACTACAAATTAGCAGATTATAGTAGAAAATGACATCAACTCAGATGTATAAGGAAATAACACTTGAATGACTTTGGTAAGTCCGAACTGAACTTCAAAAGTAGACTGCTTTAGTTTAAGACGGATAGCTCGAAATTCAGGCTGCTTATTCAAACAAGTAGTCATGGTCTCTTACCTCTCCTTTTTTTCCTCTTCTTTTTGCACCTCTTTTAACTGCCTCATTTCTTTAGAATGTTAGCTAACTGTGGCAATTCCAACGTATCTTTTTGGCCATAACTTGAAACAACATGCCAAACAATATTAACAAAACTGTGTTACAGGAACAGCTATACGTCAATGCTCTGGAGTAAATAGTACTACCAAATAACGAAGGATGATCCGCCAAGCATTTCCAAAAATTGATTAGACATGCAGTTCCAAAATAGTAAGTGTTAAAGAGAACTAAAACAAGTCAATCAATCGACAAACGACTGGGGCTAATGCTACTTCGGTTCCTCAAATCCTATCAATTCACCCTGCTATTACATAGATTTCATCTGTGAGCCGTAATTAGAGTCTCGATGAATCTCAAGCCGTCAAATCTAGGAGTGAATTTTTCCTTCTCTGACCTCAATGGCAGTTTCCTTGAGTTGTCAGATCTGCGATTCTTCGTCGATGAAGAATAACCAACTCCCTGCAATTCAAATTATATTTCTTTTAATCTATCATTCGCCAATAATTAGCACCATTTTTAATCAGATTTTATAGAGATAAAACCCAGCCGAGCCGATTGTCGAACGAAGCAAAATTAAAAAATTCATATCATGCAATCTATCGAACAAATTACAAAAGCACTGGAGAAACTTTAGACTAATGCATGAAGAAATATCACAAAGTTTCGAAATGACTGAGACACCAAATGTGGATAGAGCTCCTTGTTAATTTCGCTGAAATATGATTTAGAATCAAATGAATACGTTCATTTTTAGCATTGATAACACCAAATATATAAATAGCAAGGGCATTTACCTCGGTAGAAGCCAAGTGACAGTTGACATCAGGATCAGCGGAGGAGGAGGAATAGGAAGTGGAGCTAATAGCCACGGTGGAAGCGGCAAGCATGGAAGCAACGAGAGTGCAGGAGCCCTTCATTTCTTCGTCGGAAACAAAAAATGGAAATAATCAAACAGACGTACGCCGGAGATGCAGTTTGTTAGGGGCAAAATCCGACGAAGCTCGCCGGATCTCGACCTGTAGCTGTTATCTCTTATTGCGTCAGCGGGGGCGTCTTTTCAGCCTAAATACTCTGTTCCGTCTGAATAAGGCTTGGACGCTTCTCATTTTATCAACCCTATTTAATAGCTTATGTTAATTCCGGGGACATATCAACTTCTCCCCATGTGGCCTATCACAGGTTAATTTCTTTCCTCGTATATCGCGTCCTTAATTTTGCGTCCTAAATTAGGATCTAAAGAGGAGTATTTGTTTTGTACAAATGGAAGTATGAGTGACGACGACTCCCTTGGCAAGAAAGAAGTGAGTGTACTTAAAGTTTCTAGTCTAAAATGGAGGTGCATAATTATTTCCTCGAGAACAAGTTCAAGTATATTTTTTTATAATTAAACTAAAACCCGCCAGCTTAGAGTCAGTTTCATTACCTAAATTATTTATTAAAAAAGGAAGAAAAAAGCAAAATTAGAATAATTAAGTGGCTGGAAGATGCAATGAATTTAAATTTGTGGCGTAATGTGTAAGAGTAATTTGATTCAAAAGTGTTGTGCCCGTCAGTGGTTGCATTGGAAACAGCGAAAGATGACGCCAAGTATTCATTTTGTTCTGGAAAGTAGGAGATGATGGGTCCCACTGTTGCAGATATGCTTTCTCTCGACGCCGTTAAGAGGAGACATCCTCAAAGATGAAAAGCAACTCGAATTAACAAATCTCACTGTCTAAAACGCCATTGTCACAGATGTCTCCTCTTTGGGTGGTTCCAATTTTATTGTGTAACTCGGCAAAATGATGAAATCCCTCTCAAATTACTACACCCGGTGTAGTTCGCTTCTAGGATGTGAATAAGTAAGGTTATAAAAGCTTATTTTATTCATATAAACTAGCTGACACGAACACTATATGGACGAAAAACTTCACATCACGTATTTGACTTGGCATTACGACATATCAATAGGTCGAGATCATATAACGAAGCCAGATTATCGTTCTAAGTTAATAATAACAACCTAATAAAATTTTACAAGTAAAACTTAAAAAATATAGGGTGCATGCAAATCTTACCCCTACACTGAAAGAGTATAGATGTTGTTTCTACAAAATTATCGGCTCAAGAAAATAAAAAGAAAGACAATATATCAGTAATGTCGTTAGAAAACAATCAAAATAATAACAGTAACATAAGAACAAGAGAATAGATGCAAAGTACTACCAATAATCAATAGATAAGGTTCGGCTCAAAGAAAAACAGTAGCTAGTATGAATACAATATGAACCACTAGCAATCTAAGACAAAACCCTATCAGACTAGCCTCACATAAGTTCAAAGAAGAACAATGCTCAACTACCTCCTAACATACAACCCCTAATGCTGGACTTCTACACCTTCATACCAAGGACCATGTCCTCGAAAATCTGAAGTTATGCTATGTCCTGTCTGATCACCTCTCCCAATACTTCTTAAGTCGTCCTCTATCTCTCCTCATACCGCATCTAGGCTTCTCCTCCGTATATGCCCGAACCATTTGAGCCTCGCTTCCCAAATCTTATCATCAATAGGGGTTAGGCCCACCTTCTCCCGAATATCTTCGTTCCTAATCTTAACCATTAAGTATGCTCGCATATCCACCTCAAAACCCTCATTTCTGCTACTTTCATCTTATGGATCTGTGAGTGATTAACTGGCCAATACTAAGTCCATACATCATGGCTGATCTAACTATCGCTCTATAAAACTTACTTTTGAGTGATAGATGCACTTTCTTGGCAGATAGTACTCCAGATGCTAGTCTCTATTTAATCCGCCCCTTCTATGCAGTGTGTAACATCATCGTCTGTCTTACCATCGCCCCTAGATAACTAACCCAAGATACTTGAAACTGCCTCACTTGGGAATGACCAGTTATTCAAGTCTCACTTATGTGCCCACTTCCCTCAGCTCTACGCGGAACTTACACTAGGTATTTCATTTTAGTCCTGCTCAACTTGAAACCCTGAGACTCAAGGGTTTGTCTCCAAACCTCCAACCTCTTGTTAATACTGTCTCGCATCTCATCGATCAGAACTATGTAATCAGTGAATAGCATATACCATGGCACCTCTCTTTGAATGTGGCATGTCAGTGAATGCAATTAAGAATGGGCTGAGCGTGGATCCTTGATGTATCCCTATAACAATCAGAAAATTCTTTGAGTTGCTTCACACTATCCTAAACCGAGTCTCAGCTCTATCATACATGTCATTAATTGTCCTAATGTAGGCAATTGTAACACCTTTAGCCTCCAAGAATCTTCATAGAACCTTTCTAGCGACCTTGTCGTACGCTTTTTCTAGGTCAAGATACATCATGTGCAAATCATTCTTCATATCCCTGTATTGCTCGACCAACCTCTTAATAAGGTGAATAGCTTCCATAGTCGAACAACCTGGCATGAACCCGAATAGATTGTCGGATATAGACACTGTCCTCCTCACCTTCACTTCTAACACCCTCTCCAGAATTTCATGCCACCTTCTTCACTTTCACTTTACGTTGGATCACTTCGTTCCACCACCATTTGGCTCTGTGCCGGCCAGTGCAACCCTTCAAGACCCCTAACACCTCTCTCGTCGCGTCACATATACAGCTCGCCATCATTGTCCATTTAGCTCTCGCTTACCCTACTCTTCCAGGCTCCCATATCTGCTAACCTCCTCCCAACTCTCGGGCTTTATCCTTAGTTAAGGCTCCCCACCTAATCATCGGTTGACCTCGTACAAACCGTTTCTTCCTCTTTATCATGATACCTACGTCCATCGCCAAAAGCCTATGCTGCGTCGCTAGGGTTTTACCTGATATAACCTTGCAACTCTTTATCACACCTTTTGAAGAGTTCCCGATGAGGAGATATTCAATCTGCATCTTCGCCGCTACACTTTGTAAAGTAACCGGATGCTCTTCCTCTTCTGAAATATAAAGTTCGCTATCACCAGCTCAAAAGCCTTAGCAAAATCTAACAATGAAGTACCTCCTTCGTTCCTATCCTAAAAATCGAAGCCGCCATGCATCTCGCCAAAGCTACCAGCAGCCAACCCAATATGACCATTAGAATCCCCTTCCTATAAATAACCTCTCAGCATGTGGAATACAATGCATAATCTTATCTAATCCCTCCCAAAAGAACCTTTTAACCTCCTTATTCAAGCCCGCTTGCAGCGCATAAACGCTAACAACATTGATGGTATACTCTTCGACCACTAACTTAATGGTCATTATACTATATGCGGTTTTGAGTCTCATGTATCCTAATAAATAAGAAGAGATGTAGTTCTAATAAGGGGGAGTGAACATTTTTTGAGAGAACGTACAACATTGACATTCTCTTTTTATTGAATACATATAAAGTTCACCTTTACACCTCTTTTTTTCTAACTCTCTTCCTATTCAAGAAGAATCATAATATTCAATAGCTTATCATCCATTATTGTCAAAAGGATCAGCTAAAAATTTACTCATGTTGGGTGAACGTTAATGCTCTATTTATCATTAAATGTTATTTATTATTATTTATTACTACTTTTTATATTCTTAAGTCATTATTGCTCTAATATTGTTCCAAGATATCATTATCTAGTAACACGTGTTTGGAACTCTTCATAAACATACTAAATATGTTATTTCAATATTAATATTGATTTAGATTAACTTTTTTCTCTATAAATTTAATTATTTAAAAACCTATATTTAAATTTGGGGTCATAAAATCAGGTACTCCCATCCGGTCCTTGGCTTGCTGCATTTGTTGGGACTACTTTTTCATGTAAGCTTAACTCTCCATAGACCCATGCACTAAAAAGATAATTTATATATATTTGTATAGAATCATGCACTCAGCTAAATTTTCCCCTTTTTGTCGCAACTCCCTACATCCTATTTATTAAAAAAAGATTTAATTTTTGTTGTTTCGGGTTTGGCCATTCTTAAAAAAGATTTAAGAATGCATAATGCCAAACATAAAACAGCTGTACAAAACGGTCATTGGCGGCTTTACCTTACTGCTATAGATAGATATGAAGGTCGATAACGTCTATCTTTTCTAACAAGCTAGAAATGGGACCCAAAACTGCTCAGCTGTAACACAGCGGTCAATGTTCATATTAGTATTATTCATGTAATATATGAAGTTACCTCCTACGATCATGTGATTGTGCCCTCTGTGTGTGTGACGCAATATTTGTCCTACTATAAGCGCCCAACAATATCCAGCTTTCCTTCCTTGGCTCCTCTATATATCTAAAGCTCTCTACTTTATTATCTTTTGTTATAACCATCAGCTGTTACTATCAATTCTCAGTAGTGAAGACTAGTGACTAGCTAGCCAGGAATCATGAATTCATTGTTCAGTTCATTTGATGCTGTTTGTGCTGAATTCTTGGGACAAAATGTCGGGGCTGTTATGCCCTGTGCTGCTGCTCATGTCTTCCCACAAGAAGAAGAGGAGCACATTTGTTCCCCGCCAACACAAATACCCAAGGCTGCTCAACCAAATACAAAAGAAATCAAAAAGCCCTACCCTATCTACCAACGCCAAGGTTTCAGCAGTATCTGTTGGCTTTGCTCATGAATTCATCAGCAAAAGCTCCCTCTTCTCTTTATCTGTGAATCTTGTGCCTTGAAGATACTTGTCGATGTTTTTTTCCTTTTACCAGTATTATTATTAACCAGAGGAAGAGGGTAGCGAGGTGTATATTTTCTGGTGTATGTAAATGTTGATCTAATTTAATAACTTTGTGTGTTGTTTTACTCTGTGAGAGAGGATCAAATAGTCCTCCCTTTTTTAGCTGTTGCATGCCTTCTACTCCTATCTTTTCATTTTATCCATTTTCTATTCTCCTACATTCTAGTTACTCATGTCGCGCGTACCATTAGAATTTGATAATTCATATAGCTCATTTTGAATTTTCTAAGAAAGTTTGAAATAGTACTATTAGTTTGAATTGTTTATTGATTATTGGGATGTTAGTTCAATTGTTACATCAAGTGCTGAATAGTTTTAAGACAATATTAGTTTAAATTCGTTGAATGAAGAGATTATTAGAATATTGGGATTGATTAGTATAAGAAACCAGTCAACTAAAATTGATCGGAGACAGTATCTTTTGCTGTCAAACAAAATGACTTCTGCGTATTATAAGCGTGAAATGTACCTTAGCCCCTGTACTACATGCTTTATTGAAATTTCATTTTTAATCCCAAAGTTCAATTGGAGTCAGAAGTTGAATATGATCTCCGTAATCCCGATGTCTTGTGTTAATTTTGGGTGTTCATAAGAAAAAAGGACAAGTTTGATCATGATTGTTAACGGAAAAGATTAGGATGTAAGTTGGACTTTATCTATCAGCATTAGTCCTTTTTCCCCCATAATTTCTTGCGATCCATTGAAGAACAGCAAGAAAAATTTAATTAAAATATAAGACAACGGCAAAAGGTCCATAAAAAGAATCAGCTCTGCTTTTTATTTTGCAGCGTGAGATATTCAGTGATAACCAGAACTTTTTTTTAAAGAATACATGTATATTATCTGGATTCTCCTGAACAGTGGCTGCGTTGCAGCCCGACAGAAAACAACAGAATATGACTCTCGATGCTCTTCGCGATGGAGGAGGATATAGCTCGCATAGCTCTTCACAGTGGCTGCCTCGCAGGCAAAGTATGCTCTCCTATGGGTCAGATGATGCATATAAATGCCTTTGACATACTAGAGCAGTTTCACAACCTTTTCCCAATCCCTGCAAACCTTCTAGCAACTCCAAATATAACCGCTTTTGTCAGGAGTCCACGATCAAGACTACAAGCAAGGGCAACTGCCCCACCAATAACTAGGAACCTCGGGATGTTCCTTCGAGCAGGCTTCTCGTATGAATCCTCAGGCTCAATCTCAGACAGATTGGTTCTGCTCCCCAATGATCTGAGATTTTCAATGTCAACTTTGGTGTTGACCTGCGCTAGGAATGCACTTCTTGAAATTGGGACTTCAGATGCTCTCTGTTTCTGGTATGCACGTAAACCAGGGTCAATCTTCCTCACTGCTCCCCACATACCTTGTCTAACCCCGAGTTTTGCAATTTCCCAAGGTATACCCATATCTTCATAATGAAAGAGTAACACTTCACATGCAGTCATCCGACCATCTCTCTTGGATTCAGCTGTTCATGGGAAAATGAACAATTTAGAGGCACAGTCGTTAAAGTAAACACTTCTCAGATGTTGAAGTGAAACTTTTCAAATTTCAATTTTAATACTCCCTACCGTGACCCCCAGGGCCACTGAATTTGATGGTTAATCATCATAACTGCTTCACTAACCTATTTTACAGGAAGTTGAGCAATCAAGCTTACTTTAAATTACCTGCACGAATGCACCAGCTTGAATAGTAGAGATCAACACGTCTTGGTTTATTGCGACGGGGCACAGAGGAGCATGGTACACCCTGAGACAGAGATAATTTCTGAAGATCTTAAACTATGATTATTAAATATTTCAACAAGATGATGTACAATGGAGAATATGAGTGTGAGTAAGGGCACCGTCAACCAATATCAGGTCAAAACAGTATTTAATTTTCAATATTTTGTTCTCCTTAAGTAATACTACTCATACGTCCACACTGACAATGAAAACATGTGGTAAGTGCTCCCACTAGGGTACCTGCAATTTACTGTTGGGTCTTCCCCTTCTCAACAGGTAAATATTCTTCTTCCTTTTTGATAACTGAGAAATCTGCGAAAGCCAGTAACACATGGTCCTAAACTCGGCAGGTGAACCCCCCCCCCCCCACCCACAACCAACACACACAAAAAAACCCAAACAAAAAAACACGCTTTCATCTGCAGCCAGGTTTGAACCCCGGATGTGCGCCTAACCCATAACCCACACAGCCACACATCACATAATGCACTCTTACTAGACCAAAGCCCTGGGTCCAGATGAATATTCTTCTTCGGGAGTTAATTTAGAAGTGTCTTTGCTATTTAAATGCAAATAGACAGAAAATAATCTCCAACACCAGTCAACTAATGGTAGGTATCTAAGAGAAGGCTTGACTCTGATGGAAAGTATCTTAGACTGAAGGTCGGTCTGGCCATCAGTGAGTTAAGACTAACACGCACAGTATATTCCATACCAAAACTGGGATATCTTTAAAAAATGTGCCAAAAGCAGGAGAGGAAAGGGGTATGAAGAGAGGTTACTACAGCCTCTTTAATATGATTTGTGGATTTCTCCGTATTCTTGATAGATAACAGAAAACATATCTTTGCTTATTAAAGTTCAATTCCCAACTAGTATACCATGTGCCACATTTTAACGTAGTGGACCTCTTAAAGGTAGTTTGAATACAACTAACTCTGCTTCTATGAGCTCTACTCAGAAAATGAAAATGTATATTTGCTTATCAGGTTTAGGTTCCCAACTAGTATACCATGCCTAAGAACGTCCTACTTAGGGACACCCTTTAATTTGATTCGCGTATTGACTATTTGGCTTCCACTCACATAAAGGATTTAAATTTAGGTAAAAAATGGCATGCCATGTCGCAAATCATTCTATCTGCAATTTGCATACACTACTTGTGCATATATGACAATGCTCTCATTCTCTTACCTTTGTGACGCAATAGTAAGTTCGCTTTGACTCCCAAATTCGGCGGCCTATAATGTATTCTCTATCACTGCAAAAGAAGGGAAACTGAACCAAAAATGAATTGATGTAAGCCATAGTTCAATTATGCCATTTCAAAGGTATGCAAAAGTCAAGAAAGAGTAGGCGCTCATACCTTACGCACCCACTGAACCATCATGGTTCCAGTGGTAGAACACTCTTCCAAAGTTTCAGCATGTATAAGCATGTCATCCCACTTCAACCGAAATTCATCATCCCAGAAGAAATCCCTCACCATTTCCAGAGTGGCATCCTCATATATAGTTCTGCTGCGATATTGCGGGGGTCCAGTCTAGCATCAGGACATTACAAATGCAATCCATTTAAGCCAATGAAGTGCAACATAGTTAAATTAAAGGCACACAACATACAAGACCAGGGGGAAGAGAAATGTACCTCAGGATCTCTACGCCAAGCCTGATAGGACATGTTTGAGGTAGAACGGTCCATCATCTGAATCCAGGCGGGTCCTCCATCAGACTCTTCAACCAATCCGTCTAGGTAAAGAAGGTCTGCCTCTGTTACTACTGATTTCTCACCTTCCAGCTCCGATGAACTGATAACACCACATACAATTAAATGAAATTTTATCTTTTGCAAGATGAAAACAACACAAAAAGACAGATTTTCCAGCTAACCTGGAGCTAGAACATGAAATAGAGGGCGGAGACTGAATTTCCTTGATCCAAGGAATGCAAGTGGGAAGTTGCAATTTGAGGCTTGAAATTGAAGCAAACCCAGAAGACAAATTGTGGAGGAGCATACCAGAAGAAGAGGCAGAAACATCTGTTGAATCAAAGGAATCAGGGCCAAACTTAGCCCACTTGGGCTTCCATACCCATCCCACCAATACCCCAACAACAACAGCAATCCAGATGGGACCCATAAACATCACCAGCTCTAATAATACCTCACCAAAACTAGGTCTTCCTAAAATCTCAAACAAAGCCGACAAACAAAGCCATAATAACAAGCAACAAAAAACCAAAAAAAGAAAAAGATACAACCCCCGATTCAATCTTTAAAAAGGACAACCTTTGAGCACGGCGATGAGTCGAGGGTTTCAAAAAAGAGAAGAAAAAGAAAGAGAAAACCAACCCTAAAGATAGATAAAGATAAAAGAGAAGTATACTAAATGAATGGAAAAAGATAGTAATACAATAAGGAAGCTAGATAGATGAAGGAATAGATTTAGATAGAGAAAGAAAGGAGACAAAAGAGGGTATGGAGGAAAATGGGAATAGTCAGAAAGAGGATAAGGATGTGAGATATTAGCGGTGGAGAAACGTGTTACTCGATTTCTGGTAGCCCCTCTTTCATTTCACGCCCTTCTCTTTTACTCCTCACAATTTTGCCTAACAAAATAATATACTACTTGTGGTTGTGGTTTGAATATTGGTTTTCAAAAGGGATATTAGTGTTGGTTATGTGTTTTGGTTTGGTAGGTAAATGTGTTCTTTAGAGAGAGAGAGATGCTGTTTGGCTTTTGAATGATAAAAGGGTTGGTTAAATACTACTACTCCCAACTTTGGTCGGAGTAGTAGTAGTATCGCCGCGTTTTTATCTTTCTCGTTCAAACCATTTGACTTTGGCTATCTATCTCTTTTATGTGTTTTGACCAGCTAAGATTACATCAAAGTTGTACCACTAATAGTTGTGTACTCTTCTTATGCTTCATGTGCTGCAAACATATGATTAAAATTATTTATATTGAATTTATTATTACTCACTAAGTATGAGGAGAGCCTTTGTTTGTCAACTAAGTTATAATGTGATTGTAATATGAATTATACGGAATGGAAATTATTTAGTGACTATATATATATAATTAGTATAATTTTGGTTCATTAGTTAATAATAGAATTAGAAATGATGATTTTTGGGAGAAGGTATGTGTGAATCCTATCGATGACAAGATGCGGGAAGGGAGGCTCAGATGGTTCGGCCATATTCAGAGGAGAAGCCCAAATGTTCCGGTAAGGAGATGCGAACGGCTGGTTCTGGAGGGCACGAGAAGAGGTAGAGGATGACCTAAAAAGTATTTGGGGGAGGTGATTAGGCGGGAAATGGCGAGGCTTTAGATTTCCAAGGACATGGCACTTGATAGGAACATGTGGAAGTCGAGTATTAGGGTTGTAGGTTGAGGGGTAGTTGAGTCATGCCTCATGTCATAACTTTGTGAGACTAGTTTGGCATGGATATTATTTTGATTTTGCTTTGTATCTTTCTTTTTTATTTCATGTTGTTCATATTTTTCATATTATTTCTATAGTGTTACTGATATGATATTCTTTTGTCTTTTTGTCTTCTTGAATCGAGGGTCTTTCGTAAACAATCTTTGTACTCCTTTATGATATGAGTAAGATCTGCGTACATACTAATCCCAGACCCCACTAGCAAGAATTCATTGAGTTATTATTGTTGTTATTAACAATAGGATATACAAAATATAATATAAAATATGTGTTTGATTTTCCACCAGAAAACTTAGAGAAACTTTCATTTTTAATTGTAATCTTGACTTACTTAAAAGATTTTAGTAGAAGGACAAATATCTTATTTTGTTGTTTTATTGTGAGATTAGTAATTCTTGGACTGTAATCCCACATCGAATAAGGTAAAAAACTATAACAATTATGGTATAAATATGTTTGACCAAAAGATATTGAAACCTTTTTTATTAAATTAATTATTGACAATGAAGAGGTAAATTTTAGCCCAGCATAATAAATTCCAGATCTATAAACAAATTAGAAAATAACGAATAAGATGAAATAAGGGAAATTAATCTTATTGATATTTTTTATTTCTTTTTCCACCAATCGATAAAGATAATCAGTTTACATAATGTCCTGGGGTCTGTGATATGTTATTGGATCAATGCTCATTCATACCACGTGTGTTTTCGTTGTTCCCTGAATATTGCTCTTCGATTTAGCGGGCAGTATGAGTATTTGGTGTGGAGCAATCATGATTCCTTTCATTGTCCCGTCGCTTGGGCGGGATCCTAGTTGGGTCGATCATAGCGGTCAGATTTTGACCAATACAATTAGTCCCTCAGTTTGTCGAGGTCGCCTCTTGTCGGGCTTGGCAGACAGATTAAAAGTTTTACACATCTAAAAAAATCCGACTATCTATCCTTTGGGTATGATTTTTAGATTCAAGTAATGTAACGACGCTCTTGCGCTGCCATTGGACCGTCCCGACCGTTTCGGACTCGTAGCATCGTTTAAAACGTCGTTCGTGGTTGCTATCATTATGACACACATTCCTAGGGGACTGAACCGTTTTATTCACTATCAACTTAGATTGGCGACTCCTGGCTTTCACGCTTGGGGAATTTATGTCTCTTAAAAATAGAAGGAAAGCACCACTTGATTGACACACTTCTTTGCCTTTGCTTGAAAGAAATCTGTGAATCTTCTTTTCTCCTGAAAGTCCGAGTTTTTGGTTTTCTCCGGTTAGCTAGGAACTTTCTCTTAGTCTCTTCTTTATTCTTCCATCCCTTTATTTTATCAAATTAATACAAATGGCTGGTAATTTTTCCCATGCTGACAATTTTGCCGCCACTCCCGCGCCAGAAAATGATCTTCATGCCCTTGGAGGGGTAGTAGTGATAGAGGATAAGGGGGCCCTATTGGCGGATGAGATCTTGCCTCGCCCTGGGAAGCCATGAACGATTTCCACAGTCCTACCGAGGAGGATCAGAAACCTGCTTCCTCTATTATGACTAAGGAGGGGATTATAAAATTGAAGGCAAGATGGGGATTCCTCGCCACGTCAAAATGGTGCCGGCAGTGAGTGATGACATTATACATTTCGATCGCTCAGGATATTGTGCATTCTATGTTTATCTTTTTATTTTCGAGTATACGCTTCCTCTCCATCCCTTGGTGGTAGATTTTTTACGTTTCTATGAGGTGTGTCCGGCTCAGTTTTCACTGTACTTATACAAATTGTTCCTTATGTTGCTCAAGTTCGCGAAGCTTGCCGGTTGGGAGGTCACGCCGAGACACATGCTCAATCTCTTTGCTCCACAGCTCATTCGTGGTACGATAATTCATATGCACCACAGAGGAATGAAAAGTTTGGTGGTGAATATGGACGACTGAGCCAACCGTCGTTTCAATGAGAACTATTTCAATGTGCGGACCGAACACCTTATGGCAGATCGTGCAGGGTTCCTTGAGAAGTGGAACTTCGCATGTAAATTTCTATACATTTAGTCGTACTGATAGTCGATCACTTTTCTTTGGGCGGTACTTACGATGTTATTATTTTTGCAGCCGAGAGACTACCCCATGCTCCTATTGACGATATCCGCGAGTGGGTGAACGTCATCCTTCCTCATACAACGGGGTTCGCGCATGATAGTTCTTATATGAGAAATATGGATGCAAGCCTCTACTGGTAAGTAACATCAGTTTTTTGTTCTACTAGTTGATTTTGTTGCACATACGACTTTTGTCGATGTCGGAGAGAGTGCGGAGGGCGAGGGCTCCTCCACTAGCATTTCATCAGCATGTATCATCCGCCCGTCCTGCCTCAGGGCCTACTTCTCAACCTTCACCGAGGGCCGCTTCAATTGAGTCTACGCCTAGGGTAGTGCTCGCAGAGGCCGCCCCTTGAATAGAGATTCCAACCCCTACTACCTACCCAACGGGGGGAATCTTCCCGTGCAGAAGACAGGGATGGGCCATCAAAGAGGTGGCGAGTAGAGTTTGAAACTGCTTCTTCGGCCATGGTATGTTTAGAGGGTGAACCCCCCTTGACGGGGTCCGAGGAGGGCATTGATGTTATTGCGCCTGTAGAGATAGAGCCAGCCATTACATCTACCCCATCGACGAAGATTCTGATTGCTACGATTGGCCAAGAATTTGCCGCGATAGGGGGTTGGAATCTTGAGGTCGTTGTTATTTCTTTGGACGGGACTTCGATGCCGGGCTGTTCTTCTTCTTCGGCCACAGAGGGGGGAAAATCATCATGGTTGACGATTATGAATCTAAGTCTGATATTGATCCTGATGATATCAGGATATTCGAAGAGGGCCTTACCCGTACTGTGGTACATGCGGGGTCCCGTCTCGTATACTTGAAATCTCATCGGATGTTAACCTTCAGGGGGATACAGAAGACTTGGTTCCACAGTTTGACCTCTTGTGCTCTGTCGCCAAGAGCGAAGCTCCTCAGGACGTCCATGACATCGTTCGATGCACGAGGTGGCCGTTATGGGTCTGAGGGTAAGTTTTCTCTTCCCTATTGTGCTCTTTTCATCATTTTCAACCTTGACCTTAATCGATTTTTTGTTTTTCAAATGTACATTATGGAGATTGAGAGTGATCATAGGGCTGACAGCCTGACACTCGGACTAAGATTTTTCTGACGATGTTGAAGAAATATCGCCGCTATAGCAAAAAGTATTATGAGATGCATGAGAGACTGAGGGTGAATGCAGGTGGTCTATCCCTTACCGAGGAACTTGAGAAGAGGGATCATGAGCTGATGCAGGCTATTCGTAGGAGTAGCGAGCTTAGGGATCAAACTCGTATAAAGGACGAAGAACTCGAGGTGGGAAAGGGAGTTTCCGCAGAGTGTTAGCATCTTCAAGAGAGTTTGCGATCGATGCGTACTGAGTTAGATTAGAATGCCATTAGGGTCGAGGCGATGAGGGTGGAATAGATTGGAAAATTGGCCGAGCTGGAGAGGAAGGGCGCCAGACTGGAGAATATTGAGAATGCCTAGTCAGCTGCTTTGGTGAGAGCGATGCCTCTAGAGAATACTATCCGCGTCCTTCAATCCGAGAAGGAATCAAAAAGGGCGAAGACCATTCTAAGGGAAGAGAGACTCGAGGAGCGTATTAGTAAGATCGATTGGGAGGCAACGACCTTGGGAGATCGGGCCACTGCTTTTGAGGCTAAAAAAGAGCAACTATTGGCTCAAGTCGAGTCTCCCTCCGCTGCCGCTCCCCGTCATTTGCATGAGCTCTGGGTCTATGCTGAGGCCCAGCAGGACATATGTAAGAGTGTGTAGGAGGTGGGCAATATTTTCGAGGCTGCATATGAGGGAGCACAAGCGAAGGAACGAGAGGCTCGCATTAAGTATGAATATGATCCTGCAACGCCAGATGCCGACGAGGGTGTTGATGACGAGGGACTTCCTGTAGAGGGTGATGAAGAGGGCGGCGGTGATGATGCCGAGTGAAAGAATTGTTGTTTCTGTTTTTCTTTTATATTTTATTTGTATTTTGTCGGTTTTAGCTGTATATAATCATCGACTGTTTGTGCAACAACTTTGTATAAAGAGGAATTTTTCATTGTCGTATGCTTCCTGTTCTTTTTGCTTTTCCTAATTTTGGCGCAAACAGATATATTTTCGTGCGGTGAATATTTGGTTCTCGGGTAATTCAATATCACACGGATTGAGTAGGATTTTGACGACAACTTTAGTTGTAGGGATGGTATTTTTGAACTTATGTGGAAGCACTATACCATCACTGTTCGAGTGGTGTCGAGCACTTTTCTCTAACCCGTCGTGAGTCCCAATCGTATTTGGCGATGGCTCTTGGCCTTAAGGGTGTTATTTTGAACTCGTTAAAATGTTAACCTATCGTCGTTCGATCGAAGTCAAACTCTTAATTTGGCAATGGCCCTTGGCCTTAAGGGCGTTATTTCGAACTTATTAAAATGTTAACCAGTTGTTGTTCGATTGAGTTCGAACTCTTCTTTTTGGCGATGGCCATTAGCCTTAAGGGTATTATTTCGAACTTGTCAAAATATTAACCCGTAATTGTTTGATCGAGGTTGAACTCTTCTTTTTGGCGATGGTCCTTGGCCTTAAGGGTGTTATTTCGAACTTGTCAAAATATTAACTTGTCGTTATTCAAACGAGGTCGAACTCTTCTTTTTGGCAATGACCCTTGCCCTTCAGGGTGTTATTTCGAACTTGTCGAAATGTTAACCTGTAGTTGTTCAACTAAGGTCGAACTCTTCTTTTTGGCGATGATCCTTGGTCTTAAGGGTGTTATTTCGAACTTATCAAAATGTCAGTCTGTCATTATTCGACCGAGGTCGAACTTTTATTTTTAGCAACGGCCCTTGGCCTTAAGGGTATTATTTCGAACTTGTCAAAATATTAACTCACCATTATTCAAACGAGGTCGAACTCTTATTTTTGGCGATGGTCCTTGGCCTTAAGGGTATCATTTCGAACTTGTCAAAATGTTAACCCGTCGTAGGGGACAACTGTAGGAGCGACATTTTTCGGAGGTTGACTTGTTTGAGATGGGCAATATTCAAGACATTTTGTAATAGTCCTACTCTCTAGTTGGGATGCTACCTTGCTCGCTCGCTCATGCGGCGCTTGAGTTCTTGTTTAAGCGAACAACAAAAGGTGAACCAAGATGAGATTTCCTTACCTCGGTCCGATGGGTCGATGAAAGAGGGTAGCATCATAGGTTTGTTCTCCCTCCATGGAGTTTAAGTGGTTGATGGATTGGTGGTTTGTGGGTTGGCAACTGCTTTGGGCCTTCTTTTCTTCCTCTCCTTTTCTTGTAGACATGCCCTAGTTCTGCATGGGTTGGGTTTGCCTTGGCTCGTTCGCAAAAACTCAGTGCATGGGTCACCCCATAAGATGCGCCCATCCTCCTGCGGGATTTGCGCAACCAACGTCGTCTTCATTTGCAAGTTTTTCATGGACATTGGTTGCAACTTCTGCTTCTATGTGGCATCATGATTTGGGTTAGCGCGTGAGGTTTACTTACCACTTTATTCGGTGGATGATTATGGGTTTCGATTTGGAGGAGACTAGGAATTTTGACTAAGAAATTTCAACAGACGGCCACAAATTGTTTGACCAAAAGATATTGAAACCTTTTAGGTTAAATCAATTAACGAAGATGAAGAGGTAAATCTTAGCCAAACAAATAAACTCCAGATGTATAAATAAATCAGAAAATGATGAATAAGATGGAATAGGGACGATCAATCTTATTGATATTTTTCATTTCTTCTCCTACCACTCGAAGGAGATAATAAGTTTACTTAATGTCTCGAAAAAATTATTTTTTCTTCTACCTGCTAAGAAGATTACAAAGGAGAGAAAAAAGAGAAAAACCCTCCATTTTAGGAAGATTCCCTCCCTACATATAGTCATAGAGTCCTTGCTGTGTTATTGGATCAATGCTCCTTCATACCACTTCTGTTTTATTCGTTCCCCGAAAGTTCTTCGACTTAAAGGGCACTATGAGTACGTGGTTTGGAGCAAATCATGACGTTTTTTACTATTCTGCCGCTTGGGCGGGATTTCAATTGGGTCGACCATAACGATCAGATTTTAACCAATAGGGCCGGGACTACTTATACCTGTATAAAAATTTCAATTAAAACGTGTTATAAATAGAACTCTAATTAGAGTGAATGTCTATCTTATAGAAGAGTTTTATTTTGAGGCTAAGTCTTTTCTATGCCTATAAATAGAGGGGTCTTACCCCATTGTAAATCATCCCAAAAATATCAATAAGAATACTCCTCTCCCTACTCTCTCTATATTGTTCTTGTTCTTGTATTATTTTACTTGTTCTTATATTATTTCATAACAGTAATTATGTACTTATATGTCGAATTTATATACCTTATCCTTATAACCAAACGATCCTCAATGGTGTCCACTTAGTGGACTTAGTTTTTGTTTTTATTTTGTTCTCACTTAGTCGGGTGGGTTAGTGGGGTTCTTCTGATAAAAGCATGAACATAGTGTTATCACATAAATTTCACGTTTTACACAATTTGATGCCATTTAACGGAAGAACCAACACCTAGTATTTTTAGTGATGGTAGGTATGTCTTTTGTTCTTCACAAGTATAGAGGGAGAGATTTATGATGTCGTGACCAGCAAGAGCTGAAGTGTCACAAGGCCTCGACCACCACGTCCGTTGCTCTTCCTTAATTTGATATGTGAGAGAGTTTAGAGGTAAAAAATCTTACAGATTTGAAAATTAAAGTGAAGTAATACTAGTAGGATATGAGCAGTTGATTGTCGGTGAGGAAGTCAGATTAAACAGTTTAATTTGGATCAAACACTTGACGCGGTCAGTTGTTGGCAAACTCATTAAACTATTACTACAATTTACAACTAATTATTAATAATCTGTATGGCCGTAAATAAATAAAATAGTAATTTTCTAAAAATAGAAATAAAAACTTAGTATAAATAAATTTTGAAAATAGTATTCATACTTCAAAATAAATTTTGAAAACAGTATAGGAATAAATCGAGCTTATTAAATATAGAGAGTGTCTTAAAAGAAATTATTCCCCTCAATTACCCGACGTTCTGGAATATATCCCTCAAGGATAGAATGATTTAACTCACCGAAGTGTTGGTACTAGGAACGTCGATGAACGACAAACTACGCTAAGGCTGTAAAACACATTGAAATTTTTGTGCAGAAGAAGAAAAAGAAGATTTTCAAAAAAATTTGTAAGTAAATATTCTGGGATTTGAAGGACTATTTATAGCCAATTTGGTACTATTTATGAAAAGATTTGAAACCTTTCAAAACAGCCATGTATGTTGGAACATGTTTGATACTATTCTGGAACAGTCATAGCTGTTAGAAATATTGCAAAAAAAATAAAACGGATTTGAAATAATTCGGGAAAGAAAACGGGTTGAACCAGACCGGGTGGCAACTCATGGTTATTCCAGATTGAATTTTAGTTAATTAATTTAATTAATTAATTAAATATTTAAAAAGAATTTTATCCAAAAAAATTAATCAATCAATTTTTGATTGTAGCTGAAGCCGAGTAAACAACGACAATGCGAGACTTGTTTCTTTGTAACTCTTTAAAAGCTAAGAGATGGGTTTCTCTATATATATATAAACAAAAAATTTCTTTCCTTTTATCAATTAGGGACAAAATATATTAATAAAATAAACTCATCCTAACACTAGTTTCGTAGACTTGGTTAAGCTTTGGAACAATTAACATCTATATTCTCTATTTGAAGTAACAACGTGAAATTATCAATTCTTAAGATAGAGATGCATCTCGCCCGATTCAACTCCACCGAAGACTAACCTTATTATGGCATAATTGACAACTTTGAAATCTTTATATGCAAATGGTAAAATCAAATTCTTTGATTTTATCTTCAAAGCTTTTGACGTTCATCAGATAAAAAATTCCTCCCAAGACAAGAGGAGGAAGGGGTAGATTAGAGAGGGGGAAAGAGAAAAGAAGGAAAAGTAGGGGAAAAGAACGTGTGGGGGTGAAGGGAATTCTACTGGGAATGGGTAAGTGTGCATAATTTATTTTCTTTCTTTTTAATTTGTATTTTTTTTTGCTTTTAGATTTTTTTAAATCAAAATTATCGTAGTCACACACGTAATTTTTATGATTTCCACACACTTTATTCACATCATCTCTGTAACTGCTATATGTGTATGGTCAAGGATCAAATAAGTTCATTAGTTACTAGATATCTGGGTTTGAGTGTTCAAATGAAAATAATGTAAATTTGTATATCGGCTTTAAAATCCAGTACCATTATTCAGATGGTCATTCAACTATCTCAAATTATATTCTAAAGTCACTTTACTTTCGTTTGTAACAACAAAATCACTGAACTATGCCTATTGCACTCAGAAGGTCATTCAACTAGATTTTTCAAATTTTGAATTGCCAAATACTTATTTTACCCTCTATATTATAAAAATTTATCTTTTTCTAATTTTTAAAAACTTTTTAATATTATGAATTTTTCTTTTTAATTTATATTATGGACTTACCTATAAAATAAATAAATTTATTTATAAATTTAAAAATAAAAATTATTTAAGCATATATAATGTTGGAATAAAAAATAATGAGCATAGTAAAAAAAAATTAATTTCAATAATTTCTTAGTAATAGTAATTTTAGTATTAACAACAAAAATTCAAAAATTTATTCACACAATTCAGAATGAAAAAAACAAAGGTTGTAAAATGTATATTCCATGCATGTAATATAAAAATAATTATTTAAATAAAGGTATTTTTATATTATACATTATATATTCTTGATAATTATGCTTACTACCAACTTTCCGACGGCATAAAGTTATGTCACCGGAAAGTAGGGGACTATCTGTATAGGGTAAAGTATGTTATGTTAAGTAGTGCATGGAATATATATAATATAATTGAGCATAATTTTCAAAAATATATAATGTATATTATAAAATACTTTTATTTAAATAATTATTATTAGAGTATGTGCATGGAATACATATTTTACAATCTTTATTTTCTTTCATTTTGAATTGTGTAAATAATTTTAAATTTTTATTATTAATATTAAAATTATTATTACGAACAAATTATTCTAACTTATTTTTTTCACTATGCTCATTATTTTATTATTCCGGCAATATATATGCTTAAATATTTTTTTAATTTTTTTAATTTCTAAATTATATTTATTTATTCTGTAGGTAAGTCCATAATATAAATTAAATATGAAAAATCATAATATTAAAAAGTTTAAAAATAAAAAGAAGATAAACATTTATAATTTAGAGGGTAAAATAGGTATTTAGCAATCTAAAATTTGAAAAATCTAATTGAGTGACCTTCTGAGTGCAATATACATAGTTCGATGATTTTGTTATTACAAACGAAAGTAAAGCGACATTAGGAGATAATTTGAGAAAGTTAAATGATTATTTAAGTAATTGACTCAAAGGTTATTACGCCTTATATTATTAACTTATCTTTTTAATATTTTAGCCTTAAGCTTTTTAACGTCATATAATCACAAAAATGACTTTTAACCAAGAAATGGGTCCTAGATGCTGGAAGATGTGCAGCATCAACTGGCTACTTCTTATTCAGATACACTTCAGCAAAGAGCAAAAGATATGGTACAGCAGTTGGAGAAATGGTCATTAATTGAAGAGTCAGCTTTACAACAAAAGTCAAGAGCTAAGTGGATCAAGCTAGGGGATTCCAACAATAAGTATTTTTCAGCAGTCATGAAAGAGAGGAGCCAATATAAGAAGATTATTGAGCTCTCTACAGAAGGAGGCATGAAGATAAATGATCCTGCAGAGTTGAAGAAGGAGATTAGGGATTTCTATCAAGCTCTAATGGGAACTGCAGCCAACACACTTCCAGCAGTGAATAAGATATATATGAGGAATGGACCAAAATTATCTCAATCACAAAGGATGGATCTTGTAGCTGATATAACTGATACAGAGATAATTGACAGCTTGAAGGGTATTGGAAATGATAAAGCTCCAGCCATTGATGGTTTTAATGCCATGTTCTTCAAATAGTCTTGGCATATCATTGGTAATCAGGTGATGTTAGCAGTCAGGAATTTCTTTCATACTTCCAAAATGCATAGACCAGCTAATTGTGCAACTCTCACTTTGTTACCTAAGGTTCCTAATCCTCAAACAATGAAGGAGTTTAGGCCTATAGCTTGTTGCTCAGTCTTATATAAGATTATTTCCAAGCTGTTGGCTAATAGACTCCAAAAAGTTATAAGTAGTATTATATGCAATTCTCAGGCTGGATTTATACCAGGAAGAAGAGTAGCAGATAATGTGATATTAGCTCATGAGCTATAAAACAGTATTCCAGATCACATATTTCTCCCAGATGTATGATCAAGATTGATCTCCAAAAAGCTTATGATTCAGTGGGATGGTGCAGTCTACAACAGATTATGGAAGAGCTGGATTTTCCTAGCAGATTTATTAGATGGATCATGGAATGTGTTCAAACTGCTAGCTATACTGTTGTAGTTAATGGTGAAACAACAAAGCCTTTTCAAGCTGCCAAAGGATTGAGGCAAGGAGATCCAATATCTCCATTTTTATTTGCTATTATAATGGAATATCTTAGTAGATCTCTGGCAGAGTTGAAACATACTACAAGCTTCACATATCATCCAGGGTGTAAGAAGCTAGGAATCACTCATTTGAGTTTTGCAGATGACTTGCTATTATTTGTCAAAGGGGAGCCTCAATCAGTAAGTTCTATGTTCCTATTCTTTTCTCAATTTCTTGCTGCTACTGGGCTTAAGGCTAATCTACACAAAAGTGCTGTGTATTTTGGTGGGGTGCCAAATGAGAGTCAACAACAAATTCTTGATCTTCTTGGTTATGTTAAGGGGAATCTTCCTTTCAAATATCTGGGAGCCCCTTTAACTGCCAAAAAGTTATCAGTTGCTCAATGGCAACCTCTGGTTGATAAGATTACTGCAAAAGTTACTTCCTGGACAGCAAGGTATTTATCATATGCAGGCAGATGTCAATTGGTTCAATCAGTTATTCTTGGAGTTCAAGCTTACTGGGCTCAATTATTTATCATGCCATCTAAAGTTGTTAAGCTGCTGGAGACTATATGCAGAACATACATTTGGTCAGGGTCTGTTAACATCACTAAGAAAGCATATGTGGCTTGGGAGAAAGTTTGTATGCCTAAGTCTGTTGGAGGACTGAACTTAACAAATATATCAATGTGGAATAGAGCTGCAATAGCTAAACTTGGTTGGGACTTAGCTCATAAAAAAGACTTGTTATGGGTGAAATGGATTCACACTGTCTATGTCAAACAACACCAGTTGGAGAACCTTACTATCCCAGTTAATGCTAGCTGGATGGTAAGGAAAATTGTGGAAGGAGTTAAACTGCTGCAACAACAAAATCTGCTAGGTGACACTGTCTGCTCTATAAGGAAGGTATACTTGCAGCTGCTGGGAGATTCATCTAGAGTTTCATGGAAGAATATGGTAATGCAAAATGCAGCTAGACCTAAAGCTATCTTCAGCTTATGATTGCTACTGCAGGATCAACTTCCCACCAAAAACAGGCTGTTACAATGGAAGCTGAACATCTCAGGAGTGTGTGTTATGTGCCAACAAGAATTGGAAACTAGAGATCATATATTTCTGCATTGCTCCTTTGCTTCACAGTTGAGATATCAAACAATGCAATGGCTGAGAACTGATGATTTCACTGGACAAAATTGGATACAATTCTGTCAATGGATCATTATGCAGTCCAAAGGGAAATCTGTCCGAGCCCTCACTTTCAAGATGACTGTCACAGAAATGCTATATAGTATATGGTTAGAAAGAAATGCAAGAATTTTTGAAAACATTTATTGTAATAGTGATAAACTCTTAAGTAGTATAGCCTATATTTGTAATGTTCGAGCTCCTCCTAGGCTTAGTTCACATATTCAGCATTTCATGATATAAATGCTGAATATTATAGTAGCATAGATACTTCATGGTCTAATTTGATAGGCAGTTGAGATTAAACTGTCCTATGATTTTGTAAGGCATCCTTTTGGTGATTAATAAAAATTTTAATTACCAAAAAAAAGGAAGTTAGCTGAAGACCACCGTGACACACACCATACTCCTTCACTTTTATCCTTTTTTTGGGTTTTCCATTTGTGGTATGGGTAGTAATAGCAAAAAGATTTTGCTGGTAAGAGCTCGTTTTATTTAGTTGGTTTAAAGTAACTCATAAGTATTATATGTTGGAAAATATTTTATGTATTAAAATTAATTAAAAAATAAACAAGTATATATTTGAATAAAAATATTAAAATTAATAATAGCAGCTAAAAATTTGGGTATACAAAAAATTTTATTTAAAAAAAAAGTATTTTAGAGGTAGAATAATAAATATTTTGGTTAAATATAAAGTAAAGTGCTTATAATTTGAATTTTGATAAGTTGGGGAAAATCAACTTATGAGTTTTAATGTATTTTTTGCTTATAAACACTTTTAATTTTATCAAACGCATGAATAAATCAAAAAATAGTTGCAAAATAATTTAATAAAGTTATAAGCTAAGCCATACACCCTCTAAATTCCCTAGCTCTAACGTGGATGGCTTGTCTTTGGCCAAATCAGATTTGGTGCAGAAAAATTAATACGAGGACATCAATTAGCCAAAAAGGGTACAAAGAAAAAGGCCAAAAACGGTGTAGTAGCAGCAGTAAATTGTGCAGGAAACGTCGTTCATCTCCCAAACCTAACTCTGATGACAAAATATATCATAAGTTTGAAAGTCGAATTAAAAAATTGGCCGGTGCGTCATACTGATGCTGATTTGCTGATGGAGGACTAAACCAGTCACAATTTAATTCAACTGCTGCTTCATTTATAATCCGTTTGGTCAAGTTGTAAAAATCAATTTATTTTGAAAAGTATTTTTGATGAAAAACAGTTTGTGCTTGACTAAATAGATTAAAAAACACTTCTGAGCAGCAATTAATGTTTGGCTAAGCTGTAAAAAATTTCTTCTAAGTATATTTCGCATTCTCAATAATTTATTTCTTTGGTCAAACATGGATCATTTCCTTGTGTTCTCTTCTTTCCGTCTTGCATTCGCTTTCTTGACTATTTCAGCCACTACTGAGGTTGAAAGAAAATATGATGACCCATTAACATAAAGGGCTGTGCGATAGCTGAGAGGCAAAATATACTGCCTAAACCTACATTAAGTCCAGAATTAATAAAAACAACGTGGAAATTGAGAAAGGACATGAATTAATGGGAGCATCTGTTTCAAGCGAGACACTAAAATGTGTTACTCACAACATATCATTTTTAGATTTATAGCAAATTTTGCCAAAGACGCTTCCGCAACCAAATAGTATTGCCATTTGATATCTATTCATTGCCGCCTTTCACTGCCATATGCTTTAATAAATAGCCCACGTTGAACATGCATTTTCTTTTGCATATTGCGTCCAACTCCAATACTCATTAATCCAAGTAAAATTACTCGCTATGCCCATTTTTTGGTTCAAGTACTTAATTGGTATATGGTTAGGACAACTCAATATTTTTAACAATTAGTTTTCCCAGCCTAGTGCATTAAGCTCCCTCTATACACGGGGTCCAAGTAAAAAATCAGACCACAAAGGTATATCATACACAACCTTACCCTGCATTTGCAAGAGGTTGTTTCCAAGAACTAGTTTTCCTTAATAGCGATAACATATTTGGCTCTTTGGCTTTTGAATTTTCCATGAACATCAGTGATTCTTAAATACTAGTTGCATCCACTAGTTTTTGCTAAAAAGTTCCAATTTACATGATTAAGTTAGTGAACATTACAGTTTTCTAGTCACGTGGCATTGATAAACAAAAAATTGGGCCAATTCATGTGTACTCACCACATGCTTCTTGTTGCTACTTACTGCATTCACAAAATTTACATTACAATCGGAGTAACGAAGAAAAGAATTAAGCAATAATCATATTTTTCAGAAGCTGGTACGCCATATTGCTCCATTGCCCTCTCCACATCGCTGATGGACTTCTTCCATCCTTTCTACTGATTTACAAATTCCGCTACAGCTCCAATCGAATGATGCAGCACAAGTGTTCCCTGCTTGGGCCTTCCACTCGCAGTCTTTCAGTTAAGAAGGCAAATAATCCAGTCACGAAAATGAATGTAATAATGCACTGTCGATAGCAGTGGTGTGTAAACTTCAGGATGAATTGCACAAAGAATGGACTAAACTATTCCTGAGCAATAGTTCAAACTCATCTGATAAGACCATACCAGATAAGGTCATCCTGTAGAAGCCTAACTAATGATGAGTCTGCTTGTTGCCTCCAAATAATGTGTGAAATGCAGGCTAAGTGATATCACAATCAAGTGTTTAGACCAGAATGAGAGCAATTAGCATCAATATCTTCAGTGGCTCTATGCCTTTTGCAAAGGTGCAAATTGCAGTGAATACTTCATTGGAATTTCAGTTAAATTTCCATGCGATAACATATGTATACCTAAGTACAACCGGGCTACGGTAAATTATGATGAACATGTTTGAGTTTTAGACGAGCTATGTCTTGAGACGAGCTATGTCAACAATTATCAACTCTGCTAGCAGAAGAAAAAGAACAGAAACCACTGCATCACGTAGAGTGTTCAAGTAAATACATCCTGGCGTCTTACCTGGGGGTGTTCCACAGCACAAACTTCGTTCATCGATATGTTCAACATCAAGTCCAACAAACCAAGAGCCAAGAGAAACATCTTCATTTGCATACCTATGGAGAATGTGTCTGAAAAGAAATTCTTTATGAATTAACGGTATGTAACCAATAAAGCACATGGATGCAACAAACAGAACCTAGAGGAAAAATTTATGAAGCAAGAGGTATACCCATTTATCGATATGTAGGTAGCCAAATCCTTGGAGATTGCATATATTTGTCCGGTTGCATGCCTAAAATACTTATTTCCCTCCTCACCAAATTTCCAGTATTCTGGTTCATGGTACTTCACTCCTCTGCACAAAAAGTATGTCACACTTGGAAATTTGAACCTAGAAGCAGAGCTGTAGAAGCTCATTAGGATCTACAATCTTACTTTTGTGAGAGAACAGGTCCAGATTTCATGCAACCAATATACACACGAGGTTTAGATCGATGACGGTCTAAAATTGAACCTACAACACCTGTGACAAAATATGCAATTAGTATTAAGCACTCTCCTACTTAGTGTTGTGAGGATGCGTCATCAACTAAATTTTTAGATTTATATAAACCTACCGCAATCCTCCTCACTTATCTAGGCTTGGGATCGGCACTATGAGCAAGCTACATAGGCGTTACAAATTAATTGGAATTAAGTTCTAGTCATATTCCCTTTCGGGTAGGGGTAAGGCTCGTCTACATATTACCCTCCCCAGACCCCACCTGGTGGGAGTATACTGGGTAGTGGTTGTTGTTGTTGTTGTTGTAAGTTTTAGTCATATTGGTAGCAATGTTCACGATGAGTCCATTAATCTTGTTAGAGATTTATATGCTAGTAGAAAATGTTGAGAACCTTTATTTCTAGAGAACCTAAATTTTTAAATATTGGATTTGACATGTTCACTGGAGCAACATAGATAGTAAAAAAATAGTCAATCAAACTAGCTAGGATTTTGAGGCGTAGTTGTTGTACTCGTCTAATTTATATGGACCTACAATTGTTCAGATAAAAAATTCAAACAAGTCTGCTAACCCAGATTGACATGTACATCATCATCAACTTTAATAAAGAAGTCAGCATCCCACTTTGCCGCTACAGTTGAAAAGTATATTTGGGTCTTAGAGGATAGCTCATGATATCCTTCCACGTGATTCTGCAAGACGATGTTATATCACGTAGTAAAACAGTCAAGTGCTCAGTCCACAAAATCCAACCAAAGCTTTAAAGAGTTATGACACGACTTCTGTTCTCTCCCTCATGCTGACAGAACTATCAAGGCATATCGTAGATAATAGACTTGAAAATAACAAGACATGCTGCAAGTGAAGATCATACAATATGGAAATGAAAACAGGAGGAAAGAAGATAAACTATAAAGGAGTACTGTACTAATCATTACATGCATGCCAAATCAAAGGACCTCTATTTCTACATGTTAAAAACACACTCATGCAGGTTTATATTTATTCATAAATGCATGAACTGTTAAGAGAATAACAGCACGTATAAACTGTAAATTGTTAATGCCATAAGTTTTTTTTATCAGGAAGGTGAAAGATCGCCAATACCACATGCATATACAATTGAAATGTTTTGCTATTAACTTCTTATGGAATGCGGTAGAAGAGGAACCCAGCGCAACTAAAACAGAGTTCAAGTTAAAATGCTATTAGAAAAACATGAAAGCATGAGATAGAATAAGATAAGAGTTTTTAAATGGCATGCACTAAAAGCAGCAAACTTACCAGTCGTAAGAAATCATTATGTTGTGCATCCTCAGCATCTATAGCACGATCCAAGACTCCACCGGGGGTTGCACTGGATATCATCTCAGGCCATTATTAATATGAAAAGAAAATGGTGATTACATGACAAATTTCATTTCTAAGAATAATTTTATCTCCAATGTCAATTTACCTGTGCCCTATCACAAACCGTATAATGATGCCCTTCTCCTTTTCCAACTTTCCTAGATCCTCCCCTATATAGTTAATCAAACAATGTTAACCAACAACATTTAGTGGTGTAAATTTACATGTGTGCTGTAAATTTATTATTCTATAAGCAATATTGCAGTTTTGCATTATCCACTCCTCATCTATCCAATGACTAGTAACAGTTAGATAATCACAGTCATTATTATTTCTACCAATATCGGTAGTAATAGAAATCTGATTAGTTATATGAGTAAACAAATAACGCAAATATTGTTCATATTCATGTTTATATTTATATATATCGCTCTTAACTGTTGCGCGAGGCCAACCTTTGTAAGTAGGACTAAAAATTCTTCTAATATATTGCACAAAATGAGGGTTTGATGGAAAACTAAAGGGTAAGCACATAACAGTAACCATATTTGCTAATTCTTCACGATCTCTGTTAGGATCGTAGTATAAAATACCACCGGTCACAGTGTTAATTCCTGGTTGAATTAGATTTGAACCAGTACTAGGGTTAGCCGCAGTATCTACACTTGTGCCCTCTTGCTGTGCTCTCATTTGTAAATATTTAGCTTTATCTCTAAGGTGTGTTTTTATATTCCTAGCCAAACTACTCGTATCGCTATGGTCTCCAGTATATTTATGCGCTAGCAATTTCCCACAAGTTTTACACTTAGCCTTACTTTGTTCTCTTACTTGAGTAAAAAAATGCCAAACAATTGATGTTTCGGGGGCGTTTAGAAGGTTGATGTAGGGGTTTCTACAGGTGGGTCGTCCGCGGCATCAGTTGGGTTATTAACAGGACTAGTAGGCGTATCATCTAAATCCAGTTGAGTTTCATCTACATCCTCATTTTCCTCATCATTTTCTAAGATAGTTTGATTTGGATAAAGAGCATTCATAATTTCTTCATTTAATTGTTCACCCGGTGCAACATTATGGCAAAATTGAATATCAAAAAATTGAAAACAAGGGTTATCACTATTAAGAATAATAGGAGCAGCAGGACGGGTAAATGAAGAATGTCGGGGAGCCGGGGCGAGGGTAGTAGGTTGGCCACTACTTTCACAAATTTTAGCTTTTCCCTTACCACCAAACATCTTTTTCGAAGAAAATACCATATTAATTACAATTATTCAAACTAAAACACACAAAATATATTCTTAAAACTTAAGAGTTGGAACGAGTTTATCGAATTGCCGAACAACTTCTTGAATATTGCAAATTGTTGAAGACTTGAAGACTTGAATACTTGAATACTTTAATTCACCAACTTTCCAATTTTCACGAAATTGCAATAATAAAGTAATTAATATAAGAGTAGTTAAATATAGATTGAGAGAGCTTGAGAGAGATTGAGAGAGATTTATGAATTGGTTGAGTAAAAATAAAAGAATGAGGAGGTATTTATAGTTGAGAATTGGAAAAAAGTATAATTATATAAAGTTTCAGGGCCAAAATGGCTATTTTTTAAAGTGGCTAACGGATAAATTTTGAAGGCCAATAACTAAATTTTAAAAATCTGACCGTTGGCCATTTTTTAAAGATTTGTTTTTAAGAAAATGACCGTTGAAGCCCGTTTAGGCCCGTTGGGCCCCGTTGAACCGGCCCAGGCCTGCCTGGCGGTCCCGGGCTCACCGTCCTTACGTGTTGAACCGGCCCACCACGGGCTTTTGCACTGCTTGAGCCCACACCCACCAGAACCGGCCCATTAGGCCCGCTAGGACCGCGTCCTGGGCCGGTCCCGAGCCAGGACTGGACCACTGTGCAACATTAGTAGTATCTAATGGGAAGAAAGACACTAGGGTCGTGGCATCACCTAGATGTCTAATTGATGGGTAGATGTTACTAAGGATAGATTGACATATTTGGGGCTTATGCTATAACCGTTGCAAAAATTTACCCACTCTCACAACTCTCGGTAGAGAGAGTATTTTGCCCAATTGACTCTCTCGAGACGAAATGGGTAGGAAAATTAGGCCAAGCAACTAGGGTTAATGTAGGGTGATTACTCTCTCGAGATTTAACCCGATAATTGGAACTATCATTTCTCATGAATTCGTCCCAATTTCTTGTTGGGTCAATTTTGGGGTCATAGACTCTCTTTATCAAGAAGAGTCAAACCCACCAAGCTTGAATCAATGTTTGTAACCACCAATTCTTAATAAAAACGTAAAATCAACCCAAATAGTAAACACCCAATATTAATGTAACTCTAGATAGCAACACCCATCAATTACCCACAATAAGGTTGAGCCACAACCCTAACTAATGGGATTAGCTACACATGATTAAGGAAGAAAATGAAGAAATAAATATAGAGCTAAACATATTAATTAATTACTAAGAATAAATCACAATAATCTATTGTTAATGAAGAGCAAAAGTGCCAAAAATAGCTACAAAATCGATTATCACGAGCGCAACTAAGTCTAGAATGAAAAACTTGACCTAAAAATGGTAAAATATTTTGTTTATACTAGGCAGAAAAAACTGAACAAAAATACCCCTGCGGGATCAGTGCGGGCCGCACAAAAGCAACCACGGCCGTACTGGCTCTTTTGACTTCACTATTCAGCTCTCTGATCTTGAGGAACGCGAACCACGTGAAAGTGTACCGCGGCCGTGAAAGGGGTCTAGTGCGGACCGCACAGGAACTACCGTGGACCGCATGGCATTATCTTGGCTATGTGTCCATCTCTCTGAATCTCATTTACGCAGACTGCTCAAAAAAGTGTAGCGGCCATGTAGCATGACCACAGACCGCGAGAATCCTATCGTGGCTGAGTTGGCTTCAGCCTGAATATACCATGTCTCTGAACCTCCTAGTGCGGCTGCAGTCGCTTTAGCACAGTCCGCACTAGGCCTTCTCCCCTTGGATTTCTTGGTCTTTGATACTTATGCACGTTTCACTCATTTTTGAGCCGATCTTTGACATTTCATCACTTTGTCACTTGAACCAGCAATCAAGCACAACCTGTAAGCATTTTGGGACTATTTTGTAGCAAATTATACTCAAAGCATAGGTAAGTAGGGGCATAAAACACGTTAAAATCCTATCTTATGAAATCCCCCAAATTTAAACCTTTGCTTGTCCTCAAGCAAACAAAATAACAGATTGACTTTCCCGCCCGTTGATGATATATGCGAATGGGTCATTACTATCATTTCTCATACGGTAAGGGTCCGTGAGTGGGCATCCTTCTATGAGATATAGAGTTATAACCCTCTTACTCGTAAGTCCGTCAATTTCAATTTCTTTATTTTTTGCCTTGGAATTTGATCTCGTTGCTTATATGATCGTTTTTATCCTTTAACATGGAGAGTGCAAAAGGGGAGGGCTCCTCCACTCACGTTGTGTCAGCTGGCACCTTCTGCCCGCCCATACTGAGGTCTGCTGCCCGGACATCGTCAAGGGCTACCTAGTCTACTCCTGCGGTCGGGGTTGTATGTTTTGAAATTATAGACTCTAGTTCCTACTGCCCGCTCAATAGGCAAATCTTCTCGTGCTGATGATAGAGAGGGTCCGTGGAAGAGGCAACGAATGGAGTCTGAAGGGGCTCTTTCAGCCACAGTGCGTTAGGGGGCAACCTTCCCTTGACAGAATTTGACATTGGCAGCGGTGCTAACCCGGCTGCAGAAGCAAACTAGTTGGACGTGGCTAACCCGTAGTCGTGGTTGGTACTACGGGTTTGACTCCGACCTCGATCTTGATGCTGTCAGGATGTTTGAGTAGGGCTTTACCCGTACTATGGTGAGAGCGGGAAGTCCCTTCCGTATACTTGAGATTCTGTCGAAGCTTAACCTTCTACGAGATACAGAAGGCTTGGTACCGCAGTTTGACCTTTTATTTTTTGCCGCAGAGTGTGAGGCTCTTCGAGACATTAGTTATGTTGAATTTATGCATGAGGTGGTTGTCATGGACCTCATGGTAAGTTTCTCGTCTTTATTTTTTTTCTTGGGAGCCTTGGCCTTACCAACTCTTTTGTTGGCTTTCAATCTTATATACTGGAGATTGAAAGTACTCGTAGTGCTGACATCCGAGCCAAGATGTTTTTGATGATGTTGGAGAAGTATCGACATTATCGCAACAAGTAACGTGAGATGCATGAGCGGCTCAGGCAAGCGCCGGTAATCAATCTCTTGAGGAGGAGCTGGTAGAAAGGGATCATGAGCTGATGCAGTCCATTTGCTAGGACAGTGAGCTCGATGAGCTACTTCGTGTAAAGGACGAGGAACTCGATTTGGGAAAGGAGGTCGCTGTAGAGTGTGAGCATCTTCAGGCGAAGGTGTTGTGGTTGCAATCCGAGCTTGATCAAAATGCCATCATGTTTAAACTTTGAGCGCGGAGTAGATAGGGAAATTAGCCAAGTTAGAGAGGAAAATGTCTGAGTTAAAGAGCACGATAGTGCTCGAGCATCGGTTTCAGCAAGGGCGGCGACATTGGAGGACCCTATCCATGTCCTTCAATCCAAGCAGGAATTTGAGAGGGCAACTACCACGCTAAAGAAGGCTCGGCTCAAAGAGCATATTGGTGAAATTGACCATGAATCTTTAATCTTGGGAGATCGGGTCACCCTACTTGAAGCCGAAAAGGCACAATTGTTGGCCCAAGTTGAATTTGCCTCTGTTGTTATTCCTCGTCACTTGCACGAGCTCTAGGTTCATGCCGAGGATCAGGGGGACATATACAAGAGTTTGTGGGAGGCAGGCAATATTTCTGAGGCCGCTTATGAAGGAGCTTGGACGAAGGCACGAGAGGCTCATTTCAACTGCGGCTACGATCCTTCGACAGCAGAGGTTGGCGAGCATGAGAATGTTGAGGAGGAATTTCTTGTAGATAATAGTGGGGAGGATGGCAGTGATAACGCCGAGTGAAAAGTTGTTGCCTTAGTCTATGCCTTTCTTTTTGCTTCTTTTTGTTTTGTTTTGCTTTGTTCTGGCCAGTTCTGACCATGTATAAGGTACGACAGTTGCGCCAATGTAGATTGGTTGTTTCATTGTTATACGTCCTTTGTATTACTCTCCCTTGCCCTTACTTTACATTTTTTACTTTGGCGTAGGCCTTCGTATTTTCTTATTTATGTGAGTTCGACTTTTGGTTTATCACTTTAGGCGGAATCCTCTTTGACTTAGACAAGGTTGACTTAGAGTTTGTTGGTTTGGACGAAGTTAGTTTCGACTTGAATCATTCGAGGCAAATTGAACTCGGTTGTTCATTTAGGCGATGTCGACCTTTTCATATGTATTCGAGCGATTGAACCTGGGACTTTGATAAAAATCAATTTCTAACTTATTTGGACAAGCTGGATAAATAAAAAGCAAAGTTTATGTTTTACAATGAACAATGAATGCAAAGGCGTTATTGCGAGTAAGATCGGAATGTTAATCCGTATAACTCGAGCGAGATTGAGTTTTTTTTCATGATGGCCTTTGGCCATAGAGGTGTTATTTCAAGTTAAGGTCAAAATATTAACTTGTTCTAATTCAAGCAAGGTCGGATTCTTCTTTCGGTGATGACCCTCAGCCATATAGGTATTATTTCAAGTTAAGGTCGAAATATTAACTCGTTGTAATTTGAGCGAGGGTGAATTCTTCTTTTGGCAAGGTCGAATTTTTGTTTTGGCGGTGGCCCTTGACCGTAGGAGTGTTATTTTGAGTTAAGGTTGAAATATCAACCCGTTGTAATTTGAGTGAGGTCAAATTCTTCTTTTGGCGATGGCCCTTGGCCATAGGGGTGTTATTTCGAGTTAAGGTCAAAATATTAACCCGTTGTAATTTGAGCAGGATCGAATTCTTCTTTCGATGATGGTCCTTGGTTGAAGGGGTGTTATTTCGAGTTATGGTCGAAATATTAACCCGTTGTAATTCGAGCGAGGTCAAATTCCTCTTTTGGCGACGACCCTTCGCCGTAGGGGTGTTATTTCGAGTTAAGGTCAAAATATTAATCCGTTTTAATTCGAGCGAGATCGAATCAAATTCTTCTTTTGGCAACGGCCCTTGGCGGTAGGTGTTATTTCGAGTTAAGGTCGAAATATTGACCCGTTATAATTTCTTCCTTTTGGCAACAACCCTTGGCCGTAGGGATGTTATTTCGAGTTAAGGTCGAAATATTAACCCGTTGTAATTCGAGCGAGGTCAAATTCTTCTTTTGGGAATAACCCTTGGACGTAGGGATGTTATTTCGAGTTAAGGTCAAAATATTAACCCATTGTAATTCGAGCGATGTCGAATTTTTCTTTTGGTGATGACCCTTCACCGTAGAGGTGTTATTTCGAGTTAAGGTCGAAATATTAACCGGTTGTTTCATTGTCGTAGACTTTGGAGAACTTCTACAGGAACTGTACTATTTATCCGTTCGTCGAGGTAAGTCTTAGCGTGCTTGGTTTTGTTTTTACTAGAGAATATTGGGGGTTCCCTAGGGAAGTCCCATATTTGCTTAACTTCTGCGTTTCTTGGATGAGTTCAGTTAGCTTTTTTGTGTGTTTCCTAGGTAATTCACGATTTGCCTTTGTGCCTTTCCTGGGTGAGTCCCAGTTTTCTTAACTTTACTTTTATTGGAGAACATATGATGGAGAGTACAAAATGTTGCTCTGCTTCATTCCCTGGAGAACGCTATACAAGTTCGTTTCATAAATATATTGGAGAAGTTTCCATGTATCTATTCCCTTCAATGTTCGGCCTAGAGAGGTCAATGGTAGGCGGGGCAAGGAATTAAACTTTGAAGTTCGAGACGTCTCCTCGTCAACTCGTTAAAAACTTCCCCGAGAACACGATTAGGGCGAAACCCTGGTGAGGGAAAGAGAGTGAGGAGTGTCCTCTTTCAGGAGTTGAGGTATTTGATGTGGGCGACATTTCAATTATTTCGTAGTAGTTTTCCTTCCATTGTTTCTTGTTGGAACGTTCCTTTGCTCGTTTGCCTGTGCGGCGCTTGTATTCTTGTTTAAACTAACAATAGAAGGTAAACAAAAATGAAATTTTCCATTCCTCGATCTGACATGTCGGCGAAATGAGGTAGCTTTATGGCGTTGCTTGCTCTGCTTGGTGTTTAAATGGTTGATGGAATGGAGGCCAGCCCCCTCATATTTTCTTTTTCTAAGCGTCTATGCTTTGCGCAGGTTGGGATCGCCTCACCTACTGCAATGTCACAATCGAGTCACGGTCCGATCTCGTTCAATTTGTACCCACAGCAAGGGAGACACGCCATACTTCGTTCATGGACTATCCGAGGTGTGGGAGAATATCGAAGTAGGGCAGGATTTTCCCATCTTTCAAAGGAATGCACAACAATTGGTCGTCCATAAAGGAGGGGTGGAAACACGGGTTACTATACAAGGTGAATGTGTCAAACAGGGATATGTTCATCCCAGATGATCACAATCCTATTTTGAACGTGTGTATGTCGTGCTAAATCCATCACCACTAACGAGATGTGGGTTTTGAGTAGATGTTGGTTATAACCTATACTTTTATATAGCAGCCTGATCTATATTAGCATGTGATGTTTTTTTATCACTCTTTCGAGTCGGTGGTTACATTTTGCCGGTTTTAGATCTAAAGGAAACTAAGAAATTTGGCTAAGAAATTCCCACAGACGACGCCAAATTGTTGGGATAAACGGTTTCAAATCCTTTTGTCAAACTAATTATTGAAAATAAAGAGGGTAAATCTTAGTCAAATATAATTTACTTGAGATCCAAATATATTAAGTGCGAACTGACCAAGGGTAGGAATGTATAAGGTTTATTAATATGATAATCATATACCAAATAGGAAAGATGAGCTTACACCTAGGGAAGAGATGCACCATAAATGAGGGGGGCAAGAAAGGGAAGATGAGAGAGTGTTGATAAACGAGAGATTCCTCTTGTTCCCTCTGCAATGGTTGCTATTCCTTGTTTTTCCCGTCCCCCTCTCTCTGAGCCTCCTCCCTCCATATATATATATATAATTCCTTTCCTCTTTTATCCAACGATTTTTGACTGACGTGTTTTCTTATGACCGTACATTTTCTTTTGGGGACGATTGTTACATATAGATTTTAACCCATACACAAGTACCGAAGCTGGAATTAAACCCATGCAGCACACAAAAATTCAAGTTATGACCCCTAAATCGAGCAATGCAACTGGCTAAAATTTGAATCTTAGGATGTGAATCTTAGGGAATACATATTATTTAAGATATATATATATATATATATATACTGGGAGCAGGTGACCCTCCACCTAAGTAGTAGGTCTGCCTCTACTGGTGGGTCCAATGTCTATATGTCACCTGCCGGCGATGGCATACTTTCACAACCCCAAATAATTTATCACGTTCTGAAAGGAACCCTCCAAAATGACTTCCTCCATTAATTACCCTACCCAAACCTCCCCAAAATAAGTATTCAAAGGGAAAAAACGCAAAAGGGAAAACAAAAATATCTGGCAGGTCGACGGTTTTCATTCTTTTTTGTTGTCGTTAATTATGCCTAGAATTTTTTCTATTAAGTAGCTAGCTAGCTAATCCTATATATGCATGAGTTACCTTTGTTGCACAGTATATAAAAGTTTTACATATATACTCCACGCACATACATTATTATGCTCCTCCCACATTGTGTAATTATTAGTATACTGTAAGTACTTATGAGGTATCGAGGGATCTATCTAACGCTAGCGTGGGGTCTCTGTAAGTACTTAGTTCCTGCCGTTTCTTCCGTGCATTTTCTTTTATTCTCTTTTTTTTGGTGTTCTTTTTCATTTTCAAGTACTATAATTTTATCTTTTAATTTCTGATATAATAGTCGAGGCTTTTGACACATCCAAATGACTGTTTTCTTTTCTTTTAATATAATAAAAATGGTCCCTTAAGAAGATAAAATATACAATCAATATTTTTTTTGTCTTATCTCTCTTCTCAGCTCTCTCGGCGCACGTTAGTAAACGTACACCGAGCTCTGTTTCCATGGCGAGGGGGAGGGGACGAGGAAGGGGTCGTCCTAGGAAACTCCCGATTTCCATCATAGCAACCACGAACCAACCATCCACACGATTATCAGAACTTTCAGTAGACTTTCCAGACGAGGGGGAGGAATCTTCGATTCCTCAGCAACCTAAGGAGGTAGTGGAAAATCGAAGCAGTGTGGAACCATCGTTAACTCAGAAGGTGACGCTGACCGGTGAAATTGACCACATGCAGAATGATACGCCTACTCCAGCACCAGTGATAATACCAGTGGAGGTTCCTAATGAAGCACCGAAAAGGATTTGGGCAAATCTATTCCAGAAGAACAGATTTGCCTCAAATGGAATGGCATTAGAGTATATTTCACCGATGATGATTGATGGCAAACCAATGGGTCAGTTAAACAAAGAAGAGGTAGAGGTGGAAGAAAACAAATGGAAGTGTGCCCTAATTGTGTATGTCTTAGGGGAAGGACCGGGATATAATGCGATGAAAAGGTTTATCAATCTCCAGTGGTCGCATGTACCAGAACCAGATCTCTTCTATCATGAGGAGGGATATTATATAGTGAAATTCCAATCAATTGAAGATGCCCGAGAAGTTCTGTGTGCTGGCCCCTATTCCATTGCAAATAGGCCCATGATTCTAAAACAATGGACGGCTGAATTTGACTTCACTACTGAATTTCCTACTGAAATTCCATTGTGGGTCAAATTTCCTAAGCTTCCTTTGTCATGTTGGGGGGTGCGATCCTTGAGTAGGATAGCTAGTGTACTGGGGAAACCCATTTTTGCTGATGAGTGCACGACTAAACAGACCAGAATATCTTATGCCCGTATACTCATTGAGATGAATGTATCAAAGGAGTTGCCAAGTGATATATGGGTAGTAGATCCAGACGGGAAAAAGTTTCTGCAGGAAGTGTATTATGATTGCAAACCATCATATTGTGAAAAGTGTCTTATGGTTGGGCACAATTGTGTGGCAAATTCCAAAACTAGCCAACCCCCTCCAGTGAAGAAACCTAAAGTGGTTCAGGAGTGGAGAACTAAAGCCCCAAATCAGATTGTTCAGAAGCAGCAGGAGGCCCCCAATCAACAAGTAGAAGTTAGACAGAGTAATGAACTTTAGAGAAACCAACAGAGTCCTCCAATACCAATAGAAGTGAATAAACAGGGAGACAAAGGGAAGAAAGTACAATCTCCAAAGTTCAACCTTACAAACTTTCCTCCTCTATCTCCTATTGTGGTGAGTAATCGATTTGAACCAATGTCTTTTAGCAGGGCTGAATATCCTCCAGATGAGGGGGGAAATAGTGGTTCTAAGTGAAGTGGTTAATATGGAACATTAGGGGTGTAAATAAGCGGCATAAGCAGAAAGAAGCTAGGGAATATATTAGAACCAATAAAAACCTAATAGGTCTGGTAGAGACAAGGTTAAACAGAAAAATGCAGATAGGATTGTTAAGTTGTTGGTACCTGGTTGGGTTATGCTAACAAATTATAAAGGTGCCATTAATGGTAGAATTTGGATTTTATGGGATACTCAAATACTCAGGGTCACTGGTATTCAAGAAGAGGCACAATTGATCCATTCTAGAGTCAGAAATAGTGTTGGAGATGCACTCTGCAATCTCACTGTAGTTTATGGCTTTAATGGGATGGATCAAAGAAGAGCATTATGGGCACAACTGGAAGACTATTCTGCCACCATTTCAGAACCTTGGCTAGTTGCAAGGTATTTCAATACTATTTTGTATGCAACTGATAGACAATCATGTAATCAAGTGAAGCAAGCTGAGATAACAGAATTCTCTCAATGTATACAGCAGACTGGTCTTTCTGAGCTACCATGGCAGGGGAAATATTTTACCTGGACTAATAAGCAAACATGCAGGGACAGAGTTTGTAGCAGATTAGACAGAATTTTTGGTAATTATGAATGGATGATTAACTAGAGTCATGTCCAAACTGTATATGGCTATCATTTAATATCTGATCATAATCCTATGGTGATCACATTGGCAGCAGATATCAGGCAAAGAAAGACTCCTTTTAGGTTCTTTAATGCATTGGCCAATCATGTGGATTTTCAGCAAATGGTCAAGGAGAAATGGCACAACAGCAATCATGCTTCTCTGAAGGATGTGTGGGACAATCTCAAAGCTCTCAAACCAACCTTAAAGTATTTAAACACTAAAGATTTTAAGAATATTACTCAAAAGATTGATTGTGGCAGACAGAAGCTGAAGGACATTCAAGAACAGATGATGCTAGCCTATACTGATGAATTGCAGCTTAAAGAGAAGGAAACAATATTGAAGCTGGAAAAGTGGTCATTAATTGAGGAAAGAATGCTACAACAGAAGTCCAGGGCCAAATGGATACAACTGGGGGATTCAAACAAAATAAATATTTCTCTGCTATCTTGAAGGAAAGGAATCAACACAAGAGTATTACAGAACTGATGTCAGCAGGGGGGTCCAAAATTACCAATCCTGATGCTATCAAGAAGGAGATCACTGATTTCTACAAGTCCTTAATGGGTACAGCAGCTGTTTCCCTGCCTTCCATTAACCAACTGTATATGTCCGATGGTCCTATGCTAACATACAACAGAAGAAAGACTTAGTTGCTGAGATCACTGATGCTGAGATTCTGGATAGTCTGAATGCAATAGGTGATGACAAAGCCCCTGGAATAGATGGGTATAATGCATTATTCTTCAAACAGACTTGGAGTGTCATTGGTAAGCAGATCACTGATGCAGTCAAGAACATTTTCCAGACCAGCAAGATGTATAGGAAAGTTAACTGTGCCTCCCTGACTCTGATCCCCAAAGTTCCCAATCCCACAACAGTCAAGGAGTTCAGACCAATAGCTTGTTGCTCTGTTTTACATAAGCTGATTTCTAAAATACTTGCTAACAGACTGCAAAAGATCATGGCAAGCATCATTTGTAATGCACAAGTAGGTTTCATCCCGGGCAGGGAAATTGCAGACAATGTTATATTGGCTCATGACTTAATTAAAAAATACTCAAGAGCTCATATAACTCCTAGATGCATGATCAAAATCGACCTGCAGAAGGCATATTATTCTGTGGAATGGACTTTCTTACAACAGGTGATGGAGGCAATGGGATTCCCAGGCAGATTCACAAAATGGACTCTGGAATGTGTCCAAACAGTCAGCTAGACAGTGGTGATCAATGGGGAAACAATTGAGCCTTTTAAAGCAGCTAAAGGACTTAGACAAGGTGACCCTATTTCTCCATTTCTCTTTGATATTGTAATGGAATACCTAAGCAGATCCTTGGCTGAATTGAAGAAAGACCAAAGCTTTATATTCCATCTAGGATGTAAGAAATTGGGCATCACTCATATCAGCTTTGCTGATGATCTATTGTTGTTTGCTAAGGGTGAGAAGCAATCTGTTATGACCATGCTCAAATACTTCTCTCAATTTACTGAAGCTTCTGGGTTGAAAGCTAACTTGACCAAGAGCTCAGTCTATTTTGGAGGGGTGAAAACTGAAATTCAGCAACATATCACTGACCAGCTAGGATATGTACATGGAGAGTTACCTTTCAGATATTTAGGTATACCTCTATCTACAAAGAAGATGACTGTGATCCAATGGCAACCACTGGTGGATAGAATCACTGCTAGAATATCATCCTTGACTGCCAGAAAGCTATCCTATGCTGGAAGAGTTCAATTAGTTCAAGCTGTGATCTTTGGTATTCAAGCATATTGGGCTCAACTTTTTCTCATACCATCAAAAATTCTAAAGCTTATTGAGGCAATGTGTAGGAGTTTTATATGGTTTGGGACAGTGGGTATTACCAAGAAAGCATACATTGCATGGGATAAAATGTGTCGGCCAAAATCAGCAGGAGGATTGAATCTCATAAACCTCTTGTTGTGGAACAAAGCCGCCATTGCTAAGTTATGCTGGGACTTGGCTCATAAGAAGGATACTTTGTGGGTAAGATGGATCCATACAGTATATATAAAACAGCAACAATTAGAAGTCATGCCTATACCCAAACAAGCTAGTTGGATGGTTCGGAAGATTATTGCAGCAACATCAGTGTATCAACAGACCACTGTGTTCCATTAGAATGTTATACCTACTTCAGATTGGTCAGCTCCCCAGAGTTGCTTGGAAGAACTTAACTGCCCAAAACTTTGCTAGGTCAAAAGCAGTATTTAATCTATGGCTGCTTTTTCAGAACAGATTGCCTACCAAAGACAGATTACTACAGTGGAGTATTAATGTAGACAACACTTGTGTGTTATGCTAGCAAGCCTTGGAGACCAGAGAACACCTTTTCCTACATTGTTCCTTTGCTAGTCAGCTAAGACAGCGGACAATGGATTGGATTAAGGTTAGTCACCCCAATTTTCTACACTGGGAGCAATTTGCTCAATGGATTATCGAGCATGCTAAAGGGAAATCGAGCCGGGCTCACATATTTAAAATGGTTATATCAGAACTCTTCTATGCCCTGTGGTTAGAAAGGAATGCGAGGATATTTGAAAATGTCTTTTGCAGTAGTGGTAAACTACTTAGATCTATTGCTTACACTTGTAATATTAGAGGTAACCCTAAGATGAAAATACAGCTTCAGCAATTTCTTCTGTAAATAGAGGGATAGGTATAGTGATAGTTCATATAGAAGTTAGATAGGATAGTCAGCTGTGTAATAGCTACGCTACGGTTTTGTACTGAAATATCTTTGGTGATTAATACAACCTTTTAATTAAAAAAAAAAAAGAAAGACAAAATATTCAACGAATAACAAAAGCCTGCCGGAAAACTTCACACACACACATACATGGTAGTTCTTAGCATAGCACACTAAGCTACTAGCTAGCTGGCTCTCTCCTCTGAATAATATACAAGAAGAAAGCCACTTTCATCAAGTAGAATTTTATACAAGTAAAAAAAAACTACAGTTTGACATCTTCAAACCGCAACAAAAAACTTCCAAATATGAAGAAAATATTAGTGTTCATTACTCAACTATTTGGAACTATATTATAAAGTAATGTTTATTTTATTTGCAATAGAAGTAATCAACTATTTGGAACTATATTATAAAGTTATGTTTATTTTATTTGCAATTGAAGAATCACTTAACTATTTCTATAGTAATTAGAAAATCGTTCAACTAGATTTTTCAAATTTTTTGTTGTCAAATATCTATTTTGTTCTCTAAAAATTTAAGCTTTATTTTTTTAGCGTTATAATTTATTTTGTTCACTCTACATTATGGACTTACCTATTGAATATATAAATTTTATTTATAAAGTAAAAAAAAAACATAGTTTCCAAGCCTATATACTGTTGGAAGAAAATAAAGCAAAGTTTCCACGCATGTATAATGTAAATTATAAATATACATTTATTTTAAATAATTATTTTTATATTATATGAATGCAATATATTCTTTAAAAGCTTTTTTCTCTTTCCTTCCTAATCGTGTAAGCTAATTTTTGAGTTTTTGTTGTTATTATCAAAACAATTGATGCAAACAAAATATGATAATTAATTTCTTTTACTATGCTCAATTATTTGATTCATTAATTTCAGTTGCTTAAACTCTTATTTATAAATTATAGGATAAAATAGGTTTTTGACCGGAGAAAGTTTGAGAAAATAGAGCTCTTTAATTTGGAAGGAAGTCAAATGCATTCTCAACTATCATGTATGGCTGCCCAAAGAATGAATCTGAGAAATTGAAACTTCAAATCTCATGCCACGCATGATTGACCATGACAGACAAAATTTCGACAAAAGTAAAGAGATTGAACATCGCAGATTTGAAAACCAAATTGGGATACACTGATCGAAAATGAAGGCATGTGTGGTTCCTTCCTCCGATTCAACTAAGAACACAGGCATGGAGTACACCATTAAACTAACAAGAAATAAGACATAGTATTCGTTGAATGCATACTGTGAATCAGCACGTTATTCAGGCCTATATAACATGCTTTCTAGCTAGGCACTTAAAAATGGAGTACCTCATATGATGAAATCCCTCTCAGGGACAGTCTCTGTTAAGATTAAACTTGATTAACATGAAGTGTTCTAGAATCATCTTGTACTAGCTAGAAAAATCTTTCATAAAAATCAATGTATTAAACTAGACAATTCTAGGAGGATACTAGATACTTCTCAAATAAAAATCATAGGCATCAATCTAGAGAATTCTATAAACTTGTATAATCATTCAAGTATCTAGATCATTCCATGGAGTAGTATAAATATGTGATGTTGTAACTCATTTTGAAATCAAGAAATCAATAAAATAACAAAAGCCTTCTTCAATATAAAGTTTTATCTCCATTCCAATTCTCTACATTTCCTAAACTCTTTCCTTCTCATTCTAAATATTACTCTCCTTCTCCAACAAATTTGGTATCAGAGCCAAGTTTAGCCTTGTGTTCCATTACAAACCACCATGGCAACACAATCATCTTCATCATCTTTATTCAACTATTCACAAAATATTGTCCCTATTTTTGATGGAGAAAACTATGATTATTGGAGCCTTCAAATGAAGACTCTATTCATTTCTCAAGACCTTTGGGAGCTTGTAGAAAGAAGCTATGATGCACCCGAGGACTCGGAAACACTAGCATCATGGACGGCGGCAAAGCAAAAGGAGTTTAAAGAAAATAAGAAGAAGGATGCAAGGGCACTACTCTTCATTCAACAAGGGGTAAATAAAACTATCTTTCCTCGTATTATGGCTGCCACCAATTCAAATGAAGCTTGGAGTATTCTACAGAAGGAATTTCAAGGCTCCTCTAAGGTAATCTCTATCAAACTTCAATCTTTATGGAGAGAATTTGATAATTTAGCAATGAAAAATGATGAAACCATGAAAGAATTCTTTAATAGAGTTACTTTCATTGTTAATCAAATTAGAAGTTATGGGGATAAACTTAAAGATAAGAAGATAGTTGAAAAAATATTGAGGAGTTTACCCGCAAAATGGGATCATGTTGTTGCCGCTATCGAAGAATCTAAAGATTTATCTACATTAAGTTTTCAAGAACTAATGGCTTCTTTGGAGACGCATGAGCTACGAATGAGCAGGTTTTCAACTCAAGAGGTGGAACAAGCTTTTCAATCTAAAGTGTCAATTTCAAATAAAAGAGGAGGAGAGACGGATAAAGAAGGAAAGAAAAATTTCCAACAAAAGAGCAATTATGGGAGCAGAAATTTCAAGCAAAGAAAATTTGGAGATTACAATCAAGGCCCTCGTGGAAGATATGAGAAGAATAATAAAGTTACGTCTTCCTCCCAGTGTAGAATTTGTGGAAAGTCTAATCATAATACTCAGAGTTGCAGATTTAAGTGTTTAAAATGCAAAAATTCTAATCACTCCCAAAAGGACTGTTGGTACAATAAAAATGACGAAGCTAATTTTACTGAAGGAGATAATGTTTTCTATTCTTGCTTTAGTGCTAAATTAAATGTGAAGGATATTTGGTACTTGGATAGTGGTTGCAGTAATCACATGACAGGAAATAAAGAAAGCTTCGTCAAATTGGATGAAGATGTTAATTCTCAAGTTAAGCTTGGAGACGGAAAATCACACAAAGTCGAAGGAAAGGGAGTGATAGCAGTTCAAGTAAAGGGAGGTAAGACTAAATTTATTTCTGATGTGCTTTATGTACCAGGCCTAACACAAAATTTATTAAGTGTGGGACAATTATTACAAAAAGGCTATAGAGTTGATTTTGTGGGAAATGAAAGTACAATTATTGATGAAAAAAATAATCAAGTTGTGGCCAAAATTAAAATGACTCCAAACAAAGTTTTTCCATTGAAAATGCCAATTGAGAATCTTGCATTAAAATCAGAGGAAAATGATATTTCTCAATTATGGCATAAGAGATTTGGCCATCTAAATATTAAAAGTCTCAAATTACTCAAAAAGAAAAATATGGTAATTGGACTCCCACACATAAATGTGGAAAGTAAAATTTGCGAAGGTTGTATTTTTGGAAAAATGCATAGACTACCCTTCACAAAAACTTCATGGAGAGCTAGAGTTCCTTTGGAGCTAGTTCATGCCGATGTATGTGGCCCAACTAAGACATCTTCTCTCGGAGAAAAAAGATATTTTCTCTTGTTTGTTGATGATTATAGTCGAATGATGTGGGTATATTTTCTAAAAGAAAAATCAGAAGTTTTCTCAAAGTTTGTACAATTTAAAGCATCAGTGGAGAAGCAAAGTGGTCATAAGTTGAAGATTTTGAGAACGGATCGTGGAGGAGAATTCACATCCAAGGAGTTTAAAGAATTTTGCAAGGTCCAAGGAATAAAAAAGGAGCTTACAGTCAGATATACTCCCCAACATAATGGAGTGGCTGAACGTAGAAATCGATCCATAGTAGAGATGGCACGGAGCATGTTAAAAGGTAAACATCTTCCAAACAAATTCTGGGCTGAAGCTGTTTATACCTCGGTCTATATTTTGAACAGGTCCCCCACGAAAGCTGTGCCAAATAAAACTCCTTATGAGGTATGGTTCCAAAAGAAAGCGAATGTAGATTTCTTGAAGGTATTTGGATGCATAGCTTATGCACACATTCCTGATCAAGTCAGAAAAGATAAATTTGATGAGAAAGGAGAAAAATTCATCTTTATTGGCTACAGTGAAGAATCCAAAGCTTATAGATTATTCAATCCTACAACTAACAAGTTTGTGGTTTCCAGAGATGTTATCTTTGATGAAGCAGGCTCATGGAAATGGGAAAAAGATCAAGAAACCACTCCAGATATCATTGCCGATGAAAACATTGGATCAACATCTAACACTCAAGAACCTCCTAGCCCGAGAATTGAAGAAGCGACTGATGCAGATTCACCTCCAAGTAAGACTCGTTCATTACAAGAAATTTATGATACTTGTGATGTTGCATTCTTTTCTTGTGAACCAGTAAAATTTGAAGAAGCTATCAAAGAAGAAGGATGGAAGAAGGCTATGGACGAGGAGATAACAATGATTGAAAAAAATCACACATGGAAGTTAGTGGATCTTCCAAAAGGCAAGGAGGTAGTCGGGCTCAAGTGGGTCTATAAGACCAAATACAATGAAGATGGAACAATCCAGAAGCTAAAAGCTCGTCTCGTTGCAAAAGGATATTCACAACAACCAGGCATTGACTTCAATGAGACGTTTTCACCTGTTGCTCGAATGGAGACCATCAGGACGGTGTTAGCACTTGCAGCTCAACTCAAATTAAAGGTATATCAGTTGGATGTCAAGTCAGCATTTTTAAATGGAGAACTTGAAGAAGAAGTTTATGTGGAGCAACCTCAAGGCTACATCATCAAAGGGCAAGAAGAAAAGGTGTATAGACTCCGGAAAGCATTATATGGACTCAAACAAGCTCCTCGAGCATGGAATAGCAAGATCGATCATCACTTCCGCAAACATGGGTTTCAAAGAAGTCCAAGTGAACCATCACTCTATGTCAAGAAGCAAGGTACGGATTTTCTCATAATCTGTCTCTATGTTGATGATTTAATTTATTGTGGCACCAACAAGAAGATGATAGAAGAATTTAAAAGAGAAATGATGGAAGATTTTGAGATGACAGATTTAGGCTTAATGAGATATTTTCTTGGCATCCAAGTAAAACGAAATAATGGAGAAATATTTATAAGCCAAGAAAAATATTGTGATGATCTGTTAAAGAAATTTCACATGATAAATTGCAAGCCAATCGCTACTCCAGCAGCCTTGAATGAGAAATTATCCAAAAAAGATGGTTCCAATAAGGTGGATGCATCAATCTATAGAAGCTTGGTTGGATCGTTGATTTATCTCACAAATACAAGGCCCGACATATTATATGCGGTAAGTGTTGTATCCAGATTTATGAATGATCCAAGTAAAGTACACTATGCTGCAGCAAAGCGTATCCTCAGATATTTGAAGGGCACAATAAATTTTGGCATCAAATATTCAGCTGAAAAAGATAATGTACTCGCCGGTTATACAGATAGTGATTGGGCCGGATGTATTGATGACCGGAAGAGTACTTCAGGATATGTCTTCACTTTGGGATCAAAAATAATATCTTGGTCTTCAAAAAAGCAACAAACAGTGGCACTATCATCTGCAGAAGCGGAGTATATATCTACTACTAGCGCAACATGTGAAGCAATATGGCTGCAAAGGATCCTATTTGACTTACAGCAAGATCAAATTCTGCCAACAACACTGTACTGTGATAATATGTCAGCAATTGCTATGACAAAGAATCCAGTGTTTCATGCAAGAACAAAGCACATAGAAATTCGACATCACTTCATCAGAGAATTGGTGGAAGACAAAAAGATCAAGCTGGAGTTCATCAGTACGAATGATCAACTTGCCGACATCTTCACCAAGGCACTCCCAATTGACAAGTTTGTTCAATTCAGGAATCAGATGAAGATTACCAAGAGAGACACAAATCAAGTTTAAAGGGGGGGTGTTAAGATTAAACTTGATTAACATGAAGTGTTCTAGAATCATCTTGTACTAGCTAGAAAAATCTTTCATAAAAATCAATGTATTAAACTAGACAATTCTAGGAGGATACTAGATACTTCTCAAATAAAAATCATAGGCATCAATCTAGAGAATTCTATAAACTTGTATAATCATTCAAGTATCTAGATCATTCCATGGAGTAGTATAAATATGTGATGTTGCAACTCATTTTGAAATCAAGAAATCAATAAAATAACAAAAGCCTTCTTCAATATAAAGTTTTATCTCCATTCCAATTCTCTACATTTCCTAAACTCTTTCCTTCTCATTCTAAATATTACTCTCCTTCTCCAACAGTCTCTACTATTGCTATGTTGGGGAGGGTTGTGCAAGACTGATAAGGAAATGCTATTCCATGTTCATTCTTAACGCATCTAGTAAATCATGATATGCATCAAGTTGATATATTTAATTCACAGTAAGCAGGACTGTACATCTCCCTCTTTTCATTACTTCTGTAACATCATAGAATCTGTCCATGTTATTTTTGTTGGAGAAGGAAAGTAATATTTAGAATGAGAAGAAAAGAGTTTAGGAAATGTAGAGAATTGGAATGGAGATAAAACTTTATATTGAAGAAGGTTTTTGTTATTTTATTGATTTTCTTGATTTTTTTCCCCATTTCCATGAACCTGCTTCATCAAAGATAACATCTCTGGAAATCACAAACTTGTTAGTAGTAGGATTGAATAATCTATAAGCTTTGGATTCTTCACTGTAGCCAATAAAGATGAATTTTTCTCCTTTCTCATCAAATTTTTCTTTTCTGACTTGATCAGGAATGTGTGCATAAGCTATGCATCCAAATACCTTCAAGAAATCTACATTCGCTTTCTGTTGGAACCATACCTCATAAGGAGTTTTATTTGGCACAGCTTTCGTGGGGGACCTGTTCAAAATATAGACAGAGGTATAAACAGCTTCAGCCCAGAATTTGTTTGGAAGATGTTTACCTTTTAACATGCTCCGTATCATCTCCACTGTGGATCGATTTCTACGTTCTGCCACTCCATTATGTTGGGGAGTATATCTGACTGTAAGCTCCTTTTTTATTCCTTGGGCCTTGCAAAATTCGTTAAACTCCTTGGATGTGAATTCTCCTCCACGATCCGTCCTCAAAATCTTCAACTTATGACCACTTTGCTTCTCCACTGATGCTTTAAATTGTACAAACTTTGAGAAAACTTCTGATTTTTCTTTTAGAAAATATACCCACATCATTCGACTATAATCATCAACAAACAAGAGAAAATATCTTTTTCCTCCGAGAGAAGGTGTCTTAGTTGGGCCACATATATCGGCATGAACTAGCTCCAAAGGAACTCTAGCTCTCCATGAGGTTTTTGTGAAGGGTAGTCTATGCATTTTTCCAAAAATACAACCTTCACAAATTTTACTTTCCACATTTATGTGTGGGAGTCCAATTACCATATTTTTCTTTTCGAGTAATCTTCCAAAAGGCAAGGAGGTAGTCAGGCTCAAGTGGGTCTATAAGACCAAATACAATGAAGATGGAACAATCCAGAAGCTAAAAGCTCGTCTCGTTGCAAAAGGATATTCACAACAACCAAACATTTCAAGTTCTCTCTAATACAAAGTTTCTTTTAGCAATTCTCTTGTATTCTTTCTTCCATTCTCTTAGCGATCTTGAGTGTAGTAGGGCTGACTTGGCATAGCAAGAACGTGAGCAAGTTGCGCACGTTCGTGAGCAAGTTGTCAAGTGCCGCACGTGTACTTAGTCAAGAACTAAGGAAGTGACAACGATTTTACGATAACAATAACTACGGCTTAGTCTTAAATAAGTTGCGATTCACGTCATATATTCTTACTCCGTTCTTTAAACTCAACTCATATCATTATTAATACCAAAATATAATAAAGTAAAGTGAAAATAAAGATAAATATATCTATATTTTAATAGTAGTAGTTATAATATTAGAAGTACTCTACCGAGTTTAATACCTATTTCGCAACTAGTAGGTATATTTGGATCTTTTTCTTTTATTATACCCTATCTTTAACTAAATATACATTGGTTCCAAAGATTTATAGGTTTTTCGAGACATTTTTCTTCCATGTGATGTTCGGTCTATATTGCTCCTTTTAACATCTTTACGCATCGTAATTTCACACCTACAGACCAATGTATTTGTAGGTCGACACAAGACATGACTAAACCATTTTATTATATCTTCAATTCATGTTACACCTTCTAGTGAATGTGGGTATTTTAATCTTACCTAATGTTGTGTGATCATCGCACTCCACCTTAGCATTCATATTTTGCATCGCTCATCTTGTGGATATGTTGGACTTTAGTATCACAACATTCACTGTCATATAACTTAGCCGATCCTATAGCTATCATATGTAACTTACTTTCACTCATCCTTCTTTATTTCAACTGTCCAGTTTTGATTCTATGAGAAATATCTTTCTCTATCATTTCAGACTTTAGAAATAACAAGCCTAGATATCAACTAATCTCGGCTTAACTGCGCGCTTCTCGTGTTGACCAAACTTGCACGAAGTAAACACCATGAGAAAAGACGTTCATGAAAAGGGACATTTTCACTTGACCAAATTTCTCATCATTGTTATACACCTGCCAGTAAACTCCGAACTTCTAGCTAATCACGACAAAAACCTAGCTGGATAAGGTGATATTGCCACAATGTACCCTCACTACAAACATCTCTGATGTGTAAGAAACTTCTGATACATGATTCTTTGTTGGGATGTACTCCTCAAATTCTCCTATCTCTTTTCTTCTGATATTCTTATTAAATCCTTGCTTCTCTCCCCTCTCTTTCAAATAGTTGCAAAAACTGAAAGAGAGAAAAGAAAGGAGAACCAAAAAGAAAGGAAGGAAGGAAGAGAGAAGCAACATGCCCAAGAAAATTCAAGCGACCAAGTTGGAGACTAACTGCATTAAATTTTCATGCAAGTATACCAACACTAAAAAGAAACACACATTAATAAATATGCACTAATCTGAAATTCTCTTCAGATCAGCTATGTAATTAGTGTTATGCTATCAATTAGTCCAATTTAGCCTTTCGAGAGACGAGTAAATTCAGATGGATGAGGCCAACTTGTTACTAAGCTAGCATTTGGACATAGATTACAAATTTATTTTGAAAATCTAATTTGGATAAAGTTTGCTTAGAAGATGAAAATGTATTTGGATATACGTTTCCAAAACATATTTTCCAACTTTATTTTGGAAAAACATGTATATAATTCCCAAGTTTTGGAAGTTTGGCCCAAAATCAACAATTGAGGTGATTTTGAGGTCTGGGATTTGGGGTTTTCGCCAAAACGTGGGCAAAATTTATGGCCAAACATGTTTTTGAAAATAAATCCTAAATTTATTTTGGCAAAACTCATTGGTAAACGGAGCCTAAATATAACTAAGAAATTTAGTACTTCCTCTGTTCCAGTTTATATGACCTATTTCTTTTTTGGTTCATTCAAAAAAAAATCCCTTTCTAAATTTGGTAAAACTTTGGCTTAAACTTACAAATATATCCTTAATAAGAAGTTTTTATAACCATACAAATACTCTTGCACCTTTTTGACGTGTTTAGAACCACAAATTCCAAAAGTCTTTATTTTTTTCTAACGATGTGGCTAGTCAAACATATTCTTATAAATTGGAATGGAGGGAGTAATAGGTTTAACTATGTATTAATTGACTTCTAAGCAGAACTTAAACGTACTATTCAATTGATATTAAGGTTAACACACCTAACAAAAACAACTTAATCTGGTGGTTTTTGGAGGGAAATGGCTTAGACATGAAAAGTTTAAGAATAAACCATCAATCGTGAAAGGTTGACACCACTGGGAATTTCTGGCAACTTGGTTTTAGTTCTCTCTTTTAGCCACGCCTAGCTAGCTCCATTACTTGTGTATAGAATGATAAAACATCACTTTCTGTAAACACCATACTAAGTTACATAGAATAATAAGGTTAATTAGGACATCACTCTCGAGAAAACAAAATTATTTGAATGTTAAATATATAAACCAACAATTAATTCGAGCTATATAATCAAACCGAATAGCCTACCATCACTTAATTTTGGAAAAGTCTCAACTTTTGAGATGAGCTAATTAATTGTTTAAAGTTGGTTAAAAGGAGAAGGGGAGGAGAGAAGAATAGTATAGTATATAAATTCATTCAAGCGTGCAACTTTTAATATCTGAAATAGTTGTTTACTCTGCATTAATAAAATTTGTTCAGAAGTCGGTATTCACCTTCAATTCCTCCGATCTTTGATTTCATACATAGTACAGTAGTAAATCAGTTTGAATCATAAAAAAGGAAACTGTTTTTCTTATGTTATTCTAACAAGATTGAGCAGAGTCTCGCTGAGGCACAACAGCTAGCTTTTTAGACATAACAAATTAAGAAAGATATCAGCGAATGCCAAAGAGCAACTTGAGAACAGAAAGGGTAGCTGCTGATCAATGCTGACAGGAAGCAGCTACCAAAAGTGAGTAATGATCATGACAAGTGACAGACGAAGAAAAATATATATAGAAGAAATACACAAGTATACATGCATTAGTAGTACTAATTAAAAGCATCTTTAGAAATAGTAAAGATTCTCGCAGAAGTTAATGATAGATTGTCAAGATGAAATGTTGGTATATATATGTGTACCTTTATAAAAGCTCTGAAACAATTCTGAAGCAGTAGTACCTGCTGGCGGGCGTGCCCAACGAAGCAGCGACAAGAACAACAACCTACCAAAGGTAATAAAAACAAAATTCATTCATGAAAAAGAAAGCCCGACTTTTGTATGTAAATTCCTTTCCATCATTCATTAGCCTTACTGAAGGCTGATCAATATAATGAGCTACACATTTCATTTGAACTGTGCACCAGCTAGCTAGAGGAAATCAAAGTCTGTAGCTTCCAAGTTAACTTGGAGGGAAATTTATGCAGACTATTAGTTATCCAAGAAACGCTTGTGTAAATAGTAAAGCTCTTTTTTCTATTGTTTCTATCAATACAATCAAGGTGCTTAACTGAAAACTGAGGCATTACTACACTTTGAGGGTCCAAACCAAGCCCTCCAGTTGGAAATTCAAACATAAAATAGCCCGTATAAAAGGATCTGGTGTGATATCCTAGTATTTGCAAAGTATCTCATCATCTCTATTAGAGTATTATGCACAAATTCAACTTGACACATTTGCTCGTTTTCCATTTTTGTAAAGCGAACGCCAACTTTTTGTGGTGACTTTGCAATGACATTTATTTTCTTTCTCAGGAGGCCATAAGGACTCATACCGGACCCGTACGTGCCCTCTGACACATCATGATGAAGAAACCCTTTGCAGCTAATTCTCTTCAATTTACACTTGTTTGGGGTTTTAGAAATGATCAAATGTCCAAATCCAAGGACATGGATCCCTTGCCTTTGCCGGACGATTCTTCGTCCGTGGGTGTTGTTTGGAGAGGCTTGGCATCATCGTAGTTGTTAAAAGTCCTAAATTGGAGCGAAGGAGTTGAGGTTGAAAACTGGGGAGTATGAGAATAAGTTGATGTAGGCAAGGAGGAGGAGGACGAGGACATGTCACATGATTCATCCGAGACTGAGACGGGACAGTCCATATTAACGCCGAACAGCCTGAGTCGCTTTGGTGCTGCCTTGCCTTGGACAACCGGTACCGAGTCGAACACCATTGGCTCCACAAGCCTACCACTCCCTTCTCCAACAACACTACTACTACCACTACCTCTTTGCATTTGCTTCATTAATCCCACCTCCTGTTGTGGGACTTGGGCAACTGATCCCGATCTGAGATAAACTACTGATCCACTCGGACAAGGGTTTCCATTTACCACGATTCTACTGCTAGCCATGTTGTTGAAATTAGAAGCTGTATCGTAGTAATTAGGACTGTTCCCAATTCCGTAGGCGCTGTAGCTATATTGCTGCTGATGAGACATGTTGCCGGCAGGACGGGAATGAAAAGGTGAATGGTCTTGCTGCAAAAAGAGCGGACGATTCCAAGTAGCTGGGTATTGATGATTAATACTGGAGCGGTACTGGAAATTATCAGAGAAATGGTGTGAAAGCGGCACATGAGTCATGAAGTGGGTGTGGAGATGGTCGGTCGGGGCATCTGGACGGCGCCTCCAATCGATGAAGAGACGATCTTTGCCTAATTCACCTACTCCACGCTGAAAAGAGACAATATCCCCAGCATCGAGCCTCTTCTCCTTGACAAAGCGGCTCCAACCTTTGGTCATGACATAGCTTTGGCTGCTATTCCAGTAAGAATATCTGAACCGCCAGGGCTTTCCGTTTCTGTCTTCGAAATTGAGGAGGAGACCTTTCTCGTTAGTGGAGGAATCAAGAGGGAAATACTTCTCGGCGTGCTGTTTGGGGATGACTAACCGATTGAGCTTGCCGACGTCACTGGGAGTGACTATCTTATCGAACATGTGTTCTCTCTCAATCAGCGCCATGGAATTAGCAGTTGCACCAACTCCAAGATCCACATGATTGTGATGATGGCTATGATGATGTTCATCAGCGTCGCCCTCATAATGATTTGCGGTAGAGGGAGTATCCATCATAACGACCTCAGTCCTACGTCTTCACCATTATTAGTAGCGTGGCGGGTGCTGGTGCTGCTGCTGCTTAACCAACTTCTTTGATGGTTCTCTACTGCTATTGATAGGAGAAAGGAGCTAGAATTAATCTTATGGGCGGAAGAAGAAGAATGAGAAAATGGGGCATGTAAATTTCGAGGAGCCTTGATCGTTGAAGCAACGTCCACCTCACAAGAAATTCATGATCTAGAGATCAGCATGCACCGTCCACGACCTACCGCACTTGCTCAAGGCAAGTATAGATCTAATTAGAGAAGTGTGTTACTCATCAAGATATGAAACAAACCCCCCAAAACTAGAAATAGAAGAAACATCTCACTAAAATAAAATGGAATTGAGTCCAGAAATATTGCTAGTGGTTACTGATACAACGGAGTCTAACTCAGAGGAGTTTGCTGGAACTAGGGTTGAAAGAGTAGCAGGTTCCCATTGACAAAATTAGCTAGCTAGCTAGAATACAAAAACTAGAAATCAAATGATGCTGAGTGCGATCTTGTTTGACCAGGAGGACTCATAGAGGTGAAGACGCTCATAATCATCCCACCAACACCCATTCCTAGAGTCAGAGAAGATGATTCAAAAGCATCCTTCTCCTTCTCCTTCTCCTTCTCCTAGGTGTTGACCTTTTCGTTTGTGTGAGATATAGAGAGGGAGGGAGGATTGATTACAAGTATGTGGGTAATTTGTCTTAGTGGGTTGGTTCCCTGGAATCTTCTTTTTTAAGTTTGGTAAATTTCATTGAAATTATTCCCTTTCAGACTTTAAACTTTCCTTCCTAGTTCCTACTTCCTACTTCCTCGTTCGCTCAAGAGTACGTGTCTCTTTAAGTAATTTACTTCATACCTACCCGCACCCCTCTCGGGTCGGTGCATAATGGTGGACTCTCGAGGGGCCCACGAATTATCTGGTTGGGTTCATGTGAACTCGTCCTTGTATCAGATTGGGATGGGTGGTAGGCGGTAGCATCCAAATTAAATCGGAATTCTATACTCAGTACTACTACTTTTCTTTTCTTATCTTTGCATAACTAGACTCCTTAAACTGTGTTACGGTTACCTTTACCCTTTTATTAATATCCAAACTGTAAGCAAACAATAATAGTGGGAAGAAGTTACAATAACGTATTTTATCCATGGATAATGACTCCCAACAAGGGACACTACTAATGTACGTAGTCTAGTTGTATATAGTCGAAATTAGAAACGCCCGATTTTACGGGCCCGAGGGATTACCTCAAGCTCGAGTTCAGGATGAGTCGAGTTCGAGCTCGATGAACCAAGCTCGAACCGGATGATAGAGTACAAAGCCCGAGGATCGAAGTACGCAATGAGTATCGAAGTACGCAATGAGTATCGAAGCCGCGTATATCCAACCCTGGGATGGTGCCGCTATGGGTTTGTAACAGAATAAGCAAGATTCCTTGAAGGATTGAAATACCCCAAAGAATAATTTAGGCATAAGCAAAAAATTTAACAAAAGCTATATAAAAGAAATTAATTAAACTAGGGGGGAGAACATGGTAGGATGGTTTTTCACAACTCATAAACTCTCGAATCTCTCTACGTCGTAGCTACCTCTCCACAATAGATAATATATAGTATTATCCATATTTATAATACTCCAAAATAAAAATCTATTCCAATATAAAATTTATAAACAAATCCTAATAAGATATGAGTTATATAAACTACCAAATATCAAATCCTAGACAACTTAGAAATACTAATTAATCTTGATTTAATTTCCAACAGCCTTCCTTAAACCAAGATCTTCAAACTTGATCATGCCATGAGTAACATAAGCCTTATAGAAGTCAAGTACTTTAGATTTTCCATCAATTCTCTAAAATATGTTGCATCAACAAGGTCACGAGTATCGTCTTTAGTTAACATCAGTTTCCGTTCAATATTGGCCATATATGATTTGTTTTTAACCATGGTAAATTTCTTCAATATATCATCAACATCTTTTTCCTTTACTTTGAAAGCATCTACTTCTCCGGTTACCTTGTAGTTGGACTTGTACGCCCATTCAACACCAATTGAACATTTTATAGGTTGTAGAGTAATGCCACCAATAGATATATCATATTGCTCCTTGAAACATATAATTTTGAATAATGACTCAAAATTTATTTCATCTTCAATATCTATAATCATGTTTTGTAGTTCTGTATCCCAAGCTATTTTTGCCTCAATCTTGTGCATATCATCAAAGACTTTCTCTTGATGAACCATCATGTTTTTTTCGTTTATAGGTTCATCTTCAATGCTATCAAATAATTTTTCAAATAAAATACCAACCTCTTTTGGACTGACATCCCTTGCAATTGAATCATCCTTTTTAACAACCGGAGAAATTTTGGGTTGAATATTATTTGACTTCCTTCACATTCAGTAGAATCTCTATCACAACAAAAAAGTATATGTACCTTCTCTCATTTTCTCGTCAGTTTATGAATTTTGGCCTTTTTGATTTATCTCTGCTGAATTTGATGTGTCTTCCTTTTCTTTTAGTTGATTATCCTTTTCTCTTGATGCCTCCTCCAATGTCTTATCTTTATGTTGATTCAGTGATCTCTCATATGTCACCAATTCACCTAGTCCAAGAGTGCTAAGATCTTTGGTAGTCTCAAGAATAACTTTTTTATTGCTAAACTTTAAACTTAGAGACTGCAATACTTTTTCAACAATTTTAACTTCTTCCAATACTTCTTCACTGATCCTTAGACCATTGACTATTTCTTCAATTCTCGTAAAAAATTCTTTGATCGGCTCTGTGTGTCCCATATGAGCCAACTCAAATTGACTCCTAATCTCTTGCAGTTTCTCCTTCTTTATGTCAGCAACTTTTCGATATAACTTCACCAAGATTGTCCAAGCCTCCTTTGATGACTTTGCATACAAATATATTTTAGATACATGCAATTCGACCCTAACGGCAAGATAGTAAAGTGCCTTATAATCTAAATGTATTTTCTTCTCCAATTGCGCAACTGCATCACCCGTCAATATTGTGCCTTCTAGGGGTTCCTCAAATCCTTCATTAATGATGGACCAAGTTTCAAAATTACTTTTGCTCTCAAACACAAAATTAAGACAATTACGTAATAAAGTGTCCATTTTAATTTTCTTTTTTGGATCTCCTACCGGATCTGACATGATCTCATGCAAGCTCCGATACCTATTGGAAAGGATTGAAATACCCCAAAGAACAATTTAGACACAAGCAAGAAATTTAGCAAAATCTATATAGAAGAAATTTATTAAACTAGGGAGAGAACTTGGTAGGAGGGTTTTTCGTAACTCATAAACTCTTGAATCTTTCTATGTCGTAGCTAGCTCTCTACATAGGAAATATGTAGTAGCACCCCTATTTATAATACTACAAAACAAAAACATATTCCAATATAAAATTAGTAAATAAATTCTAATAAGACATGAATTAAATAAACTACCAAATATCAAATCCTAGACAGTTTAGGAATACTAATTAATCTTGGTTTAGTTTCCAACATTCCTGCCACTTCCCCAAAATCATGGGGTAAATCTCGGGATAGATTTGTACGAATTAGTATTAATCCGTACTAGGCTGTTAGACAGTTGTCCTAATAATATTCTTTACCATAAATAAAAATGTATCTTATTTAGGGTTCTCCAATTATATAAATGGGACCACAATCATTTGTGGAGATCATCAATCATTGGAAAAGAAAATACTCTCTCACTTTTCTACCCATTGCTCATCCGAATCATCTTATTATTATTTTACTGTTATTCTTGTTCTTGTTCTTGTTCTTGAGGTTGCCGTTATTCAAAGTCAAGGTCTGCTTGCACGATTGGTTTGACTTGCCTTATTCTTAAATTTTTACATTAATTTTCTTATTTATCAATTAATATTGGATTAAATTACATATTTTTAAAATTACTAATAAATTTAATTATTACTCGTATTTTTGGGGATAACATAGTATTACTAGTATTTACTTTTAGCATTACGTTTAGTCCCACGACAAAGCCAGTTGTTCCGTAAAGCACGAGTATATAATATCTTTAATTTTTGTTTCTTGTTTGTATTTTTCTTTAATTTGGGGATGGGCGGCGTATAATTGTGAGTAGGCATTCAAATTTGGAGATAATTCCTGTGCGGCTATGAACATTATCAGAATCAAAGTGTATTTAATTATTTGTCGTAGTTAGCCAGTACTAATATTTTAATTTGCAAATGGGGTTGCCCATTTGGTCCAAGTATATTATTATTAAGCCACAAGTACGTAGACCTCAACTAGCTAGCATTATCGTTTTCATTAGGCAGGCTATGGATTATTGACTTACTGTCACTACCCATAAACAAATAAATCCGTACGTTGTTAATTATTAGTCTATGCATGTGGTAGGCTGTTAGGGGAGTGCCTACTACTTTCATAAGATTTTTTTACTCCATATATCACAAATTTGACTATTCACAAGTGCTAATAATAAATCTTACTATAGAACTTATACTCTATTCTTTAATAACGAATTATTTTGCTTTTTGCCTGCCGTAATTAATTAGCTGCTTTCAAGGCCTCAATTATTATTGCTAGGACAAGAGTTCCATCTTGTTGGGTACAGAAGGAGATAATGTACTAGTGAATTAGATAGATAGGGGACCAGGTCATCTCTGTAATTTTACTACTACTATATGAATATGCAAAAAATGGTTTTCCTCGCCTGAAATTTTGTTTTCCCTTTACAAGAATGCCAACGAGTCCAATTTCGCAGTTAGGGAAGAGAAAGGTGTAGGGGAGAGGGTTTTTGGAGGTAGGGGTGTCACAGAGAAGACGTATCCCTTTCTCAGGATTGGCTGGTTGCTTGAGGCAGACAGTCTATAATAGAGAGGGAGAGGACCACCTATATAAAGCCATACTGGTGAAATGGGGATGGACCATGTGGGTTATGGCAATTCATAACCCCTTTAAACCTAATTTCTTTTCTCTCTCCATATGATATCAAGAATAATATATACTCTTAGCAGTTGTAAACACGTGATAGAGAAGTTGTTTTCGATAAACCTTCGATATTTTTTCTTTCAAGAATTCCATGCATTGCTTTTGGAATTTAGTGCATTACTCTTGGGATTACTCTAACTCACAATCTCTCGATTGGAAGTGGAGGGTGCTCACCAATCACCACTAGAGCAACCCACATTTGTTGCACTTTAGAAGAGTGATGGAATATATACCACAGCTGAAGCGATAACAGAATCTTATTCACGTGTAATCTAAACAACTAGCACGTATGGAGATTTTAGGATTACCTCTTGAAGCATAAACACAACAAATCTATGTCGTTCTCTAGTTTCTCAGCTGAAAAAGCACTAGCAGCTTTCCACAGTCTTCTACTGTGTTACCTAAATAATAACCGAAAATAGAGAATTTTGGACGGACAAAATTTTAGTAGAAACCACAGTCAGAATTGTGTCAAAAACGTCCATCCCCTATATGTATCTATATAGATGCGTTTTTTAGGTCAAAACCGTTTTCAAAAACTGTTAGGTTTCCTTCTCCCACTAAGGGCCGGTTTCCACATTTTCTTTCCTACTCAGTAACAGTTTCCACTGTTTCCTATTATTTAAGCACAGTAGGGACCACAGTATTTAATTAACAAGGCTTCCTATTATGATATTAATTTTGAAATTCCTAAATTAATTTCCATCATAATAAATTACGAATTATTTCACCAAAAATTCGTAATTGCACTCCTCAGTTCAATTTTAAAATTCTACCATAAAACCTTATTTAGCTCCTCATGTTAAGAGTCAAATACTAATAAATCAAATTAAATTACTCACTATTTAATATATCGATTACTTCCTTTAGACTTACACTTAACTTATTTCATGTGTCAGATACAAAATCCACCAGCCGAATTTACACATGAAAACTTATAAGCTTTCATAAAAGAGTATCATCAATCTCAGAACTGAGACATGGATTCCATCAACTAATTATTACTGTGCCAATGTATATCAATGTTATCCAATTTACGAGGCTTATTGACTCGCGAAAGAATCTCGCCGTTTAATAAATCAAAACAAAAAGTGACATACACAGCTAATAATAATTATATCAGTATTAAGAGTATAAGTACATTAAATAGACTAGAGAAATTATTTTATAAAGTCATTATAAAATACTCATCTCTACTTGATCCGTTCAATACATACAAAATGTATTAGCACAAGAAGTTGGAATTAAACAATTTCCATAATTAAGATAAAATATATTTAATCTTGTGCTACAATCATTCCGATAATTTGTCCAGTTCCATCATTAGATTGTGAACATTAACTTTTATGTCTTACAAGAACCGATAATTTAATCTTCCGTGTATAAGCTAAACTCTATACACTAAATTATCAACTATGTAAGCAATGGACGCACAAACCAAAACATGCTCAATTTAAAATAAAACTTTATTGAATTTAAACAAGTAATTGATTAATTGTTCATAAATAATATTATAACAATACGCATGGCTTATAGTATATTCTAACAATCTCCCACTTAGACTAATAACCATGTGTCTACAATTTTGACACCCATTCCTTCTACATGATTATCAAATGTCTTCTGTGGTAAGTTCTTAGTAAATGGATCTGCTAAGTTATTCTCTGACGCAATTTTGGTGAGCTCTACATCCCCTCTCTATACTATATCACAAATTAAATGACATTTACGCTCAATGTGCTTTGCCCTCTTAGGGCTTCGTAGCTCCTTTGAATTTGCAACCGCACCACTATTATCACAGTAAAGTGTAATTGGCGCTTGAATCGAGGGACCACACCCAACTCTCTCAGGAAGTTACCAAGCCAAACTGCCTCTTTGACTGCCTTAGAGGCTGCCACATATTCGGCTTCCATGGTGGAATCAGCAACACAAGTTTGCTTGATACTCCTCCAACTTATGGCTCTACCTCCAAGAGAAAACACATTACCTGAGGTAGACTTTCTAGAATCTCTGTCTGATTAGAAATCCGAATCAGTATACCCAATAGGTACGAGGTCATCCGAATGGCAGATCAACATGTAATCCCTAATACTTTTCAAGTACTTGATTATATGTTTAACCGCCGTCCAATACTCTTTCCCAGGATTAGACTGAAATCTTCTAACAATGTCAACGGCAAAGCATATATCAGGCGTAGTGCATAACATAGTATACATGAGGCTTCCCACAGTTGATGCATAAGGGACCGCATTCATCTTTTCTATCTCTTCATCGGTCTTAGGAGACTGATCTTTAGATAGAGAAATTCCAAGTCTGAAAGGAAGAAATCCTTTCTTGGAATCATACATGCTAAATCTGGAGAGTATTGTATCAATATAAAGACCTTGGGACAAGCCTAATATCATTTTCTTACGATCTCACAAGAGTTTGATCCCAAGGATATGAGTCGTTTCTCCCAATTTTTTCATATCAAAATGTGTGGAAAACCATTGCTAAACTGAATTCAACATGCCCACATTATTTCCTATGAGCAGTATGTCATATACATATAAGATAAAAAATGCCACTTTGTCCCCATACCACTTTTTATATACACAAGATTCGTTAAGGCACTAATCAAAACCAACTGTTTTAATCGCCTTATCAAAAGAAGTTTTGGATGCCCTATATGTCTTTTTTAGTCCATAAATGGACCTTTTAAGCTTACACATGTGTTTTTTGCCACTTTTCATAAAACCGTCAGGTTGCATCATATAGATGCACTCCTTAAGACTTCCATTAAGAAAAGATGTCTTGACATCCATTTGCCAAATCTCATAATCATAATGATCAGCAATAGATAAGAGAAAAATTATAGACTTTAGCATGGCTACCGACGAGAAGGTTTCCTCATAGTCGATCCCTTCTTTCTGAGTAAACCCTTTCGCTACAAACCTTGCTTTAAAAGTTTGTACTTTTCCGTCTACACCACTCTTTTTCTTATAGATCCACTTGCATCTAATGGGTTTAACCTCATCAGCTGGTTCTACATGCTCCCAGACCTGATTAGAGTACATGGACTCCATCTGTGATTTCATAGCAACAACCCACTTATCGACATCTTTATCATGTAGTGCTTGGTCATAATTGACATGTTCGGAGGAAGGGTCCTCAGGGATCCTATCATATGATTCTCCCAAGAGCGTATAACGAACTGCTATCTTATTTCTCTCCCACTACGACTACGCACTACATCAGTTGCAACTACATCACTTTGATTTTGTGGTTGAACCACAACATCATCAGGAACCTGAGCCTCCATGCTATCCACATGGATATCAATGACTTCTTCCTGTTGTGCAGTATGCTCTTGGGAAAGTGGTGGGTGCTCACCAATCACCACTAGAGCAACCCACTTTTGTTGCACTAGAGAAGAGTGATGGAATATATACCACAGCGGAAGCAATAACAGAATCTTATTCACGTGTAATCTAAACAACTTGCACGTCTGGAGATTTTAGGATTACCTCTTGAAGCGTAAAATTAACAAATCTATGTCGTTCTCCAGTTTCTCAGCTGAAAAAACACCAACAGCTTTCCACAGTCTTCTATTGTGTTACCCAAATAATAACCGAAAATAGATAATTTTGGGTGGGCAAAATGCTAGTAGAAGCTGCAGTCAGAATTGTGTCAAAAACGTCCAGCCCCTATATGAATCTATATAGATGCGTTTTTTAGGTCAAAACTGTTTTCAAAACCTGTTAGGTTTCCTTCTCCCACTAAGGGCCGGTTTTCACATCTTCTTTCCCACTTAGTAATAGTTTCCACTATTTTCTATTATTTAGGTACAGTAGTGACCGCATAATTTAATTAACAAGGCTTCCTATTATGATATTAATTTTGAAATTCTGAAATTAATTTCCATCATAATAAATTACGAATTATTCCACTAAAATTCGTAATTGCACTCCTTAGTTCAATTTCAAAATTCTTCCATAAAACCTTATTTAACTCCACATGTTAAGATTCAGATACTAATCAATCAAATTAAATTACTCACTATTTAATTTATCGATTACTACCTTTAGACTTACACTTAACTTATTTCATCTGTCGGATACAAAATCCACCGGCCGGGTTTACACATATGAAAACTTATAAGCTTTCATAAAGGAGTATCATCAATCTCAAAATCGAGACATGGATTCCATCAACTAATTATTACTTCACCAACGTAAATCAATGTTATCCAATTTACCAGGCTTATTGACTCGCGAAAGAATCTCGCCTTTTAATAAATAAAAAACAACAAGTGACATACACAGCTAATAATAATTATATCAGCATTAAGAGTATAAGTACGTTAAATGGACTAGAGAAATTATTTTATAAAGTTAGTATAAAATACTCATCTCTACTTGATCCGTTTAATACATACAAAATGTATTAGCACAAGAAGTTGAAATTAAACCATTCCCATAATCAAGATATATTATATTTAATCTTGTGCTACAATCATTTCGATGATTTGTCCAATTCCATCATTAGATTGTGAACATTAACTTTTATGTCTTACAAGAGCCGATGATTTAATCTTCCATGTATAAGCTAAACTCTATACGCTTAATCATCAACTATGTAAGCAATAGAAGCACAAACCAACACATGATCTATTTAAAATAAAATTTTATTGAATTTAAACAAGTAAATGAATAATTGTACATAAATAATATCATAACAATATGCATGGCTTATAGTATATTCTAACAATCTCCCACTTAGACTAATAACCATGCGTCTACAATTTATACACCCATTCCTTCTATATGCTTATCAAATGTCTTCTGTGGTAAGCTCTTAGTAAACGGATCTGCCAAGTTGTTCTCTGACGCAATCTTGGTGACCACTACATCCCCTCTCTGCACAATATCACAAATTAAATGATATTTACGCTCAATGAGCTTTGCCCTCTTATGGCTTCGTGACTCCATTGAATTTGCAACTGCACCACTATTATCATAGTAAAGTGTAATTGGCACTTGAATCAAGGGAACTACACCCAACTCTCTCAGGATGTTACCAAGCCAAAATGCCTTTTTAGCTGCCTCAGAGGCTTCCACATATTCGGCTTCCATGGTGGAATCAGCAACACAAGTTTGTTTGATACTCCTCCAACTTATGGCTCTACCTCCAAGAGTAAACACATTACCTGAGGTACACTTTCTACAATCTCTGTCTGATTTGAAATCCGAATCAGTATACCCAATAGGTACGAGGTCATCCTAATGGTATATCAACATGTAATCCCTAGTCCTTTTCAAGTACTTGATTATATGTTTAACAGCCGTCCAATGTTCTTTCGCAGGATTAGACTGAAATCTGCTAACAACGCCAACGGCAAAGCAGATATCAGGCCTAGTGCATAACATTGCATACATGAGGCTTACCATAGTTGATGCATAAGGGACCGCCTTCATTATTTTTATCTCTTCATCAGTCTTAGGAGACTGATATTTAGATAGAGAAATTCCATGTATGAAAGGAAGAAATCCTTTCTTGGAACCATGCATGCTAAACCTGGAGAGTATTGTATCAATATAAAGACCTTGGGACAAGCCTAATATCCTTTTCGATCTCGCAAGAGTTTGATCCCAATGATATGAGCCGCTTCTCCCAAATCTTTCATATCAAAATGTGTGGACAACCATTGATTAACTGAATTCAACATGCCCATATTATTTCCTATGAGCAGTATGTCATCTACATATAAGATCAAAAATGCCACTTAGTCCCCATCCCAGTTTTTATATACTCAAGATTCGTTATGGCAATAATCAAAACCAAAAGTTTAAATCGCCTTATCAAAACAAGTGTTCCAGGCCCTAGATGCCTGTTTTAATCCATAAATGGACCTTTTAAGCTTACACAACATGTGTTCTTTGCCACTTTACATAAAACCGTCTGGATGCATCATATAAATGCACTCATCAAGACTTCCATTAAGGAAAGTTGTCTTGACATCCATTTGCCAAATCTCATAATCATAATGAGCAGCAATAGATAAGAGAATCCTTATAGACTTAAGCATGGTTACCGGTGAGAAGGTTTCCTCATAGTCGAGCCCTTCTTTCTGAGTAAACCCTTTCGCTACAAGCGTTGCCTTAAAAGTTTGTACTTTTCCGTCTACACCTCTCTTTTTCTTATAGATCCACTTGCATCCAATTGGTTTAACCCCATCAGCTGGTTCTACAAGCTCCCAGATCTGATTAGAGTACATGGACTCCATCTCTAATTTCATAGCAGCAACCCACTCATCGGCATCCTTATCATGTAGTGCTTGGTCGTAATTGATAGGTTCGGAGGTAGGCTCCTCGGGGATCCTATCAGATGATTCTCCCAAGAGCGTATAAAGAACTGGCTGTCTTATTTCTCTCCCACTACGACTACACACTACATCAGTTGCACTACATCACTTTGATTTGTGGTTGAACCACAACATCATCAGAAACCTGAGTGTCCATGCTATCCATAGGGATATCAACGACTTCTTCCTGTTGTGTAGTATGCTCTTGGAATTTCGTGCATTACTCTTGGGATTACTCGAACTCACAATCTCTCGATTGGAAGTGGAGGATGCTCACCAATCACCACTAGAGCAACCCACTTTTGTTGCCCTAGAGAAGAGTGCTTCCACTTATATGCTAACATACCTTTTATGCAATCAGTACACAATTTGTTTGATTTTAACAAATTAGTACTCTATTTTTATGTTACCTTTGAGCATTGAGAATTAAGTCAACTTAGGTTGATACTTAACAATTCCACATTGGCAATGCGTAGAACATAAATTACTCTTTACAGAGTAACTACTATTAATGGATTAAGTTATACACAATATAAACCATCATTTTTGTTTGAAGATAAGTTATACAGTGATTACTAACGCACAAATTATTTGTTGGTAGCGTTTATATATATATATATATATATATAATTGATAAGGTATTGATGATGGTTTTGAGGAAAAGCTAATATTGTCTTTTATGTTTATACGTGTATTAATTAGTACATGTTTGTTATTCCATTCTGTAGTAGATACAAAATTATACACCAATCAGAAATTAAATTATCCAAGATCTAAAATACAAATGAAACAATATATAGAGTAATACTATTGTTTATTCCGTGATTGTTTCACCTAATAAATCAAGCCAAATAAGCTCGCTAATAGTACAGTTTAACATATGTGGTAACATATTAATTACTCATTTAATTTGTACCAAGTTTTCACATAGATGTTTTTTTGTAGCATTGACATCCCCTCATGATAGCAATATACATTAGGCACTTGATTTCGCACACCGTGCTCTCCCTTCCCAGATAATGGTGCTTATTCCGTCCAAATCCATTTTTTAGTTGGAATCAGTAACTTCTTTCTAACCTATAGTAAGTACTCAATTGCCTTCTTTTAAAAAAAATTAGTTATTTTTTTTTTTGAAAAAAGGCCTAAAACGTCACTCAACTTTCAGAAATGATCTATTCATGTCATCCGTTAAAAAATGCTCATTTCATGCCACTGCCGTTAAAGAAATGGATAATCCATGTCATTATTGACTAACGGTAGTGGCATGGATGGGCCAAATAAAAATTGAGTTGTTAGTCAATAATGGCATAGATGAGGCATTTCTTTAACGTCAGTGGCATGAAATGAGCATAATAAATGGCATAGATAGATCATTTCTGAAAGTTGAGTGGCTTTTTTAGGCCTTTTCCGTATTTTTTATTCCACTGACGCAGGTTTCTCTCTTTTCTCTCTCCAATGGCTAGTAACATATCCTTCTACAAAAGCGCGTTTGTGTCACGCTCCACCTGATGGAGCCACCGGAAGGCCCTCTTCCAGCGAGTTAACATGGAGAAAATATCCCACCAGCAGTCACGAAGCTTAACAAAGAGACAATTACTGAACATCAGTCTTATGCTACAATGTCACTGCTCCTTCATCTTCAACACTAAACTCTACTCAGCCGGATAAAGAAAAATTTTTTGCTAGACAAACGACGCACAACAGGATACCAACTGTGATATCCAAGGCCAAAGATTACTATGTCATTATGGCAGAATCCTGTAAGTACACTATTGTGGGCCGATTTCTTAAACCCTGTCCTCAAATTGATAGACTTAGTTCTACATTCAAAGAATTGATTACTTTGAAAGGTGCTACTAAAATTGATGTCTACGACAACTACAATATTTTTATTGATCTTTACAATAAAGACGACTTCAAAAGTATGTGATTTAAGAGGGTTATTGAAATAAAGGGTATGCAAATGTGGCTTCAAAAATAGTCCTCATATTTCAAACCGGGAGAGGACCTCCCTACTGCTCTAGCATGGGTATTTCTACGGGAAATTTCTTTTCACATGCATAATTATATTTTTGTTGGTCAAGAATATGATAAATCTCTACTAAAAGGCTGCACTTAAAAATTAGAATATGTGGGTGTTCTTAAATACTGCAAACACTGTAGAAATTAGGACACACTATGATCAATTGCAGAGAATTAGAGAAGAAAGGTATTGCCTCCAATAAAGAAAAACAAAAGTCTACTAAAGAGGTCACTCAGAATAAACAAGATGAGGAGAAGGGCACTCGAAATGGCAATATCCTGCTGAGTGATACTAATGATAAAGTGGTAAGATCTGGAGAATAATAAAAATAATAAAAAAATAGAAAGATTCAAGGAAGTGAATAGAATAACAATACAGACACTCTCAAGGAGGCGAAATAACTACATGAACTACAAAATTGGCATCATGTACAACAAAGAAAAAAAAGGAAAAAAGATTGAAAAAAACAAAAAAAAATATCCAAAAATAAAATTAAGGTAGTGTTTAAGTCTATCTGCAGAAAGTACAAAGAGAAACAAAGGTAGGAAGGAGTTAGCAATGGCAACAATACTGAGGAGATCAAGACAGATGGGCATCGTGCCCAATTTCCAGTTATAAATAAGGATGATAATATAGAAGAAATAAAGGCAGTGAACAAAGGACAAGAAAAAGGAGTGTCAACAGAAGAAACACATGTTAGTAACTCAGTAAAAATGCAGAAAGAGAAGGATATTCATTTTGGATATACTAACAAAAAACAAGACCATCGAGAAGGGAATTCTATGGTTGTTGGTATTACTAGTTCTTCCAGTCTGCCTTCAAATATCAGGAGTATAAAAAAGGAACTGAAATTTTATGGAATTGATATATGACAGCATCCGAAATAAATAACTAATGTCAATCCTGGGTTAAGTGGTAAATTTGGGAAGAATACTACTGAAAATAGTGACATTCGGGATATGGACACAAGGAACCAGGATACTACTAAGAACTTTATTAAAGATATTGTAGAGGAAAAGTACAACACTCACAGCATGATCAACAATTCAAATAAAGGAGACTTCAGGGACATGGCAATCATTTGAGGAGCTGTCTCTAAAGATTCTTGATCCAATAGAAATAATAACCCAATGACCCTAATGACCCTGAATATGTACAAATCAAGAAATTCTAGATGATGTTTCATCTAGAGAAAGAAGCAAAATCACAACAAACCTAAGTCCATATCCAAATCCAAAAGAAACGGAAAGGGATATAGACATAATGCTACCACCCCATCTATTCTATCATCAGTGTAATATTAGGGGTATATCATACTTTAGACTCAAAAACCTTGTCAACATGAATAAAGTGACCTTGTTGCTATATATAAGCCATTTATGAATATAAAAAAAATTGAAGGTTACAAAATATACCTGGGATTCCAACGTTGTATGACTAACTCTAGTCGTCAAATATGGTTTTTCTGAAAGGGATTTGATCACACCATTTATATTGCTAACATTGATCAACAACTTACCTTAAACATGAAAGATACTTTCAATGAGATTGGTACCTTTGTGATAGTTGTTTGTGCTAAATTCACTCTACTAGAAAAAGAAGAGCTTTGGGTTAGGGGTATATCATACTTTAGACTCAAAAACCTTGTCAACATGAATAGAGTGACCTTTGTTGCTATATATAAGCCATTTATGAATATAAACAAAATTGAAGGTTACAAAGTATACCTGGGATTCCAACATTGTATGACTAACTCTAGTGGTCAAATATGGTGTTTCTGAAAGGGATTTGATCACGCCATTTAAATTGCTAACATTGATCAACAACTTACCTTAAACATGAAAGATACTTTCAATGAGATTGGTACCTTTGTGATAGTTGTTTGTGCTAAATTCACTCTAGTAGAAAAGAAGAGCTTTGGGTTAGTATTGGCAACCTCCATTATCAAATTAAGGGTTTTTTGGTGTATGGGAGGATACTTTAATGTTATCATAGATCCGGATGAGAAGCTGGGTGGATTTCCATATATAATGTCAAAAAGTATGGAATTTATTAATTGTACATAGGCTTGTGGACTAAGTGATATCAGCTTTGCAGGTCCTAAATACACTTAGTGAAACTATTGGATTCCAAGTAAGAGAACATGGATGAGGTTAGATAGAATTCTCATCAATGATAATTGGGCTCAGAATATTCAAAGCAATTGTGTTAAGCAACTATCCAAGTTTGGGTCTGATCATTGATCACTTCTTATTAAATGTCAAAACTTGAACCAGATTCACATCAAATGCTTCAAATTTATGAACTTCTAGGTAAACAAACCTGACTTGATAGAGATCATACAAACATCTTGGAATGAAGAAGTTGGGGGAATGCTATGTGGAGGCTACAAATAAAAATGAAAAGGCTTAAAAACGTTCTAAATATGTGGTCCAAATAACAAATTGGTGATATCCAAGAATAGGTGCAGGGATGGAAAGTTAAGATTAAAATTTTAGAGGAATTGAAGATTATGCACAAAACTGAATAGGGAAGAGAAGACTGGAACAAGGGGTATGCTGAATATACCAAATGGCTCAACACAGGATTCCATGCTGAAACAGAAAAAAAAAAAGAAAAAGCTTCGACGGTTTAAAGATGGTGACAGAAATACCAAATATTTTCATAATGTTCTTAGAAGTAGAAGAAAGAGACTACACATATAAAGAATCAAGAATCATAGAGGCAGATAGGTGCAAGGACATGCAGGAGACAACAACATTCTAGATTGCATACCTCGAATCCTTACTACACAAGACAATCTTATGTTCACCAGTATGCCTGATGAGGAAGAAATCAAGCAAGCAGTATTCAGCATTAACAAGGATAGCTCCCTAGGACCTGATGGGTACAATGGTATGTTCTTTTAAACTTGCTAGAATATTGTAAAAAATGATATTACTTATTTTGTTAAAGAATTATTTTCTAGTAAATCTTTAATCAAATACTACACACAAACTTGTCTCACTTTAATCCCAAAATTGATTCTCCCACTAGTTTTTCAGAATTAAGACTAATTAGCCTTAGTAAATATACAAATAAAATCATATCTAAAATTATGGCTAATAGATTGAATCCTCTTTTAAGGGGCTTAATTTTTGAAAATCATAGTAATTTTGTTTCTGCGAGATCAATCACTTGTAATGTGATGCTCACTCATGAAATAGTTCATGGTATATCTAATCTTAATAATGGAGGAAATGTTATTCTTAAACTTGACATGGTTAAAGCATATAACAGATTATCATGGTCCTTTCTTCACAAGATGTTATGTAGGTTTGGCATTAATGATGATTGGTGTAATTTAATTTGGAGAAGTATTTCTAATTTGTGGTATTCTATAATGGTGAATAGTACTAGACATGGATCCTTTACTTCTTCCCAAGGTCTTAAACAAGGTGATATCGTATCTCATCTCTTTTTTATTATTGTTGCTGAGGTTTTGTCTAGGTCACTGAATAGTTTGCTACAGAACAATGCTTTTATTTCTTTCTCAATGTATAGAAATCGACCTCAGATTACTCACCTGGCGTATGCTGATGATATTGTGATCTTTGATAGTAGAAATACCAATTCCATAAAGTTGATCATAAAATAAATTAGGAACTATGAATGTATTTCTGGACAGAAATTTAACATGACAAGTGTTTTTTATTTACTGATCCCAAAACATGTGCATATAAGATCAACAGAATTAGAGTTAAAACTAGCTTCCTTGATTAAACATTCCTTTTAATTACCTTCGTTGTCCTGTTAACATTGGTAGGAAAAAAATCTCTTATTTGATAGCATGTGTGTCAAGGTTATTAAAAGGTTGAATGTTTGGCAAGATAATATGCTTTTCTGAAGTGGTAGAAATATTTTTTTAAAATTGTTATTCAATCTCTTCATATTTGCATTTTATCTGCCATCAATCCTCTCAAAGGAACATTGAAACTCATTCAGAATTATATTGTTAACTTCTCCTGTGGAACTTGTAATGATAAAAACAAGTATCATCAGAATTCTTGGGAAAAGTTATGTTATCCAAAGAATGAAGTTGGAATTGGTATCCGGGGAATAAATGATATTTCTAGTACACTTATCATCAAAAGATGGTTTCATTTAGAGTTTATAATTCTATGTGGGTTGACTTCCTTAAGGCAAAATATTGTCTTAAAGTACATCTTGTTTGTAAGAAATAGTGTAGTGGCAACTCTCAGGCATGGAAACACCTTCTTTGGGCTAGAGGCAAGTGTGAAAAACAAAATACATGGAAGATAATGGTGGTAACTTTAGCATTTGGTAGGATAACTGGACTAAATTGGAACCTTTCGCACACATTTGTTCAAGCTAGATTAACACTACCAATACCAAAAAGAAGTTAAAATATTTCATGACTGCTAATAGGTGGGATACACAGAATCTATACAATTCACTTCCTAGCCAAGTTGCGCTGCACATTATGTCTATAGAATTGGGCTAGGAAGACAAGAATGATTATACTATATGGAATGCTACTAAGGATGGTCCCTTTACAAATGTTTTTGCTAAGAATCTGATCAGGGATCACAAAGCAATCTGTCGTGCACCTTTTTCTCGCAAAATCGAGTTTTGACGTGTGACAACTCATTCAAAGAAAGGGTTAAAAGAGAAGAGTTACCACCTAATAATTTTTTCAGGTGTATTAAGGCGCCTATTTGAAAGTGACTTGGGTTTAACTAGTTTACATCACAAAAAATCGAGTAAGGACTCGAAATTACCTCGAAAAGAAGTAGTTAGGGACTCTTCGAGGTCCACAACTGTGGATCCCAACCGAACTTGAATTTTATGAAATAGATAGATAAACAGAGACAAAGAAAATTAGGAAGTTTGGGAAGTTTTATTATCAACAGACTTTAAATAAATACAAACACGTGACTCACAGATAAATAGGAATAAGATGGGGGAGAGGTCTTAAAGTATCATCCATTCAACATAAGTATTACTTCGTAACTCTCTCTAAATGGGGTGTTACTTATATTATTTAGTGGGGATACACTATCATCTCCTGCTATCCGATTACTATCTTCAAGTTGTTACCTGAAGTGCACTTGTTCAATTATAAATCATATCTTATGTGTGCACTACCTGCCCCTTACCTATGGTCTATGAGGTATTGGACCTCTATTTTGAGTGGTTCTAGACCTCACTTAGGCTTCTAAGAAATACAAAATTAGGCGACAACAAAAACACCAAAAGACTTCACATAAAAGCAACTTAGGGCTAACATTGTCCCCCACACATAAACACAAAATGTACGCAAAAACATATGCATATTAGGAGATTTTTAGAATTCAGATGCTTAAACCTATAGACAAAATTTCTAGGTGGCTTTGGATCAAAGTACGTAGACAGTTTCAGATGCAATATATTGCTCGTGGACATAATTATTCAGGCATTACAAGCTGGTTATCATAATTAACCATATATGTGTTATGCCTAGGTGATATATGTTGTTGAGTATAACAAAATCTACTGGTAGAGCTCCAAGAATTATTCGAAGTAGCGTACATGATATAGTGTTTGAGAAAATTTAATATTAACAAGTTATAATCATTCCCTATATGCAGGATCTCTAACAAATAGTACTTAGAGCTTATTTTAGTATCATATCTTAATCCTCTGAGAATATTTTCTAGGTAAACAGCTCCACATAAAATAATTGGGGTCCTGTCGGTAGGATTTCTAGTAACACATAGCAACAAATATAATTGCAGCATTTTTTACTTGTGTTTGCTAGCAGACAGTATGTGTGTGTATGCTCCCTCTAATGGCATGGTCTCCATAGTACCCATAGTAATTAAACATCACATATATCAAATAATTATCAAGTCCTATAGGCATTCATCTATCTATTTTGCATGAAAATATTAAATTCTACTCGTTTCCCCTTTTACTAGCACCCCAATCATTTATACAAAAGTTATTATAGGCCCAATAATTAATAATATCAAAGTATTTTATAAAACGATGACAATAAGCCTTTAGAGGGACCAAATAAAAGACCCAACATTGTCTGGGCCTTTAGTAAGCATACCCAAGCCCCTAATAAGGATCGATATTCAACACACGACCCTAGAATCCATGAAGGCTCCAAAGTCGATTTATTTGACCATAATGCCAAGTATTGCACCATTTAAATTATCCAATTTCATTATAAAGTAGATAATAGGATAGGAGTAGTTTGAGATTCAAGGAATGACTAAGGACAAAATCCTAGTGTGTTAGAGTTTACAGGGGTCTCAATTGGAACCCAAACAGTGCTCACACTATGAAGGTCAATGATTGAACCTAGATAGACTTGGCTTTCAGCCAGCTAAGAATGAAAACTCAAAAGAGCCCAGGTAACAAGTGAAGGAGAGTAAACTAAGGTTGAGGAACATAACTGAGGGATCAAACATAGTCAAGTTGAGCACATAGATCAGATAATCAAACATGTTTTAGGTTTTAAGAATAAACTTAGCAAAGATTTAGATAACAATTTCAACACTTAGTGTATTAGTAGTCATTGATTAGCAAAGTTAAAAGGAGAACCAGTTTGCATGATTGATGAAATACGCTGATTCATAATAAGGGAAAGTTCCAATTATGCTGAGTATAGGGTCCTAATGTTATGAAATAGTCATATTACTTTGGTAGCAGAACAACATTTAGACATGATAAAAAGTGGACTACAACTACTAATGAATCGGGGAGTCAAAACATGCTAAAGGTCGTATTGATAGAGAACAGGACTAAACATGCTATATAGGCAAGCTATCACCACAAAAATGCAGAGTAGGATCGGATAATAGACTTGTGTCATACAGTGAGTGTAAACATTCATGTTTTTAATACAATTTACTAGCTAACAAAATATAGAGAACATATTATGCTGGTAAAGCAAGTTCGAATGATAGGATTGATAGCCTAAGGCAAAATTAAGCATCAAAAGATGCTAATAAGTGTAAAGGTCCCAAACAGTAGTAAATCATAACATATTGGCTAGCTGGCTTGAAAATATAGAATTTAATAGAATCAGGTTTAGACATGCTTCAAAATATTAACATTACAAAGCTAAAAGCTAAAGAAACCTAAAAATTGAAGTAAAGAAAACAGAATTGCACTAACAACCGAGAAGAACATATTAAGAAAATCTCAAGAGTGAAAACATATACAAATCACAGATACATATGAATGAAACTATAAAGTCCAGTCATTCACCAGCTAAGCGAAGAACAAGAAAGGACAAAAGTCCACAGTATTCTGAATATTAAATAAAGAGCAAGAACCTAGAATTTTGGTCACCTTGGCTTTCAGCCGGCCAAAAACCGGAGTATAGAACAAGAGAATTAGAGAACAAATAACTTTAGTTTTTAGTAAAAAGTTTTAACGATTAAAGTTTGTCCAAAAGGGGAATGGGCAGATTTTATATAATGACAAACATTGGACAAGTAAACAAGGAAACAAAATAAATCAAACATTGAATAAGCAAGGAAAGCTTGCAAAAATCGATTCAGAATCAATTTAGGAGAGAAATGGGGTAAACCCTAGTTCATGTGGGGGAACACAAATAGTTATAGATATCATTTAATGGGACTCATATAGCCTCGTACTGGGTGTATATAGATGAAATAAATCACAAAATTAAAGATTCGAGCCACTTTCATTCGATCTCAGAAGGTATCACTTGCCAAACTTAGGCAAGCAGCTAAGTAACACCATAAAAATAATAATTTAAAATTATATAAATATAAAATGCTATTTTGATACAACTAACATAAATAAAAAGGCCATTAAGTATGAGTAGAGGCTATCACTACACAATTATGCAAATTAGCTTTAAAATGCTAATGTAATTATATAAAATGAAGCAAAAATATTTAAAACATGTATTATGGATGCAAATAATTAGGTAATTAAGTCATCATAAACTAATTTGAGGGAGTACTTAATAAATATTCAAGCAATTTAAATGCAAGAAAACCAATTTTAAAGTTCTAAAAATTATGAAAAAATTGTAGAAAAATGCTTGTGGAATTGTAAACTACATAATGATGCAAAATTGATGTTTTGAAAGTATTTATATTATATGAAAATAATATGAGGATAAAATTGGGTATCAACAGATTCCCTTCTTTACCCTGAAATGATAAAAGAGTTGTTAGGTAAAGAAAATAATGACCAATTTTGGCCGAATTGCACGAGGAATATGTGATTTGAAAAATGGAGGTCAAATCTGGTTCTTGAGTTGCCTACATATCCTTGTTATTACAGGAATCAAGACATGTATAGTTATGGATCCAACGGTGAACGAACCGATGGAATTGAAAAATAATCGTATGTTTTGTAAAGGATTCTTTTAGGTAGGGTATTATAAGATTAATATATGTGAAGTCATGAATGTGAGTTTGAAACGCAATGGATGTATCACTGAGTAATATCTGAACGATACCAAGAGTAAAAGATGGGTAATTAATGGTGGTCGGTGACACTTGGAATAGTTCCAGGATATGAATGTTATGAATGGAAAGCGGAGCGACGATTGCTCCTGTTAAAGAATGGTTACTTCCTGGATTACCTGCAAAACTTAAAACACGATGCATGCAAATATATGGATTATTGCGAGAATTTAAACATGATGCAAATTCCCTTTGGACCATGGAGATTGTCTTTGGACGGTGGGGATAGTGTCCTTAGACAATGATGTCCTGAGCCATGAATCCTGAGATAAGGGATTCACGGGCCATGAAATGATTTTCTCGTGCCATGAGGATGGTGCCTCTGAACCATGATACCTTTGAATAATGATGTGCAATATTGAGAGATCATCGGGCCATGGAATGGTGTCTTCCGGCTATGAGGATAATACTTTCGGACTATGACGCCTTTGGACAAAATGGTGATATTTCACCCATGAAATGAAATTATAGAATACATGGTCACATGAGAAATAAAACAACACAAGTCTTAGTCTTGTGTAAAGTTAGGGAAACGCTTAGATTTATGTAATTAGGGAGGCGATGCTTGGCCTCATGCAAGAAGATGAAATAATGCTTAGTCTCGATGCAAGGAAAGGCTGTGCTTAGCCTTACACAATTAAGGAGGAAATGATTTACCTCATGTAGGAAAAGGCAGTACATATCCTTATGCAATTAGGGAGGTAGTACTTAGCCTCATGCAAGAAGAGGAGACAATTCTTATTCTCATAGAATTAGGGAGGCATGGCTTAGCCTCATGCAAATAGGGAGGCAATGCTTAGCCTCATGCAGGAATAGGCAGTGCTTAGGCTTATGCAATCAGGAAGGCAATGCTTAGCCTCATGAAAGGAGGAGACAATGCTTATTCTCAATGTAAGTTAAGTCAATGCTTAGCCTTATGCAATTAGGGAGACAATGCTTAGCCGCATGCAAAGAAGAGACAATGCTAGTCTCAATGCAATGCAAAGGTAGTGCTTAGAATTATGCAATTGGGAAGGCAATGCTTAGCCTCATGCAAGGGATAGAGACAAATGGAAAAGTAAAGTATTTCTTAGCAGAAGATGTTTGTACTGGATAATTTATTATTCTGAAGGCAGTGTCTTAATGTATCTGCAAATATCGTTGTCTTATTATTCCTGCATTCAAAGAAAAATTATGAGTTCTGTGGGGGGAAGGTTGGTTTGTGCTTTTGTCTTCTTCTTTGCCAGTGCTCCCGTCTTGTGATTCTGTTTGAGTTACCCTAAGTAACTTCTAGCTACCATGGAAATAAAATTTTAGAAAATTATACATGCATTTGATAAATATAATTGTTTAAAATGTAGTAATACGTGATATCAAGTAATTTTAGATGAACAGATGACTGTGGCATATTTTAGAGACATTGCTGCCTCTTTGCTTTAGAATTTTGAGGGTCCTCCTCAAAATTCTACCCCAATTTGAAAGCAATTCTTTGACTATTCTTTCTATGATGAAATTAGCTGGACTTCCTCCTCAAAATTCTGCACCAATTTATGACCATGGAAAAATGAAGGTTTTATTGAGATGTGACTGAACCCACAAGACTCCCTATGTATCCCCTCTTAAACATGAATCAGGTCAAGCGTAGTTTAGTTATATAAAGTGAAGAAATTCAAACAATCCTAAACATAATATCTCGTGACTGTGTCTGAATTGATAGGTTCTCGACAAATATCTCCGTCTATTTCTGCAAGTATGAGCGCTCCTCTTATTAGTACTCGATGAATCAGTAAGGACCTTGCCAATTGGGTGAAAACTTCCCTTTGGCTTCATTCTGATGTGGAAATATTCGCTTCAATACTAGTTGTCCCTGTGTGAACTGTCTAGGTCTGACCCTATTGTTGAAAGTTCTGGACATTCAGTTCTGATAAAGTTAACCATGACATACCATGTTCATTATTTTCCTATCAATGAGAGCCAATTATTCATAGCGACTCTGTATCCATTATGTGTCACTGAGTTCTACTTCTTGTATAATTCATAAGGAAGGAATTTCGTCTTCGACGGAAATGACAGCTTTAGTACCGTAGACCAGTAAATAGGGGTTTCCTGAATCGATGTGTGAACTGTGGTACGATATCCCAATAAGGAAAATGGTAATTTCTCGTGCCATTTCTTGTGATTGTCCACCATATTTCTTAGAATCTTCTTGATGTTCTTGTTGGAAGCCCACAACTCCATTCATTTGAGGCATATATGTTGTGGAATTCGTATGCTTGATCTTGAAGGTGTCACAACATATATTTTATTAAGTCATTGTTAAGGTTGGTGGCGTTGGCGATGATGATGGATTCTGGAACCCCTAATCATCAAACAGTACGATCTCAGACAAAATATTCGACGACTTTCTTAGTTACAGCTTTGTAAGATGCAACTTCAACCTATTTTGTGAAATAATTATGGCCACTAGAATGAATATATACCCATTCAAAGCGGTGGGTTCGGTCGGACCAATGACATCCATTCCCCTAGCAGAGAAATTCCAAGGTTCACTCGTTATATTGAGTTTATTTTGTAGCACTCGTATCATATCTGCATGTACTTGTCATTGATGACACTTTTGAACATATCTGATGTATTCTGTTCCGTAGTCATCCAAAAATATCTTGTTCTTAATATCATCTTAGCAAAAACGAAACCATTCATATATGGTCCGCAAGTTTTGGCACTTATTTCTTGAGGAAATTGGATGATTCCTTGGCGTCAACATACCATAGTAATCCTATATCTGAAGTCCTTCTATACAGAATTCCTCCACTTTGGAATAAAAGGTTGGAAAATCTTCAAAGTGTGCGTTTTTAGTATAATTTGTGTGATCCAAGTATTCTCCTTATTCATATTATTCTTTGATGTCATGGAACCACGTATTCCTATCTACTTCTTCTTCAACATGAGCACAATAAACCTGCTCACTTCGTATTACCGGATAAGGTCGATGAAATTCTTGTTTTAGTGTTGTATCATGGAAGATAATGTAGCCAATGCATTGGAAAACTCATTCTGAATGCTTGGAACATGTTTGAATTATATCTTTGTGAATCTCTTAATCAAATCTTGCACATAGTAAAGATATAGCAATATCTTGGTATTCTTTGTAGCCCATTCTCCTAGAACCTGATGTAGCAAAAGGTCTGAATTACCAATTACCAGTAGTTCCTAATTGTTCAAGTCGATAAGTAATCTGAGTCCTAAGATGCAAGCCTCATATTCGACCATGTTGTTGGTACACGGGAATCTGAGCTTTGCGAATACTGGATACTGCTGACCTGATTCTTATACTAAGACAACTCTAATACCTACTCCTTTGAAGTTTGCATCTCTATCGAAAAATATTCTCCAACCATCATATGTTTCGGTGATATCTTCTCCTATAAACGATACCTCTTCATCGAGAAAATACATTTTCAGTGGTTCGTATCCTCCATCTACAAGATTTTCTATAAGATTATCCGCCAATCCTTACCCTTTGATCGCCTTCTAAGCTACATAGACAATTTCAAATTTACTCAATAGTATCTGTCATTTTGCCAACTTCCCCGTAGGCATGGATTTATAGAAAATATATTTTAGAGTATCCATCCTTGATATGAGATATGTGGTATTGGCACAGAAGTAATGGCTCAACTTTTGAGCTATCCATGTAAAATTGAAGCAGGTGCATTCCAACAAAGAATACCGTGCTTCGTAGGGTGTAAACTTCTTACTCAGATAATATATGACATTCTCTTTTCTACCTATCTCATCGGTAGTCCCAAGACACAACCTAAAGCCCCATCTAGTACGGACAAATAGAGTAGCAAAGGTCTCTCAGGTTCCGGCGAGACCAAGACTAGTGGTGTGGACAAATATCCTTGGTTTTGTCAAAAGCTCTCTAACATTCTTCAGTCTAACTTGTTGCAGCATCTTTTTTCAACACTTTGAAAATCGGTTCGTAGATTACTGTTGATTGCTCTATGAAATGGATCATGTAGTTGAGACGCCAGGTCAAATTCAATCTCTCAGCGACTGATGATGAAACCTAGCAATTTTCTGGCAGGGACTCCGAAGGAACACTTTGCAGGATTTCATTTAAGGTTGTACCTTCGAAGCCGATTAAAAAATTTCTTCAAGTGCTATATGATATGTGCATCTTCTGGATTTTATGATGACACCATCTGTTATATCTCGTATTATCGTACGTTAAAGTTTCATCTTATGTTAATTGACATAGACTCGGGGATAAGATTATCTTAAAGTTAACGTATTTACACTAATTATAGCAAGCGATATGTATGTGTCAAGAAGAATAAATGGTACACAACTCAAAGAAAATGAGTTTCGTTGAAGGTTGCCGATTTAGATAAAATACGGGTCGAACAATACTACCTAATATTTACTGACAAGTACCATAGAAAGTACCACCTAGCCCATAATAGTAGGATGTATAAAGTATATAAAAAATTAGCAATAATTTTAGGTAATTTGAGATCATTTTTAATTATACGGGTAATTGATTAATAATTGGATAAAGAATATTACCTAATTACCTAATGGATAAAAGATTTAAATTTTTTGCCCCATCCCACCCCACGTGGCAGCAGGCCACTCTTTAAGAAAATGACTCTTGGTCATTTCTTATTAGGTGGCCACTTAATTCAGTATAAAGACACCTTACTTTTTATAATTTGTATATAAAGACATTATCATTCTTGCAAAAGAAACGTTAGCCAATTTAGAACATCTTCAACCAAAAAAAATCTTAAATCTAGAACGAAGAAAGCTTCAGCAAACGTTTTCCAACCAAAAGTCCAACGAGAATTAATTGAAGCTAAACAGTATGCAAATTTTGTGGTTCTAAAAGGATATGGTGCAACCCTTTCCAAAAATATCATACAAAAAATTTTCTACTCTATGTATACTAAGGCTATTTCCTCTTTTCTTTTGGCATGATTGATGTCATACAGAAGGAATAAGCAAACGCACAATTTTTATAAACGACTCTATTCATAGAAATACTAGGAGTCTCTGTGTTCTTGATTCCTCATGTGACATATTATTATATCATCTGTTCATAAATCTCAAAATAACACATAGTTAATAATGTTTATCCTGAAGGAATATTGAGATTATTAACATATTTCATGTGTTTCATGCATTTATACAGGTATATCAACCCATGAACAGATGACGTTATATAAATAAATAAATAAATAAATAAATATATATATATATATATATATATATATATATATATATATATATATATATATATATATATATATATATATATATGAATAAAGGTTATGGCGTTATATACGCACCATCATCTGATCAGTTGGTATATATTAATGATGTTTCCCACAATGGCCGAGACCATATGATGGGATGCCCTCAGAGGCTTGATGATATTATGTACACTATACTTGAGCATGACATGACATTTATATGCACGTGCATGACATTATTAATATTTCAGAATTTACGAAGTTGTTCAGATTGATTGATGGATTTATTTATTCTATGTTTCATCTATATCTTTTATGTGCTGATTTTCATGTCTTACATATTCAGTATATTTTTTGTACTGACACCTTATTCCACTGAGCCTCCGTTTCATGTCCATAGGTGCAGGTAGGCAAGCTGACGGTCCCTCTTCTTAAGATACTTGATTAACAAGCGTTGACATACTCTACTCGATCCGGAGATGCTTTTGATTTTGGTATAATATGCTTGTAATGTATATATGGGTATGACGTGGCTCAGACCCGTTTTTATATAGTTGTATTTTCTATTAGAGGTGTGTAGACAGTTATGTATAGTTTGTAAGTGTGTGGCCTTGCCAGCTTTCAGTTTTTGGTATGTAGTCATCTATCACGACCTTGTCGGCTGATAAATAGGGATTTGGATGCCTTTTATACTCCTTCCTACTTATTCTTTGATCAAATATTCATATAAAATAGTCCCAAAAGACTCCCAAGTTGTGCTTGATTGCAGGTTTGATCAACAAAGTGACGAAATGTCAAATGACCCAAAAGAAGTGAAACTTGCAGAAGTGCCAAAAATAAGGCAAGCTTAGGCAGAACAGACCTAGTGCGGCCACACAACACTTTGTGTGGTCCGCACTAGGAGATTCAGAGAAGGAAACTTCAGGCTTCAAGGCAGTGCGTCCGCACACCATTTTGTGTGGTCCGTACTGAAGGCAACATAGCTGTTGTCCATTCTCTGCGGTCCGTGGTGCCAAGATTCAGAGAGGTTGAATTTTCGAGTTTTGAGTCGCCGCAGTCCGCGTTCAACTTTGTACGGGCCGAGCTAGAAGCCTCGCGTCCGTGGTCCATTCTATGCGGTCCGCGAAGCCCAAGTTCAGAGAGATCAATTTTGAAGGCCAAAGCAAGTGCTGACCACGGTCCATTTTTTGCGGTCCGCACTAACTTAGCAGGGGCAGTTTTTTTCAGAGTTTTTAACTTAGTATAAATAGATTCTTTTTCTATTTTTAGGGTATCAGATATTGTAATACGTGGGTTGCGCTCGTGAGGAAGCGTTTATTCGCCATTTTGGGTATTTTTACTTATTTTTCATCATTGAATCTTTGTATTTACTTTAGCAATTAATTAATATGTGTTCACCTTCATCTATTCCTTATTTTTCTTCTTTGAATATGAGTAGCTAGACCCAATAGCTGGGGTCGTGGCTCAATCCTAGTGTGGGTAATTGCTAGGTCTTGTATTTTAAAGTTAAATTGATGATTGGTGTTTGGTATTTTGGTCAATTTCATGGTTAATTGCTGAATTAGTGGTTGCAAACACTAGTTTGTGTTTAGTTGACTTGGATTCTTCTTGAGAAAGAGAGCGTAAGTCTCCGAAATTGATCCAACACGAAATTGGAATGTACTTAAGAGATTGATAGTTCCAATTAAAGGGTTAAATCTCGAGATAGTAATACCCGACTTGAACCATAGTTTCTTGTGTAAATTTGCATATCCAATTGGTCTTGAGAAAGTCAATTGGGCAAAAATACTTGAACCACCGAGAGGTGTAGAGTGGGTAAAGTAGTGCAACGATTATATCATATTCCCCAAGCATGTCAATTATGCCTTAGTTTCAAATACATGTCAATTGCCCACCTAGGCGGATGTCACTACCCTAGTGCCTTTTAATCAATTAGATAGAACTTGTAATATTTAACTCTTAGCTTAATCTAGTTGCATTTTCAATTAGTAGTTTAATAAAAATAGAATCATAAAAAAAAAATCCAAAAATGATAAGAAAATCAATTAAGAACACACATGCAATTCTAAGCTAGATAGATACTTTACTCCAATCCTAGCTCTCTGTGGATCTGATCCCAATCCAAAATTAGGTAAAACCTATTGCGACCCTCTTTTACTACTCTTTAGTAGTGCAGAATTGGAAGCGACAATCGGCTTATCCACTGTAAACTACACGTATATATATATATATATATATGTGTGTGTGTGTGTGTGTGTGTGTGTGATATATATATATATATATATATATATATATATGCGCGTGTGTGTGTGTGTGTATTTTGGACCGGTTTCCTTCATATATGTATTCTCATAATTCGGCAGTTGTTAATCAGGTTTATAGCTTAGACGAAGGATTAGGGGTGTTTGACATATATGACTCGGGCGCACATCGTGGCCCTTTGATTTGGGTCGTGACAAAAGTGGTATTAGAGCAGTTCTATCCTAGAATTGTCTATAGACCGTGTCTAGTCCACATTTATAGATAGGAGGCTATATGACATATATGATGTTATCGTCTCTTCTTATCATAGATCGTGCAATATAAGAATTCATGTTCCTAATGATATTTTATATTTTTTGTGATGCCTCTAAAGACTATAGCTGGACAGAAGGGAAAGTCTGTGGCTGGTGAGACTACTGGTCGAACGTCATGAGATACCAGAGCTCGGGGAGAGTCTCATAATGCGATTCCATCTCAGACTTCACATACCCTACCCTTTTTAGAAGAGTTCCAAAGGGCACCAGCTCCAGCGCCTAACCCTGTACGTCCAGCTCCTTATCAAGATGTATTGGTCAGGAGATGAGAGATGCTATTAACCTGTTAATCCGATTAGTAGTTACACTTGTTCGGCGTCAGAAGGTAGGTAAGTGTCATGCAGATAGGTCTGTCAGTGCGAGGGTTCATGACTTTATTAATTTAGACCGTCTAGTATTTACTATAGCAGATCCAAAAGAGGACACTCACGTATTTAGTCATAGCATGTAAAGGATGTTAAGGTAATGAAGGCCACCACGACTGAGTTAATTGAACTAGATTCCTTTAGACTCTAAGATGTTGCAATTAATTGGTACAAGTCTTTAGAATTTAGTAGAGGTGAGGATGCCCCTCCAACAATATGGCAGGAGTTTACAGAATCTTTTCTTCATCATTATCTGCCACCAGAGCTTAGACGAGCCAGATTTGATAGGTTCTTGACCATTCAGTTGGGTAACATAAGTGTTAGGGAGTACAATCTTCAATTTGATTCGTTGTCAAGGTATGCTCCCATTGTTGTATATAAGATAGAGGATTGGGTTCATCGATTCGTGATGGGATTAGAGACTCACTTGCTTAATGACTGTATTTCAGTCTTAATTTAGCTAGACATGGATATTTCTCGTATTCAGGCATACGCTTAGGGTGTAGAGGAACGTATGCAGAAATAGAGGGTCGGTCATAAACATGATAGGGCCCAAAATAAGAGAGTAAGGTCTTCGGGTCCTTCTGGTGAGTTTCGAGGTGGTTAGAGACAACTGTACCCAAGATATCCAGCCCATTCATCGTCTAGCACACCCATTCAGCTGATGGTAAGAGATTTGATCATTCCACATATTCAAGGCCTGGTCAGAATTCCAAGGCCTTAGGTTCTTAGTATATGGGTGAGTCAAATCGGATGAGGTCACCCTTGCCATGATGTACTCAGTATGGTAAGCAGTATGTCATATAGTGTCGTATGGGATTGGGTGTTCTTTATACTTGCAGTTATCTGGGCCACGTTATAAAGGACTGTCCAATTAGAGGTTATGCAAGCACAACTCAGCCAGGGGATCTGTAGCTGGTTCACCATCATCAGTACACCCCCCTAGCCAAGGTTCACAAGCACCACTGAGTCGCGGTAGAGGCAGAGGTAGAGCATCTAGCTCAAGCAGTCCTCATAACCACATTTATGCTTTGGCAGGACGACAGGATAAGGTCATTGCCGGATATTGTTACAGGTATATTATCAGTTTCCTCATATGATGTATATTCACTAGTTAAACCAGGCTCCACCTTATCATACGTTACTCTGTTGGTTGCTAGTAAATTTGGAACAACACCTGAATTAGTTAAACCTTTTGAGGTGTCTACACTTGTTGGGGACTCGGTGATAGCTAAGCGATAATATATGGGTTGTATAATAATAGTTCATGGTCGAGCTACCGTAGCAAACCTAATCGACTTAAATATGGTAGAATTTTATGGTATGATGTGTATGGATTAGTTTTCTTCTTGTCATGCCAACTTTGATGGTAGAGCAAAGATAGTCCAATTTAATTCACTAGGGAGCCTATTTTGGGGTGGAAATGTAATATGGCATTGAGAGGTAGTTTTATTTCCTATCTTAATGAAAATAAGATGATCAATAAGGGTTGTATTAATCACTTAGTTCGGATTTGGTATATGGAAGTAGAGTCACCAAACATCCAGTCCATCCTTGTGGTTAATAAGTTCCCCGATGTTTTTCTCAATGAGCTACTACGTCTTTCGCCAGCATGAGAAATTGAGTTTTCCATTGGCCTGCTACCATATACTCATCCAATATATATTCCTCCCTATAGAATTGCCCCGACAGAGCTGAAAGTGTTAAAGGAACAACTAAGAGAGTTGCTTAAAAAAGGCTTTATCAGACCTAGTACATTACCGTGGGAGGCACCTGTGTTATTTGTAAGGAAGATATATGGTTCCTTGCGGATGTGTATTGATTGTAGACAGTTGAATAAGGTGACGATCAAGAATAAGTACCCATTACCGAGGATTGACAATTTATTTGATGAGTGGCAAGCTGCCAAGTATTTTCAAAATAGACTTGAGGTCCGGGTACCATCAGGTAATTAAGGGTTAAAGAGGAAGATATTCTGAAGACGACATTCAGGACAAGATATGGGCACTTTGAGTTTCATGTTGTGTCATTCGGTCTGACCAATGGCCCAGCAGTATTCATGGATTTGATGAACCGTGTATTCAAGACCTTTTTAGATCTATTCGTACTTGTATTTACCAATGATATATTAGTGTATTCTGGTTCAAAGGCTGAGCATGCAGATCATCTATGTATTGTGCTTAGAGTTCTACAAAAAGGGAAGTTGTACGCAAAATTCTCTAAATGTGGATTCTGGTTGAACTCTATAGCTTTTCTTGGGAAAATCATTTTCGGTGAAGTCATCTGGGTGGATACACAAAAGATTAAGGTAGTAAATACTTGGCCTAGACCCACAGCACCATTGGAGGTTCATAGCTTTCTCAATTTGGCAGGCAATTATTAGAGATTTGTAGAGGGATTTTCTTCCCTTTTAGCACCTTTGACAAAGTTGACTCAGAATGGAGTAAAGTTTCAATGTACTGATGCTTATGAACAAAGTTTCTAGGCGTTGAAAGACATATTAACTTCTGCACTAGTTCTAACACTCCTAGAATGGACTGATGGTTACGTTATCTATTGTGACACTTCAGGAGTTAGGTTGTCTTATGTGTTGATACAACAAGGTAAGGTTGGGGATTATGCTTCTATACAACTAAGAAAGCACGAGAAGAACTACCTGACCTATGATTTAGAGTTAGCTGCGGTGATTCATGCACTAAAGATGTGGAGTCACTACTTGTATGGCATTTATGTTGATACCTATACTGATCATAAGAGCCTATAATATATCTTCAAGCAAAAGGAATTGAATTTGCATCAAGGGAGATGGTTGGAGCTACTTAAAGACTATGACGTTGATATTTTATACCATCCAGGGACGGCGAACATAGTAGCCGATGTCCTCAACCCTAGATATATAGGTAGCCCGTAGTATTTACATCCAGAAAAGAGGGGAATAGCCAATGAGGTTCATCAGCTAGCTAGTCTTGGAATTCAGTTACTGGACTCACGTAATATTGGAATTACTATTCAGGACACAGCCACATCCTCATAAGTAACTGAAGTAAAGGAAAGCTAATAAGACATTGTTAGTTCATTATAGGGATACCACCTCTCAGAAGGAGAATACATTATTTGAAATAACAGAATAAGGGGTCCTCAAATATCATGGACGATTATGCGTCCCTTATGTTGCAGGCTGCGTCAGCAGGTTCAGAGAGAAACTCACTATTCTCGTTATTCTATCTATCCGGGAGTGACCAAGATGTATCATGATATCAGGGAAGTGTATTTATGGGACGGAATGAAAAGGGATATAGCGGAGTTTGTTTCTCAATGTCCTAACTATCAGCACGTAAATATTGGGCATAAAAACCCTAGTGGATTATTGCAGGCTATGGAGATTTTGACTTGAAAATAGAAAATAATCAATATGGATTTCATTGTAGGCTTACCTCGTACCTAGCATAAGTTCGACTCGATATGGGTGAATGTTGATAGGCAAACAAAGTCAGCCCATTTTTTGGCTGTTAGAACTACATATTCCGTAAAGGATTATGCAACACTTTATACTAAGGAGACAATACCACTGCATATTGTCCCTATTTCTATTATCTCAAATAGAGGATCTCAATTTACAGCTAATTTCTGGAGGTCCTTCCAAAAGGATTGGGGACTCAGATAAGTCTTAGTACAACATTTCATCCCCGGTCAGACAGATATGTTGAGCATAGTATTCATACACTAGAGGATATGTTACGAGCTTGTGTAATAGACTTCAAATATAGCTAGGATGATCATCTATCACTTATTGAGTTCGTATATAATAATAGCTACCATTCCACAATTCAGATGGCTCCATACAAAGCTCTTTAGGGACGGAAGTGTAGGTCGCCTATAGGGTTGTTTGATGTTGGAGAATCTGGATTACATGGGCCAAACCTAGTTAACCAAGCCATAGAAAAAGTAAAGCTTATTCGGGATCAATTGGTGACAGCTCAAAGTCATCATAAGTCATATTCTCACGTATGACGATGAGATTTAAGGTTCGGGGTTAATGATGGGTATTCTTAAAGGTGACACCTTTGAAGGATGTGATGAGGTTTGGCATGAAAGGCAAACATAGCCCACCGTATATTAGGCCTTATTGGATCATTTAGAGTGGGCCAAATAGCTTATGAGTAAGAATTTCCCTTAGAATTGGAGTCTGTCCATCCGATTTTTCACGTATATGTGTTACGGATGTTTGTTGGCAATCCTACCCAAGTGGTTCCCATGGATGATGTACACATTACAGAGGACTTGTCGTACAAGGAAATTCTAGTTGCTGACCTAGACCAACAAATCCACAAGCTACAGAATAAGGAGGTAGCCTCCGTGAAAATACTTTGAACATGGAATGACTTGGGAGGACGAAGAAGACATGAAGTCTAGATATCCTTACTTATTTGCTCCTCCAGATAAGGGTCAGATTGGGAAATCACAACCATAAGGTACGTGTATGAATTCTTGTGTTGGTTATTGTCATTGGCCATATAAGGCCATTATCGTCATTGATAATTGTGTTCACATAAGGCGCTGAACTATTGAGTTTCTACAGGAAGTGTTGGTAGTATTATTGTTAAAGACGCGGTACTGCCAAAGTTATACAGATCCCGGGGAGTTGAACATTCGAGGATGAATATTTCTTTGGGGGGGAAGGATGTTACATCTCGTATTTTCGTTTATTAAAGTTTCATCTTCCGTTAATTGACATAGACTCAGGGATGAGATTATCTTGAGGTTAACATATTTGAGTTAATTACAACAAGCGATAAGTAAGTGTCAAGAAGGATAAAGGGTACATGAATTAGAGAAAACAAATTTTGTTGAAGGTTGTTGATTTGAGATAAATTATGGGTCAAGAGATACTACCTGTTATTTATGAACTAGTATCACACAAGGTACCATCTGGCCGTGATAGTATGATGTATAAAGTATATAAAAAATGAGTAATATTTAAAGGTAATTTGAGATAATTTTTAAGTATATGATTAATTGGTTAATTACCGGATAACGAGACATTATCTAATAAATAGATAAAGATTTAAATTTTACACCCAATCCCCCCACCACTCCCCCTCCCGCACACACACATGTGGTAGCAATAGCAAGCCACTCTTTAATAAAATGAGACTCAGTCATTTCTTATTAGGTGGCCACCTAATTAAGACACCTCACATTTTATACTTTGTACAGAAAGACATTATCATTCTCGCAAAAGAAATGGTAGCCATTTTAGAACATCTTCAACCAAAAAAATACTTAAATCTGGAACGCAGCAAGCTTCAACAAATATTTTCCAACCAAAAGTCCAACAAGAATTATTGGAAGCTTAACAACGTACAAATTTTGTAGTTCTAAAGGGGTACGGTGTAATCTTTTCTAAAAATATCATACGGAGTTTTTCCTATTCCCTCTTTTTTTTGGGCATAATTCAAGTTATACAGGAGAAACGAGCAAACACACAGTTTTTATAAATGACTCTATTCATAAGTATACTAGGGGTCTCTATGTTCTTGATTCCCCTTGTGATATATTATTATATCTTCTGTTCATAGGTCTCAAAAAAATACGCAATTGATAAAGTTTGTATTGAAGGAATATTGAGATTACTAACATATTTTATTCATTTCATGCATTTATACTGGTACATCGACCCATGACTAGATGACGTTATATACGGTGGGGGGTGTGTGTGTGTGTGTGTGTATATATATATATATATATATATATATATATATATATATATATATATATATGGGATATGAAAAAAGGTTACATCGTTATATATGCACCACCACTTGATCAATTGGTATATGTTAGTGATGTTGCCGATAGTGGCTGAGACGATATGATGGGATGCCCTCAGAGGCTTGATGATATTATGTTCACATATACCTATGCATGACACAGCATTTACATGCACGTGCATGACATTATAAATGTTTCAAAAGTTATGACGTTATTCATATTGATAGATGGATTTCTTTATTCCATGTATCATATATGCCTTCTATGTACTGATTTTCATGACTTACATACTCATTATATTTTTGTACTGACGCCCTATTCCACAAGGCTTGTGTTTTATGCCCATAGGTGCAGGTAGGCAAAGGTGATGGTCCCCCTTCTTAGGATCCTTGATCAGCAAGAATTGATGCACCCCACTTGAGTTGTAGCTACTTTTTATTTTGGTATGATATGCTTGTACATGTATATATGGGTATGACGTGGCTCATTCTCATCTTTGTATAGTTGTATTTCTATTAGAAGTGTGTAGACAGTTTTTGTACACCTTGTTAGTGTGTTGCTTTTCCGACTTACAGTTTTGGGTGTATAGTCATCTATGGCAGCATTGTCGTTTCTCCCACTATAATTCGCACGTGTGTGTGTGTATATATATATGTGTGTGTGTGTGTGTGTATGTTTGTGTGTGTTTTGGACAGGTTTCCTTCATGTATGTGTTCTTGTAATTCGCTAGACGTTAATCAGGTTTATAGCTTAGACGAATGCTTATGGGTGTTTGACGGGTAGGACTCGGGCACCCATCGCGGCCCTTTGATCTGGATCATGACACAATCCACTTATACCTCTATTTATTTGTGAATAATATCATGGAAAATGGTTTTCATTACTCTCATGTAAGTGGTTCCGGCGTTCCTCAGGACAAACGATATCATTTTATAACAATACGCCCCCAACAGAGTGATAATATCAGCATCCTCTTCGTCCATCTAGATCTGATGATACCCCGCGAAGCAATCCACAAAATACTGGAGCTCATACTTGGCACAATTTTCGATTAGTATATGTGTATTGGGCAATAGGAAATCATCTTTGGGACTTGCTCTGTTTAAATCCCGATAATCGAGACATACCTTCACCTTCCCATCTTTCTTCAAAACCGGCACAATGTTTGAAAACTAGTTTGGATTTCCAACCACTCTGATAACCTTGGCTTTTATTATTCTAGTAACTTCCTCCTTTATCTTCAAAATCATATCTGGCTTGAATTTTCTTAGCTTTGTTTTACTGGTGGGCACATGGGATCGGTGGGTAGCTTCTGAGCCACTATGGATGTGCTCAGATAGGTCATATCATCATAAGACCATGCAAAGATGTCTTCATGCTCTTTTAGGAATTGAATGTATTCCTTCTCTAATGGCGATAGGCGAATACTTATACAGGTTTCCTTGACTGATTCGAAATCTCCTAAGTTAATTGTCTCAGTTTTATCTAAGTTAAACGTAGGCTTGTTTTCAAAAAATTTCACTTCTCTGACAATTTCCGTAGGTATTACATCGTCTTCCATACCCTATGAATCACTGTCCCTATGTTGTGTTGTCTCATATTATGTTACACGCGTAGGTTCATTGTAGTAAGTAATAATAACGCTGTAGAGAAAAACGTAAAGGATAATAATAAATACTAAAATAGTAATCCATTAGATAAATCGTGAAAACAGTAATACAAGTACGGCTCGATGACTCGAGCAATTCTTTCGAAACAAAATACTTTCAAAAAAAATACTGAAAATAACTTAAATGCTTAATATTTCATTTAAAATAAATTATGCTAATTGCCAGGCTACCGAGGAACTCGATGGGACCGGGATGGTGCATCAGTCTAATTCATGAGGATAGTTCCTTTTTCCATGGTCTAAATGGTAAGGTCTTTCTCCTCCTCATCATCAACTATCACAATGCATCCCATGTCTTCATCATCTATAAATAAATTCCTTAGGCAAGCTAAAGCTTTATCTTCTTCAGATCCCCATATCACTTCAGTTTGTCGAAATGCCAGGTGCATATGTGGTATTGGCTATTCAAGAGGTTAATAAGCACCACCCCATGGTGGCAACCAATTGTTATACTCTTGCCATGTGTACATATATCCAAGCCCAAAGGTTGTGTGGTGACGCTTTCGTTGCACCGGTTTGGTGATACCTTGGAGATTTTTGCCGAGACCCTTGTCGGGTTCATACCTTGTCCACAACAATACGCTTTCCATCTTGTTCCTCCTCTATTTATCTTTCCCAATTGTGTTGTAGCACTCGATGCGATAGTATGTTTCTCCACCCAACTGCTTTCTATTCTCGACGACTAGAACAATTTGATTGGTATAAAAAGGATTACTCCTATCTCCATGGATGATCACCTCTTGATAATTCAATTCAAACTTCACAGCCTGGTGCAGGGTGGATGCTACGACCCTAGTAGCATGTATCCAAGTTCGTCCCAATAGTAGATTTTAGGTTGAAGATATATCCAGCACATAGAACTGACATCAAACCAGGTCGATCCCATCTATAAACAGAGGTTGTTCTCCCCAATTGTGGCCCTTTAGGATCCATAAAATTCTTTCACGTTTATACTTCCTGCTCGTATCTCATGCAAACCCTTACCCAACTTCTTCAAAGTGGTTAATGGACATATGTTGAGACCTGAACCCCCTTCTATTAGGACCCTCGCATGAATTTGTCCTTAAATTACACTTGATATATAATGTCATGTTATGACTTAGTCCTTCAGGTGACAGCTCATCTTCATGAAAAGTGATTTTGTGGCTATCCAATATTTGCCCCTACCGTATTGGCCTTCTCCTTACTAGTAATATTATTGGGTACACATGCTTTATTCTACACCTTCATTAGGGAATTCCTATGTTCCTCGGAGTTTTCCAGTAGTGATAAAATGGATATCTGAGCAGGGGTTTTGTTCAGATGATCAACCATAGAATATTCCCTCACCTGCACCTGTCTCCAAACATCGTCTAGGCCAATCTCAATGACAGGCGGCTTAAAGGAGTCTTTTTTGCTTATTCATCCCAGGTGTTTAGGTGTATACACCCTACCAACTCGGTTCATGCCTTGCGCTACACTTGTTTCTTCCATTTTCACATTTCCTTTCCTTCTTGCCTCCACGGCATAGTCCTAAGGTATAGCATTAGACTTAAAGGACATTGTAGGTGATACCATCACGGTGAAGGGTATGGTCACTTCCACTTGAAACAAAGTTGCCGCAGCTGAGGGCGTTTTTACTTCGACCTCAAACGCAGTAGGTGTGGTTATCTCGACTTCAATCACTGTTTGAATATGTACTATAATAGGTGTGAGGATGAGTGGAGATGTTTTCGGATCTTCCATTTCCTTAATGAGTCCAATTGACCCTTCCAGGTCCCACTCTTCGTCGGTCTTTATCACTATCACTCCTTCACCTCTATGATTTGGGAGAGGATTGGTACAGACATTATGTGCAGCCTCTTTTAGCTATATAACTTTGGTGTCAATTAATGTCTAGATCTTATACATTAAAGCGTGACATTCATCAATAGTATGTCCTTTCATGCCCGAGTAGTAGGCAAATGTCTTGTTTTGATTAATACACTGGGAGGAATTTTTTATAGCAACCATGGGAATGTGAGTGACATAACTGGTAGCCTTCAGTCTCGCTTTAGGTTCAGCAATTGGGTTGTATTATTTGGGAGGTCTGCAGTCGAAATTTGGTCTAGGTTTTTGGTAGTTTTGGCGGGCTGGTGGTGAGTGGTAGTGTGGTGGATGAATGTTTTAAGTATGGTAAATGGCTGCAGGTTATTGGTATCTAGGAGGTGAAGGATGATATGTGGGTGGAGGTGTTTGGTATGTGAAATGAGACTTTGGACCTAGGGACACCATCACTGCCCCTACTTCCTTCTTTTGGAAATACCACCTGACTGCAAGGCTTTGTTTGTAGCCTGGAGTGCATTAAAATTGGTCATCATTCTGCTCTTAATCCTTTCTTCTATTATTTCTCCCAATTTAATAATGTCAAAAATTTATGATATTCAACATCCATTGGTCTCTCGTAGTACTAAGGATCCTGGGCTCGGATAAAGAACTTATTCATTTGTTCTTCTTCTAGTGTTGGCCTTACTTTTGCATGTTCAGACCTCTAACGGGTAGCATACTCGCAGACTCGCAGAAAGTTTGGGCTTCTTTTTATAATTTCGAATGTAGAAAAAATCTGGTGCATTTTCCATGTTAAACCTGAATTAGTCCATAAAAACGGATGCCATACTCACCTAATTAACCCATTTCTTTGGGTTCTGACAGATGTACCAGAACATGGCTTCTCCGGTGAGGCTCCTCATGAACAGCTTCATGTGGATTCTTTCATCCTTTCCAACCCATACGAGTTTGTCACAATATGCTCTCAAATGCACCTTTGGATCACCTGTTCCATCAAACATTTCAAACTTAGAGGTTTGTATCCCTATGGTGATTCTACATCTGGCGGGATATACATATCCTCATAATTGAGACCCTCGATGTCTTTTCCACCTTCGATGTTTTGAAATCTGCCAGTAAGCTTCTTGAGTTCTTCCACCATATACTTGACGAGTAGGTCCTTTTCAGCAAATTCAGGTATATATAAGGTCTGTTGTGAGGTGTAGGCTAAAGTTTCCACGTATATGGGATTGCTTTGATAGACTCTAGCAATTTGGGCACAGTGGTGGTCGTTGGTTGAGTTTTGGGATCAAGGTAGGTTGTGGTGCGTTTTCAGGAGTGTGATAGGTGGTGGTTTGCGGATATTGAGATGGATGGTGGTGATGCTGTGGAGGGTAGGTACAGGTGGAGGCTAGGATTTTGAGGAGGTGTGGTGTATTGATGAGGTGCGGGAGGTTTTGCGGATTTTGGTTTTGTATGTTTTGATGAGGTGTCAAATTTTGGGTGTTTGTGTTCTGTTGGTTGATATCAGGGACATTTAGAGTAAGGGAAAGGTTTGCCAATTTTTGGACATGCTGAATATCCCCTTGTAACTCCAATATTTTATGTTCTAACTGTAAAACTAAATCGTTCTGTTCCGAAGTACTCTGACCATCCGAGGTTTCAACATTCTCTTCATGAGTAGCGTTGTCTTTCTTGATGTCGCTCATATCATCCATTTGGTTTTTTCCTTTGTTTTTTGGATCAATTGGAGGATGAGGGGGTGGAGGACCTCGGATCTGCTATGAAATGTTGATAATGGAAGTATGCACGAACCAACCTTGGGGAATGGTTATAAACAAAGGAAACGAAAAATAAAAGGTAACCAAGTCAGTAAGGAGTATTAAAAGGATGTTTGCGGTATGTATTACAGAATTATAAAGCATCCTAATTTGGGGACCTCATTGTACCTAAGGTAGGCCTAGCGACAGATAAACTTGGAGAATATTGATGCCAATAATTGCGTCATTACATTAATGTGAAAATAAATCAATTTTTTGCTAAAACGACAATAATAATAATAGAGTTACCAATGGAATGTGCCGTATTACAATCGTAATTTAAACTAAACTAGAAAGAAGTAACATAGCATTCTCCTAATCTATTCTTGTCTTAGAAGGACCTTCCCCGTGCTTGGCTCTTTTGACTCTATCGATCAGATTCCCCAAGTCGCACATATCCAGCAGTAGATAAGCCTTTGCTAAGAGCCCTCCTTCATTAACATCCATGTTTTGACAACCTGCAGTCTGTTTTCTCATTTTCCCTTCAATTTCCATCAACTTTTGCTCTAGATATTCCAATCTTTCTAATGACTTGGTAGCAATTTCCTTCTATTTGTTGATTGCTTCCATATTCAATTTGTGTTGCTCAAGATGCATAGCTTCATATTCAAATACTCTTTTAGCAACCTCTTGAACTTGTGCTTCAGCATCGTCATCTATGATCCTGTTTTTTAGATTAGGTCCTGGCTTGACGTCTTCTGTTATATCATCCAATAGCGCTGATGGGTAGAAGTACATATGACTAGCGTGATTTCTGTCTGGATCAATAGTATCTCTTTCCACAACGACTTTCTGATTCCATGTATGATGTACCTTGAACTTGAATGTTATAACATCCCCTTTGAAATTTTCTTTGTATTGGACCATGTTGGAAACCCGAGGTATAACCTATTTTCTTCCTACTTGTCTCATTACCCATATGGGAGAATAAGGATAAATTACCCTCAACACGATCAACAATAGATGAGGAGTCTCCCTTGACCTAATGATGAACTCACTACTAGGAAATCATTCGAACATCCAATGTACTTGCTTGTCCATCAGATGATTGAAGAAGTGCACCCAGCTTACAGCATTTCCAGGTTATGCAAACCTATCTCAATGTCATTCTCTTTGGGAAACGGTTAGTTATGTGTTAATTCAGTGGTCCACGCATGATCCCCTGGAGATACTCTCCTCTTTGAAACGGTTCTAGTAACCAAACTTACAGTAGCAGATTACAACCCTCGAAGTGTCCAAAACCTTGATTGCACCAATCTAGAGTGTGGTACATGTCAACCAAGATCATGGGGATGATAGTGTAGGTTTATCCCTCAATGCCTACCATTAAGGTCCTAGCAACCATGGCTAGACGAGTGTGGATCCTTCCCCCTTTCATTGTAAATATCAACAACCCCAAGAAGCATACAATGAAAATGTAGACTTGGCGTTGTTTCCAACCCAAGGAAGTAATGACGAGTTCATCATGATAAACGCAGTATGACTTGCTGTTCCCATATCGTTCATAAAGAAATTCAAATAGAATATACAACTTCTTCAAACAAAGCAATTCGTCTTTTTTCTTCAAACTTAACATTTTCAGAAAATCATAAGGGGTGTGATTATATAGTACCAGTAATCTGGGACTGTCCCATGGCAGATTAGTGAAACTCATATTTCTTCCAAGGGAGGAGTCATCTCTACATCACCAAAGTGGAAAACAACCCTCTTTTAATCCCAAAGCATAATAGTAGCCTCAATCAATGCTCTATATGGTCAGGTGTCTAATAGAGATGGCAACTTACCCAGAACCCTTCTTACGTGATGTTTATAACAAGGTACGATATTTTTCCACCAATCTAGCAACAAAGGTGGGATGTTTTGGACCATGCCAAACCTAGGGACTTCGTGCTTCATTTCCTTCAAACAAATGGAGTTATCCTTTCCCCCTCCAAATTCGACTATTTACATACTAATTAATCAATATATTGACATATTTTCTCCAAGTAATGCATATAGAGTGATAATGTCCATTGGGATTGTGGAAATTCCGTCGGACTTTGGACAAGATTCGCCTTGGCAGATTATCATGCGGATAGCATTTTAACCCATACTAAGTTTGACATGATGCATGCACAGTTGATATTAAAGTAGAGTCTCAAGTGGACAACTTGAGAGGGATCACAGAACGGTCGATTGCACCGTTGATCGACTAGTTTTACGGCTAATAAGCCTTTTCAAATTTAAATGGTGATGTCAGAAGAGTGTGGACACTCATCAAGCGCCCAATGGTTAATTGGGAACGAGTGGAATATGATGTGGAGCATGCTTTATGCAGAAATTAATAACACATTGTCAATTATTTTCATATAAGTAGAAAGCTTTTAATAAAATATTAAGTTAAAACATAAAGAATATAAAATACAGACATAGTAAAAAAGTTAGTTTGTGGGATATATGAGAAGGTAAGAAAGCAAGTGAGGGAGTAGGGATGATGTAGAAATCTTTAAACGAATGAAGACCTGTTATAGAAAATAAGGGTGAATAGAGGATGGATATGCATATTATAACTAATTTAAGCAAGGAATTATGGAGAATGGAAAGGATTTTCATATTACCACAAATTCAAATGAAGGGAGAATACGGGAGGGATGTGCATGCAGCAATGAATTAGAAAAATAAGAGGGAAAAATAGAAGGGGGTGTGCATGTAGCATCAAATAAAATAAACACATTTATCAAAGAAAACTAATTCATATAAACCAAATTTGCTACAGTAAGAGCCTAAATATATCCCCAGCAGAGTAGGCATGTTGTCGCGCCCCTTTTTCTCACGAAATCAATCTTCGACGTGTGACAACTCTTTTAAAAGAAGGGTTAATAAAGATGAGTCACCACCTAATGATTTTTAAGGTGCGTTAGGGCACCTATTTGTAAGTGACTCAGGTTTAACTAGTTTTCATTACCAAAGATCGAGTAAGGGATCGAAATTACCTTGAAGAAAAGGTGTTAGGCACTCTTCGAGGTCTACAACTGTGGGTCCTAGCCGAACTTGAATTATATGAATTAGTTAGATAAACAGAGACAAAGAGAAGCAAGAAGTTGGGGAAGTTTTATTATCAACAGACTTTAAATAAATACAAACACTTGACTCACAAATAAATAGGAATAATATGGGGGTCCGACGTTTTTTACCCTAAAGGATCACCCCATGTAACACAAATAATACTTCGTAACTCTCTCTAAATTGGATGTTCCTCATATTATCCAGCGGACACATAGTATCATCTCCTACTACCCGATTAATATCTCCAAGTTGCTACCTAAAGAGCACTAGTTCAACTATAAATTGTACCTTATGCGTGCATTACCCATCACATACCTATGGTCCAAGAGGTATTGAAACTCTATTTTGGGTGGTTCTAGACCTCACTTAGGCTGCTCAGAAATGCAAATCTAGGCGACAAGCAAAACACATAAAGACTTCACATAAAAGCAACTAAGGGCTCGCACTGACCCTCACACCCCTACACTTAAACAACAAATGCACGCAAACACATATGAAAACTAGGAGATTTTCAAAATTCAGAATCTTAAACCTATAGACATAATTTCCATGTGGATTTGAATCAAAGTACGTTGACAGTTTTAGATGCAGTATATTGCTCATGGACAGAATTATTTAGGCATTACAAGCTGGTTATCACAAATTTGAAGTTATTAACCCTGCATATGTTATGCCTAGGTGATCTACTCAGTTCAGTATAACAATATATGCTGGGAGAGGTTCCAGAATTATTCGTTGTAGTGTACATGAAACAGGGTTTGAGCAAATTTAATATTAAAAAGTTATAATCATTCCTTATTTTATTGTCATATCTTAATTGAACATATTTTCTAGGTGAAAACGCCAAATAGAATAATTAGAGTCCTATAGGAAGGATTTCTAATAACACATCAACAAATATAATTGCAGCATTTTCTACTTGTGTTTGCTAGTAGATAGTATATGTGTGTATGCTTTCTTTAATGGCATGGTTTCTATAGTGCACATGGTAATTGAACAGCACGTATATCAAATAATTACCAATTCCTATGGGCATATTATCTACCCATTTTGCATGAAAATATTAAATTCTACCTATTTCCACTTTTACTAGAACCCTAAATATTTATACAAAAGTTATTACATGCTCAATAATGAATAAAATCAAAGTATTTTAAAAAACAATGACAATAAGTCTTCATCATGCCAAAATAAAATACCCACCACTGTCTGGGCCTTCAATAAGCACACCCAAGCCTCTAATAAGGATCCATATTCAATACACGACCCCAGAATCCATAAAGGAGCCCAAAGTCGATTTATTTGACCGTAATGCCAAGTATTGCACCATTTAAATGGGATGAATTGGAGTAGTTCGAAATTCAGGGAATGACTAAAGACCAAATCCTAGTGTGTCAAAGCTCACAATGGTCTCAATTGAACCCCGAGAAGTGCTCATAGTAGAGAGGTCAATTATATAACCTAGGTAGCCTTGGCTTTCAGCCAACTAGGAATGAGAACTCAAAAGAGCCCAGGTAACAAGTGATGAGAGCAAAATAAGGTTGAGGGACGGAACTAACGGATACAAACATAGTCAAGTTGAGCACAAATATCGGATAATGGAACAGGCTTTAGACTTTAAGAATAAACTTAGCAAAGATTCAGATAACAAGTTCAACACTTAGTGGATAAGTAGTCATTCATTAGCAGAGTTAAAGGGAGAACAGGTTCGCAGGATTGATGAAATACACTGATTCACGATAAGAGAAAGGTCCAACTATTCTAATTATAGGTCCTAATGTTATGAAACAGTCATACAAATTTGGTGACAGAAAAACATTTAGACATGATAAAAAGTAGATTACAACTACTAATGTATCATGGAGTCAAAACATGCTAAAGGGAATCAAAACATGCTATATAGGCAATATTTCACCACAGAAATGCACAGTAGGATAGGAAAATAGACTTTTGCCATACATTAAGTGTAAACGTTCATGCTTTGAATATAATTGACTAGTTAACGAAAGAGAGAGCACAAAATATATAGGTAAAGCGGGTTCAAATGATATGATTGATAGCATGAGGAAAAATTAAGCACCAAAAGTTGCTAACAAGTGAAAAGTCCCAAATAGTAAAAATTCGTAATATACTTGCTAGTCAGTCTTGAAAATATATAATTTAATAGAGTCGGGTTTAGGCATGCTTCAAACTATCAACATTATGAAGCTAAAATCTAAAGAGACCTAAATAATTGAAGTAAAGCAAACAAAATTGCACACAAACAACCCAGAAGAACACATTAAGCAAACCTCAAGAATAAAAACATATGCAAATCACAGATGCATAGGAATGAAACTCCGATGTTCAGTAACTCACCAGTTAAGCAAAGAACAAGCAAAAATAAAATTTTACAGTATTCTAAATAACAACAAAGAGAAAGAACCCAGAATTTCAGTGCCCTTGAATTTCAACTAGCTAAGAACCAGAGTATAGAACAAGAGAATTAGAGAACAAAGAGCAATAACTTCAGTTTTTAGTGAAATTTTTAGCGATTCAAAAGGATGAGAGGATCCGGGGGTGGCTGGATAATAGAAATTGGTTTAGCATTTTCGGGTGAGGGGATATAAAGTGATGGTTAGGTTAATCATGGGTAGTTAATCATTTCTGATCAACGGCCAAGATCAAATGGAAAAGCGTTGTGGGTTATTTTTAAAGGGGTCCGACCGAGTTGGGTAGAAGGGGTATGGTTTAGGCATGGGTTACTTGGGTAAGTATTATTCCAAGCTTGGTCACAGCTCTTTTTGCTCTCGTTTTTGCAATATCATTTCTAGCTAGAGGCAGATTAATCTCATAAGGCCAAAGTTTGCTCAATTTGCAAAGGTTATATTTATTTTCTGTTGTCTACTTCCATGTTAATCTTATTTATCACTTTTGTATCAAGTTCTACCACATATCCTTAAAATCACGCATAAATTCAATTGTTATTTGATTTTGAGGATAAACAGTTTGGCGCCCACCGTGGGATTAAGGATAATAGTGGTTATTTGGTGCATGCCTACATAATACATACTAATTTACTCTTGTTCTTGGAAGTATCTTTGATTTCAGGTTAAAAATGCAAACTCTCAATTGGCACCCCTACACATCGACAATGGATAAAGTCATCAAGGTGAGAATAACAACATGGCACCCGGTAATGTAGGACTACCTGCTATTTCCACTGAAATTCAGATAGCATACTCGATTGATGAAAATTCATATGTGGCAATCGATACAAACTTGCTTACAGACCCTAAAAGCAGCATCCATGCTTGATACCGATCGGAAACAAGAAACACACAAAACATTGAAGAAGACGAGATCAACCTACGCATGATCTTCATAATGCTACAAGCTCAACAGGTGGTAATAGCTCGGTTACACAGAAAAATCCAGGCGCCGAGCAGGATTGAACTCGATCCACCCTGAGAAGTCACCCGCGAAACGGAATCGGTCGTGGTAAAGTCGAATGAACAAGAGTCAGGCACTAACCCTGAAATTATAAGGATGCTCAAAAAGGCGTAGAATCAGGGGAAAAGAAGTTCGAAGCGAACGACAAGAAGTTCGAAACCTATAACTCCAAGGTAGATCAAATCCCGGGAGCACCCCTGGTATTGAATTGACTAGATTCAAAAATGTTCGTGCAAAAACCTTTTCTTCCAAGCGCGGCCCTAAAATAGATCCCAAGAAATTTAATATGCCTGAAATACTTAAGTACAATGGAGCTGCTAATCTAAATGAGCATGTAACTTCTTATACATGTGCCATTAATGGGAACGACTTGGAAGACGATGAGATCGAGTTTTTTCTACTGAATAAATATGGGGAGACCCTGTCAAAGACAACCATGATATGGTATCACAACAGACCTCCTAATTCTATTGACTTAGTTTCTTTGCTTGCATATTCGTTCGTAAAAGAACATGTAGATGCCACCAAGGTCGAAACCAGGAAATCAGACCTTTTCAAAGTCAAACAGAAGAATAACAAGATTCTTAGGAAGTTCGTACCTCATTTTCAAATGGAATGAATGGATCTTGCACCGACCATCGAGGGTTGGATTGTTCAAGCTTTCACTCAGGGACTAAATATTCAAAGCTCAGTGGCTTCACAACAATTGAAGCAAAATATGATAAAATACCCGACTATAACTTGGGTCGATGTGCACAATCGGTATCAGTCAAAAATTCAGAGTCGAAGACAATCAATCGGGGTCTGTCTATCCCGCCAAAACCCTCGATAAAAACAAGAGAGATAATAATCTTGAACCAGGAGAAAACAGGGATCGATATTGGACATATAAATGGTGATCGCAGGAGAAGTAGGTCCGTCTGAAACCCCATAAGGAGCGAAAGAAGAAATGATGAAGGTTAAAATAATCGGGGTCCTCTGACAAACACAATTTTGACATGACCATTGAATTTAAACAAGAGTTGAAGCTATCAGAATACTACTTTAGTATCGATGCAACCGATATCGTATCGGCTATCAAGCGAATCAAGGATACCAAATAGCCTCGGCCTTTACAATCCAATCCAACTCAAAGGGATCCCAGCCAGGTATGCTAATATCATGGGATTCACACTTATATAATGGAAGATTGTCGACAACTGAGAGAAAAAATAGCCCGACTATTCATAATGGGCGCCTTCGAGAATTCTTAAGCGGGTAGGCCAAGAATTATTTCAAAGCAGGGATTCCAATAGCCAAATGGAACAAGAGGATACTTAACCTCCACACGTCATTAATATGATCATCGGTGGAGTTGTTGTCCCTCAAGAACTAATGTCGAAAAGCATCATAATGTCCATCGCTTGGGAGAAACTAACTCAAGACTACATACCGGAAGGAATCTTAAATTTTAGCGATGAGGATGTGAAAGGGATCATACAACTTCACAACAATGTGCTGGTAATATTTATACTAGTGAATAAAACTAGAACTAGAATTAAATGTGCGTTAATCGATTCAGGTAGCTCGCCAATGTTATTCCGGCGAGGTCGTCAAACAACTTGATCTACAAGACAAATCGTGCCTATAGTACAGTCTTAAATGCATTAGACATGGCATGTGAAACCATAAAAAGAGAGATAAATTTACCAGTATATACCACCAAAATCATACGAGAGGCCACGTTTTATGTGACCGATGGTACGTGTGGTACAACACCCTTCTCGGAAGGCCATGGATCCACCACATAAGAGCGGTGCCCTCAACTCTTCATCAAGTACTCAAATTTCTAATCCCCGAGGGGGGCTAAGACAATCTATGAGGAACAACCAGATGCAAAATAGATGTTTTCCATAATGAAGTGATTCCTAAATCAACACTCACAACATCAAAGAAACCAAACTCGAGCGCGAACTCTAAGTCCAAATAGCTATCACCGATATCCGTCGCGATTAGATCGGATAAGCAAAATATTTATGTGGATGACAATTATGGGGTTCCTCAATCTTTTATAATCACAAATGACTTCTACACAACTAAATCATAGGGCGAAGAACTGGAATAGGTTATATTGATCGAGCATCTACCAGATCAGAAGGTATACCTGGGCATGGGATTAACTCCCAAGCTCAGGAAAATTGTATTCAATTTCATATAGTTAACATAGATTGTTTTGCTTGGTCCCATCTTGATTAGACAGGGATACCACCTGAGATAACCACTCACAAACTAAGTATGGACCCGAAAATCAATCCAGTCAAATAGAATTTGAGGGCCTAATCTAAAGTAAAATATGTTTTCATCAAGGATGAGGTATCTAAACTTCTTAAAATAGGGTCCATTGGGGAGGTTCAATACCCAGAATGGTTAGCAAACGTAGTGGTAGTCCCTAAAAAAGAGAACAAACATAGAATATGTGTAGATTATAAAGATTTGAATAAGGCATGCCCCAAAGGCTCTTTCCCTTTGCCCAAAATTGATCGCATGATCGATGCCACTGTCGACCACGACATTCTCAGTTTTCTCGATGCCTATTTCGGGTATAACTAAACACAGATGAACCTGTATGACCTAGAAAAAAGTTTTTTCATTACTAAATACGACACGTACTTCTATAATGTAATGCCATTTTGATTTTTAAACGCCAGTACCACTTACCAACGTCTAGTAAATCGAATGTTCGAGGGAAAATAATGGAATTTTACATTGATGATATGTTAGTTAAGTCCCTGGGAGCAGAGGACCATTTAAAGCATTTGCAGAAAACCTTTAGTATATTGCAAAAGTACAACATAAAGCTAAATTCAGAAAAATATGCTCTCGAAGTCGGATCGGGAAATTTTATGAATTCTAGCCAACTGAGGAATCGAGATTAACACCGATAAGATCAAAACTATTGAGGATATCATGGTAGTGAACAATGTAAAGGTCGTTGAAAAGGTTAATCGGGCGCATTGCTGCCTTGGGGCGATTCATTTTGAGGTCCTCTGATAAGAGCCATTGATTCTTCTCGTTACTAAAGAAGAAGAACAACTTCACGTGAACCCCAGAGTGCCAATAGGCCTTAGAAGGACTTAAACTATATCTATCAACCTCGCCACTACTTCACACGTCGAGGGTGAACAAACAGCTATACTTGTATTTGGTAGTATTAGCGGCAAGTGAAGTCCTAGTTTAGGAAGAACAAGGTACGAAATTTCCAATTTATTATGTTAGAAGTACCTTAGGTGAGGCTGAAACTAGATAACCTCACCTAGAAATTTTGCACTCGCTTTGCTAAGCGCCTCTAGAAAACTACACCGTATTTTCAATACCATCCCATATGTGTTGTGACAACTTAGCCGTTGAGAAATGTAATGCATAAACCCAAACTCTCGTGACGATTGGCTAAATGCACCGTAGAAATCAGTGGGTACGATATTGAGTATCGAACCCAAACACCCATTAAGGCTCAAATTTTGCCAGATTTCGTGGCCGAATTTACTTTGGCCTTAATACCTAAGGTCGAAAGAGACTTATCGGTAAACTCAAGGATGTCTTCGGAAATCTGGACCCTCTATATAGAAGGAGCATCGATCGCAAAGGGTTCCAGACTTGGCATCATACTGAGGCCATCCACAAGCAATATAAGTATACAATCCACTAGAACTGTGAAATTGAATAACAACGAGACCGAATATAAGGCCATAATTACAGGTCTTGAACTGGACAAAATCTTGGGGCGGAGGTGATCGAAGCTAAGTGTGACTCCTTTCTTGTGGTGAACCAAGTTAATGGAACATTCGAAGCTAGAGAAAAATAAATGCAAATATATCTAGATAAATGATAGGTAACATTACATTGGTTCAAGAAGCGGAATTTGTAGCACGTACCACAAGATAATAGGGTCGTCGGTCGAAGACAACAAGCTCAGCCCATGGGCAGTTGTAAAACTCGGGAGAACGGTAGTAGAAGAAGCCACACCGAAATAAATGCTATGAGCCTAACTCGAGATTGGAGAAACATATATATGTAGAGTAATTGAAGACCGCGAAACTACCCTTAGACCCAAAAGAACCGAGGGCCCTGCACACAAAGATAGCCCGAGTCAGCATGTCCAAGGATAGAATAATGTTTAGGAGAATGTTTGATGGCTTGCAAACAATATGTCTGGGATCAGGAGACAAGAATACGTTATGAGGGAAATCCACGAGGGCACCTACAAATATTATTCAGGGATTGAATTATTAGTTCAGAAAATAATCAGAGCCAGCTATTACTAGATCAACATGGAAAAAGATGCAAAGGAGTTCGTATGAAAATGTGACGGATGCCAAAGACATGCTCCAATGATTCACCGGCCTGGGGAGCCGCTGTATTCGATCTTTTCACCATGGCCATTCATGATGGGGAATGGAAATCTTTGGCCCTCTTCCACGGGCACCAGGTTAGACTAAATTTATTTTATTTATGACAGACTATTTTTCTAAATTAGTTGAAGAACGGTCTTACAAGAAGGTCAGGGAGAAGTAAGTCATCGACTTCATTTGGGACCACATCATATGTCGGTTCAGGATGCCATCCGAAATTGTATGCTCGAAGATCATAAGATCAAAAGAATCTTATCAACACCTTATCACCCTAGTGGGAATGGACAAGTCGAATCGACACACAAAACCATAATCCAAAACCTTAAGAAAAGGTTAACCAAAGCCAAAGTGAAATAGAAGGAGATTCTGCCCGAAGTCCTTCCGGCATACCACACAACTTCGAAATCCAGCACCAGGGCTACTCCATTCTCATTGGTTTGTAGCATTGAAGCTCTAATACCGGTCGAATTAGGGGAGCCAAGTATCTTATTCTGATAAACAACAAAGGAGTCCAATAATGATGCCATTAATAATAGCCTAGATCTATTGGATGAGAGGCGTGAATGGCCCTTATTTGATTGACCGCCCAAAAATAATGGATAGAGAGGCATTACAATCGAAGGACCAACCTTCGATACTTCAACATCGGGGACTTAGTACTAAGGAAGGTCACATTGAACATCTAGAACCCGAAAGAAGGAAAGTTGGGCCCGAACTGGGAAGGTTCATACCAAATTCTCGAGGTCACGGGGAAAGGATCGTACAAGATCAGAACGATGAACAGTGAAAAGCTACCAAGCAATTGGAATGTGATTGTCTTTTACTTATATTCGAACTAAAAATTGTCGGTAACCTATAATGAACCATACAAAGTTTAGGGTCTGAAAGCACGCATTGCATTCTTTTCCCTTGAACTGATTTTTATCCCAAAGGGGCTTTTCGGTAAGGTTTTTAGAAAGGCAACATTATATCGTGCTACATAGAATAGTGGATTATACTAACTTAGAACATTGGATCGGTATTAAATTAGTAACAACGGTATCTAAGACTTCTTTCTATAATCAATCTCGAATACTGGGAGGGGCATTACCCTCATAACATAAGGGCCTCGATAGGAGGAATTTATTTTAAGGGCCAAATGATCAAACAAACCGTACCCGTATAGATTGCTCAAGCCGTACCATAAAACATGTACGCATGTAAAATTATTTTACACGAGAATAGAAAGAAGTCCCTCCCTTGCAGATAATTGTCATGTCCTTGTAAAACTGATATTCTTGCATTTCTTAAGGAATTTACTACATCTTATCCCTATAAATATATTGAGCGTAAAGGCGACCTTAATTCGATTTTGAGCAAATCATTCTCACTCGTGGACTATGTATCAAGCCTAAGGGCCACTAGTCCGAGTTCGAAAAATTACCCTCACTCGGGGATCATATATCGAGCCTAAGGGCTACCTTTTTCCGAGTTTGAACATTCACTTGATGACTGCATATCAAGACCAAAGGCTATCTTAGTCTGCCCAAAGTCGACCTTAGCCTGAGTTACAGAAATCATTCTCACTTGGGGACTACGTATTAAGCCTAAGGGCCACCTTGATTTGAGTTCGAGCAAATCATTCTCCCTCGAGGACTATGTATCGAGCCCAAGGGCCACCTTAGGTCGAGCTCGAATGATTAACCTCACTTGGGGATTATATATCGAGCATAAATACTACCTTAGTCTAAATTCGAGCAAATTACCCTTACTCAGGGACTACGTATCAAGCCTAAGGGCCATTTAGTTCGAGTTCGAGCAAATCATTCTCACTCGAGGATTATGTATCAATCCTAAGGGTCAGCTTAGCCTGAGTTAGAATGAATAATTCTCACTTGAGAACTATATATCAAGCATAAAGGCCACATCAGTATGAGTTCGAACACTCACTCGGGAACTGCCGATAATAAACAATCTCGGGTGGTTTGAGCTACCCTCGATAAACAATAAACCAATATATTTCAGGGAAACATTATCTTGCGATGCCTAAACACAAAGCGACATTGAAAGACAAGGCTTGGTCGAACCTTTGGACACAGCCTAATTAATTAGTGTTCTGGGCACTCTGATCTCTGTGAAAGTAAATAAAAAAGCAAAGAAAAAATTCAGAAACCATAGAAGCGAAAAGCCTTATATACATATCTTTACAAGGGTTGAATAACCGATACATATTACCAAGGCAGAACGGCCTCTACAAAAAAGTAGTACAAAGGCATAATCCTCATCAGGATATGCTAGCTTCCAGGCCTTGACTTTGCATCTCTTGGAATTCTCGATCTCAGCGATTATGTAAAAACTTTGACCATCGATTCTCTCGAGGGATTCCCACCAAGCATGCTTCACCATATGTCTCGCTTCCTGAATGGCCTCGTCATCACCCATAAACTAGGCCACCTTTTCATCAGCCTCGATATTGATCGTGAAAACCTCAAACTTGGACGCTTCAAGCTCTTTGGCTAGATTCATTTGACCAAAAAATTTCGATTTTAGCTGAATTCGTAGTCCCTAGATTATTTTGTCCAGCGTCAAATTTTTCTCCTTTGAAGCCTGACACTGAGCCTCCTCTAAAGACAACTATGCCCCGGCTGTATCCTTCTCTAAGGCTAGACGACACATGTTCATATTCCATTTTTTGGCCTCGACTTTGACCGTATCCATCTCCCCTCGGAGCTGCATGATCAGGTCAAGTTTCTTCCAACTGCGGGTTCATATCATTAGCTATTGAGTCCGACTCATCATCTCTAACCTCAAAAATTCTCCTTAACTACTTGACCAAGTTGGTATGCTCCCTCCAAACAACTTCTAGCTCAGTTTGGGACTTTTTTACTAAGGAGCTTGTAAGCATCCCTCTTCTCAGCAAGCTCCCGGGCCTCGGTCTCGTGACATTTGAACTCCTCCCATTATCAAAGAAATCCTTCGCGATGAAGCACTGAGGCCTGCAAACACAAAGTAAAGTGTTACGATCACTCACAATTAAAGCTAGATACATAATAAAGGAACATACGAAGCTACCCAATTTCAGTGCATGTTGAGCTTCATTGAACAGGCAGGGCACTTCTAACTCGTTCATTTTAGCTTAATCATCTTCTATCACTAAGCACTAAAGGAAACTAGCAACCCCCCCCCCCCAGGGTAGAGAGAACCCAGGTATCCTATGGAATAGACATAAAAATTGTCCATCTCCGAGTAGGATCGACACTCGGAGCTGGGAAACGATCCACTAATATTGGGCTTGAAGAATACCCACCTGATCTAGGGGACAATGTCTTTTTTGGTATCATTAAGTCGCCCAACCTAGTGACATCCTCCAAGATAGTAGAATCCAAAGCATCGAAGAAGTTTTGGAAAGAGTTCGATGCTCTTTGGGCCCCATCACCGAGGCTACCATTCAATGATTGGGCCTTGTTTATCATAGAATTGATAAATAAAGGCCATGCAGAGAGATCGATCACTCCAAGAACCTATATAGGCACATTAACTTATGGACGAGAAGTACCAGCCTCATTCTCTTTGTCAACCTCCCCGGCTCGGGGTAAAACAGCTTCGATCATCCCTCGTTCGGATGCTCCGGCCGCTGCTTCTATAACCTCCATGGCTTGAGGTAGTTCGGAACCTCTTATCATACAAGACACAAAGATCCTCTTCTTCCTTTTCAGACCTATCCCTCAACCGATGGACCAAGTCCGATGGGATTACTCAGGCGCTGGTCTATATATGTTTGCGGGCCAACCATTTCTTCAGCCTCTTCTTTTCAGGGCTCGAGGTACTCAAAGCTCCTCTTCTTTTTTTCTTATTATCCTACACTGGAGTAGAGGGATCGGCGTATATGTCATGATCAGTTGATGAAGGCCTATTTCGACATATTTTGGTAAACCTGCAAAAAGAAAGTACAATAATTTAGAAATCGATAATGCGAAGTTAAGATTAAATATGTTATTAAGGAAAAATTCTCACCATGATTATGGGCCTCCCATCGGCCCTTCGAGAGCTCATGCCATAAGTGTTTGGAGTATGGTATCTGAGACGTAATATTCTCAACCCACTCCTTGAGCTAAGGAATGACATTGGGCATATAGGCAGCAGCTACATCATCACATCACATTGATGAGAAGGAAGGGAAAAGAAAAGCGATAAAAGAAACCTTGAAGAAAAAATTGTGTTTACGTTTCATATTCTATTTTTTAACGAAATGGCATGTCGTAGCCGGAATTAAGTCCGAGGTCCTCAGTCGAACGAATCGGCCGAACCAACCCCGGTCCCGGTCGTTGTTGATGCTCAAGAATAAGGGCTTAGTGGCTCGACATGCAAGCTTGATTAACCCCTTCGGTAAAGTTGAGGACTATACAGGCGCATGAGGTGGTCGAGGGTAAATGGACAACCCTCGACCTTGCTCACAAAGAAACAAAGCAGAACAATAAATCCTCCAAAATGAAGGATGAATTAGCCCGAGGGTCACCTCATACCTTTTGCAAAAGGCTATGATAACTAGGTCTAAAGGTCCCAGCGTAAACACTTAAAAACCCTCCATGTGGGTGGTGATAGATTCCTTGGCCACTACGAGTTTATCCACCAAGTTGCAGTCCTCTTTGAACTTATCAAGGATACCGGCAGTAATAGTACATATATACCTTAAGACTGGCTCACACCGACGCGATACCATGGGGGTTTTCTCAACCTTGAAGTCGGCCCTGATCTAGCACCTTGCAGGGATGTACGATTTTAGAGAGGCTTCCAGTATCGATTACATTGTAGCAGGGGGGAAAACATTCTCAATTGGTTACTTTGAAGTCTTTTTCATTTCTTATAAACGGTGGAGAAAAGAAAGTGTTGGTAAAAGAGAAGGAGATCTTAACAGATAACTTATTCAAATTTTTAAAGAACTGGAAACGAAGAAGCTTTGAAGCTAAGCTACAAAACCAGAGGATGAAGATGATGAAGCTTTCTTAAGAACACAAGAGTTTGAATGAAAAAGTTCTAATGAATGGGTTGAAGGATATTTCTAGTTTCTAAGCAACGGTTCATATACGAAGATAGCCGACCATTAACTGACACATATTTAACACCTTGTAGACTATACCAATGGGATGTTTCAGTTACCTTTCATTGCTTACATCATTATTTATCGAAGTGAAAATCAAGGGTTCGTGTCGTTTCTCGTTGCCTACTCTCCAAAAAATGAGGGGATTATTTGTATACGGATAAAACTGTGCTCGATACTCTATCGAGCCTCTGAAATGATAAAATAGAATCGGAACATATATAATTGGGTAGAAATCAAAGTCACGAGTAAAATCGATCTCAATAACAAAATTCGGGGTTCGATCTAATGTCCAGTGTGGCCATCCAAAATCGAAGTATGATAATACCTGACTCAAAAGCACCATCGAAACTAGCCCTCGAGATCATCATACTTGCCCTCGACTTTATCGAAGGCATAACCGCTCCTGCTCCTATTGGCCTTAAAGAGAAAATTTACTAACTCAACTGACAGGGGTCCGTAATTCCGGCCATTAACTAATTATTATGACATAAATCTCGAAATTAATTGAAACGGAACCAACAGTCTTCAAAATCAGGCACTTATGTTTCTTATAAAATATATCTAAACGGTACATCTTCATCAATAAATAGAGGGGATTGAATAATGTATAGACACATTGTAACATATATCAAAATTACTGTTATTTTTAGCTTGGTCATAGCTCATTTTACTCTCGTTTCCGCAATATCATTTCTAGCTAGAGGTAGATTAATCTCACTTCGCTTAATTTCCGAAAGTTATATTTATCTTTCTGTTGTCTACTTTTATGTTAATTTGATTTATCATTCTTGTATCAAGTTATACTATGTATTTTTAAAATTACGCATAAATTTAATTGTTATATGATTTGAAGGATAAACATTATTTATTTTAAAATTCAGACGTATCTAGTACTAAATTTTGAACCACGCGCTTAATTTAATGTGCTAGACTCCGTCACGTGATCTATTTCTAAAATAAATAGAGCTTTATGTTGGGTTTTTTTATCTAATTATATAAAATGTGTGAATGGGAAAGCGAGGAAAATAAAAAGTTTGAAGTGGTTTCCTTTATTAATATATTTTGTTCCTCATCGGAAAATGGAAAGAAAATTTTTGTGCTTATATATAGAGAAGCACATCTTCTAGCTCTTAAAGACATAAGAAGAAGCAGTGCCATGTGTCGTCGTCACTCGGCTTGGCTCCGGTCAATTGATTGATAATTTTTTGGACCAAATTTATTTTCCGTTTTCCGTTATATAAAAATTCTTAACCTGACTTTTATCGAAATGGTACCTCATATGAACAGGTTCTTTCGCACATATTCAACCTAGACTGTTTGGCTATAAATTCAAAGGTTTTGCCTCATTATTCAGTACTGAAAATCTACATACTCTTATCTCTCTTCTGCATTTCTGTATTGTTTCTCCGAAGCAAAATGTAAGTATAAGTGTGATTTACTGCCGTTTGTTGAGTTCGACGAAGTTCTGTAATTTTAACTGTTGGTATTACAAAATAGCGTTCTATTTTATTATGGGAGGAATTAATCCAATAACTTTGGGCAATAGCGGTAAGATTAAAATTCTTAAGAAAACATAATTGTTTGTTAGGCTTAGAATTTTTATTTATTCTGTTTTATTTTATTTTTACAAAAATATTTTCGAACACAAGTTAGCTAATACTTTATCCTCCGCACGGAACTAGAAATATTTGAAGACAGTAAAAGAAAATGAGAAAAATGTGAAATGAAGGAAGTTGGTTTATTAATTACTCCATGATCTTTGTTTCCTAACTTTTTGGCGTTGAAATATGAAATATGTCAATAACCAAGAGATATTGGTGACTTCAAATTTTAGCTTCTCCGGACAAAAATCAAAATCAAAACGGTAATTACCGACAGCAGATAGCTGAGCATGCGTTTGGCCACACGTTGACTCTTCAAGGGTGCAAAATTTGACGGGAATTCTAAAAAATTGACTCGTGAGTAGTGACTATTCATTTGTCACATCTTAATATCTTGTACTTCCATTACATAGTGATGATATAATTAAATTTTTAGAGAAATCTCGATTATACCATTATACACTAACTCATCACTGTACAAATATCATCACATAACTTTATCGATTATAAGGATTTTATTGGCAGATGAAAAGATATATATCTTTATCATCGATACCAAATCTCGAATTATAATACTTGTGTTTACCAATATACATAGTAATTTCAAGTAAGAAACACACATGAGAGGAGTTTTATTCGAAGAAAGGAACTAAAAAGCTCCACATGGAAGGAATTTTTTTTTATGTGGTAAGATGATTAAGGTGTGACCAAATTGAATCTTTCTACCTCATGGAAACGGGACCACGCCATGGACCATGGGGGAAATAAGCATGCAATGGCCTGGTGGGTGAAAAGATTGTGAAATTATTAAAGCATATTCGGGGGTGAGTTTATATATAAATCACGTAAGTAATTAGTACCAGTGGCAAATATTGAATGACATAAATATTATTGATTCTAAGCTGTGCAATCATTATCTCATGAGGCTGCAAATAAAAATGTAAAATCCTTTCTTGAATTAGACAACCTGGACGGAACTCTACAATTAATATCTCATCACCCATATAATAGAATAAATACTAGCTGCTAGCTATAACTACTTCTATCACAAACACGCACATCTTCAAAGCTAGATGCTTTGATAATTATATACTCCATCCATTTTAATGACATATTTTTCTTTTTTCTTTTTTTTGAAAAAATAAAATATTCATATATCTAACAATAATTTAACTTTAATATTTTTGTTTTACTCATTTCGTTCTTAAAAAGCTTTTATTGTCACATTAATTTATGTATTCACAAAGTTTTTATTCTTTAAATATTTAAGATTAAAAGTTTTAATTTTTTTAAAAATATCGTACTGAGTCAAATTACGTCACATATGAATTGGAAAAAAAAAAGGAGTAATATATTGCTAGCTTGTGTACACTACAAGAAAGTAGGCTTAATGACATATATAATAAATATCGAAAACAATTGGTTTATTGACATTTTCTTAAGAAATATAGTAAAATTAATGACATTTGATAAAAATGTCAAAATTATCAGGACTTTTAATGCAAATGTTGCTATATTAGCAGGTATTTAGTGACATTTTGAAACAAATGGAGGAATTTGTAGTTTTTAAGTTTTATGTAAAAAATATGAGAGTCGCGTAACTTGTTAATATGAAATTTCTCGTTGAACGCTCAACTAACAGATAAGTGATTCTCGCCGTATCGTAGAGAATCAAAAGGAGACACGATTTTCAGATCAGTGACTTCTGCACTAAAAAGACAGATACACAATTGAATTAGAGAGGAAGCGACATATATAAGGAAGTGCAGAAAAGTGAAAGAGGAATAGAAGAAGTGAAGACATCTCTTGTTGTTCCAAACAGCTATATTTTAATTGAATGACAAATAACTTTTTCATGACTTATTTTATTATAATGTCTATAAATTTTTTTCAGTGCAATTAATTCTCCAGAACTTTTATATTCAATATGCATGATTCTAGTTTATTTTTTCTATGCTCAATGAAATATTTTTGTATATTTCTTGTATTTGGATGGCATGTAACATTAAAAGAACCATAAGCTAAAATCTCATAATGACGATATTTGATAGGAGTACGTAAAAAAATGTCACTATTTATTTGTCGAAATTAAACTATGCGTTCGAAATTTTAATGTGACATTTTTAAAAATTTCGATAAATAAATGTGTCAAAACCTTTATCTATATTTATTTAATTGTCAAAAAATTAGCGATATTAAAAACTTTTATTAGGGGTATACATGCGAGTTATCGATTCAATTTTGACTCTTATCGATAATTAATTATCGATTATCGATGTACATATATTTATCGTTTTCGTTTCAATAAGGTTTCAATTTTTTCGATTTCAATTGATCGATTTTGGGGGCTTATCGATTATACCAACAAAAAAAATTGCGGGATTCCACGAAAAGTATTTTGCTATAAACGCGCCTAACTAATATGGACAAAAAGAAGCTAAAATAAGACGAACACCATTTATAATATAAAAATTATGTCAACAAGAACATGCAACAAAACTAAAGTAAGGGATCAAATGTATGCCACCAACACCAATGGTATAAAAAACAAAACAAAACAAAACACATCATCATTGAATGTGGTAGAGGAAATAATAGGGTAAGGGACTTAGGGTAAAAGAAAGAGCATAAATTAGGAAAAATAATATTGTATAGTCGCTTTCAAAATAGTAGCGAAAATATATATATATATATATATATATATATATATATATATCTATATATATATAGATATATATATCTATATATATATATATATTAATCTACACAAATAAGTAAGTACTCATTTAACAAGTGTCTACAGTCTAGGGGTATGCATTCGATTTATCGATTCGATTTTGACCATTATCGATAATTATTTATCGATTATCAATTTGTACATATGCTTATTATCAATAAACCGATTCGAATGTACACCCCTATTTCTGACATTTATGTCAATAATTTTGTGATATTTATATAGCTTAATACGATATTTATAAAATGTCAGTATATGTCTACTTTCTTGTAGTGGTAAATGGATAAAAAATAGATTGATGAAGTTTACCTAACCCCGTCAGTTCGAAAGGTTGCCAATTGCTACATGCCCTATGAATTCTATATGCATGTGTGATTTAATATAGGCAAAATCAGAATTTAAAGTTATTAGATTTGAAATATTTTAATATTTTTTTATTACAGGATTTAAAAGTAATAAATTGTATTTATTTAATGATTTTTTAAAAATTAATACACGATTTGTAATGAAGTTACTGAATTTTATCGAATATATTATTGAAGCTCTAGCACCACCCTTTGGGAGAATATATATATATATATATATATATATATATATATATATATATATATATATATATGTAACGGGGCACACTATGCAATGTGCCCCGTTAGCCGCAAAACGAGCTGCTATTAGCCTCAATCTTAGGCTTTTCCGTGTTGAATTGTGTGCTACTCGCATTACTTGCTTATAGTAATTAATTGCGTAGCCCTTTAGGTTCATACTTTATACACATGAGACTACCTTTCCATTTAATTGTAGTACTGCAAATTGTCTTTCATTATTTATTTATTAATTATCTTGATTCTTTTGTAGCATAACAGTTGGTAATAACAAGTTCATAGGGATGTAGAAATAAGAAAAAAGCATCCCATGTTCTGTTCTGACTTCACATGGCTGGTTTGCTTCCACAAAAGATCTATTTGGTGCATGGCGATACACATACGCTTGTTTAATACTTGTATCTTTTGGGGTTTCAGTACTATTCCTGTGCCTCATGACATGCTACTAATATCTTTTACCTTTATGCTTTCTGAATATGTTTATGTCATTCTTCTATATATATATAGCCACACATATAGGTTAAATTTATGCTCATTTTCTCTCTCTATATAGCCTTTCTCTTGATTAAATAATCAATATAAAAATGGAATTAGTAAATGTACGTAAAACTTGAAATTACGAACTTATAATTAGTTGTTCAATTCCTAAGCAACGTGTCTAAAAGGCTGGACAGCCCTCACTTGCAATAACGTCAAAGACTTATCTTGTTGTTGATCAATTCAATGTCGTTAGTGCTATATACATAATATAAATAAAGATTAATTATAATACTCAATGTATGGAGCAAAGGCAGAAAAGCTTTCGTCATTAGCCCAGGCGCTGCTGATGTATGCGTGTATCGGTACTGGAATCATATTGTATTTTTAACAGAAGCAATAGATAATTAAATACAATAATTTGACTAAAAGAAAACAAAATGTGGACATCGAAAGCCAATCGCTCTCACAAATTGAAAAGAATACTTTAGCATGGCCATGTCTTGACTCTTGAGCCGTTCATATAATGTTCATTTGTCGTATTACGCCAGGTATATATTATCTCATTAATATTCTACTGTCACATGTTCAAATCATGCTTCATTAATACTTATATTATATCTCAACCATCCACCTGTATATAATTACTTAAATAACCATTTCAAAACTGTTTGCAGGTGCATGCACTATTCCTATTTTATTGTATACTACTCTGTGCTATATTACTTAATCCCACGAGTCGTGTCTTGTATAAAACTGCGAAAACAATGCAAATCCTGGGAACTTTGTCTTCTTGTCAGATAGTAGAGTAGTATCACCTCTCCTATATGAAAACGACGTCGCTGCTTATAGTCAATCGCAATTTTGTTTATTTTATGATTTGTTCCGACTGTAAATTGACGTAAAATGTTTGGCAAGCCAAACTCTTTTATTATGAGCCACTTGACAAAATTGCCAAGTCGTTGTAGGGTGACTTGTCAGCATTTTCTTTCAGCAATTTCAGTTTTTCTTTTCTTTTCTGGGATTAAAATCTTCTTCGGGTATTATCACTTCTAACCGATGCCAATTATTTATATATAGTAGTCAAAAAAGTATATAAAATTTTTATTAACCCTATAAAATATATATATATATACAAAAAATATATCTTTTTTTTGTTATTATTTTGAGAACTGTTTACAGTGTCATTTTTTTCGTTTCCCATCACACACTCGTGCATTTATGGTTGAAATAATAAATGGGCCGTGAATCGTGATAGAGCGTTTGACAAGAGCAACTTATATATTTAGTGTATTTGGGCTTCTTCACTTTGTTTAGTGCATAAGTCTATTTGACCAAATAATGGATTTCGCTTGACATCGGGTTGTAAAAATTGTACGGAATATTTTATTTGATCGCTCTTATTTAATTTGTATTCACCTTTTAAATAATCCTTCGTTTCTTTCTTCTTCTTTTTTGTTCTGCTCCTGTAAATATACAGTAATACAAATATTCATAGATACAATTTTTGAATACAGTGTATAACGCTCCTTCTCTACCATATATATATGTTTTGCTAATATAAAGATAATCAGTTAAATTTTTTTTTGGCAATATATTACATATAAGATTGCGGGTTCTATTGTAGCGCCGAAAGATCCTCAAGTCTTGGATGGTTTGGATCCACATAAATGACTTTATTTCTTTAAATAAAATACTTGACTATAGAAAGAGGGGGAACAATTAACGGGAAAAGCCTGAGAAAGGCAGTTGGGAGGGAGTTGAAATTCTCAATATAAGATAAATAAAATGCATGTGCATAGAGATTGCCAAAATATGACCTCATGAACTAGCACAACTGAAATGGTTAGAGAGAATTATAAAGCTTAGGCTGAATACATATGGAGATATTTAAAGTTGGCACGATTTTTTATTTAGACATAGTGTTCCTTACAAACACGTACATTACATAAACTTTGTTCCAATTAAACACTTCTTGCTGAGTTGGTACATAGAGTGAGCTTCACTCAATATATGCCCATGAAAAGCCCAAAAAATAGTTTCTTTTTTTTTGTCTTTTTTATCTTCTTCTTCTTCTTCTTCTTCTTCTTCTTCTTCTTCTTCTTCTTCTTCTTCTTCTTCTTCTTCTTCTTCTTCTTCTTCTTCTTCTTCTCTTCTTCTTCTTTTTCTTTATGTCCACCACCATTTCCACCATTATCTCCTCCACTTTCATCATTGTTGTGCCTCCACCATTGATTTAGCTTGAAAGTTTGAACCAACCCTTCTTCTTCACACAAAAAAGCAGCCGCCAGCTCCCCCTCCTCACCACCAAATCCTCTACTACCCTCCTCTCTAACCCCCATTGCCAGCCCCTTCTCCAAACAACCAGTAGAAGCATAAATTCTCTCATCAGGATAAGGAGTGCCCATCATCGTCGGCGACGGATAATGAACTCCGGCGACAGAAGCATCTTTTAAGCTACAACAAATAGTTTTGGCGAAAAATATAAGCATCGTCGGAAGAATCAATTTTCCAGTGCCGTTACACGTTGCCGATTCCTGTGCTTGCGGAACATTCACCATCGGTATTTGCTCCAAAAGATTAATCCACCCGTTGTTTGTACTGAAAATTTTCTTCAAAAATTTTTTGTAGTGAAAGTGGTGGTGGTGCCCCACCGGTTTAGCCATGGCTAGTTCGGAAAAATCAATGAAGGAGGTGTTTGAAGATATAATTGATTGAAGCCTTGCGTTAAACGTCGATATTGATTTTGATCACGTGCTATGATTTCTCCAATACAACATTTTTGTTATCCAAAGCTCCTGCTGCCGCCGATGAACGGACAAAGGTGATGCCCAGTTAAGAAAATTAATAGTTTCTAGGTGTAAATTATTTTTTTTCTTTTTGAGAGTTATTTTATTTTGTTACTAAATCGATTTTAAAATAGTTTTTTCTCTTTTTTTAAACACAAAATGATATATATCCTTTTTTTAATTGTCATTCGCCACGTCATTCGCGAATGCAATGCACACACTTTGTAAGTTTGGCTAATTGTCAAAAAAGTATCTAATTGGAACAAGTTTAATGTAGTATTTATGCTGAATAGGAACAACCTTCACTTTAGGTGTCTAAATGAAAGATGGTGCTAACTTTAAGTGTCTCCAGATATATTCCGCCTAAAGCTTATCCAAGACAAAAACTTCAGCTCTAGAGCTGAAGTTTGCCAGTTACAAAGCAAAAATTTCAGCTCTAGAGCTGAAGTTTCGCCAATTACAAAACAAGACTTCAGCTAGCTGAAGTTCGCCTTACAAAACAAAAATTTCAGCTCTAAACCTGAAGTTCGCCAATTACAAAACAAAAACTTCAGCTCTAGAGCTAAACTTCAGGCTCGTCTACTAGAATGCTGAAGTTTTACGTGATTGTCCTTGCTACTTCAGCCCTGTATGCTGAGGTTATGTGAAAAAAGCGGGTACACTAGCATTTATTTTGCAAAGAGGACACAAGTTAAAACTGTGAGCATGTGATTTTTGAACGGTCGAAACAAACTCCTATAGGACTCTTAAAGATTAGATTTTTTTAAATATATTAGGATTTTAATTTCTAGGATTTACTTTCATGCGCATGTTCGTTACTGCGTGTTAATTAGGATGTAATTATTAAATAAATTAGTTTTACAAATTAAAATACAATCATATGTATATATATATATATATATATATATATATATATATATATATATATATATATATATATATATATATATTTATATACATGTCTGGCATTTGAAATTATTTTTGGTTTAATTTTTTAACTTGGTTTTCTTCTTTATTTGTGATAATTATGAATGTATGGTTTTTAAATAAAGATTAGTAATTAATTTAACTTTAAAAGAAAAAGAGAAAATATATGTATATAAACAGCCACTCAAGCTGGCCACAATTGGGCCAGAACTAAGTGGCCCAACCTCCCTTCTCCCTTTAAAACAAGACACAACCCAGCCCAAACGACCAACCTGGTCCAGTCCATGTAACCATAAACCAAACGACGATGTTTCAAAGGGCTCATCTTAGCTGTCGATCTGTGTTCATCCAATGGTCGTGGAAGTTTCCCCCATTTTGTATACATATGTCCAAATGTCTTCAATACAATCACAGACCAACCTTCCCTTCATCGTACATTTCAAGATTGAACGTCACCCCCACCCATGAACCGTCACAGAACCACCACCCGCCGCCGACCGGAAATCGCCACCGTCAGTGGCGTAGCCCCAATACCTTCCAAATTTACACCACAAGAGCATCCTACCCCCCTCTTTCCATCCCCATAGAAATCACACCTCAAATCATCGCGGGTCGGCTCGAATATTCCATCGAAACAAGGCAGCTCCGCCGTACACGACGGCGGCCGGTGGCGAAACGCCTTCAAACTAACACCAGTAATCCCTCTCACTACCACCACCTCCACCATACTAGTATTCACCTTCGAATACTCTCCCATCACCTCAAATATTCCCCGAAAGGTCACCGGAAACCCTACCTCCGGCGACCCTGTTCTTAACTTCCCCAAATTTACACTCCTAAAGCACCTCACCCTCCCTGTTCCAACCAGGTATATTACCCCTCTCGAATCTACCTGAAACCCCTCGAATATCAACCCAAAGGTCAACCCTGAGTCACAGAACATGCCGAAAAAACTCAAAATCCTTCTAGACGATCACTGATCCCTTTAGTCCCCAACCATGCCACCCTTGACTCCCAAACACCCTCAACCACCAAACAAATCCAAATCTGAGACTTTACTGAGGTCTCAGAATCTTGAAAACTCTCCCCTGAGTTTTTATACCGATTGTCATCATCTTAGGAGTGTTTGGAACCCCGTGGAAAGAGTCCAGAGCCAGTTGAAATTATTTAAATGGAAATGCATGGAAAAGCTAAGTTTTCCTGTGTATTTTCATTTTTAGCTGATTAAATGTTTGTTTTCTTTTAATGACTGATTATTAGTTACATGTTTAATAGTTTGAATTTCTACTATGTGATTTTTTTTCTTTTGTTTGGTGGTCCACAAGTTTATCTAAGATTAGGTTTCAATGTTCATATGTTTTGTTTGTCACTAGTCTGGAAACTTCCTCGTCTCTGAAATAGTTTAAACACCCTGTTAAAATGAGCTTTTGAGCGGTATGATTCTCATAATTTGATGTATTTTATTGATTTACTGATGTTCTGATTGGTTTGATTGTTTTATTATGCTACTGAATGCCTGATCTTTATTTCATGATATTTTTGGTCCTCAGTACTGATAGATGTATTCAGTTTTTTGGATATTTTGATTTTTAATCCTGTATAATGTGTGTGGAAGTCTGTATTAAGGCGTCTGTGTTAAGCCTTGTTAATTTTGGTTAGTTCTGATTGTCATGAGCCTGTTAATCTAAAAGATGACCTGAATTCGATTGACCAGGATCAATTGTAAATGAATTAGGGTCAAAGAACTAACCAAGGTCAATTGTGACTGAACTAGAACTGACCAAGGTGAAGTTTTAGGGGTGGGTAATTTAGGAAATGAAGTGAGGGTATAAGAGGAATTGGAGTCTTTTAAAATCTGATAAGAATCGTTTAAAACTTTCTAGCTAGGACTAGTACATAATTCCGGCCTCAAACTTGAGGCACAAGTCAGAAATTGAAGGTCACTTAGGCAAAAATGCAAGTTGAGTTAAGGACTAAAAAAGAAACAAGGTAAAATCTGATGCCAAAACAGTTTTACTATAAAATGAACCATTTGGGGCATTAGAGGGGATCCGGAACTCTCTCTTTGAATACTAGAGCTGAAATACTTATCCTTATATCTGAAAATACTGCTAGTACTGTTTTGAATCATTTTTCTGAAGATTTAACTCTCTAAAAACTCTGTTGAAATCTGGATATACTGTTTGATTGGTTGTTGATTGTTTAGCTGGTCTCTTCTATCTACTCATAATCTTGTTTCTTCTGCCACATTACAGGTACATTCAATATTTACATATATATGAAGTTCAAGTGAAATATATATTCTCAAATGTGGAGATCTCAGTTGTTATCTGTATTCTGAATTATTTCCCTTTTTGTTTCCTATTTAGCTTGAATATAAGTGTAATATATAGGATGACTATTATGTTGTAATTGAACTTTTAGACTGTTTCATTCTGTAATAATGGGACTTCAGGGACTGGACTACTTGTAATAATAAGGACACTCAAAATATTATTTCAAGCATGACTGATTGATAACATAGTTCACTAAGTGATTTGGGTATTTTAGATGTTATTTCATGCAATGCTTTAAGTGAAGGATTCAAGAAATGTTAGATTAATTGCTAGTTGAAGTTCAAGTATGGTGTAATGTTTTAATTCACTTAGATTTCAACATATTAGTCATGTTTGTTTCAAACCTAATAAGTTGTTGTAACTGAATTTTTTTTAAAAACAAAATTAGATTCATATACTCTGACTGATGAGTATATGAATCATTGAGTTCAGGTCCAACATTAAAGTTTGATACAAAAAATGACTGTTGGTATTTCCTTTGGGAATGTGTATATATTCAACTTTGTAAATAATTTTGAACCTGGAGCGGTTATTAAGAACCGGACCCTTTTGTCCAAAACCAACACTGGGCTCATTCGTGAAGCCCAGTAAGTACTCAAACGTTGTAATTCAACACGTTATCTGGGTCGAGTGATTAAGAACCCAGGCCAGTCGCAATAGCTGCCAGTCACAGCCGAGCAACGTGTGCTCTTGGGCTGGTCCAAATCTGAAACAATACGTGCTTAGCCATGAATGAAGCTAAGACACACATAATGTTTTCCAATATACAACATGTGCATTAAAACAATAAGTGCATTTAAGCTAGAAAGTTTAGCATGGATTAGGACGTCCTTATAAAAAATAAAGCGAGCCTGGTTAACTAAATCAAGCACTACACGAGGCTCCTTAATTCAATAAGACACTTAGAAAATTGGTAGTGCCGATTAGCGAATTTCACGGCCTTTCACGAATTTCTACAAACGTAGTTTCTATAGGCACGAATTTATTAATGAAATACCTTCCTAAATTCGGATGCACATTTATGTGACCCAAATCCAAATCTCAACGAAGTTGGATCATGTAAATATCCACGGGTGCATTTATGCGACGTGGTTTGAAGCGTGTTCTAACAACGTTGCAATTCTCTTAAAAATAACAATAAAAGCGGTTGAAGGTTAAAAAGCACAAAATTTAAAACATGTTCTAAAATCAGATAATTTATGCCAAATATAACAGTTAAGCGACCGTGCTAGAACCACGGAACTTGGGAATGCCTTGTTAGTATTTATGCCGTTCACTAGGGGGGGTGAATAGTGAGGCACGAGAATATTGAAATATTGCGGAATTTAAAATTGCAGGAATAAGTAAATACGGTAATTGAAATAATCAAGAAAGAACACACCGTATTTTTATCCTGGTTCACCACAACCCGTGGCAAGTCCAGTCCCCGAGAGACTCTCTCGAGATTTCCACTATCTTCGTCAAGCTTACGGGTGCTTAACAAACCGTTACAGTTGCTCAAGGATACCGCACCTTAAGACTTCACTTGCTTGAGGATACCTCACCCCAAGACTTTAACCACTAAGACTTGGGTACTTAGCAAACTCGACAAATGAGAAGATATGTTCTTCTCAAAACAACTCTCTTTTACAACAAATACTCTCTCAATAGAGTGGATAAAGAGAAACAAAATAAGCTCTATGAACAACACAAAGTTGTCTATTAAATGGCTCAACAAAAGCTCTAAAATGATGCTTGAAAATGATCAATATGTATATCAATATATGCAAGAGTTGTGTGTTTAAAATCAGCTCAAAAGACCTCTTTTTATAGATGAAAAAGTAGTGCTGACCGTTGCTTAATTGACAAATCAAATCCCTGATTCTGTGCTCAAACAATCGATTGTTTGGAGGTGACAATCGATTGTCTGACCAACGTTCAAAAAATAGATTCCTGATTTTAGGCTAAACAATCGATTGTTAAACCTGAATAATCGATTGTCTTCAACGTTCAAAAATCAATTTAGGATTCTGTGAGAACGGTCAAAATATAATCGATTGTATGAAGGGACAATCGATTGTTGATAATCGATTGTGGACAAAGACAATCGATTGTTTTGATATTTAAAAACTTCGGTTGCACACTGTCTCAAAATAATCGATTGTTAAAGTATACAATCGATTATGTTGTTCCAGTGTTCAAAACTTTGGCAACGGTCGATTATATACACTTGATATACACTGTGTATACCAGAGTATACCAGAATTGAAAACTTACTTCAAAACCCATTTTGGTTGAAATGAAAACGTTAAAATCATTTTGTTTGAAGTATATATTAAAAATATTTATGATATATATAATTTAATAAAGTGATTTTATGCATGTTTATGATGACCTAATGTTGAGCCAAAGGACAAGATAACTTAAACGTTGTCCTTACATTGGTTCTACCAAACGACCTATGTCTTGGGTCTTCGGTCTTGAACTTCTTTAGCTTGTTCATGCAATTTCGTCATCAGTATGCTTCTCGCCATTTGATTATACACTTGACTTCATTGTTTGTCATTCATCAAAACCTATACCTGAAAATCATGCTCATACAACCAAAGCGCACATATCAAAGGTATACACGATTTCCAACATGCCTAACACCTTCTCCCGTGTTAACAGAATCCTTACTAGAATTTCATGTTCGCGGACTGTTAAACAGAGTCACTCTTTCCTCGATTTGGGATTCTAACCGGTGACTTGGGACACCATAAATCTCTCAAGTGGCGACTCTGAAACTCTCTTAAATAAATGAATCCCGTTTCGATTGTCCTTATATTGGAAAAACTCCCTTATCTACACCTTTCGCCGGGTTGTGGATATCCAAAAAGAGGTGTGACAGCTCTGGCGACTCTACTAGGGAACGAACCCAGAATCTCCGGTTCAGGGTTCAAGATTCGAGCTTACAATAACTGTTATATTTGGCTTCTTCTGATTTGCTTACCTGCTCTGTGCTAAATGCCGCATGTTTTACCACTTTGATATTATCTTAACTGTATATGTAAACTGTTACGAAAACCCTCACTTCTCACCTCCGGGGATGTGCTTACTGGTTGAGACTCCCTATTCTGTTAGTGTCTTATCCTGAAATAAGAAAGAGGCCGGACAAGTTACAAAGCCGAACGATCTCGCGGGTCCCCGGTACGTAGCCCCCTCCTCGACTCAAGTTGTCCACTCAGGTACACAGTCTAGACCCTATACCAAGGTTATCAACTTAGTATAACAAAACTTCATGCCGGATCCCTAGTTGGAACGTTTATTTGCATCATGCATTTTGACTTAGGGGACTCAACACACGGGTTGGGTCCATCTAGGACAGGTGCCCTGGAATAAAAGACCACCCTGATGCATTTATACGTGCTACTCGTGCATTTACTTGCCTTGGATTCTCATGTTGACTGGCCTGTAATCAAGGAAACAATTGAGAGAAAAGGGTAGTCACTTTTAAAAACCAATGCTTAAATAGCACCGAAATGCCGCCGGATTTTTCAAAAAAAAAATAAAGAAAACAAAGCACAAAGGCATAGAAACATAAACAAAGGCACCAAATTTTTGGAGTTCTTCAATAATGTCTGTGGGTTTTCGATAAATTATTTTTGGCCGGCTCAAACCTTTTTTGAAAATATCAAGAAATGCCCGAGTTTATTTTTTTTTCTTACTTCAAAGCTGGACCCTATTTTAAAATAAATTTCATAAGTGTCAGCTTTTAATGTTTTGAAAATACTAATTCGCCCTTATAAATGTGCAGAATGAGCACGATAATCAACAAAATCCCTTCAGAGCTGCGGCTGAGGTGGAATGACCTCGGAGGAGCCGGACAGGAAAAGGTCAACGCACATCTGGGGGGCCTCACTAGTTTGCTGAAAATCAACCCTAGGGGAGATATCATAAAGGCCCTAATCACCTTCTGGGACCCGGCCCACAACTTCTTCCACTTCTCAGATTTCTAGCTAACCCCGACCTTGGAAGAAATGACTGGACACATAGGGACCCATACAACCCCTTTAAGACATCAATACTTGATAGCACTCAGGGCCCTCGTTGTGCACAAATCTCCGGATGTTGTGAAAATTAGCAGAAAGATTCACAACCCTGATCTGTCGGCTGGATTTTGCACCCTCCAGTTCATATGCCAAAGATATAGCCACATCGGAGGATTCAACAACCCTGAAAACCTCATCTGTAGCAAGGGAAATTGGATCAAATGGGAGGAGCATCGATGCTTCGCATTTATGGTATCCTTTTTGGGTCTTTTAGTATTCCCACGAAAGGAAGGAAACATCGATATACGGATTACAGGGGTCGTTAGTACCTTGATGACTCAGGCAAAGAGCACTCTTGCGCCGATGATCATGTCTGATATCTTCCGAGCCCTTACCACTTGCAAAGCAGGAGGGGGTTTCTTCGAAGGCTGCAACTTACAATTACAAATCTGGATGATTGAGCATCTATGTCCCAAGCCTCGATTCATGAATGGTGGGTTACCAACAAAAGGTTGCATAGAAGAAGTGGACAACAGAGTAAATGGGGTTAAATTACCACAGGGTGTCGCAAAGTGGGTGTCACATCTCTGGTCTATTTCGGCAAATCAAATACAATGGACGCTCAGTTGGCTCTCCGTGGATGAAGTTGTGCATATGCCCACGACAGAATCGCATTTTCTCTTAATGAGCCTTAGAAGCATCTAGCCATACGCCCCCTATCGGGTCTTGGGACAACTCGGAAGATGCCAGACAGTTCCAAAAGAAGAAGATCTCAGCATCCGGGTAGTCGAAATTGGGCCTGGTAGTCAGTTCCCCGAAGCAATGGTTCGCAAATCTGTAACGAATGCCAATACCTAACCGCTGACACTTGTGTACAAGATCCTACCAGAGATGAAGTGTCTCTGGGGTACCTTGCTTGACATAAGAGAGAAATTTAACACGAAAGACCATCCAAAAGGCCTCACCTCTAAGAGTTCGTCGGGACATCGCAAGAGCTACGGGATTGGTTAGCGAAGGAACATGAATACCGTGCTACCATAGGAAGTATGGAAATTAAAACTCAGGAGTTGCAATCGAAAACAGCCTGCAAACTGCTGCTAACGAAGGGCAAAAGAAGGTATTGGTGAAAGAAAATGAAACCCTGCTAGCCCAGATTCAGAAAATGAAGACAGTCGTAGAAAACCCTCTAAGAAGTATAAAGGAAGAAAAGCTCATAGAGAACCTGCACCGAAAGGTAACCGAATACGGTTTTTATCTGAATAAGGCAGAGGGTGAATTGTCTAGATCTCGGGGACAATTAGCTAAAAGAAAAGGCCCGCATACTGGAGCAGTTAAAAGGAGGAAATGGCAAAGAAAGTGCTGGTCTAAAACAGAGGGTTATCATAGCAAAAAGCAAAATGGCCAAGCAGGACAAAGATTTCAAAGCTGAGAGGGAGCATTTTTATGCGGTAATATCAGGGTTGGAAAGAGATTTGCGGCAGTTTCAAAAGCTAATCAGGCAGCTGAGCGGACTTTTGAAGCACGGGCTGAACGAATATGGCGTCTGCTACAAGAAAAGGGGATTATCAGGGAAAAGGTGTGGGCAATTGCAGACTACATTACCACCAAATGCAATCACTGTGAAGACATGACAAAGTCTATGTTTTTGCCGCTGCTATGACCTTTGTCCGACAAGTAATGGAAGATCTCCATTATCTCCAAGGAAGTTTAGCGTGTAAACCCACAAGGCCGAATGATGCTCCGCAAGCTCCAAAAGCATTTGAAGTGTTGATGTACTCATAGATTTATATTTTGCTGGAAAAAAAAGAGAGTCTGTTTGTTGTCCTTTCAAGCCTGTAAGGGTGTTGAATCCATGTTCGGTAGCTGCTCTTAGCCATTGCAATTAAAGTTTGTATCTTTACCAAATTAAAAGTCCCAAAATATTTTGCTGCGTACTTAACCTTTTGTTTTGCAAGAACTATGCCTGGTCTGATTCATGCGGGGACATGATAAGTACGCAATCTACATAGGACTCGACCATAATTGAATAAAATTGGAAATCAAATAAATAAGAAAGGGGAGAGAATAGGGCTAAAACAAAAGGGAGTTTTGCAGATAAAAGATGGGATGACGCAAGCAATCAATGCATATAGGGACCAATTGTCATTTAGGTGCATGCATATGTGGCCGCTTACATGTTGGAACCTTACCGCTAACGAGTCTTGGGTGTTGTGAATTACAGTTCAAAATTAGACAGGTGATTAGCACTCGTGGCATCCTGGCAACTCACTCCTACAACACACAGTCAAAAAGCAAACAAGTCATGGCCAACCAAGAAGCTGATGTCAGCATTATGGACACCTCGAAGGTGGCAGAGGAATTGGAAGCTAATCTATGAAAGAGGAGATGTATAATCTTAAACACCAAATGGCTTAGATGTACCAGACATGGGCAAGAGGACATCTGCCCCCGACCTATCATGCCAACCCACCCTTCATCCCGCCACTGACCCAGGCACCTGACCAGTCCGTTAATGATCCGCCTCCAGGTTTTCCTATATACTCACAGTATCAAGGTGCTGCCTCTCAGCCACCAGCCCAACTACCCAAAGTCACTCCTCATCCTCCCCCACCAATCGCTCCTATCTATGTGGCACCTCCGCCTGTTGCACTGCATAGGTCATCCAGCGAACCACTGCGTCAAGCCTATGACCCTCAATATTATCCTCCAGAACCCGCCTACAAAGCCCAGGAGCCTTACGGACATGCGTGGATTAGGTGGCCAGGTGAGCGTGGCCTTTAAAGATCTTTGCTTATTCCCGGACGTACAGTTGCCTCCAGGTTTCAAAATGCCTAAATTTGACCTATATGATGGCCACGGCGATCCTGTTGCACATTTGAGAGGGTTTTGCAGTAAACTTAAGGGAGCGGGAGGAAAGAATGAATTGCTACTGGCATACTTTAGCCAGAGTTTGAGTGGATCGACATTAGAGTTGTATACTCAACAAGAGCCCAATCGATGGTATACCTGGGATGACTTAGCGCAAGCATTTGCATGCCACTTTCAATATAATCTCGAGATTGTCCCCGATCGTCTATATCTGACAAAGCTGGAGAAGAAACACAACAAGAGTTTCAGGGAGTACGATTTCCGTTGGAGGGAACAAGCAAACAGAGTTGATCCTCCCATGAAGGAGAGTGAGATGGTTGACTATTTTGTACAAGCTCTAGAACCTACTTATTTTGGGCATTTGGTATCAGCGGTAGGGAAGTCTTTCAACGAAGTGGTCAAGATGGGAAGTATGGTTGAGGAAGGCCTCAAATCCAATAAAATCATGAGCTACTCGGCAATTAAGGCAACTAATCAAGCCATCCAGGATGGAGATGGGGGAGGTTTCGGGAAGAAGAAGAAAGAGGAAGTAGCAACAGTGGAATCGGGAACCCGGTTCAGGCCTCGGGCACCAACTCACTATGGTCAGCCTCGTCCTCACCGCCAGACATACCCACACGCTCTATATGGCCCACCGCAACATTACTATCCACCACCAGAACCTCGCTTCTCAGCCCATCATGCACAGGCATATACCCAACCTCCCACTCACACATAATGGCGTGCGCCACCCCCTCAAAACACTTACCTAAATACACAAAATCAATACCCGCCTCCAAAAGCTTACCACCAAACCCCGAGGCCCGCCCTCCGAGGCAATCCGGCCATGAGAAATGAGAGGGTGCAGAAAAAGAAGACTTTCACTCCGCTAGGAGAATCCTACACTAGCCTGTTCCACCGACTGCGACAACGGGATATGTTAAGACCAATTGAGGCGAAGCTGCCAATTCCTTCCCCAAAGAATTTAGATTATTCGATTAGTTGTGAATACTGTTCTGGTGCACCAGGGCATGACACAGAAAAATGTTGGCATTTAAAGAACGCCATCCAAGAACTTATTGACTCTCATAGGATCGTGGTGCAGACTCCGGAGGTGCCCAATATTAATCACAACCCGCTGCCAACCCATCCAAAAACCAACATGATCGAAATTGAGGAAAGAAGGGGAGAGTCTAGAAGGCCTTCACAAACAGTAATGATGATCAAAGCCAATAAGACCGCCAAGGTTGTAAGCAGCAAGAAGCTGGCAACTAGGGCAAAAGAAAGCAGTAAAACTGTCGTAGTGCAGGGGAGCTCAGCATGTACAGTCGCGCCAAAGCGAGAACAAGCAAAGGTAACAATACAGGGGGCAGCTAGAGAGTCTGTCATGGTTATGGAAGGTGTCCGCATAGAGCCAGTTGTTGTGAAGCCAGTAATCCAGCCACCAATCATCAGCAACCGAGCCGTTCCTTGGAGATATGAACAAGCAATAGTGATGTACAAAGGGAAAGAAGTTAGAGAGGAAGTATGTGAGGCACGAGGCTTAACTCGATCAGGAAGATACTTTGCCCCAAAAGAGTTGAGAAAGGGTAGAATCTCTAAAGATAACCTGGAACCAGTAAAGAAAGTTGCATCAGAAGAAGAGGCAGAAGAATTCTTGAAGAAAATGAAAATGCAGGACTACTACATCATAGAACAGTTGAGGAAAACACCGGCCCAGATCTCTTTGTTATCCTTACTAATCCACTCAGATGAGCACCGCCGAGCGTTGATGAAGATTTTGAATGAAGCTCATGTTCCAGATAAGATAATGGCGAATCATTTGGAAAAGATTGCAAACAAGATATTCGAGGTAAACCCGGTCACATTCTCTAACGATGAATTGCCCATGGAGGGTAGGGAGCACAACCGGGCTCTTTATCCTTTATCTAACTGTGAAGTGTGAAGATGTCGTGGTCACTCGAGTTTTGGTCGACAACGGGTCCAGTGCAATCATTTGTCCACTATCCACATTGACCAAGTTGAAGGTGGAAATTGAAAGAGTCCGCAAGAATAACATCTATGTTCGAGGGTTCAACGGCGGAGGTAAAGATACCGTAGGGGATATAGTGCTGGAAGTCACTATAGGTCCTGTCGAGTTCATTATGGAATTCCAACTGTTGGATGTAGTAATCTCCTATAATCTGTTATTGGGAAGACCCTGGATTCATGCAGCCAAAGTAGTACCATCTACACTGCACCAGATGGTCAAATTTGAGTGGGACAGGCAAGAGATTGTCGTGTATGGAGAGGATAGCTAGTGTACCCCGGGTGACGTGATCGTACCTTTCATTGAATCTGAGGACAATAAAGGGCCATGGGTTTACTAGGTGTTTGATACGGTGTCAGTTCAGAAGATCCCAGAAGGTGAGATTGTTGTAACTCCAAGGATAACAACCGCATCTGTCATGGTAGCTTCAGAAATGTTGAGAAATGGATTTATACCCGGCAAAGGGTTGGGAGCTTCTCTGCAACGCATTACGCAACCAGTGTTCCTTCCCAAGAATCTAGATACTTTTGGTATAGGGTTCAAACCCACGCCCGCAGACATAAAGCGAGCCAGGAGGCTGAGACAGAAAGGTTGAGTTCTCCCGAAGCCTATCCAAGTTTATCCAAATCATTTGTCAAACCCAGTAATGGTCCTAGACCCAGGATTTCTGGCCCGCTGATCGACACGGACGGAGATCTTGATAAGGGGCTAGAAAGGTTGTTCAATGAGGTGAATATGGTAAAGGCAGGAGAAGGATCAAGTAGGGCAGATGTACAGTTTGTGAGAGCATGCGCAAGAATCATTAACTAGGAAGCAACTCCTCTTCCCACTCAGAGGAAGTCTTGGTAGTTTGCTTTGATTTTCCTTTCAGTCTAGTTTGTATTAGCGTCATTCAGTTGTTATTTCCATCCATTTGGATGTGCAAACTCTGTTATCTTTGATTCTAATGAAATACAATTTCCCTTTCAGCAATGCTGATAGTTTCCATTTTTGCTTTACTTTTTCTTCCTTTTCTCTTTCGTACAGTTATTTTTATGCTGGTTCCAGCGATCTGACATGCATAAGGACTCCATGGCCCAATCTTGCAACAAGCCTATCCCAGAAATAATAATTTAGAAAATAGAACACGAGGACGAACCAAGGTACGATGAGGAAGGGGCATGGGATGAGATTAGTAAGGAGATGGCCCAATTCAAAGAGAAATACAAACCAAACCTAAAATACATAGGCAATCAATCTAGGAATCCCGAATAATAACAGAGAAAAGAAAATAAGTGTCTATCCGAAGCCACAGCTTAGGGAGGAAATAATCGAATTATTGCTAGAGTACAAGGATGTCTTTGCATGGTCCTACAATGACATGCCCGGATTAAGCACTGATTTGGTAGTCCACAAATTACCTACTGACCTAGCCTGCATTCCCGTCAAACAAAAGTTGAGGAAGTTTAAAATTGATGTAAGCGTGAAAGTCAAAGAAGATGAGACCAAGCAGTTTGAGGCAAAAGTCATCCGAGTCACACGATATCCCACCTGGTTAGCTAATGTCGTTCCTGTACCAAAGAAGGATGGTAAATCCGGAGTGTGCGTTGATTAGCGTGACATCAATAAAGCAAGTCCAAAAGACAACTTCCCCATGCCGAACATCCACATATTGATTGACAATTGTGTGAAGCATGAGATCGGGTCATTCTTGGATTGTTATGCAGGCTATAATCAGATATTAATGGATGAAGAAGATGCCAAGAAAACAACATTTATCACACCATGGGGGACATACTGCTATAGGGTCATGCCTTTTGGTTTGAAAAACGCCGGGGAAACATACATGAGGGCAATGACAACCATTTTCCATGATATGATGCATAAAGAAATCGAGGTCTATGTGGACGATGTGATAGTGAAGTCCAGAAAGCAATTCAATCATGTCAAAGATCTGAGGAAATTCTTCCAGAGGCTCCGCAGGTATGATCTCAAACTCAACCCGGCAAAATGTGCATTTGGGGTTCCCTCGGGAAAGTTGTTAGGGTTCATAGTGAGCCGTCGAGGCATCGAGCAAGACCCATCAAAAATTAAAGCTATATAGGAGTTGCCGCCACCCAAAAACAAAACAGAAGTAATGAGTCTATTGGGAAGGCTAAATTACATCAGTCGATTCATCGCCCAGCTCACAACCATCTGCGAACCCATCTTTAAGTTGTTAAAGAAGGATGCTGCGGTGAAATGGACAGGAGAGTGCCAAGAAGCTTTCGATAAGATAAAGGGATATCTGTCAAACCCACCAGTACTGGTCCCTCCAGAACCATGGAGACCTCTGATCTTATATTTGACAGTCCTGGACAATTCATTTGGGTGCGTGTTGGGTCAGCACGATGTTACTGGAGAAAAGAGCAAGCCATATACTACCTCAGCAAGAAATTTACGACCTATGAGGTTAAGTACACTCATTTTGAAGGGACATGTTGCGCCTTGACACGGGTAGCGCAGAAGTTGAAGCATTATTTGTCATCATACACCACTTATCTCACCTCACGACTGGACCCATTGAAATATATTTTCCAGAAGCCCATGCCCGCAGGGAGGTTCGCGAAATGGCAAATCTTGCTACTGAATTCGACATCATCTACATAACTAGGACTGCTATGAAGGAACAGGCATTGGCAGACCATTTAGCAGAGAATCCCATAGATGAAAAATATGAACCCTTGAACACATATTTTCCGGAAGAGGAAGTGATGCACGTCAATTAAATGGAACATGATGAGAAGTCGGGGTGGAAATTGTTCTTCGATGGGGCTGCCAACATGAAAGGCGTCAGGATAGGAGAGGTACTCATTTATCAAGAAGGGAATCATTACCCAATCACAACTCAACTCCGTTTCTATTATACCAACAACATGGCTGAGTATGAGGCATGCATTTTGGGTTTGAGATTAGCAGCGGACATGGGTGTCCAAGAAGTCTTGGTCTTAGGGGAATCGGACCTTCTGGTACACCAGATCTAAGGGGAATGGGAGACAAAAGATTTAAAACTCACACCTTACCGGCAATGCTTGCATGATCTTTGTTAACGATTCCGGTCAGTAGAGTTCAGGCACATTCCCAGAATTCACAATGAGGTTCCCGATGCCCTGGCCACTTTGGCGTCAATGTTTCATCACCCGAATAAGGCTTATGTTGACCCAATACATATTCGGGCCCATGACCAGTATGCTTATTGCAACAAGGTGGAAGAAGAGCTTGACGGCAAGCCTTGGTTCCACGACATCAAGGAATATATCAGGAAAAGTGTGTACCCAACGCAAGCCACGAGTGTCCAGAAGAGAACAATCCGTCATTTGTCAAGTGGGTTCTTCAGCAGCGGAGGGGTATTATACAAGAGAACGCCAGATCTGGGTTTGTTAAGATGTGTAGATGCTCGGTAGGCAACGGTCATCATGAATGAGGTGGATGTTGGCGTTTGTAGGCCGCACATGAGAGGATATGTCTTGGCAAAAAAGATTCTCCGGGTGGGGTATTATTGGCTCATCATGGAATGAGATTGTATCAGCTTTGTGCGCAAATGACACCAGTGTTAGGTACACAGATACCTAATTCACTCTCCTCCGTCTGAACTGCACACGATGTCTGCACCTTGGCCTTTCGTTGCTTGGGGCATGGATGTTATCGGACCCATCGAACCAGCAACTTATAATGGGCACCGATTTATCATGGTTGCTATTGACTATTTCACCAAGTGGATTGAAGCCAAAACCTTCAAAGCGGTGACCAACGTGGTCAATTTCGTTCACACAAACATTATTTGTCGGTTCGGGATCCCCAAAACTCTCATCACTGATAATGGGGAATATCTCAACAGTCACCTACTGAGAGAGGTATGTCAACAGTTCAGGATCGCACATCGAAACTCTACCATGTACCGCCCCAAGGCGAATGGAGCCGTTGAGGCAGCAAATAAGAACATAAAGAAGATACTTCAGAAAATGGTGGAAGGATCCAGGTAGTGGCATGAGAAGCTGCCTTTTGCATTGTTAGGCTATCGCACTACTGTCTGCACTTCAATGAGGGCTACTCCATACTTGTTGGTATATGGCAAAGGGGCGGTGATCCCGGCCGAGGTTGAAATCCCCTCTCTACGGATTGTGGTCGAAGCAGGAATCGACGACGAAGAATGGGTCAAAGACCATCTGGAACAATTGAATTTGATTTGATGAGAACAGATTGGCGGCACTCTGTCATGGACAATTGTATCAACAGAGAACGGCTAGGGCATATAATAATAAGGTGCGCCCCAGAAAGTTTGAAATAGGTCAACTGGTACTAAAGCGCATCCACCCTCACTAGGCTGAGGCGAAAGGAAAGTACGCTCCAAACTAGCAAGGACCATTCATCGTATCAAGAGTGTTGTCCAGCGGAGCGTTGTATCTGACAGGCGTGGAAGGGAAATGTTCGAAAATGGCTATCAACGCGGATGCTGTCAAAAGATATTATGTATGATTTTTCTCAGATCAATGTCTATGCTTGACACTTGAGTGTACTTGGCATTTTGAAGATAGGAGTGACGAAGGCATTTTGTTCTGCTATCCAAACACTTTATCCTTTGCTAACCTTTTTGAGCTTTAATTATTTTCTTTCATACCCCTCTTTCAGAATCGATAACAAAAATCAGAAATGCAAGCATGAGAAGGCAGTGAAAGGAAGAGAATGGAAAGAAAAAAAATGATGAAAACAAAGGAAAAGAAAAGGAAAATAAACAAGAAAAGAAAAGATAAAGGAGAAAAGAGAAGAGGAAAACGAAAAGGGAAAGAAAACAAAAACAAAGAAAAGAAAAGGAAGAAAAGAAAACCGGAAAGGAAACAACAACAAAAACGAGGAATCGGTATGAACTACTTTTGACCTGATTCCTTTAAAAGGATATGTAGGCAGCCTCACGGTTCGGTCTCATCAAAAAAAAATCCAAAAGCCCCAAGCAAGAAACTGGGGCAGAACTTGTGTTTGCTATAAGAATGTGATTCCGAAAGTTGTAATCTAACCCATTTGAGTTATTTTTGAGCCTGTGATACCCCTTCTTTATAACCCTATCCAAAAGCCTACGTTACAGTCCAAAGAAAGACCTTCCGATTAGTCTTCAATAAAGACAAGTCAAGCAAGTAGAGGGTATTTATGTCAGGAACAGCACTCTGAGCCAGACAAGAGAAATAATAAAATGAGAGAGTCTTATCGGTGAAAAACCTCACGGGCACCGTAAGGCAATGAGAGATTGAGAGAAAATAAAATGAGAGAGTCTTATCGGTGAAAACCTTCATAGGCACCGTGAGGCGAAGGTAAGGCAAAAGAAAAACTCAGAAAGAGGCTATTGATGGATGAAAACTGTAGAGCAGGTCGAGCTATGGTTTGGTCGAAAAACTGTAGACCAGGCCAAAGTGCATGTCATGATCATGAAAACCATTTGTTCCTCTTCAGATAAGTCTTCCTTCTTTTCAATAGTCAGTGAGTCTGGAATTCTTTACCCTAAATACCATTTGGAGTCTTTGCATTTCATCTTTCTCTCGAATCTATAGAGTTTTTATTAGTTAAGCAAGCGGAAGGAATTTCAAAGCCGATTGTCTACTCCCAAAGGGACAAAGCGCATGACGCCCAAAGGCGTAACAAAGATAACAGGTGTGGAACAGCAAAGGAAAGGATTCATAAAAATTGTAATTGATGGAAGAGACAAGAATTGGCAAAGTTGAAGGAATACCACACAGGAAAAGTCATGCAAATGAAACAACAAATATTCGGATGGAACATAAAGTTGGCAAAACACAAATATGGGAAAGGTCAAGGGTTGACCCAGCATGGCACCTCAACTCATCAACCATCGGGGAAGGGCGTAAAGATTCTGGAAAGGGGACAGAAGTGTAACATAAGATGGGAAGTAAATGTAAAGCCACAAAGGTCAGAGGTTTAGCCAAGCATAATACATTGACTTGGTAATCTCGGGAAAGGTGCAAGAATTCTGGCAAAAGGGCTAGGAATGTAATGGGTGAGCAAAGTAAAGCCATAAAGGTTTGGGGGTCATCCAACCAACTCAGGCAACTCATCATCAACATGGAAAATTGAACACAACGGAACATGACGACGAGGAGGCCGCTTCCAACAAGAGTGCTGCGAGCCAACCACCACTTTTCAAACTAACAAGTTTTCTTTGATTGACACAGGGGCAGAAAATTTTGGAAGAGCCTAAGGGAGGCCGTTCACAGGAGAAGACAAGCACACGACAAGTATGATCGAAATCTCAGGGCCCGCCTGGAACTGGGACTGAGTTAAAACTCAAAAGAGAGGTAGTCGGTCATAAACACCCTCCCCAGCAAAGAGCACATAAAACAAACTTTAACTAGAAAACCCCAATATGAACAGTTGAGAGTTAAAAGAAGCACGGAAGTTGAGATGGAACATAGTTTAAAACTCAAGCAGGTGCGAGTAACATGGGCAAGTACCAACACCTCCCCAGTAAGACTCGCAGAAACAACCAAAAATTAGAATTGGCATTTACGTTGGAACCTTCAGGACCCTCCTGGAAAATGGGGCTCATTTTAAGGATATGAGTAATCATAGATAACAAAAGGCATAAAATGACTTGCATGTTGAAGTAGGATTCAATTAGAGTTGTCAGGACCCTCCTGGAAAATGGGACTTAGCTTAGAACACAAACAGTCGGGTGGCAGGGTCAAACCCAAATACTTCCCCAACTAGAGTCAATAAGAGTCAAGAAAAGTCATCAGGACCCTCCTGAAAAATGGGATGTAGAGGGAAAATTTCAAATTTCCCCAGCTGAGTCATCAAGAGTCATCAGGACCCTCTTTAAAAATGAGACTTAGAGCAAAAATCTCCCCAGCCAGAGTCAACAAGAGTCGGTATGAGTCATCAGGACCCTCCTGAAAAATGGGACTTAGAGCAAATATTCCCCCAGCTAGAGTCGATAAGAGTCAAGAGAAGTCATCAGGACCTTCATGAAAAATGGGATTTAGATTAGATACTTCCCCAGCAAGAGTCAACAATAGTTGCCAGGACCCATGGATAATAGGATGTAACCCTAAATACTAACCCTCAGTTGTCACCTTTGGTCATCAAATTAAAAGTTGTCAGGACCCGCCTGGATAATGGGAAGTAATTTTGATCACCAGTCACCAGCAGATCCCCACCAGATATAACTCATAACAGTACATAGTGGAAAATAATACCTTTTTAGAAACACAGCATAGTCTTGAAATTGCCAGCAATTGAGAATTGACAGGGCCAGTTTTTATAATCAGGCGCCCACCTGTAGAACTAGGGAATATTTTTCAAAATTTTAAGTTTTAGCAATCAGGCGTCCACCTGTAGAACAAGGGAATATTTTTTCAAAACATTAAGTTTTAGCAATCAGGCGTCCACCTGTAGAACAAGGGAATATTTTTCAAATTTCAGTTTTTGTAATCAGGTGCCTACTAGTAGAACAAGGGAATATTTTCCAAATTTAGTTTTTGTAATCAGGTGCCCACCTGTAGAATAAGGGAATTATTTTCAAAATTGTAAGTTTTAGCAATCAGGTGCCACCTGTAGGACAGGGGAATATTTTTCAAAATTATAAGTTTTAGCAATCAGGCGCCCACCTGTAGAACAAGGGAATATTTTTCAAAATTTTAAGTTTTAGCAATCAAGCGCCCACCTATAGAACAAGGGAATATTTTTCAAAATTTCAAGTTTTTGTAATCAGACGCCCACCTGTACAACAAGGGAATATTTTTAAGTTTTTGTAATCAAGCGCCCACCTGGAGAACAAGGGGATTAAGCTAGAAAATTTAGCATGGATTAGGGCGTTTTTATAAAAAATAAAGCGAGCCTTGTTAACTAGATCAAGCACTACACGAGGCTCCTTAATTCAATAAGACACTTAGAAATTAGAAGTGCCGATTAGCGAATTTCACGGCCTTTCATGAATTTCTAAAGACGTAGTTGCTATATGCACGAATTTATTAATAAAATACCTTCCTAAATTTGGGTGCACATTTATGCGATCCAAATCCAAATCTCAACGAAATTGGATCGTGTCAAAATCTACGGGTGTATTTATGCGATGTGGTTTGAAGCGTGTTCTAACAATGTTGCAATTCTCTTTAAAATAACAATAAAAGCGGTTTAAGGTTAAAAAGCACAAAAGTTAAAACATGTTCTAAAATCAGATAATTTAAGCCAAATATAACAGTTGAGCAACCGTGCTAGAACCACGGAACTCGGGAATGCCTAACACCTTCTCCCGGGTTAACAGAATTCCTTACTCGGATTTTTGGTTCGCGAACTGTTAAACAGAGTCATTCTTTCCTCAATTTGGGATTCTAACGGTGACTTGGGACAACATAAATCTCCCAAGTGGCAACTCTGAAACTCTCTTAAATAAATGAATCTCGTTTCGATTGTCCTTAAATTGGAAAAACTCCATTATCTACGCCCTTCGTCGGGTTGTGGATAGCCAAAAGGAGGTGTGACAAAAACGTGACACAAAAAGTAGGTATAGATGAAAATTCCCTCATCAGGCTTCCCTAAGTTTGGAACTGTTTGGGCCTCACTACAACAAATCAAATTTTTACCTCCTATTGCAAATGTTAATATTTTATTTATTTTAAATAAGTACCATTTAAAAAAGTTATATTCTATAGATACCTTTTAAGGTTTATAGCAAAATATTTAATTTTGGTTACCTCCTAGTCCTAAGCCACTAAATACGCCAATCAGTTACACTATTTTCTTTCTCTCTCTCTACTTTGATACATCTCATTCTCTTCTCCCCTCCCATTAAAATTTCTCAATGTAAATAAAATCTCATACTTTCTCTCTCACGCTTTGTTCCCTAACATACAAGATCCCCCGCCACCATTAACGCCTAAATTGACCCACCTCCGCCATCTACCACCACCGGATTCTCTCTTGGACCTGCCACCTCTTCCCACTTCCACTACTAAGGTCCGCCTTTTATGCAACTACAGTGGGCATATAGTTTCAGATCTTTCATATTCCAATTTGACTAATTGTATTTCGTTGTGGATTATCAAGAAAATAATAAGCACGGATTTCTCAACGGTAATCGATGACAAGGCCCACTATTGCCAAACCAACTAGCTAATCAGACGCGAGCTCCTCCTCGGACGGATTCCTCCTTTTTCTCCTCAGCCTACGTGGTATTAGGAGCCGTTTCCAGCTGTCAATCGAAGTGAAAGACGATATAGTAGACCGAATACTAGGTGGATTATTTCGTTGCTCGACGAAGAATTCGCCAGAAATTAGGTTTGTTCTTGAACAAAGACGACAGGGTTTGGGGCTAGCAACTTGATTTTCTGTTAATATATTTCGATGTATTTTCAGTATATCACACTGTATTTTCATATATTTCATTGTATTTATTGTTGTTTTTTTCATTGTAATTCAATGTATCTCATTGTATTCCATGTATTTGATTGTATTTACTGACTTTTTTTTCTTTGTATTTCAATATATCCCATTGTATTATATGTATTCCATTATATTCATGGTCTCGCTATATGCCATAAATTATTCATATATATTTTTTAAATAATATAATTTATGTATTCAGATGTATTATATAATTTTTCTGAAGATTGCTATGTTTTTGAGGTATTTTTCGGTTGAGAATCTTCTTTATAACCGAAAAATACAAAATATGTGTATTATAATTGAGTTTGTTGAGTTATATTAGGAGTCTATTATGTTAATTGATTCAATTTTAGTTTTACAAATAATGTAATTCCCAATTTCACGCCGTGAATACAGTCGAATACAATAATCTGTCCAGCTATAAGCTCCATATTTCATTCCATGAATATACTCGAATACAATAACTGATTAGCTGGACTTCCCTGATTCACGCCTATTTTTGCTACTGTATTCATGAATACAATAGCTTAAATACATCAAATACATCTTATAAGCATACAAAATGTATCTATAATATGTAATATAGAAAATGGTATCTATAGATGACTAATTACTACCAAAAGATAGTGTTTTATGAAAATTATCACTTTTAGCATGTGCCAGAAACTATTTATATTTGGTAGCTTAAAAAGCGTATAAAACTTGTATACCTTTTGTATATAAGATTCAAAATTTATATATACACAAAAATATATAAATTTTATATAATTTTTCAGGTATTATTTTTACAGCGGCTATACAGTGTCATTTTTTCAATAAATATTAAACTTTAGAGATGCACACTTCGAACGTTGCGTGATAGCTCTTTTATACACTACTAAGAAGTAAGGGAGAAATGCCTGAACTTTGTTATAAAATAATATAAAGACAAGAACAATAATACAAGAACAAGAGCAATAGAGAGAATAGAGAGAGAGGAGTATTCTCATTGATACTTAGAGATTGTTAGGGGTGGTTTACAATGGTAGAAGACCCCTTTATTTATAGGGAGGGGGATGATTTAGCTACCAAGAATAGAACTCTAGAATCTCTCTAATTATAGACATTCACCTTAAATAGGAGATTTCATAACACTCCCTTGAATGTCTATTCAACAATGTGCCTCGTTAAAACCTTAAAACCAAAACCCAATGGGAAAAATTAAAGAAAGGAAAAAGAGTACACATGTTTGAATATGCGCCTATTGGTTGCCTCGTTAAAAACCTCGCAAGGAAAACCCAATTGGGACAAAACCTTGTAAGGGAAAAAGAGTGCAACGCGCATTAACTCCCTCTAATGAGTACATCAATTTATATCCTTGAGCATTTGCATTCCAATCTTGTGCATCATCTTCAAAACGATCTTTGGTAGACGTTTGACAAATCAACCATATTGACTTGAATAAATATTCCGCACCTTGAAATCATCATTCTTGATAGATATAAACATCTTCATATAATGTCGTGGAATAACTCTTCAATATCTCCATAGATGCATTCTCAATGCCATCATGCTTATAGTTATAGCAAGATACATATGTACACAAATTGTACTAAGGATGTGGTACTTCAGGACCAAGAATTGCATATGCTTCAAGCAACTTAAATCTTTCAAGTTAAGTCATATAAGCCATATAATAGACTTTAGATGCATATCAAGTTTTCCATGTCATGCTAGACAAATAAGATATCAAAAACTGATTATACATACCTTTGACTTTATACTTTCAAGCATTTCAACTATAGGTTCAAAACTACATGTCTTTCATATGGAATCAATTCTTCTTGAATTGTATCTCTTCCATTTAGTTACTTTCTTTGGGTCAGCAAATGCGTATAGCATGCTTTGCAATATGTTGCAATTGAATTATCCCTTTTATGAACTTCAGGTTCATATCATGATATTCGGGGATATACATATACAAATGATAATTCATCCCATGTAACCTTTTCTCAAGTGTTTATCATGTCTCCCCCTCATGTTAGAAAAGCTAACTTGTTTCCTCAACTTTGGGAAATCATCTTTGTGCATTATCATGTCAATATACACGGCACATTAATAATAAGATGAAATTATTTGGTTCCTGACCCTGAACCACTTGTGAGGGGAGAATATAATATACTCTCGTATACAACGTATATCAAACTGATATATATAACTTTGTTCTCATAAGAAACAGTTTAGCTATTAAGTGGAAGCACTCAATAATTATCTTGCTAAACCAACTTTGATATAAACCAACTTATCAAGATGAACTATCTTGAGTAGAGAGTCTGGAAATTATGCTCGAAGTTAGATTACTGAGCAATTTACCTCGCAAGCACCGGCCAGGCTGCGGGTTAATAACAATTGCGCATGTAACCATTTCATAGATGCATCATATGTGGTATACATGGCAGGTGAATGGGCCCATATTCACCTTTGATATTTCTAGAATTTATGGGATTCAACCCGAACTCTTTAGTTGGTCAGTTCATTAATGAGAACAAGTGATACAAGAGAATTCGTAAAGAACTTTCTAGTTCTTTGATATTCACCTGTGTGAATTTGCACATCATACTTAAAATGAGATGGCTAATACGAATGCTAACTGAATAAATTATCAATATTGGTAAACTTCAAATTTACACCATGACATGTGCACTTATCAATAAACTTCAGGTTTATTATGATATGGGTTTTTATACCAATAGATATCCACTTTATTGTGGCATTCTTTCTTTTGTGTAGTACAAACTGGAGAACAAAGCGGGTAGCTTTTCATATGCAAATTACCCCGCTACAAGTTGTAGTAATAGGAGATATCAAAGCCTTCCTTTATTTATAGTCTCAATATAATCAATCGCTTTCGCGTGTACTTTGGAAACTGAATAAGTTTCTTTGAGACTTACTACAGCACAATACTCAATTGTGTTTCTCCAACATAGTAATAATTGGCTCTTCTAGAGCTCTCAATTAATTTTGTACTACCACAGATTCATCAACATCCATGTGGTGAATATCTTTCTTAAAGAGAAAGTTATACCATTATGGTCATGCCAAACTTATATGCAAGATATGTTTCTTGCATTATCGTTGTCCTTTAATAGTCATATTTCCAAAATACTTTGGCGTACAATAGGTACGTGACCAACGATCATTCATGCCATATATCATCTCAAACCTCCTTCTAGGGGTGAGTGTGGTATCATCTCAAACCTCCTTCTAGGGGTGAGTGTGGTATATTTAATACCAATTTCATGTTCATATTCTTCCAATAATGAATATGTATTCGTGAATCAGATGTTGTCACATTCACTTCGGGGATATGTGATTTTGTTATCCTTTTCAAATCTATAAATGCGTCAGGCATTTGATTTGCTATTCTTTGCAAATGGATAACCTTTTGTGCCTCTTTCACAAATAGAGGTATGTGGATCAAGATGAGATAATGATGCATTTTTCCACAAAATTCCCGTTTGGTTTCACCAACTTCTCCCCCTACTTTTGGGAAAAGTGTCTCATCAAATTGACAGTCTGCAAATCGTGCAGTGAACAAATCTCCTGTCAATGTTTCGAGGTAGCGAATAATGGAGGGCGATTCAACCTCAACATATATTCCTAACCTTCTTTGCAGACCCATTTTGGTGCGGGATGGCGGTGCTACAGGCACATATACTGCGCCCAAAGATTCTTAAATGGGATATATTGGGTCCATGACCCAAAACCAATTGCAACGGGGAATATTTGTGTCAATTCGTCAGTCAGAGACGAACTAGCATTGCTGTATGCAAAATGGCGTGTCCCCAAACCGAAGTGGGTAGCTGACGAACTAGTATTGCTGCATGCAAAATGGCGTGACCCCAAACCAAAGTGGGCAGCCGACGAACTAGCATTGCTGCATGCAAAATGGCGTGACCCCAAACCGAAGTGGGCAGCCGAGGAACTAGTATTGCTGCATGCAATATGGCGTGAACCCAAACCGAAATGGGCAGCCTCGTTTTCATGAAGAATTCAAGATTATTCTCATCTATTGTCTCAATATGATATCCATTTTGAATGATATCTTTAAAACTCAACAAGTTCCTTTAAGACTTGGAGGAGAACATTTTGATTGATATCATTAAAACTCAACAAGTTCTTCTTAGACTTGGAGGAGAATATTGCATTCTCTAAGATAAACGTCGTACCTTTGGGCAGAGTTACAGTTGCTCTTCCGGAGCCTTCAATCAATTTACTTCCCATGGTTTGGCATACAAAAGAAAATATACGAACATGAGAATAAACAACTTTTTGTTTCACATTTAAATAATATTTTCAAAATCTGCTGAGGTCAGTTGACTAAATAAATCAGATAGTCGATTATATGTTTTCCATAATCGATTACTATGCAGTTTGAAAATTTCAGTTTAAGCATTTTCATAAAACAATCGATTGTTAAACAACCACAATCGATTGTTGAGCATTGACAATCGATTGTTAAACACACACAATCGATTATTTGCTATTTTTGAAAAACTTCAGATCACACTGTCTTAAGACAATCGATTGTTAGACATAGACAATCGATTGTTTGGTTATTTTTGAAAAATTCCAGACCTCACTGTATAAAGACAATCGATTGTTAGACATAGACAATCGATTGTTGGTTATTTTTGAAAAATTCAAGATCACACTGTTTTAAAGACAATCGATTGTTAAACATAGACAATCGATTGTTGACTGTTTTTGAAAAATTCCAGATCACACTGTTTTAAAGACAATCGATTGTTGATCATTGACAATCGATTGTTTTGCAGTTTTTATGCGAAATATGAGATAACCGACTAGTTTTTCAGGTTAGTCGATTACCTCTACTGGAAAGTAAAAATATTATTGATATTTGAGCATATTGATACATTCTAAAGAACTAATACTAACATTATATCATGAACTAACTAATACGAGCTAATACTAATGGCTATTAGTTTATTCATTCACTAATACAAACAAGTAAAATAAAATCAAACAGCTCCATCTTCTTTCATCACGGATCCATCACCGATTAGGTGGTCTATCTTCCCGTCGGGTTGCTCAAAGAAGTCTGTCACATCCAAGTGGGTGATGTCAAAGTTGTCGTCAGAGACAAAATTTGTTTCAGGGCGTTTACTCTTTCGAGATGCTTGATAAAGGTCAACTAAATGTCATGGTATACGGCAAGCCTTTGACCAGTGCCCGTTTCCACCGCAACGATAATATATAGTTTATAAACTATTTGCTTTTGGATTCTTATCGTATCGTGCTTGTGGCAGAGTGACCAACTTCAGGTTGTCATATCTCTTCTTTAAGCCATCTCACAAGATAGGTGGATCTTTGACTGTGATATATTCAATTTTCAAACCTTTATCAAGGTGATGGCGCAAGTAAATCAAGGCCTTAGCACAGTTTCAAACCTTCATCAAGGTGATGGCACAAGAAAATCAAGGCCTTAGCATAGTTTTGGGTGGATGCATTATTTCTGTCTTTAATGGCGTCTCCAAGACCCATAGCATCTAAGTGAATTTCAGCATCCAACACCCATGTCATATAGTTCTTGCCCGAAATTTCAAGGGCAACGAACTTTCTTTTCATAATGTCAGACATAAAACAAATTTACATCAAAAGCGTGTTCATACTTACGGGCTCTATTACAATTATCACATTCACTTCAGGGAATGGATCATAATCATGTGCTTTACACAATCTCATGTCAAATATTACTTTCATAAAGTGAAAGATTATTTTGAGAATCTTTATTATTCTCATTATCACAATAATGACGATTATAATTTCGTCTATTGCCACGTCCACATCCATTGATACCTTTACGGCAATAATTTTGTCTTCTTTCAGACTTATCACATACTGCTTCCACATTCTCTAAAGGGAATGGAGCAAATTCAATGGGACGGATTTTCAATTCTTTGCCCACAATCATACATGAATTTAATCATGGCAGGACATAGAGATTTTACCACTTCATGTGGTTACAATTTCTTACAAACTCCATTAGAGTTATAATCAAACTTTGTTGTCTATGTTTGTATATAATATCAAATTATAGAATTCCAAGAATTTGAAAGGGAAAAGTAAGTTACTTACATTTAAGGGATACCAATAAATCAAATATACCTCTTGTGTAAATTCCTTTCTTTCTCTCACGTTTTTCTCTTTCTGTCCGTATAAAAGTTCTTAATTCAAGAATTAATGATTTGCCAAGAACCCTAAAATCTTTTCATGGCCTCCGTGAGTAAGCGCCGCTGCCTCTGCTTCGTAGGTTTGTGTTTGCTTTGCTTCTTTCCTTTTTTTTTTTTTTCGTTTTTGTTTTGTTTATCGAATAAGGCTTCTGCCTTTTTGTTTCTTTTCTGAATAAGGCTTCTGCCTTTTGCCTTTGCCCAAGGAATTGTCCGCACAACAACCAACGTAGGAATTGCAAATTATTATGCTCAATCTCAAAGCTTCTACCCAATTGGTTAGAGTCTCGTGCTGATAACGTGTTATAAAATAATATAAAGACAAGAACAATAATACAAGAACAAGAGCAATAGAGAGAATAGAGAGAGAGGAGTATTCTCATTGATACTTAGAGATTGCTAGGGGTGGTTTACAATGGTAGAAGACCCCTTTATTTATAGGGAGGGGGATGATTTAGCTACCAAGAATAAAACTCTAGAATCTCTCTAATTATAGACATTCACCTTAAGTAGGAGATTTCATAACAAACTTATCTATATTTTAGGTACTAGTTAATAATTTTTTTTTTAAAAATAAATCCATATTAAATGGGCGAAAATTGTATGTGATTTTCCTTTTTCGCTAGTCCATTAAAGACTGTTTGATATAAAAAAAATTGGTAAATTTATAGTTTGAAGGTATATTTATAATATTGTAAACTATATACATAAAGATGAACAAAGTGAACATACAAAAAAAAGTTACATTTATAATTATCAGTTCTAAAAGCAAGTAAAGTATAGTTATGACATATATTTCAAGCTTTTGTGAGATATGTTACTAAAAATGTGTTTGTTTCTGTTTGCATTTAAATTAAGATGCACTTTAATAAAGGTAGAAAGTTGAGGCCACAAGCTATTTCTTACGCCTTAGAAACATAGTTTGAGCATCAAACGTAACAAACGACATATTGAAGTACAAATTGTCTTAGATTCATTCATAAGATCATGATGACTTTATATTATAAGGACCATTCAGCAAATTGCATATCCAAAGACATATCTGTTACTGGAATTCATATTCAAAAAATCATTGCCAATAGTGATTTTAAATCAAACTTTACCACATTTTTCGTTCCGTTTTAATTTATGTGAACAAGTACAAAATTAAAAAAAGTTAAGATTTTTAGAATTTGTGATTCTAAATAAGTCAAAAAGGAACGTAAAGTATTTGTATAGTTACAAAATTTTTTATTAAAGATAAAACTGTAAGTTTAAACTAAATTGTTTTTAAATTTAAAATTAAATTATTCTTTTTAGAACGGATTAAAAAATAGATTTGAGAAAGGGAAGAGAAAGGAAGAAGAATTCCTTTTTTTAAAAAGACATGGGGTAAATGTGTAATTTGAGCCAGGGGCGGTGGGCTGGGTTTTAGCCTTTTAGGCCAACCGCAAAACATTAGCATCTAGGGTTTTACAAGGAGAAGGAGAAGGAGGAGAAGTAGAGGGTGAGAGGGGATATGGATTCGTTTTCGTCGCCGTCAAGTGGATCATCGACGCATGACATCATGGACCAGGTCAAGACTCAGCTCGCCCAGGCTTACGCTGAGCAATTTCTCGAGGTTTGATCTCATCTCTGTTCTCCTTCTTATTTCCCGGTTTAATGATATTTTCTTTTGCCGATGCTCTCGGTTAATTGAAACTGTTATCCCACGATTTTAAAATTTTTACTCAATTTATCACTCTTTTCTGACTAACTGAGCAGTTAGTTGCTGGATAGTTACTTATCTCATCTAAGATGCCTGACTTGTTAGCATCCGAAAGTCACTATCTTAATTAGCAAAATAAGATTTGGATAATTTCTGGTTTATTTAAAGCCTTTCAAGCTATAAGCTTTATTATTTATAGGCGTTGGCTTTGCTTGGATAGTAGGAGATTTTTATGTTCCGTGAATCTTTAAGGAAGTTCCCCACACCGTTAAAATTAGAACTATTTTTGCAATATTCCGGGTAGAGCCTTGTAAACCATCTGCAATTGTATGCTAGGAAAGACTAAAGTTCATTATAGAGAATGACGAGACAAGTTGGGCTCTTGTCATGTACAAATTGTATGTTCTCATGAAATTAATCTTGGATAGATATCCAAGTTTCCATATTTTTTCAAATAACATATTCCAGTTTTCTTTAGGACTGCTAAATTGAATGACTGTTCAATCAGAGGGGCATATATATTTGTGAAGGCACAAGATCCAAAATTTAGGTTTTGTAAAACTAAAGTTCACTATTCTCCCATTTATCAACATATAAGTCCCTTACCAAGTCAAAAGGCAATTGACATGTCCTTTTTGTTTTATTTTCTGAGTTAAGTCCACATTGATTCCCAGTAATTGTAGATGTTTTGGGTTATTTCTCTCTACGTCAATTTAGGTTTGTCTCGTCCTGATTTATCATCTTTACTTACTGTATTGTTGCACCTATGGACTGTTTGGAGGTTGACATGGGACATAGAAAAACCTTCTTAGGCGATCTTCTCAACCTTATCCTTTATGTATGCTACTTGTGTACTCTGTCGGATGAAACTTATTATGTTTATCTTAAATGTTGGGTAACATCCTTTTAACTAACTTTTTCACCTCTTAACATTCTCAAAGCTTAGGAGGGTAGACATACTGCTGCTTCTCCTAAGTGTTCGTTAGGTGTAAAGTTTGGTTTGTCAATGGTAATACTTCACTATTTTACCAAAAAAAAAACATTATCAAAGCTTGCCTTGTATTACTATAAAATGGAAATAGTAAATTATCTTAATACAAAGGGCGTTAAAGCAAGGCCCCTTATATTGCAAATCCTTTGGAATGGGTTGGAATTCTTTTGTGACAACAGATTTGTGGGCTTGATACAGATGCAATGGCTTATCACCCAGCTTAGGATCAATAGTTTCAGTTCGGCGATATTCGACTAATTCTCTTATTCAAAATATATAAGAAGCATAGTTGGTCAATCAATCCTTTACCTCTAGACACTTGATAATGGACTTAATTGGAAGGTGAGTCAGAAATACAGTGGTTTGACCGCTTGATCTAATTCCCTTGCATTAACAGATACTCCCCCTGTTTCAATTTATGTGAATTCATTTGACCGGGCACGGAGTTTAAGAAAAGAGAGAAGATTTTTGAACTTGTGGTGTAAAATGAGGCACATATATTTTGTGTGGCTATAAATCATTGCATAAAGGTAAATTGTTTTCAAATAAGGAAAGGGGTTATTCTTTTTAGCACAGACCAAAAAGGAAATAGGTTCACATAAATTGAAACGGAGTGAGTAATACAACTACTAAGTCGTGCATAGCAATTCAAATTATTTTTCTAAATACTTGCACAGGTTGGGTAGGCTAGATTCTTTGGGATTGATGAAGTATGACTCTATACTGTCTTGTATTTTTAGATAATTAAGTTAATATATAATTATGACAAAATTGATTGATAGAAGTTACGCTTGGTAGTTTCAGATACTTGGTCATCTGAAGGCTTCTCTTTAAAAATCTTAATGGATCAGCTGATTTCTTTCTGCTTACATCAGCTGATGAAATGTATAAAAAGTTGTCCAACTCTTGAAATCTTGAGCCATGTGTAGCCTTATGATCTTCCTTCATTATTTCAACAGAGGAAGAATAGCTTCTTAAACTAATTTAGAGCTTTTTTGAAAAGCCTCCTAGGAATTGAATTTGTGAGTGATACTATAATTACACAGTTTGACATGTTTGTCTAGCTAAGTATTTACTTAGTCAAGATGGAATTGAGTGTAATTGAGGGCGTGTAATTACACTCTCTAATTCTCAAAGAGTTGGTGAGAACCGGTAATAATTACACTCTATAATTACAAGATGATGTTATTTATCTAATTCTCTTTTATTTTTGTTTTTTCATATATATTTTGTACTATTCTCTTTATACTATTTCTCTCTCACTTCTCTTATGAGCTTTCCAACCATCCAACGTGTTGCTTATGGTGTTTTCATATAATTTTGCAACTTCTGATATTCTTCTTTTTTTCTTTTTTTTCTTTGTTCTTAGTTGCTTAACATGAATTCATATTTTACTAGCTTTGATTTCTAGTCATTAGTATAAATATTTATTAAGAAAAAATACCTTCTAAACTCATATCTATCTTTTTGTTATTTAAAAGGTGCAACAATTAATAACTATTTAATACATCTTTCCTGGGACTTATTTATTTTAAATACCTCATATATTTGATATCTATTATTTGCATATATGTTTGTCGCACATACACGGTGAAATTTATCTACATGTTAATCTGGAAAAAAAGTTATTTAATTATGTAATTACACTTCTTCAATCGAACATGACAATGAAAATTACTTTGTAATTACGTTCTGGCAAGTGACATTATAATTATTATACAGTGTAGTTATCAGGTTGTGTAAATACTACCTAGTAATCGCCAAGTAATTACACATGGCTTTCCAAACAGACCTTAGTGTCACCATGAGGGATCAATATTTTTCCGAAGGAGAATCTAAAATTGGTCAGTCAATTTATTCAACATGCTCTTATTTTGTTGCGCTCTCTCTCTTATCGCATATTTATCCCATCATTTTTTCTGTGTTCTGTTTTCACTGCCCAGTTATTGTTTACTCACTGCCATTTATTCGGTGAGGTCCACTGCGTTAAGGCTATGGATGGCACCTCAACAACTGACAGATTAATTTGTTTCAACTAAGTGCTAGAAACTGTCTATGACACTTTTAAAGGCTTGCCTGTGGTCATGATATGGATAATGTTCTGCTTGGCATTGATTGATCTGCATTGGTTTTGCTTCAGATCTAAATGTTGGTTCCTTGATTTTCTGAATGCATCATATAAGATTTGTAAAATTTTATGGACTGTTTGAAACATCTTTTGGAGTAGTAGATGGAGTTAACTTTGCTGTCATTCTATAAGATGCTGCGACTTGTGATGTATGCGACACATTTTTTGGGTGACTTCAGTTCAAATGCCATACCAGTCCGTTTCAATTAACCCTTCTCAATTATTTCAGACGGTGAGAGAGAAATGCTTTGAGAAGTGCATCACCAAACCAGGGAGTAGTCTAAGTGGGAGCGAAAGTAGTTGTGTCTCCAGGTGTGTTGATCGATATATCGAGGCCACTGGCATAATCAGCAAAGCTCTCTTCAGTCAACGCTGAAACTGTTGGCTTGCTAGCTCGGGAAATGCTGGAACGCATCTCTTTAATCATTATAAACTTTTGATACTCTTTCCCATTTCTTAACATCTTTAAAGATGGTATTCGATGAGCAATTTGGAACTTTTATCTAGAGTATACTTCCAGAAAGCTGTTCCGAGTCCTATTGATTGAGATATATTATTGGTTGTCAATTAAGGACTACAGGGGCAATGTTGCCCGCGAGACCCTTTTATCGTCATATTTTGATTCGGCATAAGATATTAGTAGTATTTTTGGAAATGATTAGGATCGAGATATCTTGTGGATCAATTAGGTTTGATGTCCTTCAATCTTACTAAGTAATCGAGATAGACTTTTGCAAGTTCAGTTTCTAAGTAGAAACAGAAAACATCAGGGGGTACATGCAAGCGAACATTATAGACCAGCCCCAGCAAGAAGTACAAACATTGATTCATGTTGTTAATGGAATGATATTGAATATGTTAATTCCGTAATAAATATATTACCCCCCTTTCCACCAAACTGTCAAAATAAATACAAAAGAAAATTATGAAAAGAAAAACACAACATTCTAGCTGCAGCTGAGGATGAACCTCAGCAAATTGCCACGGTAGCTAAATCATATAAATGACTTGCAACAGTCTCACTTCCAATAATATTAATACTTTGGTAGAATGCTCCATAAAACATCCAATTACTTTCTCAGTGTCTGTAATATGTATTCGGCATAAAGGTCCCTGCACGAAAGTAAGAATACAAATGTTGAAATCTTTTAAACACAAAACATTGGCTCAAGTTACTATATTTTTAACTTATGTATGCACATCCCAATTCAGCATGAAAGAGCCAGAAGCAGTCGTCACTGAGATTAGTAAAAACCATGTTTAAACATCATATTTGGATCATACATGGAGTACTGGATGGCATCGACAGCAGTATTTGGAGGCAGGAACTCGTTAACAGCAACCTCCTTGTTCTCAAGCTTCTTATCTAGTGACAGATAAGAAAATTATACATATAGAAAGTTTGCTAGAAAATTCATAAGAGGAGCAAATTAAAAGATGGAGGGCATACAGTCTTCAAAAAAGCGGCGGATTTCTGCCAGGCGGTGAGGGGCAAGCTGGTTTATATCAGTGTAGTGGCGATACTCTGGATCATCAGCGCACACGGCAATTATTTTATCATCCTTCTCACCCTGGATAGATGAAGAAATTTTGTCATTCCTTTATCATTAGGACTAGATAATAAAGGTCCAACCTGAGACATAAAATAATAGGAACCTGATCAATCATAGGCATCAGACCTATGGCCCTAGCTCGAAGGAAACAACCTGGGAGAACAGGCTCCTGTTGACAAACAATTTCAATTCAATTAGTATGTAGAAGCTACTTTGTTATGGATTAGATTGGATAAAAATACAGTCACAACACTACTGTTTTAGATTTTGTATGGAAAGACATTCATCTCTCATTGGCTTACCTGCATGAGGACTAGTACATCCATGGGGTCATTATCTTCACATAATGTTCGAGGAATGAAGCCATAGTTCTGGGGGTACACCATTGATGAGTATAAGACTCGATCAACCTGAATATAGACAGTAGAAGGGAGATTGATTATGAGTCTCTTTGAAACAAAAGAAGAATGGCAAGGTAATGCCATTGACCATGTAAATACAGCCTATTGGCAAGGGGTATAATAAGCACAGTATTGCTTAATTCTACCGATTGATTACAGGTTGGATCACTGTATCATACCTTAATGAGACCAGTTTTCTTGTCAAGCTCGTATTTAACTTTACTACCTTTCGAAATCTCAATGACCTGTAAGGATGAAGCCAGTAAGTAAGCCACGGGACTACCAAAAGAAGAGTTTGAATAACAAAGACAACAATATTGTCATTTTTCTTTTACTCTGCTATGTTGTTCCCAACAATCCGATCTAATTTCCCCTTTTCCCCCCACCATAGTCAACAAGTCATTTTATTGGCAGATGGCAACAACCAGGGTAACAATTGGAGAAATTACGAATCTAATCATTTTGCAACTTTCCATGATAAAATCGGAAAACAGAATCTGCACCTAAATAGAAAATAGTTTTCTTATGCTGAATAGGAAATACAAATAGGTGCACTTTTCTCCTAGGTAATTGCAGTTATTCAGACATCATTTGAGCTAACATTTCGTGCTTGTATATCAACAAGTATACTTACAACATTGAAAACCTTTGGAGCTTCAGGTCCTGCATAACACAAAAGGAATGATCAGATGTATGTATGTGATAGTGAAATTAGTGAAGAATGAAAGAGATGGAGTAGGGATGAGGAAGCTACCAATCTCAAGATCGTGCCAAGGGTGAGCAGCAACAGACCTCCTGGACAATGATGAGAGGATCCTCTCATTCAAGCGAGGGGCGCGTCTATGTTGGGATACCTGATCATCACTCATTTTTACCTGGTAAACTTGAAATTAAAGAAAAAGTCAAAATGGGCAACTAGTACATGATCTGACAAATCTGTATCAATTCACTAGAATGATGATGATGATGATGATGATGATGATGATGATGATGATGGAGGAGGAACCGCTCCTCAAATAACTAAAATCGATCCGAAACATAAAAAAGCTATAGCAGCTATGGAAATAAAAGGGCATAGCGGAAGAAGGAAAAAGGAGAAGTTAGTAAATGCATGTAAGCAATAGAAAGGAGCGGAGAAATTACAAACCTTGGATTGAAGGAAGGCAGAAAACGAATAAAGAGAGATGAAAATGAGGAAGAAAAATGCGCAAGTTGAATCATCTTTTTGGGTGCTTGTCTTTGTATATATAGCGCAGCTCCCCTGTAAGACAGCTTTCCACGCGGGGCGGGGAGAAGACCGATTCCCTTTCCTCTTTAAACTTTAATATTTAAGGCCCACCTTTTCCTTCTTCGTTAACATGCATTAAGTGTAGTAGAATATGTTGGATTTTCTAATTCACCTACCAATTTTCAAAGCCATCAGATAGAACAGGAAAAAGAAGAAAAAAAAATTGGTTAGCAGTATTTTTTAAATATATACTCGCACTCGGTGTTTACACCAAACCAAGCAGTTTAATCATGAAATTCACAATCTAAAGTGCGAATGCATATCAGTTAATAGAGAAAATAGATGTGTTTACACCAAACCAAATAGTTTAACCATGAAATTCATAATCTAAAATGCGGATGCATATCAGTTAATCATAGTTAAGAAAAAATAGATTATATACATGATTTATGTCATGCATTCATTTGCTTGGGGTAAATATAGGGTGCTGGGAATTTTTTATCATTTCTTAGTTCCCATACTAATCATAACAATTTAGGGTTCATTTTGACATTTGAGACTAAAAAGAAAAAAAGATCACATCTAAAGCATTAGTACATGATCTTTTAAATAAATTAAAGTGCATGATGGCCATCACACCTCTGTATACCATATTTTAGATGTTTTCTATTTTCATAATTGCATTCACGTCCCAGACTAAATGAGTAGTGCTTAGGCTCGTTTCGAACGCGTAAACAGCGGTAGAGAGTACTTCTCTGTTTGTTCCCAATATTTCATTTCCAACCAGACATGTTGACTTTTAGGCATTTCATGCATCTTTCTCTTTCTTACAATCTTCTAATTTTGGAGTCGTTTGGTTGGAATATTGCTTATGTCGGTATAAGTTATGCCAGTATAAATTATGTTAGGATAAGTTATGCTGTAATTAGTTATACTGGGATGGTTGTTTATTTAATGTTTGGTATGTCGTATTAAGAATGACAATTATATGATTTTTAAGAAGGTATAAGTTATAGCAGTGCTAATTATCCACCCTCTATAAGGTATAAGTTATCCAAATATTAAAATTAATATCGATATAACTTATACTTGATTTGCTAACCAAACAAAATATTAAAGTAATATTAATTTTGTATACCACCCCTATACTTTCTTATACCTCGTGCAAAACTAATCCCTTATTATTTTATGGGTAGTAGTTCTTACAACGTAGACAGGATAACTCTAAAACATATATCTATACAATTAATAAAGTTTCGACCTGTCAATGACATGGAACAACGTTTATCATTCCCAAACAGAAAGTCCTTGTTTGACCCTTTTAACCGGTCCGACCTGGCTATGCTTTGTATATTACTCCACTATTATGTAGCTATCTATTTCTGCACTAAAGCTTCAAAAATCAAAGGTTATATTGGTATATTCATAATTCTCCAATATATTAGGCTGTGATGTCCTATTTACAATACATTATAACAACGTGAAAGTTTTAACAACTTACATTTAAAGCTAAAAGGAGAGCCTTAGCGTAACTAGTAAAGTTGGTGTCATGTGACCAGGAGTTCATGGGTTTGAGTCGTGAAAACAACCTCTTACAGAAATGCATGATAAGACTGCGTACGATAGACCCTTATAGTCCTGCCCTTCCCTGGACCTCATTCATAGTGGGAACTTAGTGCGCAGAGTTGCCTTTTTTTACATTTAAAGCTAGAAGTCATAAACATTATGATATACGCACAAATGAAATATACAACGATTTGTCCTCTCTTTTTGAAGAATGTATTAGCTTTCTTATTAGTAAACGTTTTATGCCGTTGAAACATGACAAATGGTGTAGTTGAAACATTTCAAGCAGAAAATCCCCGGTAAGTTGATGTAATTTTCAATTGCTGTTTAGTTTGTATCAATGAAATGGTTCTTCTTCAGTTTATGGTTAAAACATTTTGTAAAGTAATATGCACTTAAGCTTAAAAGTGACAAAAGCAAGATGTGCCCTCAACTCAACGGGGAGCACGACGAGGTAGCTTATGCATTTTTCCATCTACTGATGAATAATGAGAATGTTATATTGCCCAGGTACTTGGGGAGCGGCAATCCCCAGGATTTGAATTTCTCCTTTCTCAGTCAGCTCATGGTTGGTTCACATCAGCACTTCAGGGAGTGTCTAGGCATTCATCATATATTCAAAAGAAATAAGGAATGAAAGATCAAGAGAGAAACTGACTATCCAACAGCGACACGACACACCCCTGGCTGACAGACGTTAATCTTTCCACTGCCACTCTGGAGGCAAGCTACTTCTCCTCCAATTGCTTCTAATCAATACAAGGCTGGCTAATGTTATCGACAATGGTGCTCAAAGAACCGTGAAAAATTACATGGTAATAGAAAAAGGCAAAACTAGTATATAAGTTCTTTCTTTTTAGGTTCAAGAACCGGAGGGTCAATGTCAATTCCCATATTTGCTGCAGTGCCAGCTATAATCCTCATTGCAGATTCAATTGTAGTACAATTAAGATCTGGCAACTTCTCCTGAGCAATTGTCTTCAATTGATCAATAGTTATTTTCCCCACTTTCTCCCTCTGTGGGTCCTTTGAACCTTTTTCCACTCCTACATAGTTACAAAGATATTAGTCCATTAGTGACCTCACAGATTTACATCTTTCATAACTAACCAAAAATCTCAGAGTCCAAACTTTTGTATGCAGCCACAGAAGATAGAGTAAGTATACAACGACGAGTTCACAGCTACAACATGTACTACTTTGAGTTGACACCTGACTTCCAATTGTGTAATTATACTTTATCTTCTTGGGATAAGAAAGGATCTTATCCATCAAGATGATCAAGCACTACGTAGTGCCATTTTTCCTGAAGAAAGGAAGGAAAAAAAGAACACGGGGTGGTGTCGTCCCTATTATACAAAAGAAGGGGCATATCCCCTTTATGCAAAAAAGATCTATTAGAACAAGCTAATGAATTCTAACATTTTCTCTTCAAGTTGTCCAATTACACTGAAGAGGCCACCAAAGTTATTTCACCCACTGCTATCAACTTTAAATATTACTATCTTTCATGTTACCATAATCAACTGTAACCAAAAGAATAGTGTTTATCCAAGGAACCAGGTGAAACAATGACACTCCACATAGCGGGACTTAGGATTCCCAATGGAGTAGGTTACTTCAGCAATGATGTTGTCAATCCTAACACCAAATGTTTAAATCTATTACCTGTTTTCTTTGTTCATAGAACTATAAGTAGAGAGCCGCAGCCAAAACATAAAAAATTTCGGCAGGTTTGTCATTCTCCAACCAGAGAGAGAGTCACAGTTTTTCTAACCATCTAGCAGAGCAACATGGAAAACCAAAGAAGAGAGTTTGCCATCTGAGTATATTATTAATCCTACAGGTCTATATCAACAACAACAACAACCCAGTATAATCCCACATAGTGGAGTCTGGGGAGGGTAGTATGTACGCAGACCTTACCTCTACCTGGGGTAGAGAGGCTGTTTCCAAATAGACCCCGGTATCCTTCCTTCCAAGAACTTCCCACCTTGTTCTTGGGGAGACTCGAACTCACAACCTCTCGGTTGGAAGTGGGGGTTGCTTACCATCAGAGCAACCCCTCTTGTCTCCTACATGTCTATATCGTACCTATAAAAACCAAAATGCTATGGAAGGAGGGAAAATCGTGGGATAGTATATCAAGTTGAAGTCTTCGAGAGCGTCTTTTGTTTACAAAGTGCACACTGAGGCATTTACCTGTTATCAATCAACACCTGTTCAAATACCCGAATCAAGCCAGGTAAATAACAGGCATTTACCTGTTATCGACCAACACCTGTTCAAATACCCCGAATCAAGCCAAGATCATGGGGTAGTATATTGAGTTACCTTCAAGGGCGTCTTTTGTTTAGAAAGTGCACAGGAGGCATTTAACCGTTTCCGCCCAATTATATCCCTTCATCTTCCTTGCTGTCATAAAACCCCATCTCTGCAGACTAGACTTTTTCTAATAGTAATCTTCAGACTTACAGTCTATAGTCTATTGAGCTAAAGCAGATTTTACGAGTTTCATGATCTCGAAATGGAATCAAATATTTAGGGACTTCTGGCAGACAGGTCCACTAGCTGCCCTTGTACATAGAGATCCAGTGGTCATATGTAAAATGCAGCCACGACAATTGAAGTTGAGGACGACAAGCAAGGGTGTGGTAGTAATAGGCCAGGATATGATGGCCTCATCCAAAACTAGCTTGACATTATACTTGATATTGCACATTGATTCGGCACCAAGGTAGCCATCTCAACTAACAGCAAAGACCTCGAGCATATTATCTCTGGTAATCAGCAGATCAAGTGATCAACTGTTCATGCGCATTCTTCTATCATTTCTTACTGTCTTCACTAGGTTGACGACAACACGCCTATGTGGCTATATCCGTGTGCAAGCTAAACGGAATTCATCTCTTCCACTACCTCTAAACGAAAAGCGAAGAATCTTTTAGGTATCCGGACGTCCCTCTAAACTAAACCTTAGTAGTAAAGCATGTGGAGTTAAAGTGTTAAATTGCCAAAATTAAAGTAGTTGAGGCTGAAAATGAATTCAATGAAATATCTGCAGCGAGTTATGAGAATTCAAATTGGTGAAAATCAATCAGAGGGGATAGAACGGTTCCTAAGTAGTTGACGCAATCACATTATAGGACAATGTCTGAGTAAATTATATATTAGAGAAGTTGGAAGCAGCAAAGTAAGTATACCTGCAGCCTTGAGCAGCAAAACAGAAGCAGGTGGGGTCTTCAAGATAAAAGTGAAGCTTCTATCCTGCAAACATGAACACCGTAATCAAATAACACTCTAGGAAAAGTATCATCTTTAATTATCAAAAAAATATATATAGACTTTAAAAATTAGAGATTAATGAAGGGAAAGCAACAGACATCGTAGACGGTGATTTCGACGGGAATGACATAACCAGCTTTATCAGCAGTTCTGGCATTGTAATCCTTACAGAAGGCCATAATGTTAACACCCTTGGAACCCAAGGCCGGCCCTACAGGTGGAGCCGGGGTTGCCTTCCCTGCCTCCAGAGCCAGCTTTATAATACCAGTCACTGTCAGAATATCCAACAATGATTGAATTTTGTTTCCCTTATCACAATTCGGCAAGACTTAAATCTAAACAAGAAAAACGAAAATAAGTAGTACCTTTCTTGGCTTTACCACCGCCAGGCTTAGGGGGAGCCATGGAAATGACAGTGAGAGGCCTTGGAGTGGAAGGAAGGGAACAAGTGTGTTTGTTGTGGGTTTGAAGGAACTGCACAGAGACGCGTTGGAATGAAGACAAATTAAGGGATGAAGGTGAAAACGAGGAAGAGAGTTTCCCTGAATGATTACAAGTTGATAAAGACGCCATTTCTAACCAAGAATTTGGAAAAGAAGAAGAAGAAAATGGGAAAGAGAGAGAGAAGTGGATAACACGGCTTGGCAGTGGTACCTTCTATATGTAGCCAGATTCCTATTTGGGCCTCTCTGCTAACTTCCTACATTTGGGCTGGGTCTTGTTTAGAGTCCAAGGCCCCAACATACTTCCAAAAAAAAACATTTATTTTGAGGAAACTATCAGCTATGTCAATTTATAAGTAGCTCGTTATAAAAAGAAATTTGTATATTCCTATGCTACATAGAAAATATTATTACCTTCAATATTTAATATTTGACTTAATTACACTTAGTATACCAAATTACCAATTCTATACCACAATTAAGTACGGGTATAATTAATTGTATATTTTTTACTCCTTAATTAAAGGAATCTTCACGTTTCTCTTTCATAACCCCCCAGTTCCACCCACATTTTATTCTTACTCACGTTCTTTTTACTATTTTCCATATTCTAAAACCAAATTCTCCCTTTAAATTCATCGAAAATTGAAGAAACCCTTCAACAAAGTTGGTTCCCCTTTTACTCCAGTTGAAGTTCATCAATGAAGAACAAAAAAGTTCATCAAAATTGAAGTCAAATTTTCAAAGTTCATACACACCTTTACCTTCAGCTTCAAATTTCTCAATGAAGAAGAACAAACCTTCAAAGAGACAAGAGAGCAGCAATTCCACCATTGACCGCCATTAAAAAGTTTTGAAGCTTTGAATTCAAATTTGATTTTTAAAAAATCATTGTTTGTTTTGATTGGGTGTTGTTGAAAATAATTGGGAATATATTTTGGAGATTATATCTCAATTTTGAGGGGTTTTTGGTGAAGATTAGACTTGTTTTGACTGAAATTCAGATTGAAACTCGAAGAAGAACACATATTGCAGAAATTGTAGATAAATTAAAGACTATTTTTTGCAGAAGATTTATAGAAGTTTTAATCGTTTTAGATTTGTGAAAACAGAAAATAATGCATCTACAATTTGAATACAAATAATCTACAATTTATCTACAAAATATCTACAAACCGGATACATTGAATTTTAATATCCCAATTCCCATTTCAATTGTAGCATAATTGGTATTTTCGACATAATTACGTTTTTGCAGAAGATTTGTAGAAGTTTAAGTCGGTTTTGATTTGTGAAAACAGAAAATAAAGCACCTACAATTAGAATACAAATAATTTACAATTTATCTATAAAATATCTACAAACTAGGTACATTAAATTTTTATATCCCAATTCTCATTCAATTGTAGTATAACTGTAATTTTTGACATAATTACGTTTTTTCAGAATATTTATAGAAGTTTTATCCATTTTTTATTTGTGAAAACAGAAAATAAAGCATGTACAATTAGAATACAAATAATCTACAATTTATCTACAATTTATGCAATATGTCTTCTTCTTCTTCTTCTTCTTCTTCTTCTTCTTCTTCTTCTTCTTCTTCTTCTTCTTCTTCGAGTTTCAATCTGAATTTCAGTCAAAACCAAGTCTAATCTTCATCAAAACCCCTCAAAATTGAGATATAAATTCCAAACCATATTCCCGGTTATTTTCAACAATACCCAATCGAAACAAAAAATGATTTTTAAAAACTCAAATTTGAATTCAAAGCTTTCAAGCTTTTTAATGGCTATCAATAGTGGAAAGTATCTGAAATAATATTTACTTCTATAATTGTAGCGCGCCTAAATAGGAATATTTAGAAGAATATAATTTGATCTGATTTATACCAAATCTTTTTAGAATATTCTATTCCTCAATTTTAGCTCGACAAATTAGGAAGATTCAGCTACTATTAATTAGTATTTAATGATTAGTATAATAACTGTAGAAAAAATATGAACAGGGCAGGTAAATTAGAAACTATGCACATTTTTGGTAATAAGATTTTATATATGGTATAGAAAAGAAAAAATCTCTTATAAAAATTGGTCAATTCATAAAATAATATTTAATATTAGCCAATTAGCTATTTGTAACAAAAAATAACAAATATTTGCTTTCTTTTGAGCGGATGTTATTAGAATATATTTGGTACATCTTAAGAAGCTTGAATCTCAATTTTAGGATAATTTGGTGAAGCTTTGAGGTGGTTTGAATTAAAAATTCGAAGTAAAAATTGAACATGAAAAAAATAATATGTGTAGCATACTGTGTATCGTGTGTGGATCACATATGTATCATATTTGTATCAATTATGTATCACAAGTATATACATGTATACGTGTGTGTGTGATACATGCGTGATACATGTTTGCTACATGTGTCGCAGAAATATTTTTTGAACTCGATTTAGTTACGAATTTTGATACAAAACGCGTCGAAATCACCTCCAATCTTCCTCAAATTTTGTATATTGACTTATATATGTGTTTTCAATGAATTTCAACTATGTCCATTGAAAAAGTTCTTTTTTTGCTTAGATTTTTGGAATATTCTATGTTTTCTTCTTGTATGTTTAATCACCTTATTTGCTACCTCATCCATGAAATTTCCTTTCCGTCTTGCATCTAATGTTGCTAATTACGTTTAAAAATATGGAAGGTGATTTTTGCATATAATTCTTGAGAGAAAAAACCTTATCTATTTGATTTTTCAATTTTTATGTGTTTGGCTAATTTTGATAAGTTTATGACTAATGGCAAGTGATTGGTAAGTTGAAACTTATTTAGGACATTTGTGTAAGTTTTATTTTATTTTTTTATGGTCAAACAGACCCTTTAAGCCATTTCATGTATTAAAATAGCATGGTCTAGCCAGTTTTCAGATTGGTAATTGAAAAATAGTCAGCTTTTGCAAATTTATTGAAAAATAATCACTAAATTATTGCAACACGAAAAATTCCAGCATAATATATTGGAGATTGGAGCACCTGTGTATGATCTTTCAGCATATTATGCTGGAACGAAAAGCTTCAATATAATACATTGGAGAACGAAGCACCTGTGTATGAATTTTCAATATATTATGCTGGAACTCCAGCACACGAAAAGTTCTAGCATAATATACTGGAGATTGGAGCATATGTGTATGGACTTCCAGCATATTATGTTGGAACTCCAGCAAATTATAAAACTCCGACTTATTATGCTGGAAGTTCACATGTAAAAAATTCGAACATCTTGCATATTATGCTAAAATATTTTTTGAATTTTGAACAATATTTTTATTTAAATTTATCTTTACATAATAAGTGGCTAAATTTCAATTTTGAAATTATAACTATTTTTCAATATTACTTATAAATCTAACTATTTTTTAATATCACCCATTTCATGTGTGTGCCTAAGATAGTCAAATAATTGAAGAATACACCCGGGCAAGGAATGGTTCATACAGGAGCTAACTTGGTGGTGCAATTCAAATTGAACATCCTGTTCAAATATTAGAAAGTGTACGAGTGAGCCTTAAGTTGGCAATTCCATAGTGTTCTCGAAGTCAAAGAAATAACATTACAACCAGAAATAACTTGCCTACTTATACTTAGCTTGTTACTGGATGTGCAAAAATTGCTCAACCTATTTCTATATTGTAAAACCAGTTCATATTAAATCCTAATAAAAAAGCGATACGTGAAATCAGAGATAGACAAAAAGAGAGATAGGTGAAAATTAAAAACCGAAAAACTGCTTCGGTTAGCACCAGAGAGCCATCATAGGAAATATTAGTACAAATGAGTGCATGACCCAATATATTCAAGAAAAAAATATTCTACAATATTAAGTAGTATGTTACGGAGATTTATGGTATTTATAGCTTGTTGTTACATATTCTTCAATGGTTTTCATAATTGTAATTTAAGAGGCGCTTGACCGTGTAACTATAAATAGTGATTCAGCAACCATTATTACGGGACGAATTTTATGACAAACTTATGCTACATATTATTCTAAGCCCAATAACACTCTATTTCTTGTCTATTGGCATTATTACTATTTTTTTTTGGTAATTAAACTTTGTATTAATCATCAAAGTTAAACTTACAGATTTATAGTCCAGCTTGCTGCTCAGCTGGCTATCAAAAAGAAAACAAAAGACTATCCTATAATGTCTAACAGCCTAGCATTATAGTAGATAATGCTGCAGAAGTACTCTTAGCCTAGGAGGAGCTCTAACATTACAATTATAAGCAATATTTCTAAGCAGTTTGTCACTGTTACAATAGGTGTTTCCAAATATTCTCGCATTCCTTTCCAGCCATAAGACATAAAACATCTCTGTCATTGTCATTTTGACTATATGAGCTCGAGGAGATTTGCCTTTAGATTGCTCAATGAACCACTGGACAAACTGGAGCCAGTTTTGTCCAGTAGGTTGCTTAGTTCCAATCCATTGCAATGTGTGATCTCTCAGTTGGGATGCATAAGTGCAATCCAGGAATAAGTGTTCTCTGGATTCCACAGCTTGTTGGCACATGACACAAGTGTCTGTCACATTCAGGTTCCATTTGATCAGCCTATCTTTGGTGGGCAGTCTATCTTGCAAGAGCAGCCATAGGTTGAAGATTGCTTTAGGTCGAGCAGCATTCTGCATTGTTAAGTTCTTCCACATGACTCTTGGTGCTTCTCCTATCTGCTGTAAGTAGAGCCTTCTTATAGTGCAATCAGATTTATCCAACAGTTGATGTTGCTGCAATATCTCAATGCCTTCAATGATCTTCCGGACCATCCAACTAGCCTGTTTAGGGACAGTGATGGTCTCCAACGGAAGCTCTGCTCCAGGAACCAAGTTATTTCCTATCTTATCTCGACTTCAACGTTAAGTTTTGCATTTTTATTTAATTTACTTTTTATTTTTGGATTTAATCGATTCGTTTGTCTATAAATCATGCACAAATTTAACTAATCTACGGATATTAACACTATTGTATTGTTTAATGATATCGAGGCTGTTATTGACAAATCTTATCTTATGTGAACGCACTACACACATAAAAATAAATTGTCATTTCAATAGAGAAGATCAAGGAATATATAGAGAAGACTGAGGATTGCATTTGGTAATTATTTTACAGAAATTAAGTCATTTTTTGGCAACCCAAAACAAAAAAATATTTTCGTTGAATGATATTTTCCATTAAACGAGGAAAGTTAACTTTCTTCCCTAATGTTTTTCTCCATTAGTCCATTTAAAATAGTTTTTAAATTATCCAATTGTATGGACCTAATGTGGAACCCAACACTAAAATATTGTGTGCGGACCTAAAATACTTCTTGTAGCTTATATATATGCACAATCACAGGAATATGTAAAAAGTAGAAAGTTATAAGGTTCCCAGGGGAGAATGTCCTAAAATATATGGCACTTTTTTTATTTTTAAGAATCAATTTGACCTCAAAGCTAAATTAGATTAAATTAATTTATCACCGTAAATTAAAATTCAAAATATCCGAAAACTTTGTGAAAAGCACTATTAGTTTGCAGTTCTCCTAATATGAATATGGTGAAATAAATCTTAGAATGTTGACTAAAGCTCAAACAAATGAAACCTAGGAAGCAAAAAATACAAAACAATTCGGAAGTACAGGTGGAGTACACAATATGAAAATTTTAAAAAGTTATTCCTTTATCATGACATAATTACAGTAAATTCTTTTTATCGCGTATTACACCTTTAATATCGTGAAAGATTGAATACAAGATGGTTGTTCTTCTTCGTGCATAATAGGGGAAGTTGTAATCCCCTTTTACTATTATTTTTTTTAAAAATTACTACATTGGGAAATCGAGGATGAAGGGAGAAGGATAAATTAAAAAAGAGAAATGGATAGGTTAATTATTCATATGCATTATCAAAAGATTAGGTACTCAAAAACGTTATTGTTGCTTCTATAAAAAATAAAATTGCACCCTTTATGACGAGTGACGCGTTAATACTAGTTGTCAAAGTTAAAATATTTTGGTATCATGTGTTTAGATAATCAATTCTATCATCTAGTCAGTCGTTCCCGTTGTTACAAAATGTTGAGTTGTCCCACATCGGAGGGATTTGAGGTCCTTGGTCTCCTTATATGGCTTGGACAATCCTCACCTCATAAGCTAATTTTTGGGGTTTAGTTAGGCCCAATGTCCATTCTTTTCACAAAAAAAAAAACAATTTATTACGTAGGATCGAGAAGATATTTTTATGTTTCTTTCCTCAGTCTCTTTCTTGTTTGTTAGAGTTTCATGACAGGCAGAATAAAAGTTAGTACAATAACAGTTTTATTACATTTATAAGAACGAAGATGAATGGACCCAAAAGCAATTAAGAACAAATTGTCATCATTATTCCACTATTAGGCTATGAATAAATTGTCACATAATGGTGTAAAGCAAGATAAACGTCATCTCAGGAAAAAAATAAGGTTTTATTGGTGCTTATTCTTTCTCTTCTTCTTCTTGAATAGGCAGTAATCCTCTGTAATTTTATTCCATTCAGGAAGTTGCTGAATGACCATCTGCGCAAAAGAGACTTTAGATCGCATTATCCCAGTAATTATATTAAGCATGGAAATATTATATATCCATAATTAGTCCATACCCTGCCTCTTGAATCGGGTTTACCAACTATTGCCTGACAAGCTAGCCTCCAATTCTTTGGATGCTGAAATATATAAATGTAAAATTAATGTCTACAAAATGGATCGGAGCTGGTGTGGATAAAAAAGAAAAAGTATACAGTAGCTAAGTAGTAAAACTGCTTAAGAAATGAAGATTCGTACCCGTTTTAGTCGAGCACTGGACTAAGGTTCCGCTATGAGCGGGGCTCGAAGAAGGATCAGACCACATGGGTCTATCGTACGCAGCCGTATCTTATATTTATACAAAAGACTGTTTTTACGGTTCGAACTCGTGACCTCCTATCTACGACCTAATGAGATGTATGTATATGGCTCACCTCAACCAAACATGTCCCACAAGTTCCTCCTCCTCCACAATTAAGCAAAGGTCTTGCCTTAATTAATTCATGAAAAAAAAAACATATATAATTAATAAGAACGAGTGCATAAGAATACAAATAACTCCACATTAGCATCCAACATTATGTCTCTAAGTTTTTGACCACCACAAGCTTTGCGAAGCTGCACGTCTGGTAGTAATACTGACTGAACAAAGAATACATATTAATTACTACTACTAGTATATATGCATTCATTACCAACACAAATAGTAGCACTCACGCTGACAAATGCAAATTTGAGAGAAGCCTCTTCTTCATCTTCCTGTGGTGCTCCAGCACCAGCCTGCTCTGATTTTCGTTCTACCAAAACTCAGCCTCGGAGAAGCTACCTTCTTGTTTTTGAGAATAGACGATCGTGGTATGGAAGCTAAGGCAGTAGAGGAATATATTTCAATTGCCTTCATTTTCTGATACTCATACAACCAATAATAATATTGATATTGAAAATAAAGGAAGAGTTGCACTTTTGCTAGTGCTACATTCATAAATCTCAATGGATAGGGGACACATGTGTATTTTCATTTTTATGTTAAAAAAAAAAAGAATGTTGCGGGTGGCTCTCCTTATCTTATCCGTTGGTGAACTATGGGTCTGAAGGCTGCTGATATAGGCCCAAATTTGGACTTCAAAACCTCCTAAGCCCATCTAGAAGGCTGCCACGGGCTACCCATTCAAATTTGAGAAATGACTTAGGAGTTCAGAAAAATTCAAAATTCAACAATATTGTTATAAATAGAGTTTTATTTATGCTAAATATTTATATTTTGAAAGATTCTAGAGTTTATTATTTGGTGGCTAGCAAGTCTGTTTGGCCAAGCTTATTAGTGGCCAAAAGTGCTTTTTTTCCAAAAGCATTTTTCGCCAAAAATTGAGGTGTTTGGCCAAGCTTCTCGAAAGGGAAAGAGTGCTTTTGAGGAGAAGTAGAAGCATTTTTAGAGAAGCAGAAAAGGTAACTTTTCTACAAAAGCATTTTTTTGAGAAACACTTTTGAAAAAATACAACAACAACAATAACAATCCAGTATATTCCCACAAGTGGGGTCTGGGGAGGGTAATATGTACGCATAACTTACCCCTACTCTGAGGGGCATAGAGGCTATTTTCAGAAGATCCTCGCTTTTGAAAAACAAATACTCTTAGAAGTAATTATTTAAGGTTTGGCCAAACACTAATTGCTGCTCAGAAGTGCTTTTCAAACTAATTAGTCAAACACAAACTGCTTCTCACCAAAAGTACTTTTGAGAAAAACACTTCTGAAAAAAAGTACTTCTCCAAATAAATTAATTTTTGCAGCTTGGCCAAGCAGGCTATGAGTCACCATCTCCCTATAAATAGAGGGTTCTATTCCATTGAAATTCATCCCAAAATTCAATAAGAATTTCCCCTCTCTCTTTCCATGCAATATTGTTCTTCTGCTTTTATTGTTTCATCACACGTTATCAACACGGAACTCTAACCAATTGAGTAGAAGCTTTGGGATTGAGCATAATGATTGTCAGTTATTCCATAAACTTCCTTCATGATTAAATTTTGGATTTAAAGTAATTATTTTACTTTATTTTTCTCTTTAAAATTCTTGAAATTTTATAATTTAATTTAATGTACAAGCAAAGACAACAAAGTTTGATTATAACTCTAATGGAGTTTGTAAGAAATTATAACCGCCTAAAGTAATAAAATTTTTATGCCTTGCCATGATCAAAATCATGTATGATTATGCGCAAATTATTAAAAACTCGTCCCATTGAATTTGCTCCATTCTCATTCCCTTAGGAGAATGTGATAGCAGTATGTGATAAGTCTGAAAGAAGACAAAACCATCACTATGAATGTATCAACGGACGTGGACGTGACAATAGAAAAAATTATAATCGTTATCATTGTGTTAATAAGAACAATAAGGATTATCAAAATAATTCTTCACTTTGTGAAGTTAATGTTTGTCATCGATGTGACATAAGATTTCGTAAAGCACATATAGATGACTATGGTCCATTCATGATGTGAATGTGAAAATATCTGATTTATGAATACATATTCAAAAATAAAAGAGAGTCCAAATGAGTAAATATTAAAGAACTAGAAAGTTTTTTACGAATTCTCTTACGTTGTTTCTTCTTATTAATTAATAGACCAACTAAAATTGGGATTGAATCCCATAAATGCTGGAAATATCAAAGGTGAATATGAGCTTATTTCCCTGCCATGTATACCACATAAGATGCATCTACGAGATGGTTACATTTGCGATTATTTATTAACTCGCGACATGGTATTTGCAAGATAACTTGCTCAATAATTTGATTTAGAGCATAATTTCCAGATTTTTTATTCAAGATAGTTCATCTTGATAAGTTGGTTTACATCACAGTTGGTTTTGCCAAATAATTAATTGGGTGACTCCACTTGATAGCTAAACTATTGCTTATAAGAACAAAGTTATCTATATCAGTTTGATATATGTTATATACGAAAGTATATTATATTTTCCCCTCACAAGTAGTTCAGGGTCAAGAACCAAATAATTTCATCTTGTTATTATTGATGTGCTGTGTATATTTTGATTAACACCATAATGCACAAAGATGGATTCCCAAAATTGAGGAAGAAAGTTAGTTTTTCTAACATGAGGGGGAGACAAGATAAATAGTTGAGAAAAGATTACGTGTAATGAATTATCATGTGTACATCCAGATCCTTAAATAAGATAATATGAACTTGAAGTTCGTAAAAGATAATTCATCTGTAATATATTGCAAGCATGCCAGACGCATTTGCTTACCTAAAGAAAGTAACTATATTCTCATCACAAATGCTCATTTTAACTCCTAGAAGGACAAAGTCTATGATATGCTTAAAGCATGTAGACAAATTGGTTTGGTTTCAAAGAAACTTCTTGATAAAGAAGATGATCAAACTGACCATAATAAAGAAGCAAGTGATCTAGAAGATCACATGACATAGCACTTCATAAAATCTCATGAAAGATTCAGGTACCTGAATATATAAATGAAGAGATTTATATGTTATGGTTTTACGAAAAATTATTGAAACCGATATAAAATGTTCGTCGACGGCATCTATCATAGCGCTAAGTATATATGAGGATCTTAAGGCTGTCGAGACAAACACAAAAATACTGACCAAATAGATGATACCCAATTCAAATAGAACTGATTTAATATGAAAGACATGTAGTTCAAACACTTGAAAGTATATAGTCAATGGTACGTGCAATCAGTTTTCGATATCTTATTTGTCTAGCATGACATGAAAACTTGATATGCATCTAATTAAAGTCTACTATATGACTTATATGACTTAACTTATATGACAATCCATGAAGGATTTAAGTTGCTTGACGCATATACAATTCTTGATCTTGAAGTACCACTTTCTCAGTGCAATTTGTGCACAAATATATCTTGTTATAACTATAAGCGTGATAATATGATAGCAAGAGTTTTCATCTCTATGTAAAGATATTGAAATGATGATTCCAACAAAATCATATGAAGACAATACATCTACTAGGAATGATGATTTCAAGGTGAAATAAATTCGTTCAAGAGATCTTTTGAAGATGGTACACAAGAGTGGAATGCAAATGCTTAAAGATGTGAATTCATGTTCTCATTCGGGGAAGTTAATGCGCGTTACACTCTTTTTTCCTTACAAGAATTTATCCCATTGGGTTTTCTTTGTAAGGTTTTTAACAAGGCAACCAAAATGTATTTTGTTAGATATGTATTCTCTTTTTCTTTCTCTAGAATTTTTTTTCACTCGATTTTATTTTAGTTAAGGTTTTAACGAGGTACATTACTGTTGAATAGACATCCAAGGGGGAGTGTTGTAAATAGAGTTCTATTTTAGTGAATATCTATATTTAAAGAGATTATTCGGTTTATTACTTGATGGCTAAGTCACCATTTTCCTATAAATAAAGGGTTCTACTCATCCCAAAATTCAATAAAAAATTTTCTTTATAAAACAATAAAAGAACAAGAGCAATATTGCAGAGAAAGAGAGAGAAAATTCTTATTGAATTTTGGGGGTGGTTTATAATGGGGTAAGACCCCTCTATTTATAGGAAGAGAAATGACTTAGCCTCAAAGTAAAACTCTCTACAAGATAGACATTCACTCTAATTAGAATTATATTCTTAACACTCCCCCTTGAATGTCTACTCAATAAATAATGTCCCTCATTAAAACCTTAACTAAAATAAAACCCAATGGGAAAAAATTATAGAAAAGAAAAAAGAGTACACATGTTTAGAAATGCGCCTATTGGTTGCCTCGTTAAAAATCTTACAAGGAAAACCCAGTGGGACAAAACCTTGTAAGGGAAAAAGAGTGCAACGCGCATTAACTCCCCCTGAAAAGAGCATCAATTCACATCCTTGAGCCTTCGCATTCCAATCTTGTGTACCAGCTTCTTGAAGGTTGACGTTGGTAGAGATTTTGTGACACTTGAACGAATCTGTTGCACATTGATATCACCATTCTTTTAAAGATCATGTGTGAAAAATAACTTTGGTGAGATATGCTTTGTTCTGTCTCCTTTTATGAATCATCCCTTCAATTGGGTTATGCATGATGCATTGTCTTCATACAAAATCGTGGGTAGTTTGTCACATTTCAAACCACATTTGTCTTGAATATGATGTATTATAGACCTCAACCACACACACTCTCGACTTGCTTCATGAATAGCGATTATCTCAGCATGATTAGATGAAGTAGCCACAATTGATTGCTTAGTCGATCGCCAAGATATGGCAGTGCCTCCACAGATAAACACATAACCTGTTTGAGATCGAGCCTTGTGTGGGTCAGAAATATCCTGCATCAGCATAACCAACAAGATCAGGACTGCAATTATTGCTATAAAATAAGCCCATATCGGTAGTCCCTTTTAGATACCGCAATATATGTTTGATTCATTCCAATGTCTCCTTGTGTGAGCAGAGCTATATCTTGCTAAGACATTAACTGAAAAAGTTATGTCAGGACTTGTAGTATTTGCAAGATACATTAGTGCTCCAATTGCACTAAGATATGGTACTTCAGGACCAAGTAGCTCTTCATTCTTTTCTTGCGGTCGGAATGGATCCTTATTCACATCAAGTGATCGAACAACCATCGGAGTACTTAAAGGATATGCTCCATCCATGTAAAACCGTTTCAATACCTTTTCTATATAGGCAGATTGATGAAAAAATTCCGTTTGCCAAATATTCAATTTGCAAACCAAGACATAATTTTGTCTTTCCGAGATCTTTCATCTCGAATTCCTTCTTTAAATAATCAATTGCCTTTTGGAGTTCTATGGGAGCTCTAATAAGGTTTATGTCATCGACATATACGGCAAGTACAACAAATTCCGATGTTGTTTTCCTTATAAAAACACATGGGCAAATGTCATCATTTATATAGCCTTCCTTTAATAAATACTCACTAAGACGATTATACCACATTCATCCTGATTGCTTTAGACCATACAAAGATCTTTGCAATTTGATAGAAAACATTTTCCGGGACTTTGAATTATGATTGTTTGGCATTTTGAATCCATCGGGAATTTTCATGTATATCTCATTATCAAGTGAGCCATAAAGATAGGCAGTAACCACATCCATTAAATGCATGTCAAGCTTTTCAAGGACAGCAAAACTAATGAGATAACGGAAAGTTATAACATCCATTACGGGTGAATATGTCTCTTCATAATCGACACCAGGCCTTTGAGAAAACCCTTGTGCAACAAGGCGTGCCTTATATCATTGTACCTTGTTTTTCTCATTTTTCTTGCGTACAAAGACCCATCTATAGCCAACATGCTTAACACCATTAGGTGTTTCAACTATAGGCCTAAAAACTTCACGTTTTGCAAGTGAATTCAATTCTGATTGGATTGCTTCTTGCCATTTTGGCCAATCAAGTCTTTGTTGACATTCTCCAACAGATTGAGGTTCAAGATCCTCACTTTCTTGCATAATGCTAGATGCAACATTATATGCAAAGACATAATCCACCACTATATCCACTCGATAAAAATTTGTCTCAATATCGATTGGATTTATTGATAGTTCCTTATTTTCCTGAGTCTCGGGCTCAATGGATTCTTCATGAATCTCAGAATTTATTAAATCGTGAATTTCCTCATGAGATTCTTTCGTAGTTTCATTTTGATCATTTGCTTTCCTTTTTCTAGGATTTCGACCTTTGGAACCTAATGGCCTGCCATGTTTTAGGCGTGCTTTTCGACTCATTAGATATGACACTAGAAGATTGTCCAATAGGGACATCAATACGGATTGGAACATTCTCTGCGGGGATGTGAGATTTTGTTATCCTTTTCAAATCCGTGAATGCGTCAGGCATTTGATTTGCTATTCTTTGCAAATGGATAATATTTTGCACCTCTTTTTCACAAATAGAGGTATGTGGATCAAGATGAGATAATGATGGATTTTTCCACAATTTCCCGTTTGGTTTCACCAACTTCTCCCCCTAATTTTGGGAAAAGTGTCTTATCGAATCGACAGTCTGCAAATCGTGCAGTGAACAAATCCCTGTCAATGTTTCGAGGTAGCGAATAATGGAGGGCGATTCAAACCCAACATATATTACTAACCTTCTTTGCGGACCCATTTTGGTGCGGTATGGCGGTGCTACAGGCACATATACTGCGCATCCAAAAATTCTTAAATGGGATGTATTAGGTTCATGACCCAAAACTAATTGCAACGGAGAATATTTGTGATAATTCGTCGGTCTGAGACGAACTAGCATTGCTGCATGCAAAATGGCGTGACCCAAACCGAAGTGGGCAGCCTCGTTTTCATGAGTAATGGTCTTGCAATCAACTGCAGACATTTAATTAAAGATTCTGCAAGACCATTTTGAGTGTGAACATGAGCTACAGGATATTCCACTTTTATCCCAATGATAAGCAATAATCATTAAATGCTTGGGATGAAAACTCAGCAGCATTATCTAGTCTAATAGACTTAATTGGATTATCAGGAAATTGTGCTCGTAATCGAATTATTTGTGCCATTAATTTTGCAAACGCAAGGTTGCGTGATGACAATAGGCACACATGAGACCATCTAGAGGATGCGTTTATTAAGACCATAAAATATCTAAAGGACCCACTAGGTGGGTGAATAGGTCCACAAATATCCCCTTGTATACGTTCCAAAAACGTAGGTGACTCAGTTCCAACCTTTGTTGGTGATGGTCTAATAATTAACTTGCCTTGATAACAAGAAGTGCAAGAAAATTCATTATTTAAAAGAATCTTTAAATTCTTTAATGGATGCCCATATGAGTTTTCTATAATCCGTCTCATCATAATTGATCCAGGATGTTCCAATCGATCATGCCAAAGTACAAAAGTATTGGAATCAGTAACCTTTTGGTTTACTGTGGAATGTGCCTCTATTGCACTAATTTTTGTCCTACAGGCCACAAGATAAAGATGGAACTTCTCAATAACCCTCTTTTGGCCAGAGACATTCTTTGTAATGATGAGGTCTTCCAAATAATGAATAAGTCATCATTAATCATCATTGATTCTTGGCTAAACCATCTAACAAGGCACGTGTGCCTAAAATAGAGCAATAATATAAACAAAACAGTGCAGTCATTCTTACACATTTTAGTGATTAAACCTACTTGTTCCAACCACTACCTGTCCATGTGCAAATAATTTGGAAGACAAAATATTATCTTTTCTTACCACAAAAACACGACAGTTGCCTTCTACCTTTCCTTTAATAATAAATAATTCACTACTATCAATAAGGATCTAGTCGCTATTGTTATAATCTTTGTAAAATATTAAATTCACTTTCATGCCATTGCCGACAAAAACAACAACCAGAGACCCTCCTTTTGTTTTCTTTTAGTTCTTTCTAATTAACCACATGGAAAAAGAAAAGATAATATTTTGTAGGCCACTGTTCCTCAGTACTTTGTGGTATCTTTCTTTGGTAGAAATTGTATGTGGTTTGAAACATTTAAGAGTAACTGGATGTACAAGAGGTTGAATTTCGTGAAATATGCTTAAATGGGTATTCATGTGACACCTATGAGAACCTAACTGGATCAAAGGTTACAGAAGTATATGTTGTTCTGTTTCATCTAAGGTTAGGGCAGATAAATGAGAGCTGTTTCACTAATAAGTTCTTCTGCCATTTGAGAAATGATATGTTCCATGTCATGAACACTTTTTCAGTTCGAGTTTAATTGATTTGACTGAACAGAAAAACTTACAAATATCATGAAGTTAGGCAATACATATGGTGCACGATGTTACTGTTGTGATTTATAAGACATCTTGGGATCGTAGGCGGATCTACATTATAAGTTATGGGTGATTACTTACAGAACCAAACATTATTATTTATTATAAAAACTAGAAAATTTATACAAATATATTAACTGAGCACCCAGTCTTAGTAGCAATTTTGAGATGAAAAATAGTTAAGCACCCATTATTTAAAAATTCTAAACCGCCACTTTTAGGATTATCCATCATTGAAAATGTTTTATGCTTTTCTCCTTTTTTAGAAGTCATATCAACTGCTTGACCATTCTAACGATTGTTATTCCCCTTAACCATCTGTTATCTTCAGCTTTTTAGATTCCACTTTTTTTTTTTTTACGATAATGCTTTTCTTTTAACTTCCTGGAAATAGAAAAAAAAATTGCCAGACACAATCCTTTTAAAACGAACCCTAGAGGCAACTAAAATTCATATTGAAGACCAACATAAACGCTGTTACTTTATAGAACGAGAACAAACAGCAATTTCGTTCCCGTCTTTTAAAATCACAAAAGCTGATATTTGCAAAACCAGTACGTCCTCAACATAACTCAATACCGAGATACATAATCGCACATATTATCTACGTTATCTATTTAGATGCAAGCAAGCTCTGATACAAATTGATGGGAAGAAAATATGAACAGCGGAAGCAAATAGTCAGGATCACTTGCATGTAATATAGACAACACATAATCATAGATTTTAATCGAACATAATATCGATACTTATCTCTTGAAGCGTGATCGCAATCGCGAAAAGCCTCAAAGCAAGAAGAATCCGTCCACAATATCATTCTCCAGTTCCACAGTGTTCTGCTTCATTATCTACAATCGCAGAAAATCATTTCTTCTTTTATCCACTGACTATGGCCCCTTTTATCCCAAGAATCCACGAGAGAAACCGAGAACTTAATCTTCCCAAAAGCTTCTTGAGATTGTAGAGTCTCGTGCTGATAATGTGTTATAAAACAATAAAAAAACAAGAGCAATATTGCAGAGAAAGAGAGAGAAAATTCTTATTGAATTTTGGGGGTGGTTTACAATGGGGTAAGACCCTTCTATTTATAGGAAGAGAAATGACTTAACCTCAAAGTAAAACTCTCTACAAGATAAACATTCACTCTAATTAAAATTTTATTCTTAACACTTTTTTTCTTTTTATATAATATTGTTCTTTTACTTTTATTATTTCATTACAAATATGTTGGTTTTGTTTGATTTTCTTCTAGAAGCTCTATCGGGTTTCTAGAAGCTCTGTTGCATAATCCAATCATCCGATATACTAGTAGTAGGCATATTACCTTCGGCCAGTGCGATGAATGATGAATCACACCCTCTTTAAACTAGGAGTATTTCTTTTCCCAGTTTCATCATTTCTCTGGTTACTTTCATTGTCCCGAGAAAAGAGCGGCTAATAAAAACGTATATATCTAAGATACCTAATAAAAATGTATATCTTTAAGATATTTATAAAATAGAGATATTTGATAAGTTGAGGACGAAAAAATTATTGAAATATATCTTAGTTTATTTGCTTTTATATCGAAATACTCTTTTGCTACTTAAATTATTTATTAAAATATTCTTTTAATTATCAGTAATTTATGTTATTCTAAATTATAACTTCGATTAAAATCTCATCTTTTGGTTAAACAGTTTTAATCTATTATCTCAAAACTGATACGTTTATTAGTTTAATTTAAACTCTCCATGGTTTGTAATTGCACATTACATTTCCTGTATGATTCGTGGCACAGTCGTGGCCACATCTTTTTCACATATACAATATTATTTACTCAACAAAATTATATGGCTCCCACTTGTAAGATTTTGCACCACAACTTATTTGAGTCAGCATTACCCTTACCTGTTTTTTCCACAATAAAAATGTAAAACTAAAAGTACTTCATTTTTATTTTACTACTCTACCCCCAGGGTAGGGATAAGGTCTGCGTCCATACTACCTTTCCCAAACCCCACTAAGTAGAATTATACTGGATTATACTTTTTTTTATTTATTAAATACTGAATATATCTCAAATCAAAATGGAGGAAGTAATCGAGCGTGTTTCGTAAAAATATTTTTTTTAAATTTTAAGCTGTATAACTAAGATGGAGAAGTACTTTTGACCAGTGGTAGAAGTAATTTTTTTTGGAAAAAATAAAAATTTTTAGCTTCTTCCAAAAAGCAGAAACAAAAGCAAAAGCAGAAAATTAATTTATTCAAGATAAACTATCCTCGCCATAAATATATATTTTTTAAATTATCCCTTACTAGTTTAAGCCTTTTCTTTCCTTTTTTATTACTAATTTCTATCATTCTATTAAAACTAGAGATATCATATATATAAATATATTGTAACTTTTCAAACAAAAAAATGACTTTTCTTGTTTTTAATTTTTTTTCTTTGTGTAATATCTTATAATTTTTCAAATTATCATCTTCTTTTTTCATACTATAACAATTATCAATATCCTTCTTTGGATTATCAATTTTCTTCCTACAAATAATTATTTATAATTTTTTATTATAGGCTATTAATTTTTGAATTTTTAAAATAGTTATCAAATTTTATTTGTGAAAATTATCTAAAAATAAGTAATAAATTTATAATTGCATCACATAATCTATATATTATTAAAAGAAGAAGAAAAAACCTCCAAATTAAACAAATTGACAACCTCACAATGAGCCATTTGGCAATTTAGGACAAAGTAGTTAGGTTAGGCAATAAATATTTTTTTTGTATTTAAATTTAAAAAAAATTAAAATTTTACATTATGTGTTGTTAATAATTAGTTACTCTTTTGAATATGAATTTAAATAAACTTAATTATTTTTGTTTACGAAAACAATTATTTTAAATATATAATTTCTATTTTAAGTTCAATGCCATCTTTCAAGTTTGACATTCAGAATTATCTTGTTACAACTACCATGACTATACATAATTTAGTCCGACGATATTCTTCTATCGATAAGGAGTTCAACTATTATTTTAATAAAGACATTACTGCAAAGATAGAGGAAAGAGATATGCCTTCTAGTATTCCTTTAGAAATGCATCGTAAGTCTTATATTAATATGAAGGCGTCGTGTGATATATGATAATTTATGGAATAGACTTCTAATTCATACTGAATAATGATAATAAGTAATTGTACTAGATAATATTATATGCTTTGGTATAATTATATATGTTAAGTTGATTTAAATCTTTAATATGTGTGTTTACTTATGTTTTATACTTTAATAAAATAAAAAATGAAAAATAAAGTCTCTTACCATAAATATTTAAGTTATTTTCTCTTTAAAATAATTATAAGACTTTGGTATTCTTTTTGGTAATTTTGACACTCAAAAATACTTTTTAAAAAGATTGGCCAAACACGAATAATTTTATTTTGTGTCTCACACAACTTACACTAGTTGTGTGAGACCTCGTTTTATCTCACATATTTGTGGACCATATCTTACACATTTGGATCCACAAAATTCTGGGACTCATATCGTTGTGAGAGAAAAAGAGGTCTCACACAATTAATATCAGTCGTGTGAGACACAATACAAAATTTTTCGGCCAAACACAAGCTGTTTAGCAAAAGTTGTAAGAAGTACTTCTTAAATGAATTGACAAACAAAACTATTTTTTTTTCAAAATCTTTTGGAAAAACACTTATGAGAAAAAATATTTTTCAAAATAAATATTTTTTGATAGCTTAATCAAATCATTAGTAGAAATAAGAAAATGATTCTGTTGATACATTCGGGTAATTAAACATTTCACAATTAGGGAATTAATTAGTAGTTAACAGAGTCAACCCTAAAATAGTTTGGCAAAACAAGATGTTGCGGAGACAGGATTTGAACCCGTGACCTCAAGGTTATGAGCCTTGCGAGCTACCAAACTGCTCTACCCCGCGCCGAAGATAAGAACTGAAAACTAATAGATGAACAAGGATTAAATGCGCCCCTCCACCCTATCTGTATAAATAGAATATCCCATTTATACAGAATGGTAAAGGGGCTTCTATGATCATCGACCATAGAAATAGAAATGAAGCGTTAATCCTTACCAACTTGATCTTGTTGCTCCTGGCAACAAACATGCATGAACAATTTCACGAAATATGTGTTCGGATAGTCCAAAATTTCGATAGTTAGCTCTCGGCCTTCCGGTCAAAAAACGTCGATGAAGGTGTAATTCAAGGCAATCGATTATGTCATGTGTCCTTAAAGCGATAATAATTGCAATATTTAAAGCTCATATCGTTTTTTTGTACTCCATTTGACGCTGACATATAAACATGCGTATGTTAACTATTTAAATTGTTCAAATAGTACTTGAGTTTGAGGGTTCACCCAAAATGAGCCATAGCCTATTATATTTACAAAACCCTATGCAAATTATTTTTTCTTAAAATTCTGTGTATATAATACTTCTTGCTATTTATTTAAATTTTATGTCTGTTAATTTTTCAATAAAAATAAAAATTGCAATCAATTAGTTTTGTTGGCTCTTAACAAATATGTTTTTAATTATATGATTCTATCTCTTTTTTTACACATGAGAAATTTATTTTTATGTATAAAAGATCTGTCTTTTACACATAAGAAATCTAATAAAGTTATTTTTTAAATTATAAATTATAAAGAAGTATGATGTATAAATAGCACTATTAAAATAGATAATTTAATTTTTTACTAGTCAATATTCCATATGCTTTTTAGGAATATCGAAGACCAATTGTTAATACTAACAGCTCACATTATATAATAATGAAAATCAAATTCAAAGGGATGATGATGTGCTTTTCCTCTATTTGTTGATAGGGGAAAGCTTTTGTTTAAAGCTTCCCCTTTCTGACCAGTTGTGTCTCCGTACACGAAGTGATGGGCTTCCTCTTCCATGCCATGGAATTACCGAAATTCCTGACTGCGACATTCGTTTGGAGCCACCTCAAATACATGGTCATTGCTGCCCTCACTCGCCTGGGTCTCTACAAACCTCCTCCTGACGACGCCGCCGATTCCAATAGCTATAACCCCAACAGTTACATTCTCCTATTAGACGGCACTTGCCCTTCCCTCGTCTCCGTTCCAATCGAGGTCGCCGCCGCCGCCGTCAAGCTCAAAGTCCCCGTACTCCTCTACCGCGATTACCTCCTCCTCCGCCGGTCTGGAAACGAATTGGTGAAGGGATGCTCGATCTGCCTCGAATCCATGAAGCTGGAGGATGAGGTTAGAGAACTCATCACCTGCACCCATGTCTTCCACAGAGGATGTCTTGATACTTGGGTGAACGATGGACACGTCACCTGCCCCTTGTGCAGATCTATGTTGCTTCCCCCTAAGTTAAGTTCTTTCCGATGTTGTCGAAATCCCGATACTCCGCCGCCGCCGTCGGACTTGACCGATCCCCCATTAATTTCTAGTTTTAGTTAGTTGACTCTGTTGCTCATTGGATTTTGTCCACATGCATCTACGGCGGACGATGCTCGTCTGCTTGTGTTTCTACTGTATTTATATTCGTAAAAAAGGAACTTGGTTATATACGCATCATATGAAAAGCATTCTGGTCAGTTTATCTGTTCGTTAGATCATGTTAATTTAAAATATTACAACTCTTTATGTTAAATATTACAAGTGGTATTTTTATTACTTTGAGCTTACCTCGTTTAGTACATTGGGAATAATATTTCTTTCATAAGTACAATTACTTAAGGTACTCATGGCCACCAAATTAAAGTTGGTCCAAATGAACATATACCAAGGTTAAGCAGTTGGGATTACGGGTTAAACAAGTGTCTAAAATTTCAGACCAGTGTTCATCATATAGTAATATGAATTAATTATTTGATTAAAGTAAAAATGTTTTCTTGAGGAGAATTTCAAAAAACTGAATTACAAATAATTAGTGATGTTGGATATAGATAGGAAGTGAAATACATTGAAACGACCAATGGACTCCATGTTATAAAGGTAGTTTATAATAAAAGAAAATAACGGACAAACTGGCGTGTAGAGTCTAATTGATAACATTGTTTGGCAATAGAGCAATGCAGATACAAGGAACAACAACAAGGAACAAAGGCGATATGTACAATCAAAAAAGAATGTAAAAATCCAAGGATATTTCCCCCTTATTGAATCCGTCTTCCAGTTAGCTGTTGGAACTAATAATAGTGGAGTAGTATATTAGTGAAAATGATGCTGCTCATTTAAGCACAACTAAATAGAACTCCAAAAAGTTGGTGCTACATGCCTTCAATCAAAAATCAAAAGTGTTTGCTATAATATTAGACTTTATTATTTAAAACTAGTTCGGGTAAGTAGTAATGGATCTAATGGATAATTTCTTCATTCTTCTAGAGAGAAAATAAAAGTAGGAAAAGAAGGAAAGCGGTGCAAATTAAAACACTTATTTTTTGCAAGAATACGCTGATTTTTTTTTTTTAATGTAACGTCATCAGGACAAAACTTTTCAGTATTTACAATGCTTGGCTAATAAAGCTCCAAAAAAGATTTTCAAAGTTTTTGAAAACAAACCCCATTTAATTTACAACGCAACAGTTTCCCAGGACTAACATAGAAATTGAAGTGACTAGCTAGTAAATTATCAAGGCCTATGATTGCAAAATGCTTAAAGAGCTCATCTCTTCACTTGTAAAGAAGTTCCGTCTGACAAAAAAAGTGTTAAACTTTGTTGTTAAATTAATAGAACAAATGATAATAGGTAAATTCTAGTTAAATATAATAAATTAAGGTTGTTGAGGCTTGTGTCCTCAAGTTGTAACGGTTTGTTGAGCACCCGTAAGCTTAACAAGTTAGTGGAAATCTCGAGAGAGTCTCTCGGGGACTGGACTAGCCACGGGTTGTGGTGAACCAGGATACATCGGTGCGTTTGTTCTAATTTATTTACTTATCGCACTTATTTATTTCCTGCAATTTTTAAATTCCGCAAGTTTACGTTAATTTTTATTATAACGCTATTCACCCCCCCCCCCCTAGCGTTAAGCGTATTATCTAACAATTGGTATCAGGGCCCAACTCTCTGAAGACTTAACCGTTTGAGAGAAACATCCATGGCTTCTACTCGTGATTCTTTTGCAGGAATAGGTGAAGGACAATGCTCCACCCGACCACCGCTATTCGATGGTACAAATTATACATACTGGGAGGAGAGGATGAGAATATTTGTACAATCAAATAGTTTTCATCTTTAGAAGGTCATAATGAATGGAGAACAAATTCCAACCAAGAAGGTTGAAAATGAATGGGTCCCAAAGTCCGAAGATGAATACGATGCGGATGATATCCGAAAGGTGTAAAATAAAGCTAAAGCTATTAATTTATTATATTGTGCTGTAAATGCTGATGATTACAGGAAGATATCTTGTTGCACAACGGCGAAGAAAATGTGGGACAAGCTGGAAATTACGTACGAAGGTACGGACCAGGTAAGGGAAGCCAAAATTGATTTCCTAACCCATGCATATTAATTGTTTCACATGAAGGAAGGCGAAAAGGTCGATGAGATGTTTGAACGATTTTCAAAAATTGTAAATGATTTACATGCTCTTAAGAAGACCTTCACGGATAAGGAACTTGTCCGAAAAATTCTCCGAAGTCTCACTCCGGAATGGCGATCCAAGGCCGACGCGATTCAAGAATCCATTGGCATTTCAAATGTCACCATCGACACATTAAGAGGTAATCTTAAAACTTATGAATCTACTATACTTAACCCTCTTGTTGATGATCAAAGGAAGCAAAGAATTGCTCTCAAGGCAAGCACAAGCCAACCTCAAAATGATGAGGACGGAGACAACGAGTTCGGACTCGTTATCAAGAGATTTCAAAAGTTCATGCGAAAAGAGTATGAACGAAAGGGCAAAAAGCAGGGAGATCAAATAAAGTGCTATGAGTACGGAGAAACCGGGCACATTAAATCAAATTGCCCAAATGCTAAAAAGGAAAAGAAACCCTTCAAGAAGCAACGAGCATACATATCTTGGGGAGGCGACTCCGGTGACGAGTCAAGTAAGGAAGAAGAAGACGAAGCCGCAAATCTTTGTCTTATGGCACAAGAAGACAACAAAGAAGAGGTATGTCAAATTTCTTCCAAAAATTTCTTTTCCCTCGAAGAAATGCAAAATGCTTTTGATGAGTTGTATAGCGAATTTATTAAAGCTTCAAAAACCGTTAAGAGTATAAAAGAAAATGCTTCTTTAAAGGAAAAATATTTTCAAAAACAACTCTCTTTTAAAGAAAAGGAATTGGAAAAACTGATTTTAGAAAATGAGAAATTGAAAGTGGAAAACAAATTTTTTGGCAAGAGAAGCGCCGACAAGCCCGAGAGTTCTAGAAATTGTACTTCTTGCATGCATCTCAAAAATGAAGTAGAAAGGTTTAAGGGCACCTTAGATATAACTCTTCTCATAAAAATTTGAATGAAGTGCTTGTTAATTTGAAGTCGACCAAGCATGGCATAGGTTTTAGAAACGAGCCCAAAGAGAAAGTTGAAGCCAACCCCCAACCACCTAAGGCTCAACCTAGGATAAATAAAACAAATGTTCATCCTAGATACAACAAACCTAGAAATGGTTTTCATCAATCGCAACCTAGAAATAATCATGCTAGAAATAATGCACATTCTAGGCCAAACACTAGAAGGAATTTTGAACCTTTTAGAACACCTAGAAACAACTTCCAACCTAGAAACAACTATTCTAGAAATGATGCATATCCTAGAACAAATGGTAGGAGAAATGATTTTCATGATTTGCGCAATAGTTATATTGTCAAGAATAGAGTAAATGAATTTCGTCCGTTCAATTACTATCAACCTAGAAGGATGCATAATCCTAACATGACTTGTCATTATTGTAGACGAATTGGACATATTGCTCCTGCTTGTTTTACACGACATAGACATAACACTCAATCACATCACTATGATATGCCTAACCCCCAAGGACCCAAAATGGCATGGGTACCTAAAACTCATTAATCTGTTTTGTAGGTATGTTTGAAGGGATCAAGTGTACTATGGTACCTTGATAGTGGATGCTCCAAGCACATGACGGGAGACGAATCCAAATTCCTTCAACTAGAACACAAGGAAGGGGGAAGTGTTATTTTTGGTGATAACAACAAAGGAAAGATTATCGGCATCGGATCGGTCGGTAATGATGAAATTTCTTCCATTAAGCATATATTACTTGTGAAAGGTTTAAAACATAATCTCTTGAGCATAAGTCAATTATGTGACAAGGGAAATCTTATTTTATTTGATTCGGATGAATGCTTAATTTTTAGACGTAGTGATTTTAAAATTATCCTTCGTGGTTTTAGAATGGATAACATTTATATGGTTGATCTTGCAAATTCTTCACCCGAATATGTGAATTGTTTAATGAGCAAAGAGGATGATTCTTGGTTATGGCATCGTAGAGTAGCTCACATCAACATGCATCTTTTGAACAAATTGGTTTCACAAAATTTAGTTGTTGGTCTTCCAAATTTGAAATTTGAAAATGACTCTATTTGTGATTCCTGTCAAAAAGGGAAGCAAACAAAAGCATCTTTTAAATTGAAAAATATTGTTTCAACTACTAGATCATTGCAATTGCTTCACATGGATTTGTTTGGACCATCTCGCATTGAAAGTCTTGGTAGAAATCGTTATGCTTTTGTTATTGTTGATGATTATTCCAAATTTACTTGGACTTTATTTCTTGCCCATAAAAGTGATGCTTTTCAGAATTTTAAATATTTTCTTAAACGTGTTCAAAACGAAAAGGAAACAACCGTCACTTCAATTAGAAGTGATCATGGGGGAGAGTTTGATCACAATCTCTTTGCGGACTTTTGTGACGAACTCGGTATCGAGCATACCTTTTCCGCTCCACGAACACCACAACAAAATGGGGTGGTGGAAAGGAAAAATAGGTGTCTCGAAGAGATGGCTAGAACCATGCTCGAAGAGGCTAAGATTCCCAAACATTTTTGGGTGGATGCCGTGAGTACCGCATGCTACGTTTTAAATAGAGTAGTCATAAGGCCAATACTCATGAAAACCCCTTATGAACTCTACAAGGGAAGGAAACCAAATATCTCCCATTTTAGAATATTCGGTTGTAAATGTTTTATTCATAACAATTGAAAAGATCAATTGGGAAAATTTGATGCCAAATCCGATGAGGGAATTTTTATTGGGTATTCTTCACATAGCAAAGCATATAGGGTATTTAATAATAGAACCCAAACTGTGGAGGAATCCCCTCATATTGTGTTTTCCGAAAATAATGCTCGCTTGGCGAGAAAGGATTCTTGTTCTGATCTTGCAGGTATTTTGAACTCATTAAGTCCTCAAAACAAAGTACAAGAGGAAACTCCTAAGGAAATTCAAGATGAAATCTTGGAACAATCAACGGAGGAAGCGCCACAATTGGAAAAAGAAATGAAAATGCCTAACGAGTGGAGGACAATCAAAGATCACCCTCTCGAACAGGTAATTGGCGACGTCGGAGAAAAGGTTAGTACCCGAAACTCCCTTAAGAACACCTTAGGCCATACTGCTTTTGTTTCTCAAATTGAACCAACAACCATCTCCGAAGCAATTGGGGATGAATTTTGGACCTTGGCAATGCAAGAGGAGCTTAACCAATTCAAACGGAATGACGTTTGGGATTTGGTGCCAAGACCCGAAAATCATACCATAATTGGTACAAAATGGGTTTTTCGAAACAAACTAGATGAAAATGGTGTAATCACTAGAAACAAAGCTAGGCTTGTAGTAAAAGGCTATAATCAAGAAGAGGGTATTGACTATGAAGAAACATATGCTCCCGTAGCTAGATTAGAAGCTATTCGTTTATTGCTTGCTTTTGCCTCTTCTATGAATTTCAATTTATATCAAACGGATGTGAAAAGTGCTTTTCTAAATGGTGTTATTCAAGAAGAAGTTTATGTTGAACAACCCCCCGGTTTTGAAGACTTTAAATCTCCCGATCATGTTTTCAAACTCAAAAAGGCTCTTTATGGTTTAAAACAAGCTCCCTCAGCTTGGTATGAAAGATTGAGTAAATTTCTATTGGAAAATGATTTCATTAGGGGGAAAGTTGACACCACTCTTTTTGTTAAGCATAAAAACAATGATATTTTATTAGTTCAAATCTATGTGGATGATATTATATTTAGTGCTACTAACAATGTTTTGTAAAAAGGAATTTTCCGATTTAATGACAAGCGAATTTGAGATGTCTATGATGGGTGAGTTAACATTCTTTTTGGGATTACAAGTAAAGCAAATGAAAGAAGGTACGTTCATTTGCCAAGCGAAATATTGCAAAGAATTGCTGAAACGATTTGAAATGACCAATGCAAAAGCAATGGCAACCCCCATGAGCACATCCGATCATCTCGACAAAGATGAGAAAGGTAAGGAAGTCGACATCAAAAAGTATCGAGGTATGGTTGGCTCTCTCCTTTATCTTACTGCTAGTCGTCCGGACATCATGTTTAGCGTGTGCTTATGTGCTCGTTATCAATCGTGTCCGTAGGAGTCTCACCTAACTGCGGCGAAACGGATATTGAAGTATCTTGTTGGTACTGTAAATGTGGGTCTATGGTACCCCAAAGGTTCTTCATGCCAACTTGTTGGCTATTCTAATTCTGATTTTGCTGGATTGGACCGCAAGAGCACTAGTGGCACTTGCCATTTGCTCGGTAGCTCTCTCGTTTCTTGGTTTAGCAAGAAACAAGTAAGTGTTGCGTTGTCCACAACCGAGGCTGAATATGTAGCCACGGGGAGTTGTTGCGCTCAAATCCTTTGGATGAAACAACAACTCTTAGACTATGGCCTAAGTCTTGATCATATCCCTCTTAGATGTGATAATACTAGTGCCATATGCTTGACGAAGAATCCCGTTCTTCATTCGCGAAAAAAACACATTGAAATTAGACATCATTTTATAAGAGATCACGTTCTCAAGGGCGATGTCGAAATTGAATTTGTTGAAACCAAAGATCAATTGGCCGATATCTTTACAAAGCCCTTAGAGAAAGAGTCCTTCTTCTGAATTCGTAGTGAACTCGGGATCCTTGACTCCACGTTGTTCTAAGTCATGCATTGCATTTTCCCTTTCACATGTTTTCTAACTTGAGCGTCGGAGACGTCTAACGTATTTTTGCAGGTATCGCCCTAAAGGCAGGGGAAATTATAAAGCTTGACGCACAGAACAATCGGTTTCTCTTTTATATAATCGATTATCCAGTATCAATAATCGATTGTCTTGACATCATTTGCGTTATTATGTCTGAAATTGCAGATTTAATAAATAAACAAGTTTTTTAATTATTCTATATTTTTTTGCTAATGGCAAAAGGGGGAAGATAACGGGTATGCACTCTCAATACTTATCGGCATAAATTGAGGGGGAATTCATATATTGAGGGGGAACAAATTGCATATCTATATACTTGTTGCACATCTTTACTTGTCTTGAATCGTCATTATGAATTGCCTAATATGCATATCCCGCTTAAGGTTTGCCATTATCAAAAAGGGGGAAATTGTTGGAAACACGTTCTCAAGGCATTATACTAAACGTGTGTTCATATTTGTAGGTTTTGATGAATGACAAACTATGCGCAAATTGACATATGACGAGGTCCAAGCACAAGCGCAAAATTGATATATAACGAGATTCAAGCACAAGACAAAGATCGAGATTAAGTTTTATATGAGTCGGTATTTAATTGTAATCTTGATCCGACAACTTAAACTCAAGACTTGGCTTCTCTCGTAAAAATATTTTTAACAAATCATGCATATTTAATTTAGAGCAAAATGATTTTAAATAATGCATATTTACTTCAGTCAAAATGATTTTTAAACATGCCTCTAAAATCTGGACTAAGATAATCGATTATGTACTTATGATAATCGATTATGTTTAAGTCAGCTGCTTGACAATTGATTGTGAACTTATGACAATCGATTGTGTTAAGGCAGTGAGCATCAGATTTTTCAAATCTGCATGACAATCGATTGTGAACCTTATGACAATCGATTGCGATAAGGCAGTGTCCATCAAAGTTTTTCAAAGCTCAAAATAATCGATTGTGAAGCTAATGACAATCAATTGTGAAGAGACAATGTCCATCAGATTTTTCAAAGTCACAAAATAATCGATTGTGAACTTATGACAATCGATTGTGTTGAGGCAGTGTCTGCCAGACTTTTTCAAAGTTATTAAATAATCGATTGTGAACCTATAACAATCGATTGTCAAGAGGCAGTGTCTAAATTGATTTTTCAAGACTGATATATAATCGATTGTTAACTTAGTATAATCGATTGTATAACTGACCGTTGCCAAAATATTTTCAAATACCGTCAGGTAATCGATTATTGATTTCCTAAAATCGATTGTTTTAATCAAAATCTGGAAATGAATTTTTGAACGTTGCCAGTAATCGATTGTGAGTCTTAAACAATAGATTGTTATGCGTAAAATTTGGGATTGATTTTTGGAAGATCTGGCAAACAATCGATTGTGGTAATTTGACAATCGATTGTCACAGAGTAAAATCAGCAACTCTTAATTGGCAATTAGGCAACGGTAATACAAAGTTTTTCAACTATAAATACAGCTTCAATTCAGTCTTCTAAATACAACAATTGATCATACAATTGCTAAAGCTTGCATACTTTATTGCTTATCATTTTATATTCATTACATAAGCTTTTGAGAGCCAAATTCTTGTCGAAAGTTGTTGCGATCTTGAGCGTATTCTTTTTACTCATATCTACTCTTAAAGGAGTGTCTTGTTTGAGTGCTAAGTGTTTTTGTACACTTGAAGGGAACTGTTAGTCCCTTGTGTTGTAAGAAGGAACTTGTGTTTCCTTGGTTGAAGTCTTGGAGTGTTGTATCTCCGAGCAAAGGTTGTTGAGGCTTGTGTCCTCAAGTTGTAACGGTTTGTTGAGCACCCGTAAGCTTAACTAGTTAGTGGAAATCTCGAGAGAGTCTCTCGGGGACTGGACTAGCCACGGGTTGTGGTGAACCAGGATACATCGGTGCGTTTGTTCTAATTTATTTACTTATCGCACTTATTTATTCCTGCAATTTTTAAATTCCGCAAGTTTACGCTAATTTTTATTATGCCGCTATTCACTCCCCCCCCCTCTAGCGTTAAGCGTATTATCTAACAATGATTTTCCCTGTTGATAGAATCTCTTCCAGTTATGTTTCATATAGAATCGCCTAAACATCACTATCAGTCATGAGCACTTTTATTACCGTCAATCACTCCCCAGTAACCACGATTATTTATTAGACGCACTCTCCCAAGATACCAAAGATGGCTTTGTTTATTATAGCTCACTTTAGATTGCACCCAAGGCTTTGTTATTCGTGATCCCGCCTTTAATCCCTCAGTTATTGATCTCTCATATACATTAGGAGTGGTGTTGTTCAATAATTACCTAAATATGCACTTTATCCGAGTTATGCACACTAAATAGGCATAGCTAATTGAGGATCCTGTCAATTAACTACAACAAGCACATAATTGAATAAATAGATATTAAACAAGGTAAACTATATTAACGTAACAAGAAATTCATCCTTCAATAGGTTCCATCAAAACCCACGACTAGGAAATTATCTACTCATGACAAAACAAGATAAAACTACTAAAATATTCAGAATAGGTAATTGAAAATAATGAAAATAATATAGAAGAACTCTAATGTTTTGTTACTCTTCTCACACTTGTTCTTGACTTCAAAATAGTCTAAAACCCAGCTTAAACATGCCTTGGGCGAGCTTCTAAATTTAATAAGGGGTTGGAACAAGTTTTCCCTGATTTACGCTTTGGACCCCAAATTTCTAGCACGTGAATAGTTCATCGAGATCGTGGCAAGACAATGGCTCGACCGCGGTGAACGCTGAACATTCTGCCTCGAGTACTTGAGCTGTCGCGGTTCCACCGCGGTCACGGTGGATGTTACTCAGTCTATTTTTTTGTTTCTTTCTATTCGGGTACTTCTTGATTGTGCTTTTTCTTCTCATTATTGACTCCAAAACATTTCTTTGTGCTTCCTCACTTAGATTATTCCCTGTGAAGCAAAAGAACGCCATTTAGAGCATTTTGTTGTCAATTCGCCTATAAAACAACATTAAAGCATGAAGATATTAAGGTGCAAATATCATCTATATAGCCTAATATCACTAGCTAAGATTGAGAATCACACATGGCTCGATTTGAACCACTCGATGACTGCTTAAGTCAACACAAGAGTCAAAAGAGTCACAACTTGAGCTATTTTCTGCTAACAACTTGTTTTTAACCATACGATCATAGGTAAATGTGTTGGTACGAAGTGAAGCATGATTGAGACCCCTTTTATTCAATACTACTATATTTACCAAAACATAAAAGAGAACAGACTCAATCCCCATCCATCGTTGGGAAGAGACACCCGTTTCATACATAATCCACCTTTAAAAAGAACTATAGCATTAAAAAAACCAAAGGCTTATTGTTCATTCAAAGAGTAAAAAAAGCTAGCAAATTAAAAAGAAGCTACTCAAGTAAATAAGAAGTTATACTAATAAGTAATAGCAAACTAAAGAAGCTATGAAATAAACTACAGAAAACGAGATAAATGAATATACAAACCGAAGTCAAATGACTATATATATATATATATATATATATATATATATATATATATATATAAGGGAAAAGACTATATACATAAGGGAAATGAATATTTACATCAAATGGAGCGAATATATACATACCAAAGTAAACTAAAGATGAAAGAAAAATTAGTATCAGAGTTATTATAGCCCAAATGTCAAATAATCAAAATAGACCACCCCCAAATGAAAATAACCATTGTCCCTAATGCGTAGCAAAAATAAAAACAGGGAAAGTGTAGAGTGTTAAGAGAACTCCCTATGTGGTCTCAGTCTGCATAGGATCATCAGCAAACTCAGCCTCAAGCTGTATCTTATCATCAAATGGCTGAGGGACCACTGGGTTGCTGAGCTTTTGGATCATATAATCAATAATGTGGAAGTGGCAATCGGCTCCTCAGACTGGCTAGTTGTTGCCTCTGGTGCTGTCGCTGGTGCCTATGCTACTAAGGGTGTTGTCTCCATTAGCAAATCTAATGGTAAATCACTGGTAGATGTGATCTTCTCAATATCTTTTCTCAGCTTGTGCATCGACTTCTTTGATGCCTGAGACTTTCGCATATTCTTTACATGTTCACCCAAATCCTCAATGGATTTCCGTTGTGCCACCACTTTAGCCATGGTAGTGTTCTGGTCGACCATAATCTTCTTCAGTACTCCTCCACTGACGGAGGTACCTGTGGCTCTACTGGGGCTGATAACTATGCTGTAACAACAATGGATATATTAGTCAGCTTTGTAATAGCTGACTATATCTAGTTGTTGGGACTTGGCAATGTTTGGGAGACTCGCAGTGCAGTCTGAGGATAAGTAGATAAAGCTGGCATTGGTAATGGAACTGCTAATCTAGCAGAAGCTAGTGGTCCAGAGGATGAAGGCGGCATGGCTGTTGTCCCGATGGAAGTACCGGCTGATGTTGAAGGCTCAACAGCTGAATCAGTAACTACTACTGTTGGCTCCTCAGACTGGCCAACAGAGGTAGTATCTTTACCCTTGAACTTCGGATTGTCAGCTCCCTGGAGGTGGTATCATGAGAAAGCCTTCTTGGCCTTTACCTCGGTGTCATAATTCTTTGGCTTCACCCCTTTATCCTTGAAGTATTATGTGAGGAAGTTCGGGTGCGGATAGGATCTCTCACCCTTCTATATAGCTAATGTTATTTTGGTAGACATGATGGCACTAACATTTATTGGATACACCGCCATAATTGAGACAACCAAAACTGCACCAGTAAGTAGGAGCATGTTTTCATTGAGGCATGGGTCAATGCAGCTATACACGAACGTTTGCCTCCCTTTTGCTTCAACGTTTAGGGTGCCCAGACAATTGAAACCCGTGTTGTGAGCCACAGAGGTGTTGACCTTTGGATTGTAAGAATCTCAGCTTGCCAAGGGCGAGCTGCATCACCCATAGCTAGCTTCTCAGAATACTGTACTGCCTCCACTTCTTCAAACCCGACATATGTGTTCAGTTCACAAGAGTCAGCAGATTTTTAGATTTCGCACTTTTTTCACCTTAGTTCCTTGTTTGATGTGAGCAACATTTGCATAGAATTCCTTGAGCAGGTACTCAATCGCATCAAGGACGCTATTGGTGAACCATTTCCAACCTTTCCGCTCCTGGAATTTCCTAAGAACATTAGGGATGTGCTTGTGCAAATCTTTCATTAATAATTGTCACTCAAGAGTGAGTGACCTCTATGGCCACCATTCCCTAAACTTTGTGAAGGCATTGCTATTGAAACATCTGTCCTCCCATATCTTCGGCTCCTTGACCTCTCTAAACCTATCACTGCAGTATCTCCCCCTCTCCCATCATCTAGGACATCATCATCATTATCTAAATTTATTGAAGCAGGGGGAGTATGTGAGGAAGAGGGCTAAAAGTCTTGGATGCCTCTTCTGAACAGTAGTATGTGATGAAGAGGGCTAAGAGTCTTGGATGCCTCTTCTAAACATTCTGAAGAACTAGAAGCTAATGAGGACTCAACCACCAAGTGGAATCTCCTTGGGAATTTTGTGATTGGGCTTCCAGCTGTGCTTGCATGGAATTACCCTCAGAAGCTTCCCAAGATGGGACATACTCATTGGTCTACAAGGTATCAGGGGCTCTATTTATTGTTGCTTTCTTTTTTATAACCCTTTGAACTGCTAGAGGTAGGCTACTTTTACCTCGATCCCGGCCTCAGGAGGGTTCTGCCCTCCTTTTGACATATCATATTTTCCACGTGAGCGAACCATTGTCTACAACACATAATAATTAGAAATCAGTTACAATTGAAGCTCACAATGTATACATAAACAAGATGGAAAGTGATCGCAAAACATTTTCAGAAGGGTTAGGGTGGACCGCACAAAAGTGAGTGCGGTCGCAGACTACCCAGTGCAGACCGCACAAAAGTGAGTGCGGCCACCAAGAGTGTAGACCAAACAATTTTGACTGCGGCCGCACAGCCCCAGGTTCAGACTACAGGGGTCTTTAAAGTTTCATCACTGCCGACCATACAAAAATGAGTGCGGCGCACAAGTCCATTCCAGATTGCACAATTTTGAGTTCGGCCTCACAATTCAAGCACACAATTTTCCTAACTCAGAGGACTGCATCGTACAAAAGTTTGTACAGCCGCATAACCTCTACTGCATACCGCACAAAAATGTGTGTGTCGCATAATTCAAATCTCTTGAGCACTGTCCTCGGGGTTATGCAATTTTGTTCTAAAATCAACATATTTTTAGAGATCAAACATCATTAATTATTTACCCAGACCCCAATTAACGTTCAAGAAGCTACCCACATGATTTTTAGCAAAAAAACTAAATATCGAAATTTTTAGGCAGGGAAGTAACCTAAATCTAAGAATAAAACAAACAAAAGATGAAGAGTATAATGAAGAAAATTAACATACCAGTAATGAAGATGCAGGTGAGAATCTAAGTCGATGCGATGAGGGAAAGATTGAGAACAAATGGGGGAACTGTAGTTATTTAGGTAGTTAGAGTTTAGGGTCGTAAAGTGTAAACAGATGAGAAAAGATCTATTTATATTTTGACCTGTGGAGCCCGGATGTTTAACTGAGTGTGGTCGCCTTATTTGAACGCACTCCTTACCTGCCTTGTAGAAGTCATGCTGCGGTCCGCACGAAAATGAGTGCGGTCCATTCCTGTATATAATTCAGAGACCATGCATTTTGACACTTAGCCAAATTTTTCATGCACAATCCCTGCTATGCACACCCATTCCTACATATACTTCAAAACTGGTTAGAACGAATCAAAGCCTATCTAATCTAAATAAGAAAAAAAAATAAAGAAAAGACATGGGTTGACTCCCAAGAAGTGTCTGACTTAACGTCACGGCACGACGCAAATTACCAATCACTTCAAATGAAGAATTGTCACAATGTGGCATCATCAACCTTGCCAAGATAATGTTTAACCCGGTGCCCTTTGACTCTAAAAACCTCACCATTCTTATTTTTCAAATCTAGAGCACCAAAGGGGGTTATATTCACCACTTCAAAAGGGCCACTCTATTTTTACTTTAACTTGCCCAAAAACATCCTTAACCGGAATTAAACAAAAGCACAATATCACCCTCTTTAAACTCCTTGTTGTGGATATACTTGTTATGGAGGTACTTCATCTTCTCCTTGTAACGGGACGAACTTGTGTCGGCATCATACCAAAATTCATCAAACTCATTCAAATGTGCAACTCTTAGATTTGCAGTGACATCCTACTCAAGGTTCAACTTCTTGAAAGTCGACATAGCCATATGTTCAAGTTCTACCGAAAGATGACACACCTTCCCAAACATCAACCGACATGGAGACATCCCAATCGGTGTCTTGTAGGCCGTATTATAGGCCCAAAGAGCATCATCAAGTTTTCTTGACCAATCCTTTCGGTTGGTATTCAAAGTCTATGAAATAATACTCTTAATCTCCCGATTTGAGACTTCAACCTGTCCTCTTGCTTGAGGATTATAGGGAGTTCAGACTTTATGAGTGACACAATATTTTGTGAGTAAGGTATCAAAAGTTCGATTGCAAAAATGTGAAACCCCCGTCACTAATAATGGCCCTCGGAGTACCAACCGTGTGAAGATGTTCTTTTTTAAAAATTCCACTACACTTCGAGCTTCATTTTTGGGTAAAGCAGCAACTTCAACCCATTTTGACACATAGTCTGTTGCTACCAAAATGTAAGTGTTCCCACACGAGCTTACGAATGGTCCCATGAAATCAATACCCAAATATCAAAGATATCAATATCTAAAATGGTGGTAAAGGGCATCTCATTCTTCGTAGAAGTCCCAACGGACCTTTGGCACTTGCTTGAAAAGCTCACTAGCGTCCTTGTAGAGGATACACTAATAGAATCCTCATCAGAGAAGTAAAGTTCTGCTCTCCTCTTTTTCTATTTCCAAACTTCACCTTCAAAAATCGTAGATTTTTTTTTCAAAAATTTTCTTGAATAATGTATTTTTCTCCTTGTGAGACTGAGAAAAATGCATAAATATGACATTAAAAAAAGAATCAAATTGCACTATCACTGTAATAGGTAAATGCCTCTTTTTTTTCTGAACTTGTCGGAACTACTCGTAATAAGATATTTTCAACCTTAGGCAACGTTTTTTCGGGGGTGGCCAAATGAAGCGTAACCTTTGACCTAAGGGCACGCTTTATAAATATTTCCATACAAGCCACGCTTAAAAGCGTGACCTATTAGTTAAGAAAAACAACGCTTGTTACACCTCATGTTGCAACGCTTTTATACCCTATCGCTACGCATAAAAGTTTGGCCTTAGTTACCTTTTAGGCCACACTTATTAATCGTGGCTTCTAAAAGAACCCCTAGAAAACATGGTCTTTGGTAGACATTCAAACATATAGCCACACTTTTAAATTGTTACAAGTTTGGCCACATTTTACATATCGCATGTAATTACAATTATTTCAATCATATGCATTATTATCATATATTTTGATGATATAAACAACTAAATTAGCTAATAAATGCCAAACATAATAATTCAAATGAATACGCATACTAATAATACAGTGTGTCAACATGCCCATTAACAATAAACTTTTCAAAATTGAGGATATTCATATAGTATCATGAATATTAGAAATCTTAATTATCCAAAAATTATTCGCATTCATATTATGATCAACTTAACTTTCGGATATCATTTTCAATTGCATCACCCAAATTCTCCTACACATAAAAAGAAATTAATAATTAGATAGAAACTAAACTTTAATCGTTCGTCTAGAAGAACAAAAACTAGGATGGCATATATTAGCACCATATTTTGCATATTTTTCAGTTATATATAAATAAAAATTGATTAATGAGTACAATAAATAAAATATAGTAGTCACATTTCACTCACCCAAATACTCACCCCATGTTTGCATAATCACAAACGATAGTTTCATTCCGTACATCATGATTCTATAGCTTCCAAGATTCATGATTTAATATTTTTAACAAGAATTATTAGCTTTTAGGGGGAGGGGAGGGGGTGGGGGATGGTCATTGTTAACATAACTCTGTCAGAGGAGGCATTATCAAAATGCATTCAAAGAAGCCACAGTTAAATGGCTTTTGCAAGCCGATGCCCATATCATGCTGGGATTTAACTTATAATATATGTTGGAAGAACTAAAATGGAATAGTTATAAACGTTCTAAATGGTTATTTTAAAGTATTTTCTTTATTTTTCCTGGCTGATGGCATCACCAAATTATGACTTACCGGCCAAATATACCTCTACATGTCCCAAGTATTGTTGATTCCCATACTTATTGTTATCATCCCTTATTTAGTTCATTTGAACATAAGAAATGATAAGTTGTATAATTTTCTTTATCTTTTCTACCAGGTTGGTCTGAACATTATGTATATAGAGACATGTTTATGCAGATCAATAACAATAATTAAAACAGCTATTCAAGGAGTTTAAAGATTCAGAATTTGCTTTGACAAAGTTAATCCCTTAATTATTTTGTACCTATTTAATGTAATATGGGAATCATCAAAATGCATTCAAAGATTCCTGGTTGGCATGTCAAAAGTGAAACGTCAAGTAATTGGCTAACTAAATAAAACTGAAAAAAAATTAGGACAAGGACTGGGACAAATAATTAAAAGTTAAATACTTAGTGAATATGATAAATTCACAGCAGCAAACAATAGAGGAGCTAGGCTAAAGAAATTTTTCTAGATGATCATGTTAACCTAAGCATGAAAATGACGCATGGTTAGACATTATAGTAATTAGTTAACAGTCAGACATATATTCAGCAAAACAGACAAGTAAAACAACACATTACATCAAACTATCGGGGCAATTTTTATTAATTAAGTATTTGAGCGTAGGTTGACATGAAATAAAACAAAGATGAAGATGCTTCTTTATTTCAAGTTACAATAGTTCGAACCTTAGTTTAAATGCCTATAAATAAATTATTGGTAGGATTTCAAGTTATTATCAATCCATATTTAATTTAATCATAAGAAATGATGTGGTCAGGTGATGAATAATTCAGCAACAGTAACAATTCTAGCATTCAATTAGTTCTATCGAACTAGCCTATCCCTCAACAAAACAACACAAACTGCAATTATATGCAGATTGGATTGTGCTCATCTTTTCTATTCTATTCAGCCGGATACATATTTCCTCCCATCAGTACAAGTACAAAAGAGAGTATTGCAATATGATGTATACTATCAATTAATCTCCACTTTGAAACTAAATGAAATCTGAACTGTTCCACAATATCTATGACTATCAATAAATTTGATTTATAGCTTTATTAAATCGATAAATATGTTATATGTCAAGGGATGAAATATTTGTCAAGTATGAAATATTTGTCAGGTATGAGTCTAAATACCTTTTCAAGAATTGGACCATGGGTTAATTTAGAAGAATGTAGGAGATTTTGGCTCCTTACAGCTTGTGCACTACTTGAACCAACCGGAGAAGGTTGGTTAGATCCGACAAATCCTTGTATATCTAAACTAAATAGTTTAGGATTTATTTTTCACCAGTTGAATAAAACAATGACGCATTTACCTTAATTCTTGCATTTTTTCTAATTTCTTGCATTTCTGCTTTCGAAGTAGAGACTTCATTGTTATGATTTCGTTGGAGCTTATTGATTTCCTCATTATTTTTCAAAGAATTTTTTGTAACTGATCTACCATAGCACCGTATTCGACCAGGCTGCTCCTTCCCAAAAATTGCCCTAAATGCTTCATCCGATGTTTTCCCAAAGTTTTGATGGTTCTGAAGTTCAAACTGCCAAAAAAATAGTTATAAGAACCATATAAAAAATCTAAGTCCAAGATAATATATTAGTTGCAACATCACTTACTATTGCAATTTGAGCATCTTCATGAACTTGCTTCCCCTGTTTTGTACGAGTTGCAATAAATATTTCAGACTTAGATAGTTTCTCGTTGTTCTCTTTACTTGTACGCTACAAAATTATATTAGAGAAATAATAACAAACATCAATGTATTCAAAAAAGTATGTAAAGAAATAAAAACCATATTTTTCACGAAGTATCGAATAAATATTGCGAATGTCACGCGCACTCTTGCGGAATTAATAGATCATATTCGATGCATCCACTTTTATTTTTTTCTATTTTTAGAAATTAATATGCACGTGAACTATCACAAAAAGAATTTTACCAATTAATAAATCAAAAAGGGAAAAATATAATGCAACAATATGTTTAAGAGTAGAAATTCACAATTTAATCTCGCTTGAACATCTGAATCCCTCCAATAATCGATCAATTGGAGGAATTAAACTTCTGGTATCTCAACAAGATGATTTTTAGCATATCTTCAATAGTACGATATCCATCAAAATGATTCATCTTAATATTTCTCTTGTGTCGCCTCCAAGCATCGCGTAGACCATCTATCACCCACTTTTTTCCTTCTGCTGGAAAGATGAACTTGGTCTATGCAAAACAACATATTTATTATGTTCGTTTAGTAAGAAATACAATCAGATACACAATTGACAATAAAATATGTTATCTTACGATGATATATTTTCACATTCGTTGTTTAATATCATCAGTGACATCATGCCAGTTAGTGAACAACAAGGTGGTAAATCTGGGATTCCTGGAAATTATTCCTATAAAGTTGCTTAACTCATACACTCTTTTTCCGGTTGGTCCAACAGCTTGTCCTTTATCAAATGTCACTTCCTGTCTTTTCTCGATATTTCTTGCATGAATCATCTTACATTTTGTTCGACCTCAAATTGTCTTCTTATCTAATCTCTCTAATGTAGCAACCAAGATATAAGGAAAAGAATACAATAAACACACAAAATTACTAAGATAAGACATAAAATAAACACACAAAATTACTAAGATAAGACATACCGCATGTAACAGATTCAACGTCCATAGCTTCGTCTCTAACACACTCATCCTCGCCAATTTCTTCCTGTGCAGCAAAATCTTCCAATTCTATGTTATGCTCATCTGCTGGTTGAGTATCATGTTTTTTTTATCCACCCACATGTATTTCTTTTTTTCCTAAAGAATGATCAAGACTCGTTGCCGATAAGACAAACTTCCTCTTCACTTTTTTTTTGAATTTCTCCTTCTCGTTATCTTCTTCCAAGCATATGTGAAGTGTCAAGATCTTTTTTCGAAGACAATTGGATTATGGATTTGTGCATACGTAATTTACCATTTCCTCATTCTTGAAAGGATTTCTTAGGTTGAATTAATTCTTGTCTACTTTGTCCTTTTCTTGTATTTGATATTGCAGACATGGGATACTTCCGTTTATGAGTTACTGGAGTCTGCACTTTCACAGCTCTATACTCCTTATCATAAGCTAGTTTTTCTTTCTTAATTTGAAATTGCTTGGCCAATTCTGGTAGGGATATAGTAGATATGCCCTAGATCCAATATCATATTTGATAATTTGAACATATTTTGTGAATGTCATTTGATATAAAATATATGGCATTTGATATTCTTTTATCATTATTATCAATTGTTTGGATAAGGTCCTTGATTAAATGTTGAGATTTATCATCGTGATAGAGATCATGTAATGAGAGCAAAGTCTTTTACAATATAATCTAAATTTGTTCTTGATCGTAGGATTATTAATTTGGACATTAGTAATCTGGTTAGATCAATATTTATGTGATCGTCTTTATCGGATAAAGATTAGTTGATCTCATTAACTAAATCACATATATAGATGATGCATATAGAGATATAATCATTGAACCGACTCATTGGATAATTCCTAATGGTTAGAATTACCATAACTGTCAATAGGATATTTTCTTGAAGAATGTGATGTAATCGTGTTCTTTGACTTGAGATCGTCATAGTAATTGACAAGTTATTTATTGTGCTTTGATACTAGACACCTATGACCCTAGGGCGATAGTTGAAAGGATATTAGGTACGATTAAATACTTGTAGAATTAGTGATTGATCAAGACGGAATATGTCAATTCTTGGTAATGAGTTTAAGCTCCATGTTCTCATGAATTATAAACGACCAAACTAAGACCTTGGCCAGGGCAATTGAATGAAAGAAGAAATGAGTTTCTTAGGTCATTCAATGGTCGATTATATTTGACGTAAACACATAGTTGATCGCCTATTAGGATTTGACAGTTACCATATCCTAGGGTGACCTAGAGCTATAAGGCCAGAAGGAATTACTACATTATTCTTCTACTGGTTCTTGAGAGTAAATTGTATACTTCATGCTATCCGGTCGTTAAGGAGGGTTGCTAGACGCCACCCTTGATTAGTATATTGATATGATCAATTTACTACCGGTTTAGTATTGAACCTATGGGGTCGCACACTAACGAGTGTTCTGATCTTTGCTAAAGGATTAATTAACTTATTATTTGATAATTAAATTAAAGAATTTAATTAGTCAAATATATTTAGTTATTAGTCCAAAATGAAATATTATTATATTCTTTGCTAGCGCAAAGATTATAATTAATATTGTGAATAAATTGAAGTTTCTATTTAGAATATAAATTAAATAATATCTCTTGGTTGAAATATATGTGATATATATAATTAATATTATTTTATATAATAGATGTATATAAAATATAATATTAATAAAGGCTTGTTAATAAATTCAATTTTGAATTGGATTATTAATTGAAGTTTTATCCTGTTTGGAATGGGATTAATATTTTTCAATAGGAAAATATAATATTAATAAAATTCAATAAGTCTAATGAAATTCTTGGTACTTCTCACGTTAACTAAGAAAGGAAATTGGGAATTTCCATACAAATTTTCCATAAATTTATTTATAATAAACTTTTACCTTAGGAAAATTATTACCTCAACCAAATAGGAAAAGGGTTTGTAGGTGATGCTATATAAAGGGTGATGAAGAAAATTTTCAAAGTTTTTGTTTTTCAATTTTTCTTGAGAAGAAACCCTACTTTGTGAAAGTGAGGGTGCAATACAAAGCCAAGAGAGAAAATACAATTGCAAGAAAAGTGTTTCTTGTTCTTCTAATTTGAGTTGAGATTTTTGAGAAAAATTTCAACACAATATTCTTCGTTCAATTTGTTCACGGGTTTCATTGATCAAAGAGTTGATAGCAAGGATCGGTCTCGGTGTGGATACGCATAGAGTCTTCGCACTATAGAAGAATTTTGAAACGAGACTCTCTTCACCAGGTACGTCTTTGATCCGATCTTTGACACGTAAATAAATTTTAAACATGAGAAAATCTACCTAGAATTGTTATTATCTTCCGCTGCGTGTTATGAACACCCATACGCAATCCGTCAAATTCAGCACTTGATCGAAACTGAAAATCAAAACATATATTCTTCATAGGACATCGAGCTTTTTTTAGATTCAAACCCTTTTTCTTTGCTCCTGAATATATTCTTCATAAACTGAAAAAAATTAATTAATTAAAAAATACCAAAATGCAAAATGGAGAAATAAATAAATGTCGAAACAATGTGCAGAAATACAAAAATACAGAACCGTTCTGCAAAAGTGTAAAAATACTATTAAGAAATGCAGAACTGTTGTGCAAAAATGTAGAAATTGTAGAAACGTAGCACAAAAATGCAGAAATACTGTGCAGAAAGCAGAAAATGCTTAAACACTATGCAGAAACACAAAAATTGTTGTAACTCTATGCGAATACGTAGAACTCTGTGCATAAATGCAGAAAACACAAAAGAAATGTGCAGAAATACAGAAAACACAAAAAACACTGTGTAGAAATGCAAAAAGCACTTAAAACTATGCAGAAACGCAGAATTGACTAAATGAAGTGTAGAATATTGTGTAGAAATGCTTAAACGCTGTGTAAAATGCTGAAACGCTGTGCAGAAATGCTGAAAATGCAGAAACACTATGCAGAAATGTTGTAACACTACAGAATCGCAGAAACACCGTGCATAAATGCTTAAATACTGTGTAAAAATTCCTAAAATGATGAAACCCAGTGCAAGAATGCCGAAAAGTAGAAACACTGAAACGATGTGCTGCAATGCTGAAATATAGTGGGAAAATGCAAAAAAAAAATATAGATTTCCTATTCAGAAATCTGAAATCCTGCTCAATATTTGTATGCTTCCTCAATTTTCACTACCCCACAACCTTCCTCAGTTAGAAGTGAACCACTTAGTAATAATAAAAGAAGAAACATATTTTTTACAGTAACTTGAAGCACAACATTGATAACCAAATGACTCAAGAAACCAAATTAGATTAAAAGATTTAAATTTTAAAAGTAGAGGGTCCAAAGAAATCAATCAATTAAGTTCTAAAAGGGATCTTAAAAAATGTAAAGTAAATCGAGAAGAGAATATAAGAAGCAAACAAATGAATAATAAAACTAGCTGAAATAGAAAAGAAAGCAATGATAAACAAATGTCATCAATTTGACATCTAAAACATGAGTTTTAATGCCTCTCTAGTTGTTAGTCAAACAAATAACTGAACTATTTTTCTAGATGAACATTTTACCGGCATTCAACTTCTAAATTAGAATCAAATTCATGATGTATCCTCAACATCAAACTCATCTTCTGATTCAATTTCAGCTTCTTGAGCAAAAAATCTTTCTTGAGGCACATTAATTATGGTTGCAGGTGTTAAAGCTAGTTAATGATTAAAGCTAGCTAAGTTGGTGTGAATGAGAAATGGAGGGAAGAAGACAATAGAAGGAAAATGAAGTTTCAAAGCAAAGTTCCTTTGAAAAGGAGCTTTGTACCACATTGGTGGTAGAAAGGGAAAGTTATGTGCTTATATTAGAAAGCACTTCTTATAGCTCTTAAAGGGTTAAGAAGAGGGACTCCCCTCGCGCCGTCGTCGTCGCTCGGCTCGGCTTTGGCTTTGGATTTGGATTTGATTGATAATCTTTTTGGACCATAGAAGGAAAATGAAGTTTCAAAGCAAAGTTCCTTTGAAAAGGAGCTTTGTACCACATTGGTGGTAGAAAGGGAAAGTTATGTGCTTATATTAGAAAGCACTTCTTATAGCTCTTAAAGGGTTAAGAAGAGGGACTCCCCTCGCGCCGTCGTCGTCGCTCGGCTCGGCTTTGGATTTGGTCAAATGATTTGATTGATAATCTTTTTGGACCAAATTTATTTAAAATTCAATCTTCATTTTCTGACGTTCTCCTTTCCCGAACAGGCACCAAGCCTTTCCGAACAGTCACAATTCGAGGCTATATAAACTGAGGCAATGCCTCATTTTCGAGTACTGGAAAAAAAAAATAAATAAATAAATATTCGTGCATTAAAAAAAAATTCTGCATTCTTTTCTGCAAACTGAAACATATCGAGTCATAGTGTGATTTCGTTCCCGAATTTGAGTTCGTCGAAGTCGTAGGCGTTTGAGGTACCGCCACTCCTACGACAGGTATATCCGTTATATCCTGGGAGAAATAATCCACAACCTCGGGTACAGTGAGGGGGTTAAATTCCTTAAGGACACACAGTGAATTCTGTGGTCTCGGATTTCTTCATTTCTGTGATTTTTTTTTTGTGTCTCTTCTTCTTACTGGTTTCCAGTTTCTCGTTGCTTTGAACACGGACAATCGATAACAAGCTTAAGGAATTTATATTATTATTTCCGTGTTCATCTGCTGTTGATTAAAACGTTACAGAACGATACAACAGTACAGGAAAAAAAAATTCTTACATAAAACAGTGACTACATACAGTTTTTCCTAACATAAAATTGTGACTGTCCAGAAAATAAAAGAAACTTGTAATTTTGTTGTTTGCATGTAACGAACTTGTATGTTGTTTGGAGACTAAATCTTCGGATTTTCTACTCCGGTTGAGATTAAAGTTTTCAGAACTTTCTACTCATTTGGGTACTTGATTTGAAGATATAAAAACTTCATCAAGTATACTACATACAGTTTATTACATTCTATTTGAAGTTTGTTTTAATTCTGTTTGTGTAAATTTGATTCGGTTTGAAGAAATAAAATCTTCACCGATTATTAAAGTGTTCTGTTATTTCCTACGACAGAAATGGGAGACCAAACTCCAAATTTGAATGCTACTGCTACTGTTACGGCCACACCAGCCCCCGTGGTTGGTTCTACGAGCAATGCTGCGTCCTCCAGTCGTACTGCACCAGCATCGGCTCCGGCAGAGAAGCCCGGAAAATTCACCGGGATTGATTTCAAACGATGGCAACAAAAGATGTTCTTCTATCTAACTACTTTAAGCCTTCAAAAGTTTATTAAGGAGGATATTCCAGTTCCGCCGGAATCAACACCTGAAAATGAACGATTTGTTGTAATTGAGGCGTGGAAGCACTCAGATTTTTTGTGCAAGAATTACATTCTTAGCGGACTGGAGGATGATCTTTACAACGTCTATAGTAATGTGGGAACATCAAAAGAACTATGGGATGCGTTGGAAAAGAAATATAAAACAGAAGATGCTGGCTTAAAGAAGTTTATCGCTGCCAAGTTTTTGGACTACAAAATGGTAGATGGCAAGTCTGTTGTCACTCAAGTTCAAGAGTTGCAGGTTATCATCCATGATCTCCTCGCTGAAGGTATAAATTTAATTAATGCCTTTGTCAAAAGTATTCAGTGCCCCGTCACTTACATGTTGTTTGTTGTAGGTTTGGTGATTAGTGGGGCGTTTCAAGTTGCGGCAGTGATAGAAAAGTTGCCTCCTTCATGGAAGGACTTCAAAAATTACTTGAAACATAAGCGAAAGGAGATGACATTGGAAGATCTCATCGTCCGGTTGAGAATCGAGGAAGATAACAAGGCAGCGGAGAAAAAGGCAAATGGGAGATCAACCATAGGGGGAGCACATATAGTTGAAACTGCCCCAACTAATATGAAAAAGAGGAAAAAGGCATCGGGACCAAGGAACTATCCCAACAAGAAGAAATTCAAGGGAAACTGCCATAATTGTGGAAAAATCGGACACAAAGCTGCAGACTGTCGTGCTCCGAAAAAGGAAAAGAAGAAGGGTCAGGCTAATATGGTTGAAACAAACGAGGAGGTTGATGACTTGTGCGCTATGTTGTCCGAGTGCAACCTAGTGGGAAGTCCGAAAGAGTGGTGGATTGACTCTGGCGCCACTCGCCACATTTGTGCTGTTAGAGAAGCCTTTGCTTCATATGCTCCCGCCGGGCCCGACGAAACAATATATATGGGAAATTCTGCAACGGCCAAGATTGAAGGTTATGGAAAGATACTGCTGAAGATGACCTCTGGCAAGGTGGTGACTCTCAACAACGTCTGTCATGTTCCTGAAATTAGGAAAAATCTTGTATCTACCGGACTTCTAGTGAAGAACGGTTTTAAATGTGTTTATGTTTCTGACAAGGTTGTAATAAGTAAGAACGAAATGTACATAGGAAAAGGCTACCTCACAGAGGGCCTTTTCAAACTGAATGTAATGGTTGTTGCTAATAATAATAAAGTTTCTGCTTCGTCTTACTTGCTTGATTCAAATGATTTATGGCATTCACGTTTAGGACATGTCAATTATAGAACCTTGCGAAAAATGATTAGTTTGGAAGTATTGCCTAAGTTTGAATGCAATCAATCAAAATGTCAAATCTGTGTTGAATCTAAGTATGCTAAACATCCTTATAAGTCAGTTGAAAGGAATTCAAGTCCTTTAGACTTAATCCATACAGATATTTGTGACATGAAGTCAATTCCATCTCGCGGTGGAAAGAAGTATTTCATAACTTTTATTGACGATAGTACGCGGTATTGCTACGTTTATTTACTTAATAGTAAAGATGAAGCAATTGAAGCGTTCAGGCAATACAAAACTGAAGTTGAGACTCAACTTAACAAAAAGATTAAAATGATAAGGAGTGATAGGGGCGGTGAATATGAATCTCCTTTTGAACAAATATGTTTGGAATATGGCATTATTCATCAAACAACTGCTCCTTACTCGCCACAATCAAACGGAATTGCGGAAAGAAAAAATAGAACACTGAAAGAAATGATGAATGCCCTGTTAATAAGTTCTGGTTTACCCCAGAACTTGTGGGGGGAAGCCATTCTAACAGCTAGCCGAATACTCAATCGAGTGCCCCATAGCAAAACAAAATCTATTCCATACGAAAAGTGGAAAGGAAGGAAGCCCAATTTGGAATACTTCAAAGTGTGGGGGTGTTTGTCCAAGGTGCAAGTTCCTAAACCCAAAAGGGTAAAAATAGGACCTAAAACCGTTGATTGTGTTTTCATAGGATATGCCACAAATAGTAAGGCATATAGATTTCTGGTTCACAAATCAGAAAATCCCGACATTCAGGTGAATACGGTAATTGAATCAGATAATGCTGACTTCTTTGAAACCATATATCCGTATAAAAAGGAATGTGCGTCGTCTAGCAAAGAATCTAAACGACCTCGGGAAGAAATAAAGGAAAACATTCCTGATGAGGAAAATCCAAGACGTAGCAAACGTCAAAGGACGACTACTTCCTTTGGACCAGAATTTTTAACATTTTTGTTGGAAAATGAGCCTCGAACGTTCAACGAAGCTACGTCTTCATCGGAAGCTCAATTTTGGAAAGAGGCAATCAATAGTGAGATAGAATCCATATTGAACAACCATACTTGGGAATTGGTTGATCTTCCTCCAGGGAATAAACCTTTAGGTTCCAAATGGATTTTCAAGCGGAAAATGAAAGCTGATGGCACTATTGAAAAATATAAGGCAAGACTAGTTGTTAAAGGGTTTAGACAACGAGAAGGTCTTGATTACTTTGATACATACTCGCCGGTAACGAGGATTACATCTATTCGGGTGTTAGTAGCATTAGCCGCCGTGTACGGTCTTGAAATCCATCAAATGGTTGTGAAAACAGCCTTCTTAAATGGAGAGTTGGAGGAAGAAATTTACATGGAACAACCCGAAGGGTTTGTAGTTCCAGGGAAAGAGAAGAAGGTATGTAGACTTGTTAAGTCTCTTTATGGACTAAAACAAGCACCAAAACAGTGGCATGCAAAATTTGACCATACGATGTTGTCAAATGGATTCAAGATAAATGAATGTGATAAATGTGTCTACATTAAGAACACTCCGAACCACGTCGTCATTGTTTGTTTATACGTGGATGATATGTTAATAATGAGTAACAACATTGCTAACATAAATGCTACTAAGCGCATGCTTGCTAGTAAGTTTGATATGAAAGACTTAGGAGTTGCCGATTTAATTCTGGGAATTAAAATCCATAAGACTCCTCAAGGTCTAGCATTGTCTCAATCTCATTATATTGAAAAAGTACTTGAAAAGTTCAAGTATTTGGACTTTAAAGTTGCAAAGACGCCAATTGATATGAACCTTGCTCTTGCAAAGAATAAAGGTGAAAGTCATTCTCAATTGGATTATACTAGAGTGTTGGGAAGTTTGATGTATATTATGAACTGTACGCGACCTGATATTGCGTGTGCTATAAGTAAACTAAGTCGCTACACGAGTAATCCCGACCAAAATCATTGGCTGGCAATGAAACGAGTTTTGGGATATTTGAAACATACTCAAAACTTTGTTTTGCATTATAACAGGTATCCTGCAGTTATTGAAGGATACAGTGATGCAAATTGGATCACCAGTTCAACTGAAACTAAATCCACAAGTGGATACGTTTTTACTATAGGTGGAGGAGCAGTGTCTTGGAAGTCATCCAAACAGACATGTATCGCCCGCTCTACAATGGAATCTGAGTTCATAGCTCTAGACAAAGCCGGTGAAGAAGCTGAATGGCTCCGGAATTTCTTAGAAGATATTCCATTTTGGCCCAAACCGTTGGCTCCTATATGCATACATTGCGATAGCCAAGCGGCAATAGGAAGAGCCGGGAGCGTTATGTACAACGGAAAGTCTCGTCACATACGACGAAGACATAATACCGTTAGACAACTACTCTCTAGTGGAATTATCACAATTGACTATGTTAAGTCAAGAGATAATGTGTCGGATCCACTAACTAAAGGCCTAACTAGAGAAGTGGTTGAAAGATCATCGAGGGGAATGGGACTATGGCCGAGGACAAGTCATCGTGGCGGTAACTCTACCTAGAAGACATGAGATCCCAAGATCTAGGTTCAAAGAGATCAAACAAAGTCATTGATGACGGTTCAACATTGTCACAATAACTTTTTGGTCCATTCTCGTGATGAGACAATGTTCAGTACCAGGATAAAGCATTAAGGCTTTTTAATGGTTTCTAAGTTTGATACGGGGTATATCAAATAGTGTATCTACGGGATGACACATTTAGGAATCTCCTATGTAAGTGTGAAGTGTAAGCCGCTTCAAGGAGAACTCTGTAAGGCCAGCTCTCTACGCACTTATGAACCAGAAAGTGTTCATGGCTGAAACGAACAAAACAATGAGAACCAAAAACGGTTAAAGGGTTAATTGTGTGACATGTGGTTGTCTAGGTATACACCAAAGCTCGACGGTTCAAAGATATCAAATCTACCGATTGACCGAGTATATCCGACATATGCTCACTACGGAAAGTTCAAAGAGAAATCTACTTATCCAGATGCAATTAATCCTTGCTTACGAATCACACAGTTTTTTGTCATGCATGTTTTTCATCATATAGCCATTCCCCATATATGTGGGGGATTGTTAAAGCTAGTTAATGATTAAAGCTAGCTAAGTTGGTGTGAATGAGAAATGGAGGGAAGAAGACAATAGAAGGAAAATGAAGTTTCAAAGCAAAGTTCCTTTGAAAAGGAGATTTGTACCACATTGGTGGTAGAAAGGGAAAGTTATGTGCTTATATTAGAAAGCACTTCTTATAGCTCTTAAAGGGTTAAGAAGAGGGACTCCCCTCGCGCCGTCGTCGTCGCTCGGCTCGGCTTCGGCTTTGGATTTGGATTTGGTCAAATGATCTGATTGATTGATAATCTTTTTGGACCAAATTTATTTAAAATTCAATCTTCATTTTCTGAAATTATTTTTAATTCCCGCGGGAAAAATATTAATTTGTTAACTGTAAACTTCCCAACGTTCTTATTTTTCAGAAAAAAGGCATGGCCTTTCCCGAACAGGCACCAAGCCTTTCCGAACAGTCACAATTCGAGGCTATATAAACTGAGGCAATGCCTCATTTTTGAGTACTGGAAAAAAAAATAAATAAATAAATATTCGTGCATTAAAAAAAATTCTGCATTCTTTTCTGCAAAGTGAAACATATCGAGTCATAGTGTGATTTCGTTCCCGAATTTGAGTTCGTCGAAGTCGTAGGCGTTTGAGGTACCGCCACTCCTACGACAGGTATATCCGTTATATCCTGGGAGGAAATAATCCACAACCTCGGGTACAGTGAGGGGGTTAAATTCCTTAAGGACACACAGTGAATTCTGTGGTCTCGGATTTCTTCATTTCTGTGATTTTTTTTTTTTGTGTCTCTTCTTCTTACTGGTTTCCAGTTTCTCGTTGCTTTGAACACGGACAATCGATAACAGCAGGTACGTCACTCCTTATTAAGAAAACTTCACCATCATCATTCGGAATAGATGGGTTCATCATATGTTCATATGGCTCATTTTCATAAAAGTAGGGAACATCAGATTCAAATTGGTCACTTATGTTAAACAAGTCTCGCGAGACAGTCTTCATAATATAATATTTATCTTGATTATATGAATCTTGTACATAGAAGCATTGGTGTGCTTATGATGCTAGCATGAAGGGCTCTTTTTGGTAACATTTCTTATTGAAGTAGATATAAGTAAGACCATAAGTATCATCTTCAGCCTCTTACCAGTCACACTTAAACAACACAACCTTAAAATGTCCAAAATAATCTAACTCAATGTATATATATATATATATATATATATATATATATATATATATATATATATCAATCATCTCCAGCCTCATACCAGTCACACTTAAACAACACAACCTTAAAATGTCCAAAATAATCTAACTCAACGATATCAATTATTCTACCATATATATGTAAGAAAATACTACAAATGAGTTAAATTATCTAACATATTCTTGAATTTCATCACAATTGTTCAATATGTATCTATGTGCTTGACTTAGTGACTTGTCATCTAGATCATCTGGATCACCCTTTTGTCCTCCTAAAGGACAACCTTTGTCAGGGAACAAACTACACGTTTACTCATAAGTTGAACCACAATCATCATTATTTCATGGTCTTTTACTAAATGAGGTATGCATACCCCCATGTACGTATCTAGAGCATAAATTTAGACACTCTTAAACCAAGTATGCCTCAGCAGTAGATCCTTCTGGGTGATTTTTGTTGCGAACATATGCTTTGTACCAACACATAATTCTTTCAAGAGGATACATCCATCGATATTGAATTGGACCTCCTAATCTTACCTCGTTCGGCAATGAATAGGCAAATGAACCATTATATCAAAAAATAAGGAGGGAAAGTTTGCTCAAATTGATTCTCTATTTCTCTAATCTTTTCTTCCAAACAATCAAATTCTTTCAATGTGATAAAATTTTGACATAAATGGCGAAAAAGGAAACTTAGAAGAATCAACGGAATAGCAACATGGTCATGAAGTATGCTTTTAATTGGAATTAGCAACAAATAATGTAACATGAAATGTGCATCATGAGTTTTATAATTAGATATTTTTCTTCCAGCTGGATGCACACATCGAGAAATATTGAAAGTACTTCTATCGGGTAGCTTTGCATTCTTTAAAACACCACAAAATGTGAATCTTCGCCCTTAGTCATAAAGAAGCATGCTTGTGCAAGCTTTATTTTCTTTCCATCCTTTATATCTTTTGTCTGAAGGTTCTTCCTAATTCCCATATCTTTGAGGTCATAAAGAGCACTTTCATGATCCTTCTTCTTGCCTGAAATTTTCAGAAGTGTTCCAATTGTGCTGTCAATTATGTTCTTCTCAATTTGCATTACGTCAAAGTTGTGGCAAAGCGAGTTATGTTGCTAATAAGGTAATTCAAAAAAATCGATCTTTTTTTCCACGGGCCGAAATTCAATTTCTTTTGCATCTTCCCAAATACATTTTTAATATTTTGTAACATATTGAACACATTTGTTCCCTTTAACAATTTTGGAGGAGGCATAAACTCTATTTTTCCATTGAAAGATCTTTTGCTGGATCTCCAAGGATGATCCATGGGCAGAAAATAAATACCTTTAACTCTCCTATTAATAGTTGCAAATAAATATCAATATCATTTCCAGGAGATCATGGCCCAGATATAAGCAATGAAAGCATGCAATATTCTTGTCTTGTGTACATCCAAGGATGTAAATTATAAACCATTAAGACAACTGGCCACATGCTATGAGAAATGCTCATGGTTCGAAATGGATTGAATCCATCACTTGCCAAGCCAAGTCTCAAATTGCGAGAATCTTTTGCAAAATCTAGATGAAGGCTATCAAAGTCTTTCCATGCTTGGCCATTGGCAGGATGGTTTAACTTTCCATCTTTAGACTGCTCCTCGTCATGCCACCTCAATTTATCCGCCGTCTTTGAACACATAAATAGCCGTTTGAGTCTAGGAATTAGCGGAAAGTGTGTCAAAGTTTTAGGATCAACACGATGAGCTTTTTTGGAAGGATCAAGATCGCTATCTACTTACGGATATTCATATATCGAGAAGTTCCACAAATATGACAATATTCATCACATTTATGATCATTCTAAAACATCATGCAATCATTGGGACATGATTCAATTTTCTTATAATCCAGACTTAGATTCTCTACAAAAAAACTTGACATTGTTGCTGGATAAAAGAATGTTCAATTCGGGCATCGCCTCTTTCAATAAGTTAAAGAGGGAAGTAAAGGACTCATTGCTCCATCTATATAGACACTTTAATAAATATATACAGATCGTGAATGATAATTTAGAGAATCCTTTACAACCAGGATATAATTCTTGGCTCGCCTCATCAACTAAGTGATATAATTTTTTGGCATCTTCATTTTGACATTCATAAACTCCTTGTGCAACATCTCTATATTGATCATTCAACAACCCACCAATGTCATCAAACGAATTATCTTCATCCATATCATCATCAACATCTATTAGAATTTCCTATTCCCCATGATTAATTCATTTTGTACCTTTAACAAAACTGTAGCACATTAAATGATCATATACTACATTCCTTCAACACCAAGGGATGTTACAATTCTTTGCACACGGGCATTGAATTTCTTCGCCCTGAGGATCTCCATCAGAATAAGCAAAGTCCAAAAAACATTGAACACCATGAATATATTTGCTATACCTTGGTAAATCCATTCAAACCTTGGAAGGATAATTTGAAAACCACAAATAAATGGTGATATTAGATTTATTTAAGTATTAAATATACATAACAAAAATATACCCTAAAAATTATGAGTAATTTTTTAAAATCGATTCTTGTGTAGTAATAGGCTAACAGCATAATAAAAAATAAAGAGAATAAGAATCTCTTACTGACACTTATCTTAGGCCAAATCCAACTTCTAGTTCACCACAAGTAATCTAGTAGATACTTTAAAATTATCAAAAGCTATACATATAAAAATTATCAAGTTATCTACACATGAAAACATAGCTCCGCTCTATTGAAATATTCAAGATAACATTGGCAGAAAAATCATATGGTTGGATAGAAACGCATCAGATATTACTTAACTAACCTTGTAAAGTGTATTTCTCTGTTTACGCTCTTAAATAAAATTTGCCAATGTGTGTCTCTTCTTGAAGAAGATGAAATTGCAGAACCAAATACCTAAAGTTAAGATGAAAATAAAATATTACTAAACATCGATCAAAGAAAAGATGACAACTTAGAAAAAAATTAATTGACAAAAACATTTTAAAACTTAGCAAATAAAAAATAATAACAACTATAACAACCCACTATATACTTCAACACTAGTGGAAGGTGCTCACAAGTGTGCCGAAATGCAAAAAACGCAGAAATACTATGCAGAAATGCAAAAACACTGCAGAAACGTTATGCAAAATGCTAAAACGTTGAAGATATACAGAACTGTTGTGCAAAAATGCAAAAACTCAAGAAATGCAGCACAGAAATGACGAAATACTATGCAGAAAATGCTGAAATGCTGTGTGAAAATGCAGAACACTGTGCAGAAATCCAAAACTAATTTGCAGAAGTGCAGAAAACGCAGAAAAACTGTGTAGAAACACAGAAATTGCCTAAATGATGTGCAGAAATACCGAAACGCTGTGCAGAAATGCTGAAAATGCAGAAAAATTGTGCAGAGTCGCAAAAACACTATGCAGAATTTTCTGCTTTCTGCACAATATTCTACACATCAATGTTAAAGATACATTTTCAGTAAGGGGATAGGTTGTGAGAGCAGTACTTGACCTTGACATCAATGATTTCAGTAAAAAGTAAACGAGTTTGCTACCAGAGAATAAGATAGGCTCCCATGGATACAAGGGCTATTATTTTTTCTGATGTTCTGTTACTTTTGAGGTGCACGCGAGTTGGTCTAGACTTTAAAGATACATTTATGGAATCAAATACAAGACATGTCCTGCATCTCCTACCTAATGCAATTGACCGACCCGCCATTTATTTCCTTCAATAATGTCTTCACTTCACTTCAAGACACTATTTGCCAAGGAAAGACAACCTTTTTTTAATGGAAGAAGCCGGAAGGGATGAACGAGCGTTGCAGTAACGAGCCATAAGAATGATGAGCAGAGCATTCCTTCTGTTGGCCATTATAGGAGTAGCGGAGCGTGGTGAGATAGATAGACGTCCAATCCTGCAGTAGCTAGTTGCTCGGACTTAGTCTAGAGCTGATCTCAGACTTCAATCAACCCCTTCGTACTTCGATCCAATCAATCTATCGATCAAGAGGCTAATCTCTTTTGTTTGAGCTGGTAGCTAAAAGAAATTCCTTGCTTTCTCTTGAACAAGGGAAGGGAAGCATAGCATTAGCTTTAATTGAACAAGCTCAACCTTGAAAACAAATGTGGTAGGGCGACGTTGAATGCTTCGACTTGGCCACTAAAGAAAGCGAAGGCTAGGCGAGAGACTAGGCCAACTTACTTCTCCATGCCATAGTTTAAGCTTTAGGCTCCATAGACAGAACTCTGTATAGGTATTAGGGAGGGGAGGACACCACTTAGGACTGCTCTGTTGGGTGGAGTTCAATGCCTAACAAAAACGGCCAAAAAAAAAAGGATGTATGACTGAAAGGAGGAGAGAAAGAATGCATGCATGGAGATTCTGTCTGCCGGAGGTTTGAGAATATATGAAAGGATATCTAAGGCTAAGGTTACGAAGTAAAGGAAGTCCATTACCGAGAGAAGTGGTGATCTCGTCTTGCTTGCTGGGAGAGAGGAAGCTTCCGTGCTATCTTTTCCAGCCAGATAGCGAGCGATCACTCACCAATGAACATTAACTGAAAATGGCCTGGAATGAGTACCTATCCTTTACGGGAATCAAACCCGTGTCTTCGAAATGAAAAGATGATGTCCTAACCACTAGAAGAAAGGGACCAAGAAGCCATTCTTCATATACCTCGGCTCCGAGAATAGAAGTGGTTCATTTTGTTTCCCTACCCAATTCAAGATTTCGCTTTTCTTTATGTTGGCAATTTTTTATGTGAATTCGGCAGGTCGTCCCCTCTTCTTACAGGTTCCCCCACTGACCTAGTGACACACCAACAATGCCCCTTCTCTTTCTCCGATCATAAAGCCCCATGATCCCTTTATTTGCCTTTCATCCCCCTTGAATAAGTAAGACCCCGCTCTTTCTAATTCAAAAAAAGGATGGGTGAAGCAATCATTTGAAGTTGTGAAGGCCTATGCTACAGTAAGAAAAAAAGTACGTTGAGGCTATGAAGTCACTTAGTCGAACCCGAAAACAATAAAGAAAGGGAGGATAAGGCTACGAAGTAAGGTCAGCTGGTTAAGGAAAGTTTAGGTTATGAAATCTCATAGCTTTTAATTAATTTAAAAATAAAGAAAATGAAAACAGTAGTGAGGTGTAGGTACGAAGTTGCGTCGGCTGTGGATACAGACTAGGCTAAGGGACGGACTGTTGGAAACACGTTTCAAATGCAATATACTAAACGTGTGTTCTTTTGTAGGTTTTGATGAATGTCAAACAAAGCAAAAAGCGATATATAGCAGTACTCAAGGACAAGCACAAAATGGATGCATTACAAGAAGCTCAAGACAAAGTTTAGAAATGTTATAATTGAGTCAATATTAATTGTGATCTTGATTCCTCAACTTGGCTCATAACATGGCTTCTCTACTAAAATTATTTTTCCAAAATCATGCATATTTAAATTAAGTGTCAAATGATTTTAAACTATGCATATTTTCATTTGTTAAAATGTTTTCCAAGCATGCCTCAAAAATCTGGGCTAAGATAATCGATTATGTACTTATGATAATCGAGTATCTCTAAGCCAAGACTGCATGACAATCGATTGTGAATTAATGATAATCGATTGTGAGTAAGTCAGTTAACATCAGGTTTTTGCAAACTGCATAACAATCGATTGTGTACTTATGATAATCGATTGTTAACTGAGGCAAAGTTTTCAAAACTCATAAAAATCGATTATGAACTAATGGTAATCGATTAGAATGAGAAAAATGTCTCCCAGTGATTTTAAATAAAATGATAATCGATTGTGGCTTTTGATAATCGATTATATATGAGACAGAGAGTTTTGAAATTAATTAATAATCGATTATTCCATTTGATAATCGATTGTTGAAGCTCACCGTTGTCATATATTTTCAATTACCTTCAGGTAATCGATTGTTGATATTTAACAATCGATGTTTTGCGTAAAATCTGGAAAAGATTTTCTGAACGTTGTTAAAATAATCGATTGTTGATTTCCGGACAATCGATGTTTTATGCCAAAAATTGGAAAGGATTTCTTAACGTTATAAATAATCGATTATTGATTTGAAGTAATCGATTGTTGACGTAAAATCTGGGATTGAATTTTTAATCTGATAGGCAAACAATCGATTGTTTAGTCTTGACAATCGATTGTCACTGAGTAATTTCAGCAATCCTTAATTGGCAATTAGACAACGGTAAGACTGAGTTTTTCACCTATAAATACAGCTTCAACTCAGTGTTTTCACAACAACAACATATACACTTTGAGTATTTTCATTGCTAAAAGCTTTCTTACATTGATCATCATTTTCCATTCATCCATAAAGTTTTTTGAAGAGCCATTCTATTGAGCTAAGTTGTTGTGATCTTGAGCGTACTATTTCTACTCATATCTACTCATTAAGGAGTGCGTTGTAAAGTGAGTGTGTTTTGTGTTTGTAAGAGAATTGCGATTCTCGTTTGTTGAGGAACTTGTGATTCCTCGGTTGAAGTCTTTGGGATTGTTATCCCCGAGCAGTTGAAGTCTTTGGGATTGTTATCCCCGAGCGGTTGAAGTCTTTGGGATTGTTATCCCCGAGCAGTTGAAGTCTTTGGGATTGTTATCCCCGAGCAGTTGAAGTCTTTGGGATTGTTATCCCCGAGCAGTTGAAGTCTTTGGGATTGTTATCCCCGAGCAGTTGAAGTCTTTGGGATTGTTATCCCCGAGCAATTGAAGTCTTTGGGATTGGTATCCCCGAGCAATTGAAGTCTTTGGGATTGTGATCCCCGAGCACCTAGGTGAGGCTTGTGTCCTCAGCTGTAACGGTTTGTTAAGCACCCGTAAGCTTGACAAGTTTAGTGGAAATCTCGAGAGAGTCTCTCGGGGACTGGACTAACCACGTTTGTGGCCAACCAGGATACATCATTGTGTAAGTTTATTCTACTGCACTTGTTTTAATTTCTGCAAAGTTTTTAAATTCCGCACTAAAACGCTTAATAATTTTAAAACGCTATTCACCCCCCCCCCTCTAGCGTAAAGCGTATTGTCCAACACGGACTTCATCTCTTCTATTTTCTTCACTTACACCTTACACTTCAGCTGAGCCTAAAGAGGCTCAGGTGCAGAGCCTTCCACTGTGGACCGAGACAACGCAAAGGTAGAACACCATGGAAATTACGCTGATTTTATTATCAACCTTGATTTCACTATGCTCATAAGAACCTGAAATAGTGGAAATAGGTTCGTGTTCTGCTTCCAAAGTCAGTCGTCTTTGCCCAAGTGTGAACTGTAAAAGACTCTCCACTGGTTCCACTCTGTATTACTATACTTTTGGGTCAACCTAACCCGAATGTTAAGAAGAGGGTCAGCCAAACTGTGATCCACTTTGTACATTTGCTTAGCATACCACTCATGCATTTTAGAAAAGGAAGGGAACTTCTCACCCCGAGGGAGCCGGGAAGCGGTAGCTTCTAGAATGGAAGCTTCTCCTTTACGTTTTTAGAGCGTATAGCTATTTTGAAATAAAAAAGAGGCTTATGGATGAAGTAATCAGAATGACAAGTGGCTGCGGTTGCGGAAAGCGGAGAAAGAGAGGAAACATCGGTTAACTTTTGAATCAAAGTAGCGACAAGTCGAGTATTACGACTACAAGGGGAGAAGCAATGCTTCATAGACAGCTTCGCTTCCTTCTCGTTTCTTTCCTGGCGACTAGCTTCTCAAGTGGGCGGCTTGGTAAGCAAGCTATATTCAATATTGGTAAAATCCCTATTTATAATAGGCCATAATGGTGGGGAAGTAGGTCCTCCTTACTTCAATGGAAAGGGGGGAATCGCCGTTTCAAAGCCGCTCCTCTACAACTACTTTTCGCCCAACATGATCACAAACGAAGATAGCGTAGATAGGAGGACGAAACAAACCACTTGTCCTGATCGAAATGATTGAAGAAAGAAAGAGAATGGTGGCTTCTTTCGCCCAGGGACATCATCGGAGAACAACGTCGGGGACAAGGTGAGAATCTTCCATTGGTTACGCCCTTGTTGTGTCGGTTCTTCCATAATTAGATATGGAGATATATCCATATAGAGATCTATATCTTTCTATCAATAAATAGATCTATTGAGAAATTGATATTGATCTAGTTTCAAGATCTATGAACAATAGAGATCCCTAAATATCCATTTGAGAAAATAGATGAATAGATAGGGCAAAACCAGCTGAAGGAAGGTCGCGTTAGTGCCCCTTATTTCACTAAAGCAAGAAGGGAGAAATTTGACTTTGAGAAAGAAGAGCTTCTATTTAAATTTTTTCTTAGTAAACGATAAGGCAAGAAGCAAGGGCGTAGCAGGTGTGCGAAGTTGCACCTTAGCACATCCGTTTTCTTGCTCGTTAGCTCCCCCTACCCCTATTATTTATATTTTAGTCATAAAGGAACTAAAGGAAATTTGACAACCTTACTAATAGAAAGGGGATGCTCTCAAGCATGCGAAGAAAGCTCGAAGAGCTTCTCTTATATTATACAAAGGTTTGTAGAAAGGGGATTCTTCAAATATCCCATGTTGTAGGGGCTTCAAAGAAAGCTTGTAGTTTAGGGGTGCGCAGGTTTTCCGCAAACACTTTTTTTATTATGGATCTACTATCAGAAATTTAATGCGTAATCTCAGCATTCATTGTGTATTCCTGAATAATCTTATTTTTTAATTATTCAACCATTTCATTTTACCAAGTTCAATGTAAGACATATTAGTCAATATTTATCTCTTTCGATGCAACAGTAAGATCTTATTTGTAACAAGTGATTTTGTTGGTTGCTTAATTGGTCACATTTAATTCATGAAATGACTTGGATTGGTATTAGTCTGGATACGCCAAAATCATTCTATTAGATCGAATAATTACATTCAAAAATATAAAGAGCTTCCGGAATGAAGGAAACTAAACAGGAACAAGAGGGATACACTGAAGAAGATCTTTATACTTCTCCTTCCCTTTTTTCGAAAGATAAGTGGGTTCCGGACAAAATTGATGAAACGGAAGAAATCCGAATTAATGGAAAGGACAAAGTAAAGGATAAATTCCACTCTCACCTTACAGAGACAAGATATAGCTGTATTTTGAATTAAAATCCAATGTGAATTAAAAAAGAAAAAATAAGTACTTTCATTATTATTAAATGTTAATAAACAAGACTTTTTCTTAACTCCTCTTTTACTTCACATAGCTTTTCACTCCTTTCCCTCATAGTGGAATAGTAGGTTTTATTACCTACAAACCAAAATACCCGCATTAGCTCTCCCTGAAAGGAGAAGGAAGGCTGGAATGCCAACAAGCGTCTATTATTGAATTCACATGACCGCTGACTCATTGTACCAGTTACTGCTATAGCTAGTGTTGTATTGGTGTATTGCTAGTGAACATACAAAGCAAGCTGTAAAGGTAGAAAAAAACAAATCAATCAAGAGATAGTGGTTCTAAGCAAGGACATATGATTGAGGATTAGACAGGGAGTGTCGTCTCAAATGCTGATACCATTTTATAAATAAGCCAACAAAAAAAAAAGACAAGTAGAAGACAGTGAAAGTGAAAGAGGAGTAAGCAAGGAACGGCGAAGCCCTAGGCCTAAGGGGCAGTACGTAAACAAGTACCGATCACATGGTTTTGTACTGATCCACTTTCGAGCTGTTGAGTGATGATTGGCCAAGGGGCCTTTTTTCTTTTATAAGGGAAGAGATTGTAGCTGGTTACAAATAGGCTGGGATGAGTAGGCAAGCATGGGGGTTGTACGAGTCAGCTTTGAGCTGTTGAGTGACAATTGCTGCATCTCTTACGAAAGGACGCATGGGCCACTACCTTATAATAAAAGTGGGTACGCTCTTCTATGTTGTGCGTTATATTATTGCGTCATATTCCTTAAGGATTGATCCGAGATTAAGCCACGTAGTGATACCCGCCAAAAGAAAGGGGACCTTTCGTACGTATTAGAGTACAAAGATAATTATTCAACGCACTAAAATCTAGTGGATGGGTTCCATATTCTTGAAAAGCTGGGTTGAAACATGTTATGAAACTAAGACAACAATTATTTCTAACAATAAGAAAAAGTAAAGTGCCACCAAGGCCTATAAATAAGAGCTTCTTTCATCAAAGAAAGACGTAGAAGTCAAAAAGAAATACTTTCAGTAACACTTATTCCAACAACAATGAAATGGATATCGTCAGAAGATTTGCAACAATTCAAAAATCAATTCAAGCTGTCGAAAACAAAAAAGAACAAAGGCAGCAAACCCTAGCTGCCTTTTGGGAGCACCTGCCTCCCATCGATCCTGCACTTGTGGCCGTAGCCATGCAGCGAAACCGGGACCGCATTATCATCTTGGAAGACGGGAAACGGGCCCTCCTCCAAGAACAGGAAGACCTTATTGTGGGTGTTGTCATCCGTGGTCACCAGGGAGACTAGAATAGAAGAGCACGTCGACTCTTTTCAGTTTTAGAAGATTTAAATAAGTATTTGTAGATGCAAAGTAGTGTGTTTCTTCTTTTTCTTTGTTTGGTGGAGATCTACACCTATCCTAAGTAGATTGCTTTTTTTGGGTGTGTTTGCATGTATCACTAGTAGTCTTCAATGTTTTTGTTGTTAATTTTGTAATGTTGTGCTTAGTTATGTGGCCGGTCTACGTGTGTGTAAGCTTCCTATTTGATGTATTCTCATGTAACGACTATTAATGAATAAAAAGTGTTTGTCTGCTTTGTTAGATATTCCTTATGTATGCGTAACTAATAATCCCTGAGAGAATCCAGATCTTGAGTGAACCTCAAAGCCATGCCAACCTGGAGTTAATGCTTTCTATGGACAGTCTTTTTTTAAGACCTAATCTAGGAATTAGCCGTTTAAAAAGATGGATTTAGGTTTCTGAGGTAGATCAAAAACCTCAGCGAAGGTCATTGAACACGACAAGATACGAAAAATGTTAGACAACGGACCACTTAAACTACTTAGTTAGAGATTTTTTGCTATTGCTTATGCCTCTGCAGAGAAGTAAAGTTTTGCTCTCCTCTCTTTCTTTTACGTAAGGGCATAACGTAATAATAATAAAGGAAAAGTAAGGTGTGGCGGTAAGTCAAAACTTTTTGGTCTCCATGTTCCAGTCTCGGAAGAAGATTATTTTTATCGCTATAAGGCATAAGTAGTGAAAGGAGTAGACCTATAAAGAGAAAAGGAAGCGCTATCCCTCCTACTTATGATTCAACATTTAGCTCAATCTATTCTAGATGTCTTTTTTACATCAATGGCATCAGCTGGAGCTTGCACCGAATTGCTTACTCGTGGAACTTATTTAACCCGACCATGCATAAGTACCAATGCCCCCTTCCCCTTTCACCTATAAGAAAAACTTCTGGGATGAGCCCTTCTACGCGTAATTTTTATATTAGAGGGAAAATTCTCGATCCTATACTAGGCTTCGATCAAGGCTTATAAAAGCAACAACCTCATCCTAAAAGGACTCCTTTAGCTTTGGGGTTGATTTACGTGGCTCAAGACTTTGAGTCAAGAGGTCAGGTGTTCAGAAAGGTGGTGATGCAGCATTGGCATTTTCAACAAATTCATCACATAGCTTATCTTCTTTTTGTCTATGTGGCTACATACTTGTAGCGATCAAAGGGCATATTTATTATTATTTATTATTGATATAAGGAAAAGGCAATTGCATGGGCCTTTGCTTCGAGAACAATCGTATTAGCACTTTTGCAACTTGCCTTTCCATTATTCGAGTGCAGTTCCTTCTCGAGCCTTTTCTTTTTGACTCCTACCGAAGCAAGCTTTTTAAGTAATGATCTTTCTTCCCACCTTTGAGTGAAGAAAGCCTCTCAAGTTCTGACCTTTCTTCCCCCTTTTGGTAAGCTGACCTTCTTGTGTCACGAGTAATGTCAAACCTCCTTCTTGTCTTGTATTCCGGGAAGTGGTATAATAGGTCCCCTAAGGGAAGCCCTTTGGCAGCTGTCTGAGCCTTCCCTTGATTGTGCCTTTAGGCTTTCTTCTTGCTGATTTGTTTGCGCTTTTGAATCTGTTTCTATAAAGAAAGGGGAAGAGAGAGGCATCGGCTAACTAAGGATGATGATGGAAACTATCCTAGAAAGGTGAGCAAGAAGACTCGTCACTACTAACTAGCATTGAAAAAAAAGAAGGCCTACCTTCGTTGTGTGCGCTAAGAGCTTTCTTTCATGTAGGATAGAAAGATAAAAGGACATTCTTCAAAGTAAAACTGAATCAGACAAAGGGCCTTCTCTCCATGATCAACTTCCTTTCATAGTACCCATACCCCCAGGGAAATTCGAAACCCCGCCACCTCCTTAAAAGAGAGATCCTAACCACTAGACTATGGGGGTATATTGAATAGACTTTGACTAAGAATAAGGTTTCCTTCTCTTCCACTCTATCTCCTTATTGGATTGATAGGTATATTCCTCTTTCTCTTCTCTTAGTGGACTAGACTTCCCTCACATCCTATTTTTTATTATAGAAGGTTCTTTATTCCAAATACTGGTGAATTACCTTCATTCAATGCTAGCGTCTATCTCAGTTGAAAGAATATCAACTCTCAAGCTCACCTCTTTTTTGCTTTAGTCAGAAGAGCTTCTCTCCTCCTCGAGTTCTAAATCAGCAAGAGAATAGGGACCTATAAGACAACAAGGAAGTTTGATTTACATAAAACCTCTAGCAAGAAGATTCTATCCATCAGGTAAAGCCCTTTTGACTAGAAAGTAAAATCTCTGTCAAAGACATATCTAAAGGCTTGAACAGTTAGCAATGAAAGTGCCTATGGGAAGACATATCTATAGTCAGCACTCTTGTCTGTCGAGTACTTTTAGTAGTCTTGATCTTCCTTCCTCCATTGCTAAGGTTAGCTCTGTATTTTTGTCGTGTATTTTCTTTCTTTCTAATTATAAGGATTAAGTCTTCCACTAACATAACAAAAAAGAAAGGAAAGCAAGGAAAAGGACTAAGCTCTGTCCGAGAATATCGGGTATTAAACTTCATTCATGCCGAGCGGCAAGAGGGATAGCAGGAACTGGAGCGAATTATTCGACTTGATCAATGTGTCTACCCTAAAACGTGTGCTTGCACAGAGTATGGTTCAATCCAGGCTAGCTATGGAACAAGTTGTGAACTAGGGACTACGTTTCGAGATCTTCATCGACTGGATAAAGAGTTTCCACCGATAGGGAGGTCCATTAATTGGCCAATTGACTTAAGTGAATTGGCTTTGACGCTCTCAGCGTCCGTGGGATCAACTCCACCTTAGAGATCTTCCAGATCTGCAATTACAAGCTCTCGAGTAGGAACAAGATCTCCTACTACTGATAGGTATGCAATTGAAGAATCTGGCAAGATATGGAGAGGATATGCTCGAACCGGACCACATCTCCATTTGCACATGGATAATGTGCTGCCCCTTTCTTTTCTTCCAAACTCGTTCGAATATTTCATTAACCTTTGTGGTGGATCGACGAGAGTGCGCCTAGCCAAGATTATGGTTGGTGTCACCTCCCGTTCACTAGCTCTGCCTTTGCCGGATCTTTATTCGCCCAATCCTTTATAGAGTGATGACTAAGAGCCAGGAATTCTGATTCTCTTAGTAGAGCCTGAAAGTAGCCCTTGGATCGATTCCTACCACGGACGAGTATACATTTCATTCATATCACGGGCCTCACATGGACGAAGATGCTTATGTTTATCATATCACGACTTCCTAAGATGCTAACACAGGGGCTACTATTGCTAAGAGAGCTTATTGGTGGAGCAAGGAGAGCGGAGATGGAGATATAGGCTAGCTAAATGCCCTCAAATCCATCTATGAAAACGTGCTGGTACACGACAAGTAAGTACAGCTAACCTAAAACGAGGTGTTTTCTCGAGCTTGGGAATGAGTGGTGAACCAGGAATCGACCCCATGAATAGCTCCTTACCTTAGTCATAGTTAGGTTAGGCCTACTTCTTTAAAAAAAAGGAATAAATATCCAAAGCCCATTCTATGAAGTCAAGCAACCAAACCTCTCGGGTGACCTTCCCCTCCTTTCTGCCTTCGTACGACTAGTCTGATTTTCTTTATTCCTTCCTTGTCGTGAATCGCTCCTTCCCACCTTGTAGAGAGAGATTTCCCTTCCCCACCCCAGGTAGGAGAAGTGCTTATGCTGCTCGCTTGTCGCTATCGAATTGCTCTGTGCTTGCTCATTCTAGTTTAGTTGATTGCTAGGCGGTAGAGTCACTAGACTGATGACTGAGTGCCCTCTCTATCACCTTGATTGTCAGTATAGTCCTCATTCTTGCTAGCTCACTTGGATTCTCTCTCACTAGCTTCCCTCTCGCTTGACTCACCCTGATTATGCACTTTCCAAGTGAGCATAGCTTGCAATCACTCTGAGTATCGCTAATTACTCTGATCTATTTGCTTATTCTTCTCTCCTTTTGTGCTAGACCGAGTTCGTTCATTCTCATTCGTAGTAAAGGGCTTCACTGATAAAGTGTTACATTTTCTAGCCTTCGTCAACTTTCAACAGTCTTCTGCTTACGTCGCTAAAGAAGCCTTTATACACATCAAAAGTGAGGCGGACTATCGACCGGCTGGCAACCAATAAAGAATCAGAGTGACCGACAAGCAACATGAGCAAAGGAAAAGCCTCGTCTAGCAACAAAGAGACGAGTGACCACAAGCTAGCAACAACAAAAGAATGAGCGATAGTAGCTCGAAAGGCTTTAAGCATCTTGCAATAGCCTATCTCTACCCAAAAGTGAGACAGTTGGCTAGGTAGATAATACCTAGTGGCGCGAGATAACTCTCTCCTTTGAACTCGGCTATTTATCTTGACCAAAAAAGGGAACTCTTTCTAGTTGGGGGTGGAAGGTGACTGAACTCCATTTGTGATCCCAGCCCTGGAATCACTTAAGATCGTACAAGCAGAGTCTTTATGTAGATAAAAACAAGATAATAAGCATCTTGCTTGCTTTTCAAATTCACGTCACGCCTACTTGTGAAGAGTCATGGCAAGATTCGTCTATGTGCCACACATAGGATCTAAAGACTGAGGTCACTTCTTATCTTACGTTATTCACGGTGACACCTCCTAAACTTCATGTGCTTGGATCATTGCATGGTATCGTCCACCCTTCATTAATTCTAAAAATATGTTGATAAGAAGGGGGTATTTGCCGAAGAAGCCTTTTTTCATTTAAAGGAGTCTAGTCTGTATAGATGCGCTTACCCCCGACAGTGATGGATATGGATGACGAAATCCCTCCAACGAAAGCCAAAGCACAGGTTTGCAGACCTCTCTGAATCCTAAGAAGGGGATTTACAGTCAACACTATCTCACTCAAAGAGCATGACCCCGTTGATAAATAGAATATCTAAACTGGGGCTGGGGACTTTTATTTGATCGAAGGGCTTCTTTTGCCTTTCAGGTTTTTCTCGCGTCTTGCCAGGCATCTAGGAATACAGAGATTTTTTAATTAGTCAATCTTGATACCGGTTTTTGCTGAATTCGCATTCCCTATGGAGGCCTGGTCAATCAGATGATTTTGTCTGGTTGAAAGTAGTCAACCGGCTTCTTCACTCAAGCAGCACTCAAACGAAAGAATAAGCAAGAGGATGGAGTTGTCCATGGGATGGACAACGAAGTGTATCGATCCTCCCCTGCCTTTACTCTTTTTAGTGGGTGAGGAACTCTATAGTCCAGGTGCACTTTTTCGTAAAATTCCCAATATCTCTCGGTGTATCACCAGTATTTCCTTTCGGTGATTCATCAATTGTATCTATGAGGCCCATCGCTAGTATCTCTTACCCGTTCGAGTTTTTCTCCCATTCTTCGATCTCTAGATCGAGTTGCCATTGAACATCAAAAGTGACTTAATAAAGCAATGTAAGAGGATGGTGAAGAAGGAAATAATCAAGTGGTTAGATACATGGTTATTTACTCTATTTCCGATAGCTCAATGACCTTTCCGATTTAATGTGTCAAAAAAAGAAGGCATAATTATAATAACACTTGATAAGAATGAATTAATCCCAACAAAAACGTTGTCGGATGAAGAGTGTACATGGACTATAGGAAACTCAACATAGCGTGCTTATACCATCACAGTAAAACATTCTAATTAATTTGCCATCTCTTGGTCAATACTACTTATAATGTTGGGCTAAATTCATTAGAAGTCTGTATTGAAATTAAAACCGCGGTAAGTTTTGGCCTTGTGTGAGAGGGGGAGAGAGAAGGGCATGTTGGGACAGGGATCATTAATTCATGCATTTAGTGATTCATGGCAATTGTGAATGTATATCCCCCGCACTTCGGCTTGTCTTGTCTTCGGACACCACTTTGCCATATTTCCTTTTAACCAAGATGCGCCCTGTCGTTTTCAACCTGTAAACTTACTTAACAATCCTCGGTCCTTATGCATCTTTTTTTTTTTCGAATTGGACTTTTAAATTAGAAAATAAGTTGTTTTTGTTTTGTTTTCTATGAGTTTCGTTTTGACATTTATGCTTTCATTTTTTTTAAAGATTGAAATTAAATTAAAAGATTAAGTATAATGCAAGTTTGCCAAGTCAAGAAAAAGATATTATAATCTTCATTATTTATTTTATGTTCTCGTTGCTCAGGTTGTTGTTTATTCACTCTATCTTTATTTTAGCTCTATTCATTTTATTTTATATGATGATGTATGATTAGATATGAAGTTTAAATTTTTAAAATAATGTTTTGGATTTATAAATATGTCATAAGGTTTGATGTCTATAAAAATATGTCATTAAGAATAAATAATAAGTTTATAATTAAAACAATGTTATGAAATAATATAAAGACAAGAACAATAACTCAAGAACAAGAGCAAATAGAGAGAAGATAGGGAGAGAGAGAAGTATTCTTATTAATACTTGGGGTGTTAGGAGTTGGTTTACAATGGTAGAAGACCCCTTTATTTATAGGGAGTGGGATGATTTATCTACCAAGAATAGAACTCTAGAATCTCTCTAATTATAGACATTCACCTTAAATAGGAGATTTCATAACACTCCCCCTTGAATGTCTATTCAACAATGTACCTCGTTAAAACCTTAAAACCAAAACCCAATGGGAAAAATTAAAGAAAGGAAAAAGAGTACACATGTTTGAATATGCGCCTATTGGTTGCCTCGTTAAAAACCTCGCAAGGAAAACCCGGTGGGACAAAACCTTGTAAGGGAAAAAGAGTGCAACGCGCATTAACTCCCCCTAATGAGTACATCAATTTATATCCTTGAGCATTTGCATTCCAATCTTGTGCATCATCTTCAAAACGATCTTTGGTAGACGTTTGACAAATCAACCATATTGACTTGAATAAATATTCCGCACCTTAAAATCATCATTCTTGATAGATATGAACATCTTCATATAATGTCGTGGAATAACTCTTCAATATCTCCATAGTTGCATTCTCAATGCCATCATGCTTATAGTTATAGCAAGATACATATGTACACAAATTGTACTAAGGATGTGGTACTTCAGGACCAAGAATTGCATATGCTTCAAGCAACTTAAATCTTTCAAGTTAAGTCATATAAGCCATATAATAGACTTTAGATGCATATCAAGTTTTCCATGTCATGCTAGACAAATAAGATATCGAAAACTGACTATACATACCTTTGACTTTAAACTTTCAAGCATTTGAACTATAGGTTCAAAACTACATGTCTTTCATATGGAATCAATTCTTCTTGAATTGTATCTCTTCCATTTAGTTACTTTCTTTGGGTCAGCAAATGCGTATAGCATGCTTTGCAATATGTTGCAATTGAATTATCCCTTTTATGAACTTCAGGTTCATATCATGACATTCAGGGATATACATATACAAATGATAATTCATCCCATGTAACCTTTTCTCAAGTGTTTATCATGTCTCCCCCTCATGTTAGTAAAGCTAACTTGTTTCCTCAACTTTGAGAGTTCATCTTTGTGCATTATGGTGTTAATGAAAATATACACCGCACATCAATAATAATAAGATGAAATTATTTGGTTCCTGACCCTGAACCACTTGTGAGGAGAGAATATACTCTCGTATACAACGTATATCAAACTGATATATATAACTTCGTTCTCATAAGAAACAGTTTAGCTATTAAGTGGAAGCACTCAATAATTATCTTGCTAAACCAACTTTGATATAAACCAAGTTATCAAGATGAACTATCTTGAGTAGAGAATCTGGAAATTATGCTCGAAGTTAGATTACTGAGCAATTTACCTCGCAAGCACCGGCCAGGCTGCGGGTTAATAACAATTGCGCATGTAACCATTTCATAGATGCATCATATGTGGTATACATGGCAGGTGAATGGGCCCATATTCACCTTTGATATTTCCAGAATTTATGGGCTTCAACCCGAACTTTTTAGTTGGTCAGTTCATTAATGAGAACAAGTGATACAAGAGAATTCGTAAAGAACTTTCTAGTTCTTTGATATTCACCTATGTGAATTTGCACATCATACTTCAAATGAGATGGCTAACACGAATGCCAACTGAATAAATTATCAATATTGGTAAACTTCAAATTTACACCATGACATGTGCACTTATCAATAAACTTCAGGTTTATTATGACATGGGTTTTATACCAATAGATATCCACTTTATTGTGGCATTTTTTTCATTTGTGTAGTACAAACTGGAGAACAAAGCGGGTAGCTTTTCATATACAAATTACCCCGCTACAAGTTGTAGTAATAGGAGATATCAAAGCCTTCCTTTATTTATAGTCTCAATATAATCAATCGCTTTCGCGTGTACTTTGGAAACTGAATAAGTTTCTTTGAGACATACTACAGCACAATACTCAATTGTGTTTCTCCAACATAGTAATAATTGGCTCTTCTAGAGCTCTCAATTAATTTTGTACTACCACAGATTCATCAACATCCATGTGGTGAATATCTTTCTTAAAGAGAAAGTTATACCATTATGGTCATGTCAAACTTATATGCAAGATATGTTTCTTGCATTATCGTTGTCCTTTAATAGTCATATTTCCAAAATACTTTGGCGTACAATAGGTACGTGACCAACGATCATTCATGCCATATATCATCTCAAACCTCCTTCTAGGGGTGAGTGTGGTATATTTAATACCAATTTCATCTTCATATTCTTCCAATAATGAATATGTATTCGTGAATCAAATGTTGTCACATTCACTTCGAGGATATGTGATTTTGTTATCCTTTTCAAATCTATAAATGCTCAGGCATTTGATTTGCTATTCTTTGCAAATGGATAATCTTTTGTGCCTCTTTCTCACAAATAGAGGTATGTGGATCAAGATGAGATAATGATGCATTTTTCCACAAAATTTCCCGTTTGGTTTCACCAACTTCTCCCCCTAATTTTGGGAAAAGTGTCTCATCAAATTGACAGTCTGCAAATCGTGCAGTGAACAAATCTCCTGTCAATGTTTCGAGGTAGCGAATAATGGAGGGTGATTCAACCTCAACATATATTCCTAACCTTCTTTGCAGACCCATTTTGGTGCGGGATAGCGGTGCTAAAGGCACATATACTGCGCATCCAAAAATTCTTAAATGGGATATATTGGGTCCATGACCCAAAACCAATTGCAACGGGGAATATTTGTGTCAATTCGTCAGTCAGAGACGAACTAGCATTGCTGTATGCAAAATGGCGTGACCCCAACCCGAAGTGGGCAGCCGACGAACTAGTATTGCTGCATGCAAAATGGCGTGAACCCAAACCAAAGTGGGCAGCCGACAAACTAGCATTGCTGCATGCAAAATGGCGTGAACCCAAACCGAAATGGGCAGCCTCGTTTTCATGAAGAATTCAAGATTATTCTCATCTATTGTCTCAATATGATATCCATTTTGAATGATATCTTTAAAACTCAACAAGTTCTTCTTAGACTTGGAGGAGAATATTGCATTCTCTAAGATAAACGTCATGCCTTTGGGAAGAGTTACAGTTGCTCTTCCGGAGCCTTCAATCAATTTACTTCCCATGGTTTGACATATAAAAGAAAATATACGAACATGAGAATAAACAACTTCAATTCGTTTGTGTCACATAATATTTTCAAAATCTGCTGCTAACAGTTGACTAACAAAATTAGATAGTCGATTATATGTTTTCCATAATCGATTACTATGCAGTTTGAAAATTTCAGTTTTAAACATTTTCTTCAAACAATCGATTGTTACTTACAAACAATCGATTGTTGAACATTGACAATCGATTGTTAAACATAGACAATCGATTATTTGCTATTTTTGAAAAACTTCAGATCACACTGTCTTAAGACAATCGATTGTTAGACATAGACAATCGATTGTTGGTTATTTTTGAAAAATTCCAGACCTCGCTGTATAACGACAATCGATTGTTAGAAATAGACAATCGATTGTGGATGATTTTTGAAAAATTCCAGATTACACTGTCTAACGACAATCGATTGTTAGACATAGACAATCGATTGTTGACTGTTTTTGAAAAATTCCAGATCACTGTTTTAAAGACAATCGATTGTTGATCATTGACAATCGATTGTTGATCATTGACAATCGATTGTTTTGCAGTTTTTATGCGAAATATGAGATAACCGACTAGTTTTTCAGGTTAGTCGATTACCTCTACTGGAAAGTAAAAATATTATTGATATTTGAGCATATTGATACATTCTAAAGAACTGATACTAACATTATGTCATGAACTAACTAATACGAGCTAATACTGATGGCTATTAGTTTATTCATTCACTAATACAAACAAGTAAAATAAAATCAAATAGCTCCATCTTCTTTCATCACGGATCCATCACCGATTAGGTGGTCTATCTTCCCATCGGGTTGCTCAAAGAAGTCTGCCACATCCAAGTGGGTGATGTCAAAGTTGTCGTCAGAGACAAAATTCGTTTCAGGGCGTTTACTCTTTCGAGATGCTTGATAAAGGTCAACCAAAAGTCATGGTATACGGCAAGCCTTTGACCAGTGCCCATTTTCACCGCAACGATAATATATAGTTTATAAACTATTTGCTTTTGGGTTCTTATCATATCGTGCTTGTGGCAGAGTGACCAACTTCAGGTTGTCATCTCTTCTTTAAGCCATTCCACAAGATAGGTGGATCCTTGACGGTGAGATATTCAATCTTCAAACCTTCATCAAGGTGATGGCGCAAGAAAATCAAGGCCTTAGCATAGTTTTGGGTGGATGCATTGTTTCTGTCTTTAATGGCGTCTCCAAGACCCATAGCATCTAAGTGGATTTCAGCATCCAACACCCATGTCATATAGTTCTTGCCCGAAATTTCAAGGGCAACGAACTTTCTTTTCATAATGTCAGACATAAAACAGATTTTCATCAAGAGCGTGTTCATACTTACGGGCTCTATTACAATTATCACATTCACTTCAGGGAATGGATCATAATCATGTGCTTTACATAATCTCATGTCAAATATTACTTTCATAAAGTGAAAGATTATTTTGAGAATCTTTATTACTCTCATTATCACAATAATGACGATTATAACTTCGTCTATTGCCATGTCCACATCCATTGATACCTTTACGGTAATTAGTCTTCTTTCAGACTTATCACATACTGCTACCACATTCTCTAAAGGGAATGGAGCAAATTCAATTGGACGGAATTCTTTGCCACGTCCACATTCATTGATACCTTCATGGTAACATTTTAGTCTTCTTTCAGACTTATCATATACTGCTTCCACATTCTCTAAAGGGAATGGAGCAAATTCGATGGGACGGATTTTCAATTATTGCCCACAATCATACATGAATTTAATCATGGCAGGACATAGAGATTTTACCACTTCATGTGGTTATAATTTCTTACAAACTCCATTAGAGTTATAATCAAACTTTGTTTGTATATTAAATCAAATCGTAGAATTTCAAGAATTTGAAAGGGAAAAGTAAATTACTTACCTTTAAGGTATACCAATTATATTTTCAATGTTTTCTTCCTTTTCTCCACTGATGCAGACGACGGCGGCTCCATCTTCTTAAAGAGCTTCTTGAGACGGTAGAGTCTCGTGCTGATAACGTTTTATGAAATAATATAAAGACAAGAACAATAACTCAAGAACAAGAGCAAATAGAGAGAAGATAGGGAGAGAGAGAAGTATTCTTATTAATACTTGGGGTGTTAGGAGTTGGTTTACAATGGTAGAAGACCCCTTTATTTATAGGGAGTGGGATGATTTATCTACCATGAATAGAACTCTAGAATCTCTCTAATTATAGATATTCACCTTAAATATGAGATTTCATAACAAACAATATTTTTTTAAAAAATTACAAAAATGTGGCACATAAAGTGAAATAAAGAAAGTACTAAAAACCTAATGATACCATATTGCTTCCACCTGCTCTACTTTTCTTCTGTCTTAATAATTAGAATTGTTTTTAGTTCTAATTGTGATAGCACATTAACTCAAATATCTGCCAGTTCTTTCAGAATTATAAATGCTTAACGTGCTAAAGTTTCCTTTAGTTTTTCTCCTGCTCTTTATTTAAGGTAAAAAAACGCTTAACATGCTAGCAATAATAATCCATTATTAGCAATAATAATATCCAATATTGGAATAATTGTTTTATTCGTAACATTCATTTGTTCAAAAGTGGAGGCCAAAGGCCAAAATGGTAATTGAAGAAGCATAAAGAGGAGACTCGCGGGCAGTGAAAGCTGTTCTGACTTTGTCTGTCTTGTTGAAATTATACTAATCTGAGCATGAAGTCTTGTGTATTTGCAACCTAGTCCCTTAATTCTCCTGTTTCGAGGCTTGGTTTTGAAAATCCATCCCTTTCCCAATACTTTTAGCTTAAAAACATTGTCACGATTGATAATGAAAGCGCGTGCGCTCTTTTTCCAACATGTGGGTAATTAGTTTTCTGCCCTTAACTTCAAATTGAAAAAAAGGAAGTTTCAGCTGCAGCACTGAAGCAGCTTTACTGTGTGGATTTGGAAAAGAAAAATGGGGTTGAAGATAGGAAGCAGGTCAGGAGCGTACAAGGCAGTTGGTGCAAATGGTGTGTCCAGTAGATGGGTCTCTGTGCTTTGTATTGCCAGCTTCTGCTTAGGTGTTTTTGTTGTCAACAGGTTCATTCTTCCTTAACCATAATCATCTTTGCTCGAAAGCATTTTCCATCTATTTTTTCTTAATTAGTTACATACTTTGCTTAACGGATCTAGGAGACTTATTTCCGTTGCAAAATGTGGTTTTTTTTAGTATAATGTGATCAAGCTTAGATTTTTAGGTTCAAGACCCTTTCAAACCACACTGATAGAGTTGTATGTCAGGGTTTTTACCTTCTGTTCAACTTTTGGTTTTTGTATTTTCGGTTGCGGTTTTTGCCTCAGAATTCATTGAGTTGATGATGGATAAATAATTGCCATATTGACACAAGATTGGTGCTTTTCAATAATGTTTTTACTTTTTAGTATCTTTGCCCATGTTGTATTAAATCGTCAGCAATTCGTTTAGACAATGAGGTTGAAATTGAACAGACAAGTTGGTTTTTTGTTTCAACGTGGACCCTCTGTTTATTTAGAATGATGTATAAAATGGATTAGAGTATAAAGGTTGGTCAATGGAGCCTCTAACTCTTCATCATCTTTACCGCCTTCGCCTGTTTTCCTTGGAGAAATGAATTATATTCTTTCCAGAAAAGATAAAGCTACTAATAAGTTCAGAATTTTACTGCGGCTTTTGACTTTGGAGACACTGGTGAACTCGTTAGCTTTGACTAACTTGGTTGAAGCCACTGGGATCTTCTGAAATCCTTCAAGTCATAATAAGCTCGCACATGCAGTATATTTTGGTAGTTCAATTAGGATAATGTGGTATGTTAATGGCTCATTTAGTGCTGCGGCAGGTAGTAATGGGCAGCCGGGTGTATTAAGATCCCGTTATACGCGGGGTTCGGGGAAGGGCCGGTACCACAAGGGTCTATTGTATCCAGACTTAACCTTCATTTCTGCAAGAGGCTGTTTCCACGGCTTGAACTCGTGACCTTCTGGTTACATGACAACAACTTTACCAGTTACGCCAAGGCTTCTCCCAAGATCGAAAAGAAAATAAGCTGAATAACCAAACTACAGTAGTTGGACTTTATGTGATCTGAATTTATGTTAGTTGTCTTGCGACAGTATAACTTGACAACCTGTTGCATTACTTTTTTCTAGGTTATTGACAGTGCCTGGTCCTGTTAGAACTATGGATGATGCTATATTTGAGGACCATAAGTCACAGGAACTTCGTCCTCTTCTTAAGTGCGAGAAAAAGGCAAGTCAGTAGGAAGGTGACATTCTACGTTCTCGTGGATTAACAAGATAACTAGATAAATTAATTTTCTGGTGTTGTTGATGTTGATGCAGGATACTTCTCTGGTCACAGGAGATATCCTCTCCCAAGTTTCAAAAACACATGATGTCATCATGTAACTTTCTGTGCCCTCCTTCAGTTCATAGCTCCCAAACTAGTGATTATACAACAGAATTTAAGTTTTGATTCTCATCTTTAATTCTGCTTAATAATTCAATAGCATTTTGGTGCCACAAAAATTTTAGGGCATTGGACAAAACCATATCTTCTCTGGAAATGAAGCTGGCTGCCGCCAGATCTGCTAAAGCAGAAAAAGAAGAAAGATCTACTGCTGATAGGAAACCAGTAATTGAACCTTTGAATAACCGGCCTAAGGTTTTCTTTGTTATGGGAATCATCACTGCTTTCAGCAGCAGAAAGCGCAGGGATTCAATTAGGGAAACCTGGATGCCTCAAGGTTTAATTACCAACCTTGCATGAAAATCTATGGATAATGCTTCTAGTAACACTAGTGCTATAGGCATACTTACAACAACACTGAATCCTGCATTTAGTAATTGTTTTCATGTGAGATGTATTTGTCATATTTACCATTTAATTGTTGGTGATGGAACGAGAATTTTAAATTTAGAAATTAAAAAGGTTAGAATGGCTCTTAATTGGCTTTTTTATTCAAACCGTAGAAGTAGAGTTAAAGAGTATTTTAAAAAATGTGATGAATATGGCCTTAGAGAAAGAAAGGTTCCTAAACCTTGTCCGACTAGATGGAATTATATGTACGAAAGTTTAGTTGTTGCATATGAGTATAGAAACCCAATTAATGCAACGTTTAATTTTCATGTTGGTGGTGAGGATGATGATGAAATCCTTACAAATCAAGACTGGACGAATGTTAAAATTCTTATAGATTTTTTAGAACATTTTCAAATTGCTGCTAATGCATTTTCTGGGCAATATTATCCAACTATTTCAAAATGTTTAGTTTATATTGCAGCACTATGTGATTTGTTTGTTGAATTTTCGGAGGGTGGGGAAATTTATGAACTTTCTATAAATACAATGAAAGAAAAGTTTTAAAAATATTTTTTCCTATCCCCTCTATTTATGGTGTTGCTGCAATGTTAAACCCTACAATGAAATTAGGAGGTCCTCATTTTTGGTACTCAAATATTTATAAGAGTTTAGATCTTTCACATGAGGAATTTTCTACAGTAGGAGATGCAAAAGCCTCAATTAAAATAAATGCTCAAACAATCTATAATGTTTATCAACTTGCCGTAGATCATGCTAGGCCAAATGTTGCAACCCCTACTTCGTCCAGTACACAATCGTCTAAAAGGGTTGCGGGCCTAAAAACACTTAAATCTTGGACGGAATTCAAGGGTTCTCAAGGTGATAATTTTGATGAGACTTCACATCTAAATGAGCTTCAAGTTTATTTGTCGCAAGGACTTGAAAAGGAGAATCCAGACGACGACTTTGATCTTTTGAAATAGTAGAAGGCAAGGGAAAAATATTTTCCTGTTCTTGCAATGATGGCTCGGGATATTTTATCTATTCAAGCTTTAACAGTTGCATCAGAGAGCGCTTTCAGACAATCAAGACTTCAAATAGGTGATCATATTGCATCTATGAGGGAGAGTTTGGAAAAATCAGTACTATTTAGATATTGGATCCGCGCAGAAAGAAGAAACTTTGGACTTGCAATCACAACCAGAGATAGACGACGCTTATGAAGAAATGATAGTAGAACTTGCGGAGGATGCTGCTTCGCTCGGAAGCGGTGATGAACAAGCTTCTTTTCCGCCACCACCAACGGAACCTCCTCCAAACCTTGAAGGATTTATGAGATTTGTTAGAGATACAATATAGATTATGCTGTAACTTGTACTTTGGCACATCTTCTTTAATTTTTTTCCTTTTAATGGTGGTATTAGCACCTTGGTGCTCATTCCATTGGGGGGGGGGAAGAAGATTAAGAAAGATATGCCATTTTTTGGTGATAAAAATTATAAGACATTCCCTTGAATATCTTATTTTTTTGGTCTTTAACTTGCAATTCTTTATATGCTATAATATATATACATAACATACTATATATATATACTATATACTATATATATTAAATATATAACAAACTATATACTACATATACTCTATATATATACGAACATACTATATGTACTCTCTCTATATATATATACTATGCATATAGTTTACAAGAAAGTGACTTAGATAAAAAAAAATTAAAAAAATAATCCGGAATGAAAAAGCCCGTTAGTCCCGTATAGGCCCATGAGTCCGGCCCATTTAGCCCGGGACCATGTGGGCTTAGGACCACCATGGGCCGGTTCCACCCATTGGGATCGCGAAGACCGGGACCGTTTGGCCCGGGACGGCCCTAGACCCGGCCCGCCTCAAGCCCGGGACCGCCAGGACCGGCCCATTTAGGCTCGTTAGGTCCAGGCCCGGCCCAAATATCAGCCTTAGATACTACTTAGCAGTATTCTCATAACATAATTTAGTATTAATCTAGTTTTATAATAGTTGTTATAAAATAAAAAACCAAGAATGTTTGAAGTGACATTAGGAGTACAACACATCTCTAAACTAGACAGGAATTCCAACTCCACTACTAACTTCCTGAGGAAATTGATCCCGACCTCTATTCAGGTAAAAGCTATTGCGACCCGCTCTTCCTACCTTGGTGTAGCATCGAGTTGGCAGCGATCAGGCACTGCTACTTTCAAATTCTAGGTCAGCCCCGCCCTCTGGTAAACTAGACTAGACTATGTGTTAATACAACTTGAGTGGGTGGGGGCAATCGAGGAGTGCGTTCCGATCGTGGACCACGGTTTAAATGTTTTATCCCGTGATCTCTCTCTTCCTTATATATATATATCCATCGCCCTTATTGTGCCTTGTAAAATTTCTCTTTTTACAAAAACAAATCGAATTTGCACATATTGTGCGTATAGGACTTTGGTGTGAGCGTTGTTGCTGCCTAGACATTCTTTTTAAAGTTGCTGCCTCAAAAGATGAAGAGGATCACTAAAGGTGAGCGAAGAAAATAAAAAGTAAGAGGTTAAATATATATAGAAGAGCAGAAACAGAGAGGTAGCATGGCATCATATACTGATATGGTACCTACACACTGTACGTCTACTGCAAGTTGAATCGATTTTTCGTTATTTCTACTAAAAGGTGAAAAATGGGGTATTAATGCATGATAATTAAATCATTCAATAGATGTATGTAGTGTGGTAAGTAGCTATCAAATCCCATAAAACAACTACTCTCAATTATAACATAATATTTATATATATGGAGTGATAGTAACGGCCGAATGCATCAGTAGTGCACCTAACAGCCGTAAAGCTAAAGATAGATACGATCCTTCCTACTGCTTTTTAATTTGTTCTCTGCTCTCTTGCTTCCTAACCGATAGAAATCTCCTCTCAAATCAACCCTTAATTTAAGTTCAAAATTCTGAATCGTTGCTATACATGTGCCAAGAAAAAAAGCGGTTAGGGGTCAGATTTGTCCTTGTATTATTCAAAATAAGCTATATTTGTCCTCCGTTATACTATTTGGCCATATGTCCCTCCGACGTTATTTCTGGTCATATATGTCCCTCCGTCGTTAACTTTTTAAAAACAAAATTAAAAAGCCATGTGTCAGAGTCCTATTGGTTAAACTAAACCCATCCCCTTTTTCTTTATATTAAAACGAAAATATTTGTAAAAAACGTTAAAAAATTGTAAAAAATGGGAAAAAAATTTGTAAAAACCGGAACTTTTTTGTATATTTTTTCAGAATTTAAAAAAGGAAAATATTATATCAAATTTTTTTTTCTGTTTTCTGTTTTCTGTTTTTTTTTTTCATTTTCCGTTTTCTTTATGTTAAAACGAAAGTATTTGTAAAAGACGATAAAAAATGGGAAAAAAATTTGTAAAAACTGGAATTTTTTTGTAAATTTTTTAAGAATTTAAAAAAGAAAAATAATATATTAAAAACAAAATATTATATTAAAAACAAAAAAAATTATTTAAAATGATTTTTTAATGAAAAAGAAATAAAAATTGTTTAAACTAATTTTTTATTTTTTAAAAATATATTAAAAATATGAACAGAGCATCTCTAAATGAATCGGAATGATAAGGAATATATTCTTCTTCTTTTTTGTTACACGAAAAAATTTTGTTAAACAATTTTGTCAAAAATAAAAACATTTTGTTAAACAATTTTTATTTCTGTATTTACAAAAAGAAAATCAGTTTATTTTCAAATCTGAAAATATTTCCAAAATGCGTTTTTTTTAAAAACAATATTTTATTTTGCATTTTTAAAGAATTTTGTTTTGTAGAAAGTGAAAATACAAATTTGTAAAAACAGAAAAACAAATTTAATATAATATTTTCCTTTTTTAAATTCTGAAAAAATTTACAAAAAAATTCCAGTTTATACAAATTTTTTTCCATTTTTTACAATTTTTTAACGTTTTTAACAAATATTTTCGTTTTAATATAAAGAAAAAGGGTATGGGTTTAGTTTAATCAATAGGACTCTGACACGTGGCTTTTTAATTTTTTTTAAAAAAAGTTAACGTCGCAGGGACATATATGACCAGAAATAACGTTGGAGGGACATATATGGCCAAATAGTATAACGGAGGACAAATATAGCTTATTTTGAATAGTACAAGGGCAAATCTGACCCTTAACCGTAAAAAAAAGTAAATTTTATGGATGGTCTTCCAACTTTTAATAGTAGACTGAACTTTAACCTCAGTAATAGTAGACTGATTTGTCAAGTTAAAGTTCAGTCCTCCATCTTCATTAGTACCAGAATTACACCATATTTCAGAGTGATACAGATTTGAATATCCCCAAAAATCATCATCTTCTTCTTGAGTTGGAATTGTGGTTGTTTCTTTCTAAATTGGCATTTGAGCATTTTTTTGGACAAACTTAGAATGCTCTCTGGCATTATGACTAACTTCTTTGCAGATTGAGCAAGTTATGGAAGTGCTGCCCTTTTTAGACAATTTTCTAGCTGCCATGCTTTCTTTTTGTGCTTGTCTTTTGGTTCCATCTCTTCAGCTTCCTTCCTCCTAGGTTTAGCAGGTCTTCACCTTTTTTCCTTGACCAATGTTGGTGGAATTACTATACCACCATTAATAACTTCAGGCCAGTACAATTCGAGGTTAGTGGGGTTGATATAGTGTGAATATACATTCTTAAAGGCCGCAACATGATAATAGGCCACTACAAAATACTTTACCCTCTCATTGTTTCCTAAGATACTCACAACACCATGTGGATATGGTAAATCCGTCAAATCCCATCTCCTACATTACAAGGTGCATGTTCATTTATGATTTTGTTCATCTTTTGACAATCTTAGGACATATCGCCCATTGGTATCTATCAATCCACTTTTTGTTTTTGCACAATCTCCTCATCAACTAATTTTTTATCATCTCCAATATAGTGATTATGGGCTTATCTCCGGCATCAAGAATATATCTAAAAAAGTTATATTTTATATCTCATTAAAAATTAAAAGCAGAACTCATAAGAAAATATTTAACAATTATTACCGGTTAAAACTCTCACATAAATTGTTTAATAGCATATCACATTTTGTATGAGCCCTGAACATTGATCTAGTCCATGTATTGAAGAGTCTTTCTGGATGATTGAACCATTCTTTAGCAGCCTTGTCCTCATTTTCTAACTCCTCCATACATTTTCTGAATATCATATTATTGCTTACCCAAGCAGCATTCCAAATCATGTCATTTAATGTTTTTCTTTTGTGTTTTGTCTTGAAAGTTTGGTACATATTCCTCACACCATTTCTATGCACATGAACTCAAACAATTAATAAACATTAGGAAAAACAGGTAATCAAAGACTGACATTTTGTCTATCTGACATAAAAGCAATAGTGATGGTTGTTATTGATCTCCAGATCCTGGCCGAGATTAGCAAGAAACCAACTCCAAGTTTCCCTACTTTCATTTCAGCTATGACTGCATAAGCTATTGGGAATATGCAGTCATTCGGGTCTATAGCAACAACACTCAACAAGTTTCCACCATAATTTTCTTTCAGCTAGCCGCCATCTAAACTAATTAGTGGCCTACAACCTGATTTAAAAGTAACTTTAATTGCATCAAGACATACATAGAATCCCAAAAATCTCCCTTCATCTCTCTAAATAGTGACAGTTAAGCCAGGATTAGTTCAATAGCTCAGCTCTATAAGATAAGAGCCTTGCATATTGAGCGCCCTCTTCTCCGTATATCAATTTCAAAGCTAAACTTTAGTCTTACTCATGATATAACTATGGTCACACCTCCTTTTTACACTACAACCCCGCGAAAGGCATAGAAAGGGAGATTTTTAATTAAAAGACAATTGAAACGAAATTATTTATTTATTTAAAATTCAGAGTCGCTACTTGGGATAATTTATGGTGTCCCAAGTTACCGGTTCAAATCTCGAATCGAGGAAAGGTTGACTTTCTATTATAGTCCACGAACCAGAAATCCGGGTAAGGAATTCTGTTAATTCGGGAGAAGGTGTTAGGCATTCTCGAGTTCCGTGGTTTTAGCACGGTCGCTCAACTGCTGTAATTGGCCTATTATCTGATTTAAACATGTTTTAGCCTATGGTGCAATTTTAACTTTATAGCCGAATTTATTCAATTATATCTTTTTTAGGAAGATTTCAATGTTATTTAAAACATGTCTTGAACCGCGTCACATAAATGTTCTCGCGATCTTTGACACATTTTATCTAATATTGTTGAGATTTGGATTTGAATGACATAAATGCACACCAAAGTTTAAGAAATTAGTTTTAAAATAGAGAGTCTAAAATAACTACGCCCTTTCAAAAGTCGTTTCACATGCAGCTCAGTCTCAAGTATGGTAATTGGCATCACTAAAAAACGTGAAACTTATTTGTTGTGTTTCCTCAATTTTGGTCTACATTATAGACTTGCAAAGCTCACTGTATTGTGATACAAGCATATGAACGTAAATGAGCCCATCTTTGGTTACAATCATAAACTACTACCACTTAAATAGGTATCTCATTGATTTAATCATATTTAAGTCTTAATTCAAGTTAACAAACAATTAAAGCTCTACAGGTTAAAAAAATTCTTCAATTTCTTTCTCTAGCGCATACAGACAATAATCATATGGACAAATACTAACATAATGGTTCAAGAAAAAGAATCAACAAACAAAATATAGAATATTCAATACCAATCAACAGCATATCAACAAACAATTCACCAGTAGTGCAACGAAAAAAAATTAAAAAGAAAAGCTTGTCACTTTCAAATCCAAATAACTCAATGAATACTAATAGAAACATGAGAGCATTTGTGGATCAAAAGACACATGGAACAAAATATTCATTAACTAATTAGAATCTAAAGAAAAAGACACAGAGAAATGGATCTTTATTGCCGAATGTTTTGTGCCATGTACAGTGCAATAAGATCTCTAAAATATCAAACCCACGCTAACGGGCTATTGACCCGAACCTCGACCCGAAAAACTCGAACGTTCCCTCACATTAGCATGACTTCGGGACTAATCTTGCACTTAGTTTTCGTTTGCCATTTTCCAGCTTCTGTTTTCGTTCCTCTGTGTATCTTTACGTAGGTCTCTTTAATTTTAGAGAAAAAGATGGTTGAAATCTCTTTAAGGGAAGTGGGGATCCTCTGCTGCTTCGAAACTTTGTTAAAAAAATCAAAATTGTCTTGAGTCTTTTCCTAAAAGAGAGATGCCGCCGTTTTTCACTTCTTTAGGAATTAGGAATTGAAAATTTGGGTTGGTTATTTTATATAGAGGTGGGAAGGATGATGATCATTGTATTGGAAGATTATAGATTGTTAGAATTAAATCTTGCACTTAAATAGCCTAATGGATTTGGAAGAATGACTAAGGGTAATTGGGTTGGACCATGTCTTTTTGGGTTTCTTTTTTTCTTTTCCTTATTCTAAAGATGAATTAAAATAGCTTTAAAAAGATACTAGTATATTTAAGATAATAAAAATATTTAGAGAAGACAAATAATTACTATATTAATAATATTTAAATACTACTCAATATATACTAAAATTTAAAATATTTTTTAAACTTTTTCTTCTTATCTTTTTTTTTTTAGGAAAATAAAATGCCAAGACTATTTTTTTTGTCTTTTTAAAAAATAAAGCTAACTAGACAAAATATAAACTAGCTAGAATAAAGGAAAATATTTGTTGTAATTATTTTTTTTAGATAAAATAAGTTAGAGAGAGCGATACTAAACCTAAACTTAATATTTACGCTAAAATATAAAAAATCTTGGGAAGGGTCAAAAATTACATGTCTACAAGAGAATGTGACTGAGCATCGCGTGTAGTTCAAAAATGAGTGAGATGATATAGTATGCTGAGGTGGAGAGTCGATCGAGCTGCCGTTCTGCCAAGGTTCCAGTCCGTAGTCCCGTTAATTGTTACATCAAAATCAAAATGAAAAAGACTAACTAAGCGTACCAGCTACAAGTTACAACATTCCTATCTATGAGTCTTCTGAAGCTTAATCTTGAGTCTTGGTTGGTTCTTTATGCGGACTCTAATCTGACTCTTAATGCTTGTTAGCTATAGGTATTGGTTCATTCTTATTCAGATTTTCAAACCAAGACGGGACATGCAGAGCTTGTGACCTCAGCCCTGTATTGAGCATCTCACATCGTTCATTAACTTCTGCCTTTGGATTCACGTCTTGTCTTTTTTTTTTTCTTTCTTTATATTCTGGATTGTGACTAACTTCTGTTGATCATCTCGGATTTCTAACTCGCATTCTTGACGCGAGTTTCTTTTGTAACTGACCTAAATTGTATTCTGAATTGAATTTCCTTTTTTCTAGGTAGACGCCTGATTGGTGAACCTGAACTGTCTTCTCTTGATACTTGACACTGTTTTCTCTTGCACCTTGAACCATTTTCCCTTGCACCTTGAATTGTCTTCCTTCGAAACTATTTTTCCTTGAAACTTGAGTTGTCTTCCTTTGTTCTACATGTGGGCTCTGATAAGTTAGGATTTTAACGTGTTTATGCCCCTACTTGCCTATGCTTTGAGTATAAATTGCAACAAAATAGTCTCAAAATGCTCACAAATTGTGCTTAATTGCAGGTTTGATCGACAAAGTGACGAAATATCAAAGATCGACTCAAAAAAAGGAGTGAAACCTGCTCAAGTGTCAAAGACTAAGTAAAGTGAAGAAAAGAGGTCCTAGTGCGGACCGCGTGAAAGCAATCGGCCGTACTAGGAAATTCAAAGGCATGACAAAATTAGGCTAAGGGCAACACAGTCGCATTCAGATTCACGCAGTTTGCGTTCATGCTTCGCGGCCGCTTCACTCATTTGTGCGGTTCGCAGCCCACGGTCGTCACCGCACAGTCCAAGTCAGAACCCTTCCGCGACCGTACTACTCATTTGTGCGTTCCGCGTCCTCCAGTTCAAAGAGTGAAAATTGCCGAGTCAAAGAGCCAGTGAGGCCGTGGTTGCTTTTGGGTGGCCCGCACTGACCCCGTAGGCTATTTTTGTCCAGTTTGTCTAGCCTAGTATAATCAGAACATTTTACCATTTTTTAGGAGGGGTATTCAAAAAAGCAGCTAAGCACCTGGGAACGACATTTTAGCCATTTTTGGCATTTTTGGTCTTAATTAACAATAGATTATTGTTGTTTCTTCTTAGCAATTAATTAATAAGTTTAGTTCTTGATCTATTTCTTTTGTTCTTTCTTTAATTGTGTATAGCTAAACCTATTAGCTAGGTTGTGGCTCAACCCTACTGTGTGTAATTGATGGGTGTTTCCATCAAGAGTTAGATTGATATTGTGTGTTTGCTATTTGGGTGGATTTTATGTTTTTACCTGACAATTGTTGGTTGCAAACATTGATTCAAGTTTAGAGGGTTTAACTCTTCTTGAGAAAGAGAGTCTATGACCCCAAAATTAACCCAACAAGGAATTGGGATGGACCCATGAGAAATAATAGTCCCAATTAACGGGTTAAATCTCGAGAGAGTAATCACCCTAATTGAACCCTAATTGCTTGGTCTAATAGGCCTACCCAATTGGTCTCTCGAGAGTCAATTGGGCAAAATAACTCTCTTCAGCGAGAGGTGTGAGAGTGGGTACAATTGTGCAACGGTAATAGCATAAGGCCAAAGCATGTCAATCTATCCTTAGTAGTTTCTACCTGTTAATTAACCACCTAGGGAATGCCACAACCCTAGTGCCTTTCTCCCTATTAGATACAACTTCGCAATATTGTCTTAGCGTAATTGATCTTTAATCCTTAGTTTTATAATAGTAGTTATAAAATAAAAAATCCAAAAATGTTTGAAGTAACATTAGAAGTACAAACACATCTCTAGGCTAGACAGAAAATACAACTCCACAACTAGCTCCTTGTGGAAATTTGATCCCGACAACTATTCGGGTAAAAGCTATTGCGACCCGCCCTTCCTACCTTTTGTGTAGCATTGGGTTGGTAGCAATCACTTTTTGGGGCCGCTGCCAGGGAGCTTGTTGACTATCTATTTAGTTAGTTTTGTGTTTTGCTTCTCTTTCCTTCTTATTTACTGATTTTGTTTGTGTCAATCACTCAAGTACACATGGTTCTTAATGCAAATGACCCTCTTGGCAATGTCATGGCGGTGGATCAAGTAGATGATCTTGATCAAGAATTGGTTCCTAATTTACCTCAAGCTCCACGTAGAGGCCGTTAGGCCAATGTAAATGACAATAATCCTATAACAGACCCTCATCCGCCACTGCCAAGAGTGGCCTCAGAGTTCTCCCAAATCAAGGGTATGCGAATGCTATTGTTCCTCCCTAAATCCGGGCGGGGAACTTTCAAATCACAAATATCATGTTGACCTTGCTCGAGAAAAGAGGGCATTTCATGGGCGCCTCCGATCAAAATGCCTACAAGCACTCGAAGGGGTTTGTAGATACATGCTGGGGTAGCAAGTAGAAAAACGTGTCTGAGGATGCTTTGAGATTGAGGCTTTTCCCATTCTCTCTTCGGGGTAAAGCATTGGATTGGTTAGAAAGGCTCCTAAAACATTTCCATCACAAGTTGGGATAAGTTGGCGGATAAATTCATTGGCATGTTTTTCGCACCAAGTCATATGGCGGCACTTCGAGATGAAATTTTAGCCTTCAAGCAAGAGTCAACAGAATCTTTGCATGAAATCTGGGAGAGTTGTAGAACAATGGTGAAGGTGTGCCCTAATAATGACATGACCGAGGCGATCAACAATCCTTTTATTGGGGCATCAACACCACGAATCAATTCATTGTGAACAAATTAGCCGGAGGGAACTTTATGAAACTTTCATACCAAGAGGCATGTGATGTACTTGATGAAATGGCCGACACCTCTTCGGCATGGAAAAGCCGAGCAAATGTGCCCCAAGGTGACCCCACGGTCATCCATTTGCACAAGGAATTGCACGATCATGGCCAAGCTATTTCCGAGCTTACAACAACTATGAATAATTTTCCAAAGGCGCAATTGCAGCATTTCCAAAACCGCGCCAAGTCAATGCAATAGAAGGTGTCTCGATATTGACAAGGAGGCAAAGAGGGCAACAACAACGTTAAGGTAATTGTGAGAAATTTGACAAAAAAATGATGGTGGTGGTTATTTGAATGAGTGTTATGATGATCAAAGCGAGGAATGTCAATATGTCAATAACTACCAAAGAAACAGAGGAAATCAAGGGAATCAACAATGGTGTCCCCAAGGAAATTGGGGCAATCAACAAGGCAACAGAAATTGGAATAGTAACAACCAAAAACAAGATGGTGGCAATTGGAACAACAACAATCAAAGCAACAATTGGGAAAATTAACAAGGTGGTAATAATTGGGACAACAACAACCAAGGTGGTAACTGGGATAATCAAGGTAACAATCAAGGCAATTAGAACGGGAACAACAATAATTAGAGCAATAACAATCAGGGGGTGGAATAATAGTGGAATCCAAGTCAATCGGGGGCAAGGTTTTCAAAGGCCCCCCATGTACCAACAATCGAATAATCCACCCTCTTTTCCTTCTCAAGGTCTAAGTTTTTCCGGGAGTAATATGGGGAGAATTGAAAGTATGTTTGAGCAAATGATGAAAAAGAGACTAGATTCCGATGCACAATTGGCTTTGCATAACACGCTATCCGGAACTTGGAAGTGCAACTGGGTCAAATTTCTCAAGCTTTGAATACCCGCCCCAAGGGTGCCCTATCAAGTGATACGATAGTGAACCCGAAGGGTGGGAACAACAACCATGTAACGACAGTTACAACTAGAAGCGGAAGAGGTAGTGATGTGCATGCCTCAACAGAAAATCAAGTTTTGGATGATAATGTTGGGATCCAAGAAGATGTGGATCTATTGATTGATGAATATGTGGTTGAACAAAGTATGAACAATGATGCGCACATTGATATTTATGATGAGGCCGAGGTGGAAAAACAAGATGTCGTGAACCCATCTAGGGAACACATGATTGACATACCCGAGCCAGTGGTGCCTAAAGTCAAGGAATCTTTGCCTAGACTGCCTCTACCTTATCCTCAACGGTTAGCGAAGCACAAGAGTGACCACCAGTTCAAAAAGTTCATTGACATGATGAATAGCCTCACAATCAATGTCCCTTTGGTTTAGGAACTCGAACAAATGCCGGGCTATGCAAAGTTCATGAAGGATTTGGTTACAAAGAAGAGGCTGATGGAGTGTGAAATAATTAAGATGACTCATCAAATGAGTGCTATTGTACATTCCATGGCCCCAAAGTTAGAGGAACCTTAAGCTTTTACTATCCCTTGCATTATTGGAAGTGCGAATTTTGCCAAGGCACTTTGTGAGTTGAGGGCTAGTATCAATTTGATGCAGTACTCGATTTTCAAGAGTTTGGGAATTGGGAATCCTCAACCAACTTCAATGAGACTCAATGTCGGATCGATCGATGAAGTGACATTTGGGCATAGTTGATGATGTACTTATTCGGGTGGATAAGTTTATATTGCCGGCCGACTATTTCATCTTGGATTGTGAGGTACATAATGAGGTGATGATCATATTGGGCAGACCTTTCCTTGCTATGGGGAAGGCATATGTTGATGTTGAAGCGGGTGAGTTGATTTTTCGTGTTGGTGCTGAGAAGGTGGTTTTCCCGATGTGCAAGTCTATGAGGCAACCTAATAGCACTGAGGTGTGCTTCTTTGTTGACATTGTCACAGCTGTGATAATGGATGAGACAAGTTTTGTGATCAATATTAAATATCCCCTTGTGGCCGCACCTCTAGATTGTGATGTAAATGATGATACAAGTATATTTATGTGCATAGACGCTTTACATGTTATGGAATCTTGTTCTCCCAATAAGTTGTATTTGGATCTTGAAACTCGACAAATTCCACTAGCAAAGCCAACAATTGAGGAATCACCGGGATTGGAATTGACTCCACTTTTCCAAACCTCAGTCCCACGCTCTATATGTCTAAAACTATATTGGAAGATGATGTGAAACCTTTATTGGAGCATGCAGGAAGATTGGATAAGATGATGGAAGAAGTGGGGGTCTACCTTGTTTCTAACAAATCTTGGAATTCTTCGGTGCACTGCGTATCGATGAAGGATGGCATGACCATAGTGACAAATGCTCAGAATGAAAGGATTCTTGAAAGAACATTCACGGGTTGGGAGGGTTGCATGGACTATAAAAAATTGAACAATGTTCCCCGTAAGGATCATTATCCCTTGCCATTCATTAAACGGATGCTCAACCAACTTGCTAGACGTGCTATTTATTTCTTCTTGGAGAGTTTGACGAGATCCACGTGGTGGTGCTTCTTGATTTGAAGTAATATGGTGGTAACATGAATCGTGCCGCGACGTCAAATATGTGCTTCTTGGGAGGCTTCCCATGTCTTTTGTTTTTCTTTTTCTTCTTTCTTTTTCTTTGATTTTCTTTGTAGTTTAGGATTTTTGATATAATTGATTGTGAGATGTTGTAGGAGTTGTGTTGATGCTGTGCAAAACTAAGTGGAAAAAGTGTAAAGTTTCTGAAGTTTTTGCGGTGGTGGTGCAGTTTGTGCGGTCTGCACTAGCATGAGCTGAACAAGATACTCTCTAGAGTTTACATCGCGGCTGCAGTCCTATTAGCGCGGTCTGTGGTGGACCTATACAGGCGCATTGCATTTTTGTGCGGTCCGCGTGGGCTGCTTACGGAAGGGTCACACAAACAAACCCAGCGGTTCGCAGTTACTTTTGTACGGCCCCACTGGTAGATGAGTACGAGTCCTACTGGGTCTCTATAAACAAAGACCAATGGTCTCATTTTACCCATTTTGAACCTTCAAAACTCAAAGCCCCAATATTACTGTTCATCCCTCTTCTAAGACCGTAATTCTTGCCTGCTTGGATAGATTGCATTCATTCTTCATAATCCTGGTAACATTTCATGCATACTTGATCAATATAGTCCGTGTTTTCATTTCAATTTTCCACCAGTAGTTTGTAACTTCTTGTTCTTCATTAATTGTCCACCTGTAGTTTGTAACTTTGAATTATTAGTCTAGGGTAGATTTCATGTTAGTTTAAAGTGATTAAGGATTGGGTAACTGAGTAGGGACAAGTAGGTGTAAAAATGTGAACAAAAATGGAAGAAAACATGAAAACAAAACCTAGTTCCCTAATTTTGGCTCAGTGCGGCCGCGGTCACCTTAGCGCGGTCCGCGTGGCCCTGACGTATGTTTTCCCCTTTTTCACGGATCGTGGTGCCCAACTTGACTGAAACCTACCTTGCTCCCAGCACGGCCGCATTGCATTTCATGCGGTCCGCGCTGGATCATCGCGGTCGCGACTCGCTTTCATGCGGAACGTGGTGGGGGATTCAGAGAAGAAGTTTTTGGGTCCTTGTTCAGTGCGGCCTGCGGTCGCCTCAGTGTGGTCTGCGGTGCCTCCAACAAGGCCGCACTCCTAATGATGCGGTCAGCGGTGCCTTGTTCTGCAGCAATATCTGCAACATTTCCTTCTACTATCTGCAACTTTAATTCATTCACATGATTCAATGCTTGTGCTTCAACTGACAATGTTAGATTTTTTTGCTTGCAGATAATGATAAAACTACAAGGAAGAGGTACCAAACAACCCGACCGAGGTGACTCCTCCCGAGGAGGAAAAGGAAACAAGTTAAGCGCACTCCCCCGCCTAAATTGACAACAAGGAAACAAATTGTTATAGATGACCAATCAGGGAGTGAGTACGTACTCTATCAAGACCTCTCTTCTGACTCAGGGCCAACACCCTCAGTCCCAGCATCACCTATTGCCCAATCTCCAGAACGTGTACCTTCTGAGTCGTCTGATGGATCAGCAAAAGGCAGCGGTGAATACTCTACCTCCCCCACTGTTGAGTATCTGGGAAGAGTGCAGAGAGTGGTACTAATAGCGATGATGAGGTACAAAACAATGGTGTGCCGCAGGTTGGGGTTTTGGAATGAACTAGAAAACCTGAGATCTGGGAAGATTGATTTGTCAGTCAAGTGGCATTTCATAAGTTTAGGGAATGGTGGTCAGTACAGAAATTGATTCCAGAGAGAAGTATCATCACAGGTGGCCTACTACCCTTGCTTCCAAATGTTCATAGATAGTTTCATACCAGAGTGGGATGGGAGCATTTTCAGCATGATTTAATAGATGCCAATGAGCACATGGTGAAGGAGTTCTACTGCAATGTGGCCCACTTCAAAAAGGACTCAATTGTGACCAAAGTGTGAAACAGAAATGTAGTGTTCTCTGGGAAAGCTTTCAATGAATACTTGGGGCTTGATAATGAGGATGAGACCCAGTACAATGAGAAGTTGGCAATAGGTAATGAGGTTCGCCCATGGGTATCTAGGTACTTGGTTCACCCGGGTACTGTTCCAGATTGGATACAAGCGGGAGTGAAGCTTGTCCGGAGAACATCAAACTTTGAAGCCAGGGGTGGTTGACGTTTGTGTGCAACCGACTTGATCCTACGGCCTATGATCAAACTATCCCACTTCCCTGTGCAGTTTTGATTGCTTCTATCATGGCGTGCTTCCCTATCAATATGGGAAATGTGATGCACCATGACATTTCTTCGATAGGGGTTGATAGTGATTGGAAATATGCGTTTCTAACATAGAAGTCTTATTATGTGAAGGTAAGACCAGTGGATCTATTATGGTTTAGCATACAGAAAGAAGAGAGAGAATCAATTTTAAGGAGAATGGATAGCTCAGGTTTATTTTATGGTGTATAGTGGGTCGGGTATAACTTAGGCGAGTATAATGCGTATATTAACCCTATTTAATTAAGCACTTACACTAATTAAGGCTGCCATGTCACTTTTCCGGTGGGAACTTTGTCAAATCCGGCCAAAATAATTTTTTAATAACCGAAGCAAAGTTAAACAATTTTTGTGTGACAAAAAAAAAAGAATAATAATTTTTGTATAATGAAGCTAAAATTTTGATGACCATTCATAAAATTTACTATAAAAAATGAGTCGAGTCAAGTTTGTTGCAAATCTTATAGAAGCAAATGAATTACAAAAAACGCGTGAGTTTAAATATACAAAATTCGTTCACTTTCAAATAAAAAGTCATGTATAACACTATTTAATTGATTGATGATATTAAATAATTTTCACAGTTAAGTTACTAGAGAATTTATGCATTATTTTATGGAAAAGAAAATGTGGTACATATATTAGCAACTAAGATAGTTTTTGAAAGTATTAAAAACCCCAGCATAAAAAATGGGTTCCTCAAAAAGATAAATGAACTAGCTGTTGTAGGTCTTGAAAGTACCAGAAAAAGAAGGAATTTTATTCTTGATAAGGGTAATATAAAGTTGGCCCAAGTGAAGTTGGTTTTGAAGATTAAAAAAGGAATGCAAGAATGAATCAGGTCTATCCACAGTGTACACAGACACGTGCAAATTCAAGAATACGGGATGCACGTGAGGGAGATATGCTTAACCTATTATATCTGATATCCACTAATCGAAAAGGTTGCATAATTGATAAGGAGAAGGACTTTAATCAAAAAGAACACTATCCAAAATTAGGAAGGAGTTAGAAGACAATGTTAATTAGAACTCTTCCACCAAGGAAGAGTATAGCATTGGAACTCTAGTTATTTCTTATTCTACTAATTCTATATATTACAGGATGTTCTCACTTTACAGGCACGCACAAAAGATGAAGTTAAATGTGATTCGAGAGCAAAATAACAAGGAATTTTGCTAGCAATTCTTGTATGATGCAAATGTGCAAACCTGTAGCTACATGAACCAGATAGAAGAACCAGTTCCAATTGTGTATCTTTTATTCTAGCTCAATTGTAATAGGTGTCTTCTAATTATACTTTTCCGCTTTATCTAGAAGCAATTGTATTAAGTACTCTGAATAATCAAGTTAGAATTAATTTGAATTTGTCACAACATTAAGCGGTTGCTACAATGGGATTAGAGATAATACTTAGGTTTACAATTTCTAAATGCTATTTTTGTTCAGTGATTCAGTGAAGTGTTAGGGAAAATCCTACTGAGTTGTACGTCATGATTTTTTCACCTTTTGAGCTGGATCTTTTTCACATAAAAATAATTGTGTTCTTTACTTTGCATTTATTATCTCCACAATAGTAGGTTAAGGAACGCATAGAAGAATCGCGTCCTTCTATAACCTGTGCATGCAAAAATTGAATACCACATAAATCACTCCCCACTTTTATGGCATTGAGTATAATATATCAATTGGTATCAGAGCGGGTAATCCTTGAATAGACTTACACCTTAGGAGAAGATCAATATGAGTGCACCACCTAGAAACTGGGAAGGGCAGTCCACTGCTAGGCCACCACTCTTTAATAGCCAGTAATACTCTTGGTGGTAAAGCAAGATGATAGATAATATTATAGGAGAGAAATACGAGCTATGGAAAATTTTCGCTGATGGTTCATTGGCAACCTTGAAGAAAAATGTTGAAGGAGTAGATGTGCCAAAGACAATAACGGATTGCACTGCTGAAGGCTTGAGGAAGTGGGAGAAAAATTCTAAAGCCAATAAATGGCTTGTTTGTGGTATTGGTCCAGATGAGTACAACAAAATCCAAGGTTGTACTACAACTAAGAAAAAATTGAACACACTGTAAATGGCTCATGAAAGAACGCCTTAGGTAAATCGATCCATGGGAACTCTACTGTACTCTCAATATGAGAGTTTTTCTATGAAGGAAGGAGAAATCATTTAAGAGATGTACACTATGCTAACAAGTGAGCCGAAATCTCTTGGAAGGATTATTCTTGGATAAGAAAGGGTTGAAAAGATATTAACTAGAGTTTTACCTATCACATGGGAGAGCAAAATCATTGTGATACAGGAATCAAAGAATATTTCCACTCTCCCACTGGATGAATTGATTAGGAATATTACTACCTATGAACTTAGGTGACATACTATGAAGATGGATGTACCTAAGAAGGAACGGAGTTTGACTATCAGAATCATTGAAGGTTTTGATCTAGAAGATGATGAAATGTTCCATGATCACCAATGACTTCGAGAAGTACCTAAGAAGAGGAAAGGGTTATTCAAGAAGTGGTAGCTACAACAAATCAAAAGCTCCTAATAAACAAACAAATGATAGTTGCTAAAAGTGCGGAAAGACTGATCACCACATAAAAAATTGTCCTCCATAGGAAATTGAGTGAAAGAAGGAAAGATTTGAACGAAGTAACAAATAAAAACCCAAGAAAAGCAGCAACAAATGATCAACAAAAGCTATGGTCGTTGCTTCTAAAGATAGCTCAGATGAAGCTTAGATGATGATGATGATGATAAATGAGCACTTATGGCTATTGGAGAATCTCATGAAGAAGTTGAGGTAAGTGTTTCTCATCCTAAAAATAAGATTAAATTTGTTTTCTAAGAAAAGGTGATCTGAGTTGCACCTAGAGCTAATTGATGAATATGAGGATGTAAACAATGAAAAGGAACAACTGTCAAAAGAGTATGTAGTTTTAAAAGCTAAGTGCAAAAACCTGGAACATACGGCTAGTTAAAATGTTGTGTCGAAGAACCAGGTTCATGAAAATGACACAAACATCCTAGAACTTAAATTTGAAAATCTAAAATTGAAATTAGGAACATGTACAAAGTCACCTAATCACACACAACTAACTTTAGAAGAAAATATAGAAAACAGAAAAGATGAGTTGTACAAAAGAGATGAGCGGATAAGAATCCTAAATGAGGATCTAAGCTAGGTCAAGCATGAATTAGACAGAACCTGTAAATGGAATAGGCCCTCCGATGCACTTTCTTGCTACATGAACACCATAGTAGCAACAAGAGAGGACTTGGGTTTGGGACCCATGCACCTAAGCGAGATCCCAAAATCAAGTACCTCACACTTCCTGGGAACAAAATTTGCACACACTATGGTAAAACTGATCACTAAAAAAGTGAATGCACTACAAAAGAAAAGGCAAGTCAAAAGAGCAAAGAATTTGTTCAAAGAAAAAATAGGCTTCCAAGTTGGGCTAAAAAGAATTTTATTCATCATTTTGCCTATAGAAAGGGACCCAAACTAGTTTGGGTTCCTAAGACTAATCCCTGATTTCCTTTTGCAGGTTAAAGTGAAGGAGAGCAGCCAAATATGATACATGGATAACCACTTCTCAAAGCATATGATAGGAAGCAAAAATCAGTTTCTTTCACTTGAGGACATTAAACGAGGTAATATCTCATTAGGAAATAGGAAGAAAGTTATAGATCAATAGGGTTGGAAAGGTAGGTAAGACTGATTCTCACTCTATTGATAATGTCTATCTGATTGATGGACTGAAATACAGTCTAATAAGTGTATCACTATTGTATGATAGAGGTAATATGGTTGCATTCACCTCTACAAAATACTTTGTGGTTAATCTTATCACTGACATGATAGTTTTGCAGGGAAAAGAGTGAATAATATATACGGTGGATCTGTCCACACTCTCAGATAATGAACTCACATTCTTAGGTGTGTTGGATAATGATCCCCTCCTTTGGAACAAAAAACTTGGACACGACAGTCTAAGTCAACTCAACAAACTAGTCTTTAAAGACTTGGTAGTAGAACTTCCTAAAATTAAGTTCAAGGAAGATAATGTTTGTGAGGCTTGTGCAAGGGGGAAGCGGGTAAGATTCACTTTTAAAATAAATAAAATGGTAAGTACCACCTGAACGATAGAATTGGTCCATATGGATCTTTGTGGACCAATGAGAACTTTGAGCTGAGGTAATACGAGATATGTTATGGTGCTTGTTGCTGATTACTCTAGGTTTATTTGGAAACTGTTTCTAAAATCTAAACATGAATGACATTTTCACTTCTTTCATTAGAAAAACTCAAAAACAACTAGGTAATCAACTTGCATCAATTAGGTTTGATCATGTTACCGAATTTGAAAATGCTAAATTTGCTGAATTTTGTGATGAGTATGGAATAGATCATAATTTGTATGCTCCTAGGACTCTACAACAAAATGGAGTTATTGAAAGCAAGAATACAACATTGAAAGAATTGACTAGGACTATGCTTCTTTCAAGTAAACTGCCTCATAGTTTCTAGGCTGAAGCTATAAGCACTGCATGTTACATCATAAATAGGTGCATAACTAGACCTCTTGTAGAGAAATCTCCCTATGATTTACTTAAAGGGAGAAAGCAAAATATATTCCATCTTAGGGTATTTGACAGTAAGTGTTTCGTGGACAATAATGGTAAAGACTCCCTAGGCAAGTTTGATCCCAGAAGTTATGAGGGAGTATTTTTCACATAGTAAAGCTTACAAGAATAATAACAAAAGAATTATGCATGTAGAAGAAAGTGTACATGTGGTTTTGATGAGACTAACATTCTTTTTAGAGACAACAACATGAAAATGAAGCAATTGGGCAGGTAAAAAACTCAAATGAAACCAACACCTAGACTGAAGTTGCACTAGAGGAAGGAACATGTGATGGAAAAGGTTATTCGACCTAGGGAAACCTAAAGAGAGGAGCTGAACAAAGAAGAAATGTTCCTCAAACCTTGAGAGAACCTGTCAACGAACATGTTCCTCGGCAACAAAACACAGAAGGAACATCTGGGGAAAACCACCTGGTTGTGAAACCTTATAAATACCAAAATTGTCATCCCATTGAGAATATAATTACTAATCTAAACAAAACCAGATCTTCTTTGAAGAATCTTTGTTTTTTTATGCTTTTCTACATTTTATTAAACCTAAAAATATTGATAAGGCTTTGCAGGATGCAGCCTAGGTAAATACAATGCAAGATGAAAACAACTAATTTGAGAGAAGTCAAATTTGGCATGTGGTACCAAGAGCCAAGGACATATCGGTAATTGACAATAAATGAGTCTTCACAAACAAACGTGATGAAGATGGAATAGTTACAAGAAATAAGGTAAGATTGGTGGTTCAATGATATAGTCAATAGGAGGATATAAACTATGATGAAACGTTTGTTCCAGTTGCAAGATTGAAGCAATTAGACTCCTTATAGTCTGTTGTGCCTACATGGAATTCACTATCCATGAGATAGATGTCAAGAGTGTCATCCTCAATTGGCTATCTAAAATAAAAAAAAAAATTGTCAAGCAACATCCAGGCTTTTAAGTAATGGAATTGTCCTAATCATGTGTACAATCTTGACAAGGCACTTTATTGGCTCAAGCAGGCTCCAAGAGTATGGTGTGAAAGACTATCAAAATTCTTGCTTGAGCATAACTACAAGAGAGGTAAAATTGACAATACTTTATTCTTGAGAGAAAAAGGTAAAGATCTCTTGGTAGTTCAGATGTATGTTGATGGATATAATCTTTGGAGCAACTATTGATAAGTTAAGTAAAGCGTTTGCTAGACTAATGGGAAGTGAATTTGAAATGAGTGTGATGGATGAGCTTAATTTCTTTTTTGGCTTAAAAATTAAACAAACCTCAAATGGAACTATGATCCATCAGCAAAAGTATGTGAGAGTTGCTTAAAAGGTTTAAAATAGAAGATTCTAACGAAATTGATACTCCTATAGAAACGAGCACAACATTTGATATAGTTGAACATGGTTCATTTATTTATCAGAAGTTGTATAGGAAAATGATTGTTTCTTTGTTATATCTCACTAGCAGCAGACATAACATTGTTTTCAATGTAGGCCTTTGTGCTCTATTTTAGGCAAATCCAAAGGAATCTCACGTGACTGTTGTCAAGAGAATATTGAGATACTTGAAAGGCACCATTGACCTTTGTCTATAGTATCTAAAAGTAAGTAGTTTCAACTTAATGGGATATGCTGATGTTGATTATGCATGTTTTCTTATTTATAGAAGAGCACCTTAGGTATGGCACACTTTCTTGGCTCATGTCTTGTGTCTTGGGCTACCAAAAAGCAAAATTCTATGGCCTTTTCTACTGTTGAAGCTGAGTATGTTGTTGTTGCCCCATATTGTGCTCAATTGTTGTGGATTAAACGGTAATTAATGGATTTTGGAATTGATTAGTTTGTATTTCTATATTCTATGATAACACTAGTGCAATTAGTATGATCAAGAACTCGATTTATCATAAGTGAGCTAAGCGCATAGATGTTAGGCATCACTTTTTGAGGGACAACTATGAGAAGGGCTTGATCACTATGGAATTTTATGCTACTGACAAGAAAATAGTTGACGTCTTCACAAAATCTCTAAGTAGAGATCACTTTGAAAGGAACAGCTTAGAATTAAGGATGATAAAGATCACCTAAAAGGAACCAGTTCTAACTCAAAAATTGGTTAGAAAATTGTGAATTTTTATACATAATTAGATTAGATTTGCTTAGTCTCATAGTTTAGTTAGTATACTCTTGTGCCATGTGCTAAAATGGCTCATTAATCACTAATGATATTATCTCTATTTTCTTGAAAAATTCAGACTTACACAAGAGATTTTTCAGTGAAGAATCTGGTTCATCAAGATTACTTGATATGTATTTTCCACTCTGCATACTTTGAAATAATTATATTTGGATCATGATTAAGAGAAGAGTCCCACTTAATCCCAAACCACTTTGAACTTATCCGTTACAAAAATGAACTAGTTTCGTTCAAAAGGAGTCCAAAACCACATTAAGTGCTTCGATTCTAGGGACACTCTCCAACGTCTTTTCAAAAAAAATTTAGTTTGATTAGACTTCTGAAAGGTTGTCGTTAACCAATTAAACATCCCTTCTTAAAATGATTAGGCCTAGTGTTTCTTCAATTCAAAATTTTCAAGCCATGAAAATACTCTACATGTTCTCTCATCTTCCAAACACACTCAAACCCTTTTTTCTTACACCCAAGCATAGAAATGGCTAACACCTATGAGAATCCTCCATTACCACCCAAGGAAACCTCACCCACACCATCTAATACACTTTCAACTACTCCTATCTCTAAGAAATAAAGGGTAGAAATGATGTATCGCAAGGTTGTCACTGGTGGAGAGCAAATCAAGAAAATAAATGAAAAATTGAACGCAAGTCAGGAAGAAGAACCCTATAAATCTGATGAGTCTTTCAAGTATGCAACTGACGGGGAAGATATTTTTTTTGAGATAGAGCAAGTAATATCTGGACCTAAAAGTTTTTCTAAGGTTGCTATGAAGTGGAGACTAGGTTTGTTCTAGTAGGAACTATGGCAAGTGTTCAAACTACTGAGTCTGGAAAGGTAGGTGGTAAAAATAAAAAGAAAAAAAGGATGCTCGAAGTGTTGTGAAGGGAATGGTAAAAAGAGCGGCTAAATCTTCACCCGCTCTTGTTGATTTAACTAAAGAATTGGGTGCTATGGTAGTTTAGAGTGATGAATCGGTTGGAGAAGAAGAGAGTGTGAGAGAAATAGGGGAAGTGGGTTTGGAGAAGCTGCTGAGGGGTTAGTTCGAGTAGGGAAGGATGTTGAAGACTATGTTACGTCTGAACGGGAAACCCTCGCGGACCTACTGAAAAGGGCAACTAACAGTTACAATCCCAAGAAGAAAGGAAGTTCAGTAGTTAAAATCCATGGCATTTGTAGGGAAAACAAGAAGTGGAGGCTGGCTCTTCTATCCATGTAGAAGCAGAGTGAGGTTGAACTGGAAAAATGCTTTAGAAGAATGTAAGAGAAAAGTTGCACCTAAGGGAAAGAAAAATGTGGTTGATCCTGTTGAGGCAGTTGCAATTGATGAGACAAACCTGGTCCTTCAGAATGAATAGGAGACAGAGGAAGTGGAGGTTGTGACTCCAAAAGCTAAGAAAGTTAAGACTTCCAAAAGAAGCCTCTTTCAAAAACAAAGTCTGATGAGCCATCAAGTTTGGCTAAAAGAACCAAGTTTGTATTGAAATCAAGAAAAGTGAAAATTATGGAGGAAGAAGAATGAAATGGAGAAGAAGAAAAAGAATAACCTTATGTTGTGAAGGACAAGATGATTAAGTTTGGGAAGAGAACCATCTTGAAAGGTAGACTCCTCAGGGACTTGGAGAAGGAATGAATATCAATGCTGCTGGAGACGTTACAGTTGAAAGATTGGAAGGACATGGTCCTTCAGATTGATAGAAGGCTGGCGAGAACTCAGATTGTAGAGTTCATGTCAAACTGTGAGATCAATGATGGTAAGGTCACCAGTGTGGTCAAGAGGGTGACAGTTGTGACACCCTAGAAAGATCCTACATCGACAAAACACGAGAGAGATACTGGGTATATAAGTACACATGCATTAGACACTAGTTGTGAGCACGTGATTTTTGCATCGCTTAAATTACTCCTATAGAATTCTTAAAATTAGGGTTTTCTTTATTTATGTAATTTTAGAATTAATTGCATGATTTTGTCTTGTTTGCATTTTTGTGTGCATTTTAATTGATATAATTCATAAAAAATAATACAAAAAGAGCACATTTGCATTTAGTAACCCACTTTAATATTTTTAGTTTTATTAGTTAATTAACATTACAATAATGGAAGAAAATAACCAAAAATAGTCATTTTGCATTTTACTTTTATTTGTTTGATGTTTTTCTTAAAAGGATTGATTTAATTTTTGGAAATAAATTAGTTTAATTTTAGAGGTCTTGGTTATTTTTAGTTTATGTATTTAACAAAATCAAAAAAAATAAAAAAGAAGAGAAAAATAAAGAAAACTAAAAGAAAATAGGTGTCTTATTAAAAGACCCATGTTTTGGGCCAGTTTTTAATTAAACTGGCAGGCCAAATGAGCTAAAACCAGTCCAAACCTTGACCCAACCCAAAATCTTACCCAGTCCAACCCCTGAAAATCAAAACGGCGCCGTTTTGCATTGGACCAATTAGAGCCGTTCATGTTCCTTTGATCGAACGGTGATGGAGTTGGGTGGTACTTCGTATAAAAGTGTTTAAACAAACCCCCCCCACCCCCTTAAAATAACCTAGTTCGGTATATCGCCAGGAACCCTAATACACTACCGTTCACCGTCGTCCCCCACCGCAAGCCGCCGGCCGAAAATTGCCTCCGCTAGTGGCGACTGTCTAAATGCTCCCAAAATTACACCAATCACTCCCCAGCCTTTTGCTTTCCAAATATACCATTACCAACCCTCGAATCGCAGCTAATCACATCGAATATTCGATCGAAGTGGTGGTTGCTTCGCCGTGTACGGCGGCGCTGATGCCAAACAGCCCCAAAAGAACTCCACATGGCCACCGAACCTCCCTCATCCTAAATCCATAAGTCCCATCCCTCGATCATGTGCCAAACACCTTGAATTTCAAATCAAAGAATCAAACCCAGGGTTGAAAAGTGGATCCGTTAGAGCAAGCCATATTCTGAGTTTTGCGGGTCATCTCTATTATGTTTTGGTACAAAATAATGACATCAGTTTTTTCTTCACCAAGAACAAACGTTTGGCATTATTTTGGGGCCAAATCAGAACATCGGGTTTGAGTCTAAACCTAGCCGGTGAGTCCTCATTTCCATTTCATTTTATTTATTTTATTAGGATTAGGCCAATATTCTGAACTGAACCCATGCAATTATTTCATTTAAAACTTATTCCCTGATTTCTAGTTTCGATTAGCTCTGTAAATAGAGGTTTTAAGTCTCTAATTTTACTTCTTACCGATTAGTTTAATATGAACTCAATTAGTATATCTGCATGTTCGTTGATTGCCAGTGTTTAAGACTTTTGTATCTTTTCCCCTCTCTATTCATGTCGATTCTATATTAATTTTGGGGTTTGATTGATAATAGAATTAATTATGTCTGTTCATTCCATAGTTGATTCTGATCTTTTTAATTAATAAAAAATTAAAGTAGGTTAGCCATACCGTTAGTTTAACTTTGGGAGAGGTATGGCTATAATTGAAGAACTGTTTGAGTATTGCTGAAAATGCTAGGGTCCTTGTTAGTTAAATATGGTCATTTTTGACCAAGTTCAAAAGGGCTAAGGTTATTTTGACATAGGTTAGTAATTGTAGGATTGGTTCATGGGTAGTATAGGTATTTTAATTAAAGAATCTTACAGTAACTGAATTAGAACACCTAGAACCTTCTAGATTGGGGTTTTAATTTGAAATTTAGGAACTTGGTAGTATTACTTGACCAATAAGTCATAAATTGAGGGACTAATTAGTTAAAAATGGAAAATAAAAAGGACTAAAGGCTAAAACTTAGGTTTGAAGTTTGCCCTAGTAACTTGCCTATAAAGGCATTGTTACTTGGGGTTCAATAGAGGTTTGTTTTTTTAAGGGAATTGGAAGCATTAAAGAATACTGAAAAGCTCTGAAATTTTGAGGCAACAAAATCTCTAAAAAACATTATTCCATTGCTCATTTGTTTCAATCCTGGTTCATCTAAGGTTCAGAATAGATTAAAATTTTAGCTCTAAGGTCTGATTCAGAGGTGTTGGGTGTGCATTTGATTGAAATCGGCTTAGGTGAAATGATTTGAATTTCATTTGTTCTAAAAACTAGTCTTGCTTTGGCCCTGGTTCGAATATGTTTGCCTCTTTTGGTATTTGATATAGGAGTTGCTTGAGCTGTGATTGAAATTGATTTCAAAATTGGCTGATGGTTTGGAATTGATTTCGAATTTGGCTGTTGGTTTGGAATTGATTTCAAATCTTGCTGCTGACTGTTATTTGCTGCTGACTCTCTTCCCCTTTTCCATTCCTCAATATCCAAGTACATCTTGGTCTCGAGTGATATGTAAAGGTTAGATCAGCATGTTTGAAGAAAAATTATGAATCATTACCTATTTTTCTCATGAGTTCCCTGCTATTTGTACTTAGTCTAGAAGTTTAGCATAATAGTGTATTTGGACATTGCATTATTTGTATAAACATGACTATTAAACTATGTTCAGAATTATACAAGTATCATGTTCAATATTATTAACTTTAGTGCAGTGAATCCTGGATTTGCTACCCGGTTACCTTACATTTTGAGTCTATAATGGCGTTGCGGCTTCATAAATCACAATTAAGATGGTGTACAATCAGTGTTACGTATTTATATCTCCTGTGAATTCATAGTCTGAATGTGCTAGCTATTCCTGTTAATTTTAGTCTATGGGTAATTTTTTGAGGTGTATTAATTGAAGTTGAATGGTTGTTGAACTTTTGTATGCTCATAGTAGTTCATCAGAATGCAAACAAGTTGAATGCATATGAAATTTGATCTTAAAATCAGCAGTTGCCTGACTTAAATGAACTTAATTTATTCATTTGTTACAAAATTGCTAAGTCCAGCTTTGAAAACAAATTTAATATTTTGAAATCTGATGGAAGTCCAATGTTTGGTTTGGGCTCATTTTTGGACCAAAGAAGTGCAAATAAGAAGCTGTCAATTGAATAAAATCAGGCCAGTTCTTAAGGGCCAAAAGTATCGAGCAGCTCTATAGCTGAGGCCCAGCGCTAGGCAGCCTTGTAGAAGGCTGAATGGATTCTCATTCTTTTTGGGCCAATTTTGAAGCCCAATGTGTTGAAGACCTTATTGAAGCCATTGTTTTAAATTTATAATGCAAGTTTTGGGCCTTTCAAGTTAAGTAGCAAATTTGAATTAAGAGGTTTTAAATAATGAAGATCCTCTTGTTTGAGTTTGGGCTTGATCTTGAGGCCCGAATTCCTTGAATGTTTTTAATAGTAATTAATTAATAATGCCAATCATTAAGTTTTTTAGAGACAATCCATTATAGATAATATTAGTTCCTCTTTGGGATGTCCTTTTAAAATAAATTGAGGTGCGTCCCGCCGAACAAAATTCACAAATTACATGGCCCTCATTAATCGTATAAAAGCCTCAGAATTCGGGACGTTCCATTTAGCAAATTTTCATGGCCTCCCGCAAAGTCATCGACGCGCTAGTCGCTTTAGGCGCGCATTTAAAGCTACTTTCTTAAACTTGGGTGCGCATTTATGTGACCCAAATCTAAATATCGATGGTGTTCAAGTATGTCAAAAAGCATTGGTGCATTATGTGACGTGGTTCGAGACGCATTTTAATACTATTGCAATCTTCCTCAAAATTTAATTAAAAATGATAAGTAATTTTAAAATTGCACTATATGATAAACATGTATTATAATCAGGTAATATGCCAATTTTGATAGTTTAAGCGACTGTGCTAGACCACAGAATATGGGGGTGCCTAACACCTTCCTCCAGGTTAATAGAATTTCGTACTCAAGAATTTCTAGTTCGTAGACATCATTTGGAAAGTCGAAAATTTCCTCGAGTCGGGATTCAAGAAAAATCTGTGACTTGGGACATCAAAATCCAAATCTATCCCAAGTGGTGACTCTAAAAAGAAATAAATAATTCCAATTCGGATAATGTCACTTAAATTGGAAAAACTCCCTTATACATATTACCCTCTATGGTGGTGTGTGAAAAACAAAGGAGGTGTGACAGCTCTGGCAACTGTGCAAGGATAGAAAAACGCAGAACTTCGGTTCAGGGTTTAAGAATTCGAGCTTAGAATAGCTATTATACTTGGCTTTAATTGTTATCAGATTTTCCTACATATTTTATCCCAATGTGCTAAGTGTTTTACCGCTTTGATATTACCTAAATTGTATATATAAAATTGTTACGAAACCCTTCTTGTCTCGTCTTGGGGAATGTGCTTGCTGGTCGAGACTCTCCATTATGTTGGTGTCATTCCATAAAGTAAGAAAGAGGCTGGATAAGTTACTAAGCCGGATGGCCTTTTGGTTCCTAGTACGTAGCCCACTCCTCGACTCGAGTTATCCGCTCGGGACACAGTCTAGAACATATACCCAAGTTTTTAATCTAAAATAACTCGACCTCATGCCGAATCCCTAGTAGGTACGCTTGCTTGCATTATGTGTATTTTACATAAGGGACTCAACACAGGGGTTGGGTCCGTCTAGGACAGGTTACCTGAAATGAAAAGACCATCTTGATGCATCCTACTTGCTATTTGTGCATTTGTTTGCTTCAGATCTGCATGTTGACCGACTTGTAAATAATGGGAGAAATTTGAAAAGAAAAGAATAATAGTGTTAGGGTTGAGTAAGTTAGTCACCTGCTTTGAAAACCCAATACTCAAATGCTACCGAAACTCTGCCAAATTATTTTTAGAAGAATCAAAGAAAAAGAAAGTTTTTTCAAAAATAGTTGGTTTTGTCAAATCTGCCAGAACTACGCTAGTTTGATTCTCATTGGATGGGAGAAAAGTAGGCAACCCCCATCAGGTCCAACTTCCATTTTGCAAAAATAGCCCAAAAACAACAAAAACTTTTTTAATTTTGTCGGGTGATTCCATTCTTGTTTAAAATAAGCCGAATGTCCCCAAAAATGCACCGAAAGGCTTTTTTTGAAAGAACAACCATTTTGGGTCATTCAACGGCTGGTGGGCACAACCATAAAATCTTCTTCCCTGAAGTGCTAAAAGTCCGTATTTGCAAAATCGGTTTTTCTTTTTTGTTTCAGGTCAAAATAAGTGATTAAATCACCTTAAAAATTTGCAGGATGAGTACGATTCAAAATGAACCATTCTCAATCATGAAAAAAATCCTTTTGGAGGTGTGTCTGTGGTAGAATGATCTAGGTGAAGAAGGGCAAGAAGAGTTCAAAAAATATTTTAATTGTCTTACTGGTTTGTTAGAGATTAAGCATCGGGGAGACATCATAAGGGCATTGGTCACATATTGGGACCCAGCACACAACGTGTTCCATTTTTCAGATTTTGTACTCATCCTGACCCTAGAGGAAATAGCCGGATACATTGGGAGTGTTGAGGTTCCTTTCAGGCACAAGTATTTGATTGCCCGAGAACCGTAGCTGTGCATAGATTCTTAGACTCACTGAAGATAAGCAGGACGGTCCACAACCCGGATTTGGCAGCAACTTCAGGAACAAAACCAAATAACAGAGCAGACTTTGGGGGCCACGGCCCAAAAGATAGGGCGGTTGCTTCAAGAAAGGGACAGAATCAGAGAAAGGATCCTAACCATTTCTCACTACATTACTAGGAAATGCCAAGTGTGCGAGAACATGACTTGCACCACCTTTTTTGCGATAGTAATGATATTTCTTAAACAGATAATGAGCGACTTGATAGACTTCAAAGGGATATTGATATAGGCCCATGGGGAGACCGAACGATGTCCCGCAGGCACCAGGAAATTTAATGTATTTATGATTTTCATTTGAGTCTATATTTCCTTTTCTACTAGAGTCTGTCAGTTGTTTGAGTCTGTATTTTCTTAAGTAGGATAGTTTATTTTAGAGTTTGTAATTATTCTTTCCATCATAGCTTGTTAGATGTTTTTATCTGTTAGCTTTAAGTCCTTGTAATCAAAGTATTTGCTATCTATGGAAATCGAAAAATCTCAAAACATTTTCCTTCTATTTACATTTATTTTCCACCAACTACGCTTGGTCTGATTCATGCGGGGTCATGATACGTATGCAATCTCCATAGGATTCGACCGTAACCCTAAGAGAAAATACAAAGAAAACAGAGGAAAGAAAATGAAAGAAAAAAAGAGTGGAAAATAAATGAAAGAGAGAGAAAATCGAGCGAGATAGATGATGGCAAAAGCAAAGTCAAGAATGAAAGAAAATAAAATAAACGAGGGTGGAAATCAAGTGGATGAGGAAAGACGGATGACGCATGCAATCGGTGAAAAACTTGTAGAAAACCATTTAACTGTATAGGTGCACCGCACCCCAACGTGCGATTACCAATCTGTTATTTTCTCGAACTAATCATTTGCTGATATCAATTCCAGTCCAGGTTTTATAGAAACGGTGGTTGGGTTTTGGGTAAATTGGCTTCACATCCCTTCTTCACCATATCAATGGGTAGCACAGAAATGTCTTCAAAAATCACTCTACCAGCAATTCCCATCACGGATGAAAGCTCAATCTCAAGCATCCCGACATCAGAGTCAACAACCGTCTAGGAAAACCGACTATTGCGTCTCCGCATGATGGAGATGCGGGACGCCTGGTCGAATGGAAAAGAGCTGCCTAGTGCAATTCCCGGATTTCCTGAGCTTTTCCGAAGAATAGGAGGAACGTCTACTGTCCCAATCAGTTATCCCAGCATCCCACTAGGACACCCAACCATCTTAGCTCATTTTGTGGGAACACCTTCAGAGGTTCGCCCCCAGATGGCTATATCCAATGTAGTCCCAAACATATTTACTTCTATACTTTGCGCAGCTATAACACGGCCTGCATTGCCAAGGTTCACCTTCAATCCTTCAACCTTCACATTCCAAACATTCACTCCACAAATGGAGCATCTTCAGTATCCCACCTATACTTATTCGCAACAGCATCCATTTGAGTTCACAATGGGACAAGAAAACTCCCAAAGCTCCGGAATAGGAAGAAATGGCAAAGAGGATGAGAAGTTTAGAGCAAAGCCTCAAAAATATGCAGGGGCTAAGAGGACAGAAAAGTATATCATATACTGATTTGCGTATGTTCCCTCACGTGCATCTGCCTATGGGATTCAAAACTCCAAAGTTTGAAAAGCACGATGGGCATGGTGACCTTATTGCCCATCTTGAGAAATAATGTGACAATTGCGCGGAGCTGGAGGAAAAGAAGAATTGCTCATGGCTTGCTTTGGGGAAAGCCTGGTGGGTATCGCCTCCGAGTGGTGCATGGATCAGGATATTTCTCGGTGGCACATCTGGGATGATCTTGCAAGAGACTTTGCTCAACAGTTCCAGTACAATATCGATATTGCTCCAGATCGGAACTCGCTGGCAAATCTAAAGAAGAATCCCTCAGAAAGTTTTTGTAAGTATTTGATCAAACAGTGTGAATAGACGTCGAGGATAAAACCTACAATGGATGAAGTGGAAATGGTCACTGTATTTCTCCAAGCTCGGGAGGCTGATTATTTCCAGAATATGATGTCATCCATGGGCAAACCATTCGCGGAGGCCATTAAAGTCTGTGATATGGTAGAGAATGGACTCAAAACAGTTAGAATTTTGAGCCAATCAGCTATTAGAGCAACCTCCCAAGCCATCCAAGGCGGGTGTGGAGGAGTGACCAAAGGTAAGAAGAAAAAAGAAATATCCATGGCAGCCTCAAGTGTGAGGAAAACGCGCTCCAACACCCATGTTCTCAGATAGATCCCCCCAACATTATTACCCCCATCAAGACATGACATATGCTCCTCAACCGTATGCAGTCATGAATGCTCAACCTATTGTACGACCACAGCAACATGCCAACAAAATCCAAACCCCACATCCAAGAAATCAGCCTTCTTCACAAAATCACTATAATCCCCGTCCTCCACAGAATAATTTTCCTCCTCATGAGCCACCCAGGAGGAAAACTTGTACTCCAATTGGTGAATCTTACTCCAATATAATTTCAAAACTTTTCCAAATAGGCCTGTTGCAACTAGTTCCCCAAACGAGGCAAAATACAATATCGCCCACTTACAGAGCTAGTGTAGATGCGCCTATCATTCAGGAGTAGAGGGGCACGATACAGATGATTTTTGGACCCTGAAAAGAGCGGTGGAAAACTTCATAGAGCAAGGCAAAATAGTGCTAAGGGATAAGGATGTCCCCAACGTGACTAATAGTCCATTGCCAGCCCACAACAACGGGCCAGTGATTGGGATGATTTGTGAAGAAAAAGAATTTGATCTGGCACTAAAGGCATAATTTTCATCGCAGATGTAGAGAAAAAGCCAAAAAGGGCCCCGAAGCAAGATAAAGAGGAAATGAATAACAAAGTCACCAAGACAGAACCAGAAAAGAAAGTCGAAACATGCACTGAGGTGATGCCTCCCAAAGATGGGATTCTTTATATCCCACGATGCCAAAAAGAGAAGCAAGAGACTTTGAGCCCTCCAAAGAGGCTTGAACTTAAGAAGGCAACCCAAATGTACATATGAAATGGGGCTTATATGGTACAGGGGACAACTAAGCTATCGAGGCCAAACGAGCTCGTGGTTATTGGATGCGCGCCACAACAGCCTATGACAGATCCTACTGTTGTACCGTGGAATTATCATAAAACAATGGTTACGTACAAAGGCAAAAAGATTTAAGGGGAGCATCAAGAAAACCATCCCGTTGAGAAGTACTCCAGAATGGAAGAAGTAAACAATGCCACTAAGCGTTTCCCATCTAAGAAACCTGTAAGTCCTGAACAGGCAGAAGCTTTCTTCCAAAAAAGGAAAATGGCGGACTATGAAGTGGTTTATCAACTATAAAGTATCTTGAGCAAGTGTCCTTGCTGTCATTGCTGATAAAATCTCCCGAACACCAGAAGTTTTAATAAAGACTGAAGCTTATGTGCCAGCTGAAACTTCGGTGGAACAGTTAGAAAGAATGGTAGAAAGATTTTTTGCCATCAATCAAATTTCTTTCAGCAAAACTGACTTGACCCCGGAAGGGGCTGCTCACAACAAAGCGTTACATTTAACTTTCAAATGTGAGGGATATTATATGAAGAGGGTTATGGTAGACGGAGGTTCGGGGGTAGACATTTGCCCATTCTCTAAACTCTAGCAAATTGAAATTGGGACTGGAAGGATTCGTCCCAACAATGTCTGTGTGCGAGCTTCAGACGGGATCAAGAGGGGCACAATTGGAAAAATCAATTTGATTCTAACCGTTGGCCCGATGTACTTTGAGGTAACCTTCCAAGTGTTGCACATGGGCACATCTTACAACTACCTTCTGGGGAGGCCTTGGATTCATGCAGCAGGAGTTATACCCTCTACTCTCCATCAAATGGTGAAATTTCAGTATGAAGATCAGGAGATCATAGTCTACGGAGAGGATGAACAATCAATCTATCGAGATCCGTTTGTCTTGTGCCTTGAAGTGAGGGAAGACAGTGAGCATATAGTGTATCAGGCCTTCGAAGTTGTGGTAGCCCACCAGTATGAAGAGGGACAACCCTGCCCCCAACCCCTCCTTTCTAATGCATCCACTATGGTGGCCAAAGAGATGATACGACGTGGATATAAGCTAGGAAAAGGGTTGGGAAAGTCTGTGCAAGGAGTGGCAAAGCCAATTAATTTTCCTACCGCTGAGAAGTTATTTGGGTTAGGCTTCCACCTGATGCCGGATGATATGAAATGGGCAAAAGACAGACACCATAAAGTAGGGGTGGGCATCGGTCGGTTCGGTCTGTTATTATCAAAGTACGGTTCAGTTTATCGATTCTCGGTTTTGTAATATTAATAATCAAATTAAACCAAAGTATTTATGGTTCGGTGCGGTTTTATCAAGGTTCGATTCGATTATTTCAAGTTTAGTTTTTTGGTTATTAACGGTTCAAGATTTTTATTTTGTTTGTTTATTTCTCCTTCACCAGCAGTCCAATACTAGCATTATTGGAGAGCATTTTCACATTCTGTGTAAGTTATCTTACTTGTTATTTTAATTGTCAGTGCCACCTTCAAGCTTAAATGTTTGCACCTTTTGGCTTCCACCAGTACTAGAATTTATGTATTGCCTTAGCACAATTGGCTTTGCTTGTTCTGTTTATTATTTAGGGGATAGTTAATCTTGAATAGCTTTGCGGTAACACTGTCTTTATTCTTGTTTTCTATTTGTGTTTACTTAAATTATTTCTTTTTTACTAGTGAATCCATTCCACTTAGTACCTACTGACCAAGTCTTTATTTGGGCCTTGCTTTCAGTTTAGTGGCTAACCATGAAACCATAACATGAATGTCAAGAAGGATATAATACTGCTGCTATAATAAAAACCAAAGCTCCCCACTCAAATATTCAACATACGTCTTAGTTCTATCATTTACAATTTCCCTTTGTAGTATAACCAGTTTCTAGTAGATTCATTGCTTCATCCTATTATTATGTGGAGAGCATAATGGTCTTTCTCATTCGAAATACAGAATGAGAAAGCTATATATAAAACTTTCAGTCTTTTGGTTTAACCGAAAATCGAAATTTAATAATTTAAAAGTTGTACACCGACGGAATAACCGATTAAACCGAAAATCGAAAAATTGAAATTCACGGTTGAACCGGTTTTTTTGGTTCGGTCGGTATTATGCTCACCCTTAGCATAATGGGTGGGTTCCACCTCACCCCCTGCCACATTTGTATGAGACATTTATAAGGCCAACGTACAGTGAAGAAGAAGATAAGGATGAGGCCTTACGACCGAAAAAATTGAAGAAATATGTGGGGCGATAAGAGAGATGCTATATAAAACCCACAAGGTTCAGCCAAGAGAGGGCACAAGCACCGCTGAGGTTCTATACACGGGACCAAGCGCTAAGCCAAAAATTAGAAGGCCACACCGTTTCCGGTCAGGCGGGAGTCTCGGTAGACTTGTCCTGCTACATTTTCTGCATCCCAAGTTATTCCAGGGTGTAACTGGGATGTTTTCTTTAGTTTTTGTCTTTAAATGTTCAAATTTAAACCCTGTTATTTTAAATTTCCAAGAAATGAAATTAATATTTCATCATTCATTCTTCTTTATTCTTTTTGATTTTGCTATTTTCTCTTTCATTTTTTCTTTTCAATTCTAATAATGCACCTTTAATTAACATGACATGCTTGCGAACTTCACAGCTAGATCTATCTAATTTCGAAATAATGAACCAAGAACCGGAATATAATGAAGAAGAGGCTTTTACGGAAATAAATCGAGAATTAGAACAATTTGAGAATAAGCCTAAGCCAAATTTGAATGATACCGAGTCGGTTAACATGGGAACCTCTGAAGAAATCCAGGAAACCAAGATAAGCATCCACAGCTAAGAGAAAACCCAGGATGCCACAATCCAACTTCTCTTTGAGTTTAAAGATGTGTTTGCCTGGTCGTATGACGACATGCCAGGACTGAGCATTGATCTGGTAATGCACAAATTTCCAACTTATTCTGCCTGCTCCCCAATTCAACAAAAACAGAGAAAATTTAAGACTAAGGTCAGTGATAAAATCAAAAAAGAGATCTCGAAACAGCTGGGAGCAGGAGTGATCCGAGTGGTCCGGTATACCACATGGCTAACCAACGTAGTTCCAATTCCAAAGAAGGATGGACATCCCGTCTCTCCGGATCATCGTTGAAGCTGAGATTGAAGACACTAAATGGGTCAAGACTCGTCCGGAATAGATAACCTTAATTTATGAAAAATGAACGGATGCAGTCTGCCACGGGTAGTTGAACCAACAAATAATGGCCTGTGCTTATAACAAGAAAGTACGCCCCAAGAATTTTAATTTGGGACAACTTGTATTAAGGCGCATTCTTCCTCACCATCAGGAAGCAAAAGGAAAATTTGCTCCTAACTGGAAAGGCCCGTACATCATCGGAAAGATATTTCTGAAAGAAGCATTATATTTGGGCGACATCGAAGGGGATGATCCCGAAGTAGCAGTGAAAGCAGATGCAGTAATTAGGTACTATGTCTAGGCTGCCTGTCACAATGATTCATTCCAGTTGAGATTATGAAGGCTTTCATTCCCGCTACCCAATTACGATCAACCCTTTTGCAAACCATTTGAGCCGGTCACTCTTCCTTGACTACCCTCTTTGAAACCTGGAAATGTTATTCAAAAAAAAAGAGGAAAAGGAAAGGGAAAATAAAGAGAAAACAAAACAAAACAAAACAGAAAAAAAAAGAAAAAAAAGAAAGAAAACAAAACAAAAGAAAACCAAAAAACATTGCCTGAACTACGTCTGACTTTATTCCGAAAGGATACGTAGGCAGCCTCTTTCTGGGGTTCAATCACACCAAAATAAAAATCCTAACTCCCCTAAGAAGTGAAACGGGGGCAGATGATATAATAGCTCAGCCATGAGCCCACCGAGAGGGTTCCAAAGTTGTAATTCCGTCCAGAACTCTTTTTACCCTAAAACCTTATCCAAGTCCTTCCGACCAATTGGTAAAGGTGTGGGAGTTGAAAAACATCATTGTTGGAATCTGATGCAGTCCAAATTGAGAGAAATAAAATGAGAAAGTCTAATTGGTGAAAACCTACGGGCACCATAAGGCGACGGTGAGTAGAGAAATTGAAAAGGAGAGAGTCCGTTTAGTGAAAACTCATAAAGAGCACTATCGGCCAACGGTGAGAAGAGAAATGAGAGAGGCTGATTGGCTAAAACCCGCAAATGGTGCCGTCGGTCGAAAAGAAGACACCTCCCATCACTAAAAGAGTCCTGGCAAGGTTCCCTAGCTTTGAAACATGGGTCAATGAGCTTATGAGAAGTTCGAAAGTTTGTGTGGGTCGGGCATCCAGTCCAAGAAGCATGTCATGTCCAGTTGAAGCTTGCATGCATCCCCAGAAGAGTCCTTCTTTTTCCCGAAAGGGACGCTTCTATTTAAATTCATCCTCTTGCTCTCTATTTACTTTTTACTTGAATCTCTTTCGGTCTAACTCTGATTCTGAAACTATTACAAAGAAAAGGTGACAGGACTGGTTTATAGGGTCCTGCCCAGCAAGAGCTAAATAAAGGTACCCAGCCTCAGCGGGTGCATTAAGCCAATCCCAAATGGCCATGATGGTTGATGCTTTCAAAGCAAAGATATGGAAAAGGAAATAATGTCCAAAGACAAAGGTTCTAAGAGCATAATAAAGTGAAAAGCCAGAGCCCCACGCGGGCGAGTTGTCATTAAATCCTAAAGGTTGAGGCCATTGGCTCGAAAAATAAAATGATCTTCAAAACCATCAAGCAGTAGATGTTCTCAAAAGAAGTTGGGCTGAGATCAAGCAATCAATGCCACAGAACCAACAACCATTTTCAAACTAACAATTGTTCTTTGTTGAAAATTGAAACATGTGCGATACAAGCAACCATGCAAAAAGCAGGTGCATTCAAATGGAAAACGCGTAAGTGCATAAACAACTTTGCAGCAAATAATCAATGCCAAAGGGAAGTTTCCACCAAGTTCTTTCCTGCATCTTATCAAATTAAAAAGAAAAAGGGGAAATGGGATAACAAAAGAAGAAAATCCCAAAAAGAGATTAGTTTAGAATTCTCAATACCAACCTTTATCCAATATTAGGGCTCCAATCCCTAAGTTGAGCATTTTTCCATTAGCCAACATTAGAGATCCAATCCCTGAGTTTCGCCTTTTAGACATAGGGCTTCCATTCCCTAGTCGCTTTTAGCCAACATTTGGGCTCCAATACCTGAGTTGAGAGTTTTTCCCTTTAGCCAACATTTCCAATCCTTGAGTTAAGCGATTTTCTTTTAGCAAATATTAGGGCTCCAATCCATGAGTTGAGCGGTTTACCCTTTAGCCAACATTAGGGCTCCAATCCTTGAGTTGAGCGTTTTTCCTTTAGCCAACATTAGGGCTCTAATCCCTGATTTGAGTGTTTTCCTTTAGCCAACATTAGGGTTTTAATCCCTGAGTTGAGGGTTTTCCTTTTAGCCAACATTAGGGCTCAAATCCCTGAGTTGAGCGTTTTACCCTTAGCCAACATTAGGGCTCCAATCTATGAGTTGAGTTTTTTTCCTTTAGGCAATATTAGGGCTCTAATCCTTGAGTTGAGCGTTTTACCTTTAACCAATATTAGGGCTCCAATCCCTGAGTTGAGCATTTTTCCTTTAGCCAACATTAGGACTCCAATACTTGAGTTTTCTTTAGCCAACATTAGCGCTCCAATCCCTGAGTTGCGCATTTTTCCTTTAGCCAACATTAGAGCTCTAATCCTTGAGTTGAGCATTATACCCTTAGCTAACATTAGGGCTCCAATCCTGAGTTGAGTTTTTTTCCTTTAGCCAACATTAGGGCTCCAATCCCTGAGTTGAGTTCTTTTCCTTTAGCCAACATTAGGGCTCAAATCCCTGAGTTAAGCGTGTTTCCTTTAGCCAACATTAGGACTCCAATCCCTGAGTTGGGCATTTTATCCTTTTAGCCAACATTAGGGCTCCAATTCTTAGTTGAGCGTTTTTCCTTTAGCCGACTTTAGGGCTCCAATCTCTGAGTTGAGCGTTTTTCCTTAAGCCAACATTAGGGCTCCAACCCCTGGGTTGAGCATTTTTCCTTAGCCGACATTAGGCTTCAATCCCTGAATTGAGCATTTTTCCTTAGCCAACATTAGGGCTCCAATACCTGAGTTGAGCGTTTTTCCTTTAGCCAACATTAGGGTTCCAATCCCTGCGTTGAGCATTTTATCTTTTTAGCCAACATTAGGGCTTCAATTCATGAATTGCGCCTTTTAGACGTAGGGCCTCCTTTCCCTAGTTGCCTTTAGCCAACATTAGGGCTCCCATCCCTGAGTTGAGCGTTTTTTTCCTTTAGCCAACATTAGGGCTCCAATCCCTAAGTCGCGCCTTTTAGACATAGGGCCTCCATTCCCTAGTTTCTTTTAGACAACATTAGGGCTCAAATTCCTGAGTTGAGGTTTTTACCTTTTTAGTGAAAATTAGGGCTCTAATTCCTGAGTTAAGTGTTTTCCCTTTTAGCTAACATTAGGTCTATAATCCCTGAGTTGAGTTTGTTCCCTTTTAGCCAACATTAAGACTCCAATCCCTGAGTTGAGTTTTTCCCTTTTAGCAAACATTAGGGCTCCAATTCCTGAGTTGAGTTTTTGCCCTTTTAGACAACATTAGGGCTCCAATCCCTGAGTTGAGTTTTTTTTCCCCTTTTAGCCAACATTAGGGCTCCAATCCGTGAGTTGAGTTTTTATCCTTTTAGCCAACATTAGGGATTCAATCCCTGAGTTGAGTTTTTTTTCCATTTTTATCCAACATTGGGGATCTAATCCCTCAGTTGACGTTTTCGCAACAGGACTCTGCCCCAATTGTTCTATCATAGACAAACACAATTCTTGAGAATGAAAAACAAAGAGAAAAACAAATTCAGATTTTTGTCACAAATGACTCACGAAATTTTCCTAGTGCAGAACTGGGGTAGGAAATTTCTTTCGTTTGTTTGTTATTTAAACAGGATTGACCTCGAGGCAATGGGTCAGAGACAACTGAAAGGATGAGTCTTGATCCAAAATAAAGGAAAGAAGAAAAAGAACAAAATAAGTGAATTTAAATGCTGAAGCGAACATGGATGCGAGCTGATCAAAACTTGATTAAAATCACAAGCTCCGCATGTTCCATGCTGATCCAATGCTAGAGAAAGAACCAATACCTACAACTTGCGAGCATGAAGATTCAGGTCAAAGTCCACAGTAAAATCAGCTAAGACTCAAGATCAAGCTTCAAGAGATTTATAGATAAGAATCTTGTAATTCATAGTAGATAGGTATAGCTAGCTTAGCTTTGATTTTCATTTTGGTGTAATAAGGAGGTCAGCAAGCAATACCTGCAGCAACAGCAGTGAAATCACAGCTCCTAGTAACCCCAGTTACCAAAACTTCCTGAACTACACTAACCTGATTCCTCTTTAGCCAAGGATATGTAGGCAATCTCTAAAGCAGGGTGCGGTCAAGCTTTTTAAAGTGCTTCTCATGGAGTGCCAAACTGGCAAAAATTCCTCATGATCGTTCATTTATCTTTGCCCAAAAACCCTTCATGTCTCCGAGTAAAGAGCGGCAGCTGTGAGCACGCAATTTTTGCCTCGCTAAAATTACTATTATAGAATTCTTAAAATTCGGATTTTTCTTTATTTATGTGATTTTTAGAATTTAATTGCATGATTTTGTGCTTGTTTGCATTTTTGTGTGCATTTTAATTGATATAATTCATAAAAAAATAATACAAAAATAGCACATTTGCATTTAGGACCTCACTTTAATATTTTTAGGTTTATTAGTTAATTAACATTACAATAATAGAAGAAAATAACCAAAAATAGTCCTTTTGCATTTTACTTTTAATTGTTTGATGTTTTCCTTAAAATAAGATTGATGTAATTTTTAAAAATTAATTAGTTTAATTTTTGAGGTCTTGGTTACTTTTAATTTCTGTAATAAACAAAATCAAAAAAATGAAAAAGAAGAGAAAAATAAAGAAAACTAAAAGAAAATAGGTGGCTTATTAAAAGACCTATGTTTTGGGCCAGTTTTCAATTAAATTGGCGGCCCAAATGAGCCAAAACCAGTCTAAACCTTGCCCTAACCAAAAATATCACCCGGTCCAGCCCTTGAACATCAAAACGACGCCGTTTTGCCTTGGACCAATTAGTGCCATTCATGTTCTTTTGATCGAACGGTGATGGAGGTGGGTGGTACTTTGTATATAAGTGTTTTAAACACCCCTACCCCCCTAAAATTAACCTAGTACCTTGTCTCCCTAGGAACCCTAATATATACCACTGTTCACCGCCGTCCCCCACCGCAAGCCGTCGACCGGAGATCACCTGCGCCAGCAGCAACTGCCCAAACGCTCCCAAAATTACACAATCATTCCCCCCCCCCCCCCTCTTCCCCTTTCCAAATATACCATTACCAACCCTCGAATCGCAGCCAATCCTATCGAATATTCGATCAAAGTGGTGGTTGCTCCACCGTGTACAGTGGTGCCGACGCCAAACGGCCCCAAAAGAACACCACATGGTCACCAAACCTCCCTTATCCCAAATCCATAAGTCCCATCCCTTGAACATGTGCCAAACGTATCGAATTTCATATCAAAGTATCAACCCCAGGTGAAAAGTGGATTTGTTTGAGTAAGTCGTCTTCTAAGTTTTGCGGGTCATTTCTATTAAGTTGTGGTACAAAATAATGACATCCGTTTGTTCTTCACCATGAAAAAATGCTTGGCATTATTTTGGGGCCAAATCAAAACATCAGGGTTGAGTCTAATCCTAGCCGGTGAGTCCTTCCATTTCTATTTCATTTTATTTCTTTCATTAGGAATAGGCCAATATTCTGAACTGATCCCATGCATTTTTGCATTTAAAATTTGTTCCCTGATTTTCTAGGAATGCTTAGCTCTGTTAATATAGAATTTAAGTCTCTAGTTTTAATTCTTGTCGATTAGTTTAATCTGATGACTCAATTAGTATATCTGCATGCTCTTTGATAGCCAGTGTTATAGACTTTTGTTTTTTTCCCTCTCTCATGTCGATTCTATGTTAATTTTGGGGTTTGATTGATAATAAAATTAATTCTGTCTGTTCATTCCATTGTTGATTATGATCTTTTTAAGTAATTCAAAAACTAAATTAGGTTAGTCATACTGTTAGTTCAATTTTGGGAGGGATATGTTTATAATTGAAGAACTGTTTGAGTATTGCTTAAAATGCTGTGGTCCTAGTTAGTTAACTATGGTCATTTTTTACCAAGTTCAAAAGGACTAAGGTTAGTTATACATAGGTTAGTAATTGTAGGATTAATTCAGGGGTAGTATAGGTATTTTAATTAAAGAATCTTGCAGTAACAGAATTGGAACCCCCTAAAACCTTCTAGATTGAGGTTTTAATTTGAAATTCAGGAACTTGGTAGTATTACTTGACCAACAAGTCATAAATTGAGAGACTAAACAGTTAAAAATAAAAAATAAAAAATACTAAATGCTAAAACTTAGATCTGAAGTTTGCCCTAGTAACTTGCCTATAAAGACATTGTTACATGGGGTTCAATAGAGGTTTTTTTTTTGTAAAGGAGATTGGAAGCATTACAGAATACTAAAAGCTTTGAAATTTCGTGGAAACAAATCTCTAAAAAAAATTATTACATTGCTCCTTTGCTTCAACCGTGGTTCATCCAAGGTTCAGAATGGATTAAAATTTTAGCTCTAAGGTCTGATTCAGAGGTGTTGGGTGTGCATTTGTTTGAAATCACTTTGGGTATACTGATTTGGGTTTCATTTGTTCTAAAAATGGTTTTTCTTTGATCCTGGTTCGGATATGTTTGCCTCTTCTGCGATTTGATATATGAGTTGCTTCAGCTGTGTTTGAAATTGATTTCAAATTTGGCTGGCGGTTTGGAACTGATTTCAAATCTTGCTGCTGACTGTTATTTGCTGCTGACTCTCTTCCCCTTTTCCATTCCTCAATCTCCAGGTACATCTTGGTCTCGAGTGATATGTAAAGATTAGATCAGCATATTTAAAGAAAAATTATGAATCATTACTTGTGTTTCTTATGTGTTCCTTGCTATTTGTACTTAGTCTAGAGGTTTAGCGTAATTGTGTATTTGGACATTGTATTATTTGTATTAACAGGATTATTAAACTATGTTCAGAATTACACAAGTACCATGTTCAATAGTATTAACTTTAGTGTAGTGAATCTTGGATTTGCTACCCGGTTACCTTGAATTTTGAGTCTATAATGGTGTTGCGGCTTCATAATTCACAATTAAAATGGTGTACAAACAATGTTAAGTATTTATATCTCCTGTGAATTCATAGTTTGAATGCGCTAGATATTCCGGTTAATTTTAGTCTATGGGTAAATTTTTTGAGGTGTATTAGTTGAAGTTGATGGTTGTTCAACTTTAGTATGCTCATATTAGTTCATCAGAATGCAAACAAGTTGAAAGTGTATATGAAATTTGATCTTAAAAACAACAGTTGTCCGACTTGAAAGAACTTAATTTGTTCATTTGCTACAAAATTGCTGAGTCCACCTTTTATAACAAATTTAATGTTTTGAAATCTGATGGAAGTCCAATGTTTGGTTTGGTCTCATTTGTGGACCAGAGAAGTGGAAATAAAAAGCTTCCAGTTGAATAAAATTAGGCCTACTCTTAAGGGCCCAAAGTATCGAGCAGCTCTCTAGCTGAGGCCCAGCGCTGGGCAGCCTTGTATAAGGCTGAATGGATTCTCATTCTTTTTGGGCCAATTTTGAATTCCAATGTGTTGAAGACCTTATTGAATCTATTTCTTTTAATTTATAATTCAAGTTTTGGGCCTTTCAAGTTAAGTAGCAAACTTGAATTAAGATGTTTTAAATTATGAAGATCCTCTTGTTTGAGCTTGGACTTGATCTTGAGGCCCGAATTCCTTGAATGCTTTTAATAGTAGTTAATTAATAATGCCAATCATTAAGCTTTTTTAGAGATAATCCATAATAGATAATATTAGTTCCTCTTTAGGATGTCCTTTTTAAAATAAATTAAGGTACGCCGTGCCGAACAAAATTCACAAATTATGTGGCCCTCATTAATCATATAAAAGCCTTAGAATTCGGGACGTGCCATTCATAAAATTTTCATGGCCTCCCACAAAGTTATCAACGCGTTAGTTGCATTAGGCGCACATTTAAAGCTACTTTCTTAAGCTCGAGTGTGCATTTATGTGACCTAAATCCAAATCTCGACGGTGTTAAAGTATGTCAAAAATCATGGGTGCATTTATGTGACGTGGTTCGAGACGTATTTTAATACTGTTGCAATCTTCCTCAAAAATTCAATTAAAAGCGGTAAGTAACTTTAAAATTGCTCTATAGGATAAACATGTATTAAAATCAGGTAATATGCCAATTATAAAAGTTTAAGCGATCGTGCTAGAACCACAGAATCCGGTGGTGCCTAACACCTTCCCCTGGGTTAACATAATTCCTTACTCAAGAATTTCTGGTACGCAGACTTCATTTGGAAAGTCAAAAATTTCCTTGAGTTGGGATTCAAGAAAAACACATGTCTTGGGACACCAAAAGCCAAACCTATCCCAAGTGGCGACTCTAAAAATAAATAAATAATTCTAATTAGAATAATGTCACTTAAATTGGAAAAACTCATTTATACATATTACCCTCTAGGGTAGTGGCGTGACACTAGTGACGCATTTTAAACTCGTGGCGTCTAGGCCTAGAGCAGACAATATCATTAGCGGTCTGGGCTGTTACATATAGTATCAGAGCCACTTTGCATACAACCTTGAATGATGGTGGAGCAAACCTCAACGAGGATGATGAGTCCCCAGGGGGATGTATGTGATACCCTAGGAAAATCTCACATCGACAAAGCACGTGATAGATGATGGGTATATAAGTAGGCATGCCTTAAACTCTAGTGACGCGTTTTACACCCGTAAGGGCCTAGCCCCAGAATGGCCAATATCACTAGCGGGTTGGGCTGTTAAAACAATGATGATTTTTTATGATAAAGAACTAGGAGAGATTTTAGGTGTGTTGAAGGGTACAATGATTATAAAAATGTTAAATGGCCAACTCTAGAGAATCTCCCTACTGTCCTTGCCATTACTAAGAAGTTTGATGACAATAAAGAGGATCTTGAGCCCAAGGCTATTTACAAAAGTGAGATAAACCCACCCCACAAAGTGATGTTCGAATTTGCTAACAAATATGTGCTTCCAAGGCAGGAAAGGAGGCACATTGCCACATTTATCGACATGGTCCTTATGGAATGTTTGGACACTGGGAGGCAAATCAATTGGCTTGAATTTATCGTCCAACTTCTTGATAGGGTTCTAAATGGCACTAAAACTCACGCCATACTCTATGGCTTTATTCTCACTGCTGTACTTGTATATTTCAAGGTACCCATCAAGAAATAGGAAGTTGGTACAAGCAAGCATCGTTTTGGGGCATACACTCTAATTTCTTGTGACTATGAAGTTCAAGTCACTCCCAAAGAACCTGGTTTATCCAAAAAGGTTCAAATGAATAGCAAAGTGCGAGCTTTGATGCAAGAAAGTGGGGCTAATGATGCTGAGATTGATAGGCTAAAAAAGAGGTTGGATGAAGTGGAGACCGAGAGAGATGATCTCAGAGCTGAGCTAGCAAAAGAGAAGGAGAAGAATGATGTCATTCTTGCGGATATGCTAAAACTACTCAAAGCCGAAAACCAAGAACCTGGTTCTTACTAACCTTAAGCCTCCTAGCCTAGTGTATATGAATCAATGACCCAGTTCGGGATTTTTTTTATTTCTTTTGCTCATGATCCAATAATTTTATTTCTTTTTATACTTTGTGGTGGGATCTTATCAATCAAGGAAATTCATTGCCTTTTGTTCTAACTATTTATTGATATTTTTTAGATGGATAATATCCTTAGATTAATAGATGATGCTTAAATCCATGATTACACTTGAAGTAGCCCCAGTGGCCATGAGTAATTTTATTAAAATCTGGTTATCTCACAAAATTATGGAACTTTTCGATGATGCCTAAAGAGAAAATTAGGTTGTGTTTTTACTTTGGACTGTGATATTTATAATCTAATAAATCTGGTCATTGATTAGTGACTTTAAAAAGGTAAAATATTCTAATTTTGTGTTGATGTTGAGCTGAGTTAAAACATGGCCTACGCTTATGAAAAGTACAGAGTTTGTCATCACCGAAAGTGGGAATTTATTGGGCTAACTGAAGTTGGTTTTGCAGATTGACAAAGAAACTCAAGCATGAACCAGGTCCATCCACAGTGTACACAAAGACGGGCAAATTCAAGCATATGAGATGCAATTGAGGAGATATGCTTAACTTGTTATATCTGATATCTCCTGATCGTAAAGGTTGCATAATTGATAAGGAGAAAGACTTATTACTCAAGAACACTATCAAAAATAAGGAAGGAGTTAGAAGATGAGGTTAATTAGAACTCTTTCACCAAGAGTATAGTATTGGAATTCTAGTTATTTCCTATTCTTCTAATTTTATATATTACATGATGTTCTCACTTTACAGGCACGCGCAAAAGCTGAACTTAAACGTGAGTTGAGAGCAAAATAGCAAATTATTTTGCAAACAATTCTTTTGTGATTCAAGTGTGCGAACCTGAAGCTACATGAACCAGATAGAAGAACCAGATAGAAGTGTCTGTCTTTTATTCTAGTTCAATTGTAGTAGGTGTTTTCAACTTGTAGCTTTCAGCTTTATCTAGAAGCAATTGTATTAGGTACTCTAAGTATTCAAGTTAGAGTTAACTTGAAGTTGTTGCAACAGTTAGAGGTCGGTTGCTACAACGGGATTGGAGATAATCCTTAGGTTTAACGAGTTTTTGTAAGTGTTGTTCTGGTTCAGTGTTTTAGTTAAATGTTGATGAACATCCTACTTAGTATTAGGTCATGATTTTTTTCACCTTTTGAGCGATTGTTTTCCACGTAAAAATATTTATTCTTTATTTTCTGCATTTTTAATTTCCGCAATAATATATTAAGGAACATATAGGAGGAACATATCCTTCTATAATTTGTCACGCGAATTGAAGACCATATAAATCACCTTTCTTATATGGCATTGAAGTATACGAAAATCATATAATATATAGGCCAGTAGGGGTATGCATTTTTTAGACTTTTGGGGTTATAATGTTTGAGATTTTATCACATGTAGGCTATAGATAGATACGTTTCATGGGAAGTTGAGCAGACATAATGATAGAATATGAGATAAGAGGGCACGGATTCAGGTTCTTTGGCTGGAAGGAAAGTTGGAATTCCCCAGAAGAAAGTGGCGAACCACGAGATAAAACGCAATCATGGATGAGACTTTTTTTTTGGTAATTAAGAATTTTATTAATCACCAAAGATGTTGCAATACAAAATCATAGTTCATCTTATACACAGCTGACTATCTCAACTAATCTGTGTCACCAACTATCTTTATAACTACCTTTCCTATATTTACAAGAGAAATTGATGCATATGCTGTCTAATTTTAGGGGTTCCTCTAACATTACAAATATAGGCTAGTTCCCTGAGTAAAGTATCACTGCTACAGAAGACATTCTCGAATATCCTCGAGTTTCTCTCCAGCCACAGAGTATAGAATAATTCAGCAGTTACCATTTTGAATATGTTAGCTCTACAAGATTTTCCTTTAGCTTTGCTAACTATCCACTAGAGGTACTGGTCCCAGTTCTGCATTCTGGGATGGTCTTCTCTAATCCAGGACAGTGTTTTCTCCCTTAGGTCTGTCGTATATGGACAGGTATGGAACAGGTGATCTATAGATTCTGCAATATGCTGGCACTGTACACATTTCTGGTCCACATTCATTCCCCAATGTATTAGCCTATCTTTGGTTGGCAGCGTGTCATGAAGTACTAACCATAATTGAAAACGGCTTTGGGTCTGGCATAATTCTGGGCAGTTAGGTTCTTCCATGGAACTCTCGGGAGTTGGCCAATCTGTAATAGATAGATTTGTCTAACGGAGAATACTGGCATATTAAGGCCATGGTGTTGTTGCAGCAGACCTCTTGCTGCTATGATCTTTTGAACCATCCAACTAGCTTGTCAGGGAATAGGAATGTTCTCCAATTGTTGCAGCTTCATATAGACAGCATAAATCTATTTTACCCATAGTCTGTCTTTCTAGTGAGCTAGGTCCCAGCAGAGTTTAGCAATTGCAGCCTTAATCCACACAGATAGGTCAATGAGGTCAGACCACCAACTCATTTAGGAATACACATTTTGTCCCAGGATATATAGGCTTTTTTAGTGATGACATTCGATCCAAACCTGATGAAGCTTCTACAGATTGCTTCAATTAGCTTCAGTATCTTTGTAGGGATGATGAAGAGTTGAGCCCAGTATGCCTGTATTCCAAAAACCACTAACAGCACCAGTTGCAGCCTCCCAGCATATGACAGTTTCCTAGCAGTCCATGAGGTGATCCTAGCAGTGATCTTTTCCACCAGTGGTTGCCACTGGATCAATGACATCTTCTTGGTGGATAGAGGAATGCCTAGATATTTGAAAGGTAATTCTCCATAGACAAAGCCTAGGTGACCAGTAATCTGTTGTTGTACTTCATAGCTAACCCCTCCAAAGTATACTGAGCTTTTGCCCAGATTAGCTTTCAGTCCTGAGGCTTCAGTGAATTGGGAAAAGTACTGGAACATGGTAATGACATATTTGATTTCACCTTTAGCAAATAGGAGTAGTCATCAGCAAAGCTTATGTGAGTAATGCCCAGCATTTTACATCCTGGATGGTATAGAAACTCTTGGTCGTTCCTTAATTCAGCCAGTGACCTGCTATGATACTCCATGACTACTGCAAATAAGAATGGGGATATTGGATCTCCTTGTCTGAGGACTTTAGCAGCTTTAAACGGTTTAGTTGTTTCCCCATTCGTCATCACTGTATAGCTTACTATTTGTACATATTCCATGATCCAGTTAATGAATCTGGTTGGAAATCCCAATCTCTCCAGTACCTGTTGCAAGAAGATCCATTCAGCAGAATCATAGGCCTTCTAAAGGTCAATTTTTATCATGCATCTGGGAGTCACATGGGTTCTGGAGTAGTTTTTGATCAGCTCATGAGCCAGGATGACATTATCTGCACTCTTCCTACCTTGGATGAAACTTTCTTGGGCCTCACAAATGATGCTAGACATGAATTTCTACATTCTGTTGGCTAAGATCTTGGAAATAATTTTATATAGAACTGAGCAGCATGCAATTGGTCGATATTCTTTTACTGTGGTTGGGTTAGGGACTTTGGGGATTAAAGTAAGAGTGGCACAATTTACTGGGTTATACATCTTGGTTGTCTGGAAGAACTCCTTGATTGCACCAATGATCTGCTTGCCAATGATGTTCCAGGTTTTCTTGAAACAAACTGCATTATATCCATCAATTCCTGGAGCTTTGTCATCCCCAGTTGCCTTTAAGCTCTCCACAATTTCAATTTCTGTAATATGAGCACTTAGCTCTTTCTTCTGTTGGTGTGTTAAGATAGGACCATTAGCCATATACAGTCGGCTTATGGCTGGCAGAGAAGAAGCTGATGAGCCCTTTAATGACTTATAGAAGTCAGTGATCTCCTTTTTAATGTCAACTGGTGTAGTAACTTTGAGACCCCTTGCTGTAATAAGCTCTGTGATTTGCTTATATTGGTTTCTTTCTTTCAAGACATCAGAGAAATACTTCTTGTTAGAGTCTCCAAGTTGAATCCATTTTGCTCTGGCCTTCTGTTGTAAGATACTTTCTTCAATCAAGGACCATCTTTCCAGCTTCAATACTATTTCTTTCTCTTTAAGTTGCAGCTCATCATTGTATGCCAGTACCATCTGATTCTGGATGTCCATCAATTCTGGTCTACTATGGTCAATTCTATGAGCAATGTTCTTAAAATCTTTAGTATTTAAAGACTTTAGAGGACCTTTCAATGACTTGAGTTTGGACCACACTAATTTCATAGAAAATAGATTCTTGATGTGCCATTTGTGTTTAACCAGATGCTGAAAGTCTTCATGATTAGCCCATGTATTAAAGAATCTGAAAGGTATTTTCCCTTTCCTAGTAGCTTCTGCCAATGTGATTATCATAGGATTATGATCAGAGATTAGGGGATGATCATATACAGTTTGCACATGACTCCAGTTGATCATCCACTCATAGTTGCCAAAGACTCTGTCTAGTCTGCTACATACTCTATCATTACATGTCTGCCTATTTGTCCAGGTGAAATAATCCCCTTTCTAAGGTAATTCTGAAAGTCCAGCCTGTTGTATGTATTGAGTAAACTCTTGAATCTCTGAATGCTTAACATGATTACTTGACTGTCTATCACTGGCATATAACACAGCATTGAAATCTCTAACAACTAACCATGCCTCAATAATAGCAACTGAGTAATCCTGCAGATTTTTCCATAGAGATCTTCTCTGGTCCATCCCATTATAGCCATAAACCACAGTTAGATAGCAAGTGACATCCCCAGTATTGCTTCTGACTCTACAGTGTATCAGTTGAGCCTCCTCTTGGATACCAGTGACTGTGATCAGCTTTGTATCCCATAAAATCCATACTCTACCATTTATAGAACCATGATAATTTGCTAGGATGCCCCAACAAGGAACCAACAGCTTAGCAATTCGTCCTGCATTTTTTTCTTTAGCCTTAGTTTCTACCAAACCAACAAGGTCAATGTTATTTCTTCTTATATACTCCCTAAATTTTTTTGTTTGTACCTTTTATTTACACCTATTATATTCCAGACTAACCACTCATTGACATTTGCTAGGCCCTCCTCCATCTTCTAGAGGAATCTCAACTCTACTATTGGAAACTGCTTCAAAACGATTGCTAATAACAACTGGGGATAAAGGTGGGAAGTTAGTGAGGTTGAATTCAGGGGTTTGAACTTGCTTCCCTTTCTCTTCCTGCTTATTCTTTCCTGTCACCAGTGTTGGGTGGTCATTAGGCTCTTTATGAAATTCATTGCTCAGCCTTGTCTCATGTTGCTCAGTCTGTTGTAGTGGTACCTCATGCTGATTATTAACAGTTTGCACTGGAGCCTTGGTTCTCCATTCCTGAATCACTTTAGTCTTCTTCACTTGAGGAGGCTGGTGTGGTTTTTGATTCAGCAAGCAGCTATGCCCAACCATTAGACATTTCTCACAATAAGATGGTTTCCAATCATAAACCACTTCTTGTAAAAATTTCCTCCCATTAGCATCCATTAGCCATATTTCTCTCGGTAGCTCTTTGGTAACATTCATCTCTATGAGCATTCGAGCATAGGAAACTCTAGATTGTTTGGTTGTACATTCATCCGCAAAGATAGGTTTCCCTAACACACTGGTAATTCTACTTAGGGATCTCATTCCCCAACAAGACATGGGAAGTTTAGGAAATTTGACCCATAGTGGAATATCAACAGGGAATTCCTCTGTGAAGTCAAAATCTGGCGTTAATTGCTTAAGAATCATGGGTTTGTTTGCTATAGAATAAGGACCAGCACACATAATTTCTTTGAGATCGTCAATTGTTCTGAACTTGACAATGTAGTATCCTTCCTCATGATAAAAGAAATATGGCTCTGGTACATGTGCCCAATGGAGGTTTATGAATCTCTTCATTATTGTACCCATGCTCATCCCCTAAAATATACACAATTAGGGCACATTTCCACTTATTCTCTTCCTCCCCCACCTCTGCTTTGTTCAGTTGCCCTATTGGTTGACCTTCAATCATTACCGGAGGTATGTATTCTATAGCCATACCATTAGATGCAAATCTGTTTTTCTGAAAGAGGTTAGCCCAGTTCCGCTTTGGTGCCTCAGTTTTGTTTGAAATTTCCTCCGGTTGCTCCACTACTACCTTCGCTGATTGAGTTTGGGCTTGCATAGGCTTCTGCATGTATACAATTTCACTGGTTATCTGCTTCATCGGAGCTAACTCTGCTTCAATCGAAACTGGATAGCTTCGATCCGTCTCCTTTAACCCATTAGTTTGTTGCAAAATCATACTAGTTGCCTCATTCTCACCTTCGTTTGAAGGATCGACAGGTTGCTCAGCTGCAACAATGGTGGTTGGTCTCTCCGTAGATGACTGGTTAATGGTTGTTATCACTCTCTCTATTGTCGAAATCAGAATCTTCTGGGGTCGTCCCCTACCTCGACCCCTCCCTCTCGTCATTGCTACGAGCTCGGCGTACGTTAACTAACGTGCGCCGAGAGAAAACGAAGCAGAAGGGCTTATATATAGTTGAAGTTTCTAGAATGAGACTTATAAATAGCAATCAGTAATGTTTCTTATAAGTCGCAATGAATACGATATATACGTTGGTTCAATCCCGACAAATAAATCGCAGTCTTAAATACGATTTACAAAGTGTTCATGAATGCGATTTATAATTTTTTTTCACAAATGCACCTTAAGATCGCAATTCACAAAAACAATAATTATGCATATAACTCATAACAAATTCCGAAGATTATTATTTATACTTTAAATAAAATTATATCTTACTAATTCATTTAATATTCCTTATTGCTTTTGACAGATACCAAATAATAATTGGCTCATTTCACGTATCAAAGTATTTTTAAAAAGAAGTTCAAATTATGCATTTAGTTTTGATTGTGATTTTAAAACTATATACCGCTCTATGTCAAGTCGAACTCTGTCCAATTAAGGGTATAGATGAGATGGGATGATGAGTTTTCTAAAATTAATGTTATTAAGAGCCCCAAAGTATAATGAATAGTTAAATTAAAATATTCCGTATAATAATAGGGTAACTTTTGTACCTCTGTTCCAGCATTTACAGCTTTACAAAAAAGTATTCAAATATTATTTAAAAATAATTTATATTTGCTATCGACTGTTGATACAATGGTCAAATTAAAGCATTTAATTTCATGGTGAACTCAGATATAATTTTTATCTTTTATGGATGTCACTAAGTAACAATCTTATTATTAATAACTTAAAGTTCTTAATAACCAGTTACATATAACTTGAAGCATTCTACTCCGTCTAAAATTTCGAATTGAATTCTTATTTCAAAAAAGTTTCAACTTACCAATATTTGACCATTAACTATAGATTTACTAAATTAGCCAAGCATATATAAAAATTAAAAATTTAAAAAAATCTTTTTTTTTCAAGAATCGCACACAAAGATCTCCTTCGTGATTAGCAACACTAGATGCAAGACGGAAAGGAAATTTAATAAATAAGATATTAAATAATGTAATGAAATACTAAAAATATATATATACAAGATTCCAAAAAATCTAAGCAAAAAGGGAATCTTTTCAATGGGTATGGGTGAGATTCATTAAAAATATATGAATTAGTCAATATACAATGTTAGAGAAGATTGGAGGTGATTTGGACTAAATTGGTATCAAAATTCGTAGTTAAAATCGAGTTCAAAAATTCTTCTGTGGCACATGTATCAAACATGTATCACGCACGTCTCTTACACGCATATATATATATATATATATATATATATATATATATGATACAAATATGATATATATCTGATACACGAATGATACACAATGTGATACATATATCAAAACTCCATCAAATTATTCCAAAATTAATATTCAAGCTCTTTATTGTTTGACCAAAAAGTTTTAAACCTTTTTGTTAAACTAGTTAAGTAAATGATGTTGGGTAAATTCTAGTTAAAGACAATAAATTCTAGATCCAACATTAGTAGGAAATAAAATATCTAGAGAACGTATTTAAAGCTATTCAAATGAGTGGTTTATTGATGTTCTTACGGACAAAGGAAGAAATGAAGACAAACAATAAATGAGACGGATGATAGTATTTACATATAAACGAAGTAGCTTACCCAACCGTGCAACAAAGTGGATGATTCTCTTTCTAATAGTGATGTAAGATGGCTAAACATGTAAGCATCAACTATATTATCGAATCAACTGTGGAAGAGCCCGAACCTACGCTACAAACTGAATGTTCATTATATATTCTCTTTGATAGTTACATGTGTATCAATTTTTTTAGGGAAGTTTCCTCCAAAAATAGGCCTCTTTCTCCCCTCTCTCCCTCTTCCTATTTGTATGGGATATATCTCTTACCTACTAAAAGTACACATTGCAGAGGATATCCAATATAATATTTTCTTGTAATATTCTATTGCTAAAACTAGCCATTTTTGGCCAACCTAAGTGCATGACTCCGCTCTCAGTTGCTCGGCTCGTTAGAAATTCTTTAGGAACATGAGTTCGGATCAATTGACTTTCGAACATGGTTTGTTCTATTTGTACTCGAGCTCGTCCAAGACGGACTTCTTCAGGGGTTTGCACGGGTTGTGCTTAGCCGAGGTATCCTCGCTGAATCACGATCCCACTACGACGATTTTTCTTCACACTAAATTCCCTTGGTCGAATTTTGGCCCATACAGTTAGTCCATCCGCTTGTCGAGATTGTACTTAGGTCGACCTTGGTAAGCGTACTGCGCTAGTCCTAGCTTTGTGAAATACAAACCAGATGACGAGTAAAGGTTGTCTTAGCCATGGTGGGTGGTACTTAGAAGGTCATGCCCAATGGTGAGGCATCACGCGTCATGATTGCGTGTTTTTCTCGAGGTGTCACCTGTTTCTCGCATTTCTGTCACTTAGATTTTTGTGTATTTGGCGGTTACTTGCCTCGACTTTTGGTCCGATGCTTTCTTATAAGAAGGGGGAGGACCTCCTTATTCGGAACATTGTTTCTTCAAACTTTCAAAAGCGATTCATCTCCTTCTCTTGCATCTTTTTCTGTTTTCTGCAATTTCTTGACGAAAGATCTTTGTTCACACAAAAACATAAAAATGGCCTAGTGCATCTCCTAACTCCGAGGATATTTTTATCCCAAACTCGTTGTTAGTGACCGGGCCAGTTCATGTGAAGAGGAGGTTCAACCTATCGAAGATGATAGTTTCCCTACAATGGAGGAGATCGTTCCTTGTAGTGATAAGACCATATCTGATTTCTCAAAGCCCCTATTAACGTGCCCGAGCCAGCAAAGCCCGAAATGGGAGAGTCACACCTTTACAAGCTCAGGGCCAAGTACAGTATCCCTGCTCATGCCGATTTGGTTCTCGTCGGGGACGATATAGTCCACATCTACCGTCCTAGGTATTGTACATTTTATGCGTACCCGTTTCGGGTGGTTATTCTCTTCCTCTTCCTCCGCTAGCAGAGGAGTTCTACTGTTACTACAATGTATGCCCGTTCCAGCTCTCTCCTTACATCTACAAGCTTTTTCTCATGATGACGAAGTAAGCCGAGCTAGCCGACCGCAAACTCTCTATCCATCATTTGCTGCATTTTTTTGCACCGAGCTTTCACCAGGGCACAATGATGCATCTCCGCTACTTGGGAATCAAAAGGCTAGTGGTAAAGATGGACGACAAGGTTAATTGTAGGTTTTGAGTTGATTATTTGTATATCAAGATCGAGCATATGCTAGCGAACCCTCCCAGGTGTCCTGAGGCATGGAACTTCAGCCGTAAGTATCCTGTTTGATTGGTCGTTTAATATTTTTAGGAATTATTTAATCGTTCTTTGTGGTACAACCGAGAGGAATTATTTTATCGTCATTGCTACGAGCTCGGCGTACGTTAGCTAACGTGCGCCGAGAGAAAACGAAGCAGAAGGGCTTATATATAGTTGAAGTTTCTGGAATGAGACTTATAAATAGCAATCAGTAATGTTTCTTATAAGTCGCAATGAATATGATATATACGTTGGTTCAATCCCGACAAATAAATCGCAGTCTTAAATACGATTTACAAAGTGTTCATGAACGATTTATAATTTTTTTGCACAAATGCACCTTAAGATCGCAATTCACGAAAACAATAATTATGCATATAACTCACAACAATTCCTAAGATTATTATTTATACTTTAAATAAAATTATATCTTACTAATTCATTTAATATTCCTTATTGCTTTTGACAGATACCAAATAAAAATTGGCTCATTTCACGTATCAAAGTATTTTTAAAAAGAAGTTCAAATTATGCATTTAGTTTTGATTGTGATTTTAAAACTATATACCGCTCTATGTCAAGTCGAACTCTGTCCAATTAAGGGTATAGATGAGATGAGATGAGATGAGTTTTCTAAAATTAATGTTATTAAGAGCCCCAAAGTATAATGAATAGTTAAATTAAAATATTCCGTATAATAATAGGGTAACTTTTGTACCTCTGTTCCAGCATTTACAGCTTTACAAAAAAGTATTCAAATATTATTTAAAAATAATTTGTATTTGCTATCGATTGTTGATACAATGGTCAAATTAAAGCATTTAATTTCATGGTGAACTCAGATATAATTGTTATCTTTTATGGATGTCACTAAGTAACAATCTTATTATTAATAACTTAAAGTTCTTAATAACCAGTTACATATAACTTGAAGCATTCTACTCCGTCTAAACTTTCGAACTGAATTCTTATTTCAAAAAAGTTTCAACTTACCAATATTTGGCCATTAACTATAGATTTACTAATATTAGCCAAGTATATATAAAAATTGAAAATTTAAAAAAAGTCTTTTTTTTTTCAAGAATCGCACACAAAGATCTCCTTCGTGATTAGCAACACTAGATGTAAAACGGAAAGGAAATTTTATAAATGAGATATTAAATAAGGTAATGAAATACTAAAAAATATATATATACAAGAGATTGGGTTGTTCAAATTTTTCCTCACACGGTGGGCATCCATGAATAGTCGTCTTTCAACAAGAAATTTGGGCGTCCACCTTCTTCAACTGGTAAGTCATTTTGTTTCTCCATTATTTGGGCCTTACTACCGCCCTTCATTATTGCTTATGTTGTTTTCCTTAGAGATTTTTACATATACATCCCATATAACAAACCTTACTACCATTATTGTGTATTGTTTGTTTATTACCCTCATATCTCATGTTTTTGTTACACAATATGTACCAAACGGAATCTTTCCAGATGTTGCCTCCTAAAATAACGCCTTTATTAAGGCTCAAATCTATGTTAAATGAATTGTATCCTAAAATAACTCCTGTATTTATGGCTCCTAATTAATCTTTGATTTTGTACCAAATAAATGCTAAATCAGTTAAGGTAAAATCTTAACAAGCTAATAAAGAATGGATCCAAGAATTTTAACATTCTGTATCATTGTAAGCAAGGGCTATCATTCGTTATTTTCTTGCCACATACCCTCTCCAAACTTTGTTTTCCATTTAGAAGCCAACTTGGATAAATTAGGGTTCTTCTCCAAATTGGAGAAATTAAGTTGCTGCGAATATTTAGTGAGAGCTTCCTGGTATGATATCTTCTGTTATTTTCATAATTCTTTCTTATAGTTTCCTTTCTATGTACCTTTTCTTCTCTAATTTCATCAAAGGTAGTGTTTGATATGGTTGGAGAAGTTGATGCACGATCTAAGTTCATTCTTCCAAGATTGGTTGAAAAATTTAAGGAGTTGGAAGAAGGATTAGCATTTTATGAAAATAACCACAACAACTTGATGGAGATTGAAGGCAAACGGTACTTTCACATTACTTGGGCACAAATTCAACAAAGAATTGGAAGATAACAATACATTATCCCAGAAACTAAAGGTAATATATTCTTGTTTGGTGCAGGAAAAAAAACAAAAAAAAGTAGTAGTTGTTGAACTTGTTTCCAGTGAGTTTTTAAAATGTAGTCAATTGTAGTTAAATGTAGTTAAGGTTATATGAAGTGTTTCCAGTGAATTTTTAAAATGTAGTCAAATGTAGGTAAATGTAGTTAAGGTTATATGCAGTGTTTCCAGTGAGTTTTTATAATGTAGTCAAATTTAGTCAAATGTAGTTAAGGTTATATGAAGTGTTTCCAGTGAATTTTTAAAATGTAGTCAAATGTAGGTAAATGTAGTTAAGGTTATATGCAGTGTTTCCAGTGAGTTTTTAAAATGTAGTCAAATGTGGGTAAATGTAGTTAACGTTTATATGCAGTTTGTTTGTAGCTGATTTGTAGTTAACTGATTGTTGCTAACATAACTTATTGACACCTTATTATTTTCTTTTTGATCTTGAATTGTAGGTGAGGGCTTCAACTGAGGTTACCGGCAGGCTTGCGAGGAGGAAGGGTCCACCGCCAAACAATGAGAGAAATAAAGTTGAAAGAAAGAAGAAGTAGAGTGTACTGTTGTAATGAACTTTGGTTGTACTGAACAATTTTTCATGAATACTGAATAATTTTTCATGAAGTGGAGAATTATGTCAGTTTGGTTGTAATGAACAATAGCTTCATGAATACATTAGAAATTACTAATGTTGTGACTACAATTACCTACAATTCCATATAACTACACATTTATACTGCATATAACTACAATTACATAACTACAGACTAGTTATTAATCGTGAGTAATGAGCAGCTTTTAGCTTGGATTTTAGTAGTTACACCAATCAATATAATAGTATAAAATTTTATACTAGAGATGTATTTTATTAAAGAGTTTTAAGTTATACATACGGTTTTGGTGTAGAATTTTTTATATTATCTGGTTACGGATTATCTAAAGGATATACATTGGTAAGTCACCTTAAAATATGAAATTTATAATCTTGAAAATAACATAAGATACACACTACAACAGGTAAAAGTAATTCGAAGGTATAAAATTCTTTACTTGTATGATTAATAGTTATCATACTATCTGTAGATTACCATTATAAAACATTTATCGCTAGCACTAGTCTGCTTTAATATTAAGTTGCAAATTCTCTCTATTGTTCGTGTACAAAATTTGAAAACAGCCAGGGTTAACCTACCTAGTATAATTTTAAGTTTTATTCTGTATTTAGTATAGTAAAAGGGAGAATTCTTTTGGTTTTAGTGACTTGATTATAATTTATAAGCCATATGCTGGTTGACATTGTCGCTCTTAATTTGATTTAATCAACCTCTTTAATTTGGTCTTTGTAAGGCTTCATTGAACGATAAGATTGACCAAAAAAATATTTTAGGTAGCCATTTCATTAGATGCGTCACTTCAATTATATGAATTGAACAAATGTAATCGGCTGTGGTTGTAACTCTTTTTCTTTCTCCTATTTTTATAAGGGATTTTTCACAAATCAAGCCTCTAATTAATAGTTTGAAAAGATTTTGTTCCACAAATCAAGCAAATAATTAATGAGTTGATCATTAACCTTAAATATAATTTTGGTACATAAATTGAAAGGTGGCATACTTAAATGTAATAAACACAAACCTTAAACATGGGTGGTTATAAGGTTTGCTATATGGGATATATATGTAAAAATCCCTTTTCCTTATTGCCAGATAGGAAATCCCCAAAGAAAACGAGGGCTCCCAACCCCGCATTCCGCCAATTTGGTAATGTGGTCAAGCCTTCTACTACTATGACCACGGGCGGGTCTGCACGACCATCCACATCGTCCAAGATTTTAGTTCCGCATAGATCTGTCCATAGGGTGACTATTTCATCGGTACAGAGAAAGAAAGTAGTCCCTTAAAGAGGCGGCGAATTGGAACCGGATGGGGTGCAAAGATAGGCGAAGGCTCAGTGAGTGGTGAGCCCGAGCTCGTCGTGTCTGTGCATGATACTGGAGTAGCCTCGGATGCCGAGATTCCGGCTCCCGATGCTGAGATTGTTTCTTCGCTAGTGGTTTATGCAGTCGTGCCGCCGAGCAATCCTTGAAGCTCCGTGACAACCGAGATTCCTTCTTCTACCAAAGAGGCGGAGAAGGGTGCTGCTGGTGATGATTTTGAATCTGATTCCGACATCGATCCCGACGAAGAGAGGATGTACGATAAGGGGCTTACCTATGTCGAGGTGAGGACCGATGGGACTTATCGTTCGATAGTGATTTCCTTGGACTGCAACTTGATGACCAGTACAGATAGCATAGTCCCTGCTCTAGTGCCCCTTTGTTCTAGCGTTGAGCATAGGACTCTCGAGTTTTCAAGGACGCCGACCTATCGTTGAGTATATTCGGGTTGGCTCTACGGGTGAGTTACTTCTTTTGTTTTCCATTCTCGTTTTTGTACTCCTACTGACCTTCCCTTTCTTTACTTGCTCACTATCTTTTTTTACAGAGACTCCTCTTAGAGATTGAGAGTGCCCGCCTAGCAGATAAGAAGAAGATGGTCTTTATGAATATAGTTGCCAAGCACCTCCAAATCCGTCATAGGTACTGTGTGTTACTCGTCTTCCATCCGGGGTGGATCTTCAATCTCTTAGGGAGGAGTTAAAACAGAAAGATGACGAGCTCGTACAAACTATTGGCTGATGCAGCGAGCTCGAGAGGGTGCTCGGGATTAAGGGGGATGAGATTGAAGTGAATAAGGGGTTCGTGATTGAGCGTGTCAACCTTCAAGCTTAGGTAGCATCCTTGCGGGCCAAGCGCAGCGGTTTGCATAAAGAGTTAGTTGGAAAGGCTACAGAGATGGAGAGAGCCGAAGGGGCTAAAGCGTCGGCATCGGCATATGTGGTTGAGTTGGAGGACGCTATTTGTGCTCTTCAATCCAAACGGGCTAGTGATGTTGAAGCTGTAGCGCTTAAAGAGACGAAGTCTGAATGGATTGGAGGTCTTGAGAGAGAAATTTCTACCTTGAAGGAACATGTCATCGTTCTTGAGTTCGAAAAGGCAATGATGTTTTGCCAACAGTCTTCCTCTCGTGCTTCTGATTTCTCTGATGTTCCACAACATCTATCGAGATGTGGGTTCATGCCGAGGCTCAGCTGGATATTTACAGAAATATAATAACGGCGGAGAGGGTTCCTAATGTCAACTCCGAGGAGGCTCGTGTTAAGGCGTACGAATCTATGCTTGCTTGTGGCTATGACCTAGCTACTCTGGGGACCGGCGAGGATGGAGAGAAACTGAACGGGCTTACATATGACCTTTAGTGTGAAGAGGAGTATCCTGATGAGTGGGGTGATGGTAGAGAACGCGATGCTGGACCGGGCGGTGACATACATTGTCACCCCTTAGGCTATTATTGTTGAGATACATGATGTTGTATCATATTGTAATAGTGTATACACAATGTATTTATAGTGTATAGTTGGTATACAATTGGGCAATGATGATAAAGTCTGAAATTGGGCCTTTCCCGAGCCCAATACTGAGAGTCATATCTGAGCCCAGATATGTGACCCGTCCATTCTTTATTATAGTGGGTCATTGACCTGACCCGAGTGTGTAAATATAAATATCGGGGTCACCGACATTAGTGACCCCCGGACTTCATTTTCCTTTTATTATTTCTCGGTTAATGCAATTCTCTCTCTGACATTCGAGAGACTTCTCACCTACTCTCCTCCTTCTCTCTACTTCTCTCTCTATAATTTGTATGATTCTCTCGTTTAATCTTGATGTTAACATGTTACCATTGTTGATGATTATTCAAGGGCAACCTGGACACACTTGTTAGGCTCCAAAAGTAATGCCTTTTCTATGCTTAAGTCTTTTGTTGCCATGGTCAGAACTCAATTTAATTCTGTAGTTCAGACTATTAGAAGTGATAATGCTTTAGAGCTGGGCTCTAGCAATGAGGGCATCTCTTTCTTTAGCAGTCAGGGTATCGTTCATCAAACTTCTTGTCCTCACACACCTCAACAAAATGGTGTAGTTGAGAGAAAACATTGGACCCTTCTTGAGGCTTGTAGAGCTTTGCTCTTTCAATCTGGCTTGCCAGTATCATTTTGGGGGGATTGCTTATTGACTGCTACTTACCTCCTTAACAGGGTCCCAACCAGATTACTAAATAACAAGTCTCCTCATGAGATTCTGTATGGCCACATTCCTTCCTATGCTCATTTGAGGGTTTTTGGTTGCCTAGCTTATGCCACTGTTCCAATTTCTCAAAGGGACAAATTGAAGCCTAGGGCTATTCCTTGTGTTTTTCTGGGATACCCTTTTGGTAAAAAGGGTTACAGGCTTTATGATTATACTTCCAAGAAGTATTTAGTCTCCAGGGATGTCCAATTTCATGAATCAGATTTTCCTTTCAAAAATGCCTCTCTCTCTGTTCCTTCATCCAATCATATTTTTCCTTTCATCCATTCCGGAGAACATGATGATACTTCTAATGATTCTGATTCTCTTCTTCCTTCATCTCCTTCTGATTCTGCTTCACCTGTCAATCTACCTTCTTCTGCTCCACTCAGTTCTCCTGTCTTGGATACTACTTCTGTTCCAGCTCCTAGAAAATCAAGCAGACCTCATAATCCCCCTTCCTACCTTATGGATTATGTGTGCCAACTTCCTGCCTTCTCTGGCTCTTCTTCCTCCTCTATGGAAGTTGAACCTCAATCCTATTCTCAGGCACCATCTGTTCCAGCTTGGCAAGCTGCCATGAGACAGGAGTTTGAAGCCTTGGACACAAACCAGACTTGGGATGTTGTTCCTCTCCTCCTGGTAAGAAACCCATTGGTTGCAAATGGGTTTACAAAATCAAATATAAGGCAGATGGCACTGTTGAAAGGTATAAGGCCAGGTTGGTCATAAGGGGTGACACTCAAGTTGAGGGGATTGACTTTACTGAAATTTTTTCCCCTGTGATAAAAATGACTTCTGTCAAGTGTCTCATTGCTGTGGCAGTCAAAAACCACTGGCCCCTGTTTCAGCTGGATGTGAATAATGCTTTTCTTCATGGTGATTTGGATGAGGATGTTTATATGAAACTTCCTCCTGGTTTGACTATTTCTGCTGATTCTGGTTCTCCTTCTTCTCCTTCTCCTCCTTTGGTTTGCAAATTCAAAAAATCTTTGTATGGGTTAAGGCAAGCCTCCAGGCAGTGGTATGCCAAGCTATCTTCTGCTCTTTATTCCAGGGGTGATCATCATTCTCTCAATGATTACTCTTTGTTTCTCAAGGGTAAACCTGGTTCTTTTGTGGTAGTTGCTGTGTATGTGGATGATATCATTATAAATGGGGATGACAATGATGAATTGACTGCTTTGAAGCAATTTCTGGATGCTCAGTTTAAAATCAAGGATCTAGGGTCCTTGCATTATTTTTTGGGCCTTGAAGTGTCTGCTGTCCCAGGTGGGATGCACCTTAATCAGCACAAATATATCTCTGATTTGTTGCACCAATTTGACTGTGTAAATGTATCATCTGTTGTGTCTCCTTTGGACATCAATGTCAAACTACATGCTGATTCTGGTGATCTTTTGCCCTTTCCTGATCAGTACAGGAGCCTTGTTGGCAAAATGCTCTTCTTGACTCATACCAGGCCTGATATTTGTTATGCAGTTCAACATCTGAGTCAATCTTAAGTCCCCCAGACTTCCCCATATGAATGCTGCCCTGCATGTATTGCGATATCTCAAAGGCACTCCTTCCTTGGGTTTGTTCTTTTCTAATCATGCTGATTTTTCTGTTACTGGTTATTCTGATAGTGATTGGGCAGCCTGCCCCGACACCAGACGTTCTGTTACTGGTTTTTGTGTGCTTTTGGGTGGTTGTTTGGTAAGTTGGAAATCGAAGAAACAGCATGTTGTTTCTCTTTCCTCTGCTGAGGCAGAATATCATGCCCTGAGCAAGGTTGTGGCTGAATTAACTTGGCTGTGCCGCTTATTGGGTGATCTTGGGGTCCTTGTTTCAACTCCTGTTTCTGTTTATTGTGATAGTATGGCTGCTGTACATATTGCTAACAATCCTATTTTTCATGAACGCACGAAACACATCGAGGTGGATTGTCATTTTGTCCGGGATTTGTTGCTCTCTGGTTTCTTACGGTTGCTTCATGTGCCAACTTCTCGTCAGCTGGCTGATTTGCTCACCAAGCCGCTTCCGGGTACTCTGCTGGCTCCGCTGCTTTCCAAGTTGCAAGTGGTTCCCCCCTTCCAACTTGAGGGGGGGTGTTGAGATACATGATGTTGTATCATATTGTAATAGTATATACACAATGTACTTATAGTGTATAGTTGGTATACAATTGGGCAATGATGATAAAGTCTGAAATTGGGCCTTTCCCGAGCCCAATACTGAGAGTCATATCTGAGCCCAGATATGTGACCCGTCCATTTTTTATTATAGTGGGTCATTGACCTGACCCGAGTGTGTAAATATAAATATCGGGGTCACCGACATTAGTGACCCCGGACTTCATTTTCCTTTTATTATTTCTCGGTTAATGCAATTCTCTCTCTGACATTCGAGAGACTTCTCACCTACTCTCCTCCTTCTCTCTACTTTCTCTCTCTATAATTTGTATGATTCTCTCGTTTAATCTTGATGTTAACAATTATTGAGGACTGCAAGTATTTGTTGAAAATCAACGAGTCTAGTAATTCACATATTTGGAGGGAAACGAACAAATGTGCAGACTTTTTAGCTAACGAAGGTCATAATAATGTAGAAGCTATAATAATTTGGGAGGTGCCGCTCAAGAAAATGGAGTTTCTTCTCCCGGCTGATTCAAGGCAATATAGCTTTCGAGACAACAACAACAACAATAATCGAGTGTAATCTTACAAGTGGAGTCTAAGGATGATAGTGTGTATGCAAATTTTATCCCTACCTTAGGGTAGAAATGTTGTTTTCAAATAGACCCTTGGCATTCTTCTCTCCAAGAATTATCCATCTTACTCTTGAAATGACTCGAACTCACAACCTCTCAATTAGAAGTGAAGAGATTTAAATAATTTTATGTAGTCTTTCCTATGTACCAAAAATAATTAGTAAGTGTTTGGGTTTTTAAAAAGAAAACATGGATGTATCTACAACAGCTACTAGTATATTACATAGGTGTATACTGTCTACGACCCAATAAAAGGTCAAAACTTTGGTTGGAGGAAAATGTGAAGCAAGATTTACTTTTGTCTTTTCTACGTGTGAAGCGTGAGATGGAAGAAGCTATGATCTGACAAAAGTAAAGCCAGATTTAATAGCTCGTTTTGACAAAAATTCTCTTTTACGGGTGTAATTAAATTTTTTGATTGAAGGTATTAACTAAATATGGATATTTGGCTAATAAAATTTTCAATAATGTATAAAAATGAAAAAACCCCTTAACTTAAATAGTTGCCTAACCCAACCCTTAACTTAACATATCCGGTAGTATAATTCATATATAACATATATTATGGTGTATAATTATTATATAATTTACATATACTAAATAAAATAAATAATAAATTCGACAAACTATTTGTATAAAGATCCCGTTAACTTTTCTGGTGATACGGGCTTGAGAGCTGCATAGTACCAAAAATAGACGGCTTGCATATATGTAGCTAACGATTTTCATGGTTCGATTTGGGTCGATTTTTCCCTAAAAAGAAACCAAATTAAGTAAGTTGGTTTTTCAAATATTGAAATCAAACCAAACAAATTGAGTCAGTTTTTTATCGATTCGATTTCTGTCGGTTTTTGTAGGTTTTTCGGTTATCTAACGGTCTTTTTCTTAAATATGAGACATACACTACCAACCACATATTTCGGCGATTATATTTTGAATGTGACATTATCAAATAAATTGCTCTTTGAGAATCCGTCACTTTAAAGATATATTAGTGACAATTGAAGTAAATAGTGATCAGGAATTTAAGTACTCAATTGCACAATTATTTTTAACATGAAATAAATTCATGTACTAAAATAAAAGTACAAGTCAAAGTAAAACGTAAAGGCAAAGAATTAGATTGTTATAATAATAAAAGACTAAATTAAAGTACAAATGATTAATAAGTACTATAAAATTTTAGAAACTTTATATAATATATATATATATATATATATATATATATATATATATATATATATATATATATGTAAATAAATATAAATATCTATTTTTATAATCGGTTTGATTCGATTTTTTTGATATCTTTTGATGAAAATTAAAATCAAATTAAATTAAATTTAATCGATTTTAAATATTAAATTAAAATCAAACAAAACCTTAAAAAATTTAATTTTTTTATCAATTTGGTTTAGCTTTTTGGGTTCTTATGAACACCCCTTAGGTAGCCCTTGAAATTATGGGAATAGTTTACTACAATAGGCTGCTTGCTTTAAAATTTAAATTAAAGAGGAGAAATAACTAATCAACCCCTAAATGTGAAGGCAATTGTTGTATTGGGAAAGCAAACAATAACAACAACTATCCAGTAGAGGCCCACAAAATAAAGTTTGGGGAGGGTAATATGTAGATGGGTATTACCCCTACCTGAAAGGGCAGAGAGGCTATTTCCAATTGACCATCGGCTCAGTACAGGAAAGAAAAAAAAAACAAAAACCAAGTATAAGCACGTGCATAGTTTAATTAAGTAGTTTGTATTGGGAAAGCAAAGCAGGGCGAAAAGTATAAGCACGTGCACAGTTTAATTAAGTAGCTAGAGAGAGTGATAGTACATTATACATTTATAGCTAAAAATTAATTAGTGTCCTAAAATAAAGGGGGTTTTATAAAATGAAAGTAATTTAGTAAAATATGAACAAAAAATATAAGCAACTTAGTGAAACATGAACAAGAAATGTAAATAGAGAGAAGGAAGAGATTTTCTTCTTCAATTATATAAATTTTCCTGTCTGTTACAAAGCCTTTATATAGGCATAAAAAGTGAAGAAAATATGTCATGGAATCTGTCATTGAACATAAAAAATATGTCATTGAATATGTCATAAATCATTTGGGATGAAGATCATGGAAGAAGAATAGACATCCACCATAAATTACTATTTATCATAACATTCCCCTTGGATGTCCATAGATAATGTGCCTCATTAAAATCTTACTAGGAAAAAACCTTATGGGAAAAAAAATTCTAGTGAAGGAAAAAGAGTACACATGTATAGAAATATACCTTTTTGTTGCCTCGTTAAAAACCTTACAAGGAAAACCCAGTGGGACAAAATCTTGTAAGGAAAAAGAGTGAAACGCGTATTAACTCCCCCAGAAGAGAGCATCGATTCACCTCCTTGAGCCTTCGCATCCCAATCTTGTGCACTAGCTTCTTGAAGGTTGACATCGGTAGAGATTTTGTGAACAAATCAGCCATATTATCACTTGAATAAATCCGTTGCACATAATATAACCATTTTTTTAAGGTCTTATGTGAAAAATAACTTTGGTGAAGTATGCTTTGTCCTATCTCATTTTATGAATCCTCACTTCAATTGAGCTATGCATGTTGCATTGTCTTTATACAAAATCGTGGATAGTTTGTCACATTTCAAACCACATTTGTCTCGAATATTATGTATTATAGACCTCAACCACACACACTCTCGACTTGCTTCATGAATAGCAATTATCTCAGCATGATTAGATGAAGTAGCCACAATTGATTGCTTAGTCGATCGCCAAGATATGGCAGTGCCTCCACAGATAAACACATAACATGTTTGAGATCGAGCCTTATGTGGGTCAGATACATCAGCATAACCAACAAGATCAGGACTACAATTATTGCTATAAAATAAGCTCATATCGGTAATCCATTTTAGATACAGCAATATATGTTTGATTCCATTCCAATGTTTCCTTGTAGGAGGAGAGTTATATATTGCTAAGACATTAAATGAAAAAATTATGTCAGGCCTTGTAGTATTTTCAAGATACATTAGTGCGCCAATTGCACTAAGATATGGTACTTCAGGACCAAGTAGCTCTTCATTCTTTTCTTGAGGTCAGAATGGATCCTTATTCACTTCAAGTGATCGAACAACCATCGGAGTACTTAAAGGATATGCTCCATCCATGTAAAACCTTTTCAATACCTTTTCTGTATAGGCAGATTGATGAACAAAAATTCCATTTGCCAAATGTTCAATTTGCAAACCAAGACATAATTTTGTCTTTCCGAGATCTTTCATTTCGAATTCCTTCTTTAAATAATCAATTGCCTTTTGGAGTTCTATGGGAGTTCCAATAAGGTTTATGTCATCAACATATACGGCAAAAACAACAAATTCTGATGTTGTTTTCTTTATAAAAACACATGGGCAAATGGCATAATTTATATAGCCTTCCTTTAATAAATACTCACTAAGACGATTATACCACATTCGTCTTGATTGCTTTAGACCATACAAAGATTTTTGCAGTTTGATTGAAAATATTTCCCGGAACTTTGAATTATGTTTGTTTGGCATTTTGAATCCATCGAGAATTTTCATGTATATCTCATTATCAAGTGAGACATAAAGGTAGGCGGTAACCACTTCCATTAAATACATGTCAAGCTTTTCAAGGACAGCAAAACTAATGAGATAATGGAAAGTTATAGCATCCATAACGGGTGAATATGTCTCTTCATAATCAACACCATACCTTTGTGAAAATCCTTGTGCAACAAGGCGTGCCTTATATCTTGTACCTCGTTTTTCTCATTTCTCTTGCGTACAAAGACCCATTTATAGCTAACAGGCTAAACACCATTAGGTGTATGAACTATAGGCCCAAAAACTTTACGTTTTGCAAGTGAATTCAATTCTGATTGGATTGCTTCTTGCCATTTTTGAAAATCAAGTCTTTGTCGATATTATCCAAAGGATTGAGGTTCAAGATCCTCACTTTCTTGCATAATGTTAGATGCAACATTATATGCAAAGACATAATCCACCACTATATCCACTCGATTAAAATTTGTCTCAATATCGATTGGATTTATTGATAGTTCCTTATTTTCTTGAGTCTCGGGCTCAATGGAATCTTCATGAATCTCAGAATTTATTAAATCGTGAATTTCCTCATGAGATTCTTTCGTAGTGTCATTTTGATCATTTGCTTTCCTTTTTCTAGGATTTCAATATTTGGAACCTGATGGCCTGCCACGTTTTAGGCGTGCTTTCGACTCATTAGCTATGACACTAGAAGATTGTCCAATAGGGACATCAATACGGATTGGAACATTCTCTGTGGGGATATGTGATTTTGTTATCCTTTTCAAGTCCGTAAATGCGTCTGGCATTTGATTTGTTATTCTTTGCAAATGGATAATCCTTTACACCTCTTTTTCACAAATAGAGGCACGTGGATCAAGATGAGATAATGATGGATTTTTCCACAAAATTTCCTGTTTGGTTTCACCAACTTCTCCCCCCAAATTTTGGGAAAAATATCTCATCGAATCGACAGTTTGTAAATCGTGCAGTGAACAAATATCCTGTTAATGTTTCGAGGTAGAGAATAATGGAGGGCGATTTGAACCCAACATATATTCCTAATCTTCTTTATGGACCCATTTTGGTGCGATATGGCGGTGCTACAGGCACATATGCTGCGCATCCAAAAATTCTTAAATGGGATATATTAGGTTCATGACCCAAAACTAATTGCAACAGGGAATATTTGTGATAATTTGTCGGTCTAAGACGAACTAGCATTGCTGCATGCAAAATGGCGTCACCCCAAACCGAAGTGGGCAGCCTCGTTTCCATGAGTAACGGTCTTGCTATCAACTGCAGACGTTTAATTAAAGACTCTGCAAGACCATTTTGAGTGTGAACATGAGCTACAGGATGTTCTACTTTTATCCCAATTGATAAGCAATAATCATTAAATGCTAGGGATGAAAACTCAACAGCATTATCTAATCTAATAGAATTAATTGGATTATCGGGAAATTGTGCTCGTAATCGAATTATTTGTGCTATTAATTTTGCAAACGCAAGGTTGCGAGATGACAATAGGCACACATGAGACCATCTAGAAGATTCGTCTATTAAGACCATGAAATATCTAAACGACCTACTAGGTGGGTGAATATGTCAACAAATGTCCCCTTGTATATGTTTCAAAAACGCAGGTGACTCAATTCCAACCTTTGTTGGTGATGGTCTAATAATTAACTTGCCTTGATAACAATAAGTGCAAGAAAATTCATTATTTAAAAGAATCTTTAAATTATTTAATGGATGCCCATTTGAGTTTTCTATAATTCGTCTCATCATAATTGATCCAGGATGTCCCAATCGATCATGCCAAAGTACGAAAGTATTGGAATCAGTAACCTTTTGGTTTATGGTAGAATGTGCCTCAATTGCACTAATTCTTGTCCAATACATGCCCACAAGATAAAGAAGAGAACTTCTCAATAACCGTCTTTTGGCCAGAGACATTCTTTGTACTGATGAGAGATTCAAGATTATTCTCATCTATTGTCTCAATATGATATCCATTTTGACGGATATCTTTAAAACTCAACAAGTTTCTCTTGAACTTGGAGGAGAACAATGCATTCTCTATGATAAATATTGTTCCTTTAGGCAGAGTTATAGTAGCTCTTATAGAGCCTTCAATTAATTTACTACTACCAGAAATTGTAGTAACATCCGCCTTACACATACTTTAATGAGAGAAATATTTCTTCTCTTTGAATATTGTATGTGTCGTACATGAATCAATTAAACGAATGTTTTTACAATTAAATATTGATTCAAGTTTGTTTTGTGGATATCCATATTTGCGCGATGGTTAAAGACTCGTGCTGATAACGTGTTATAAAATAAAAGTAATTTAATAAAATATGAATAAGAAATATTAGCAACTTAGTGAAACATGAACAAGAAATGTAGATAGAGAGAAGGAAAAGATTTTATTCATCAACGGTATAAATTCTCCTATCTATTACAAATCCTTTATATAGGCATAAAAAGTGAATGAAAATATATCATGGTATATGCCATTGAACACACAAAATATGTCATTAAATATATCATAAACCAGGTATATATATACATAGTACAGTAGTATATACCCTCGTGGTCAACATGCCTGCTTCTTCATGAGGGCATTTTTACCATTCGTGTGTTGTTGACACGTTCACAGCACCGCTTTCAATTTCTTTAGATATCAACTCTATCTCCGCTGCATTTAATACCAAGCTCTCTGTTATCTAGATCCTATTTGTGGTATTAGACTGAGCTGGTGGTGTTGTTGTTGCTCTCTCTTATACCAAACCCTACCCAAGTTTTATCGAATGGCAAAGATAGTCTACTTGGAGGAACAGCAAGGTTATTACCTGCAACTTCAGATTTGCCAGAGATTCCGAGATTCAGATCGCTAATAGTAGCTTTCTCCTTAATAAACTGACACAGTAAATTGCAAGTCTGCACAAAATTCGATCTCTTCAGTGCCTTGCCATGCCTTCTGCCGCCGTCAAAAGAATTTTGTGAATTTGACATGTTTTAAAGCCCCCCAAATAATTCTACAATTTTGCAACTGAACAAATTGTTCTGTTTATTAAAAAACTTTGAGCTAGAAAAAGAAAAATGATGGCTCCCCAAACAGCTTATTCCTTTAGACCCTTCTTCTTATAACCCCCCTTGTTACCTTTGGTAAATCTCTATTGCTGAATTGATTTTATTATGATTAAGGTTCATTTTAGTTGCGACAATTATGTGCTCTCATCATTTGTCATTAACTGTTATTTCTTGTTATGGTTAGGAAGAAAATTGAGGATATTCCAGAGGAAAGGCGGCACACCCTATTATCCTTGATTATCCCAAGGTTTGTCTGTTACTTGGTCTGCTTTCCTCTGTTCAAAGCTTTAGTTCTTCTGCAAAAAGATTAGATCTTTGGGGTTTTGGCTTGATTAGCAATCTTTTCTTCAGTTTATTGTAAGATTCGTTTCAGAAAGGTGAAAAACAAATAAGGCTGGGTTCTGATTTGTTCTCTGTTTTTAATAATTTGTTTATTTTGGATTTATTATGTCACTTTTAAGTTGTCTTCATTTATTTATTACTCTGCTATTTCTGAGTATCTGTTTTATTTTCTGTTGACAATATTTTCATTGTATTAAATTATTATTATTATTATTATTATTATTAGTATATTATCTGATTTTGACGTAATCACATAACACAACCAGAAATTACAGTTATAGAAGATAAAGAAGAAGCCCCATCTACTTCATTTTATCTATTGATGTTTTTTGCTATTCTGTGTAAAATAGAGAAAGTGCAACCGAGAAATTTCCTCGAGATGAATATGCTGACCCAAAAAATGATGAGGATATAAAATATGACTATCTGGGAGATGAAGACGATGTGGACTACTTAAAGACCAAAATCATGTGAAGTATTTCCTTGCTTCTTATGCTTTTGTAGAGTTTCTTTAACGCAAGCTATGTCACTTTCATTTAATCTGCCAAGACTTGCTCTACTTTTCTCTTCAATATGTTCATTATTTGCGTGCATGTCATTAACGCTTTTTCCTATTACGGTCTTATATTCAAATAAATAAGGTGGAGCATGCAATTGTAATTGGAAAGACTTAATACTATATTTTATTAATTTGAATCAATCACATTAAGTTTTATTCTTTTCTGGTTTGCAAATGTGAATCGTTCAGTTAGTCCAGTGGCTTTATATCATTTTGCGAGATATTTTTGTGAATATAACCTGAAAAAGAAAAAATTCTCAGTGCTTGAGTCTTTGATGCTGAAAATATTTCTTATTTTAGTTCTTTGGTTTGTTAAGTCATAGCAATTATTTCAAATAGCTTAAGGGTTTCAATGTGTTTACAATGTAAAGAATCATATCTCCAGTTGGTGGTACAATAGGATTCTCTGTGATAAAATGAATTATGTTATTTTTGATGTCTACATATGGTAGTTGGCCATGTCCTGTTATTATCTGCTTTTTTGCTGCAGGTAGCACAGTTTTCCCATTTAAATTCTTCTGTTGTATTTCTCCTCTTTGATCACTTCTGTTGTGTCATTCGCACCATTGCTGGGGTTTTCTATGTTTCATCCCTCCTTTGAGTACCTCACAATGCTATCTTGACCACTATTGGATCTTGTTATGCTTTTGATTACTAATTTTTTCTTCCAAAGTGTTTTTTTTGGTAGAACATCAAACGTTTATCCTGTTATCCGTTTCGTTAAGAATCCTTATTTCAGTACTGAATGTTAATTCTTTCATTATATCTTCATATGTCATCTGAGGCTTAGTGGTGATGCATGTGATTTGTAGCTTATGTAGAGATAAGTTTTTAACAATAAAACTCTAGAATGCACGTTATTCCGAGACCGAATGACAAAATTGAATTATTGTTATTATTTTGTTAAAGAGCTGTGTATTATTAATAAAGCCATTGATATATAGCTTGTCAATTTTCAGTTTTGATGGTATGGTTACTACTCTTTACTGCAACGGACTTTCAATGAATAACGATAAGGTTATGTTTTCCGTTGCTGGAGTAGTAGACTTACTCAATACCTGTCTTTTACCATTCTTATGTGAGGGCAGGTGAACACGAAAGTTAATAAATGGTTAACACTGGAAAAACTCAGAGCTCACTTGAGATGGTTGGCATGTCTTGTGTGGACCTCCAGATTGTATTGCTGAATTTCTCAGCCGGTATAGGATTCTCTTCGTGGTTAATTATTAAGTTAGATTAGACAGACAAGCCATGTGAAAGACCAATATTCACTTGTTGAACCGAGGAAATAGTTGTCATGGAAGTCCTATTTATTTTTAAAGTCATTCGATGTCTTTTCATACTATAGTTGTAAATTCATCTTTGCGGCAGTTAATGCAGAGCTTGTGAGTGAATCTTCAAAATCTCACAAGGCTTCCAAAAATGGGTCTTGTAAGGTACCTGCAAACTCAAATAAGTGGAAGAAAAAAGATAACATCATCTGAATCTGAAGATGAGGAGCTAAATAGTGGTGAGGAGAGTGGACGTATGAAATACGATTTATTTTGTTTTTTATTTGGGTCCTTGGTTTGATTATGTTTCCATTGTTGTCCTGTTATGGTTGCTTCTTCTACAGTTCCTGCAATTTGCAGACAAGAGGGGTTGCTCTGATGGTAAGCAACCCCCAGTTCCAACCGAGATGTTGTGAGTTCGAGTCTCCCCAAGAGCAAGGTGGGAAGTTCTTGGAGGGGGATGCCGGGGTCTATTTGGAAACAGCCTCTCTACCCAGGGTAGGGGTAAGGTCTGCGTACACACTACCCTCCCCAGACCCCACTAAGTGGGATTATATTGGGTTGTTCTTGTTGTTGTATTATTTTTTATCCTGTATTCCATCTACTGTTCACACCCATTATTTTTTGAGTTTCTTTGCTCCCAATCTATGAGATTCTTCCTTTTCTGAGAAATGACAACTGTCAGATTCAAGAGTCTTTTATTGGAGGACATTCTTGTTCTACTATATTGAACTTTAATTACTGGATGTTAGTTTTATAGTTAGTCTGATTCTATCGAATATTTAATTGCTTGATTTTTAGTTTACCTTTACGAAAAGATTGAATTTTTAGTTGGTGTTTAGTTCATATTCCCAGGTTTTAGTTCACTGCTTTGTCTGATTCTAAAAAAAGAAACTTTAATTAATGAAACTCCCCAAGAGCAAGGTGGGAAGTTCTTGGAGGGAAGGATGCCGGGTTCTATTTGGAAACAGCCTCTCTACCCAAGGGTAGGGGTAAGGTCTGCCTACACACTACCCTCCCCAGACCCCACTAAGTGGGATTATACTGGGTTGTTGTTGTTATTGTTGAAACTTTAATTAATGAGTTTACAAAAAAAAAATTTACTCTTTAGTTAATTATTAGTTTCATTTGTTCTATGGGTCTACTATTTTCAAGTTTAACTTGGTCTTAAGCATCTTTGAGCTGAACTTGGAATGAGTACTGGATCAATGCAACTTCTTTACATGCTAATTTCTGTTTCTTTTGTTAGAGAAAATTCAACTAGCACGAGGACTATCATTTGCCATTACTGCAAAGGTCAAGGAAAGGGTGCTGCCAAAGGTACAAGAAGTAAAAAGGGCAGTGACCATGAAGGAGTCGACCTCCATAGGCTAACAGAAGCTCCCAGCTTGAATGGAAAGTAATGGCCGGTAAAAGAAGGCGGTCCGGGAAATGATAATACAACTTTTCTGGTTAAGTTAAAAGCTTTGAATATTTGCATCGGCTGCTCAGTTGCACTTTAAAAAGTGAATCATTTTCATCATTATTTTCATTCTACAGTCTGAAAGTTAGCAAGTGTAAAGCATTTGTACTTTAAATTTGTAACCTGTATTGACACAGAGCATTAACCCCCAAGATGAAGTCTCTGTCCAAGTTTGTATCGGCTCGACTCTATATCTATGATTCACATATGTTAACAGATTACAAGGATGATTGAATTTTATCCTTGATTAGCAATTCCAATACTAAGTACTACACCATGGAGTTGATGTTCCTGTTAAGCACCAAAATTGATTGTGTAACTATAATATTTAACCATTGCAGTTCGCGTGAAGTTTAATATATCAATTGTCGAAGCTGTTAAAAAGCATTGGAAATTGATAATATATTAACAAACCTTCATGGAATGAATAAAATATCACCAAAAACAAAATCTAATAAATACCAAACCAGGTAAAGGAACATGAATTTCCTTGGATAATTTAGAGTATTATTGTAAACAACTGCAAAAAAATTAACGCTAAAAAACTATTGGGCATGTGCTAAGCAGTGCTACACCCCACTAGTATATATATCTCCAGCTACACCCCACTAGTATATATATATCACCTGCTACACCCCACTAGTATATATATCACCTGCTACACCCCACTAGTGTATATATATATATATATATATATATATATATATATATATATATATATATATGTACAGGGTGGGGATGGTCACATGAGGCAGCAAGCATTGACATTGTCATCGTTAAACAAGTTGCTGACTTTGTCATCACCTCGATGTGTAACAGGAAGATTGCCGTGCTTTTCAGCAACATTATAGCCATGCCTCCAGTAGTTGTAGCTCTCCTTGTACTCAGCCGTCATATCTTTGTAGTAATTGTTTGAGGATGTGAAGTAGAGGGGTGGGTTTGGATATGGCCAGAATTCCGCTTTCTTTCCTCCCCTTCTCACTGCCTTGAGCACCTTATTACGCTCTACGTATCCCACCACTGTCACCTTCTCCATCTCCAACTCCACCTCCACCGACTCTACTCCTGAAGTATTTATGGAGTTTATATATATAACTTGTTGATAAACACATATAAAAGCTAGCGGCAGATGTCTAATTGTTAGGTGATCATTTAATTTAATTGAAATTTTGTACCTCTAAGCTTGAAGATAGCATCTTTGACAACTCTTTCGCAGCCAGTGCAACACATCCTTACTTTGAGTTCCACTGTCTGCAAATAAAAATTGAATAAATAAAAAAATCTTCATTCGCTCTGTTTTACTCCTGTCCAGGTCTGGTACTATGGATAACGACCGATATGCATGGTGCACTTTCTTTTTTGTTTGTTCTTATTCCTTTAGCAGTTAATTCCTTTTGTTCTTTTGGTTCGACTTGGTCCCTGGTATAACAACACCACCTTTTCATCTAAATTTGAGCCCAAGGTGAGGGGTGTAAGTTCAAAACAGATCGAGCAGATTTAGGATTTCAAGTACGTGAACGCATTATTAAAAAATTAAGGAAAAAATATTTCAAGTAAGAAGTGATCCTTATTCCTCTTGATAAATAACTCAATTACAGACAAGTGCATCATTCAACTTTCTTAGAGTATGGTGCTAGCGGTTAATATTTACTAATTTAAAAATAAAATAAAATAATATATATATATATATATATATATATATATATATATATATATATATATATATATATATATATATATATATATATATATATATATATATATATAATATCTGATTTTACAAAGAGATCCGTAGGTTCACATGACCCATAATTTGGCCGATAAATCAGCCCCTAATTCAAAAAGCCATAAAATAAATTTTCTACTGAAAGCTAAGTTATTATGTTCATCATATCTTCCTTTAAATGACCCCTCTCATCGCCACCTTCCAATTCAGTGTATATATATGCATGCCAAAAAAAAAAAAAGAACCAAATCGCCGGGGCTGAACTGGACAAAAAGAAAACGAAAGGACTTTTGTTGAAAGGAAAAGTAAAAAACGAAAAAAGCGGGAAGAACCTAGGTATAGGGATTTAAAGTGAAACCTGTAAAGAAAGTGGCCGAGCCTTAGTCATGGTGTGTTTGTTGATGCGTTTATGATTGCCTTGGTGATGAGAAGTAGAATGATGATAGTGTAAAAAACAATAACTAGCGATGGCAGGGACAAAAGAGCCAATTAGTTTCTCAAGTGTGTTGACCATTGTGAATAGGCTCCTTAGAGTAGTATATATATATCCACGCATATATATAGAGAGAGAGAATTCTAGCTAGCAATACAAAGAAGAGAAGAGTAAAATATTCCTCGAAGATAAGGCATCTCTTCCTTAAGTTCCAATCTCTTGGCAAATGTATTCTATTAAAGCAGCAAAACTGTGGACTTGTATAGGTTGTAATATTCCCAATTACCCCCTCCCCGACATATGCATCAATAGATTATCTATTCGAAATATGCGTTTAACTCTCTAAAGTTCCTTTTCTTTCAAGAAAAGAAAATAAATACGTTTACTAATGAATTCAGGAGGAACCCCTAAAATAGTAATACTACGTAGAAAATGTAAGAAAAATGAGTATATGTTATTGACCAAGGGCTATTCAGGCAGACATCAGGGTGACTGGTGGTGGAACGATATAGTCGAAGGAAAAGTGGAGGTGAAGAAGGCGGCGTTTGCTAAGTTGGCAGGGAGCACAAGCGAGGAAGAACGCAGAGCGAACAGGGAGATCTACAAGGTGACGAGGAAAGAAGCAAAGCTGGCGGTTACGGAAGCTAAAAACGCGGCGTTTGGTCGCATGTACGAGGAACTAGGGGAGAGAGGCGGGGACAGGAAGTTATTCCGGTTAGCTAAAGCAAGGGAAAGGAAGGCGCGTGATCTTGACCAAGTTAGGTGCATTAAGGGCGAGGATGGTAGAGTTCTGATGGGGGAATCTCAAGTCAAACAGAGGTGGCAGGTGTACTTTCGAGACTTACTTAACGAGGAGGGGGATCATAACATAGAGCTAGGGGAATTGGGGCATTCAGAGCAACATAGAGACCTTGGGTACTGCAGGCGCATTAGGGCGGAGGAGGTCATGGGGACTTTGCGTAAGATGAGTAGGGGTCGAGCGACCGGGCCTGACGAGATCCCGGTGGAGTTATGGAAGTGCATGGGTAGGTCAGGAGTGGAGTGGCTCTCCAGGTTGTTCAATGCAATCTTCAGGACCAAAAGGATGCCAGATGAGTGGAGGTGGAGTACAGTGGTGACCTTGTACAAGAACAAAGGGGACATCCAGTGCTGCAACAACTATAGGGGTATCAAATTAATAAGTCACACCATGAAGGTCTGGGAGCGGGTGATCGAGGCGAGGGTGAGGGAGATGACATCTATATCTGTCCAGTTCGGTTTCATGCCGGGTCGCTCTACTACAGAAGCTATCCACCTTGTCAGGAGGCTGGTGGAGCAGTTCAGGGATAAGAAGAAGGACCTGCACATGGTGCTTATCGACTTGGAGAAGGCGTATGACAAGGTCCCAAGGGAGGTTCTATGGAGGTGCTTGGAGGCGAAGAGCGTGCCGGAAGCCTACATCAGAGTAATCAAGGACATGTATGATGGAGCTAAGACTACGGTTAGGACTGTGAGTGGCGACTCAGACCATTTTTCAGTGGTTATGGGGCTCCATCAATGATCAACGCTTAGCCCTCTCTTGTTTGCCTTGGTGATGGATGCTCTAACCCGACATATTCAAGGGAATGTTCCTTGGTGTATGCTATTTGTTGATGATATAGTCTTAATAGACGAGACGAGTGTCGGTGTTATTGAGAGGTTAGAGGTATGGAGACGGACTCTCAAGTCTAAGGGTTTCAAAATATACAGATCTAAGACAGAATATCTGGAGTGCAAGTTTAGTGCCGAGCCGAGTGAAGTAGGCAGTGATGTGATGATTGGATCTCAGGTCATCGCCAAGAGGGATAGTGTCAGATATCTTGGGTCGGTGATTCAGGAGGACGGAGAGATTGACGGGGACGTCACTCATCGTATAGGAGCGGGATGGTCAAAGTGGAGGTTTGCATCAGGAGTCCTGTGTGACAAGAAAGTTCCACAGAAACTCAAGGGAAAATTTTATAGAGCTGTGGTTAGACCTGCAATGTTGTATAGGGCGGGGTGCTGGCCAGTGAAGAACTCTCATGTTCAGAGAATGAAGGTTGCGGAGATGAGGATGCTCAGGTGGATGTGCGGGCTCACCATGTTAGATAAGATTAAGAATGAAGTTATTCGAGAGAAGGTGGGGGTGGCCCCTATGGATGAGAAGATGCGAGAAGCGACGCTGAGGTGGTTCGGGCATGTGCGGAGGAGAAGCCCTGATGCCCCGGTGAGAAGTTGTGAACGGCTGGCGATGGTTGGCGTTCGGCGGGGCAGAGGGAGGCCTAAGAGGTATTGGGGAGAGGTGATTAGGCATGACATGGCTAGAATGCGGGTTTCCGAGGACATGGCCCTTGATAGGAAAGTCTGGAGGTCTAGTATTAGGGTTGTAGGATAGGGGCCCCTAGAGTTTTTCGTACTACTCACCGGGGGATGAGTGAGGCTTGGCAGGGCTATCCATAGATGATTTGTGTTTTGGATTGTGTCTCCTTTATGGTAGTTATTTATGTTAGTTACTGTATGATACTATTGCATGCTATTTTGTTTATGGTTCTTATGTTTAAATAATTATTTACGCTATTTCTGATGGACTTACTAATGCTCTGTTGTTTTTGCTTTTGTTTTCCCTTTCCTTCACTGAGCCGAGGGTCGAATGGAACCAGCCTCTCTGTCCTTTCGGGTAGGGGTTAAGGCTCGTCTACATATTACCCTCCCGAGATCCCACTTTGTGGGACTATACTGGGTAGTTGTTGTTGTTGTTGTTGTTGTTGTTGTTCTTGTTATTGACCAAGAACAAGAGGAAACAACTAATCGGAAATATTGTGTCATGGCAAGCCGCCGTCCTGAAATCGCTTTCGGCTCGATTGGGTGTAAGTCATTAAAAAAGTTTTACAACACCTCTAAACACGTGCACTTATGATAGAAAATTTGAAATTTGCACAAAACAATTACCCAGAAATCGATTGAAGAAGAAGAAAGGTAAATATATTTTCTATGTGAGATTATTCACAAAGAAGACAGTGTTTTGTAGGAAAAGTTACTGAACAGTTGACTACACTAGTTACAAGAAATTAAATCATGACCGTTACAAAGTAATAATTTGGACGTTACAAAAAAAATCTTTAACTTTACATTACCATGTATAAATAGTACTAACAGAAAAACCGGTCCCTTTTAATTTAGGAAGGAATAAAATATTGGTATCTAACTACTGATGGAATATATATATGGTGGATGAAAACCTGAAGCCTATATGGCTGCTGACAGGGAAAGGTAGAAGGGAATAATAAGGTGTTGTGGGAGATGGATGGGCTTAAGCAATTGTTTTGATGCAAAGCAAACCAAATATTCTCTAAATATCTCATTTTCTTCTCTTTCTTAGAGGAAGGAGGTTGTCACATCTTCTTTTAATTAAATCCGGTACCAAACATATGATATATCCATCATCAAACATGTGTTACAAAGTTATATTCCCACACTCTAGTACATTATTTCTACATATATATGTAGTTCACACCATCAATATGGAAGCATCACATTTTTTATAAGCCTGCTTGGAGATTGGGCCAAAGGAATTAACTTTATCTGCACTCTGTTGAGGTGAATAAATTTACTAACCTTGTTTGGGAAATATCTTAGTATAGATTTTGTGAAGATTGGACAGCATCTGTATGCCCATTTTCTGCAAAGCATCGTTCCTTAAACTATTGCACCTTTTAGACGAATAATTTTCACGTCCCCTAAATAAGTGATGCATGATGCATATGTCGCAACCACTCCTCTCCTCATTGCTGTTTTACTATTAGTAACACGTACACAAGAGGAGCACTTTTTAATCTTTTTTATGGGGGTAAATTGAAAATTCAAGAAAAAACCAGGGAAGTACTTAAAAATGGACTATCTATATTCACTTTGAAGGTCGAATGACGGTATTTGATTTGACTATTTAGTGTATAATTGGTCTTTAGCCGCCTTCATTACGAGATTAGCTTTTGTGGTAATCTAATAACACCTTTTATTATTGCATATTCTAAATAACTCAGGTGAAGTACCACGCTGAAAAGTAGTCGATAAGATAGAAAAATTGTTTACAACGTAACCAATTAAATTGAGGTAGAGAAATAGGATAATAAAAAAAACAGAGAGAGAAATAGGGAAAAGAATAATCTCTAGGAAAAAGGAAAATCTAATTCTTTTTTAAAAAATTAATTAAGGAAGTAGTGGCTTATAAATTACTATTATTGGATTGCTAACTCAACTAAGGCCGATGGATCGATGTGATTTCTGTGATTTTAGAATGTATGCTATTTCCGTGTTTGAGCAGTGTTTTGGGCAGTAGCAGGAATAATAGTAAGACCATATTCTACCTCATTGCATGAATATTATAATCTATTCTCCATTCTGCTTTGTGTTTCCGAGACAAGATAAGATTCTTAAGTGGAGATTTAGTCATGTTTATCCCCTTTTTTATGCTCAAACTTGAAAGCAGGAATAAACCTGGAACAAATTAAAAACTAAGGGAATCAGTTCTCAATTATTTATGCTGCTTCACTCACTCCTTTTCTTTTCAATGTTATTGCTAATTTCCTTTTCCTACGTCTTTAAACTGGATACAGGTCACCTTCTGGCCTTTCTGTGATTTCCACTCCTTTATTTTTTCACTGCTAGAAATAAATAGCGGATTAGACAGTATCGCCACGAAAGGCAGCTCTAATATTTCCATGACCAAATTAAAGAGATTGACAAATATTCAATGTAAATCTGTTGAAAGTATGAAATTCTAATATTTTTGAATTGTTTTAGAGTTACCAAAATTAAAGTCGTCGTCATTAAAGTTGTGAAAAATCATTGGCGCCAAATTATAAAGCGAAAGAAATTTTTGGACGAAAAATCAATTGAACATACTTCATACAAATTTAGCCGTCAATAACTCAAAATACAATAAGTATTTTTGTTTAAAAGACCTAATACACAAATTGACACCCGTATTTGCACGGATTTCTGTCCCCTCCCGCCAACTCCACTGAACATGTACAAATCGATTGTTTTAGTGACATGGAGTTATTTAAACTTGATGATAAGCCAGTAACTGTTGTTCATTACAAGGGTGACGAAAGCAATTTGATGCCGAGGAGATCTCATTTATGGTGCTCATAAAAAGATGAAAGAAATTGCTAATTCCTTAACCACATATCAGTTCTTTCGAGTCTCCTGAGGTTGAAACAAGTCTGATTAAGGTCCAATGTCCCATTCTATTTATTTTACTAATAATTATGTTTTTCGGCACGTGTGTGCCGAGTCATATACTACGTAATTGAGTAAGATAACAGTAATATTATTATCATAAAAATTTGAGTAAATAGTTATACTTGATAATATAAAATATAAGTTTCTGTGAATGATCAATATGAATCGTTGTATGCTAAGGTCAAAAATATATAATTAGATATCATCAAGATGATTATTGTCAGCATATATATATATATATATATATATATATATATATATATATATATATATATATATATATATATATATATATATATATATATATATTATTTATATGCCGATTCATGTAGTACATATTTAATAAAAACAACAACAACAACAGTATAATTCCAGTTAGTGGGGTCTGGGAAGGGTAGTGTATACGCAGACCTTACCCCTACCCTTGGGTAGAGGCTGTTTCCAAATAGATCCTCGGCATCCTTCCCTCCAAGAACTTCCCACCTTGCTCTTGGGGAGACTCGAACTCACAACCTCTCGGTTGAAAGTGGGGGTTGCTTACCATTAAAACAACCCCTCTTGTCTAAAATAATATTAATAGTATTTAAACCAAAATTTGAGTAAATGATTATTCTTGAAAAAATAAAGTACAAATTTTTGTGAATGATCAATGTGGATCTGTCATATTGTAAATTTTGTATCCAGATTACAATGATTCAATATTAAAAAATATCGACAAGATTATTGAAAAGTTTCTTTGGATCTTTTCCTCTATTGAAATTTTGTCAGCAATTGATATTAGTAAAAGGGATATACCATACTAGAAATTCTTTTCTCTCTTCAAAATCTCTTTCGGCGTAGTTAACATGGACCAGCTAAAGTACGCCTGGAAGCCATGGGAGGGAGAGGCAAGCCTAATAAAAATCAGCAGTGAAATGCGGTGGAGGAACAACGATCATCGGAGGCTAGAAAATCAGTACTTGAACTGTTTGTATCACCAAAAGGAGTTCGAATTGAAGACCAAGCTGGAAATCTTACTCCGAAGAACATGTAGAGTGAGATAAGCAGAGAGGAAGCAGATCCATCGCGGAATGGGGACAAATTGAAAACAATTGCAGCTACACCACTCAAGCTTCTGGAAGTGGATCTGGGAATGAGAAAGCTCAAGAGCAAACCAGGAAGACCACCAACAATGGAACAGTACCATGCAATAATGATACTATTGAGAACAACAAAAATGATGAACCAACGGCTGTCAAATCGAATCAATTGTTGAAACACATTCTCAAGGCACTATACTAAACGTGTGTTCATATTTGTAGGTTTTGATGAATGACAAACTATGCGCAAATTGACATATGACGAGGTCCAAGCACAAGCGCGCAATTGATATATAACGAGATTCAAGCACAAGACCAAGATCAAGCAAAGATATAACGTTATACATGAGTCGTTCTTTAATTGTGATCTTGATCCGATAACTTGACTCAAGACTTGGCTTCTCTCGTAAAAACATTTTTATCAAATCATGCATATTTAATTTAAAGCAAAATGATTTTAAATCATGCATATTTATATTAGTCAAAATGATTTTTAAACATGCCTCTAAAATCTGGACTAAGATAATCGATTATGTACTTATGATAATCGATTATTTTAAGTCAGCTGCATGACAATCGATTGTGAACTTATGACCATCGATTGTGTTAAGGCAGTGTGCATCAGATTTTTCAAATCTGCATGACAATCGATTGTGAACCTTATGACAATCGATTGTGTTGAGGCAGTGTACATCAAAGTTTTTCAAAGCTACAAAATAATCGATTGTGAACTAATGACAATCGATTGTGTTGAGGCAGTGTACATCAAAGTTTTTCAAATCTGCATGACAATCGATTGTGAACCTTATGACAATCGATTGTGTTGAGGCAGTGTCTATCAGACATTTTCAAAGTCACTAAATAATCGATTGTGTACCTTTGACAATCGAGTGCATTGAGGCAGTGACTAATTGATTTTTCAAAGACTGATATATAATCGATTGTTCTCATAGCATAATCGATTGTGTAATTGACCGTTGCCAAAATATTTTCAAACACCGTCAGGTAATCGATTATAGATTTCTAATAATCGATTGTTTTAAATAAAATCTGAAAAAGAATTTTTGAACGTTGCCAAGTAATCGATTGTAGATTTCTGACAATCGATTGTTTTAAGTAAAATCTGAAAATGATTTTTTGAACGTTGCCAAGTAATCGATTGTAGATTTCTAACAATCGATTGGTTTAAGTAAAATCTGGAAATGATTTTTTGAACGTTGCCAGTAATCGATTATTGATCTTAGATAATCGATTGTTAAGCGTAAAATCTGGGAATGATTTTTGGAACGATTGGCAAACAATCGATTGTGGAATTTTTACAATCGATTGTCACTGAGTAAACTCAGCAATTCTTAATTGGCAATTAGGTAACGGTAATGCATGGTTTTGCAACTATAAATACAGCTTCAAATCAGTCTTCTAAGCACAACAACTGATCATACTATTGCTATAGCTTGCATACTCTATTGTTCATCACTTTCTATTCATTACATAAGTTTTGAGAGCCAAAATTCTTGACGAAAGTTGTTGCGTTCTTGAGCGTATCTGTTTACTCATATCTACTCTATTAAGAGAGTCTTGTTTAAGTGAGTGCTAAGTATTTTATACACTTGAAGGGAAGTGTTAGTCCCTTGTAATGTAAGAAGGAACTTGTGCTTCCTTTGGTTGAAGTCTTGGAATGTTGTATCTTCGAGCAAAGTTTGTTGAGGCTTGTGTCCTCAGTTTGTAAAGGTTTGTTGAGCACCCGTAAGCTTGACAGTGTTAGTGGAAATCTCGAGAGAGTCTCTCGGGGACTGGACTAGCCATGGGTTGTGGTGAACCAGGATACATCGGTGTGTTCGTTCTTATTTATTTACTTATCGCACTTATTTCTTTCCTGCAATTTTTAAATTCCACAAGTTTACGCTAATTTTTATTATAACGCTATTCACCCCCCCTCTAGCATTAAGTGTATTTTCAAACATCAATCATGGGCAAATGTGATCGCATGAAATAAACTAACTATGAAGGGTATGAATCTGCAATTTTTTGCTCCAATTGTTCAAAATGGAGCGAAAATAGCAAAATTAGAAGCTGAGGATGTCGAGCAGGAGAATAAAAAATGGAGATCTGCAATTGTTCTATACGTGATAGTATTGGTAATAGGTCTAAAAAGTATCTAAAAATATCAAATTTAGATATTTGTACCCTGTCGAAGTAAGGAACCATGGCATATATGTTTGGAATAGATTCCATTTTGAGAGAGTTGAAAAAGCACTATCTCGTTGAAAGGTTCTATACATCTGCCCTTTCTCAAAGCATTTCTTTAGACAAAGACTCAGTTTTTCCTATTTTCGGATGATAAATCTTTCAGAACATGTATCTTGAATCAAACTCATGTTTGAATTCTAATCAATCAAGGGGAACATTTATAATCCTTAATTCTAAAAGGTTGAATAAAAATTCGATTGACCATTTGATATAATTGCTATGCTTAGTGTGTGATTCGTTGGTTTTTTAGGGTTAGGATTAAAAAAGACCAGTCCACATAGTATGAACTAAAAAATATAGAACTAATAACCAACCTATCACTTCGCATTATCTGGATCTAAAGAACCAGTCAAGATATGATATATAGGTCATATCCTACCATTGAAGATATGGAAAGGTTTCTTAGCTTAGTGGGTAAGTGATAATAGGCTATAATTATTTATTTTAATTGATTATTACACTTTAATTTACTACATTTTAGTTGGGTTTGTGCTTTAATCGTTGGCGTTTTACACTAATTGTGTGTTTTATGCCTTGTAGGAGTGATTCTGAGCTATATAGATGTTATGGAATGAATTCGAATGATTTGGAGCTTTGAATTCTAAGGAATTAAGCCGATATTGTATTCGGGGATCAACGGATGATAAAACAACAAAATAAAAAATCGAGTAGGCATATTACATAATATCTAGTAAATGCACATAAATTTTGCTCAAAACTCCATTTGGGCTCCACAATATGTGGTTGGAAAATTAATTCAAAGTGATACAACTTTTATGTTTTGTATGTTTCCAAATTATAAACGGAACAGTGTGAAAAATACGGTCGAAACTGAGACGCGAACCTGAGGTGGGTTGAGGCAATATACCTGCCATATACCGCGGTTCTACGTAGTCCCTCGCGGCCATCCAGGCGTGAAATATTATCCTTTTTTGCATAGGAAAATGTATAATTGTTTGAGCCAGATCTTACTTGGTATATATACATGAAAAAATGATATTGTAAGAGGTTGGACACACTTTTAACGTAATTTAGACCTACAGAGGCTAAGGAGACCGGGGATTTGAACTAAGGAGTTAAGAACACACTGGGAGCAAGGCGAATAATTCTTCTAAAAGTTTTTCACTTCCTTCTTCCTATTTCTATTATTGGTTATCACTCTAGTATTGTATTTTACATACTATTATGAATAGCTAATTCATTTTCTAGGGTTTTGATGGAACCTTTTGTAGGATAAATTCTTGTATGTTTTTGTATAATTGAACCGTAGTATTTTCTCTATTTATTCAACTATATTATTCTTGTGGTTAATTGAAGGGCCCTCAATTAGCTGTGCCTATTTAGTATGTATTACTTTAAAGAGAGTGCATATTTAGGTAGTTGTTGAACAACATAACTCCCGACGTATGTGAGGAATAAATAACCAAGGGTCTAAAGGTGGGATTAGGGATAACGAAACCTTTGGTGCGATCTAAGTGAGCTGAAACAAAATCCAGCTAGCGTAACTCAGAAGAGTGCGTCTAGTAAATTGTGGTAATTACTCGGGAGAGAGTTACAATAGTTAGAACGCTCATGATCAGTAAAGAATACCTAGGCGAATTTATAGAAAACGTAGCTGGAAGGATTTCGACAATTAGGGAAATCATAACTCTAGGCCTCTTTAATCTTGACTCCAATCCTTATCCTTGTTAATTGATTGTTTTACAGCTTTCTAGATTTGTTAGTTAATTAGATAAAACTAAATATTATAATCTTTATAATTAGAATATTATTTGGAGTTGTGTTTCTTAGTGATATTGAACAACTATAGCTAAGCCTTAGTTCTCTGTGGGATTTGACTCCAGACATGTAAACCAGATTATATGTGCAACGACCGTTTAGTCCTTTTTATAAGACATAGTTGGGCGTGATTAGTAAGTTCTCAAGGAAGCTACATATATACTACCATTATGAGGGATATTTTATGATTTTATTCAGCAACCCAGAGGAAAGGGACCAAGTATTATACTCTAGACCTCATACAATGAATAATAAGCCTATAATTATAAAGGCATGGATTGAAGATTTCAATATACATGATGAGGTGTTGAAGACTATTTCACTATGGGTAAGGTTTCCTAATTTGCGTCTTAATTACTGGAGAATGAAAGCACTAAGCAAGATAGAAAGTATTTTGGGGAAACTAGTGTACGCAGATGAATGTACCACTAGGACAATGAGGATCTCATATGCACGAAGGTTAATTGAAATGGATATAACTAGACCTCTGCCTAGAAGTGTTAAAGTACATGACTCTAAAAGGAGACTAATGCAACAAGAGTTAGTCAACATATTGTTCTAAATATTTGAAAATAGGACATGATTGTGCTATAATAAAAAAGGAACAGCCACAAAGAATGGTCCAACAATGGAAAGTAGCTACAGGCAAATAGGTGTGGCTAAGAACAAACATGAATGGAACAAATGAAAAGAAAGAAACAGATAGGAAATAATAGAAGCAACCTAACAGGGAAAGTCTGAACCGTCAGAGAAAGAAGTGCAAAGAAAGGATGAAGGGTGGATTACAGTACGTGGAAAATCAGCAACAAGGGCATCTAAGGCCAAACAAAATGAAGAGCAGGGAGCTGCAGGAAAACAAGAGGTTCAAAGCTTGCACAACATCATCAACTGTGATGTACCAAGTACAATCAAAATGCAAATGAGCAATCTAAGGGAATAGGAGATGTATTATAAACCTCTTTTTATACCAATATGAGTGTGACAACTTGGAATATGAGGGGTTTGAATAAAACATATGAGCAAAAGGAGGTGAGGGAGTTCATAAAATGTAATAATAAAGCTATAATAACATTGGTTGAACATAGAGTAAAGGAGCATAGAGCAAATGATGTAATTAAAAAATAGCACATGGTTGGAAATGGATATCAAATTCTAGTCCAAACAATAAAAGTAGAATATGAGTACTATGGGATCCCAGAATTTATAAATTTGATCCGGAAGAGGTTGATGAGCAGTTAGGTACATGTGTAGATTAGCATCTTATCAAAGTCAATCACATTTGGCGTCTCAGAAATATATGGGCGACATACTATAAAAGATAGGCTAAGCTTGCGGAGGAACAGGGACCTTGGCTAGCAATGAGGGACTATAATGCTATCATTCAGACACATGATAGACAACACGATATTGAGGTACAAGATATAGAAATAAGAGATTTTAAGGAGTTTTTGCTTGATACGGGAATGCATGAACTACAGTATGTGGGAAAGAACTATGCATGGACTAATAATCATACTTACAGTAGAATAGATAGGGGTCTGGTAAATGCATATTGGATAATGATGATGCCTAATGTGAAAGTGCAGGTACTAGAGCCAGTAGTGTCTGATCACTCACCATTAAAACTAATGATATCACAAGTGCAGGGAAGGATGAGTAGACCATTTAGAATCTTAACTTGTATAGCTGACCATCACCAACTCCTACAGAAATTGGAACAAGCTTGGGAAGAAATGAGTACTGGTGGTATGCTGCAAATAGTATGGAACAAGATGAAGAGGGTAAATGAGGCTATTAAAGAGATCAATATAAAACATTACAAAGGAGTAGATGAGATTAATACAAAGCATTACAAATGAGTAGATAACATAATTAAAAGAATCGGGGAGGAGCTCCAATCAACTCGGGAAGAAATGAGTTCTAAGCTACAGAGACAATACCTAATTAAGAAGGAAATATCACTAAAGGGTGATCTAGAAAAATAGATACTGATTGAGGAATGCCCTAGGGATAAAGTATAGTAAGGGCTCGCGCCTCTTCTGCTAGGTCACATTCAATCTATATAGATAAAGATCAAGAGTGCAACGGCTAAAGCTGGGAGATTCAAACTCAGCCCACTTCTTTTCTCAGATAAGGAACAAAAGTAGTTTGAATGGAATTTAATTTCTAACTAATGACATAGGGGTCTAGCTAGTATTGGAAGATGAAATCAAGGAAGAAATCATGGGGTACTACAAGAAATTATTGAGTTCAAATGCAGAAAGTCTTCCAGCTATTAATCCAAATGATATGAAAATGGGACCAGTATTGAGTAGGAAACATCAACTGCTGCTTATAAAGAAAGTACCCAAGGAAGAGATATGGGAAGAAATGAAGGATATTAATGATCTTAAAGCTCCTGGATATGATGCGTTAAATGTTGTTTTCTTCAAGAAATCCTGGCCAATCATTGGTCAGGATGTGGTAAAGTCTGTACAAGAGTTTTTTTAGTCAAACCAAATATTTAGGTCTATCAATTGCACTGCAATTGCCTTAATCCCTAAAGTTTGGAATCCTGCAAGTATCAAAGATTATAGGCCCATCTCATGTTGTACAGTCTTGTACAAAGTGATATTAAAGATCCTTACAAAGAGGCTACAAAGTGTAATGAATTTTCTGATTGATAGTTCACATGCACCTTTTGTTCCTAGCAGAGTAATTACAGACAATATTATTCTGAGCCATGAACTTATGAAAGGATATGGGAGGAAAGGGGTATCACCTAGATGTATGATGAACCTGGATATGAAAAAAGCTTATGACTCAATAGAGTGGGACTTTATGGAGCAGATATTACATGTATTATCTTTTCCAGAAAAATTTGTAAGATGGATCATGACATGTATGAGAACACTTTACATTTATAATCATCATAAATGGTGCACTAACTAAGCCATTTGATGCTAGGAATGGATTGAGACAAAGAGATCCTCTTTCACCCTTTCTTTTGTTTTTGCAATGGAGTATTTGACAAGGAAACTAAAGAAGCTGGTTAAGATCCCAAACTTCAACTTCAACCCCAAGTGTGCTAAGATGTGAATCTTACAACTTGGTTTTGCTGACGATCTCTTATTGTTTTTCATGGGAGATATTGGATCAGTCAAACTATTATTCCAATGCTTTATGGAGTTCTCAAAGGCATCTGGACTGATGATTAATAAAAACAAAAGCTCAATATTTTTTGGAGGAGTCACACATAAAGAGCAGGAGGAGATCCTAGAATTTCTAGGAATTCAGAGATATGCTCTACCAGTCAGATACCTTGGTGCGCCACTGAGTTCCAAAAGAATCTCCATAACACAATGTCAATCGCTCATTGATAAAATAATGAGAAGAATTACTTCATGGACTACCAAGTTCCTTCCTTATGCAGGACGGATTCAACTCATAAAAAATGTCATGTTCTCCATCCAAACATACTGGGCCCAAATCTTTGTTCTGCCAAAGAAGATTACAAAAATAATTGAGGCAATGTGCAAAAGTTTCCTATGGATTGGGCTAGGTACAGTTTCAAAAAAAGCACTACTAGCATGGTAGAAAATATGTATGCCAAAGTCAGCAGGTGATTTTAATGTCATGAACATAGCAATCTGCAATAAATCTACTATATGTAAATTTATGTAAGGAGAAAAAGAAGTTGTGGATATAGTAGGTACATGGCTATTACATAAGAGGAAGAAACATCTGGAAACTACAGTTAAAGCAAACTTTATGGATGGTAGGTAAGATCATGAAGGCACAGAAGACTATGATGGATGTAGGTTTCAGCCATGATGATATCACAAACATGAATAGTTGCTCTATCAAACAAATTTACCACAGGATGCGAGGTGCATTTGAGAAAGCAAGTTGGAGGAAAATAGTTTGCCACAATGGAGGGTGTCCCAGATGGAATTTTGTGCTAACTATGGCTGCACATGGAAGACTATACACAAAGGATAAATTGCAAAGATGGGAAATATCAGTTGATAAAGATTGTAAATTAAACAACAGTGAGAATAAAACCATACAAAAGATTTTCTTTGAATATCCATATGCAAAAGCGTTGTGGAGCAAACTCTTAGCATGGCAGAACAGTACAAGGATGAGATGAGGATTTAAAATGGGCAGAGAAATGGGCCAAAAGGAAAAGTGCAACGACTGAATTATACAAATGGTGTTGACATCTGCTATTTATTATGTGTAGCAGGAACAAAATGGTCGAATATTTAAGAATAAAACAAGAGGATGGGAGACAGTTTGCAAGCTGATAACTCAAGACATACACTGTTGTAGCAACAAGAGAGTAAAGAAAATTTTGCAGAATTTAAATTGGTATCCAATGTAATAGATATATATGATAAATAGGTGGTGTGGGGAGAAGTTAGTTTGATAAGTAAGTATGTAAGGGTCTTGATTTACTTTGTAAATATTTTTTCCAATAAATGAAAGAATTAATTACCAAAAAGAAAAGATATTAGTAAAAGGTAATATAACACAAGCAAAAAAAATGGTATTACTTTTTCGTCCATTATTATAGGTCTTAAAGCTTTTTTTCTTAAGCAAACACTAGGCAAAGCCCAGCGTTAGATTTTATTGATAATATAAAATTTAAAATACAACAAATAACTTGAATGTCCGAAGTATAGCATGATCACCACAAAGTTCATAACACAACTCTGTGGTGATATTGCATACAAGGATATTAAGATGATGAAATGAAAAATGAGGAAGCGAGTAATGTGATGTCCTTTCTCCAACTTTGTGATGAATTCGAAAAGATATTCACAATTCATGCTTTGTTCTTTGTTTTACTGGTCTTTTTAAAGTTATTTTGAGTAATCTGCTTTTGTTTTGCGATTCACATTGGGAGCTTCCTTTTGTTTGCGTCTTCAGCCATCCTACCGTCCCAACTTCTATCCCTTTGATGACTCTTTTTACTTGTTTTACTGTGCGTTGGTGACAAATCCCCCATTCTTGCAGCATTCTTCCGGCATTGCATTAAGATATCCTCTTCCTCTCCTTCTTCATATATGTATTTTCCTTCCATATCATTCTGGATTTGGTCTGGGGATATTAGCATTGTCAGAGGTAGTTGATTGTACTGTGCTACTTGTGAAGATGCTACTAATTTGTTATCCGTAGAAGTACAGTTCATTTGTGGCTGCCTGTTGTGTAAGACTATCTTCTGATTTTGTCCACAAGTTGGAAATGCTGTTTTGTTTCCAACAATTGATGATTCTCCCGAGAATTGGATTGCTTTTTGTGTTGTTTCTATTTGGTCGATCTCTGTTGTTGTTACCTTCGAAGTGCCTGATGTTGTATCATTTTTTGGAATGAAAATTGGCGCGTTATGGTTCAAATTGCTTGCTGTATATGATAGTTTTACATTCCCATTCGTGTTTGCAGAATTCCTTTGAACTTTTGGCTTGATCGTAGCCTCACTGTCCCCTCGTGTGCTATTGCAATCATCTTGTTGGCCTTCCTGATCAGATGACCAGCCAGCAGAGCCTTCATCCCAGCTCTCGTCTTCATCAGAATAACATTGGTCCCATAGTTTCGATTTAATTACCATATCTCTCATGTTATCTAGAATTTGTTGTTTATTCTTTCCATTGAGACTTAAGAATTCCCCATTGTCGTTGATACCTCCCTCGGCATATATACTGGATATAGAAATGGGAGTATAGCTTTGGACCTTTTGAATGACCCATCCAGCTTCTTTTTCATCATCTTTACAGAAATTTGCAAGTGCAGTTTCATTTCTGTTGGACCTCGGTGAAGCCATCTTTGACGATAAACAATCTGTATTGGCTGCTTCCTCTTCTGCTGTTAGCTGCTGACTCTTTTTCCTGTTTTGTTGTGGAATTGAATTCTGCTCAATGTCCTTATCTGAAGATGTTGTTCTCTATTGAAAAACAGCATCCAAGTTTTCATTCTCAGATGCTGCTTGAGCAGAATGTTTCTATCCAGATTTGATGGAAACATCAGTGTTATTAGAAACTGATGCCTTCTCTCTTGGTTGCAAAGACAAGTCAGTGTGATCTGGTGCTGCTGCCTGTGACACTTCTGAAACATTAGTAATCACAGTAGTCTTCAGCATTTTATGTTGCTCTTTGTTTCCTTTATCAATCACAGCAGATTGGGAATTCTTAGGTTCAACATTCTGTTTTAAAACAGCATTTACCATAGCATGTTGTATTGCTGAATTAATTCGACCAACACCCTCCTTCAAGACTGCATTATTATGTACAGTCACTACAGTTGAAGGTAAATGCTATGGAACAGTATTTTGAATTTTTGAAAAATTGGCAGAATCACCCTTTGGCCTTGAGATCGTGTCTGCAAGTGTGACATTGGATTGTGCTGCTTCAACACAGTCATTTCTGGCCTCAATTTATATCTGAATGACATTGCAACATTGTTTATGTCCTTTGTGAGTATCCTCTATTTTGGTATGCTAAGAAGGAACCACAACTGATGATGAAATCAGATTTACTGCCTCACCTTCAGAAACAAACAGTTGCCCAGCCTTTGCACTAGAAGACATAGTGTCTGCAGTAGGCTATTGCCCCAGCAGTAGGCACATAAGATCGTGCATAGATAGTAGAAGCAGGTACATCTCTAGAAGGTTTAGTAGGTCCTTTATCCAACTTCATTACCTCCTCCATAGAGTAAACTAGAGCTGCTTCATGAGGTGCATTTGATACTCCAGTAATATCAGGACTCCTAGCCATTTCATGTTGATCACCATCACCTCTCCCATTCACATTAAGTTGTGTAGGCTTCAAATCAGCAATCATTTTGGTAACATCCTTTACCATACCAGTTTTTGTAGCAGAAACAATTGGACCAACAACATCCTTGACGCTTGAATTAATTTCCACAGTCAGTCCTTCTACATTTTGTACAGCAGTGTCCTGTGTGACTTTTTGTAATTGATTCCTGGTTTACCGACCTCGCGACCAGGTAGATCACTGCCCAAATTTGTCTCTGACATCGCCTCTGCTGCAATTTTTTCTTTTTTAACTCTACAAGCCTTGTCATCGTGACCTTGATGCTTGCAATAAGCACAATACTTAGGCAGGTTGTCGAATACTATTTCTTGATGAATTTCGATAGATTTACTTGAGACTCTATCAAAAATCTGCAGCTTAACCTTTTTAGGATGTTTATCCAAAAGATCAACTATCACCTTAACTCTTGCCGCGCTAGGTCTCGATCTATCCTGAGTTGCCTTATCCACAGCTAGAGGTTTTCCCATAGCTGAGGCTATAGACAATAACAACCTCTTAGCAAAAAAATTTGGTGGCAGACCTGGAAGAGAAATCCACACGACTGCCATCGATGTTTCCTCTTTCAGATTGAATTCTAAAGACCATGGGAATGTTCTAAAGAAATACTCGTCGCCTTTGGATTTGAGATATCCAGTCGACTTTGAAAGGAAATGAACGTAATCATTGTAGAGATCAAACCTGATTAAAAGATGACGAAACTCCAAATGTTTAATATTACAATTACCTTGAATATCAAATTGCGACGAAAAGATTCTTCGCACTTCCGATAGATCAGGTCTGCCATAGGAAAATTTAATAATAACTGCCTGATGTAATCCTTCTTCCCTAGTGAAGTTGTTGACCTCTTCCTTAGTGAAGTGAATGACAGGTTCACCATGGTTGATTATAACTGGACAAAGCTCAATTTTTGACAGACTAGACTGCTTAGCTTGCGTGTTGAAGCATAAGATTGCTTTGAGATTTCTTTTGGGACAATGTTGAGATAGTTATGAACCTCTCCCACAGCCAGATGCTTGGGAGAGGACGCATCATCCATGGTTGTGTTTTGCTTCAGAAATGATCCTCCATGTCCACGCTATAACACTGCTACGAAAATGCTGAATTGAATAGAAATCGTGATGCTACAATGCCTTCAAATAATTTTTACGATCTGTTATAGCTAAAGATAGAAAAACTCTATCCGAATAGATCAAGTATGAACAATCCGCAAATTTCACCTCACATAAGGAGTTACGAAAAATTTTCAGATTGAAAAAGTGATTTTGATCTCTAAATTCAAGATCTATTGCGTTTGGATCAGAGATTTGGAATAAAAACGAAAAGGAGATAATCCCTGGAGCTTGTTCGTCTTAAAGCTCCTTATTGTCTTGAATAGTTTTTTGGTTATGATCTTAGTAAACCTCTTTAAATTATTAATATTTTTACCACCTAATTATATACATATTTTTGTAGTTTGTCAATAGACTATTCCAAAATCCGACTCAAATATCAGAGATTAAAGAAAATACACATAAATGTCAAGCTATCAATTCAATCTTGAAATACGTTCAAATATTCTTAGTAATGTGTAACTATATACTACTCTCTTTTGTTTCCTAATTACCATAAATAGTATCATTTGATAAATTTCTTGGTTCTGTATAATACACATAGACGAATTGAGTGTGCATGTTTCTTAATTACTTCATCTTAAAACCAACAGTAATTTTTGCTCTAAGTCACAAAATATAACACAGTTTCAACTTCACTATCTTTGAACCGTATGTTAATTTATATTACTTTCATGCAATGCATTGCATCCCCATAATATACTATGTTATTTTTCCCTTTCTTTTGCAACGTAATGGTGCATTAAATAAAAATACAATATTTTGCATATGTTTTTGTAGGTATATAAATTTTATTTAAATTAAAGTAAAAATTATGTTGTCTCCGCTTAATCTATATTCATATTTTTAAAGTTATTTAATATATATCCTTATTTTTATAACTTCATACGCTTCATTCTGCTTACTACCTATGCGCTTCTTTCTTCCTTCTTTCACTGTTTGTTCGCTGTGTTATTAAGGCTACCAGCCCTTGCCACAGATAAGCAGCTATGTGTTTGTCTATGATTTGTGAGACTACAACAGGAAAACGCTCGGAAGCAGCCTCGTGAAATTCAAGAATACAGCAAATAACTTGTTGTTTTTCTTCTTTTAAATAAGACCAGGCAACTGAAATAAAGTATAACTATTATTCTGTTAAAGTAAAACGAATGAGTGGAAATGCACTCAACTTGAACACATAAAGGACATAGTTTGACTCAAAATATATTAAACTTTTTTTAAATAAATTAATTAATGAAGATTGTAAACATGTGATTTTTGTCCTATATGAATTTTTCCTACAGAATCTCAAGAAAATAGATTTTTTCTTAATTATTTGCCATTTTTAGAAGTTTTTGTAGAATTTTATTTAATAATTTGTATTTTTGTGCATGTTTAAGTTTATTAAAAACATAAAAAATACAAAAATATCATGCATTAAATTTAGGATTTATTTTTATATTTTTAGAATTAACCAGTAATTATTTGCTTTATAAAAATTAAAAATAAAAAAATGCTTCGTTTTTACACTTTTTCCTTTCATTGATTTTTTCTCTTTTAATTTAGGATTAAGTAGCTTTTATAATTTTTATAATTAGTTTAATTTCACATTTTTAGATAACCTAAAATTTTAATTTTAGGATTTTGATTTTAAAAAAAAGAAAAGAATTTGAAGAAAAGATTTAATTGGATATTAAGCTAGTTCTTGTATCCAAATTAAACCCATAATTTCTTATTTAGCCCATTATCCCCAAGCCTAATTCCTAGGCTCATATCCCTAACATAATCCATACCTATATAATATAACTAATCCCTAAATACACATAGACATTAGACCTTAGAAAACTAAGAAGCGGGAGAATCATATAGACCCCTCCCCGTGTCTGAAGAAAAGTTAGAAACGACGCATCGGAGTTTCTCTTCTTCACCAGTTTTCATTCTTCTCCTTCATTCTCACTTTGGCTCTCATACACACTCCTTTAATCATAAAACAAACATATGCGAAACTAATTGAAAAAGAAGGAGAAACTCTTAATTAAATCTTAGATATGTGATTCGAAAATTTCACAAAAAAAGAGGATAGAAGATCAGGCTTCATCCTTGTTCAACATTGTTGTTCTCCTCTTTTATACTTTGGGTTCTACATATTGTTGTGGTTGAAAAAATGACCCTGATCTCTGTTCGGATCTGCTGATTTTGCTATTTCTGCTTGGATAAGCTTCGTATTTAGTCACCACAGCTTTCATTTGGTCCGATTTTGCTGATTTTAGTGCATTTGGGAGCGGGTGATCGAGGCGAGGGTGAGGGAGATGGTATCTATATCTGTGAACCAGTTCGGTTTCATGCCGGGTCGCTCCACTACAGAAGCTATCCACCTTGTCAGGAGGCTGGTGGAGCAGTTCAGGGATAAGAAGAAGGACCTGCACATAGTGCTTATCGACTTGGAGAAAGCATATGACAAGGTCCCGAGGGAGGTGCTATGGAGGTGCTTGGAGGCGAAGAGCATTCCAGAAGCATACATCAGAGTAATCAAGGACATGTACGATGGAGCTAAGACTAGGGTTAGGACGGTGGGTGGCGACTCAGACCATTTTCCAGTGGCTATGGGGCTCCATCAAGGATCGGCGCTTAGCCCACTCTTGTTTGCCTTGGTGATGGATGCTCTAACCCGTCATATCCAAGGGAATGTGCCTTGGTGTATGCTATTTGCTGATGACATAATTTTGATAGACCAGACGAGGGGCGGTGTTAATGAGAGGTTAGAGGTATGGAGACAGACTCTCGAGTCTAAGGGTTTCAAAATAAGCAGATCTAAGACAGAATACCTGGAGTGCAAGTTTAGCGCCGAACGGAGGCGAAGTAGGCGGAGACGTGATGATTGGATCTCAGGTCATCGCTAAGAGGGACAGTGTCAGATATCTTGGGTTGGTGATTCAGGGGGACGGAGAGATTGACGATGACGTCACTCATCGTATAGGAGCGAGGTGGTCAAAGTGGAGACTTGCATTAGGAGTCCTGTGTGACAAGAAAGTTCCACAAAAACTCAAGGGAAAATTTTATAGAGATGTGGTTAGACCTGCCATGTTGTATGGGGAGGAGTGCTGGCCAGTGAAGAACTCTCATGTTCAGAGAATGAATGTTGCGGAGATGAGGATGCTCAGGTGGATGTGCGAGCTCACCAGGTTAGATAAGATTAAGAATGAAGTTATTCGAGAGAAGGTGGGGGTGGCCCCGGTGGATGAGAAGATGCGAGAAGCGAGGCTGAGGTGGTTTGGGCATGTGCGGAGGAGAAGTCCTGATGCTCCGGTGAGGAGTTGTGAGCGGTTGGCGATGGTCGGCGTACGAGGAGGCAGAGGGGGGCCTAAGAGGTATTAGGTGAGGTGATTAGGCATGACATGGCTAGAATGCGGGTTTCCGAGGACATGGCCCTTGATAGGAAAGTCCGGAGGTCTAGTATCAGGGTTGTAGGATAGGGGCTCCTAGAGTTTTTCGTACTCCTCAACCCGGGTTGGATGAGGATTGGCAGGGCTATCCATAGATGATTTCTGTATTGGATTGTGTTTCCCTTATGATAGTTATTTATGGTAGTTACTGTCAGATATTATTGCAAGCTATTTTATTTATGGTTACGCTATTTCTGCTGGAGTTACTAATGCTCTTTTGTTTTTGTTTTTGTTTTTCCTTCACTGAGCCGAGGGTCGATTGGAAACATCCTCTGCGCCCTTTCGGGCAGGGGTAAGGCTTGTCTACATATTACCCTCCCCAGACCTCACTTTGTGGGACTATACTGGGTAGTTGTTGTTGTTGTAGGTACGTAGATATTCATCTGTTTATTTTACTTCAAATCTATGAATGAAGATCTGAGTTACTCAAGCCATATTCCTAATTGATTTCATGGGCGTGTCACTGAATCCCATTATGATTCCATCTGTTTTAGTTTGTCGCTCACTCTGGTTTAAATGTTGAACTGAACCTATTCTCCATTTAAGTGTAGCTTTGCTTGATTGTTTTATTACGCCAACTTTCCGGGAATTCATCACCAGACTTGCTTTGTCTCTATTGTTTGGGCTGATTATTCTAACTGATTACTTGAGCTGAAATTAGTCATTGATCATTAGATTCTTTTTGTAGGATTTTGAAGCCAAATGATTGTGTCTGTTTCGCACAATTGATGGAAGTATGTGGTGAAAATTAGTCTTAAATGTTAAATTATTTCAACTTGTTGCAGTAGCCACTTATAATTCCTTAAGGTGTCTATTTATATAAAGTGATTCATGTGGATGGCCTATTATATAGTTGTTTCTGGGAAAAAATAGAGAGGGCACGAGAGGGATGAGAAATTGTTTGCTGCTAGCTTACTACCTCTCTAGCGTTTCGCAGTAGTGTCGCCAACTCTGGACAGCCTTCTTCCATCATAAAAAAACAGTCATTAGAGCTCTACAAAGCTGCCAAAATCCGTTTCAATACCTGTGAAAATGCAGCAGCAACTCCTCACACAAAACTTCATGCTTCTCGTGTCATTTTGTTACCCAAAACACCAATTTCTAGCAGCAAAAACAACGCAGCATCAGTAGCTGCTTCAGGAGCACAAAACTTGTTGCTCTTTTCAGTTTTTTTCCTCCACCTTAAACCCAAACAAATCAGCTGAAAACTCTACCTGGAATTAGCTCCCTAAACCACCCAAGAACAGCCCCAAACATCCATTGTAAACAAGCCTTGAAGCTCCAGCGTTTCAGCCATTAACCACTCCAAAGGTATAGCAAAAAGCAGGCAAAAAAATATAGTTGCAAATAGCCGCAAACCACCTGAAAAACAGTCCCCAAACAGCTCTAAAAACACCCCAAAAATACCTTGTTTCGTCTCCCAAAGCTACTATCAAAACGCAACATCCCTTACCCATTAAAACATGCGAGTTTCGGTCAAGCTAGTGAGGTTGATGTTGAGGTTATCCAATTATGTTTTGAGTTTCAAGTTGATAAATCAAAGCTCAAATTCATGGTTCATTTTGTTATCTTAGTCTTGATTGATATATAAATTGTATAGCTTTATAATGCCTATTTGAAGGGAATAACAATGTAGTGAGTGTCTCTATGTATGTGATAAACTCAATTTTGGTCTGCTTCCTTGCGCTGATTCATTGCGCTGTTATTTCTCGTTCGTATTTCATACTCTATCATGCTAGGGATTTGGTAGATATTGAACTTGACCTTAGTAGCTAAGTTTTGTGGACCATTTCATTTAAGAAGTGGGTTGCGGTTGTGACGTGCTGAAGAAATATTGTGAGTAGGAGATATAGCTGCGGTATATCCAAGATACACTGCATAAAAAGAATAAAGAGTGGATATAACAATTGTGAAGGGAGTGAGGTGAGTCACTAAACAATTCAAGACTCGTTCCAAAAAGAAAGGTGTAACAATCCAGCCCGCTAGTGATATTGTCCGTTCTGGGCTTAGGTCCTCACGGATTTAAAATGCGTCACTAGGGTCTAAGTCTTGCTAACTTATATACCCAATATCCCTCTTGTGTTTTGCCGATGTGGGACTCTGTCTAAAGCTTGGGGTGTTACATAAGCAAAACATCTTTAGTCCAGTGGTTGTTAGCTTCAAGTATTATGTGAGAGGTCTTGGGTTCGAACTCCCTTGGCTCCACAAAGTATTTTTCATCAAAAAATTTGGACCATTTCTTGATTTGTGCGTGTCATCCTTGCGCAGGGGCCATGCTAATCTTCTCTATATCATTCCAATTTTATCGGATGTCGATGTTACAAAAGGAAAGAGCAAAAAATAGACAAAGTAATTGTCTCGAATTTATAGGAGATAAAGACACGTAAGCTAGTTGCTTTAGGCGCGTTTAAATAAATCATCGGGACTATGAGTATGGTTCATGTGGCGTAGTCATGATGCATAATTTCCAAATTTGGGGGTGCATTTCATGTAACCCGATTATAACAACTTCGAATAATAAAACCTTTTGAAAGAAATTGAGGCGTGCCATGCCAAATAAAAATCTCAAATGCATGACCGTTGCTTGGTTGACAGTTTAATCCTTAGAATTCGAGGCGTGCCATTTAGCAAATTCCATGGCCCTCGCAAAATCTAAAAATGCGTAATTGCTTTAGGTGTGTTAGTTAAAATCTACCTTCCTAAATACGGGTGTGCATTTATGTGACCCAAATCCAAATTTCAATGGAGTTGAAATATGTCTAAAATTCCGTGCGCATTTATTTGACATGATTCGCGATGTGTTTTAATGACATTATAAATTTCCTTAATATATATATATATATATATATATATATATATATATATATATATATATATATATATATATTAAAAGCAGTAAATAATTTAAAATTGCACTATAGGATGAACATGTATAAAAATTAGAATTTTAGCCAATTATAATAGTTTAAGAGACCGTGCTAGAAACACGAGATCCTAGGGTGCTTAATACCTTCCCTCGGGTCAACAGAATTCCTTACTTAGAATTTCTAGTTCGCATACTCCATTTGGGCAGTCGGCAATTTTTCTCAATTTGGGATTTTAAATAAACCAGTGACTTGGGAAACCAAAAGCCAAGCCTATTCTAAGTGGCGACTCTAAATAAATAAATAATCTCATTTTGAATAATATCACTTTAATTGGAAAAACTCTCTTATACGTTTTTATCCTTCGGGGTAGCCGTGTAAAAAAGGAGGTGTGACAGCTCTGGCGACTCTGCTGGGGAACGAACCCAGAATCAATGGTTCAGGGTTCAAGAATTCGAGCATAGGATAACTGTTATATTTGGCTTCTTCTGATTTGCCTACATGTTTCACCCTAACGTGGTAAATACTTTACCGCTTTGATATTATCTAAACTGTACATATAAACTGCTACGAAACCCTTCACTTCTCACCTCCGGGATGTGCTTACTGGTTGAGATTCCCTATTCTGTTAGTGTCATACCTGAAAGTAAGAAAGAGGCCGTGACAAGTTACTAAGCCGGATGGCCTTTTGGTTCCCTGTACGTAGCCCCCTCCTCGACTCGAGTTGTTCGCTCGGGTGCACAGTCTAGGCCCTATACCAAGGTTGTTAACTTAGAATAACTTGACTTTATGCTGGATCCCTAGTAGAAACACTTATTTGCATCATGCATTTGACTTAGGGGACTCAACACAGGGGTTGGGTCCGTCTAGGATAGGTGACCCGAAATAAAAGACTATCCTGATGCATCTTATGTGCTACTTGCGCATTTATTTGCTTTGAATTCGCATGTTGACCGTCTTGTGAATAAGGAGAGAAAATTGAGAAAATTGCAGTATTAGGGCTAAATGGGGGTAACCACTTGTCTTATAAAACCAATGCTCAATAGCACCGAAATGTTGCCGGATTTTTCGGAAAAAAAAAACAAACAAACAAAACCAAAAAGAAAAGGAAAAGGGGGCTTTTCAATAATGTTTGGTTTTGATAAATTATTTTGCTCGAACTACGTGGGTCTGATTCTCACCGCATGTGAGATATGTAGGAAACCTCATCGGTTCCGACCCTAATTTTCAAAAATCCAAAAATATTTTCTTTTAGCTCTTTCTTTAGAAATATTTCCTTAGAAATTTTAAAAAAAAAAGATAACAAAATGCTTTTCTTTAGAAGTACTTTTGTAAATAATTAAGAATATATATATATATATATATATATATATATATATTCAAGATATTTTCTTAAAAGTCCCTCTTTCCAAAAAACTATTATTCTTATTTAGAAAAAGAGGAAACAAATGAAAATTCAAACAAAATATTTCCAAATTCAAATCAAAAGCAAATGATTTTTTTTAAAAGCTTCTCTTTCAAAAATAAAAAAAAAATCAAAATAAAAAACATCAAAAAAGTTACCCTTTCTTCTTCTAAAGCATTTTCTTCAAAAATTCAAAAAAAAAAGAGTTTGTGTATTTACTCCATTTCATAAAAAACAAACCCAAAACCAAAAATCCAAAAATATTTTCCTTTATTTCTTTAGAATTTTTTAAGAACCCCAATTTTTAAAATTCAAAAAAAGAATTTATTCTTTAGAAAAGTTTCTCTTTGAGACACCATTTTCAAAAATTTAAAAATATTTTCTTCTAAATTTTTGCGAAATCCCAAAAAAAGAGTAAAATATTTTCATTCATCTTTTGGAAAACTCTTAGAAAATTCATGATTCAAAAATATCTCCCCTTTTATTTAGAAGTATTTCTTTCAAAAATTCAAAAAAAAAATCCAAAATCCAAAAAAAGTTCCTCTTTTAAAATTTCAAAAATATTTTTTTCTTCTTTCGAGAATTGAATTGAAAATTCGAGATTCAAAAGATATTTTCTTTTTCTTTAGAAGTACTTCTTTCCTAACTTCAGAATAAAAATCCATAAATAAAATATTTTTCTTTCTTCTTTAGAAGTTAGGGTTCGATCAAATAATTTTGTTTTATAAAAAAAGATTAAAAAAGTGGTATAATTATGGGACATGAAAATTAGAGGAAAGAAAAGAGTGACAAATAGATAAGGAGAAAAGAAAATGATCAAGCAAGTGCCAGAAAAGCAAAGAAAGAGAGATTTAAATGAACAAATTGGGATGATGCCATATGACCTTCACACCCTCAAAGTCATGTTAGAACTAGTAACTGGGACTAGGTGCACTGCACACAATATGATATTTTAGCTGTTTAATGCCCTAACGCTAACATGGTGGCTTCATTTTGTTGTACACATAACAGAAGGGTGGTTGGTTTTTGGTTTTAAAGTAGTAAGTCTCCTCTATAACACAAAGTCAAAGGCAATGGCAGACAACAATAAAACTGGGTTGGTTGATACCGGGGCCCAAAAGCAATTGGTTGACCAGAACATTAGGTTAATTGAAGAGGTATAAAGGTTGAGACAACACATGGCAGAAATATATCGGGCTTGGATGACCGGGACAACACCGCCCCGCCATCGCCCAGTTTCTTAGATGCTACCCTTCTCAAAACTTCGATCATCGTTTCGAACGATCCTCCATACTCTCAAGATGCACCCGCTCACTACACTTTTCCCAACCACCCTAGTAGCTCTGTCACTTGCCCTCTAACTATCCCCAACCATGAATATTTACTCAGATCTCATGATATCCAATACTATCCCGCAGAGGCGGCCCACAAGGTTCCTGACTCGTACAAGTAAAGCCTGCAGGATGAGCCTCATGTTGAGAATGAAAAATTCACAGGAAAATAAGGACGAAATGGAATACCCCAGAGGCTAGAAGGTATAAGGCAGTCCTTGAAGAACAAGCAAGGAATGCGACCAGGGTAATATGGCTTGTGAAGAACTATTTGCATCCCCTGACGTTCGCCTACCCGTAGGGTTTAAATTGCCAAAATTTAACTTATAGGATGGGTGTGGAGATCCAGTAGCCCACCTGAGGGTTTATTGCAGTGAAATGAGAGGCGTTGGAGGGAAATATGACCTGTTGATAGCATATTTCAGCAAGAGCCTGACTGGTGCAACATTGGACTAGTATATTCGTCAAGATGTCGGTAAATGGCCTACATTGGGTGACATGGCTTAAGATTTTGTTCGATACTTTCAATACAAGTCAAGTATTACCCAGATTGCTCTTCCCTATCTAATATGAAAAAGAAGCCGGAGGAAAGCTTTAGGGAGTTTGGGCTCAGATGGAGGGAGCAAACTGCTCGAGTCAGTACCCCGATTGGTGAAAAAGAAATGGTTGAGCTGAATTTAGGAAAACCTTTCAATGATGTGTTAAAAATGGGGAAGCAAGTGGAAGAGGGAATCAAGTTAGTCAAAATCATGAGTTGTTCGAAAGACATTCAGAACATCCAAGTAAGCTTCGGCGGGAGAAAGAGAAATGGAAAAGATTATCAACATTTTCAGACTCGACATCGTCCTCGTGGATATCCTTGCGTACCAGATGATCCTCCCCAACATTGCTTCTCCCCACAGAACTCAAAAAATCATACATCACTTCCCCATACTCAGCTCCACAGAATGCTTATCCACCTCCACGAGCATACCAAAAACCTCATGGATCAGGTTTCCAGTGCAGCCAAGCATGTAAGAATGAAAGGCTACTGACAAAAGAAAGGGCTTTTACCCCTATCGGAGTATCATATGCCAGTTTTTTCCAAAGGTTGAAGCAATTGGATGTGTTGAAGCCAATTCATATAAAAATGACAAACCCTATGTCAAAGAAGTTTGATGCTTCTCAAATGTGTGCATATTGCTCAGATGCCCCGGAGCATGACACATAGAAGTGCTGGAGTCTAAAAAAGCAATTCAGAATCTTATTAATGCATGTGACATTTTCGTGCAAAATCCGGATGCAGCAGACACTAGCCAAAGTCCATCGCCTGTGCATAATAATATGCACATGTTGGAATGTGAGAGTTCTTATGGGAGACTCAGAGGCACGAGTGCTGCTAAGCTTTCAGCGCTATCAGAGGTTGATCTTCAGAAAGAGCCGGCAAAAGGAATCCAAAAGCAATCTGTTAAGAACAATGTGACGAAGGCTTGTGAGGTGCCTAATGTTATTGATGTGGAACCCAATGGCTAATATATCATGATGGGTAATTAGGAAGACGCTTCATTTCTTGGTCAGCCAGAGAGGATTTTTGGTGGTTTATTTTGTTGTAATTTCTGTTGTCCGAAATATTTTCAGGGTTGTAATATGGATATTGTCTTGTGATTCAAACCCTTCTATCCTTTCATATTTCCTAGTTTTGTTTAGTGTCGTCTAGGTTCATTCCAGGGTTTTAACCCCAGTCTTTTTACTTGCTTTGTTGTCCAAGATCTTTCATCATCTGTCTAATGCAATTTTCTATTATTTCTAGTCATTTGATTTATTTCTCTTTTCTTTTTACAATTCTTTTCCATGTTGAATTTAATGACATGACATGCATGCATAACCCCATGCCTAGTCTTAAAAGATAACTCGTAAGGCAATAGATACACTTGAGGGAAATAAGAACAGATTTGGACCCTTTGAGATCTTTTGAAGCCCAAACCACGTGAAATACGGGCAGATACAACATGAAGAAATCATAAAAGCAAGTTTACCAAACTGGCAGGGACCATTTGTTGTAGCTGGAGTGTTGTCCAATGGTGCATTATATTTGACAAGAGGAGAAAGGAAAATGTGTAGAAATGGCTATCAGTTTTTATGCAGCCAATAGATACTATGTATGATTCCTTTGTGTGATTTTACTTTCTTGTCTTGGCATATTTTGAAGATTGAAATGACGAAGGCATTTTGTTCTGCTACCTAAATATTTTATCCTTGCTAACCCTTTTTGAGCTTTAATTATTTTCTTTCATATCTCTCTTTCGGAATTGGTAACAAAAGTCAGAAACACAAGTGTGAGAAGGCAGTGAAAGGAAAAGAACGGGAAGAATGAAAAAATGAAAAGAAAAGAAAAGAAAAAGAAAAGTAAACAAGAAAAGAAAAGAGAAAAGCAAAAAGGAAAAAGAAAAGAGAAAGAAGACAAAACAAAGAAAAGAAAAGGAAGAAAAGAAAACAAAAAGAAAAAAAGGATAAAAAAATAACAACAAAAACAAGGAATCGTCATGAAGTACGTTTGACCTGATTCCTTTTAAAGGATACGTAGGCAGCCGCACGGTTCGGTCTCATCAAAATAAAAATCCAAAAGTCCCCAAGCAAGAAACTGGGGCAGAAATGGGGATTGTTGTAAGAAATTTGGTTTCGAAAGTTGTATTAACCCATTTGAATTGTTTTGAGCCTTTGATATCCTTTCTTTCTAGACCTATCCAAAATCCCACGTTACGGTCCAAAGAAAGACCTTCTGATCAGGCTTCAAAAGGTGTCAAGTTGAGTAAGTAGAGGTGATTCATGTCAGGGGCGACACTCCTGTCCAAGTAGGAAAGATGAGAGAAATAAATCAAATGAGAGAGTCTTATTGGTGAAAAACCTCACAGGCACCTTGAGGCGACTGTAAGTTGAGAGAAAAGAACAAAATGAGAGAGGCTTGATGGTGGAAACCCTTTTGGGCGTTACAAGTCAAATAAGGATTGCGAATCATATTGGATAATAGGAGCATTGAAGCCCACCTTCACGATCTGGGGGGTATAACAAAAGTTGAACATCAGATTTCTTAACAGAATAGGCCGCAGGTGCATGTCATGGTCATTAGAGTTAGTACCCGCATTATATAGGTTTCTACTTTTTTGGTTTTTTTAGGAATCAGCCCCCTTTATTGTCCTCTACTATGTTCCTTTCGTCTTGTTTATTCCCTTTTCTTGAGTCTGTTGGGTCAAAACAAGTGAGAAATGACTTTAAAATTGGCCACCATCTTTACATTTGCATAAAATAGGATCTGTTTGTCACATCAAAGCAGCATAAGTCAGGAAGGAACAAGAGGCACACGGAGCTGATAACAATCAACATGCTTTGGATTCGTTTGAAATACAAAGGCTTGGTATATATCAAATCGTGGACAATGCAACAGAGTGAGGGATAGGGTGAACAAATCAAAATTGTTCCAAGACGAAATCGAAGTTATCATGGCTAACGATGGAGCATTAGACCTCAAGGTCAGAGCCACTGATTTGGGTCAGGAAAGAACATCATATACAATGTGATTGGCAAATATACTTTGGGGATCAGGTGAAACACAAGGGGTTGGCAGATATCGGTTCAAGAATAATGCAACACATGGAAGGTATTGAGTTCGAATGTGAAGAGGTATTTTCTGGGTTAAGGTTTACAAAGGAAGCAGTTAGTCAATAAGTAGGCAATGTCTTTCAAGGTGAACTCAAAGTTACCGTGGCAAGTGAAGGAACATAACATATAGATGGGAAAGGCCACAAAGGTTAGCCAAGCATAGTAAAATGACTCAACAATCTTAGGAAAGATGTAAGCGTTCTGGAAAAGGGTCAGAAATTTAACACAAAGATGGGAGGCAGAGTAAAGCCACAAGCCTCAAAGGATGGCCGAGCATAGCGCACTGACCGGGCAATCTCAGAAAGGATGCAAGGATTCTGGCGAAAGAGTTAAAAGCACAAGGAAAGGACACAAAGATTAACCAAGCGTAATACGTTGACTCAGTAACCTCAAGAAAGGATGTAAGGGTTCTAGCAAGATGGTCAAAAGTGCAACACAACGATGGGGGAGTAGAGTAAAGCCACAAGGGTCAGAGGGTCAGCCAAGCATAATACATTGACTTGGTAATCTCAGGAAAGTTACAAGAATTCTGGCAAAAGGGCTAGGAATGTAACATAGTAATGGGCGAGAAAAGTAAAGCCATAAAGGTTCCGGGGTCAGTCGAGCAACTCATCATCAACAAAGAAAGTGGAACACAACGAAACACGGCAGTGGGGAAGCCGCTTTTAAAAAAAATGCCGCAAGCTAACCACCACTTTTAAAACTAACAAGTTCTCTTTGATTGACACAAGGGTAGAGAAATTCTGGAAGAGCCGAAGGGGAGGCACCCGCAAGAGAAGTCAAGAACATAGCAGGTATGATCAAAATCTCAGGGTCCACCTGGAAGTGGGACTCAGCTCAAACTCAAAAGCCACATAGTCCGTCATAAATATCCTCCCCAGCGAAGAGCACAAGGGGATAAACTTTAATTAGCAAACCCCAAAAAAACAACTGAGGGTTAGAAGAGGCGTGGAAGTTAAAATGGGCCTCAGTTTAAAAACCCAGACATACGTGGGTAACATGGCAAGCACCAATACCTTCTCCTGTAAGAGTCGAAAAAACCCTCCTTGACAATAATCACTAGTAGAAACAACCAGAAGTTAGAATTGGCATTTAATCTAGAACCCTCAGGACCCTCTTAGAAAATGGGACTTATTTAAAGGTTAGAGGTAATCATGGATAAAAAAAAACATAAAGTGACTTGCATATCAAAAGAGGATTCAGCTAAAAGTTGTCAGGACCCTCCTGAAAAATGAGACTTAGCCTAGAACACAAACAGTCGGGTGGCACGGCCAAACCCAAATACTTCCCTAACAAGAGTCGTTAGGACCCGTCTGGATAATAGGATATAATCGTAGGAGTTGTCAGGACCCTTTGGATAATGGGACGTAGATCTGAATACTAACCCCCAACATACATATTTTGCTACCTAATTAAGAGTTGCCAGGACCTGCATGGATAATGGGAAGTAGTTTTAATCACCAGTCACCAGCAGACCCCCATCAGATATAACTCATAACAAGACATAGTGGAAAATAATATCTTTTAAGAAACATATCATAGTCTTAAAGTTTTCATCAGTTAAGAATTGTCAGGACCCTCCTGGATAATGGGACTTAGCTTTAGAGATATTTGGTACAGAGATTTGATTAACACTCACGGATCCGCCCAGCACCAAACTGGGCAAGAAGAATATTTTATGTGTTGTTTGTCTTATTGTGATCAGATACACAGGCAGTAGTCTCAGGGAATAGTTTTCAAATTTTCAAGTCTTGGTAATCAGGCGCCCACATGTATAACAAGGGAATCTTTTTCAAAATTTCAAAGTTTCAAAAATCAGGCGCCCACCTGTAGAACAAGGGAATATTTTTCAAAAATTCGAGTTTTAATAATCAGGCGTCCACCTGTAGAACAAGGGAATATTTTTCAAAAAATCAGGCGCCCACCTGTAGAAAAAAGAAATATTTTTCAAAATTCTTCAAATTTCAGGTTTTGGCAATCAGGCGCCCACCTGTAGAACAATGGAATATTTTTCAAAATTCAAGATTTTGCACTCAGGCGTCCACCTGTAGAACAAGGGAACATTTTTCAAAATTCAAGTTTTCGCAATCAGGCGCCCACATGTAGAACAAGAGAATATTTTTCAAAATTTTAAAGTTTTGGTAATCAGGTGCCACCTGTAAAACAAGGGAATATTTTTCAAAATTTTTGAGTTTTAGCAACCAGGCGCCCACATGTAGAACAAGGGGATATTCTTCAAAATTTCAAGTTTTGGTAATCAGGCGCCCACCTGTAGAACAAGGGAATATTTTTCAAAATTTTAAGTTTTGGTAATTAGGCGCCCACCTAGAGAACAAGGGAATAAGTTTCAAAATTTAGTCTTGGTAATCAGGCGCCCACCTGCAGAACAAGGAAATATTTTTCAAATGCCAAGTTTTGGTAACCAAGCGACCACCTGCATAACAAGTGAATATTTTTCAATTTTTGGGAACCAGGCGCCCACCTGTAGAACAAGGGAATATTTTTCAAAAAATTTCAAGTTTTGGTGATCAGGCGCCCACCTGTGGAACAAGGGAATATTTTTCAAATTTTCAATTTTTTGTAATCAAGCGCCCACCTGGAGAACAAGGGAATATGTTGCAAAATTCAAGTTTTGGTAATCAGGAGCCCACCTGGAGAACAAGGGAATATTTTTTAAAATTCAGTCTTGGTAATCAGGTGCACACCTGCAGAACAAGGTAATATTTTTTAAATTTCAAGTTTTGGTAACCAGGCGCCCACCTGCATAACAAGGAAATATTTTTCAAGTCTTGGTAGTCAGGCGTCCACCTGTAAAACAAGGGAATATTTTTCAAAATTTCAAGTTCTGGTAATCAGGCACCCACCTGTACAACAAGGGAATATTTTTTAAAATTTCAAGTTTTGGTAAGCAGGCACCCACCTGTAGAACAAGGGAATGTTTTTCAAAATTCAAGTCTTGGTATTCAAGCGCCCACCTGTTAGAACAGGAGAATATTTTTCAAAATTTCAAGTTTTGGTAGTCAGGCGCCCACCTGTTAGAACAAGGAAATATTTTTTATAATTTCAAGTTTTGGTGATCAGGCCACGCACCTGTAGAACAAGGGAATATTTCTTAAAATTCAAGTATTGTTAATCAGGAGCCCACCTGTAGAACAAGGGAATATTTTTCAAAATGCCAAGCTTTGGTTATCAGGCGCCCACCTGTAAAACAAGGGAATAGTTTTCAAGTGTCAAGTTTTGGTAATCACGCACCCACGTAGAAGAACAAGGGAATACATTTCAGTTTCATTCAAGCTTTGGTAATCAGGCGCACACCTGGAGAACAAGGGAACACAATTCGAGTTCAGCAATCAGGAATCCACCTGGAGAAAGGGGAAAACACCTCAGATTACAAGTCAACAGCAAAAAAAGCTCACGACGAGAATGCAAGTCAACAGTTCGAGGTAATCAACAAAAGTTAGTCACAATAAAGAAAAAAAGAAGAAAAAGGAAGGCAAGCAGGAAGTTAATCCAAATCAAAGCAGATGAAAGAAGTGAATTTCTCAAGGCATGGTTGAGGTCGCACGCGCTACATGTCCGGTCTTAATTAAGAAAAGCTAAAGAAGAACGAGCTAGTACCTACACATAACACGCGTCAAGGTTGAAATCTAAAGTCTGAATGAAGAACCACTCAAGGCTCAAGACCAAGCTTCAGAAGACTTATAGATAGGAACCTTGTAATTCATAGTTGACAGGTTTAGCTAGTCTTTTTCATTCTTTTGATTTTGATGTAATAACAGGACCGTGGACCGTAACCTCAATGGAATGGCACCTCGACCGGATCTTCACCTCAGCATACTCCTTCATATCACTCACTCCTGAACTACGCTGACCTGATTCCTTTATAGCCAAAGATATGTAGGTAACCTCAGTAGCAGGGTGCGATTATATCTTTTCAAAATGCTTCTCACGGAGTATTCAAACGGGCAAAAATCGCTCGTATTTTCTCACTTATCTTTGCACAAAAACTCTTCGTGTTTCCGCATAAGGAGGGGCAGCTGTGAGCACGTGATTTTTGCACTACATGAAAATACCTCTTAAAAATAGTCTAAAATAATTTTTTATTAATTTTAGGAATTCTTCTTCATTTTAGTTGCATTTCAAGCATTTGTAATATTTTCAAATCATAGAAAACCCATAAAAAATGTCACATTTTAATTTTATGCACTTAGGTTCAATTTACATTTAGGAATTAATTACATTGAGTTAATTGTATTTAGAAGGGGAGAAAAGAATCATAAAATGGTTAATTTTGCACTTTTAATTTTAGTCTTTCAATTTCGGTAGTTTTTCGTTTAATTTGGTTTTAATTAGTTGCAATATGTATTAGCTGTAGTAACTAGTTCAATTTGAAAATAATTAGACTAGGAATTAATTTAGGTGTTATTTTTAGTTTAAATTTAAAAAAAATTAGAAAAGTATGAAAACAAAAGAGGTGAATCATATTTTTGAGCCAAAATCTTATTAAAATTCCGGTCGAATGCAATTGCTCTTTTTAAAACCAACCCAAATTAGCCACCCGCCTGAACCAATACCCAAACTCATTTCCCCACTTAAAAAAAAACCTAGACCTACACAAATATATGCGGATACACAATATACATCTGAAGGAGGAGTAGCGCCGCAAGATAGAGACCCCTTCCCCATCTTAATGTTATTGTCTCCTTCATTGAGACACAAAGAAGACTCCAAGAATACCCCTGAACGTTGAAGATATGGACTCTCACCCAAACGTCCACTTCTTCTCCTTCATCACAACATAACGTCGGATTCCCCTTTAACCTTAACCAGCGACCACCCCCAAATATTTCGCCATCAACCTGCTGGGACAGACCACCCCCCACCCAAGAAGACCCACTGGATCTTTGTTTAGGTCCATGGATCTTTCTGAAGCTTTGCGTACTTGGCTTCAAACTGTTTAGGTCCGAAATTTGAATCAAATGTAGGCAAAGTTCTCGATTCTTTCTCTTCTGGATTCGTTCACATTTCCTTAAGGGGTTGAAATAGTTAATACCAGCTTAATCGTTTAATTTTCTGGCGAATCTTGAATTTTTTGGTCAAATCTCGATGACTGTTTTCCATTGGATTTTGGTTGAAGCATGTTCGAGATTATCACATCGAGTCTCTGTTCCCAGACATTTTCGGATTCAAGTGTTATTTGCTCTCAAGGTGCACATCATAAATCTATACTTTCATTTGATTTGCAATAAATGTTGGCTATTTTGGGATGAATCTGTATTCTGAAAATGTGGCGTAAGGTAATATTATGCCTTGGAGATATACACTGTTAATATAGCCGTAAATCGAAAGTTTGCATCATTTCTGTTTAGAACGTTATTGGATTGACTTTTCTTTATTGTTCAGAGGATTCTAATTACTGTTTTGGTGTATGCCATAAGCTCATTGCTTAGTCAAGAGATCTCTTTGTTGTTCCTAATACATTTGTAATGCTTTTTTTAAAGAAAAATTGGATACTCTTCCTTCAGTAGAATTTCACTTTATTTCAAGTTTAATTAGTTCAAATTGAAGAGTGAAAACTGTGTGTTGTACATCGCTTCATAATTTGGTTTGGGTTCAATTTATTATAGTATTTCGTAAAGGAGAATGATGATAATCAGGTTTAGAGCTTTGGTAATTTTGTTTTTTTACCTTTATTTCCTTGCTAATTCAACAATCAATATCCTTGATTTTCTTTATATCACGGTTGTTTTTCCAATGATGCCAATTTTCTTCTTGAACCGGGTAGCTGTATAAAATTTTTGTCGACTTTTTCGATGATGGATAGATAGCCAACTTTTGTAAGGAAATTAGTCTTGCAGTTAGATATAGTTTATAATAATTTAGGAAAAATAAATGGTTTGAGTTGGGGTTTTTTCCCATTGACTAAGTTGTGACTTGCTTGATACCAACATGATTTAAACCTCGGCATATGAATTTTCGGCTCTTGAAAAAGAAAAATGATTGAAGTGATGATGCCATGACTTTTAGACTCAAAATTTGGCTCTATAATTCACTAAGTAGCTTCCTCTATGCTATATGTAACCTCTTTGAGTTATTTGTTTCAATTGGATTTTGGATTTGTATTCCACTTGAATATTCATGTGCCGTGTGTGGTGAGATTTATTTATGAGTTCTTTTGCATTACTTGTAGTCTATAACTTCCCTGGAATGTGCTTCAAGGCGAAATCATAGACTAACTTGGTTTGAAAAATGATATTAGGTCTTCCTTGGACTGCTAGTGTGCTTTAAATTTCCTACCCTTGAATATTTTCCCTAGTCAACCAATTTTGATCCTTTAACCTTGTTCTTTGGCAACCATATTACAAGCTTAAATCCTTTATTCTTAATTGACCTAACTTATGGTACCCTACCTCCCTAAGTACGTCGAAAGTGTAGACATAGGCTAAAAGCCTAAGTTTGGGGGTGAGGTTGGAAAAGTTGTGATATGAAAGTTGTTTGAAAAGGTGGAAGGTAGAAAAAAATAAAAATGGAACCTTCCTTGATTGAACAAAAATGAAAAAAAATAAAAAAATTTAACAAAATAATAGAATAAAATGACAAGAAGTTGTGAAAAAAGGGGAAGACTAGGTGTGGAATGAAAAAGAATAGAAAATGTCTTTGTAAGAGGTGGACTTTAATTGTAAACTTTGTAGCATATGGGGAGATTTTGAGTCACTCTAACCAAATTGTACCCTACCTTAACCAAAAGCCTAAACTACAACCCTTTAAGTCCTAGTTGATTTTGAACCAAGTTGTCTGCATTAGTGGAGGAATACATGAAAGGCAAGCCTATGGTACTACTTGTATGCATTTGAACATCTTTTTGGGGGAGGGTTAATTCTTTCCATTTGATATGCCTTTTTTGTTTTGAATTAATATTTATGAGTGTGGGATCCTTTCTTAGTGATATGGCACATGAGATTTGAGTTGTGAATTTAATCTCATTTTCAATTGAAAGGAATGACCAAGAGAGTTGATTGTGATAGAGAGGCAAATTTTAAAGATTTAATGTCATGACATGATTGCTACTTTGATTTATATTCGTGTTTAAGTACTTGAAGTATAATGAAGTTCATGAGAAGTTCTTAATAATTTATATGCTTTGGAGTAATTGTTGGTACCAATCAAAGTCATGTTTTTGTGCTTATAGTAGACCTAGTTGGGTTGGCATGATATGGATGCGTTGTTGAGTTAACTACTTGGGAGGAGATATTGTCGCTTTCATTACTTGAGGACAAACAATAGTTTAAATTTGGGGGTTTGATAAGTTTGCATTTTACTAACTTATCTTGTCTTTAAACCTATACTTTGCTATGTTGAGTGAGAAAATTGTGTGTTTGATATTATTTACTTCTATTTTACAGGTTCTATGTGATTTAGAGGTAATGGTGAAGAAACCAAGCAAAAACAAGTGAAAAAGGAGCCAAAATGGGCAAAATGAAGCCTACTAGTGAGTTGCTCTTCGCGAACGCGAAGGCACCACGCGAACACGAAGGAGTAGGAAAGCTAAACCTACAACGAACGCTTAGGAAACAATGCAAACACGATGCAGCAGGACATAAACCTTCGCGAACGCAAAGTATATCACGCGAACGTTAAGCGGAACGTGAAGCTTCACAAACGCGAAGTTGTAAATGCGGACACATTGATTGGGGAAAGTAAGCTTTGGCGAGTGAGAAGGCTTGACCGCGAACGCGATAAAGAAACAGGGCCTGAAAACTGGGCAGTTTTGGAATTTCACATTTTTGACCGTGAACCCTTTAATACCCAAATCAGCTCATTGGTAACATATCTTTGGCATATCTTATTCAGATCTTTGACTTATTTTTCAGTTGAATAGACTAGAGAGAACAAGTTTAAAGCTAGGGTTTTGCACAAGGTTCTTAGGCCTTGAAGATTTGAAGCTTGTGGTTAAGATTTTCTTACTCATTTATGTTGCTTTCTTCATTTTCTTATTTTTTATTGTATATTTAAATGTGTAGTATTTTATTCAACACTTGAATCTTGTTTGTGGAAATATTCATGTTTAAAGTGTGGATTAAATACCTTGCTGTGCTTATGTATCGAATGGTTTTTATGCTTTTATGAAGTGAGTTATTGTTTCTTTAATTATTCTTGTACTGTTATGAAATAAAGTAAAGACAAGAACAATAATGCAAGAACAATAGCTATAGAGAGAAGAGTAGAGAGAGTTTTTCTTATTGAGTTTAGAGGGGTGCCAAGGGATGATTTACAATGGTAGGGGGCACCTCTATTTATAGGGGAGAGGAAGATTTAGCTACCACTAATAGAACTCTAAAATCTCTCTAATTAAATACATTAAAGACATTCACCTTAAATAGAAGTGTAAGAATCTTCTATTTCATAACACTCCCCCTTGAATGTCTATTCAATGATGTGCCTCGTTAAAACCTTAAAACAAAACCCAATGGGAAAAATTAAAGTAAGGAAAGAGTACACATGTTTGAATATGCGCCTATTGGTTGCCTCGTTAAAAACCTCGCAAGGAAAACCCAATTGGGACAAAACCTTGTAAGGGAAAAAGAGTGCAACGCGCATTAACTCCCCCTAATGAGAACATCAATTTATATCCTTGAGCATTTGCATTCCAACCTTGTGCATCATCTTCAAAACGATCTTTGGTAGATGCTTGATAAATAAATCAACCATATTGACTTGAATAAATATTCCGCACCTTGAAATCATCATTCTTGATAGGTATGAACATCTTCATATGATGTCGTGGAATAACACTTCAATATCTCCATAGATGCATATCTAGGGAAACTGGTTCTAAAAAGAAAAATAACCAATCGAGTTGTTATAATAAGCTACATGGGTTTCCACAAGACTTCAAGTTTATAAGGGGTAAGAACACAGGATTTGCTGCAAATGTGCATGGTCAGTGTGAAGAAACGTAAGTTTGCAACAATGAAGATGTTATAGCAGGTATCAGAACTAGAATATTCAGAACTTGACAAAGGAACAATACAACCAACTATTGAGTATGCTAGAGAACTTCAAAGTCAACAATGCAGGAAAAATCCAAACATGATCACTAGTGGAGTTGTCAACTTCGCAAGTATTCTAGCTTATAAAGAGGTAGTTAAAACAACTATGTATAAATGTTCAAATTCAATAGTTGATATATGAATATTAGATAGTGGAGCTACAAGCCACCTAACATATCTCTCACCAATATTAGAACCTTACCTTATCCCTTCCTTGTCTCCTTGCCTAATGGATATAAGGTGAAAGTGACATAAATTGGTGATACTTTACTCAATCCTAAGCTAACTTTCGTTAGATTCTTGTATGTACCTAGTTTCAAATACAACCTTATTCCAATTCACTCTTTAACAGTGTATTATATCCCGCATTTTCGTATGTTAAAATTACATTTTCAGTTAATCGATATAGATTTGGGGATGAGATCATCTTAATGTTAACATATTTACACCTTTTATAACAACAGATAAATAAGTGTTATGAAGGATAAAGGGGTATAGGGATTAAAGAAAACAAGTTTCCTTAAAATTGGCTAATTTGGAATAAAATACGGGTCGAGCGATAATACCTGATAATTATGAACTAGTACCATACAAGGTACCATATGATCATGATAGTATATATATATATAAAATATGTATTATTTTAAAAATAAATAATATTTTAAGTAATTTAGGATAATTTTTAAATTATGCGGGTAATTAATTAATTATCGGATAACAAAATATTACCATGTTAACTAATAAATGAATAAAACTTCATTAATTATAAGACATGTGGCAGCACTAACATGAAGTGACTAAGCTATTGAACATCCTAGGTGTCTACCTATGAATATAACATAATTGTGATTTAAAGTGAAGTCTTAATAAGACTTGAAAAAGAATCTTATCCAAATAGACAATCTGATTTTAGCTTCATTTAGTGTCTTTGTGTTCATTTTGTTGCTTTGGCTTAAAACCCAGAGTATTGAACCAGAACCATTTCGTCCAAGAAATTCTAAGTCTTAGCCAAAAATTTCGATTGGAATTTCATAAGAAGCAACCAATTTCGTTTCTGAATTTCAAGCAGAATTTCGTTCATATTTCACAAAAGCAGATTCGTTCAAATAATTTTAGGAATATGTATGTTAAGGTCATTTTTTCTCTCTTTTGTCGTGGTACAAATTATACTGAAGAAATGAGCAAGCACACAGTTTTCATAAATTATTCTATTCATAGAAATACTATGGATATCTATATTTTTGATTTTTCATGAGAATTAGTATTATCTTCTGTTCATGGGTCTCATAATAATACGCAGTTGAAAATATTTCTCCGGAATGAATATTGAGATTATTACATATTTTTCATGCATTGTACTCATTTATACATGCGTATTGATCCATGACCAGATGGAGTTATATACGTATATATATGTATATGAGATATGAGAAAAGCTTATGGTGTTATATATGCACCATCCCTGATCAACTGGTAAATATTGATGATGTTGCCCACAGTGCCCGAGACGATGTGATGGGGTTCCCTTAGTGGCTTGATGATATTATGTACACCCATACCTATGCATGACACGACATTTATACGCACGTGTATAGCATTATAAATGTTTTATAATTTACAAAGTTATTTAGATCAAAAGAGTTATTTCTATATTTCATGTTTCATCTAATATCCGTAACGTACTATTTTCATGCCTTACATACTCCGTACATTTTGCGTATTGATGCCTATTTCAGGGGGCCTGCATTTTGTGCTCGCAGTTACAGGTAGGCAAGTTGATGGTCCCCCTTCTTAGGATCCCTGATCTGCGAGAGTTGGCGTGCTCTACTTGATTTGGAGCTGCTTTGATTTTGGTATGATACGTTTGTATATATATGTATATAGCTATGACGTGGCTCAGTCCTGTCTTTGTACAATTATGTTTCTATTAGAGCTCTGTAGATAGTATGTTTAGTGAGGTTGTATGTGGACTCTAGCTGTCTGTAGCAGCCTTGCCGGCTCACCTACTGTATTCTGCATGTATATGTACATATGGTTTGTTGGCAAGTTTCCTTCATATATGTTATTTTCATAATTAAACATATATTATTTAGGTTCATATCTTAGACGCATGCATAGGGGTGTTTGAAAAGTAGGACTCAGTCACCCATCGCGGCTCATCGGTTTGGGTCGTGACACAGTGCGTCTTGATTGCATGCTTAATTTCAACAATTATCTTTGTCTAGTGCATGCCCATTCAATGAAGGGGGCTCTAGAGACTGGTACGGCAAGAAGTGGATTGTACCTCCTTTGTTCAATGTATCATACAACTGTTCGAACTTGAGTCCATCTATTGTTACAAATCCTAATCAATCTCATTTTTGTTTCCATTGCTAATAACAATGATAGTACAGAAAAGGATCAAATTCAACCTTTTTATTTATTACCAACTGCAAATGAAATAGGAACAATCGCGTTGGTCGTAAAAGCGATTCAGATCACCTCCCCAAGACTGCCTAACTTCATGCAATAAAACTGATCCTTTGAGTGTAAATTCTTCTCCTCTATATTTTTCATCTTCTGGAAATAATGCTGATTACTTGTGGCACCCAGACAGCCTTTTGTTTGTTCAATCTGTCTTATGGCTAGATAGGTTAGATTGATATTCCCTGAAACAACTACTCCATCCATCAAAATATTTGAATTACTTCATGTAGGTCTGTGGGGTCCCTATCATACACCAACCGTGATGACCCAAAAGGTCATCTCTTGTTTTAAAAGTCAAATTTGTGTTCTGAGGCCTTAAAATCTACTTTTGTCTAACCTCAATTTGCTTGCACAGTCGGGCATATATCTGGAAAGCCATTATGTGAAAATTTGAGGAAAATGCTAATTTTGCCTTTAAAATTGAATTTAAGTTGAGTTTGGTCAATATTTTGGGTAAACGAACAAAGACTCATGATTTGACAGTTTTGGAGGGTCAGTAAGAAAATATAGGACATGGGAGTATGCCCGGAATTGAATTACGAGGTCCCTATCCCGCGAAATGAATTTTTGAAAAAAATTATTTAACTTAAAATATAAGAGTTTTTAGAAAATTAAAGATGTTATAATTTGATGGTATGTAGCACGTACTTTGGTTTCGGAGCACCGTACAGGTTTAGCATAGTATTTATTTTGTGCCTGTAAAATTGTTAAGAAAAGGAATTCATATGACGTAAATCGGACCCTCGGTTGTGAAATGGATATTTTAAAGGTTCATGAGATTTTTCTTTGATTTTGATGCTAAACTTGTAGTTCTAGGCATTATTTTGGATATTTCATCGCACGAGTAAGTCTGTATGATGTTTTTAAACTTGTGTATATGTTTGGTTTTGAGCGCCGAGGGCTCGGGTGAGTTTCGGATAGGTTTCGAGATGTTTTGGACTTAAGAAATTTGTTGTTCTTGCTGCTTCTCGTAATCTGAGATTTTGTTCTTCGCATTCGCGATGCTGCTCATGCGAACATGAAGTACAAACTGGGTTTGGAGGGATTTCTTATATTAGAACGTGAGGCCTTGGTCGCGAACGCGGAGCACTAAGGGGATTGCTCTTCGCGAACGCGACTGGCCACACACGAACGCGTAATGTAATGGAGGTGGCTAGGGGGAGTCCTTGAGTTATTCTTCGCAAAAGTGGTCCCAGTCCCACGAACGCAAGGGTCAGGCGAGGCAGACCATCACAAACGCGAGCAGCTCATCGGGAACGTGTAGGTCCTTCTGGCCACAAGCTTCGCGAACGCAACAGACCCTTCGCGAAAGCGAAGAAGGTCTACCCAGTGAATTAAAAACAGAACCTAGGTTGTGATTCTTTAAAATTTCATATTTCTTTCCCTTAAATCCGACCTTGAGTGATTTTTGAAGAGAAGTTTCAACACCCAGTCATAGCTATGTGTTCTTAAACCCATTTCTTTTATTTTTCAGCAATATCCATTAGATTTCTGGGCCTAATATTGTTCCTATTGATGTTTCTATTATTGAAGTTTCTATTATTGAAATATCTGAAACCTTGTTGTTTGAGACATGTTATTGTCTGATAGTGTGAGGAGGTAAAAGTTAGCCTTTAATTGTCTTTTTATATGAATGTACTATTTGTCTTTGCTTGTCGCTTAGATTTTTTCCTTTTAAACACCTTAGGAGAGTCTAGGACTGCCTTAACTAGATGTCCTAAACACCTTCGGGGCTATAAGGAAAGGACATGTTATACACACATAGAGTACGTCTGATTAGAAAGGGGAGGGTAATTGGGTAGTAAAGGATATGATGACCTGTGCGCTAATGTTATGTGTAGCACTCCAACTTGGGGACGTTTACCAAGCATTATACAGAAGTGATCATGTCGGCTAAAAAACATAGGACCCCTCTTTACTCATTGTCTTAAATATAATATGAATTTGTCTAATTTGCGGTATCTGTTTATAAGACTAATTCACATAATTTGAGTTCAATTTTGACCTGCTGTTGTGGATCGCAAAGAGTGCCTAACACCTTCCCCTCAAACTTATTTCGAGCCCATACCCAATATTTGGTAATGCAAACCGATTTTATGAGTTACTTGCTTTAGATGCCCTAACGCACCTTAAAATTATTAGGCGGTGACTCTTCAAATCTCATACCTAATTCCCAAAAGGAAATGAGTTATTCCCAATAAGTGTCGAAACTCGGACTCCACAAGGAAGAAGGGGGAGAGAAACAAAGATCGCGACATTAGCATTGTCGGGGTTAAATCGTTTGGAGTGGCGAGGGACTCCTAGTCATTTTACCAGCAGGGTTGTCTCATATATGAAGGCTCGGCATATGATTGATAAGAGATGTTTTGCCTATTTGGCTTATGTTCGTAATTCTAGATTTGAGGTTCCTTCTATGGATTTTGTGCCCATTGTCCGTGAGTTTTCTAGAGGTATTTTCTATAGACCTGTCGGGTATTCCACCTGACAGGGATATTGACTTTCACATTGATTTGGCTCTAGGCACTCAGCCCATTTCTATTTCGCCATATCATATAGCCCTGCCAAAGTTGAAAAAATTGAAAGATTTGTTGCAGGATTTGCTGCCTTGGGGTGCGCCGATGTTGTTTGTTAAGAAGAAGGATGGATCGACGAGGATATGCATAGATTATTGGTAGTTGAACAGAGTCACTATCAAGAACAAGTATCCATCGCCGAGGATTGAAGATTTTTTTTATGTGCTTCAGGGAGACAAGGTATTTTTGAAGATTGATTTGAGGTCCGGCTACCATCAGTTGAGGATTAGGGCATCTGATTTCCCTAATATAGCTTTTCGCACTCGGTACAAGAATTATGAGTTCTTAGTGATGTCATTTGGGTTAACAAATGCCCTAGCAGCTTTCATGGATTTGATTAACCGAGTGTTCAAGCCTTATTTGGATTCATTTGTAATTGTCTTCATTTCTTTCCTTCACTGAGCCGAGGGTCGATTGGAAACAACCTCTCTGCCCTTTCGGGTAGGGGTAAGGCTCGTCTACATTACCCTCCCCAGACCCCACTTTGTGGGACTATACTGGTAGTAGTAGTAGTAGTAGTAGTTGTTGTTGTGATTGTCTTCATTAATGATATTTTTATCTATTCTCATAGCTGGGAGGACCATGAGCAGCATCTTCGAGTCGTCTCCGGACTTTGAGGGACAATAAGTTATATGCTATTTTTTTAAAATGTGAGTTTTGGTTGAGTTCAATTGTATTCTTGGGTCATGTTGTATCAGCAGAAGAGTTAAGGTTTACCATATTAAAAAAGGGTAGTAAACCTTTCTCACCTTTACTACACTGCTAACGTTGAGAAACTAGAATTAGCATAAGACTATAAGGGGTCGTTTGGTAGGATGCATTAAGGAAAATAATACATATATTACCTTTGATATTATTAATCCCTTATTTGGTAGTGTTTCTCAACCAGTGTATAACTAATACCTAGATTAGTTATACACATTATTCAATAGTCTTCTTAAACATAGCAAACCATGGCATTAGCAATACTATGGGTTTTAATGCATGGATAAGCATGTATAAAGAAACAAACTGCTCTTTCAAAACCTTTTCCAAATCCTTTCCAAAGAATGTGGTATGTGTGTGTGTGTATAATATATATATATATATACATACATATATATACATGCTTTTAACACACCAAACCAAAATAGTCGATGGAAGGGTATTTAGGTGGATCCTAAGAAGATTGCGGCAGTCAAGGACTGACCTAGACCTACATCAGCCATATAGATCCAGTGTTTCTTGGGTTTGGCAGGCTATTGCCATCGGTTTGTGGAGGAGTTTTTGTCTATTGCAGCCCCGATGACTAGGTTGACCAAGAAGGCTACCCAGTTCAGGTGGTCGGACGAGTGTGAGGCGAGCTTTCAGAAAGTCAAGACAACTTTGACTACGACACTGGTGTTGGTATTGCCTACATGTTCAAGGGCTTATGCAGTGTATCGTGATGCATCTCGTATTGGACTTGGTGCAGTGTTGATGTAGAATGGTAAGGATATTGTATATGCTTCACGACAGTTGAATATCCATGAGAAGAATTATCCAGTTCATGATTTGGAGCTAGCAACCATTGTTCATGCACTAAATATTTGGAGGAATTATTTATATGGCATATTGTGTGAGGTGTTCATGGATCACGAGAGTTTGAAATACTTGTTCAAGTAGAAGGAGCTAAATTTAAGGTAGATGAGGTAGTTGAAGTTATTGAAAGACTATGACATCACCATCTTGTATCATCCGGGAAAGGGAAATGTAGTGGTTGATGTTTTGAGTAGGAAGTCAGCAGTATGGCCAGCCTTGCGTATATTTCGCTTGGTGAGAGACCGCTTGCTTTGGATGTTCAGGCTTTAGCCAATCAGTTTGTGAGGTTAGATGTTACTGAGTCCAACAGTGAGCTAGCTTGCACAGTCGCTCGTTCTTTATTATTTCAGCACATTAGAGATCGGCAGTATGATAGTCCTCATTTTATTATTGTTAGAGACACGGTGTGGCATGGAGGTGCCAAGCATGTTATAGTTGGAGATGAAGGAGTTTTGAGGATGTAGGGTCGTATTTGTGTTCCTAATGCGGATATACTTTGTGAGTTGATTCTAGAGGAGGCCCATAGTTCCCGTACTCTATTCATCCCAATGCCTCTAAGATGTATAAGGATTTGCGACAGCATTATTGGTGGAGGAGGACAAAGAAGGATAGTGTTGCGTATGTAGCTCGGTGTTTGAATTGTCAGCAGGTAAAGTACAAGCATTAGAGAGCTGGTAGAACAATCCGAGCGTACTATTCAGATTTGGAGGATATTCTACAAGCATGTGTTATTGACTTTGGAGTTTCTTGGGATTAGTTCTTTCCATTATTAGAGTTATCCTACAACAACAGTTATCAGTCAAGCATTTAGACGGCTCCCTATGAGGCATTATATGGTAGGCGGTGTTGGTCGCAGTTTGGATGATTTGAGCCGGGAAAGACTCCGTTGTTGGGTATAGACTTAATACAGGATTCCTTTGATAAGGTTAATATTATTTAGGATAGACTTGGTACTGCTCGGTCCAGGTAAAAGAGATATGCCGACCGTAAGGTTCGTTATGTGGCATTCATGGTCGGAGAGCGAATGTTTCTTCGAGTGCCGCCCATGAAGTGCGTGATGAGATTTGGGAAGACGAGCAAGCTAAGCCCTAGATTCATTGTTCTTTTAGTGGTTCATGTGTCCGTGCTTCGAAAGTATCACGGCGATCCATCCCATGTGTTAGACTTCAACACTATCCAATTGGAAAAGAACTTGACCTATAAGGAGGAGCCAATAGCTATTTTAGACCGACAGGTTTGTCAATTGAGATTGAAGAGTTATCCTTCAGGTCGTATTCAGTGGAGATCAGCCTACTAAGGCAGCTACCTTGGAGTCCGAGTCCGATATGCGGAGCCGATATCCCAATCTTTTCCCCAACTTAGGTACTTTTCTATGTTTGCTCGAGGACGAACGCTTGTTTTAGAGATGGAGAATGTGATGAACCAAATGGCCATCTCTTGTTTTAAAAGTCGAATTTATGTTCCGGGGCCATAAAAACCTCCTCTTTTCCCACCTCGATTTGCATGAGCCGTCGGGGCGTATATCTAGAAAGACTTTATGTGAAAATTTGAGAAAATGCTAATTGTGCCTTTAAAATTAAATTTAAGCTAACTTCGATCAATATTTTGGGTAAACGGATCCGGACCAATAATTTGATTGTCCCGGAGGGTCCATAGGAAAATATGGGACTTGGGGGTATGCACGGAAGTTTTTTGAGGTCCCTAGCCCGAGAAATGAATTTTTGAAAGAAATTGTTTAACTAAAAATAAAAGAATTTTTTAGAACATTAAAGATATCTGAATTTGATGGTATCAGTCCCGTATTCTAGTTTCGAAGCTCCGTACAGGTTTAATACTGTATTTAAGTTGTGTCTGTAAAATTTGGTAAGGAACGGAATTTATATGACGTGAATCGAACCCTCAGTTGTGAAATGGAAATTTTAAAAGTTCTTGAGATTTTTTTGATTTTAATGCTAAACTCGTAGTTCTAGGCATTATTTGACAATTTGATCACACGAATAAGTATGTATGATGTTTTTGGACTTGTGTTCATATTTGGTTTAGAGCCCCGAGGGCTCGGGTGAGTTTCAGATAGGTTTAGGATGTTTTGGACTTAAGAACTTCTGCTATTTTTGCTGCTTCTGGTACTTTGAGATTTTGTTCTTCTCGTTCACGATGTAGCTCATGCCAATGCGAAGTACAATATGGTTTGGGAGGTATTTCTTCTACGAGAATGCGAGGCCTTGTTCGCGAATGCGGAGAACTGGGAGATTGCTCTTTGCAAACGCGACTGGCCACACGCGAACACGTAGTGTAATAGAGGTGGCTGGGGGGGGGAGTCCTTAAGTTTTTCTTTGCGAAAGCGGTCCCAGGCCCGCGAATGCGATGGTCAGGGGGACAAACCATCGCGAACGCGTAGGCCCTTCTGGCCACAAGCTTCACGAACGCAAATAAGGTCTGCCCAGCGAATTAAAAATAGAACCTAGGTCGGGATTTTTTCAAAATTTCATATCTCTCTCCCTAAAATCAGACCTTGAGCGATTTTTGAAGAGAAGTTTCAACAAAAGTCATAGGTATGTGTTCTTAAACCTAATTCTTTCATTTTTTTATCAACACACATTAGATTTCTAGGCCTAAATCTTGTTCGTTAAGGATAGAAATTAGGGAATTTAAAGGAATTGTGGATTTAACAAATTTGGGGATTTAGACCTCGATTTGGGGTCGGATTCCGAAACTAATTGCATATTTGGGCTCGTGGGTAAAGGGTGAAAAGGTTTTGGTTTGAACCTCAAGTTTTGACCAAGCCGGCTCGGGGTCGGGTTTTGATTTTTTTGGAAGAATGTTGGGAAATCTATAATTTGTCATTTGAGTTGGTTTCTTTGGCTTCAATTAATATTAATAAGCTAATATTGGCTAGATACAATTGAATTGGAAGTGTAATAAAAAAACGGTATTTGAGGCTTTAGTTTGGCAATGGAATCCGAGATAAGTGTTTGGTTAACCTTAGCTTGATGGAATAGGTGTTGTGTCTTATTTTCTATGTGTTAGTGTCGAGTACGACGTATATGTGAAGTGACGAGTATCTACACGTTGGTGTCAAGGATGCCCGCGAGTCTTATATTAAGATTGTTGCAATTTTATTACGTATTGTTCATGCTTAAGTTGATGATTATGGAACAAGACTTACGATAAATTCTTGGTAATTGACCATTGTTGAGTAGTGGTTCAAGTTAAGATTTATTTTGTGAAGTAACTGTTGAAACTAGATTGGTTATAGCTGATTCCCTTGTCAGGGTGATAACTTCCTTGCCGGGTCAATGTTATTTCTATTGATGTTTCTTTTGTTGAGTCCCTTGCCGGGATGTTATCATTGCATTTGTTTGGGTGAGGAATAGTGTATAGCACGAAGGGTAATGTCGTGCATGATATTGTGAGTAAGTATTAATGCACGAAGGGTGATGCCGTGCCATATTATTAAAAGTAAAAGCATAAAGGGTAATGTCTTGCCACGTTATTAGAGAGTAAAAGCATGAAGGGTGTTGTCATGTCGTTTCTATGGTGAGGTAGAGAGTAAAAGCACGAAGGGTGATGCCATGCACTTGTTTCTGTGTTAGTATTTTTGTTGCTTCAAGTTTGATATTTACTTTGTCGCTTTACTTTATTATTGTCATAACCTATTATCTCCCCAGCATGTTTCCCATTTTCCCCTCTTATTCTGTTTAATTCTTGTTATTATTGCTTCTCATATATGATTAAATTGCTCAGGTTTATGTAATTTTCGCGTCCTAGCCTCGTCACTATTTCGCCGAGGTTAGGCTCTACACTTACCAATATATGGGGTTAGTTATACTGATACAATACTCTGCACTCTTTTGTGTAGATCCCGATACTGGGCCCTACAAACCGTAGTTCGAGGTTGCTACCTTCAGTCCAGTGGAGACCCCAGGTAGTCCTGCAGGCACCCGCATGACTTGGAGTCCTCTTCTATCATATTTTCTTCTATTTTATCTATTTCTGAGACAGATTTGTATTTTCTTTTTCAGACCACTGTTTGTAGTATTTGTAGACAGCCTGTGACATTATGACACCATTTTTGAGTGGAGTTGTATTATGGATTTTGTATTAGTACTTAGTTAAATTGTTAAATTCTGTTCTTCCGCATATTATTCCGTTGTTTATGTTATGTTAACTTGTAAATTGCTAAAAGATAAAATAAAAAGGTAATGAAATCAGTAACGTTGGGTTGCCTAGCGGGTTAAATATTAGGCGTCATCGCGGTCCCGACTGTGGGAAATTCGGGCTGTGACACCAACACATAATAATTACAAATACTTCCTTATTATGGTTAATGATTTTAGTAGGTCAACCTAGACTCACCTCCTAAGCTGCAAAAGCAATACTTTTCATGCCACTAAAAGCTTTCTGTCCATGATTGAAAATCAGTTTGACACCTCTATTAAGACCATTAGATCTGACGATGGTCTAGAATTTGTTAACAATAAAACCATGACATAATTTCAAGAAAATGGCATAGTTCATTAGAAAAATTGTCCATGCACACCACAACAAAATGGTGTGGTGGAAAGAAAATACAAATACCTACTTGAAACAGTAAGAGCCCTTCTTTACCAGTCGAAACTACTCATAAAGTACTGGGGAGAGTGCATCCTGACAGCTACCTACATAATAAATAGGCTTCCATATGCTATTCTTAACAGTAAAATCCCCTATGAACTTCTGTACAATAAAGTCTAAAATACTCACAACTCAAAAGTTTTGGTTGCCTATGATATCCCTATACAAAGAAAACCCACAAAGACAAGTTTGAACCTAGAGCCACACCTTATGTGTTTGTAGGTTATCCCTTTGGTACAAAAGGTTATAAGGTCCTAGACTTAGCCATAAAAAGTATACATATATCTAGAGGTGTAGTGTTCCATGAAAATATCTTTCCTTTTGCAATTTCTCCTGAACATTCTAATTTTCATTCTGTGCTGCATTTGTTAAATTCTACCTCATCTTTTTTCATCCTATATCTAGGGAATCAAATGGTTATGGCCTGTATGATACAGATGCATCAATTTATGTCACTGATGGACCTGTAACAGATACTGTTGCACTTGTTTCTCCACCTACACCTGTTCTTCTGCCTAGTTCATCATTATCTCCATCTAGTTTATGAGTACCCAATCGATCCAATAAATCTGTCTCTTAGCCATTTACACAAGGACAGTTCACTAACCCTCAAGTCATTGAGTCTAATAACCTTCAAATAAATCATCCGAATCCTAGAAGATCAGACAGAACCTATAATACTCCAGCACATCTCAAAGACTATGTGTATTCCTTGCTAACTCTTCAACACCAAAACACATAACCTGATAATTAAAACAATTATATATCTTTTAATGCAATCTACAATAATAAACATCATGTCTCACTCAATGTCTTACAACTTTGAGAGTCAGCAATCATTTAGAAACATTTCACATGATTGTGAGCCATCTTCTTATGAGAAGACATTTATAAATCCTGCTTGGCAAATGGAAATAAAATAAGAATTTGAAGTATTATATGCTAAACATACTTGGGATCTAGTTAAATTACCCACAGGAAAGAAAGTTATAGGATACAAATGTGTATACAAGATCAAACACAAGGCAGACGGAGGTGTAGAAAGGTTCAAAGCAAGGTTAGTAGTAAAGGGATACACAGAAGAAGCAGGAATTGATTACACAGAGACTTTCTCACCAGTGGTAAAAATAACCACAACTAGAGCACTAATCAGCATTGTAGTAAAGAGAGGATGGAATCTCTACCAACTAGATGTCATTAATGCATTTCTGCATGGGGATCTACATGAAGAAGTATACATGGAGGTTACACAAGGTTTAATGGTACCTACTGAAAATTTAGTATGCAAACTTAGGAAGTCATTATATGGTTTAAAACATGCTAGCATACCGTGATATGTTCAAATTGATAGAATCACTACATTCTAGGGGTTTCAAACATTCAACTAGTGATTACTCATAGTTTTATAAGAAATAGGGGAACTCAACAGTCTTTGTGTCTGTTTATGTAAATGATGTAATTCTAACTGGTATCAACTTGGAGGAAATAATAGAATTGAAGGTCGTCCTGCATAATCAATTCAGGATAAAGGATCTTGGAATGTTACTACTTTTTAGGGCTAGAAATATTGTACAAGAGTGATAGAATACTGATTTGTCAAAGAAAATTTACCATATACCTGCTAAAGGAGTATGATTGCTTGACATACTCCCCTATTAGTTCTCCACTTAACTCTACCATCAAACCGGGAAATGATGAAGGAACCGTGTTACCTAACCAGGGTACTACAGGAAGTTAGTTGGGAAGCTAAGTTTCTTAACAAACACAAAACTAGACATAGGTTATAGTATCCGGCATATAAGACAATTTATGCAGGCATCAAATGAACCTCACCTAAAGGTAGTTGTTCATGTACTTAGATACTTGAAGAAAGATCCTACTTGTCAATATTCTTGTCCAATGACCCCAGCTATAATGTAAATTCATATTGTGACTCGGATAGGGCTGCATGTCCTGATTCAAGGAAATTTATGAGTGGGTACATTGTGTTTCTTTAGGATAATGTTATTAGTTGGAAGTCAAAGAAACAAACTACTGTGACAGTCAAACAATTGTTCATATTGCAAGAAATCATGTGTTCCATGAGAGGACAAAGCATATTAAAGTGGATTGTCATTTTGTCCTGGACAAGATACAAGATGGTCTAGTTGAACTACATCATATTTCCACTTCTGCTCAATTAGCTGACATCTCAACAAAGGCTCTTAGCACTCTGATCTTCTCAGCAGGTTGGCAGTGACTTCCTCACCTCCAACTTGAGTGGGTATTTAGAATAATTAATGTAATATTTATATATGTGCATCTGAGTTAGTTAATCATGTAGTTGAGTTAGTTAGCTATGTAGTTGAGTTAGTTAGAGTGACATTTTTGTAGTTAGGGGTCATACTTAGCTACATTTAATTTTTCCTCTTAGTCATACATGTATATTTATTGTTCAGACATGAGATAATAGATAATTTTCATTTTCCCTTTCCTTTTGTATCTAGAATTTTCTCTGAAGCTCGACTTAGCTCATCAATGGAGGTTTGTGAATTGTTGACCTCCATCTTCGACGCAGTGGAAGAACATAATTTACATAAATTCACCTAGCTATTACAAAATCCACCTTTGATTCAGGTGAACCTACTTCTAAATAAAATAATCAAACAAATTCTACAAACTATCACATTGCTTATAGTTGTAAGGAGGCTGCAAACGATTAATTTTTTTTAATCCAATTTCATGTTACGCATGAAGGTGCATTATTATTCCCACTTAAAGTGCTGACATTAGAGGAAAATTTTAAATTAATCGAATATATATTATCATTGTAATACAAGTACATATAACACATCGATAAAGAAAGTCAGTCTAATTGACCAATTTTTTAATTAATCTCTTGTTAAGTACGATGAATCTTGCTACTAGACTATAAGTTCTATTGATCCATCAACAAAATACTTATCAAGTTTTGTTTTTTCAAGTCCTTCAATATTCGTTAATTTCATGTCATGCATGCTAATAATATGTTATTCTAAAATTGGGAAGCCATATTGATTATGCATATTGCTACTCTTACATGTTTTTAAAAGATATAAGTTATGTGGAATCATAATGTTCTAATGTAAGGGTAAATTGCACTTAAATAGAAAACATATTGAAAAATCGACTTACAGTTATGGCCAAATGTTTGATTGACCACATTAAAGTGAAAGATACATACCTTAATCGATATTACATACCTTATGTTTCGTATGCAATTAATTTTCTTAACACCTTTATGTTTGAATAGATTACAATCCACATAAAGGACAACTATGGACATATGAAATAGAGTACCAAAAGGTCCCTTAAAATTAGCAGTGATTTTTGAGCATTTTTTATTATTCTTACCAATAATGGACACCTTCATATAAGATGGAGTACAACTTAATGACTCTTTTATTCGTGAAATCCGTAAATACTAACAACTAAAAAGGTAATTGCGTAAGCTAATTAGCGTCCTAACCTAGTCACCTTAATTAGTTTATGAACATTGTTGCTTTTGAGTTCATAAGTCCCGAGTGTATATACACAAATTTTGAGATAAGATATTAACCAATATTAATGTTAAAGTAGCGAAATAAGATAGATGTAAAAAACTATTTGTTGTAATATATTTGAAACTATTTTTTCAACCAAGGTGGTTGTTCGGATCCAATTCAAGTAATATTTACTAATAACAAAATGTGGGATAAGACATGAAGGTTTTGTTTTACTAATAATATCAAACATTAAAAATAAAAGATTTTGTTGATCCCGTAAGTGAAACGAGCAACACCTAAAAATAATTATTGAGGGAAATAATTACGAGTATTCAGTTTCCAATAAGTTATTTATACGAATTGTATATAAGGAAAAAATGTAATCAAACAAATGATAAAATCATTAGAAAGTTTTCTCAAATTTCCAAATTTATGGCGACACCATATGCATAAAACATAATTTTTTTTTTTGTGAAAATAGCATAGGTTAGATTTTCAGACAGATAATTGAATAATAATCAATATTTGAAAAATTACAAAAAAATAACTACTATTTTATACGAAGATAACATTTTGACAAGAATTATCTAAACAACGGAAAATTCAATATAATATGTTAGATTATTAAACTCTTTTGTAAAAAACTTCAGACTTTAAAGACATTTTATATACGAATTCTAACATATTATACTGGAGTTTAAGTTGTAAAAGTTCAAAATCTATTATATTATGCTGGAATTTTATATGCAATAGGTTTGAACTCCAATATTTTGTGCTTAAAATTTTCTAGATTTTACCTTAGAGTATTTTAGTTTAAATTTTACTACCGCATAAAAGAGTGAATAAATTTTAATTAATTTTAAAACTGTAGCTAATTTCAATTAGTAGTTATAAATCAGACTCATTTTAAATTCTCCCTCATTTTTTTGCCAGTGGGCCGCGGGCCTGAGCCCATCATCCGAACCGTCAATAATCAGCGTTTCTAAAAAGCTATGTTGCTCTCTTTACCTATGTGTATGTTACGGAGGACCTCTGTTTGAGAACTTTTGCCCACCAAAACACACACACACACACACAAGTTGCAACGAGGGTAATGGTTCGACTCTGAGCGACCTTTTCAGTTGACATTTGCTGCTGATAGATCGAAATCGCGAAACTATCTGTCGGTCTACACCTTTCCTCTACATCCCAGGTACAGGTATACCCCTACTTATTACGGTTCCGATTTTGATTCCGTTGCTGTTTCGATTCCGATTTTCATTTCGTCTCTCGCTCATATGTATCAATTTGCCATATTCAGGTCGTTTTTTTGCCTTAGTTGATAAGGAGAAATTTAGGCACAGCGTATTGTACTTCTGCGCATAGCTGCAATGTTGTCATTCAGGCCTCTTTCCTACATTGATTCATGTTGCTTTCTGGTTTATTATCTTAATAATGGATCTTCTTATTGTTTCCTTGTTGTTATTCATGTCACAGTATTATTTATATACCTAATGTATTGAAATTTTTTCACTTGGAGGCATGGAATCCCAATCTCCCTGACTTTAATTTCGTAAAACTTGCTATATACATATCCTTTGACACTCTAACAAGCAATTTTTAATGATCTGTGTGTTTATTTTGGACCTCCAGCAGGTACTGTGAAAGATTTGACAAGTAAACCATGTTCGGTTCCACAAATGGTAAGTACTTGCGTCTGTCTTGGCATCATTTTTATCATTGAGAAAATCGATCCTGCATCTTCCATCCTTCTTTCCCCATTCTTTACTTATTTGTATTGAAATGAAGCAAGTCATGACTAGTATTTTCACTTTTCATATTTCCTGTAAACTGATGCTCCTAAGAAAGAAATAACGGATTAAAAAGGACCTGTCTTTCTTATTTTCAGTATCTCTTTTCCCTGACGTGCATCCTCTCTTGTTTTCCTTTTATTTGCTTCATTCCGTTGAAAATGTTAGTATTTCTTTCGGCTTACATTATACTTTCTGAAATTTTCTCGGTTAAGATGCATTTGTTAGCCTTCTTTTTTCTCTTATTTCGTACGGTTAGGATGTTCAGCGCTGACTTTTTTCTTTTCCTTTCAGCTTTTGGGCAGTCATCTACTAGCCCGTTTGGGTCACAATCAGGTTTTGGGCAGACAAGTAATAATCCTTTTGCTCCCAAACCTTTTGGTAGTACAAATCCTTTTGGTTCGCAATCTGGTGGTTCCTTTTTTGGTAGCACTTCCACTGGAGTGTTCGGAACTCCCCAATCTTCTTCACCTCTAGGGTCCACACCAGTCTTTGGTGCATCATCCTCACCTGCATTTGGAAGCACTACACCTGCATTTGGAGCTTCTACAACTCCTACTTTTGGCAGTTCTTCATCGGCATTTGGGAGTGAGTATTGGTTTCCACAAGCTCTTACAAAGTTCTGTTGTACATACATTTTCCTGAATGCAATCAATGCTCTAATGTATTCTTTAGTACTGCTAAGGCCAATTTCTTAATGCCCGTATCTTATATAAGTAACATGATTATGGGTTCAGATCTCAATGGCTTGTGAGATTGATAGTTCATGATTATTTTTTATGCATATTCCAATGACATCAGGGCTGGCTGAAGTGAACAGTCTACTTATACAATGTATTAGAGGGATCTTCTCTTGTCTAGTCATGCCTTTTTCTTTTTGGACAAGTAGTCTACTCTCTATCATTTTTGTTACGTGTTGGCATAGTGTTGACATAGATGTGCCAATAGGATTCAGTTCCATTTTATGCACCAAGTACTTGTGTCTGCATGGAGCTCGTGTGTAATTTGTGTGCTCAAATGAATTTGTGTTGCAATTCTCTTACATCACACTAATGGTATTTCCTATTTAAACCTTGTACGTGAAGATTTGTTTTTTGATTACCCAGAAATATTCTGTTTCGAGCTTCAAAAGGTGATAAATAGTGATCAGACACCTCTACCCTTCTCCACTTGAAGACTTTGTATCCAAAGATTATACAATGTGAAATCCTACTTCTCCAATATTTTGAAATTGAGGAACTTATACTTCTGTTTCCGGAAATTATTTTATGCTTTTCTTGTATGGGAGGTTATTACTTATTAATACTGATGCAATTTTTTATGGAGGCCAATGAAGGACATTTTTGTTTCTTTTGATGGGAACTGCTTTCCATCTATTATATCTTTTTCCTTGGCCTTCCTGTGCCTTTTCTCTCTCCTGTTCTGGTATAAGAGCGAATGCATGTTCTATTAATTGTCTGAGTCCAATGAAAGCCCTTTTACCAATATTTTTTTTGCAGCTTAACCTGTGCATTTTCCAACATTTCCCTCTTAGAATGGGAAGTGACTGACATTGTTGAAGTAACTTGTGCTACTTTTTTTTAAGTTTCTAGTTGTCTTAATGTGATTTGAACAGTATTTGTTTGTTCTTCAGTTCTGAAACTGTCTTAATTGTGAAGGTTCATCTGTATTCGGGCAGAAGCCAGCTTTTGGTGGCTTTGGGTCAAGCAGTGCCCAAACAAGTCCGTTCGGCAGCTCGTTTCAACAATCACAGCCGGCATTTGGGAGTGGTCTATTCGGCTCATCTGCACCTTTTGGTGCATCAAGTCAACCTGCATTTGGTACTCCGAGCACCCCGACGTTTGGTTCATCAAGCACCCCTGCTTTTGGTGCCACGAGCGCGCCAGCATTTGGTACATCAAGTACTCCAGCCTTTGGCTCTACATCAAACCCAGCCTTTGGCAATACAGGTAGCCCTTTTGGTGCTTCAAATTCACCTATGTTTGGATCTAGCACCCCGGGCTTTGGTGCCAGCAGCACCCCCGCGTTTGGTGCCACCAGTTCTCCTGCCTTTGGTGCCACCAGTTCTCCTGCCTTTGGTGCCACGACAACTCCTGCTTTTGGGGCTCCAAGTACTCCTTCATTTAGTTTTGGATCTGCTCCTGCATTTGGCCAATCAACATCTGCTTTTGGCAGTAGCCCATTTGGCACATCAACGTCAACTTTTGGTGCTCAAAGTTCTGCATTTGGTAAGCTGCTTTTACTCATGCAAGACAGACTGATAACTCCGTTCTGCCCAATTTATGTGATGCTTTTCTTTTTAGTTTGTTTCAAAGAGAATCATGCCTTTCTACATTTAGAAACAGTTTAACTGTGAACTTCCCATTTTACCCTTAATGTGATTATTTGTTGGCACCCAAATATGAAATACCTATGGTTTGTTTTAAACCACAAGTTCCGAAATTCTATTGTTTTTTCTTTAACTCTGTGCCAAGTCATCATCACATAAAGTGGCGCGGAGGGAGTATATTTTTTGATTAATGACTTGTATTTTCTCTATCAAGAGGTTTGGAATTCAAAAGTAGTTTTCATACTATTTGTCTCTGATGTTTGGTCTCCTCATATGGTTTAGGAGCCCAAACTTCTGCAGCAACTTTTGGGAGCCCTGGTTTTGCCCAGTCTGCTGTTGGTGGTCAACGGGGTGGAACACGAGTTGCTGCTTATCAGGCAACACCTGAAGCAGACAGTGGCAGTGGTACCCAGCCTGCTGGGAAACTGGAGTCTATTTCGGCCATGCCAGTTTACAGAGATAAGAGCCATGAAGAACTTAGGTGGGAGGATTACCAGTTGGGAGATAAAGGTAAGTTTTAATGTGAATTATAATATTGACACTAGTTGCTCTTTATGTTATTGATAATCTCAACAATCTCACAATTACAGGAGGTCCTGCTTCTGTGGGTCAGTCAACTAGTGGAATCAATTTTGGAAGCTCAGCCTTCGCGTCATCATCAACTTCCCCATTTGGCCAGTCATCTTCGAATCCATTTTCATCCACTACAACTTCCAACCCATTTGCACCCAAACCACCCACGTTCAGTGCAGGTTTTGGAACCTCAGCTACTCCGGCTTTTGGTTCTTCTCCCTTCGCGAGCTCAAATGCATCTAATCCATTTGGCTCTACATCTTCGACTACCCCTTCCTTATTTGGACCATCAGCTCCAGCTTTTGGAACAAATACATCTCCCTCCCTCTTTGGATCATCTAGTGCTTCGGGTTTTGGATCATCAACATCAATTTTTGGCTCCTCTTCAGCTCAGGCTACTGCTCCAGCATTTGGTCCTAGCTTAAGCTTTGGTAATACTCAATCCTCTCCGTTATTCCAGTCAACCACCCCTTCATTTGGACAGACGAGCTCGGCCTTTGGACAAACTGCATCATCTTTTGGTCAGAGTACACCAGCTTTTGGTCAATCCAATTTGTTCAGTACACCTTCTACTGGCTTTGGTGGGAACTTATTTTCAAGTGCACCATTGCTAAATACAAGCAACACGATAGGATTTGGCCAAACAACAGTAAGTTAGTCGTAAACTGCATTCTATGAATTGTTCTTATGAAGCTCTCTTTTTATCTCTCTATCATTTGGTTCTTTGCATTCATGACAATCAGATGATTTTCACAAATATTTGCTGTATGGATTTTTATGATGAACATGACTATCAGATAAATATTTATTTCTTTTTTTTTTGGGGTATTAGCTGGCATGACCTGAAGGTTGGGAGGTGGGTCAGTCACTTTCATGGTTAACGCCACGCTGTTGTCACTTACTGAAAATGAAGGTGTCTGTTAGCAGAAAAAATGGAAAGTATGCATGATTCATGCTTGGTTTGTGTTATGCAGTAAGTGAAAGGGCACATCACCTCATATAGAGAAGTCCGCAAAGTGATAACATTACACAGACCATTGTTGATATGGTTGCAAGTGTGATCAATGCCTGGAAACTATTAATCTGTTGCAATCACGTTCTCTTGTTAGTTGACTGTTGGTGATATATGTAGGGTTATGTTTTGAGCAAGCAAATCACTTAAACTTGTATGAAATTATATTTAATGCTTTATCATTTGGGTTGTTGATATTTTTGTCTTGCGGTTGACTTGCTTGATGTATCTTTTTGATTAATTTTTGTTATATTACTTGCAGTAAAAGTATATTAGATTCTCCTAAATTACATATTGCTGTTTTATTAAAGGCAGAATAGTCTAAAAGGCATCTCTACTTGTTCTAGCCTATGAATTTTACTTTTTTATGATTTTAATCCGGTTTAATCAAAATCACTAGTATCATTCTCTTTACACGCGTGTGTGACATATAATTTGCCCCTTTCTTTGGATTTGAAGCCCTCTCTTTCAACTCCTTTTCAACTCACTCAGCCTTCTCAGAGTACTCCTGCTTTTGGGTTCAGTAACTATGGTCAGACACAAGGAGGTAATTAAAATGTGATAGTTCCTCTTATAGTTGGTGAGATTGGTGACGCGACTACTAAATCTATGTCTTTTGTTTTACTGTACAGGTGGTGCAAGTGGTTTTGGTGGCACACCCAGCCTTTTCAGTCAACCGTATGTAACAGCTCTTTAAATGATCCTTACATTTCTTTTGTCCTGTAAGTGCATGCATATGCGCAACATTATAGGAAGTTGTCATTTGGATTTGGTCTGACTTGTGAATATAGTCTTGATGTCACTAGTAACTCCTCTATCAGTCTCTCTGTAGCCTTTATTCCATTTAGCTTGCATTTATCATACTTGCCTCCAATTCAGGAATTATGTCGGAAATCCTTTAAAATTTTTCAATTTTCTTTCAATTGATCCCCACTCCTAAAAAAAGGAATGAAGAAAAAGGACCAAAGGGTGGATTGTTTCTTCAGGTGTCGAGATCGTTTGTGTTCATTCTATAGCCTTCCTAACAGTGAGTTCTATACCACCATAGTAAATCTGTGGTATCATAGAAATATGACATCGATAAGAGTTTATGTTATCAAGGACAAAGGCGTACACATGAGTCGTGGGTTTGTGAACAGTAATCCTTCATAAGTACTTTCAGAGGACATATTCAATTCTTATTCTAATTTTGATCCTTTTTATTTCGGTTTTCTGCGCATGTGCTTCTCTTCTTTTCATGACTTTTTGTATGGAACTGATGAACACCTGGTGCTACAGGTCAGCTAACCAAAGCTCAGTTGTAGCACAACCAGCGGTTGTTACTAATCCATTTGGAACTTTACCGGCAATGCCTCAGATGTCAATTGGTCGTACTGGCACTTCTTCTTCTATACAGTATGGGATTTCTAGTTTACCGGTAAGTATGCATGACCTGTCTTCTTTACTTTGGGGGTGGGGGGAGCTTTTCTTCTTATGTGGTTTTCTCTATGCTTTCTTATTTTGGTTTACGGATGGGGTTATGCCTTTTTTACTTATACTTCACTTATTTTTTTTAATTATTAGTAATAAATGAAAGCAGATCCACAATTTGGTGCTCTTACATGTTTTTCACTTAATTGTTTAACAGGTGGTTGACAAACCTGTTCCTGTCAGGATATCATCATTACTGACTTCTCGACACCTTTCTCAAAGACGGGTTAGGTTGCCGGCAAGGAAATATCACCCTAAAACTGAGGGTGCTAAGGTCAAAATGATGTTTTATTTGTATTAAACTTCTAGTTGGTCCTAAATAAATCTCGGAATCTATTTTTAAGTGCAGCTAATTGACTGGCTTTGGTTGACTTGTGTTTCTTTGTAGGTGCCGTTCTTTAGTGACGATGAGGAGACACCAAGCACACCCAAGGCAGATGCGTTGTTTGTTCCTAGAGAGAATCCAAGAGCTTTAGTAATTCGTCCATTGGACCAGTGGCCTTCTAGAGGTGGTTTGGAGAAAGTATCCTCATCAAAGTACACGTCCCCAGCGCATGAGAATGGTAGGTTATAGATTTTGTTTTACTTATATGTAGTTCCAAAGCCAACACCAATCCTCTCGGCAAGGAGAAAATTCTTCCTCATACTTATACCAGTTTCTGCAAAATTTTAGGGTGGTTGCCAACCTCATCTTATATCATATCCCTAATATGCAATAGCTATAGATTTAAGGTAATACTTGTGGCTGTCATTTGTGTTGATTTTAACTATCACTGGGGGAGTTTCAACTAGTCCTGACATTCTTAATTAGGCATCTTCTTTCTATCAGGACTTCACGAGTGCTAGTATATGTAGCAAGAGCTTGTGGAAAGATATCACCCCTCAAACCCAAGTTACACCCCAATAGAAAGTAGACATGTGGTAGGGTCTTGATGTTTCTGTTCATTTTGATTTTGACAACATGATACCATGCTCAACCCATATACACTCCAATATACAATGGACATAGGGTAAGGTCTCAATGTTGTCTTCTGTTGTGATTTTCACTCATCCAGCATGTGAGAAACATTGTGCTTTATTTATCTATTGCTAAATTTTGATTTTCTGCACTTGGTTAGATTGCATGTTGCATTTGAAGTTTGAACTGATGGCAACTCCTAGTGACTTCTGCATCTTTCCGGTTGAAATTAACAGTTCTGAATGAAAGAGCTTGTAATTGGGATCTTGGATGGCAACTCCTCTTTTGTGAATATAATTTCTGGGTCATATCTTTTTAATGGTATTGATTCTCACTAATAATTTAAGGCACTTCCATAAGTTCTGAAGTGCAAAATTTGGTCGTTTAATCATTTTATTTTGGCTAAATACGTGGTACACCTTAAACTTTGCACAATTTGTCAGTTAGACGCTTTAACTTTGCAGTGATCATTTTGACACCTTTTCTTGGCAGAAGTGTCTCCTAATCACCTCAACTTTCATTTCATTATTTCCTTGGAAAAAGCTGAAAAGGAGAGAACTTTAGGCCACATAATCTATGACATAACCCCAAAGCTAGCAAAATCAAGAAATTCCCAAACAAGCAGCACTGTAACTACTAAACTACAGTAAGCAATCACATGCATCTCAGACCTGCACGCACAAATTAACTAAAAAATATAACAAAGCATCCAAAAACTTCTAGAATGCTAACAAAAACAACAACATACCCAGTAAAATCCCACTAATTGGGGTCTGGGGAGAGTAGAGTGTACGCAAACCTTAATCCTACACCGAAAGGGTAGAGGGGCTGTTTCCGGGAGACTCTTGGCTCAACAGAAAAGACAACAATATTAGGAAAGGAAACAAAGAAAAGGTCCGTAAAAACAAAAGATGCCAGAAAGATAATAAGAGACTAGGTAAATAGACATCCAAGTGCATCGATGTGGAGGTTTGATACTATGATGGAAGTGCTTAAGAGACTAGGTAAATGTAAAATCACAAGGAAGCAAGTTATCTCAAAGGCTTTTGAATAAGGAAATAGAACATGGAAGAAAAGGAGCCTTACAAATAACAATAAGTTGGGGTAAGGCTTGCTCATTTTTGTTTCATTTGGTCTCATGTTTGCCTGGGATCATGTTTCATGTTAGTTCAGTTTGGTTAGATATTTTCATGTTAGTTTAGGAATAAGCATGAGATTTGAATAATCTGGAGCTTTGAATTTGTTTTAAAAGATAAATTATTGAGTGTTTTGAAAGAAATGAACCCGAATAGAGGGGGCATATATAGGGGATTCATACAACTGACTTTAACTAATTGTGATGATGCATAGTATATTGGTTGATCTTGCCGTACAAATAGCAACGCTGGGGCAAATCTTTAAATTTCTGAACCCGGCGGATCATAACAGGTATATAGTTGAATATCTTGATATCCACGTCTTCAGGCTACCAGTTGGTTCCTATTCCACAAATGTAGAATGCACATCCTTTCTTTGCTTGTGCTTATCTTTCTCTTTGTAGTTTGTCTTTACTACATCGAGTCTTGCTTTCAGAACTATGTTGTTCTTGTTGTATATTGGCCTTATTTTGCTGAAGAACACACTTCATATTCAGGTAAAATCCCTGAAGTTGTTTTTGCTCCAGTTACCGAGACCAGTGCAAAAGATAAACACAGTAAGTAATTTTTGGAATGATGCAATGGGTTATTTCTTTTTTCTTTTTTTCCTTAACTTGCTTGAACTTTTCAATGAACGAAAATGCTTCAAACTATTATTTGTAAGGAGAATTTTGGTTCTGAGAACTTGAAGTTAACATTTTGCTTAGAATGCAAAGTTTATCAGTAGTGAATGTTACTTCTATCTGTCTTACAGTGTGAGTTACTCAGTTGTCACCAGAAGTTAAATTTCTGTACAGTAATTTGGCCTCATTAGCTGCATTTCATCTGTTCCTGCAGAAGATTTGGTTGAGAACGGCCTTGATAAAGAGGGTCTCCATAGTGCCAAACTGAACCAGAAACCCAATGGTCTCCATGAAGGGAATCACCTCCAAAAAGGAGGGGGGTCTTCCATTACCCTTACTGGCCATCGAGCTGGTGAAGCAGCAATTGTTTACGAACATGGGGCTGACATTGAGGCTCTGATGCCAAAGCTCCGCCATTCTGATTATTACACAGAGCCACGGGTTCAGGAATTGGCAGCAAAGGAGAGGGCTGAGCCTGGGTTCTGTCGCCATGTGAAGGATTTTGTGGTTGGTAGACATGAATATGGAAGCATCAAGTTCATCGGGGAAACAGATGTTCGACGGCTTGATCTGGAGTCTTTGATTCAGTTTAACAATCGGGAGGTGATCGTCTATATGGATGAGAGTAAGAAGCCTCCTGTTGGACAAGGTCTTAACAAGCCTGCTGAGGTGACACTTCTTAACATAAAATGTTTTGATAAGAAGACTGGACAACACTATACAGAGGGTCCTAGAATCGATAAATATAAGGATATGCTTAAGAGGAAGGCAGGAGATCAAGGTGCTGAATTTGTGTCCTATGATCCGGTTAAAGGAGAATGGAAGTTCAGGGTGCAGCATTTCAGCAAATATTGGCTTCAAGAGGATAATGAAGATGAATGTGGAGAATATTGCTTTGGCAATTTTGTGGGGCCAAGTGGCAAGAAGAATGTTAGATAGATCAATTTTCTGGTACATGCAGTTTTTGTAAAGAACCGCTCGCAAATTTGTGGAATATGGGCTGTGCATTTTCCTAGCTTTTGTTGTGGATTGTGTGTTTGTATGCTTCTGCTGTTTTTTGCTGGCGCTTCGACCTGTTGCTATACGAAGTGCAGTTTTTGGCATTTGCCTTATCGTTAGTCTTGGAACGATGGATGCTCATTTTTATAATGCTTAATTGGACAACTTCCAGTTTTGTGATTCTCTATGTATTCATGAAATAAAGCACTTACCGGAGCTAAACCGGTGAGAGCTCGGAAAGTTTATTTACGTCAAGGTTTCAAGGTGCACATCAAGGTTCAAGCCTCTGTTTTAAAAGGCAATATTGGGACTCGCCCCAAGGCGATGCACTCATAAAACATTCATGAGCTTATGTGTGGGGCTTAGTTTTATGAGACTTATGCTTCGGCCATCGGGGTTTACGTCCCGGACACGCCCATCGCCTAGTGTATTGGGCTCGCTTGCCTAATAGAACTTTATGTAATTATATGTAGCTGACCTTGTAAATCCTCAAATTTTCTTTATAAATCATTGACTATTCAAAATTATTTTTTCTAATTATAAAGCATTAATTTAAGAGTATTTTATGCCATAATTAAAATAAAAGTTATTGCACGTTATCCACTAAGACTATTATGATAGTTAATTTTAAATAAATCTTTCAATTAAAAAGTATTTATTTATTAACTTTTGTTATGTCTTTACTACATGATGGTCCATAATATTTTTAAATATTGTTATTTTTTGTTTACGAGATACAATACTTATTAATTTAATAGTTCAGTATTAGCTAGTAACTATTATAATTAATTATCATGGTATTTTTTTTTGGTAATTAAAAGTTATATTAATCACCAAGGAGATTTCAGTACAAAGCCATAGCGCAGCTACTACACAACTGACTATCATATCTAGATTCTATATCAACTATCACTATACCTATCCCTCTATTTACAGAAGATATTGCTGATGCTGTAACCTAATTTTGGGGGTTCCTCTAATATTACAAGTATAAGCAATGGTCCTAAGTAGTTTATCACTGCTACAGAAGACATTTTCAAAGATTCTCGCATTTCTTTCTAACCACAGAGCATAGAACAATTCAGCTACAACCATTTTGAATATGTGAACCGGGTTCGATTTCCCTTTAGCATTACCAATAATCCATTGAACAAACTGTTCCCAATTCAGGAAGTTGGGGTGAGTTTCCCTAATCCAAGACAGTGTCTGGTGCCTTAGTTGAATAGCAAAAGGACAGCTATGGAAGAGGTGATCTCTGATCTCCGGAGCTTGTTGGCACAGCACACAGATGTTATCCACATTCATACTCCATTGCAGCAGCCTATCCTTGGTTGGCAATCTATTTTGAAGGATCAGCCACAGATTGAAAACAGCCTTAGGCCTAGCATAGTTTTGAGCAGTTAAGTTCTTCCAAGTAACTCTAGGGAGTTGACCAATCTGAAGCAGATATAATAGTCTAATAGAGCACACTGGTCTGTGCAAACTCTGATATTGCTGCAGTAGTCCACTTGCTGCAATTATCTTTCAAACCATCCAACTAGCTTGATTGGTTATAGATATGGTCTCCAGTTGCTGCTGTTTTATATATACTGTGTGAATCCATCTAACCCACAAAGTATCCTTCTTGTGAGCCAAGTCCCAGCATAGCTTAGCAATGGCTGCTTTGTTCCACAGCAGGAGGTTTGTGAGATTCAGCCCACCAGCTGACTTTGGCAGGCACATTTTGTCCCAGGAAATGTATGCTTTCTTAGTGATACCCACTGACCCAGACCATATAAAGCTTCTACAAACTGCCTTAATAAGATTTAGGATTTTTGAAGGTATGAGGAAACGTTGAGCCCAGTAAGCTTGTATTCCAAAGACCACTGATTGGACCAATTGAAGTCTTACAGCATACGACAATTTCCTGGCAGTCCAAGATGTGATCCTAGCAGTGATTCTATCAACCAGTAGCTGCCACTGAATCAAAGCCATCTTCTTTGTAGATAAAGGTATACCCAAATATCTGAAAGGTAAATCTCCATATACATAGCCTAGATGGTCAGTTATTTGTTGCTGGACTTCAGTATTTACCCCTCCAAAGTAAACTGAACTTTTGGTCAGATTGGCTTTCAGCCCAGAAGCTTTAGTGAATTGAGAGAAGTACTTGAACATGGTAATTACAGATTGTTTATCTCCTTTAGCAAACAGCAACAGGTCATCAGCAAAGCTGATATGAGTGATGCCCAGTTTCTTACAGCCTGGATGGAATATAAAGTCTTGGTCTTTCTTCAATTCAGCCAAAGATCTGCTTAAGTACACCATTACTATAGCAAAGAGAAATGGAGAGATGGGATCACCTTGTCTAAGGCCTTTAGCTGCTTTAAAAGGTTAAGTTGTTTCCCCATTGATCATCACTGTATAGCTGACTGTTTGGACACATTCCATAATCCATTTTGTGAATCTGACTGGAAATCCCATTGCCTCCATTACCTGTTGCAAGAAAGTCCATTCAACAGAATCATATGCCTTCTGCAGGTCGATTTTGATCATGCATCTAGGAGTTATATGAGATCTGGAGTAATTTTTGATTAATTCATGGGCCAATATAACATTGTCTGCAATTTTCCTGCCTGGGATGAATCCTGCTTGAGCATCATAGATGATGCTAGCCATGATTTTCTGCATTCTGTTGTCTAATATCTTGGAAATCAGTTTATATAACACTGAGCAGCAAGCTATTGGTCTGAACTCTTTGACTGTTGTTGGATTAGGAACTTTAGGTATCAGGGTAAGGGAGGCACAGTTGGTTGGTCTGTATCCTGTTGGTATGGAAAAAATTCTTGACTACGCCAGTTATCTGTTTGCCAGTGATGCTCCAAGTCTGCTTGAAGAACAGTGCATTATACCCATCAATTCCCGGGGCTTTCTCATCACCAATTGCCTTCAGACTATCCAGAATCTCAGAATCAGTGATCTTAGCAACTAAATCTTTCTTCTATTGATATGTTAGCATATGACCATTGGTCATATACAGTCGATTTATAGCTGGAAGGGAGACAACTGTTGTACCCATTAAGGACCTATAAAAGTCAATGACCTCCTTTTTAATAGTATCTGGATTGGTAATCTTGGAACCCCTGCTGTAACCAGTTCAGTAATACTCTTGTGTTGATTCCTTTCCTTCAAGACAACAGAGAAATATTTGTTGTTTGAATCCCCGAGTTGGATCCATTTTGCCCTGGACTTCTGTTGTAGCATTCCTTCTCCAATCAATGACCACTTTTCCAGCTTCAGTACTGTTTCTTTCTCTTTAAGTTGCAATTCATCAGTGTAGGCCAGTACCATTTGGTTTTGGATGTCCTTCAGTTCCTGTCTACTACAATCAATTCTTTGGGTAATGTTCTTAAAATCTTTAGTGTTTAAAGATTTTAAGGATGGTTTAAGTGCCTTGAGATTGATCCACACAGCTTTCATAGACCACTGAGCATTGTTGTGCTAGTTCTCCTTGACCAGTTGTTGAAAGTCTACATGATTGGCCCATGCATTAAAAAATCTGAAAGGAGTCTTCCTTTGCCTAATATCTTCAGCCAATGTAATCACCATAGGGTTATGATCAGAGATTAAATGATAGCCATATACAGTTTGCACATGACTCCAGTTAATCATCCATTCATAATTGCCAAAGATTCTGTCTAGTCTGCTACAAACTCTGTCCCTGCCTGCTTGCTTGTTTGTCCAGGTGAAATATTCCCCCTGCCAGGGTAGTTCAGAAAGTCCAGCCTGCTGTATACATTGAGTGAAATCTAGTATCTCAGCTTGCTTCACTTTGTTACATGATTGCCTGTCACTTGCATACAGAATAGCATTGAAATCCCTTGCAACTAGCCAAGGGTCTGTAATAGTGACAAAATAATCCTGTATTTGTTTCCACAATGCTCTTCTTTGATCCATCCCATTAAAATCATACACCACAGTGAGATAGCAGAGTGCATCTCCAGCAATGTTCCTGACTCTACAGTGAATCAATTGTGCCTTCCTCCTGAATACCAGTGACCATGATCATTTGAGTATCCCATAGAATCCAAATTCTACCATTTATGGATCCCTGATAATTTGTTAGCATACCCCAACCAGGCACAAACAGCTTAGCAACCCTATCAGCATTTTTCTGTTTAACCTTTGTCTCTACCAGACCAATTAGGTTAAAATTATTGCTCCTAATATATTCCCTAGCTTCCTTCTGTTTATACCTTTTATTTACACCCCTAATGTTCCATATTAACCACTTCATTGGTAACTACTAGGTCCCCCTTTATCTGGAGGAATCTCAGCCCTACTAATAGACATTGGTTCAAATCGATTACTCACCACAATAGGAGATAGATGAGGAAAGTTTGTAAGGTTGAACTCTGGAGATTGTGCCTGTTTCCCTTTGTCTCCATGTTTGTTCATTTCTGTTGGCATTGGAGGAGGACCCTGCTGGTCTCTTTGAATTACATTGCTCTGTCTGGTCTCAGCTTGCTGTAGAGGGGCCTCCTGCTGCTTCTGAACATTCTGGTTTGGGGCTTTAGTTCTCCATTCCTGAATCACTTTAGATTTTTTCACTTGACGAGGCTGGATAGGTTTGGAATTCACCACATAGTTGTGTCCAACCATGAGACACTTATCACAGTATGATGGTTTAAGTCACTTCCTGCAGAAACTTCTTACCATTTGGATCCATTACCCATATATCACTAGGCAACTCTTTTGAGACATTCACCTCCATGAGCATACGGGCATAGGAAATTCTGGACTGTTTGGTCGTACACATTTGTTGAAACTTACAAATGAATGGTGATTGAGAATTATATTTAAATTATGAAGGGAGAAGGGTCTAAAATGCCCTTCAACTATCAGCGTAGGTCTAAAAATGCCCTCCGTCCATCTATTGAGCAAAATATGCCCTTCCGTTAATGTTTCGGCTCAACAATAGCCTTTGTTAATTTTTGTGGTTAAAAAATGCCCTTTCCGTTTACGGAGGGACACGTGTCATCCTCTTGTTGGCTCATTCTAAATATTTCTTAATTTATTAAAAAAACTCATTATTCATACATGAAAAATAATTTTCTAAAGCAATTAAAAAGGGATTTTTTCCCTAGTATTTAGCAAAAAAAATAAAAAAATTAAAATATTTTTTTCTAAAATACTTACAAAAATTTATTATTTTTTTTTTTGTAAAAACTGGAAAAAGTCCTTTTTTTCTTTAGTTTTTAGTAAAAAACTGGATTAATAAAACATATTTAAAAAAAACTGTTTTACACTTTTTTTAAAACTGGATTTTTTTTGTAAAAACAGGTTTTTTTAAAACTGGATTTTTTTGTAAAATCTGTTTTTTAGAAAACTGTATTTTTTAAACTGGATTTTCTAAAAACCTGTTTTTATAATTTGTTTTTTTAAAATCGATTTTCTAAAAAACAGATTTTAAAAAAATCCAACTTTCTAGAAAAAACAGATTTTACAAAAAAAAAATACAGTTTTCTAAAAAAAATCCAATTTTTTAAAAAAAGTTTAAACAGTTTTTTACTAAAAACTAAAGAAAAAAGGAGTTTTTCGAGTTTTTACAAAAAAATTTTAATAAATTTTTGTAAGTATTTTAGAAAAAAATATTTTATTTTTTTTTGCTAATACTGGGGGAAAGAATCCTTTTTAATTGCTTTAGAAAATTATTTTTCATGTATGAATAATGAGTTTTTTTAATAAATTAAGAAATATTTAGAATGAGCCAACAGGAGGATGACGCGTGTCCCTCCGTTAACGGAAACGGCATTTTTGAGCCAAAATAATTAACAAAGGCTATTGTTGAGCCGAAAACATTAACCGAAGGGCATATTATGCTCAATAGATGGACGGAGGGCAATTTTAGACCTACGCTGATAGTTGAAGGGCATTTTAGACCCTTCTCCCAATTATGAATTATGTTTTTATATAAATTCCCTTTCAAATAGAAAGCATATTAAATAAAAGGAGTATTTTAAGAAAAATATCAAAGTATAATATTGAAATTCTTTCAAGAGTCATTACTCCTTAAGAGATACATATAAGATTTCGTATCGAATATATTACTTTTGATGTTTGAGTTGTAACGACGTTATCTAATTTGCATGTTATGATATATGTCATACTTCTTCTATTATTCATAGTTAAATTTTAATTTATATTTATTTTAAATAGACTATTTGTTTATAATTTCGTGATTTTAATGTAATTTTTATAATTATTTTTATTTTATACTATCTTAAAATTCTTGAAATTAGTAAAATTTAAAGATCCGTGAGACTTACGTCTCATATCTCAGGGCTTCGCTCGCCTCACGCCCCCGCCTTTTAAAACATTGGTCCAAACGCTTGCTCTAACCAAGAAATAACCTATTTGTTTTTGCCCATTGTAACCGGTTAAAATAAAGAATTTTGATTGATCATCCAAGAGATCTATTTTGTCTTGGAACACTAAGAGATCGTTTGGTAGAGTGTATTAGAGAAAATAATGCATGCATTAACTTTCTGTATTAGTAATACCTTGTTTGGTACACTTTTCAATCTATGAATAACTAATCCAGGCATTAGTTATACATCCTATTTGGTGTTATTCCATGTATAGCTAATGCACAACAAACCATGATATTAGTAGTAGTAAAACTATTAATGCATGCATTAGCATGATTAAAGACAAAATTATCCTTAAAGTCTCTTAAAGCTAAAGAATATAGAGACATTTTTGTGAACAACTATTTTTTTAAAAAAAAATTATGGAATGTGTTTTAGTTTTTAATAAAATACACCAAACAGTGTATGAAAAAATAATCTCTGCATTACTAATACATCCTATTCAACATTATTCTTATACATACTACCAAATGACTCTTAACTTTATTCTCCAGCCAAACACGGAACAATCCCTAAGCTAGGTTTCATCTTCTTTAGTGAATATTTCCTCCATTCGTTTTTACTTGTCCCACCAGTAACATGAAACAAGTTCTATTGGTCATTGTATGAAAATTGCCCTCCCATAGCACCCATGGTTGAAGAACCAGAGTCAAATGTCAGAGAACACAGTATGCAAAATCTGCTACTGAACACAGGTTCATCAAAGTATGCAAAATAGGAGCATTCTCGGTCCACCTTCCACTCAATTTGAAATGTCTCTTATCATGAACAATAAGTATACCTACACAATTTATTAATCGCCATAAAAATAAACAGCATTCTCCAGCAAACATAAAATCCACCTCACTCCATTGTCATTCTTAACAGATTGCCAGGGTCAGTCATAAGGTTGACATTATACCGTCATAATCGATTTCATGTATAATTTTACATCCTGTTTTTGTTGTTACTTTCATGTAAGAGAGATGACGAGAAATCAGAAAATAGGCAACGAGGCTATGGAGCATAATATCTTTCAAAGGAATGCAGTAACCATCCCCAAGGCCACCCCCACTCCCCCCCCCCCCCCCCCTAAAAAAATAAATAAAAAAGAAAAAAGCCCCAACCAAAAGCAACACCTAAAAACATAAAAAGAACAAAGAACGTCCCATGATGCGGACCTAAAAAGTAATGACCTTATCTGCTACATGGATTTGATTAAATAACAATACATCAAATTCCATAGTGGATCAAGTTGCATTAGCCCAGATTCAACTTCTACTCGCCAAAATGCCTATTTTATTCATAGTATATCTTAGAGCAATACATGTTTGTCACCCACAAACGGTAACCTTACAAAAAATAACAAGGGCTTATCAATGAGGATTTTTACCATGTTGAACGCCTAAAGTCCAGTTGGAAAATTCTAATCACATGTCCCCACAACCAAGGGGGATTAATCAAACCCATGGGAGATAATCCTGTAGCATAAGGTCCCATTACAAAAGACCAGAAGATACAAGCGAGTACAAAGAGTATCATCAAGCCCGAGTCAAAGGAGATCACACGCTTGAAATTTCTTCATTGTGAAAGCTTCTCCAGCATCACATCCCCTCGACTTTCTCCCAATATTTGTAGGGAAAACATAATTATGGGAGGTTTTTACCTTTCACTTGAGGCTTATCCATCTTAATCTTCACTTCCAGTGAGCTGTTTGCCTGGTTGATCTGCGTATCTTCAGGTAGGGCAGAAAGAAGGAATTTCTTGCTAGAACCAACATGGTGGCAGACCTGCTTGAGCATATTTCGACCCCTCATCCATTTGAGCATTAGCTTCATGTGTGTTTTGCTGTTTAATCCACTAACATTAGCTTCCTGAAAGGAAAAACAAGTCAAAATTGTAACTTATCAAGTCAATTAATCATATTGACAATGTTAAGAATCTCAAGGCTGACTTATTTTGCATTGGCCAAACTATCGAAGCCCCTGTATTTTTAAAGCGAGAAGCGCATAAAAGCGACAAGGTCCCTAGGGCTTTAAACAAGAAGCGAAACACATGCTCCATTGAAGTGAAGTGCAATTTTAAAGAATATCAAAATGAACACCACACAAAATAAACAAAATACCTAAATAAACAAGAACTCAACAAAAATAACATCTATAATGCAAATTTTCCAATTGAAAGGGTAAAGAACGAACAATCCTCCAACAAGCAAAATCAAAAAAAAGAAGAAGATATAATTGATCCATCTATAATTGGCAATTTGACTAGGTGGAAAGGGACTAGGGTGCGGGACGCTGATGGGTTTAAGCTGTGGTACTCCGGGCTCGAGAGGGGTAAGAATGGAGTAGGCATCTTGGTTGATAGGGACCTAAGGGAGTCCGTGGTCGAGGTGAGGCGAGTGAACGATAGGTTAATGGCTATTAAGCTGGTTATTGGGGGTGGGGTCCTCAATGTGGTCAGCGCTTACGCGCCGCACGCAGGCTTAGACGAGGAGGTTAAAAGGCGCTTCTGGGAGGACTTGGACGATCTGGTGAGGAGTATTCCCCAGTCGGAGAAGTTAGTTATTGGAGGGGACTTTAATGGTCATATTGGGGCCGAGGCTGGTGGCTACGATGAGGTGCACGGGGGCTTTGGCTTTGGGGCCAGGAACGGAGGAGGCACTTCGCTGCTTGATTTCGCCAGGGCTTCCGAGCTCCTGATTGCGAACTCATCATTCCGGAAGAGGGAGGAGCATTTGGTCACCTTCAAGAGTGCGGCGGCGAGGACTCAAATTGATTACATCCTCATCAGAAGGAGCGACAGGGGTCTGTGCAAGGATTGCAAAGTTATCCCGGGAGAGTCTCTTTCAACTCTGCATAGGCTCCTAGTGATGGATGTTGATCTCTGGGTGAAGAAGAAGAGGAGGGGCGCCCGGGGTCAACCGAGGATTAGATGGGGAACTTTGTCCAAGGAGAAAGCTCAGGAGATGGAAAGGAGGTTAGAGGAGGGCGGAGCTTGGAGAAGTTATGGGGAAGCAGACGCTATGTGGTCAGCGACAGCTAACTTGGTTAGGGGGGTAGCACGGGACGTGCTCGGGGTTTCTAAGGGATATTCAGGTAGGCATCAGGGTGATTGGTGGTGGAACGATGTAGTCAAAGGAAAAGTGGAGGCGAAGAAGGCGGCGTTCGCAAGGTTGGCAGGGAGCACAAGCGAGGAGGAGCGGAGAGTGAACAGGTTGTCCTACAGGGAGGCGAGAAGAGAAGCTAAGATGGCAGTCACGGAAGCTAAAAACGCGGCGTTCGGTCGCATGTATGAGGAACTAGGGGAGAAAGGTGGGGAAAAGAAGCTATTTCGGCTGGCTAAAGCAAGGGAAAGGAAAGCCCGTGACCTAGACCAGGTCAGGTGTATCAAGGACGAGGATGGTAGGGTTCTGATGGGGGAATCGCAAGTCATACAGAGGTGGCAGGCGTACTTTCGGGACCTTCTTAACGAGGAGGGGGATCGGAGCATAGAGCTAGGGGAGCTGGGGCATTCAGAGCGTCATAGAGACCTTGGGTACTGCAGGCGCATTAGGGTGGAGGAGGTCTTAGGGGCGTTGCGCAGGATGAGTAGGGGTCGAGCAACCGGGCCTGACGAGATCCCGGTGGAGTTTTGGAAGTGCATGGGTAAACCTGGAGGGGAGTGGCTCTCTAGGCTATTCAACGTGATACTCAAGACTAAGAGGATGCCGGATGAGTGGCGGTGGAGTACAGTGGTGCCCTTGTACAAGAACAAGGGGGACGTCCAGTGCTGCAACAACTATAGGGGTATTAAACTAATGAGCCACACGATGAAGGTTTGGGAGAGGGTGATTGAGGCGCGAATGAGGGGGGCGACGAATATATCGGGGAACCAGTTCGGTTTCATGCCGGGCCGCTCCACCACTGAGGCTATTCACCTAGTCAGGCGGCTGGCGGAACAATTCAGGGATAAGAAGAAGGACCTGCATATGGTGCTTATCGACTTGGAGAAGGCGTATGACAAGGTTCCGAGGGAGGTGCTATGGAGGTGCTTGGAGGCGAAGAGTGTGCCAGAAGCCTATATCAGAGTTATCAAGGACATGTACGATGGGGCTAAGACTAGGGTGAGGACGGTGGGTGGCGATTCAGACCATTTTCCTGTGGTAATGGGGCTCCATCAAGGATCGGCGCTGAGTCCCATGTTGTTCGCCTTAGTGATAGATGCTCTAACCCGTCATATCCAGGGGGATGTGCCCTGGTGTATGCTCTTTGCTGATGATATTATATTGATAGACGAGACGAGGGCCGGTGTCAGTGAGAAGTTAGAGGTATGGAGACAGACCCTCGAGTCTAAAGGTTTCAAGATAAGCAGATCTAAGACTGAATATCTGGAGTGCAAGTTCAGTGACGAGCCGAGTGGGATGGGCAGGGATGTGATGCTTGGTTCTCAGGCCATCGCCAAGAGGGACAGTGTCCGATATCTTGGGTCTGTGATTCAGGGGGACGGAGAGATTGACGGGGACGTCACCCATCGGATAGGAGCAGGGTGGTCGAAGTGGAGGCTTGCTTCTGGGGTCCTGTGTGACAAGAAAATCCCACACAAACTCAAAGGGAAATTCTACAGAGCCGTGGTTAGACCTGCGATGTTGTACGGGGCAGAGTGCTGGCCCGTGAAGAACTCCCATGTCCAGAGAATGAAGGTTGTTGAGATGAGGATGCTTAGGTGGATGTGTGGGCACACCAGGCTGGATAAGATTAGGAATGAAGTTATTCGACAGAAGGTAGAGGTGGCCCCGGTGGACGAGAAGATGCGAGAAGCGAGGCTGAGGTGGTTCGGGCATGTACGGAGGAGGGGTCCCGATGCCCCGGTGAGGAGCTGCGAGCGGCTGGAGATTGTTGGTGGTCGGCGGGGTAGAGGTGATTAGGCAGGACATGACTATAATGCAGGTTACCGAGGACATGACCCTCGATAGGGGAGTCTGGAGGTCTAGAATCAGGGTTGCAGGATAGGGGCTCTTAGAGTCCTTCGTTCGCCTCACCCGGGGTTGGGTGTGGGATAGTAGGGTTACCCACCGATGCCTAGTGTTTTAGCCTAGGTCCCCTCTTGGTTGCGACGGTATTTATGTTCTTTATGTTTACATAACCATTTACGTTATTTCTGCAGGATTACTTATGCTTTGTTTTGTTATTTTGTTTGGTCTTGCCTTGGTTACTAATTTTGTCTTTGTTTTCCAATGCAGCTTTTCATTCTGTCCTATGCGCCGAGGGTCGCATGGAAGCAGCCTCTCTGCCCTTTTGGGTAGGGGTAAGACTGCCTACATATTACCCTCCCCAGACCCCACCTGGTGGGAGTATACTGGGTAGTTGTTGTTGTTGTTGTTGTTATAATTGGCAATTAGGCCGAGGGTCTATCGGAAACAACCTCTCTATCCTCACAACGTAGAGGTAAGGTCTGCGTACACACTATCCTCCCCAGACCCCACGGTGTGGGATAATACTGGGTATGTTGTTTATAATTGCAATTATAAGTTGTTTTTATACTATTAACCAGGAGAGTGGCAGAAATAGAGAAAGCACTAAATACCAATTTGCTACTAATAGTTTGTTTTATTTCTACAAACTCCCAAAAAAAAAAAAGCCAAACAAGGAAAATAAAACCAAAAGAATTAGCAAAATACAAGAAGGAAAAAAGCAGCCGCAACAACTCCCTTTCAGAAATAGGGGAGCAGTGAAGAAAAGCAGCCAGAAGCTAAGAACCCTAGCAGCAGCAGCCACCAGCAAATAAGCTACCTCATTTGCTAGAATTAGTTTAAAGAAAAACACTGAAAAAATTGTTTTAATAGAATGAACTTCCATTCTCAAAAAACATATCATTTGTGCATTGTCAATTTTCGAGGAGGGATAGTGGCATCAAAGGGGAACCAAGATTTAAACGTAGCGTGGACACAACTTGTAGTGCCTTGCTGGCTAAACTTCTGGCAAGAATTATCTGGTGGCGGTAGGCAGGCTGCTTATTGGAGTTGTTGAGTTAAGTAAAGAGGGTTTTGAGAATTGAAGAATGGTATTTTCTATTGTGGAGAGAGAGAGGGGGTTTGGGGCTTTAAAAAAAAATAGAATCCAGGTATTTATCACCAAACAGTGGCTTCGACAAGTGCCTCCAGAGAGCCTTTGTGTTTAGGGGTCCCAGGAAAATATGTGTACGTCTTTCAAGGTATATACACTACATTGAACGAGAGTTTTTCTGACGTTAACGGGTGCCAGTGAGCCTTCTACAACCAACATAGGTCCACCTTTGAGTGGCATATAATATGGTTCATAGAGAAATGCAGAAGTTACAAATTTATGGATGTGGTTTTAGCTTTTCACCACTTCTACATATACTTCTATGTGTATCTTTTCCCATAAGGTAAATACTTAATATACTCCATAGATGCCATTACTCATACTAAATCAATGTCAATATGCATGCATATGTCTAATCTGATACACAAATGCAACCTTAAGGATAGAGTGACCACCAATAAGAGACCTTTGAAAAAAAAGTTGTTACAGAAAAGAAATGCTACTGCTATACCGCATCAAAAGTGTGATCTGAAACATAAAGGAAACGAGGACTATCTTGTTGTAAATTCATTACAATAATAAAGGTTTCATAGACATGACTGCTAGACAATGTAGTCATGAAATTTTTTAAGAAACAAACTCAAATAGGAAACTATTTTGTTAGGTTAGACATGTTTGCTTGCTTTTTGCCTCTAACACCAAGTGTATGTCTTAAATTTGTTGCATCATATGTCATATGCTAATTGTCTATCCTCATTTCATTCTCTGAACAGGTCGTCAATTATAAGACACTAAGTGCAAAACTTTTAAGATCTCAAATAGGGATCAGGAGAAGAGCAAAGGGCAGAAATCAATATTGTATTATTCTTGAGCTAGTATCTTAAGACAAGAGGGGTTGCTCTGATGGTATGCAACCCCCACTTACAACCGAGAGGTTGTGAGTTCGAGTCTCCCAAGAGCAAGGTGGTAAGTTCTTGGAGGGAAGGATGTCGGGGTCTATTTGGAAACAGCCTCTCTACCCAAGGTAGGGTTAAGGTGTGCGTACACACTACCCTCTCCAGACACCACTAAGTGAGATTATACTGGGTTGTTGTTGTTATTGTAGTCGTCGTATCTTCTTCGTGCATTTTCGGAGGTATGGACGTTGTTGTATTGGAGAAAAATATTCACGGAATAAATATAATATTTACACAAATGATGTAAGCAGGAAGGATTAGAGCAGGGTCAGAAAGAGTCACCTTGGCGAGGTTCCAAGTATTGGAGAGGGTGAGGGGACCGTGCTGCTGGATAACATGGTAAAGAGATTCTGCAATTTCAGCAGCTTCTTGGGGTGGTACCTTGGGGTTGATCTTCCTAAGATTTGGTGCCCTTTTCCGGGAGAAATGCCTGAGAAATACAGTTGCTACGCCATTTCCAGCATTCAGACCTCTGGGCCACATGTCTCCTCAACTCTCACCTCTCTCTCTGCTACTTTCTATTGCTATTCCCTGCCGTATTTACCTAGAGAATCCTGCCTCTCCCTCTTCCTTGCTCCGATCCCCTAGCTTCAAGGAAACAAAACCCTGCTTACGCCTTTTTCCTGGACTCCTCTTTTAACTTTGGGCCGAGTTAGGTCGCCTTCCACCCAAAAGCAGGAGTAACTTTTCGAGGCAGCATTTGTATTTATATCTCTTTTTTTGAGTTACGTTTTAGCTTATGCTTGTTTTGTAAAAATTTTTTATAAATATATTTGCTTTTTCGGGTTACTTTAACATATAAAACTAAAGTATCAAAAACAATCTAGTAAAACTTCAGTATTCTAGCAGACGTGACTGAAGTGTGCTGAAGTTTTTATTTTGTAACTGACAAACTTCAGCTATAGAGCTAAAGTTTTTATTTTATAACTGGCGAACTTCAACTCTAGAGCTGAAGTTTTTCTTTTTTTAATCGAGAAACTTCAGCTCGAGAGCTGAAGTTTTTGTTTTATAACTAGCGAACTTCAGTTAAAGGTGTTAAACGGGTCGAGTCAGCCCGGTTTCGGACGAGCCCAGACCGATTATAATTGAAACCGTCCTAGACTGGTAAAAGGGGGCTAGGTTAACGGTGTAGGGCGGGTTGCACCGTTTACCTTCGAAATACCGATTATCCGCCTGGACAGGTCAAACCTGGTCAATCAACAGTGTTCTTTAACCATTAACCGGCCCAGCTCGAACAAGCTCAGACCGGTTTAACAGTAATTTTTTTTAAAATTGGGACCAAATCTGATCGTTGGCAACGGTCCACTTCAGAATATGGCCATTGCCCAATGACTATATTGCATAAATAACCCAATTTTGGGTTCTTTTTTAAAATTAACCCCCTTTTGAAAAACTATAAATACCCTCCTCTCCTTCCTCATTTCTTCACTCATCTCTCAATTCTCATATTCTCTCGTTCTTCAATCTTCATTCTTTACCTATTAAAGTACAATCAACTATTTGGTTCTTTTTTTGGATATTTAATTTAGCGTAATATTTATTATTTGAAATTTGAACAATTATAACAACAACAACAACTACCCAGTATAGTCCCACAAAGTGGGGTCTGAGGAGGGTAATATGTAGACGAGCCTTACCCCTACCCGAAAGGGCAGAGAGGCTGTTTCCAATTGACCCTTGGCTCGGTGAAGGAAAGGAAAGACAAAAACAAAAACAAAAACAAAAACAAAAGAGCATTAGTAATTCCAGCAGAAATAGCGTAAATAATTATCTAAACATAAGAAACATAAATAAAATAGCATGCAATAATATAATACAGTAACTACCATAAGGGAGACACACGCCAAAACACAAATCATCTATGGATAGCCCTGTCAAGCCTCACCCAACCCCGGGTGAGGAGTACGAAAAACTCTAGGAGCCCCTATCCTACAACCCTGATACTAGACCTCCAGACTTTCCTATCAAGGATCATATCCTCGGAAAATCCGCATTCTAGCCATGTCATGCCTAATCACCTCTCCCCAATACTTCTTAGGCCTCCCTCTGCCTCGCCGAACACCGACAATCGCCAGCCGCTCACAACTCCTCACCGGGGCATCAGGACTTCTCCTCCGCACATGCCCGAACCACCTCAGCCTCGCTTCTCGCATCTTCTCATCCACCGGGGCCACCCCTACCTTCTCTCGAATAACTTCATTCTTAATCTTATCTAACCTGGTGAGCCCGCACATCCACCTGAGCATCCTCATCTCCGCAACCTTCATTCTCTGAACATGAGAGTTCTTCACGGGCTAGCACTCCGCCCCATGCAACATTGCAGGTCTAACCACATCTCTATAAAATTTCCCCTTGAGTTTATGTGAAACTTTCTTATCACACAGGACTCCTGATGCAAGCCTCCACTTTGACCACCCCGCTCCTATACGATAAGTGACGTCCCCGTCAATCTCTCTGTTCCCCTGAATCACCGACCCAAGATATCTGACACTGTCCCTCTTGACAATGACTTGAGATACAATCATCACGTCCCTGCCTACTTCGCTCGGCTCGGCGCTAAACTTGCACTCCAGGTATTCTGTCTTAGATCTGCTTATTTTGAAACCTTTAGACTCGAGAGTCTGTCTCCATACCTCTAACCTCTCAATAACACCGACACTCGTCTCATCTATCAAGACTATGTCATCAGCAAATAGCATACACCAAGGCACATCTCCTTGAATATGACGGGTTAGAGCATCCATCACCCAGGCAAACAAGAGAGGGCTAATCGCCGATCCTTGATTGAGCCCCATAACCACTGGAAAATGGTCTGAGTCGCCACCCACCGTCCTAACCCTAGTCTTAGCTCCATCGTACATGTCCTTGATTACTCTGGTGTAGGCTTCCGGCACGCTCTTCGCCTCCAAGCATCTCCATAGCACCTTCCTTGGGACCTTGTCATACGCCTTCTCCAAGTCGATAAGCACCATGTGCAGGTCCTTCTTCTTATCCCTGAACTGCTACACCAGCCTCCTGACAAGGTGGATAGCTTCTGTAGTGGAGTGACCCGGCATGAAACCGAACTGGTTCCCAGATATAGATGTCATCTCCCTCACCCTCGCCTCGATCACCCGCTCCCAGACCTTCATGGTGTGACTTATTAATTTGATAACCCTATAGTTGTTGCAACACTGAATGTTCCTTTGTTCTTGTACAAGGGCACCACTGAACAATTAAATTTCAAAATTAGAACAATTGACCTTTTTTCATGGTAACATTGGAGTTACAAAATCATCAAGTACTCAATTTATTGCCGCATTAGGTACACTTCCTACAACTCTTTCTCTTACTTACTATTTTATTTACATGTTTATTTGTTGCTAGTAGTTAAATTTTTACAATATGTTTAATGCCGCAAAAATAGTTTGTAACAAGGTTACTAATTGGGAAAATAAAAAAAGAGGTAATACTTCAGCTTCAGCATCTGGTACTAATTTAAATACCTCTATAAGTATTCCTGAAACATTATCTGATAATAATATTGATTATGAACAATTCCAGGAAGATTTTGGTATAAAAGATAATGATATAAAAATGGACTTACACCTAGTATTGGAGTTTCTAGTAGGGGTGGTGGTCGTGGTGCTAGTGGTAGACCATCTGTGACCCCGACTAATAATCGTAGAAAAAGGAAGAAGGCTTGGAAATTTTTTGACGAAATAGAAAGTACTGATATAGTTAAATGCAAACTTTGTAATGATACTTTTAAATGTAAGACTGGAGGATAATTAGGGGGACTGAGACATTTAATAGACATATGAAAATTGAGCATCCTATAGAATGAGGAGCTAATGGAGATGGAAATCAATCAACTCTAAACCCTACTACTGGAGGTCTTGTGAAATATGATAAATGAAGGATCGTGAGGAGTTAGCAAAAATGATAGTTTTGGGTTGTCTGCCTTTTTCTTTTGCTTCTTCATCATATTTATAATGTATATTAAAAGGATTCACAATCCTTTATTTAAAGGTATCCCTAAAAGTACTTGTAGATTAGATATGTTCTGACTTCATGGACAATATCAAACATACACACGTTATTTGTTTAGCCACCTTCCATGTAGAGTTTCTCTAACTTCTGATACTGGCCATGCTATTAATGGAAATGATTATTTGACAATTACATGTCATTAGATAGATGATACTACTTGTATGAAAAAACATATTATCGCTTTTAAATATGATGAAGATCAGATCATTACTGCTGCTTTATAAGTAGTACTATTTGTGAAGTTGTTCAATTTCATAATATCAACCAAAAATATTGTGTATGTCTTTTGATAATGCTTCTAAATGTTAGATAATACGCTTAATGCTAGAGGGGGGGTGAATAGCGTTATAATAAAAATTAGCGTAAACTTGCGGAATTTAAAATTTGCAGGAAATAAATAAGTGCGATAAATAAGAAAGAACACACCGAAGTATTCTGGTTCACCACAACCCGTGGCTAGTCCAGTCCCCGAGAGACTCTCTCGAGATTTCCACTAACTTGTCAAGCTTCCGGGTGCTTAACAAACCTTTACAACTTGAGGACACAAGCCTCAACACCTTTTCTCGGAGATACAACACTCCAAGACTTCAACCAAAGGAAACACAAGTTCCTTCACAACTTGAGGACACAAGCCTCAACTACCTTTGCTCGGAGATACAACACTCCAAGACTTCAACCAAATGAAACACAAGTTCCTTCACAACTTGAGGACACAAGCCTCAACTACCTTTGCTCGGAGATACAACACTCCAAGACTTCAACCAAAGGAAACACAAGTTCCTTCACAACTTGAGGACACAAGCCTCAACTACCTTTGCTCGGAGATACAACACTCCAAGACTTCAACCAAGGAAACACAAGTTCCTTCTTACAACAAGAGAATAACAATTCTCTTCAAGTGTACAAAACACTAAGCACTCAAACTAGACACTCCTTAATGAGTAGATATGAGTAAAAGAATACGCTCAAGATCGCAATAACTTTCGACAAGAGTTTGGCTCTCAAAAACTTATGTAATGAATATAAATGATAAGCAATAGAGTATGCAAGCTTGTAGCAATTATATGATCAGTTGTTGTGTGTTGTTGTGTTTAAAACACTGAAATGAAGCTGCATTTATAGTTGAAAAACTTGGCATTACCGTTGCCTAATTGCCAATTAAGAGTTGCTGATTTTACTGTGTGACAATCGATTGTCAAGAATCCACAATCGATTATTTGCCAATCGTTCCAAAAATCAATCCCAGATTTTACGCTTAACAATCGATTATCCAAGATCAACAATCGATTATTGGCAATGTTCAAAAAATCATTTCCAGATTTTACGTAAAACAATCGATTATACAAAATCAATAGTCGATTATTCAGCAACGTTCAAAAAATCCTTTCCAGATTTTAATTTCAACAATCGATTATACAAAATCAATAATCGATTATTCAGCAACGTTCAAAAAATCCTTTCCAGATTTTGATTTCAACAATCGATTATACAAAATCAATAATCGATTACCTGATGGTATTTGAAAACTTTACGACAACGGTCAGCTTCACAATCGATTGTGCAATGTTAACAATCGATTATTTATCAGTCTTGGAAAATCAATTTAGACACTGCCTCGTGACAATCGATTGTTATATACTCACAATCGATTATTTAATAACTTTGAAAAAGTCTGGAAGACACTGCCTCAACACAATCGATTGTCATATGTTCACAATCGATTATTTTGTGACTTTGAAAAATCTGATGGACACTGTCTCTTCACAATCGATTGTCATTAACTTCACAATCGATTATTTTGAGCGTTGAAAAACTTTGATGGACACTACCTCATCACAATCGATTGTCATTAACTTCACAATCGATTATTTTAAGCGTTGAAAAACTTTGATGGACACTGCCTCATCACAATCGATTGTCATAAGGTTCACAATCGATTGTCATGCAGATTTGAAAAATCTGATGCTCACTGCCTTAACACAATCGATTGTCATTAGTTCACAATCGATTGTCATGCAGTCTTGGCTTAACATAATCGATTATCATAAGTACATAATCGATTATCTTAGTCCAGATTTTAGAGGCATGTTTAAAAATCATTTTGACTAAAGTAAATATGCATGATTTAAAATCATTTAGCATTAAATTTAATATGCATGATTTTGTAAAAATAATTTTACGAGAGAAGCCATGTCATGAGTCAAGTTGTCGGATCAAGATCACAGTTAAGAACGACTCATGTAAAACTATGAAACTTGGTCTTGAGCTTGAATCTCGTTGTATATCAATTGTGAGCTTGTACTTGAACTTCGTCATATATCAATTTGCGCATCATTTGTCATTCATCAAAACCTACACATATAAACACACGTTTAGTATAATGCCTTGAGAACGTGTTTCCAACAATTTCCTCCTTTTTGATAATGACAAACTTTAAGCGGGATATGCATATTAAGCAATTCATAATGACGATTCAAGACAAGAAAAGATATGCAACAAGTATATGGATATGCAATTTGTTCCCCCTCAATATATGAATTCCCCCTCAATTTAAGCTAATAAATATTGAGAGTGCATACCCGTTATCTTCCCCCTTTTGCCATTAGCAAAAAAAAATGTAATAAGATGGCAAGGATTGAAAAAAAACTTGTTTATTTATTGAAAATAAAGCGTGATTACTTCAAGAAAGTACAATAACTCAAATAATAGCAGTACAATCGATTATTGATACGAGATAATCGATTATTAGACGACAGAAATCGATTTTTCTGAAGAAGACTCGATTATTGCGCGTCATGCTTTATAATTCCCCCTACATTTAGGGCGATACCTGCAAAAATTCGTTAGACGTCTCCGACGCTCAAGTTAGAAATCATGTAAAAAAAATGCAATGCATGACTTAGATCAACGTGGAGTCAAGAATCCCGAGTTCACTACGAATTCGGAAGAAGGACTCTTTCTCTAAGGGCTTTGTAATGATGTCGGCCAATTGATCTTTGGTTTCAAAAAATTCGATTTCGACATCGCCCTTGAGAACGGGATCTCTTATAAAATGATGTCTAATTTCAATGTGTTTTGTTCGCGAATGAAGAACGGGGTTCTTCGTCAAGCATATGGCACTAGTATTATCACATCTAAGAGGGATATGATCAAGACTTAGGCCATAGTCCAAGAGTTGTTGTTTCATCCATAGGATTTGAGCGCAAGAACTCCCTGCGGCTACATATTCAGCCTCGGTTGTGGACAATGCAACACTTACTTGTTTCTTGCTAAACCAAGAAATGAGAGAGCTACCTAGCAAATGGCAAGTGCCACTAGTGCTCTTGCGGTCCAATTTGCATCCAGCAAAATCGGAGTCGGAATAGCCAACGAGTTGGCATGAAGAACCTTTGGGGTACCATAGACCCACATTTGTAGTACCAACAAGGTACTTCAGAATCCGTTTTACCGCAGTAAGGTGAGACTCCTTCGGACACGATTGATAACGGGCGCATAAGCACATGCTAAACATGATGTCCGGACGACTAGCAGTAAGATAAAGAAGAGAGCCAATCATACCTCGATACTTCTTAGTGTCGATTTCCTTACCTTTCTCATCTTTGTCTAGATGATCGATGTGCTCAAGGGAGTCGCCATTGCTTTTGCATTGTTCATTTCAAATCGTTTCAGCAATTCTTTGCAATATTTGGCTTGGCAAATGAACGTATCTTCTTTCATTTGCTTTACTTGTAATCCCAAAAAGAATGCTAACTCACCCATCATAGACATCTCAAATTCGCTTGTCATTAAATCGGAAAATTCCTTGCATAAGATATTGTTAGTAGCACCAAATATGATATCATCCACATATATTTGAACTAATAAAATATCATTGTTTTTATGCTTAACAAAAAGGGTGGTGTCAACTTTCCCCCTAATGAAATTATTTTCCAATAGAAATTTACTCAATCTTTCGTACCAAGCTCGGGGAGCTTGTTTTAAACCATAAAGAGCCTTTTTGAGTTTGAAAACATGATCGGGAGATTTAAAATCTTCAAAACCGAGGGGTTGTTCAACATAAACTTCTTCTTGAATAACACCATTTAGAAAAGCACTTTTCACATCCATTTGATTAAATTGAAATTCATAGAAGAGGCAAATACGAGCAATAGACGAATAGCTTCTAATCTAGCTACGGGAGCATATGTTTCTTCATAGTCAATACCCTCTTCTTGATTATAGCCTTTTGCTATAAGCCTAGCTTTGTTTCTAGTGATTACACCATTTTCATCTAGCTTGTTTCGAAAAACCCATTTCGTACCAATTATAATTTTCGGGTCTTGGCACCAAATCCCAAACGTCATTCCGTTTGAATTGGTTAAGCTCCTCTTGCATTGCCAAGGTCCAAAATTCATCCCCAATTGCTTCGGAGATGGTTGTTGGTTCAATTTGAGAAACAAAAGCAGTATGTCCTAAGGTGTTCTTAAGGAAGTGTCGGGTACTTACCTTTTCTCCGACGTTGCCAATTACCTGTTCGAGAGGGTGATCTTTGATTGTCCTCCATTCGTTAGGTATTTTAGTTTCTTTCTCCAATTGTGGCGCTTCCTCCGTTGGTTGTTCCAAAATTTCGTCTTGATTTTCCTTAGGCGTTTCCTCTTGTATTTTGTCTTTCAAGCTATCTAAAATACCTGCAAGATCAAAACCGGAATCCTTTCTCACCAAGCAAGCATTATTTTCGGAAAACACAATATGAGGGGATTCCTCCACAGTTTCGGTTCTTTTATTAAAAACCTATATGCTTTGCTACGTGAAGAATAACCAATGAAAATTCCCTCATCGGACTTAGCATCAAATTTTCCCAATTGATCTTTTCCATTGTTATGAATAAAAACTTTACAACCGAATACTCTAAAATGGGAGATATTTGGTTTCCTTCCCTTGTAGAGTTCATAAGGGGTATTGTTATAAAATAGTGATAAAATCATTTGTTGGCATAACAAATGTATCAAATGTTATTTTATTAACAGTGATATTAAATGTTATTTTTAGAAAAAAATATCAAACATTAATATATAACAAGTCAACCAAAGGTCGAATATACCGACCATTATTCAGACCAAAAGATACATTCATCAAGAGTCGATTTTTAACAGAAATACTTTTATTAACTGTTAAAAGCATGAATCATTTATTTCAGGAATATATCAATTATTTTTCTAACCAAAAATAGCATTTATCAAAAACATGAGTGAAAAGATTTTGACAAAGTATGCTAACAGTTGATACACACCAAAGGAAATAATTTATTTTTCTGGTATATACTAACATTTATTTAAACCACAAATAACAGTTATCAAATCATAAATGAAATGTTTTTATTAGAAGCAGACTAATATACCAATTGTTGTTTAACAACGAATTTTCAACATATGCATCAAGGATAATTGATATTAATTATTAACAAGGATATCTCAACACATATCAACTATTATAATTAAGCACATCAAAATTTTTAACAATATAAGGCCAAATTAACAACACATATGTTAATATCGGTTGCTTGCATATATTATCAATTCGGTTTTTGTCAAAAAGGATAACTAACCGAAATTCCCCCTTGATGCGATAAGGTATTGTGCTTGGTGCATCTACTACAATATTGTAGCCTTCAAGCACACCTGCAAAAGAGATTAATGATCTTTTGGTACCCATGCCATTTTGGGTCCTTGGGGGTTAGGCATATCATAGTGATGCAATTGAGTGATATGTCTATGTCGTGTAAAACAAGCAGGAGCAATATGACAAATACGTCTATAATAATGACAAGTCACGTTGGGATTATGCATCCTTCTAGGTTCATAGTAATTAGACGGACGAAAATTGTTCACTCTATTTTCGACACTATGGCTATTGCGCATTTCATGAAAGTCATTTCTCCTACTATTATGAGCAGCATTTCTAGAATAATTGTTTCTAGGTTGAGGTCCATTTCTAGGTGTTCTAAAATGTTCAAACTTCCTTCTAGTGTGTGGCTTAGAATATGCATCATTTCTAGGGTAGTTATTTCTAGGTGGAAGGTCATTTCTAGGTCTCCTAAAATGTTCAACATTCCTTCTAGTATTTGGTCTAGCATGCGTATTGGTTCTAGGATTGCTATTTCTAGGATGAGCATTTGTTTTATTAATCCTAGGTTGAGCCTTAGGTGGTTGTGGTTTGGCTTCAACCTTTTCTTTAGGCTCATTCTTAAAGCCTATTCCATGCTTGGTTGACTTCAAATTAACAAGAACCTCATTCAAATTTTTGTGAGAAGAATTAAACTTATCTAAGGTGCCCTTAAGTCTATCTACCTCATTTTTGAGATGCATGCAAGAAGTACAATTTTTAATAGAACTTTCGGGCTTGTCGGCGCTTCTCTTTCCGAAAAATTTGTTTTCCTCTTTCAACTTCTCATTCTCTAAAATCAGTTTTTCCAAATCCTTTTCTTTCAATGAGAGTTGTTTTTGAAAATCTGTTTCTTGCAGTGAAAGAGTTTTCTGCAAATCTTTAATGGTCTTGGAAGCATTAACAAACTCACTATATAATTTATTATAAGCATTTTTCATTTCTTCAAGTGAGTGAGAGTTAGACGTACTTACCTCTTCTTCTTCGTTTGCCATGAGACATCGGCCAGTCGATTCACCACATGAGCTGTCCGCTTTTTGAGGTGTGCTTTCATACATTTCCTCAAGCTTATCCCACATTTCTTTGGCAGATTTGTAGTGGGAAATTTTCTGATAATCTTCCTGATTCAAGCCGATATACAACATATTTATTGCCTTAGTGTTGTATTCACTTACCTTGGCTTTCCCAACTTTTGTCGTCATCTGTTCACCATGCTTGATGATTTGCCATAGATAAAAGTTGTTGGCTGTGATGAAAATTCTCATCCGATCTTTCCAATTTGTGTAATTGCTTCCATCAAATATTGGCGGCAACAAGTTAATGTGACCTTCACCTATTCCTGCAAAAGAATCACGAGTAGAAGCCATGGATGTTTCTCTCAAACGGTTAAGTCTTTAGAGAGTTGGGCTCTAATACCAATTGTTAGATAATACGCTTAACGCTAGAGGGGGGGTGAATAGCGTTACAATAAAAATTAGCGTAAACTTGCGGAATTTAAAATTTGCAGGAAATAAATAAGTGCGATAAATAAGAAAGAACACACCGAAGTATGCTGGTTCACCACAACCCGTGGCTAGTCCAGTCCCCGAGAGACTCTCTCGAGATTTCCACTAACTTGTCAAGCTTCCGGGTGCTTAACAAACCTTTAAAACTTGAGGACACAAGCCTCAACACCTTTGCTCGGAGATACAACACTCCAAGACTTCAACCAAAGGAAACACAAGTTCCTTCACAACTTGAGGACACAAGCCTCAACTACCTTTGCTCGGAGATACAACACTCCAAGACTTCAACCAAAGGAAACACAAGTTCCTCACACTTGAGGACACAAGCCTCAACTACCTTTTCTCGAAGATACAACACTCCAAGACTTCAACCAAAGGAAACACAAGTTCCTTCACAACTTGAGGACACAAGCCTCAACTACCTTTGCTCGGAGATACAACACTCCAAGACTTCAACCAAGGAAACACAAGTTCCTTCTTACAACAAGAGAATAACAATTCTCTTCAAGTGTACAAAACACTAAGCACTCAAACAAGACACTCCTTAATGAGTAGATATGAGTAAAAGAATACGCTCAAGATCGCAACAACTTTCGACAAGAGTTTGGCTCTCAAAAACTTATGTAATGAATATAAAATGATAAGCAATAGAGTATGCAAGCTTATAGCAATTATATGATCAGTTGTTGTGTGTTGTTGTGTTCAAAACACTGAAATGAAGCTGTATTTATAGTTGAAAAACTTGGCATTACCGTTGCCTAATTGCCAATTAAGAGTTGCTGATTTTACTGTGTGACAATCGATTGTCAAGAAGCCACAATCGATTGTTTGCCAATCGTTCCAAAAATCAATCCCAGATTTTACACTTAACAATTGATTATCGAAGATCAACAATCGATTGGCAACGTTCAAAAAATCATTTCCAGATTTTACGTAAAACAATCGATTATACAAAATCAATAATCGATTATTCAGCAACGTTCAAAAAATCCTTTCCAGATTTTAATTTCAACAATCGATTATACAAAATCAATAATCGATTATTCAGCAACGTTCAAAAAATCCTTTCCAGATTTTAATTTCAACAATCGATTATACAAAATCAATAATCGATTACCTGACGGTATTTGAAAATTTTACGACAACGGTCAGCTTCACAATCGATTGTGCAATGTTAACAATCGATTATTTATCAGTCTTGAAAATTCAATTTAGATACTGCCTCATGACAATCGATTGTTATATACTCACAATCGATTATTTAATAACTTTGAAAAAGCCTGGATGACACTGCCTCAACACAATCGATTGTCATATGTTCACAATCGATTATTTTGTGACTTTGAAAAATCTGATCAACACTGTCTCTTCACAATCGATTGTCATTAACTTCACAATCGATTATTTTGAGCGTTGAAAAACTTTGATGGACACTGCCTCATCACAATCGATTGTCATTAACTTCACAATCGATTATTTTGAGCGTTGAAAAACTTTGATGGACACTGCCTCATCACAATCGATTGTCATAAGGTTCACAATCGATTGTCTTGCAGATTTGAAAAATCTGATGCTCACTGCCTTAACACAATCGATTGTCATTAGTTCACAATCGATTGTCATGCAGTCTTGGCTTAACATAATCGATTATCATAAGTACATAATCGATTATCTTAGTCCAGATTTTAGAGGCATGTTTAAAAATCATTTTGACTAAAGTAAATATGCATGATTTAAAATCATTTAGCATTAAATTAAATATGCATGATTTTGTAAAAATAATTTTACGAGAGAAGCCATGTCATGAGTCAAGTTGTCGGATCAAGATCACAGTTAAGAACGACTCATGTAAAACTATGAAACTTGGTCTTGAGCTTGAATCTCGTTGTATATCAATTGTGCGCTTGTACTTGAACTTCGTCATATATCAATTTGCGCATCGTTTGTCATTCATCAAAACCTACACATATAAACACACGTTTAGTATAATGCCTTGAGAACGTGTTTCCAACACTATCAATAATGCTGCAATTTCAATATTAAAACTGCATTTGAAACCACTTCTTGATGAAAGTTTCATGTTAGGTGTGCATTCCATGTTTATAATTTAATTGTTATAAGTGACTTTAATTTATTTTCAACTGAGATTACTCATTTTAGATGAGTAATTGGTGTTATTCAAGGAGATAATAAACAATATAAAATACAGGAATTTAAGCATAAGTGTGTCTAGTATAACCCTAAACCCACACTCATGCCAGACGAAATTGTTACAAGATGGAATTATATATATATAGCTTAAATTTCTTTTTTGCTCTTTGCATTTAAGAAGAAAGAAAAATATAGGGATGTTGTTGAAAAAATACAAGCAAAATTTAAAAAAATATTTCTTTCCAATTCCTCCGATTTACTTAATTGATGTTGTTTTAAATCCTTCTATTAAGATATCTGATTTCACCAACTAATGAATGCTTTATATACTTATATGGAGATTGGACCAACTGAAACCCCATATTTATATAATTGTATGAATAAGCTAAATGAATATTTACAACAATTATAAAATTATTATGTAAATATAATTGATGATGCTGCTCTTAATGTAGGCAATGTTAGGCCTCATTTGTTTGCACTTAATGGAGGTCTGAATATTAATTATTCAGATATTAATCATTAGGTGTGTTTATTTTTTTTTACTTCACAACCACTTAATGGGTCTGAATAGGTCTGTATGATTAAGATCTACAACTTAATTTTTTATGATGATGCTATCACATATTCATTTTTAACTGTCGCCACTGTCTACCATTATCAACTACCACCATGCCGCCGCCACAACCATACTTAACCACTACCATCTACACCACCATCATGCCATCATCATCCTCAATCATAGAGACTACCATCATCAACCATCACCACACACTATCCGCGCCACTTAGATCACCATCATTCTCACCCACAATCAACACTCATCCACCTCAACTACCACAACTGACCACTTCTACCACCATCAACAACCACAGCCGGCACTGCCTATCATTATAACCTACCCACCACCTTTCTCAGTCACAACTACTACCACCACCCGCCATTATTAACTATTACCACCACCATCCTCAATTATAATCGCCACCATTACCAATCACTACTAGCTACTAGCATGAACCACTATCATCAACCAAAACTACCACCAAGTACCACCTCTAATCGGCATTCATCCGTTAGCCATCACCACCAACAACTATCATATTTTTACAAACTATATATTTTATTGATAAAATATTAGATTATTTAGTATTTTATTTGAATTTTATATTTATTAATTTTCAAATAAAGATAAATTTTTTATATTCAAATGTTTAAAATCAAGCAGTTTAATTATTTAGTATTCTGATCTTAATACACATCTTAATATATTGAGATGTATATTCCAATTTAGATGTTTTAATCTTAATATACATCTTGATATTCAGATGTGTATTTAGATTCAAACGTCTTAATCTTAAAAAAAAAATAAGGCCTTAATCCCACTATGCATTATACCACTTCTGCTATTGTGGATGATAAAGAAGGCCTTGATAGTTTTAATATTTTTCTATATTTTCTAACTCTCAAATTAGTAGCAAGAACATTGATGAATTTCAATCTACTTGCAGAAGCAAAAAGAGCCTTGCACAAAGGAATTTTAACCGTTGAGATGGTGGCATGAGAATGGAAAGCAATTTTCTGTTCTTTTCGTTATGGCTTGGGACGTGTTGAATGTGCCAATTTCAATTGTTGCATTAGAGAGTGCATTTAGCCAATCAAAACAACAACTTGGAGACACCTGTCACTCATTGGGAAACAATGCTTTGGAAGTTTTAGTATATTTCAGAGATTTGATTAGATCGGAATAAAGAAATCAAGGACGTGAATATGTTGATAACCCAGAAGACGAGGAACTTGGAGATATATTAAGACATGGTAACCCATCTGAATTTAACACTCCAGAAGAAGGTCACATCATTCATATTGATTATGAAGAACTTACAAAGGCAATGCAAAACCATTGAATTTACTCTTTTTTGGTTAATTTACTTGTTGTTAAATGTAAACCTTTCAATTTGTAAGTTTAAATTTTGAAATAAATGTAGCACCTGCAATTTATAAGTGCAATTTTTTTCCATCTTCCTTGTATTCTTTATATTAATACAAAGTATTAATATAACTTGTAATAGTCATACAAAATACAAAAAAAAAATTAAAAAAATAGTAAACCCGACCTCTCCCGGCCCCCTCAACTCGTAACTCTTACGATTCAATTTTTACCCGGATAAACCTGAACCCGTTAAATCCGATATGTCCCAACCCGTAACCAGCCCTAAACATAACTCATATGGGTACTAAAATTTCCTAACCAACCCGACCTGGTCCACCCATTAAATACCCATAACTTCAGCTCTAGAGCTAAAGTTTTTGTTTTGTAACTGTCGAATTTTAGCTCTAAAGCTGAAGTTTTTGTTTGCAACTGGCGAACTTTAGCTCTAGAGCTGTAGTTTTTGTTTGTAACCGACGAACTTCAGCCTTATTATAAAACTAAAAATCCTAAAATGAGTTGATTTACGTTCAAGAGAGGAACCAATGACTAAGACATCTAGCTTTTAATTTGTCAATGAGAGAGATCAAGAATATGTGTAAGTGAGAAACTAAAAGAGGAAAATTGAACTCTAAAAAATAGTACAATTTCATGTCAGATGAACCAGCATAACTTGGTAACGAAAACATAGTCCTAATCTAAAAGAACATGGCAAAGAGTGACTGAATTTCCAGTCTAAATCAAATATGACATTGTGGTGGGATATAATCACAGGAAGATAAATGAGGGTGGATATAACTTTGAGGAGGAGAATGAGGAAGAGAAAAGGGGCTGAAGTTATTTAAAAAGTAAGTACAAGTTTAAAATTTTTAAAAAAAATTGGTATAGATTAAATGGGAACGACCAAATAAGGCGCCCCGTGCAATTTTTACCTTTTTGAGGGCGTTTGGATAGACATTTAAGCTGGTCAAACCAATATTTAAGTTTTTTTTTAATTTTTTTGGTCTTTGATAAAGTTATAAAATGCTTAAAATAAGTTAAAAGCAATCTAAAACTCCCCCAAAGCAATAAGTTATGCAACCTCGCAAAATTACTGCTAAAAGTCTTAAAAACTATTTCTTCTAAAAGTCACTTTTTAAAGCTAATCCAAACAGGCTCTTAAATGTGTTAAGTTATAGGAAATTTTACATGCTATAGATAAATAGTGCACCTTATTTAATATAAACTAATATACTTTAAAATATTATTATTATAACCACTTTTTATATTTTATAGCAAAGTACAAATGTATACAACCGATCCCTCAAATTTTCTCTCAACCCCCTCTCCATTCTCCCTCAAATCTCTCTCCTTTTTGTCTCAACCCTCTCTCTTTTCCCTATATTTTTTGCCACTGTCTAGCTCTACCCGCGATGGGTCCATTACCGGTAATAAAAATAATGGAGGAGGAAGATCCGAGGCGTCACCAGATTTGTATCTAATGGAGATTCCGTAATCATGACTTTATTTCTCTCTCCTCTCTCCTGAAACCCTAGATCTGCTTTGCTGGCGAAGGCTGTTATACCCCATGTTTTCGTACATAAAAGTAAGTCGTAAGTCAACTAATGTATGCTATAAATGAGATCATCTGTGAAAGTACAATAAGTAAGTTAATCATGTTAACTGGGAGGTTATAATATTTAAGATCATGAAAACCACATACCAAGAGGGTTTGAAGGCTTAAAAGCTAAACGACTTGAAGAAAATAAGTTTCGTCAAAAGTCAATAAGTTGTTAATGTTATACCATGTATATTTGGGGTGAGATAGGGTAATTAACATTATAAGGAGATTATTTTATGAGTTATTTTAGTCGTATGTCATGTTTTGAAGTCAAGCAAGTTGTGAAAAAAAGTGGTAAAAGGTCATCACAAGTTACAATTATAAATATGCTGAAATTTAGGTTAAATGCAACTGAGCATTTCTCCGAATGTACTTGGGATTACGTGATGATCGACTTACCAAATTGAAGATCTATGAGTCTAGTTTTTAGCGGATTAAACCGTTCATTGATAAAAATTGGAGTAGAGATATATTTGTATTTTTACGGAACTGCGCGAAATAGTAAGTGATAAGTATGTGCATCACCATTTCCTAAAAGGAGAGGCCTCTAGAGGGGAGTTTTAAGGAATTATTAACTCATTTCATTAACTTATTTCTCAGACCAAAAATTCAGATTGAACCTTGCACCTCCTCTCCAAAAATCCCACAAAACCCTAGGTTATTTCAGGTGTTACGATGTGATTCTAGTGCCGAAAAGCCTGGACAACTTGCTAGTTTCCCTTTCTCCTTCTTTTAGCTGCGTTAGGGGACTGCTTTTGGATGAAGAAGGGTTAGGTTTCATGGGTTCTAATCAATCCAAGGTAAATTTAGGCTCCTTCTTCCGTTATTTATGCTTGTACGAGTTGTAACTTGCTAGTTTCCCTTTCTCCTTCTTTTAGCTGCGTTAGGGGACTGCTTTTGGATGAAGAAGGGTTAGGTTTCATGGGTTCTAATCAATCCAAGGTAAATTTAGGCTCCTTCTTCGTTATTTATGCTTGTACAAGTTGTAACTCGATCATAAAGACTAGACCTAACGAGTTTCGAAAGAGTGGTATGTTGTTTGTTGTTGCGTCCCTTTTGTTTGGTTGTAAACTTAATTTTTGAGTTGAATTCATGGATGGTTTGTTAGATAAGGGGCTTAATTATGTTCTTTTGGTTGTGTTGCTCAATATTAAATAAAAGACAAGTGAAGCGTGTTTTAGTAAACAGAAAAATCAATTTTGAGTTGTGGAACTTGTGGGACTGTATTGTGGGCTATTTCGTTTTGCTGTTGGGTTGTCTCTTTTGATAATGTTCTTATGGAGTTTGGGAGGATAAAGCGTGTGGAGAAACACAACATAATGGCAGGGTGATTGGATGGTTGTTCATTGTAATATTTTCGGATTGTTTGACACTATTATGGTTGTCATTTTGTGTATAAAGTGATTGGGGTATATTGGGCTGTTATGTGGTATTTTTTGATGGATATAAGGTTGGAAATGATGTATTTATTTTGTTATTATTATTGTTGGTGTTATGTCAAATTGGGATGAAGTAAAGATTATATGTGAGATGCTGCCCCTTTTATTATAAAATAAGCTTGTCGTTCATTGTGCGATAGTTGTACCTTCTCTAACTTGATGATAATATTGTTATCGTTGTTGTATATGAAGGTGCAACGAGATGCTTTTAACATGGTTATTAGACATATTATGATAAGGTATGTTAAGCTAAACCTTTACTTCATTTTGGCATGATCTCGTAACTACATGCATTTAATAACGAGGCTTATTCCTGACTTTATGTACATTATCCTAGTCTCATAAGCTATAGTATATAAGGACTTCATATTCAATTTAGTTTTGTCTTCTTTCAGCCAAGGGAGTAGAGACTGTATATATATATATATATATATATATATATATATATATATATATATATATATATATATATATATATATAGTATTTTCATCACCATCCAGCTATAATTAATGGGTAGGCCCCTATTGAGCAACCTTTGATCAGATGGTAACTTATATACCGAGCCTACTATGTCCGAGCGCATATGAGTGAGCCTAGAATGGTCGAGATACAGAGCCTAGTATGGCCGAGTGCCTATGAGCAAGCCTACTATGACAAAGAAGTTACACATACCGAGCCTTATAGGGCCATACAACTATTTTGCTTACTATATTGAGAGAGTTGAAATAGTATCAGTAGGTAAGCATATCTTCAAATTATATTTGACTTCCATGTACTTTCAATTATCATATTATCAGTTGAGTTTTGGCTTTCAATTATTTTGTTTCCTTATATACTCGGTATATTATTTCGTACTGACATCCCTTTTGCTGGGAACAGTGCATTTCATGCCTGTAGGTCCTGATAGATAGTTGGATAGATCTTCCCAGCAAATAGAGTCAAACATCAGCTTGGTTGGTAAGCTCCACTTCCTCAGAGTTACCTGGTCTAGACCTTGGAAACCATTTTATATATACAGGTTTGATGGGTAGGTCGAGGCCCTGTCCTAACCATGGTACAGTTCAATTATATCTAGGGGCTTGTAGTCGAGTCCTGTATAGTTTGTATATATATAGATATTCTTCCTGGCTTCGTCAACCTTAGGGTTTAGGGTTTAGGGATTAGGGCTTAGGGCTTTGGGTTTAGGGTTTAGGGCTTAGGGCTTAGGGCTTAGGGCTTAGGGCTTAGGGTCTAGGGTCTAGGGTCTACGGTCTACGGTCTAGGGTCTAGGGTCTAGGGTCTAGGGCTTAGGGTCTAGGGCTTAGGGCTTAGGGCTTAGGGCTTAGGGCTTAGCGCTTAGGGCTTAGCGCTTAGGGATAAGGGCTTAGGGCTTAGGGCTTAGGGCTTAGGGCTTAGGGCTTAGGGATTAGGGATTAGGGCTTAGGGATTAGGGATTAGGGATTAGGGCTTAGGGCTTAGGGCTTAGGGCATAGGGCTTAGGGCTTAGGGCATAGGGCTTAGGGCATAGGGCTTAGGGCTTAGGGCTTAGGGCTTAGGGCTTAGGGCTTAGGGCTTAGCGCTTAGGGCTTAGCGCTTAGGGCTTAGGGTTTAGGGTTTAGTGTTTAGGGGTTTATTGTTTAGGGGTTTGGGGTTAGGGGTTTGGTCTAGGGTTAGGGGTTTGGTCTAGGGCCTAGGGTCTAGGGTTTAGGGCCTAGAGTTTAGGGCCTAGGGCCTAGTGCTTAGGGCTTAGGGCTTAGGGCTTAGGGCTTAGGACTTAGGGCTTAGGGCTTAGGGCTTAGGGCTTAAGGCTTAGGGCTTAGGGCTTAGGGCTTAGCGCTTAGGGCTTAGCGCTTAGGGCTTAGGGCTTAGGGTTTAGGGTTTAGTGTTTAGGGGTTTATTGTTTAGGGGTTTGGGGTTAGGGGTTTGGTCTAGGGTTAGGGGTTTGGTCTAGGGCCTAGGGTCTAGGGTGTAGGGCCTAGGGCCTAGGGCTTAGGGCTTAGGGCTTAGGGCTTAGGGCTTAGGGGTTAGGGCTTAGGACTTAGGGCTTAGGGTTTAGGGCTTAGGGCTTTGGGGTTTAGGGCTTAGGGCTTAGGGCTTGGGGCTTAGGGCTTAGGGCTTTAGGGCTTAGGGCTTTAGGGCTTAGGGCTTTAGGGCTTAGGGCTTAGGGCTTAGGGCTTAGGGCTTAGGGCTTAGGGCTTAGGGCTTAGGGCTTAGGGCTTAGGGCTCTAGGGCTCTAGGGGCTTCGGGCTTAGGGCTTAGGGCTTAGGGCTTAGGGCTTCGGGCTTAGGGCTTAGGGCTTTGGGGCTTCGGGGCTTTAGGGCTCTAGGGCTGAGGGCTTAGGGCTTAGGGTTTAGGTTTTGGGGTTTTGGGGTTTTGGTGTTTTGGGGTTTTGGGTTTTGGGTTTTGGGGCTTTGGGTTTTGGGTTTGGGGTTTTGGGTTTGGGGTTTGGGTTTTGGGGTTTGGGGTTTGGGTTTTGGGGTTTGGGTTTTGGGGTTTGGGGTTTGGGGTTTGGGGTTTTGGGGTTTGGGGTTTGGGGTTTGGGGTTTGGGGTTTGGGGTTTGGGGTTTGGGGTTTGGGGTTTGGGGTTTGGGGTTTGGGGTTTGGGGTTTGGGGTTTGGGGGTTTTGGGGTTTTGGGGTTTCGGGGTTTCGGGGTTTTGGGGTTTCGGGTTTGGGGTTTGGGGTTTGGGGTTTGGGGTTTCGGGTTTCGGGGTTTCGGGGTTTCGGGGTTTCGGGGTTTCGGGGTTTCGGGGTTTCGGGTTTCGGGGTTTCGGGTTTCGGGTTTCGGGTTTCGGGTTTCGGGTTTCGGGTTTCGGGTTTAGGGTTTCGGGTCTAGGGTTTAGGGTCTAGGGTCTAGGGTCTAGGGTCTAGGGTCTAGGGTTTAGGGTCTGGGGCTTAGGGTTTAGGGCTTAGGGCTTAGGGCTTAGGGCTTAGGGCCTAGGGCCTAGGGCATAGGGCTTAGGGCTTAGGGCTTAGGGCTTATCGCTTAGGGCTTAGGGCTTAGGGCTTAGGGCTTAGGGCTTGCGGTTAGGGCTTGCGGCTAGGGGCTTGCGGCTAGGGGCTTGTGGCTTGGGGCTTGGGGCTTGGGGCTTGGGTCTTGGGGCTTGGGGCTTGGGGCTTGGGCTTGGGGCTTAGGGCTTAGGGCTTAGGGCTTAGGGCTTAGGGCTTAGGGCTTAGGGCTCTAGGGCTCTAGGGTTCTAGGGCTCTAGGGCTTTAGGGCTTAGGGGCTTGGGGCTTCGGGCTTAGGGTTTCGGGCTTAGGGCTTAGGGCTTAGGGCTTAGGGCTTTGGGGCTTAGGGTTTAGGTTTTGGGTTTTTGGGTTTTGGGTTTTGGGTTTTGGGGCTTTGGGGCTTTGGGTTTTGGGTTTGGGGTTTTGGGTTTGGGGTTTGGGTTTTGGGGTTTGGGGTTTGGGTTTTGGGGTTTGGGGTTTGGGGTTTGGGGTTTGGGGTTTGGGGTTAAGTGGTTTGGGTTTGGGGCTTAGGGTTTGGGGTTTGGGGTTTGGGGGTTTCGAGGTTTCGGGGTTTCGGGGTTTCGGGTTTGGGGTTTCGGGTTTCGGGTTTCGGGTTTCGGGGTTTCGGGGTTTCGGGGATTCGGGGTTTCGGGGTTTCAGGTTTCGAGTTTTGGTGTTTCGGGGTTTCGGGGTTTCGGGGTTTCGGGTTTCGGGTTTCGGGGCTTGGGGCTTGGGGCTTGGGGCTTGGGGCTTGGGGCTTGGGGCTTGGGGCTTAGGGCTTAGGGCTTTAGGGCTTAGGGCTTTAGGGCTTAGGGCTTTAGGGCGTAGGGCTTACGGCTTAGGGCTTAGGACTTAGGGCTTAGGGCTTAGGGCTTAGGGCTCTAGGGCTCTAGGGCTCTAGGGGCTTCGGGCTTAAGGCTTAGGGCTTAAGGCTTAGGGCTTAGGGCTTAGGGCTTCGGGCTTTGGGGCTTTGGGGCTTTAGGGCACTAGGGCTGAGGGCTTAGGGCATAGGGCTTAGGGCTTAGGGCTTAGGGCTTAGGGCATAGGGCTTAGGGCTTTAGGGCTTAGGGCTTAGGGCTTAGGGCTTAGGGATTAGGGCTTAGGGATTAGGGATTAGGGCTTAGGGCTTAGGGCTTAGGGCTTAGGGCTTAGGGCTTAGGGCTTAGCGCTTAGGGCTTAGGGCTTTGGGCTTGGGGCTTGGGGCTTAGGGCTTAGGGCTTAGGGCTTAGGGCTTAGGGCTTAGGGTTTAGGGTTTAGTGTTTAGGGGTTTAGTGTTTAGGGGTTTGGGGTTAGGGGTTTCGTCTAGGGTTAGGGGTTTGGTCTAGGGCCTAGACTAGGGTTTAGGGCCTAGGGCCTAGGGCTTAGGGCTTAGGGCTTAGGGCTTAGGGCTTAGGGCTTAAGGCTTAGGGCTTAGGGCTTAGGGCTTAGGGCTTAGGGCTTAGGGTTTAGGGCTTAGGGATTTGGGGTTTAGGGCTTAGGGCTTGGGGCTTGAGGCTTAGGGCTTAGGGCTTTAGGGCTTAGAGCTTTAGGGCTTTATGGCTTTAGGGCTTAGGGCTTAGGGCTTAGGGCTTAGGGCTTAGGGCTTAGGGCTCTAGGGCTTAGGGCTTAGGGCTCTAGGGCTCTACGGCTCTAGGGCTCTAGGGGCTTCGGGCTTAGGGCTTAGGGCTTAGGGCTTTGGGGCTTTGGGGCTTTAGGGCTCTAGGGCTGAGGGCTTAGGGCTTAGGGCTTAGGGTTTAGGTTTTGGGGTTTTGGGGTTTTGGGGTTTTGGGTTTTGGGTTTTGGGGCTTTGGGTTATGGGTTTGGGGTTTTGGGTTTAGGGTTTGGGTTTTGGATTTTGGGGTTTGGGTTTTGGGGTTTGGGGTTTGGGCTTTGGGGTGTGGGGTTTGGGGTGTAGGGTTTAGGGTTTAGGGTTTAGGGTTTGGGGTTTGGGATTTGGGGTTTGGGGTTTGGGGGTATTGGGGTTTCGGGGTTTTGGGGTTTTGGGGTTTTGGGGTTTCGGGTTTGGGGTTTCGGGTTTCGGGTTTCGGGTTTGGGGTTTGGGGTTTGGGGTTTTGGGTTTCAGGTTTCGGGATTTCGGGGTTTCGGGGTTTTGGGGTTTCGGGTTTCGGGGTTTCGGGTTTCGGGTTTAGGGTTTCGGGTTTCGGGTTTAGGGTTTAGGGTTTAGGGTCTAGGGTCTAGGGTCTAGGGTCTAGGGTCTAGGATCTAGGGTCTAGGGCTTAGGGCTTAGGGCTTAGGGCTTAGGGCTTAGGGCCTAGGGCTTTGGGCTTAGGGCTTAGGGCTTAGGGCCTAGGGCCTAGGGCCTAGGGCTTAGGGCTTAGGGCTTAGGGCTTAGGGCTTAGGGCTTAGGGCTTAGCGCTTAGGGCTTAGGGCTTAGGGCTTGGGGCTTGGGGCTTGGGGCTTGGGGCTTGGGGCTTGGGGCTTGGGCTTTGGGGCTTAGGGCTTAGGGCTTAGGGCTTAGGGCTCTGGGCTTAGGGCTCTGGGCTTAGGGCTCTAGGGCTCTAGGGCTCTAGGGCTTAGGGGCTTGGGGCTTCGGGCTTAGGGCTTAGGGCTTAGGGCTTAACGAACATTGTAAGAACCTTTCTAACTTACACCCCAGTCATAATGCCACCCACGTCTTTTTTTCTTTTGAACAAGCCTTCTAAATCCATATTTTTTTTATTTGAGTTCATAATAACTGGCGGATTTCATTAATGAAAAGAAAAGCGGAGGCCCGCCATCTCCTAGCATAAGTAATCTCTTTTCTTATGAGAACTACGAATCATCCTCATGAATAAGCTCTACTCTACCTTAAGGAGATGTGGAGGCAATAGGTCCCGTGCAGCTTTAACTAACTCTACTCCTCCATACGCCTATCCTTTAGTTTAGTGGGCTTAGGGCTTAGGGCTTAGGGCTTTGGGGCTTAGGGTTTAGGTTTTGGGGTTTTGGGGTTTTGGCTTTTGGGTTTTGGGGCTTTGGGGCTTTGGGTTTGGGGTTTGGGGTTTTTGGTTTGGGGTTTGGGTTTTGGGGTTTGGAGTTTGGGGCTTGGGGCTTGGGGCTTGGGCTTGGGGTTGGGGCTGGGGTGTGGGGCCTGGGGCCTGGGGCCTGGGGCCGGGGCCTGGGGCCTGGGGCCTGGGGCTTGGGGTCTGGGGTCTGGGGTCTGGGGTCTGGGGTCTGGGGTCTGGGGTCTAGGGTCTAGGGTCTAGGGTCTAGGGTTTTAGGGTTTTGGGTTTTGGGTTTATGGTTTGGGGTTTTGGGGTTTTGGGGTTTTGGGGTTTTGGGTTTTGGGGCTTTGGGGCTTTGGGTTTGGGGTTTGGGGTTTTTGGTTTGGGGTTTGAGTTTTGGGGCTTGGGGCTTGGGGCTTGGGGCTTGGGGCTGGGGCTGGGGCTGGGGCCTGGGGCCTGGGGCCTGGGGCGTGGGGCGTGGGGCTTGGGGTCTGGGGTCTGGGGTCTAGGGTCTGGGGTCTGGGGTCTGGGGTCTGGGGTTTGGGGTTTGGGGGTTTCAAGGTTTCGGGGTTTCGGGGTTTCGGGTTTGGGGTTTCGGGTTTCGGGTTTCGGGTTTCGGGGTTTCGGGGTTTCGGGGATTCGGGGTTTCGGGGTTTCGGGTTTCGGTGTTTCGGGGTTTCGGGTTTCGGGGTTTGGGGCTTGGGGCTTGGGGCTTGGGGCTTGGAGCTTGGAGCTTGGGGCTTGGGGCTTGGGGCTTGGGACTTGGGGCTTGGGGCTTAGGGCTTAGGGCTTTAGGGCTTCGGGCTTTAGGGCTTAGGGCTTTAGGGCGTAGGGCTTAGGGCTTAGGGCTTAGGGCTTAGGGCTTAGGGCTCTAGGGCTCTAGGGCTCTAGGGGCTTCGGGCTTAGGGCTTAGGGCTTAGGGCTTAGGGCTTAGGGCTTAGGGCTTAGGGCTTCGGGCTTTGGGGCTTTAGGGCTTTAGGGCACTAGGGCTGAGGGCTTAGGGCATAGGGCTTAGGGCTTAGGGCTTAGGGCATAGGGCTTAGGGCTTTAGGGCTTAGGGCTTAGGGCTTAGGGCTTAGGGATTAGGGCTTAGGGCTTAGGGCTTAGGGCTTAGGGCTTAGGGCTTTGGGCTTAGGGCATAGGGCTTAGGGCTTAGGGCTTAGGGCTTAGGGCTTAGGGCTTAGGGCTTAGGGCTTAGCGCTTAGGGCTTAGGGCTTTGGGCTTGGGGCTTGGGGCTTAGGGCTTAGGGCTTAGGCTTAGGGCTTAGGGTTTAGGGTTTAGTGTTTAGGGGTTTAGTGTTTAGGGGTTTGGGGTTAGGGGTTTGGTCTAGGGTTAAGGGTTTGGTCTAGGGCCTAGGGTCTAGGGTTTAGGGCCTAGGGTCTAGGGTTTAGGGCCTAGGGCTTAGGGCTTAGGGCTTAGGGCTTAGGGCTTAGGGTTTAGGGTTTAGGGCTTAGGGCTTAGGGTTTAGGGCTTAGGGCTTTGGGCTTAGGGCTTAGGGCTTTAGGGCTTAGGGCTTTAGGGCTTAGGGCTTAGGGCTTAGGGCTTAGGGCTCTAGGGCTCTACGGCTCTAGGGCTCTTGGGGCTTCGGGCTTCGGGCTTAGGGCTTAGGGCTTAGGGCTTAGGGCTTTGGGGCTTTGGGGCTTTAGGGCTCTAGGGCTGAGGGCTTAGGGCTTAGGGCTTAGGGTTTAGGTTTTGGGGTTTTGGGGTTTTGGGGTTTTGGGTTTTGGGTTTTGGGGCTTTGGGTTATGGGTTTGGGATTTTGGGTTTAGGGTTTGGGTTTTGGGTTTTGGGGTTTGGGTTTTGGGGTTTGGGGTTTGGGGTTTGGGGGTTTTGGGGTTTGGGGGTATTGGGGTTTCGGGGTTTTGGGGTTTCGGGGTTTTTGGGTTTCGGGTTTGGGGTTTGGGGTTTCGGGTTTCGGGTTTGGGGTTTGGGGTTTCGGGTTTTGGGTTTCAGGTTTCGGGATTTCGGGGTTTCGGGGTTTCGGGGTTTCGGGTTTCGGGGTTTCGGGTTTCGGGTTTCGGGTTTCGGGTTTAGGGTTTCGGGTTTAGGGTTTAGGGTTTAGGGTTTAGGGTCTAGGGTCTAGGGTCTAGGGTCTAGGGTCTAGGGTCTAGGGTCTAGGGCTTAGGGCTTAGGGCTTAGGGCCTAGGGCTTAGGGCTTAGGGCTTAGGGCTTAGGGCTTAGGGCCTAGGGCTTAGGGCTTAGGGCCTAGGGCTTAGGGCTTAGGGCTTAGGGCTTTGGGCTTAGCGCTTAGGGCTTAGGGCTTGGGGCTTGGGGCTTGGGGCTTGGGGCTTGGGGCTTGGGGCTTGGGGCTTGGGGCTTGGGCTTTAGGGTTTAGGGCTTAGGGCTTAGGGCTTAGAGCTCTGGGCTTAGGGCTCTAGGGCTCTAGGGCTTAGGGGCTTGGGGCTTCGGGCTTCGGGCTTAGGGCTTAGGGTTTAGGGCTTAACGAACATTGTAAGAACCTTTCTAACTGACACCCCAGTCATAATGCCACCCACGTCTTTTTTTCTTTTGAACAAGCCTTCTAAATCCATATTTTTTTTATTTGAGTTCATAATAACTGGCGGATTTCATTAATGAAAAGAAAAGCGGAGGCCCGCCATCTGCTAGCATAAGTAATCTCTTTTCTTATGAGAACTACGAATCATCCTCATGAATAAGCTCTACTCTACCTTAAGGAGATGTGGAGGCAATAGGCCCCGTGCAGCTTTAACTAACTCTACTCCTCCATACGCCTATCCTTTAGTTTAGTGGGGTTAGGGCTTAGGGCTTAGGGCTTTGGGGCTTAGGGTTTAGGTTTTGGGGTTTTGGGGTTTTGGGTTTTGGGTTTTGGGGCTTTGGGGCTTTGGGTTTGGGGTTTGGGGTTTTTGGTTTGGGGTTTGGGTTTTGGGGCTTGGGGTTTGGGGCTTGGGGCTTGGGGCTTGGGGATTGGGGCTTGGGCTGGGGCTGGGGCTGGGGCTGGGGCCTGGGGCCTGGGGCCTGGGGTCTGGGGTCTGGGGTCTGGGGTCTGGGGTCTGGGGTTTGGGGTTTGGGGTTGGGGTTTGGGGTTTTGGCGTTTTGGGGTTTTGGGGCTGGGGCTTTGGGGCTTTGGGGCTTTGGGTTTGGGGCTTGGGGTTTGGGGTTCGGGGTTCGGGGTTCGGGGTTCGGGGTTCGGGGTTTCGGGTTCGGGGTTCGGGGTTCGGGGTTCGGGGTTCGGGGTTTGGGGTTCGGGGTTCGGGGTTAGGGCTTAGGGCCTAGGGCTTAGGGCTTAGGGCTTAGGGCTTAGGGCTTAGCGCTTAGGGCTTAGGGCTTAGGGCTTGGGGCTTGGGGCTTGGGGCTTGGGGCTTGGGGCTTGGGGCTTGTGGCTTGTGGCTTGGGGCTTGGGCTTTAGGGCTTAGGGCTTAGGGCTTAGGGCTCTGGGCTTAGGGCTCTAGGGCTCTAGGGCTTAGGGGCTTGGGGCTTCGGGCTTAGGGCTTAGGGCTTAGGGCTTAGGGCTTAACGAACATTGTAAGAACCTTTCTAACTGACACCCCAGTCATAATGCAACCCACGTCTTTTTTTCTATTGAACAAGCCTTCTAAATCCATATTTTTTTTATTAAAGTTCATAATAACTGGCGGATTTCATTAATGAAAAGAAAAGCGGAGGCCCGCCATCTGCTAGCATAAGTAATCTCTTTTCTTATGAGAACTACGAATCATCCTCATGAATAAGCTCTACTCTACCTTAAGGAGATGTGGAGGCAATAGGCCCCGTGCAGCTTTAACTAACTCTACTCCTCCATACGCCTATCCTTTAGTTTAGTGGGCTTAGGGCTTAGGGCTTTGGGGCTTAGGGTTTAGGTTTTGGGGTTTTGGGGTTTTGGGGTTTTGGGTTTTGGGTTTTGGGGCTTTGGGGCTTTGGGTTTGGGGTTTGGGGTTTTTGGTTTG